>JASDDO010000028.1:36139951-37506997 GCA_030015575.1 Agapanthus africanus
TTGCCTGTTACCCTGTTTATATTTTATTGCTTGACGCTATGACGCGCTGACGTCTGGGTTTTGCATGGCCCAGATTCTTCTACCTTGTTGCAGACTGGGCAGGAGTATTGCCGCTGTTAGACTGAGCGGTGAAGTTCCTGTCGGTATGTAGTCTTACTTTCCAGGTTTCATTATTGTATTTTGCATCCGCATATCATTACTTCTTGACTCTTTCATTCTGGCTCATGGACATATACTAGTTAGTTTAGTTTACTTTCCTGTTCTTGATATCTCTGCAGCCGTAATGTGACTGTGGAGGGATTTTTCCTATCCACAAGTAGCATGGTTGGCTATGTCACGTGCCCAGCTTAGCGTACTCTGGGAAGCGGGGCGTGACATCGGGATCTTGGGGAGAAGGAGAGAGGAAGTGATGGAGAAGGTGGTGGCGAGGGCGTGGAGGTGAAGACGGGGTGAGGGGTTGCGACGACGAGGCTGGGACGAGCGTGGGTTTCTACGCGGTCGTGGGTCGTCGGGGTTTAGAGCTTGGGGAAGAAAGGTTAGGTGGTGGTCGAGGAGGAGAGAGAGGTCGAGGAGATGAGGCAAAGTCGAGGGTGAGGCGGCGACGAAGGCGGTGACCCGGGGTGAGGTAAGGCGTGGGTTTGGGTTCTCGTCGCGATGAGGCACGAGGTGGGAAAAACAAGGAAAGATGAAGGAGAGAGGAGTAAGTGGGGATTAGTCATAGAATGTAACAAAGTTTTATGTTGGCTGTCACAAGCCTACCACAACCCTCACCCTTTCTCATCCGAACTTGGGACCGGCAACGGTGGGTTTCCCGCCTTACTCCGGACTTGGGAGTAAGTGGGGATTAATAATATGGGTAAAATATATATAGATATTGAGAGAGAGAGAGAGGCCGTTAAGATTAGGAGTTAAAATATTATATATATATATATATATATAATATAGATATATCTGTAGAGAGTGACAGAGTGGGCAGTAGGATTTGTTAGTGGTGATTGGTTAGGATAGATTTTGAATAGGATTTGAAAATATTTAAAATATTGATTTTATTGGAGATTTTGGTCAATGCAAAAATAGTCCAAAACACGTCCGGGTCGGATCTAAAATTACGATTTGAAAATATGGATAATATACGTATCAACCAAAACCAAAATAGGATATCCGGATAACGAAAATACACACCCTCAAGAACGGATGCACGCAGTGTGCACGTAGCTATCCAAACGAGTCCATTTCACTGAATGGGACGAGAACACGATGTACGGATGCCACGATAAGGTTAGAGGTATGATGCAGGCCATGCTAGATATTTTAAAAATATTTTATTTGACTTAACTTGTTTTATTAAAAAATGCAGATGCCCGATATAATGCAGTTATACAACATGAAAGTGCACGGATCCTCATAACTAGCCGGGATAAGTCATAAACAGGAATCAAGACGGGTTTCAAGCATGTGGGTCAGGTCGAATGTAAAAACGGATACCAATTATAATATTCGCACCCAAAACACAATAAATTAAGAAATAGCCATAAATAAAGAAATACCCAAAATAGTACTGGTATAAATGAACTAGGGTGTTACATTATACCCAACTAAAAAATAATTTCGTCCTCGAAATTCCCGGAACAAGAAAAGAAAAACAAGTTTGAATCTAGGAAAAGAGGTATGGAAACTTCTGTCGAATCTCATCTTCTCGTTCCCAAGTCGATTCTCCATGCGAGCGATTCCCCCATGAAACAAGTACGAGAAGGATAACCTTGTTCTTGAGGAAATTTTCTCTTCGATCATCAATCGACATCGGTCGTTCTTCATAGGTCAAGTCCTCCCTTACAGTCAGCTCCGAATGATCTAGCACGCGCGTCTCATCTCGAACATACTTACAGAGTTGAGATACATGAAACACGTCATGAACATTCGCTAAAGATGGAGCTAAAGCTAATCGATAAGCCACTTATCCAACATGCTCAATAATCTCGAAAGGCCCCATGAATCGAGGACCAAGCTTGCCTCGACTCCCAAAACGAATCACTCCTCTAGTCGGTGATATCTTCAAAAATACAAGATCACTAACAGCGAACCCTAGAGGTCTTCTTGATGTATCAGCCCAACTCTTCTGTCGATCTTGTGCTGCCTTCATGTGATTCCGGATAGTATTAACCTTCTCTACTATTTGCATGATAAGATTCGGTCCCAATAATCTTCGCTCTCCAACATCGTCCCAGCAAACGGGTGGGCGACACTTGCGACCATATAACGCTTCGAATGGAGCCATCTGAATAGTCGCCTGAAAGCTGTTGTTATACGAAAACTCCACCAAGTGTAGATGATCCTCCTATAAACCCTTGAAGTCCAACATGCAAGCTCGTAACATATCTTTAAGAGTTTGGATCGTTCTTTCCGACTGACCATCTGTCTGGGGATGATATGCACTGCTAAACTTCAATCGAGTTTCCAAAATTTCCTGTAAACTCCTCCAGAAGTGCGATAAGAATCAGGTACCACGGTCGGAAACGATGCTTACAGGTACTCCATGCAACCTCGCAATCTCCTGCATGTACCGCTCTGCTAACGCTTCTGTTGACTGACCAACTCGAAACGGTATGAAATGAGCTGCCTTGGTCAATCGATCAACAATCACCCAAACTGCATTGTTGCCCTTTGGACTCCGCGTTAAAGCTGTCATGAAATCCATGGTTATATGTTCCCACTTCCATTGAGGAATCAGAAGTGGTTGCAATAAACCAACTACCCTTTGATATTCAGCCTTAACTTGCTAACACACCAAGCACTTCGCTACAAAGCGGAAAATCTCCCTTTTCATGCCTTCCCACCAGAAATGCCGTCGTTGATCACGGTACATCTTCGCGCCTCCTGGATGTACGGAATATGCGGAACTGTGCGCCTCCTTTATAACTTTTTCGCGAATATCTCCCTTCGGCACATACAAACGGCTACCATATCGCAACGAATTATCTTCATGAGTCAACAAGTCCGTTCGAAGTCCCGCTTCAACCTGTCCTCGAAACTTCTGCAACCTTGGATCTTGTGATTGCGCTGCTTTAATACTCTCGATCAACGATGACTGTACTTGCAGCTGTATCAACTGTCCTGAAGAATTCAGTAACATGATCTCCAACTCGAATCTCCGAAAATCTTTGATAAGCTCATTCTGTGTAGTCAATATCCGAATTGCTGGCAACCGACTAAGCGCATCCGGTACTACATTAACTTTCCCGGGATGGTACTTGAGATCAAGATCATAGTCAGCCATCAGCTCCAACCATCTATGCTGCCTCATGTTAAGCTCTTTCTGCATGAACACATACTTTCGGTTTTTGTGATCGGTGAATACTTCGACCCTTTCGCCCAATAAGTAGTGTCTCCAAATCTTCAAAGCACAAATCACTGCTGTAAGCTCCAAATCATGAGTTGGGTAATTCTTCTCATGGGTCTTCAACTGTCTCGATGCACAGGCTATAACTTTCCCATGCTGCATCAAAACACATCCCAAATCTTTCCTAAATGCGTCGCTGTGAATCACCAATTCTCCAGAACCGTTTAGTACGGTCAAAATATGAGCGGTTATCAACCTTTGCTTCAACGCCTCAAAAACTGACGCACAACTATCCGTCCATACGAATGGTACCTCCTTCCGTGTAAGCTTGGTAAAAGGCTCAGCCAATCGAGCAAAATTCTCCATGAATCTTCTGTAATATCCTGCAAGTCCCAGAAAACTTCTGATCTCCGCTACATTCCTCAGAATCGGCCAATCTTGAACTGCTGCAATCTTCTCAGGGTCAACGGCGATTCCATCTCCGGATATGACATGCCCCAAAAACTTTACTTCTTCAAGCCAAAACTCGCACTTGCTCATCTTTGCATACAATCTTTCATGCCTCAATGTCTGCAGTGCGATCCTCAATTGTTCTGCATGCTCTTCTAGGCTCCTCGAGTAGACCAAAATATCATCGATGAACACCATTATAAACTGGTTCAAGAACGGTGAAAAGATTCGGTTCATCAAGTCCATAAATATCGCCGGTACATTCGTGACTCCGAATGGCATCACTAAATACTCGTAATGTCCATATCGAGTTCGAAACGCAGTCTTGCAGATATCCTCTTATTTAACTTGAATTTGATGATACCCGGATCGTAAATCCAGCTTCGAGAATACCCTCGCGCCACTAAGTTGCTCGAATAATTCGCCAATGCGAGGGATCGGGTACTTGTTCTTAATAGTCACCCGGTTTAATTCTCGATAATCGATGCACATCCTCCTTGTGCCATCTTTCTTCTTGACTAGAAGAACTGGAGCCCCCCAGGGTGAATTGCTGCTGCGAATCCAACTCTTCCCTAGCAATTCAGTAACCTGTTTCTTCACTTCCTCCAATTCCACTGGTACCATCGGATTGTACGCCTTTGAGATTGGCGCTGCACCAGGAACAAGATCAATCGCGAACTCCACATCTCATTTTGGCGGTAAACCCGAGATGTCCTCGAACACGTCCATGAACTTCGAACTACAGCTGGTGCTTCCTCCTTATCAACTTCCATCGATGCAAGAACGGTACTTGTCGGCCTAGTCCTAAGCTCGAATGGCCCGACAGAACTGCTACCTCCAGTAAAAACAAACTCCGGATATCCGGGAATATGGAAAATCACTTTCTTTGCCCTATAATCAATGTGAGCGTGGAAAGTGCCGAGAAAATCCATTCCCAAGACACATCATAACTGCCGGTATCGATCACCAAGAAATCTGCAAATAACTCTCGTCCGCAGATAACAACTGAACAATCTTTGCATTCGCTACTAGATATGATCTTCCCGTTCTCAGTGTGTATGTCCCAACAACAAGACAGGGTCTTGCAAGCAATCAAGTGTGTAGCAATAAACTTGGATGACATACAACAATGGGATGCACCAGAATCGAATAATACTAATGCGGAAGAATTATGAACAAGTAGGATACCTGAAACGACTTCACCTGAAGCCAAAACACTCAAGAAGATTAGCATGGTAAACAAGATTTAAGCTTGCGATAAAACATGAACTGGTAAACAATGAAACCGAGAGAAGCAAGGTAATATAACGACCATAAAACAAGGAAATGAATCAAGACTAGGACTCCAAGTTATTTAAATAGAGTACCGCATTGTAACCATGCTACAGTTCATAGTTATAGTCACATAACTCCGTTCAAGTCGTCCAAATCCTAGTATAGAATCAAAGGAATAGGAAGGGAGAAACAATAGGGAACCAAAAAGATTTCAAGCCGAGATGCAAAGTTGTTTGCATATCGTCAAGACAAAGGATCAAGAGAAAGATAAGATTCAAGAATCACGAGAACAATGTGACAGGACATGTTCCTAATTACGAGTTTTCTGATTCATGTAATGGGTTCAATACCCAACTACAAAAGAATCAAAACCAATTAACCTAAATCCTATGTTTCTGAAACCAAACAAACCCTGTCACGCCCCGCTTCCCAGAGTGATCTAAGATCGGCACGTGACAGAGACAACCATGCTACTTGTGGCTAGGAAACATCCCTCCACAGACACATTACGGCTGTCTATAAGATATCAAGAACAGTAAAATAAAATAAAACTATCTAATACATGTCCATCTGCCAGAATAAACGAGTCAAGAAATATAAATGTGCGGAAGCAATAAATCCAATAAGCAATAACATCAGGAAAAGTACGTCCCAAATACGGGCCCACGTCAGGAAATAAAAGTGCGGAAAGAGAACTAAACTAAACTAAACACCAACATGCTTCTCGTTGTTCGGCCTGTCGGCTGAAGTACTCCTGGCCGGTCTATGAAAGAGATAAAGGATCTGGGCCATGCAAAACCCAAACGTCAGTGCGTCATAATATCAAACAATAAAATATAATCAGGAGGTAACAAGATATGCGGGCATGAAATATAAACAATAACATGAATGTAATAAGTAAACACAGATATAAAATAGTGAAGTGTATCAGTGTATGTGACGTGCGATGATCAATCTAAACCGTGCTAATGGATTATCTATTCTAAAGTTTGAAATCAATTAGTGTACTCCTCCATGTAACTCAAAAGAATATGTCCCGTTATCCTCCGGGACCACGGATCAGGCAGTGAGAGTCACGAATGACTCTGTCCCGTTATCCCCCGGGACCACGGATCAAGTAAGAATCACCAATGATTCTGTCCTGTTATCCTCCAGGACCATGGATCAAGTAATACCCTTTTAAGCTACACTTCAGTTACACTTTTGATTTCCTCATGCCCCAAGGTTATGTGTTCAAGTCAGGTATTGATAATCTGGATCTAATGCCAACACAGGATCAAGCAGGTACGGGTTTTGTCTAAATAGAAAACAAGATACGTCCGTCAGGACGACAAGTCAGGATTGTTGGCATTAGGAACAGGATCAGGTATCGAGTCAAGCAGTGGTATATCAAGTCATGTTAGGTAGTGCATATGTATCAAATGGATGCCCAACAGTAAAATGTAGCAAGTATCGAATCACGGTAAAAGTACGGATGCACAGTAAAACATAGATGCACGAATAGTAATCAGTGATAACATAATATTAGTCCATGAGTCGTATAATGCATACTAGCAAGTATGGTATATGAATCTAGCAGTAACATGAAGCAATCAGGTTCCGGCATGCAATTAAATATCTAATATACAGTACGGATATGAAAGAGTATCGTAAAACAGTAAAACGGTAATATGGGATGCATAACTAAACAATATGTAGTACTATTATTCGCATGAATGTAAAACATAGCAGTATAGCATGTAGCAAAATAAACTTGCATGCAACTATATATGTAATAAATGATACGGATACGAACGAGTATTGTAAAACTGTAAAACTGTAACATATGATGCACAATGCAGTAAACATGTGATATTTTTATTCATATGGATGCAAAATATGTATCATAGGATGTAGCAAGGTAAACTTTTCTGATCGGATCTCACGACGGGATGTGTACGCTGCGTCTGACGTCAGGTAAACGTCGCAATGCATACGCGCGCGCTCAGAACAGAACCAGGCAAGGCAAGAAGTTGACCGCGCTGGTTGGGAATGTCCACTGGATCGCCCGGATCGTCGGCGACGGGCACGGCTCCGGCGATCACCTGGAAATGCGAAACCACGAAAGAGAAGAAGAAGAATAAAGTGAGTTATGATCTGGTTTGGGTGCTCTGGAGTTGGCTCGGGAGTTTAGAGAAGTCGAGGACAGAGAGGGCAACGACGGTGACGGGTTTTCCAGCGAGGTTGTAGGCGAGGCAGTGGGGTTGTGGGTTCTTGAAGTCGGGATCGGGGTTCTTGGTGTTGGGGCTCGGGATCTTAGGGAGAAGGAGAGAGGAAGTGATGGAGAAGGTGGTGGGGAGGGCATGGAAATGATGACGGGGTGAGGGGTTGCAACGACGAGGCTGGGACGAGCGTGGGTTTCTTTGCGGTCGTGGGTCGTCGGGGTTTAGAGCTCGGGGAAGGAAGGTTAGGCGGTGGTCGAGGAAGAGAGAGAGGTCGAGGAGATGAGGCGAAATCGAGGGTGAGGCGGCGACAAAGGCGACGAGGGGAGTGCGGTAACCTGGGGTGAGGTAAGGCGTGGGTTTGGGTTCTCGTCGCGATGAGGCACGAGGCGGGAAAAACAAGGAAAGATGAAGGAGAGAGGAGTAAGTGGGGATTAGTAATATGGGTAAAATGTATATAGATATTGAGAGAGAGAGATGCTGTTAAGATTAGGAGTTAAAATATTATATATATATATAATATAGATATATCTATAGAGAGAGACTGAGTAGGCATTAGGATTTGTTAGTGGTGATTGGTTAGGATAGATTTTGAATAGGATTTGAAAATATTTAAAATATTGATTTTATTGGAGATTTTTGCTAATGCAAAAATAGTCCAAAACATGTCCGAGTCAGGTCTAAAATTACGATTTGAAAATACGGATAATATACGTATCAACCAAAACCAAAATAGGATATCCGGATAACGAAAATACATACCCCAAGAACGGATGCACGCAGTGTGCACGTAGCTATCCAAACGAGTCCATTTCACTGAACGGGACGAGAACACGATGTATGGATGCCACGATAGGGTTAGGGGTATGATGCAGGCCATGCTAGATATTTTTAAAATATTTTATTTGACTTTACTTTTTTATTAAAAAATGCAGATGCCCGATATAATGCAGTTATACAACATGAAAGTGCACGGATCCTCATAACTAGCCGGGATAAATCATAAACAGGAATCAAGACGGGTTTCAAGCATGCGGGTCCGGTTGAATGCAAACACGGATACCAATTATACTATTAGCTCCCAAAACACAATAAATCAACAAATAGCCATAAATAAAGAAATACCCAAAATAGAACTGGTATAAATGAACTAGGGTGTTACACGTCCCCTTCCAAAAATACGGAATACGAAAAGCAACGAAGGCTAACCGTGCTATCTACGGTAAGGAAAGATCCTTCCATAATCACATAAATGTTTTCTAGCTAACCTGTCAAAGATAATATCCAATACCAGGAGAGATAACACTGATAATCATGCTGCAAAGAAACCACAAGGAATACAAGTAAATAGGTCCACTAGATAATTAATGCAAATAAAGATCCAATACAATAGGTTCAAAATAGAAACAAAATCTGAAAAGTGATACATAAGTTCTAATGTCCCGCAAGGACGCACTAGTTAAATACTAACTGAAAAAGAAATGAACCTATAGCTACCGATCTTCGGCAAGGTCCCGATAGTCACTTCAATCCTACTCAGCCTGAGAATCTGTCTCTAAATCTGATATGGCAAATCTCAGAGATATCAGAACAACCTAACAAGTGCTCAATGTATAAGGTGTGTGTGGGGGGTGTGATAACATGAATATGTGAGTGTAGTGAAACCCGTGTGCGTAAGTAAATACAGATATATAGATACTTTAATATTATGAAACAGATATGTAAATTGGTCAAGTCATAACCTAACTGGTCACTAAAAAGATAACATATCATACCGTGAATTCGAGTGTGTGCGTCAATCTCTACAGAAGTATTCCTAACCCAAGGGTAGAGCCACAGGGGCTGGGAAACAAGGGCCCAACTGTGGGATGAACATGTGACCGATATGGCCCGGTACGAGCTGTTATAACATGCGACCGATATGGCCTGGTACAAGATGTTATAACATGCGACCGATATGTCCCGGTGTACGAGCTATAATAACATGCGACCGATATGGCCCGGTACGAGCTGTAATAACATGCGACCGATATGGCCCGTACGAGCTGCCGGTATGGGACTTCTAAGATCCTGTTGTACGAACGCACACTCAAATTATCCCCACACCCCACGTATTCGTATCTACTATGGTAATAACTAAATCACTAATTAAGAATGTTGAAAATACTGGAACTTGTAATCTGGTAATTGTATAGAAAAGAAACTGGTAAACATTAGTGTGTGTTATGGCATGTAGTTCAACATCTTAATTAGAGATCTTGTTCTTAAAAGACTAGAGTAATGAATAATCATGACATAATTGGTATCTGGCAACAGTAACTGCATGAAGGAGATGTACAAACTGGTAGAAATCACAAATGTTATATTTACCGTTCACCTTAATATGGATATAATAATCACAAGCTGGCTAAAAAGATATATATATATATATATATATATATATATATATATATATATATATATATATATATATATATATATATATATATATAGATATTAACAACTTTCAAAATTTATTTGTATTTAAATAAATCTCATTGCAGATCCACACTTAATTCTAATTTTTATCACTTTACTGCATATACTTCCATATTTTTTTATAACGATATAAAATAATTGAGTGCTAACACATTTTTATTCGAATGGTGTAGATTAAAGATATATTTAAAGAATCCCTGATGTTGCATCGACCAAAAAAATAAGGAGCAAGAATACTTGCCTTAAATGATCATGAAGACAAAGCACGATCTTGATCAGGGTTCGACCTAGGATCCGGTTTGTACTCCGCCTAGATAAATTTATTCATCGGTTAAACTTTCATATCTATATCGCAAATAGTTCGAGCATGATTATAGCCAAATTTCGAGCACAATTTTATATTAAACATTAAGGTTTTTTTCTAACTATAACTATATATTAATATTACTCGTTGTCAAACACAGAAAATTTTTGGGGAAGCTTACAGCAAGAAAGAGAGAAGGCGACGTCGGCTATGGAGGCTAGTGAGTTCGATGGTCGGTGAGCATTGCCGGTAAGGGAAAGGATCGATGGGGAAATGACTGGGGAGATGGAAGTGGCTGCGGTGGTGGTCTGGCTTCAAGGGCGATGGGGCTCCGGTGATGCTGGTCTCGGGATGAGGTGGTGGCACGGAGATGACGAGCTAGGCTTGCTGCGATGGTGCTGTTGAAGGAGAGTGTAACAAACCTAACCTTCTGTATGAATTTTTTTTTAAAATACAGAAAGGGCACCTAAGCCTGAACATGAGTTATAAGATTGTTTTGCTTTTGAACAGCAAGAAGGAGTTTGTAGCTCATTGGTAATACCTTGCACTGCTGAAACATAGCACCCGAGTTCAAATCCCATCAGCCACATTATCCTTTTATTTTATTTTCTTTTAATATTTTTAGAAGCTCAAGAGTCTACAAGTAAACCGAAGAGTCAAGGTTTAAATAAACATGTGAACTGAAGTATACCAATCGACCCCGACATGTGACACCAAACCCACCCCCACCCGACGGTACAAAACCGGCGAAAAGCCCAATATGCCAGGCGCCTCCGGTCTCCCCCATTGGGAATGCTCCCAATCTTTTCCCCTGCAACCCTTGGCCTACCCCACTTCCTTTCATACTGCTTGTTTTCTCTGCATTCACACAGAGAACTTAATCACACATTTAATTCCTTTAAATGCATTTTAATTCTCAAATTCATCACCCCCTAAAAGCTAGTTTTCCCTATAAATACCCACACCATTTTACACCCCTCTCACTCAGAATTCTATTACAAAAACTATACCAAATTCCCAAAACTTTTAGTGTACAGGTGGAGATAGCGAAGGACGAAGCTCCGACGAACTTCCGAGGAGATTCCCGGTGACGAAACGACGCCCCGATGCCTTCTGTAGTAACCTCTCTTCCCCCTATAGTTCAAAAGTCAGTAAGTCCCATCTCCCCTTCTCATCTTCTAATCTAAAAACTTCAAATTCTAAAGCCCGACGGAAGCGGAGTTAATCCGACTTCCGATTCGGTTTTCCTTTAAAAATCATATTTTTCTTAAACAAGAATATGGCAAACTCTCATATCATATTCATTAAACATTAACAAACACCTTAAACAAGTTTCATCACAAAATATTATTATATGCAACTTCTATTGTAGTTATACAGTAAAATACCACATACTTTCGTTTCCGACATAATTATCATAATACCTATTATACCTTTAGATAGTTCATGAGGTAATGACCTACCTCCTCACAACACACATCTCTATCATAGCACGATGAAGTTTGAAATAATAGAATACGTGAAAATACGACTTTACAAATAAATACCCTAAACTTACAAAACCGTTTTCTATAAAAAGATGTATTAAACATTTTCATGCAATTACGCCTCTGCAACCTATTTTGGGGACCTTGTTCAGGATGGTACGGATTATCGCATATCCTCGGACCTAGTAGAGCGAGATGCAGACCACCGCAAGGAGCATTCGATCTCGATGGAATTTTTATGCATTTTTATTTAGAAAATGAGACTTCTATAAGAAAATAAATAAATTATTCTCATTAAATATATATATATATATATATATATATAATCAAAATATCTATTTTAATTATATAAATATTCCAAGTTTTCTAAAACAAAGTAATTACTATTATATGAAAATACCATCCAAATACAACACAAGTGCAGTATTTCAATAAAATACCATATACTATGAAACTAGGTTCAATTCACTAGAAATTTCACAATTATAAAATATACATCTATGAAAATCCTAAAGACGATAATTAAATGCTTGAGGGGTATTTTGAAATTATGCCAAAACTATTTTTACATAAAACCCCCTCAAGTTATACTAAATTACAATAAGGACCCTAGTGAACATAGATTTAAGCGGGACCGGTCTCTTGAGCCTCAGGGAGCCGGAGATATGGGTGCTTGCCTATTTAAGGTAGACAACCTAACAAACGATTTTATCAACACGATAATTGTCTTGGAAAAAGACACAAATCATGCCGTCCATGTGCAGCAGTTACCGATAATATCAAAACTAATTCAAGACTTTAAATTTCTTTTCAAAGTGTCTGACTCAGACCGAGTCTCAAGAAAATCCATCCGACTTGAATGCGATTCAAGTATAAACTTACAATATAACGATTCAATATGAATCCGTCTGTATAATCCATGTCAATATACAACCTGACTGAACTGAACCATGGATATACTCTGTCTACATGAATCTCCATTTATATCCATTCTATTTACCGATATCATGGTTTCGACAAGTCATCCATCTATACAATTTATAATACAAGACAAGACAATACAATCCATACAATCAATACAATCAATACATAAACACTACGGGGTTATAAAGAGGTAGACTGGTACGGAACATGTTAAAGGCGGCACTAGGTGGTCACTTAAGACGTAATTACATCCATGCCGTTGTTCCGTGGTATTATCGACGGAGCCTTGTACTACGGGTTACCAAACTCTCCGGTGTAAGTGGGACTCCTCTCGTATACACTGGTATTTTCTGTACCAAGCTACAAACAATTGCGCTAATACTATAATAAAACATTATAAAACTTTACTCTCTCTCGGTCTATTCTACTTCTCCCTCATCTTTGGGACTTATCGAGCGATTGTTCGCTGACGACATTCTTATTTCTTTTCTTCTTTGGAATGTTGTTAGGAAGACCCGACACTGAGGAGTATGAGACCAGTCAGGAGCATTTGGAGCAGGCCCCTGAGCAGTACACCGAAGACCCAGAGCTGTAGCCACTTATACTTATGCCATTTTCATTTCTGTTATGCCATTGTTTAGGCATTGCTTTCATTCCATGTATTTAATTTTCATTGTATTGTAAAAAGAATGTTAATAAATAAAGTTATTCATTTACATCTTGTCTCTTGTGTATTTTACTTTATATTGCTTAGATATGCTTAGCATGTTTACTTCTGAGTAAATATATAGCGGCCTCGTCGCGTCCTCCTCCCGTACACTGGGAAGCAAGGCGTGACAGCGAGTTAGGTCAAAGAGGAGAAAGAAAGTGTGGTTTCGGTGAAGGGTCGTCGAGAGGGATGAAGACGCCGACGAAGGGGAGTGTAGTTAAGGTGTTGCGGTAGTCGGAGAAAGTGAGGGAGGCATGACTGTTGCTGGGTTTCGGCAAGGGATAGGTGGCGTTGGAGTTTGATGGAGGGAGGCGGGTGCGGTGCTTGCTCGTCGGTGATGGGTTGATGATCAGAGTTGAGGGGCTTGGCTTGAGGAGGTCGTTGATGTTTTGAGGTGGAGCTCGGCGATGCGGGAATCGGCCGCGGTGGAAGAAGATGGTGTTGGTGAGTGCGGTGGTTGGTGGAGATGAGGATGCGGTAGCATAGATGGTGGCGACGAGGATGGAGGTGGCTTCGGGGAGAAAAGATGGGGAATAGAGAAAGGAGCGAGAGAAAGAGTTGCGTGTAAACGGGAGAGAGAAAGAGGAAAAAATATTTTCATATATAGATTTGGAGAGAGAGATATATATATTTGGTTATGTATATGTGTGTGTGTGTGTGTGTGTGTGTGTGTGTTTAGAGATTTAGTACGGATTTTACTTAATCTCATATCAACAACAAATGAAATTAGGCAAAGAAATATATTCGCAAACCAAATATTAATAGATTAGTTTAAGAATCTTAAGATATGAAAATATTGTTTTGTTGCCACTAAAGAACTAACATATATTACTTAAAAAGTGAAGAATTTTCATACTAGAGTCGTATACGTCAAAAGTTACAATAAATATATTAGCAACCCACCATAAAGTAAATTCTAAGATTATAGAAGAAATTTTATTGATGAAAAATAATATTTCGATAATATTAAAAATACTGTATCCAAATTAGGGTGTTACATCCTACCCATCCTATAGAAAATTTCGTTCTCGAAATTAGAAGAACGAATTACAAGATTAAGGAAACAGATGTGTGTACTTTTGACGAATCTCGTCCTCACGCTCCCAAGTGGATTCTCCGCGTGAATGTTCTCCCCAAGATACAAGAATTAAAGGGATGATCTTGTTCCTCAACACTTTCTCTCTTTGGTCAACAATGGCTGTAGGTTGCTATTCATACGAGAGATTAGTGATCAAGGTTAATTCAGAGTGATCAAAAACACGACAGTCATCGTGAATGTACCGGCGTAACTGAGATACATAGAATATATCGTGCACACTAGACAAAGAGGGTGGTAAAGCCAATCTGTATGTCACTTTTCTAATGCGCTCCACAATCTCGAATGGTCCGATAAATCGGGGACTGAGTTTCCCATGACTACCAAATCTAATCACTTCTCGAGTCGGCGAAATTTTAAGGAAAACATGATGTCCTACACCGAACCCAAGTGGTCTTCGACTAGCATCTGCCCAACAATTCTGACGATCTTGTGCTGCTTTGATATGATTTCTGATTGACTGGACCTTATCAATGGTTTTAGTTATGAGCTCTGGTCCTAGCAATCTTTGCTCACCCACATCATCCCAGCAAAGTGAGGAACGATACTTACGCCCGTAAAATGCCTCGAATAGGGCCATCTGAAACTCTCTTGGCAGCTGTTATAAGAGAATTCCACCAAGCGTAGGTGATCCTCCCACGATCCTTTGAAATCTAGTATACAGGCCCTCAACATGTCTTTTAATATCTGTATTGTACATTCATACTGTCTATCGGTTTGAGGGTGGTAAGCTGTACTGTAATTGAGACGAGTGCCCAAGCTCTCTTGCAAGCTTCTCTAGAAATGTGAGAGAAATCCCGTGTCCCTGTCTGATACTATACTGATAGGCACCCCATGTAACCTTACGATCTCTTGCATATATTTCTCTGCCAACGTTTCCGTCGATTGTCCTACTCGAAAGGGTAGAAAATGGGCCGCCTTTATAAGATGGTCGACAATGACCCAAACGGCGTTATTGCCCTTAGGACTCTGCGGTAAATCACGAATTCCATAATGATGTGTTCCCACTTCCACTGGGGAATGTGAAGTGGTTGTAAAAGACTGGCCACTCGCTGATGTTCGGCCTTCACTTGCTGGCATACTAAGCATTTCGACACATAGCAGGCAATCTCTCTCTTCATACCATTCCACCAAAAGTGTTGTTTAACATCCCTATACATCTTGGTGCTACATGGATGCACTGAATAGGCTGAACTGTGTGCTTCTTTCAATACTTCTTCTCGAACCTCGTCATTTTGCATGCATAGTCGACTGCCGAATCTTAAAGAACCATCTTCGTGTATCAATAAACGTGTTCTCAATCCGACATCTACTAAACCCCGGAACTTCTGCAATTGCGGGTCTACAGCCTTTGCAGGTTTAATATGATCTACTAACGAAGACTGCAGTTGTAGTTGCCAATACTGTCCGTGTGTCTCCTGACCACTTCCAAATTTAGTGTCCGAAATTCATCAAGGATCTCCTTCTGGCAAGTCAACAACATCGTTTTTGGTCTCCGGCTGAGAGCGTTTGGTACCACATTTACCTTCCCGGAGTAATATTGTAATTCAAGATTATAATCAGCCATGAACTCCAACTACCTGCATTGTCTCATATTTAGCTCCTTTTGCGTGAATACGTACTTCAGGCTCTTGCGATCCATATAGACTTCCACTCGTTCTCCAAAAAGATAATACCTCCAAATCTTCAGAGCAAAGATCACTGCGGTTAATTCTAAATCGTGGGTTGGGTAATTCTACTCGTGCATCCTCAATTGACGCGAGGCATAAGCTACAACACTCTCACGCTGCATCAAGACGCAACCTAGCCCCCTACCGGAAGCGTCACTATGAATCACTAATCCTCATGTCCCATCTGGTACGATTAATATGGGTGCAGTTATGAGTTTCTCCTTCAATAACTCAAATGCCCGGTTGCATTCTGTCACGACCCGCTTCCCAGAGTACGCAAGATTTGGGCACGTGACATAGCCAACCATGCTACCTGTGGGTAGGAAGTATCCATCCACAGTCACATTACGGTTGTAAAGATATCAAGAACAGTAAAAATAAACTAAACTAATACATGTCCAAATCCATAATAACAAGAATCAATAAACAATAAGTGCGGAAGCTAATGATCCAATACAATGAATAAACAGTACGTCCCATAATGCGGGCTCACATCTGGAAATGAAATGAAATAATTAAACTAAACTCTAAAGAACTCACAGTTCAGCCTGCTGGCTGAAGTACTCCTGCTCGGTCGGCGGCAAAGGTACGGAATCTGGGCCATGCAAAACCCAGACGTCAGCGCGTCATGATATCAAGTATGTAGCATAAACATGGTAATAAACAGTGCAAGCATGAACATGAATAAGCAGTAATAAGAAGTAATAAACAGGGTAACGTGCAGTAGTGACTAAACTGTCCTATCAGGTTTTCTACTCTATAGTCTTTGAAACCAATTGATGAATCGTCGATGTAACTCAATAGTATCCCGTGCGTGCCCGGGACCACGGTCATGATTCTCGGGGCTGAATCCGAGACGTGCCGCTAAGCAGTAAAAGGTAGTAGGATAGATGAGTGATGTCAGCATCAACACTCCGGAGCTGGCCAAGCCCGTAAGACTGATCAGAACAATGTATCGAACTGTTGAGTTACAAGTCGGTTTCACCTTTGATTTCCCCATACCCCCAAACTATGTATGTCAGTCAGGTATTCAGTAGTCAAGGACTAATGCCAACACAAGTCAAGTAAAGGTAGGTCTGTCTGGATCGACAGCAGGAATGGTTAGGTCTGTCGGCATTAGGCACGAGATCAGGAACAAGTAATGTCATGGTACAACGGGATGAGTCGGTAAGCATGTATATGTCAGGTGTAGCAGGGTCAGGCCAAATGTCGTGCAATCGGTAAGTGCTCACAACAGGTACACAATCAATAATGAACAGTAGCAGGAAACAGTAAATAACAATATAAATCTAGGTAAACACAGTGATGTTTCGTATTCTCTTATTAATCCGGTTCACGCACCTTGAGGTGCAAAAGCCACAAGACGAACAATATCGATAATATACGTAATGGAGTTACATGAATTCGAACTAAGCACAATAATTGTCTCATGAGTGATTTTAACAAATGAATTGGGGATGATCTACTTGGTTTGATTAGTTAAGTATGACTTAATAGCAGACCGGTTAAAGCGAGCAATGATTTCATTGATTTAAAGTTACGGATAATCGTGGGTAGCAATTCTAAGTTGTAACAGGTATCGATATTATATTAGTTGTGTGGTTATAATATGATGATTAAGTTGTAGCATGTTAAGCAAGTATTCAGATACTTGCCTCGGCGGTTCCGCAAACCGAAACACGGATGCGATGTCGGTAGAAACCACGATACGGAAGCACGGGCCACGGATCGAGTCCCAACAGAGGTCAATGGGATCACACGGACCAGGGGCTTCGCTGGAGCGTCGGGTTCGTCAAACGGCACGGTCGGGTTCCGGCAACAACCAAATAGCAAAGTTAGCAACAAAGATACGATATACGCCAAAACGACCAGCGGGGGGGGGGGGGTTGTACCAAAAGGAAAGAGAAGGAAACTTACAGGGAGACACCAGGGGGGTGACCACGGCGGGTTCGACGGCACTGGAACGCCGGCGAGGCCGCGACGGTGGCAGCGAAGGCTGGAACAGCCGCTGGGCTTGCTGGAGAGGGGTGCGACGAGTGGAGGAGAGAGGGGGTCGGCTCTGGTGGTCGAGGGAACAGGGAGGTGGTCGGAGGTGGCGTCGACGAGGTCGCCGGCGCGCTTCTCCGGCGAACAGGGGAGGTGCAGGCGAAGGGTTTGGGCTCGGGTTTACTGTTCCGGCGAGGGGAGGAAGGAAACGACGACTAGGTCTCGACGAGGAGGGTGAGAGGGAGTCGTGGGAGGCTTCGACGGTCGGAGGCGACGTCGACGGCGAGGTCTGCGAGGGGATGGAGGCGTCGGGGAGATGGGTTGCAGGCGCGGGAAGGAGGAGGAAGGAGGGAAGGAAAGTGCGGCGGTCTCGTGGTGGCGAGGGCGGCGACGGCGAAGTCGCGGGGAAGTCGGCGATGGGATCGCGAGGGCTAGGGTTAGGGTTCTCGTCGAGTTCTCGTGAAGGAAGGAAAATGGTGAGGGGCGGCTGCGTGCATGGGATTAATATAGGAGGAGAGAGAGAGGCTTATGACGAGGGGAGAGAGAAATTTGTGAAGAGAGAGATAGAGATTGATTGAGGGAGAGATTGAGGGAGGAGAGAGAGAGAGATAGGGAAAGGAAATAGAGAGAGGCGGGGCCCACGAGGAGGCAATCCCACCCTCGCGATTGGCTGAGGGATTGGGTAATCCAAATAAAAGATTTGAGGGGATTAAAACAGTTGAGGAATATATATATACGTATATATATATAGTTTTATAAATTAAATTGAAACGGGCCCTTTTTGGCGCGAAATGAAATATTTCCAAATCGCGCCCGGGTTGCGCCCAAATGTTCCAAATTCAAATTATAGGATTTTAAGCGGGTTCCAAATTTTGAAAATAGGTGTTTAATGATTAAAATGCATGCCCCCAAGTCGGACACTTGCACGCGCGCGTAGTCGCCCAAACCTGCCCGTTTAGCCAAACGGAACGGAATCTCGACACGCGGACGCTACCACGCGACTAGTGGCGACGAGTAGGCTAACATGGACATCTTAAATTTCATTTTCGGAGTTAAAATTTGTTATGTGCCAAAATGACTTAACCGAGTAAAATTTAGCAATAAACACCAGAAAATCAGGAAAATTGGAAAGAGCAATAAATAACCCTCAACTAGTAATATACATAGTATTATTGGGCTCGGGTGTTACACATTCTTCTGACCATACGAACAATACCCCATTCCGAGTAAATCTTGTCAACGGCTTAGCCACTCGCGCAAAATCTTTAACAAATCTCCAGTAGTAGCCTGCGAGTCTCAGGAAACTTCTAAACACATGAAAATAGTATTTTTACGGATAAACCCTTATATGTGTTATATTTATAATAAACATCTTTTATTATATATAAATAGCAAGGAAAATGTCGTATTAAAAGTGCAGTTTTATCAACTGAACAAATACCCCCAAACTTAACTTTGATCGTCCCGAGCAAACTAGTTTTTCAAGAGAAGGAGAAAAAGAAAAAGAAAAAACTAAGTAGCACACTTTCGTAGGCAACACGATTGCACTGAGCACGTGCAACAAGCCGTTAAACCTCTAGGTGTCCCTAATAGGAGGAGTGTTGTCTCCTGAGGGTTTTCAGCGGATTACACCAACAAAATCCTATAATAAAAGAAAGATGGTGGAAATTACATATAAAGATAAGAACTTATAAAAGAAAAAACTTGAAAATAAGTGTTTCCAACTATACCAGCTTTTCAGTTGCTATGAGCCCTATCTTAATGGTCATGAAAAAATGTTAGAAATCACATCATCCCTCAATAAAATATCGCCTTTAGTCTTCCTCCCTATCTTTCCTTCAAACATTGATCATATACCCCTACGTGTGTGTAAAATACATCCCTACACTTAAAGAATTCAATTCAAGCTATCATACTCTTGTCCATCTTCCAAAGTACTTTATAGTTGGTGAATATTTTTAGATAAAATTGCTCACACATTCTTCATGCGACAATTAATACTTCTTGAGGTACTAACCGACCGATTACAAAATGTGCTTGCGCATTTAGGCGTAATTCCTTATTTCGAAAAACCTAAGGCTTAGCAGTGGCTCCCAAACCAGTTGGTCTAAGGCACTAGGTGATAAGCACCCTCGCTATATTTTTTTATGCTGCCTTGGTAATTACAAAATTAGTGTTCATTTTTTTCTTCACCATTTATACTCTTCTTTTTTTTCTTTCATACTAAGGCTTTTAGACAAGAGCATTTCAAGGTATCCTCTACTATCCCAAGTTTCAAGATATGTGTAAATGTGTATAGTAGGGTATCAACGTTCAGATGTTTGGCTTCAAGAATAGGGACTATTTTTCAGATTTATTTTTATTCTCAGATTAGTAATTTCGTTCATATTACTAACCCTTGGGACAATGGCTCATAACTACTTATTACTAGTTTTGTTTACAACTGAACGATGTCGACAATTCTAATTACTGCCCTTACCACCAAGCATTGGGCCATCCGATCGATAACTGCCATGTCTTCAAAAACTACGTTGAAGACCGGTACCAATAGGGCAAGTTCGCGCTGTCCGAAAAATTGAAGGTGAACCCACCACAACCATATGCTCCGAAAAAGATGGACATGCCGAGGGCATCGTGCTCTTTCATAGAGAAAGCCCCATGGACCAAAAAGTCCGTAAACTAGAAACTTGCCTCAAATATGGCAACGATAGACCGAAACGTCGTTAAACTAACGTTGGACCACTATATCCTAAAACTGGCCGAAGACCGAAACGTCGTTAAACTAACGATGGACCACTATGTCCTAAAACTGACTGATGACCGAAACGTCGTTAAACTACTACCAACCCGCGGCATCTTCAGGCTGACGTGGTAGTATAAAAAAAAACGGTATGCCCATAACCAAAAAGGACGCGGATGAAAACCCGAAAGGGCTCCGTGAGTAAAAACAGCAGGGCTACCGGCGAGTGTTTGTGAAAACCCGAAAGGGCGCAACCTCATTATATATATAAAAAAAAGAAGAAGAAAAGAAGAATAAAAAGAAAGAAAATGGTATGTCCATAAGCAAAATGGGCATGGATGAAAACCCGAAAGGGCTCCGTGAGTAAAAACAGCAGGGCTACCGGCGAGTGTTTGTGAAAACCCGAAAGGGCGCAACCTCGTTAAAAGACACTTACAGGGTCCTCTCTACCTTGTGAGGAGAAACCACCCGCGTGGGATCCTTACGACTCACAAGGGAGCAACACACTTAGTGATCCTCACGATTCCTAAGAAGAAATTACACTTGCGAGATCCTCACTACTCGTAAGGAGAACTCTCTTATGGGACCCTCACGGCTCATAAGATTTTAAAGTCTTAAGTTACAGAGACCTGAACCTGTTCTTAAGTAACCCCCACAACCTTCGATATTGCCCTATAAGCGGTTCAATATTGACCCTTGTATACAATCCACGGGCACGAATAAACATTTCTCTAACAAAGTCCCACCAGAGACTGGGGATATGTTCGCACAGTGAACAACCCTTGTAAGTCCTCTCGACTTATAAGGAGAAAACCCTTTAGTAAGATCCTTACGACTTACAGGGGAATATACACTTAGGAATCCTCACGATTCCTAAGGAGAAAACACACCTACGAGATCCTCACGACTTGCAGGGGAAATACCTTTGTGAGACCCTTAAGGCTCATGAAGTCAAAAGCCTTGGTCGACGGGATCCTAACCCTGTTTGCTAAGCCACCTTTGTTCAACATTGACAGAAGCAAATGATGATTTTCTCCTGGCAATATCCCAGTTGTAGCGATACTGATACTTAAACCGGTATCAAATTCTAAGTCCTTTCATGGCAAATGATGATTCGCGCCTGGCAATATTCCAGTCGTAGCGATGCTGATGCTAAGATTGGCGTCAGATTCCAAGTTCCACACTCGCGATAAAAAAAAATCAGCGAGCCAAAAATGCATATGAAATAGCCGAAATGATGGGGCAACTTGCGACAAAATCAGCAAGTAAAAATGTATGCATGCAAAAAAGCCGAAATGATTGGGCAACTCGCAATAAAAAGCAGCGAGTAAAAATGAAATAAATAGCCAAAATGATTGGGCACCGCGAAAGATAGCCGAAATGATGGGGCAATCGCGACCTTCGTGATATAAAAAGCTGAAATGATAGAGCATCGCGGAAAGAAATAAAGAAAAATGAAATTTATGCCCTACAGGTGCTATTACATCAATCCCTGTATACAATCCAGGGGCGCAAACAAAGGGGGAACCATACCTTCCCAACAGGCTCTATCAGAAAGCGAAGCCAAATCTCGACGGTTCATAGACAACCTAGAGACAACCTCGATATTTTTCGCAATATTGCAGACACAATGTCAACAATTGAAGCAAAGGAAGATCCCTAGCTTCAGGGTCTCGACGTCAATATCGACAACTTAGAGATCACCAACGGTGTTTCTCCTCACTCCAACCAGATGAAGACGTGACGTCAAAAATTGACCTCAGAGTCACAACGAAACGGAACCATGGCAAACTCCTTAGTTCCAAATCTCAATGGCCACATCTGCAGCTTGGAGACCAACAACGGTGTGCCTCCTCATTCCAGCAGGACGCAGATGTTACACCATCAAACGGAGCCACGACATAGTCCTTAGTTCCAGATCTCGACGGTTCACAGACAAACTATAGACCATCTCAGCATTCGTCTCGTTACAGCAGACGAGATGTCAACGACGGCGTTCCTCCGCAGTCCGGAAGGATGCAGATGCAACGTCAACAAAAGACCTCACGGTCGAAACAAAGCGGAGCGACGACAAAATCCCAGTTCCACCTCAGCATTCATCTCGATACAGCAGACGAGATGTCAATGACGACGTTCTTCCGCAGTCCAGCAGGATGCAAATGCAACATCAACAAAAGACCTCACGGTCGAAACAAAGCGGAGCGACGGTAAAAGCCCAGCTCCACCTCAGCATTCGTCTCGATACAGCAGACGAGATGTCAACAATGGCGTACAGTCCAACAGGATGCAGAAGCAATATCAACAAAAGACCTCATGGTCGAAACAAAGCGGAGCGACGGCAAAATCCCGGCTCCACCTCGACGTTCGTTTCAATACAGCAGACGCAATGCCACCCCAAGATCAAAGCAACAGAGCCATGGCAAAGTCCCTAGTTTCAGGTCCCAACGGTTCACCAACAACCTAGAGACCACCTTGACGTTCGTCTCGATACAGTAGATGCGATGTCGCCCCAGCGTTCTTCCTCCAATAAGATACAGACGCGACGCCAAAGCAAATGAAGCGAAGGCTAAATTCCTAGCTTCAGAGTCTTGATGGTAACTCATATAAAACCTGAAAGACAATCGGAGATCATCCCACATGGAGTGGTCACTACCTCGACGTTCGTCTCGATACAGCAGACGAGACGTCACCACAGCGTTCTTCCTCCAACAGGATTCAGACGTGACAATCAAACAACGGAGCCACGGCAAAATCCCTAGCTCCAAACCTTGACGGTTCACCAGCAACCTAGAGACAACCACGACATTCGTCTCGATACAGCAGACGTAATGCCAGCAAAGTGAAGCGAAGGCCAAATTCCTAGCTTCAGGGTCTTGACGGTAACTCATATAAAACCTGAAAGACCATCGGAGATCATCTTACACCAGCGCGGAGTGGTCACCACCTCGACGTTCGTCTCGATACAGCAGACGAGACATCACCACAGCGTTCTTCCTCCAACGGGACTCAGACGCGACAATCAAACAACGGAGCCATGGCAAAATCCCTAGTTCCAAACCTCGACGGTTCACCAACAACCTAGAGACAACCGCGACATTCGTCTCGATACAGCAGACGCAATGCCAGCAAAACGAAGCAAAGGCCAAATTCCTAGCTTCAGGGTATTGACGGCAACTCATATAAAACCTGAAAGACTATCGGAGATCATCCCACACCAGCGCGGAGTGGTTATGACTCATCGGGGCTCTCCAAAATGAGCCTAATCTCAAGTAAAAAGCGGCATGGCAAAATTCCTAACGCTTGCTCTTCCGACGGTCAAACTGCCTAGGAGGATTTCTTGAAGACGTCTTGTCCAGCCCCCGAAGGGATCGGAGACACGACAGTCGCAAGGCTACTAAAACAGCAAGATTGCCTATCGAGGAATACATCAGCCAACGCGACGGTACGACGGAAAAAATCCTAGTACCACAGACCCTAACGGACCTTTTTCGTAAAGAGCAGAGGTTAACTGTGACGTTAGGACATCCTTGCGAGAACTTCTCGATTCGTCTCGACTCGTAAGGCAAAGCCTTAGGCAATGGGGATTAAAAAACCTGTTTCCTAAGCACTGGGGCCCTGCAAGTTGGTCCAAAACGGACTCTTGCATACTATTCACGGACCACACTCTCCGAAGTCAAATCTCGACGAGGAGGGAAACAACCACTTACAAGTCCTCCCGACCTGTAAGCGGAAAAAATTCTCTTGTGAGATCTTTACGACTCTTAAGAGAAAACACACTTAGGAATCATCACGACTCCTAAGGAGAAAAGACACCTACGAGATCCTCACGAATCGTAGGGAGAAAAGTCTTTATGAGACTCTCACGGCTCGTAAAGTTGAAAAGTCTTAGGTAGCAGATCCTACTCCTGTCTCCTAAGCCATCACCGCCCTGCAAAGAGGTCAAGATGGACCATCTATGAGCCACACTTGCCAAAGCTACATGCCACTGAAATGGAGAAGTTACTCATGAGCATATAAACTACTTCACGCCAGCGTAAGACATAAAGAAATAGAAGGGTGCGGCTCATGGAGTTGAGAGTTTGGAACTATATCTCTTAAGAGTCGAGATTTGAGTCAATGATAAATGACGACGCTTATGTCCGCTCGTTATCTTCTCAGATCAAGATTCTGAAAGTTATATACCAACCCGAAACTGGTCATACGCTATGCATTACTCTGCACTACTTCACCCATGTATATACTTACGTGGGCAAAGTGGTGGGGGGCATTTGTTCCCGCCAAAAATTTCTGCGCAAAAGAGTCCAAGGTATCAAATGGCAGCGATACGCTTAAGAAAATGCGAACCAGTATCTTCCGGCCTGTATTTTGATAAACTCCCGAAGGAGGAACTGTTAAATTCTGATGATATTGGAAGCATCTCGAAAAACCCTTCGATTTGATATTGTAACAACCCTAATTTTCTTATACACTTTTTCCTATACAAATTTTTTTCAAAATATTTTTAAAATCCACAAAGGGGTATTTTAGCCTGAGCCCAAGATTTATGTAATTATTTTTGTTTTTAATTACAAGCTACAAGAATGAAATAACTCTATTTTTAGTGTACAAGAAATTACTTTAAATTTAATGTATACCAGGAGTATTTATTCTTGCTGCTATCAGTTTAAGTAATTAAAAACCACAATAATTACAAGAAAGAGCTTGTAGCTCATTGGTAATACCTTGCACTGCTGAACCAAGCCACCGGAGTTCAAATCCCATGCCCCACATTATTTTTGTATTTATTTTGTTTTAATTTTTTTTTGGAAGTCAACGGTAAAAAGGCCATAACTCCCAAAATATGTACTGGACAACAAAAATTAAATATACCAAATTGTACCCCCAGAAAATCCCCGACCACTGGAAGCCTGACTCGGCCCGACTCGGCGCCGCCGGCAGGCGAATCGGCCGACTCGGTCCGGCGCCGCCGGCCGGACTTGGCCGGACGGCCGAGTCACCAACTGAGAAAAGTTGGCTCTTGACTTGGTCAACCCTCTTGCACACTTATTATACCTGGATCGGTTTTAATTTGGCCAATAAATCCCTTTTACTCCTAGGTTTAATGATTTTTAATGATTTTTATATATTTTTTTAATTAAAACCCTAACCCTAGCCTAGCCCTATATAAACACCCCTACCCTCTACCATTTTACCCTACAACTCTAAGTCCACTCTCCCAAATTCTCAAGAGAACTTGGTACGTTAGAAAAAGAGCGAGAAGCGAAGCGCTGCCGAAACCGATGACGAATTCCGGCAATCGTACTAGAACCTTCGCGACGTTTTCGACGCACCGACAACCACCACTTCCTTAGCCTCCTTAGTTTGTCCAAACTCGTAAGTTCCATCTCTTCTATATCTCTTTTCTTTTAATAGAAAATACGACTTTTGGAACCCGACGGAAATCGGAACAAACCGATTTCCAATTCGGTTTTTCTACAAATTTCCACTTGTCACCTAATACATAATACCTAAACCTATCTATGATGACTATTAATCACCTAGAAACCAATTTAAATAAAGTTTCTCACATGAAATGATAGCTTTCTTGTAAAACCGTATTATTTTCATAAAAATACCATAAAGTTTATTTTTCTCGTTTTAATTAATTCCCTCACTTTTAAATATGTTTATCTTGAATACTAAACTGGTAGAAATCAATTTGAATGAATTTTCACACATGAAATGATAACGTTTTCAAATACCGTATTCTTGCGCTTAAATACCTTCAAGTTTAATATATCATATTTAACCTCTAAAACTTCATTAAACCTTAAAATAAGTCACGAGGTAATGACCTACCTCTACACACACACAAATATAACGCTAATTGATAAACGTCAAAACATAGAATACGAAAATACAGGACTTTTCACTAAAATACCATATTTTTTATAAACCTTTCTTGAAAGCTTTAAGTTGTACACAATTCTAAATAAAATCTTTTAAAATGAAAGCACGATATGTCATGGACATCGATCGTTTATCTAAACTGACTTTGTGGTGTCTAGACAAGTGTGTCTAGGCTAGTGGTTTTTAATTAGGCCCACTACTGTGGTTCCTTCCCACTTACCTGGCACTTACCTGGCCGCAATTGACGGTGAAGAGGCGATTTGAGGCTTCTAATGACTTGTCGTTTAGACCTTAGAAATATGCTAGTTGGCTTAGAAAACCCTAGAAACCAAAATACGGAAATCTATACCCTTTTACAAATAAATACCATATATTTATAAAACCGTTTTTTTCTAAATGAATGGTATTTGTTAAACCTATGCAAAGCGCCCCTACAACCCACCTTTGGGGAACCCGTTAGGGATAGTACGGTTCATCGTGCACCCGCGGGCTAGTAGTGCGAGATTCAGACCTCCGCAAGGAGCATTCGGTCTCGAAAGGTTTAAAATACGACATTTAAGAAAAATGAGATTTTGGAGAATAAAATATTTATTTAAAATTATTCTTGTATTAACATATATATAATTATCATTTAAACGCCTATTTTGTTATAAGATGAAGTTTCCATCTTTTTCTAAAATTACAAGATTAAAAGTTACATTAAAATACCATGAGTTTCAAATAAATCAATTAATACTTTTATTAGGATATATTCACTAGAATAACACAAATAAAATTCACACTCATTATAACTATAAAGACGAATATTAAATACTTGAGGTGTATTTTGAAAACTATACAATAGTACTTTTTACATAAAACCCCCTCAAGTTTTATAATTTACAATAAGGACCCTAACAAATTATAGAACTTCAAATTACCTTTCTTTTAGTCTGACTCGGGTTTGAGTCTGACTATTTCTGACTTGAATATGATTCAAGTCAATCTATATTCTTTTATATTCCAACTCAATATGAATACATGAATCCCAGAATCCAGTTAATAATCTATACAACTTGACCGAACCGAACCATGGATATATTCCTTTTACATGTTTCCCAGCATTCCATTTACATGACTCTACGGTTATAACCGTTTCCTGATATCATGGTTTCGGTCAGTCAGTCAATCAATCATGCAATCAATACCATTTTACAACATAACAATACAAACAAGACATCGCGGGGTTTAAGGGGTAAATTGGTACGGAAGGTGTTAAAGGTGGCACGAGACGGTAAGATTAAGACACCTAACCTGAATCCAATTGCCGTTGTTCCGGGTTGTATAACGGAGCCTTGTACTTTCATTTGCCCTGGTCTCTAGCATACCGAGACCCCTCTCGTATACACTGGCATCCTTCTGTACCAAGCTACAATAACAGCGTTAACACCATACTACTATAATATGACAATACAATACAACATTAAAAGCTCTCTCTCTCTATCTCTTTCTTACTTTCTGTCTATTTCTCTCTTATCTTTGGGACTTACCGAGCGACCTGTTCGCTGACGACATTCTATTTCTTTCTTCTTTGAATGTCGTCAGGTGCTTTGGACCCAACAGAGATCGAGCCCACCGGTGAAGACTTGGAGCAGTTTCACGAAGACCCCGAGCTCTAGATATTGTACCTTGTTCTGTTCAGTATTTTCATTTCCTGTTATGCCACTGTTTAGGCATCTTTATTTCAGTTGTATTTTCCTTTCCATGTATTGTACAAAGAATGTTATTAATAAAGATTGCTGTTATGTCTATATCATTTGTCTCTTGTGATTTACTTTATATTGCTTAGTTACGCTTAGCGTATGTACTTCTGAGTATATACGTAGCGGGCCTCGTCGCGTCTCCTTCGCCGTATACTGGGAAGCGGGGTGTGACAGGTTTTGTTGGTGGCCCATGCAGGTCAGAACTGTATGAATCCCTATCATGCTGTTCTGGTCTGCGTGAACAACCTAAGCAATATAACACAAGAACCAGCAACTAAAACATTCTTTACAATTCATATTCCTTGAATCTTGCAAACTTCTATTCCTTGAATCTTATCATGTGTTTGAATCTGTCCTAACCCAAATTTTTCTTCAGGGTTATGGATTCCCCGAACAACACCAGCACCAACGTCAACAACACCCCTTCAGCACTACCTCTTACACCCGCTGTTCCTGCACCACCCACTGAGCAAACGATGCTATTTGAGGCAATCCACAGTCTTCTCGAGGGACAGCAACAACTTTTGAACCGTCCTGAGACCGATGCACTGGGAGTAAAGTAATTCAGGGTTTTGCACCCAAAGCAGTTCTCTGGTAAAGGAAGCCCTCTTGAAGCGGAAGAATGGGCACAAAGCATCGAAGACGATCTGGCAGCAGCTCAAGTGCCAGACAACGCTTGGGTCCATGTAGCAAAACTACAGCCCACGGATAATGCTCGCAATTGGTGGAAGGCGGAAGAAATCCGTCTGGTACAGCCGATTGAATGGAAGACATTTCGCGAGAAGTTCGACGCGAAATATTTCCCTGTGACTGTCAGGTTCGCCATGGAGTAGCGGTTTATTCATCTACAACAAGGATCAATGTGGGACAAATCGGTAGATGAATACGACGCTGAATTCACCATGTTGAGCCGATTCGCGGCACACTTGATACCGACGGACGACATCAGAGCCCATCGCTTTCAACAAGGTTTGGACACCGAGATTAAGGCTGCTCTAGCCACAGGAAAGTTCTTGACTCACGAGGAAGCTTTAGAAGCTGCCCGCAGTTATGAGGCAGTAATAAAAGAGAGGGACAGACCTCAGTCTGCAGGAGTCAAGCGCCCTACCAACCAGATGGCAGGTGGAGCCTCTTCCAGGACATTGTTTGAACCCAGGAGAACTGAAGAAATTTGCCATTACTGCCATAGAAAGGAACATTTGTGGAAGGACTGTAGGCGCGCAAAAGGCCTGTGTCTAATTTGTGGCGCATCCAACCACGGAATTGGGAACTGTCCTTACAACAGCAACTCATCTCACACACACACCAACCAACCGCAGCGGCCAACCATCCAGGCTCCTGCAACTCGTCCTGCACTACCTGCTCCACCACGTGCACAGCCTACTCGACAATTCCAACAGACAATGAGGGACATGCCTAGAGGGCAGAGAAATAGGTCTCAAAGGCAGAATGTGCCTCCAGCTAGAAGGAATATACCACGGCGACAGACCTTCACATTAGAAGCTGTAGAAGCCGAGACTGTAGGTCAAGGCAACACCGGTAAGCCTTTTTTTTCACCATCGTATCACTTTTATTCGCCAAACTTTTTTTTGCACTGTTACACTTTCCTTTTACAAATTTCGAGGACGAAATTTGTATAAGGAGGGTAGAATGTAACAACCCTAATTTTCTTATACACTTTTTCCTATACAAATTTTTTTCAAAATATTTTTAAAATCCACAAAGGGGTATTTTAGCCTGAGCACAAGATTTAGGTAATTATTTTTGTTTTTAATTACAAGCTACAAGAATAAAATAACTCCATTTTTAGTGTACAAGAAATTACTTTAAATTTAATGTATACCAGGAGTATTTATTCTTGCTGCTATCAGTTTAAGTAATTAAAAACCACAATAATTACAAGAAGGAGCTTGTAGCTCATTGGTAATACCTTGCACTGCTGAACCAAGCCACCGGAGTTCAAATCCCATGCCCCACATTATTTTTGTATTTATTTTGTTTTAATTTTTTTTTGGAAGTCAACGGTAAAAAGGCCATAACTCCCAAAATATGTACTGGACAACAAAAAGTAAATATACCAAATTGTACCCCCAGAAAATCCCCGGCCACTGGAAGCCTGACTTGACCCGACTCGGCGCAGCCGGCCGGCGAATCGGCCGACTCGGTCCGGCGCCGCCGGCCGGACTTGGCCGGACGGCCGAGTCACCAACTGAGAAAAGTTGGCTCTTGACTTGGTCAACCCTCTTGCACACTTATTATACCTGGATCGGTTTTAATTTGGCCAATAAATCCCTTTTACTCCTAGGTTTAATGATATTTAATGATTTTTATATATTTTTTAATTAAAACCCTAAAGCTAGCCTAGCCCTATATAAACACCCCTACCCTCTACCATTTTACCCTACAACTCTAAGTCCACTCTCCCAAATTCTCAAGAGAACTCGGTACGTTAGAAAAAGAGCGAGAAGTGAAGCGCTGCCGAAACCGACGACGAATTCCGGCAATCGTACTAGAACCTTCGCGACGTTTTCGACACACCGACAACCACCACTTCCTTAGCCTCCTTAGTTTGTCCAAACTTGTAAGTCCCATCTTTTACATCTCTCTTTTCTTTTAATAGAAAATACGACTTTTGGAACCCGACGGAAATCGGAACAAACCGATTTCCGATTCGGTTTTTCTACAAATTTCCACTTGTCACCTAATACATAATACCTAAACCTATCTATGATGACTATTAATCACCTAGAAACCAATTTAAATAAAGTTTCTCACATGAAATGATAGCTTTCTTGTAAAACCGTATTCTTTTCATAAAAATACCATAAAGTTTATTTTTCTCGTTTTAATTAATTCCCTCACTCTTAAATATGTTTATCTTGAACACTAAACTGGTAGAAATCAATTTGAATGAATTTTCACACATGAAATGATAACGTTTTCAAATACCGTATTTTTGCGCTTAAATACCTTCAAGTTTAATATATCATATTTAACCTCTAAAACTTCATTAAACCTTAAAATAAGTCACGAGGTAATGACCTACCTCTACACACACACAAATATAACCCTAATTGATAAACGTCAAAACATAGAATACGAAAATACAGGACTTTTCACTAAAATACCATATTCTTTATAAACATTTCTTGAAAGCTTTAAGTTGTACACAATTCTAAATAAAATCTTTTAAAATGAAAGCACGATATGTCATGGACATCGATCGTTTATCTAAACTGACTTTGTGGTGTCTAGGCAAGTGTGTCTAGGCTAGTGGTTTTTAATTAGGCCCACTACTGTGGTTCCTTCCCACTTACCTGGCACTTACCTGGCCGCAATTGACGGTGAAGAGGCAATTTGAGACTTCTAATGACTTGTCGTTTAGACCTTAGAAATAGGCTAGTTGGCTTAGGAAACCCTAGAAACCAAAATACGGAAATCTATACCCTTTTACAAATAAATACCTTATATTTATAAAACCGTTTTTTTTCTAAATGAATGGTATTTGTTAAACCTATGCAAAGCGCCGCTACAACCTACCTTTGGGGAACCCGTTAGGGATAGTACGGTTCATCATGCACCCGCGGGCTAGTAGTGTGAGATTCAGACCTCCGCAAGGAGCATTCGGTCACGAAAGGTTTAATATACGACATTTAAGAAAAATGAGATTTTGGAGAATAAAATATTTATTTAAAATTATTCTTGTATTAACATATATATATATAATTATCATTTAAACGCCTATTTTGTTATAAGATGAAGTTTCCATCTTTTTCTAAAATTACAAGATTAAAAGTTACATTAAAATACCATGAGTTTCAAATAAATCAATTAATACTTTTATTAGGATATCTTCACTAGAATAACACAAATAAAATTCACACTCATTATAACTATAAAGACGAATATTAAATACTTGAGGTGTATTTTGAAAACTATACAATAGTACTTTTTACATAAAACCCCCTCAAGTTTTATAATTTACAATAAGGACCCTAACAAATTATAGAACTTCAAATTACCTTTCTTTTAGTCTGACTCGGGTTTGAGTCTGACTATTTCTGACTTGAATATGATTCAAGTCAATCTATATTCTTTTATATTCCAACTCAATATGAATACATGAATCCCAGAATCCAGTTAATAATCTATACAACTTGACCGAACCGAACCATGGATATATTCCTTTTACATGTTTCCCAGCATTCCATTTACATGACTCTACGGTTATAACCGTTTCCTGATATCATGGTTTCGGTCAGTCAGTCAATCAATCATGCAATCAATACCATTTTACAACATAACAATACAAACAAGACATCGCGGGGTTTAAGGGGTAAATTGGTACGGAAGGTGTTAAAGGTGGCACGAGACGGTAAGATTAAGACACCTAACCTGAATCCAATTGCCGTTGTTCCGGGTTGTATAACGGAGCCTTGTACTTTCATTTGCCCTGGTCTCTAGCATACCGAGACCCCTCTCGTATACACTGGCATCCTTCTGTACCAAGCTACAATAACAGCGTTAACACCATACTACTATAATATGACAATACAATACAACATTAAAAGCTCTCTCTCTCTATCTCTTTCTTACTTTCTGTCTATTTCTCTCTTATCTTTGGGACTTACCGAGCGACCTGTTCGCTGACGACATTCTATTTCTTTCTTCTTTGAATGTCGTCAGGTGCTTTGGACCCAACAGAGATCGAGCCCACCGGTGAAGACTTGGAGCAGTTTCACGAAGACCCCGAGCTCTAGATATTGTACGTTGTTCTGTTCAGTATTTTCATTTCCTGTTATGCCACTGTTTAGGCATCTTTATTTCAGTTGTATTTTCCTTTCCATGTATTGTACAAAGAATGTTATTAATAAAGATTGCTGTTATGTCTATATCATTTGTCTCTTGTGATTTACTTTATATTGCTTAGTTACGCTTAGCGTATGTACTTCTGAGTATATACGTAGCGGGCCTCGTCGCGTCTCCTTCGCCGTATACTGGGAAGCGGGGCGTGACAGATATATTATGGGCTTCATAATTCATCCGGGATCAAAAGTATCCCTAAACTGGTAATACGGACTGTGGGGTCCTTAAACTCATGGACTTATGCGTCCTTAAACCAACATCCGTCCCCAAAATGGGAATGTTGGACCACCATGTCCCTAAACTGGAGATGGACCACCATGTCCTTAAACTGAACAATAGAGCCCAAATGCTCTCTTGTTGGATCTAAACGATCCCGTTAAGTTGATCTTAGTCTCAAATTAGACTAACGTATCATTAACAAACGTTTGAGTTGATCTTAGCCTCAAATATGGTTAACGTATCCTTTAACCAAAACCCCAAACCCAAATCTAAGAAAATACGGATTTAGACTAATCCACGTCCTACGGGCGACGACATAAATTAGTCTCCGTATACAATCCACGGGCAACCACAAATAAAAAAAACACCCACAACACGAAATGAACATCTGGAGAAGGAGAAAGTTGTTACCGCGATGCGGTAGTGTAATTAACTGCAGGGGCTTGCGCATGCAGGGAAGAGCGTTCCCACAATCAAAAACCCCTCAAGCGAGGGGGAATCTGATGAAGTCTGCTACATCGGCCGCATCCGTCCAAACCTTCGATACACGGTGCCATAAATCAACTTGGCATCTTCGGAGAGGTGGACGGATAAAACCAATTAGCATCTGCCCCGAATCTCAGGCAAGACGTCTCTGCGTTGCACTGCCATTCGGAGGGGAACATGGTTGATTCACCACAACGCCCATGTCTTCTAAGAATGCAAGTTCTTCAGCGAAGATTTATTCAAAGCTCTCATTGATATCTAGATAATAATCTAATCAGAAAGAACGGGATGATACTCGTACTCCATAAAAGGTTCACATTTAGCGTTAGATGTTGATCCGGACAACAACGTAATAGCGGAGTCGAGATCGGTATCGTGAAGCTCTACAATTTCGCTGCTGTCGGAATCTATTGTTTCGACAGAACACACATGAGCATAGGGTTCAGAGGGTTCACTTCCCAACTTGTAAATGTTAAGCTCAATTGGCATCTTCAGGAATGATAGGTTCATAGAGCCGTTTTGACAATTGATTATTGCGTTGGAAGTCGCAAGAAAATGTCGACCTAAAATCACCGGAATTTGGTTTCATGGTTTCGCTACAGGTTGTGTATCTATAACGATGAAGTCCACAGGAAATATAAATTCCCCGTCTTTGATTAACACATCCTCTAGCTCACCCCTAGGTTGGGTGATAGATCGATCGGCCATCTGAAGAGTACAATGCGCTGGTTTTAACTCTCCGATCCCTAATTGCTCATAAACAGAATACGGAAGCAAGTTAACACTAGCACCTAAATCGAGTAGAGCACGATTGATATTTTTACCTCCAATAGAAATAGAAATTATAGGACTTCCGGGGTCCTTTCGTTTCATGGGTAGTTGTTGTGTAAAAGCAGTGCTCACATTACTCGAAAGGAAAACTTTTTTAGGTACTTGAACTTTTCTCTTCCTAGTGCACAAGTCATTTAGGATTTTCGCATAAGACGGAACTTGTTGAATAGCATCTAGGAGAGGAATGTTTATGTTAACTTGCTTAAAAATTTCCACAATCTTCTCCATTTGTGGACTTGGTCTGTTGCCCATTAACCTGTTTGGATAAGGTGCTTTATCAATAAAGGTTGGGTCCAACATTGGAGAGGATTGTGGGGATGGAATGGATCCCAGAATTGGAGTGGGGATCGTTTTAGATAGATTTATGGAAATGGGCCGAGGGTTCGAGCCTTGGGGAACACGGAGAATAGGCTCGGAAGAAGGTGGGAGACTAGACGATGTAGGGAAGAAGTAGAAGCCGGGGTTTCAATTGATTCCTCATCATCAATCCGTTCACCCATTTGATTATCTATCACTCTTCCTGATCTCAACGTGGCACGGCACTCACATTATAACTTTGTGAGTGGCCAGGATTAGGTATAGGTTGAGATGGAAGTTTCCCTTTTTCTCTCGCACTCATCGCGGCATTCAACTGTGCAATTTGGGCTTCTATTGATTTAATACTCTCACCGTGGGAGGCGGAGTCTTTCTTTATGGTATCAATAGAAGACCTCATATCAGCCGACATTTGGATGGAATGTTTCATAAACAAATCTAAATTTTGTGGAGTGAAAAGGAGTTATCGGTACCGGCCAATTGCAAAGAATTATTATGTGGTGCAGAAGTGTTGGCCGGATTTTGAAAAGGTTGCGATTGAAAGGGGTGCTGACTCTGTGGTGGTGGTTGCTGTTGCTATGGAGGAGGTCTTTGATAATTGCCTTGGAACTGGTTTTGATTTTGGAGTTGGTTTTGGTTCCAAGCAAAATTAGGATGATTCCTCCATTTCTGATTGTATGTGGAAGAATAAGGATCGTTTCTAGGTCGCTGCTGAAAAGTAGCATTAGTTTGCTCATGACCTTGAAATGATGCATTCATAGGACATTCTTCCGTAAGGTGTGATGGATCGGAACAGCAACCACACAAGGTCTTGGGAAGCGCAACCTGGTTTAGGGAGGCTAATGAATTTTTTTTTCAATAGCGTCGAATTTCTTTTGCATCGCTGCCATTTCGGCTTTTACTGCGATGGAAACATCGAGCTGGTGAATACCTCCCCTAGATGAAGGTGGTCTAACGCTTTCCCACTGCAAAGTGTTCTCAGCGAGATCTTCCAGATATTTCCAGGCTTCACCATCGTCTTTGGACATGAAATTGCATTGACACATGGTTTCAAGCATCTGCTTTGTCGCTAGATTAATGCCCTCATATATAACTTGGCACAGATCCCATCTATGTATTCCATGATGAGGACATTGGACAAGCAGATCCTTAAAACGTTCAAAGCACTTCCAAAATGGTTCATTGGGAAGCTGGGTGAACTGGTTGATTTCGCTCCTAACACGGGTGGTCTTATGATTTGGGTAAATTTCTTAAGGAATTCTATCACGAATTCATTCCAATTGGTAATAGAGTGTGCGAAAGTATTATAAATCCATTTTTCTGCCAAGTCGCACAAAGTGGATGGGAGAAGACGCAAGCGCATAGCATCCACGGACAGTTGTGAAGTACCCATTTTTGCGCATACGTTTTTGAATTTTGTGATGAAAACGTACGCGTCTTCAGACTCAAGCCCGTGAAATTTGGGCAATAGGTTGATGTAGTGGGGTTTAATTTCAAAATTATCCCCATTGGCCGATGGAATGGATAGACAGGTAGGAAGTGGACCACGTATAGGATAGCATCTCTCTTGGAGAGAAATACGCGGTGAATTCTGTGCACCTACAGGCAGTGGCGGGGTGGTGTTATAATCTGATGGATTAACGTCCATCTCGGTCGATGTGGTGGGTGGTGGGAAAAAAAAAGATGAAGAAGCACCGACTTCGGAGTCGATTGCAGGAACGCGGATAAGACGGGCACTAGAATCCTGTGTCCAGCTAAGCATCCACTAAGCGGGTTTAGCGCAAGTGGTAGCGTGTGTGTGATTTAAAAAAAATTGTTTTGAAAAGTGTGTTGGATTTAGACAAATCACATAAAAATGCACAAACAACCATAAAACTAAGGTTACCTAGGTCAAGTCTCTAGACCGCTCCTAGACTTCCAAAGGACAAGCCGCAGGATTAATCCTCTAACACCTCTTTACTACTCTTGTGGCCAGGTAAGTGGGAGGTATCCGCTATACGAATCACCGAAAATAGCGGGCCTAATTAAGTAACCACTTTCCTTAAACACACTTACCTAGGCACCACAAAAGTAATGCGGATAAGCGATAGATTACCTACGACCTTCCTCTGTCTTTATTGAGCGCGACAGTCCTTAGAGTCTTGTCTAGATATTTTTTAAATTAATGTAGGGTTGATGCGGATGCTCGTTTTGTGATTTGCAGGGCTTAGGAAGAGTGATAAAATCCCCACCTAATCTGAATTGTGGTCTTGCCCCTTAAAATCCGTATTAAAATATGAATAAACAACCAAGTATAAAACTTTGCAAAAAGATTTTTGAGCGGCGATATTTTGCAAAGAATTCTGCAGGAAATATATTTTATTGGATTTCAGAGGAGAGAGAAAGAGTTGAGAAATTTACCAGAGAAGTTTGGAACCCTAATTCTCCAATTCAGCCGCGCTTCCGCCTCCGACTTAGGAGATCAGGTGGAGAGTTTTGCTATGTGGCCTCTCTTTCTCCTCTGGATCTTGATTAATGTCTCTGGATCTCTGTTTCCTTAATTCTTTGACCCCAGATCCCCTCGCAAAATTCACACAATAATCGTTAAATATACAATTTGCAGTTTTATTTATTTTTATGATATAGATCGAATAAGAATTCAACACGAATAGTAAGAAAAATAAATTACGCACGTATCCCCGGCAACGACGCCATTTGATTGATCTAATCTATGTATAGTAGTTAACCGCAATCAATAACGGTGTCGCGTGTAGCTAGACCGAAATGAGTACGGGTCGTCCTTTGGGAAACGCTGAATCTTTTAATCTTACTTTAGGCGTGTTGAGAAAGAAAGGAGGAAGAATAAAGAATGGTGAAGAATGGTTGTTGGTTCTAGATCTACGTTAAACACGGATGCAGAATATAAATCTAGATTAACTACGGATGTAGGTTTTATATTAGAAAGGGGCTTGTAGGGTACGTTAATATTTAATAGTCATGGATGATTAATTAAAAATTACCCCTTTTATCCTTTAATAGATTTAAAACTAGATCGACAATGATGCATGTAGATTAGGGTTTCTGGAGGGAAAAGGGTTCCCACTCTTAACCCCTATCTTGACATGGATCTCCATTCATGTCTAGCCTTTACCAAAACAATCATTAATCTAATCTTTAATTGCGGTCGAGACTAGCAATAAATTGGTAGCACGACCGATTAGGATGTTAATGATTCTTTTGGTAAAGTTTATAAACTTTATAGGACGTAAAAAGAGTTTAAGGGTCTTCATCATCCATTAATCTACCCTAAACCTACGAACCCTAACAAGCGGAGAATTACTCGCGCATGTTGGGAAAAGAAAAGATAGAGAGGGAAAACATAATGTAAAATGTAGAAAAATAAAATGATATAAGAAAACAATTACCTTTATAAATCAACAAGATCAAGTACACTTTGTTTTCTTAGAAAATGATTACAAAACCCTAGTTTGCTTCTCGATCTATTCTAAGGAGGTAGATGAACTGTCGATGATCAACCAGGATTCTTGAGCCGTCGTGGACTTCGTGATTGCGTCGGTTTGATGATTCCAAGAGGCTCTCGGTCCTTATTTATAGTCGCATACCCAGAATCTTTAGTTTCCTAATAAGGGAACTAGCTGTTAGGATCCCAAGATAAAAATCTCACATCCTAACTTCTCTAACAAGCCGCGGATCCGCCGCCAATAGTGGGTTTTGGCCATGGATCCGCCGCTTGTTGGTGGGATCTTGGGCTCCAATTTCTGGGGCTTCATCTCTGTAGCACTTGGTGATCTTTTGAATAGCTAGAAACTGAAAATCTTCTCTACGTCTCTGCCAGAATTGATTTCTTCAGTTTACTTTCCTATTTATGCAGGTTTGTTCTTGCCAACTCGGATTTTCCTTGATTTCAGTCCTGATATAAATTCTGCACAATAACTCAATAAATAATGATATTAGTAGAATTTGTTTTTATTGAGATATTATCTTAACCATTTGTTATGATATTTTAGTTTTAAGAGAAATGGTCAAAGATATTTAATAAAGTAAGCATATTCAAATAGTCCAAATATTATATGAATATTATATGCTTACATTTTTCCTTCATAATGTTAATTATAATATATAAACACATGAAAATAGTATTTTTATGGATAAACCCTTATATGTGTTATATTTATAATAAACATCTTTTATTATATATAAATAGTAAGGAAAATGTCATATTAAAAGTGCACTTTTATCAACTGAACAATGTCCCAACCTCGAATCAGTGTTTCGTGTGCAATAGAATGTGTTATGGCTAAAACCAAAGACAAAAAACAATGCGAAGCCCCGGAATCGAAAAGTGCTCTAGCAGGAACAGAACAAACTAAAATGGTACTTGAAACGACATCCTCTAATGCCTCTGCCTACTCAGCCGTCAGGGTAAAGGCTCGCCCTTGGTCACGACTTGTGTTGCTTCGCATCTGATCAAAAAGTTGTTTCTGAGGGACAAGTCATTTCTATGGTTGGTTGTGCTTTACTCTCTTAGGACAACTCCCAATCCGGTGGTCGCTAGTACCAAAAATCAGACATAGACCCTTGGCTTGGCGGCAATTCCTCTCAACGTGTCCCGGTTTCTGAAAGTATCCACAAACCAGAGATCCTCGTTGTGGCGGGGTTGCGGTACGCTTCATCTAAACTCCTCCATGTTGTTTAACTAGAATCCTTCATGAAGTTTGATTCACCGGGCATTTAAATCCTCCACTATGAAGTTTCTTCCTCTTATCCATAACTACCTCAATCTTACGGGCTACATTTAATACCTCAGAATAAGTTTCTAGGTCATGCGAAGCTAGTTTCTCCTGTATCTCCAGAGTAAAGCACTGTAAAAATCTCCTGGCTCTGTCCTCCTCCTGAGCTACCATCGAAGGAGCGAAACGAATGAGTCAGATAAACTCAGTCGCTACCTCATCCACTGTGCGATCTCTCCGCCGAAGACTGATAAACTGCCGCTCCATTTCAATCCTGGCCGACTTGGGAAAGAATTTTTCAAGAAAAGCAGTAGAGAAATCAGCCCATGCAATCGGTTTCTTCAACCTGTTCTCTTCTGTGAGCCACTAAATTCTGGCTATATCATGCATCTGAATCTTGACTATGTCCACTCTGTATTCTTCTGGAACTCAGGCGCCTGACAGCAAATTCTTCATGTCGACAATCCACTACTTGGCATCAAGTGGACTGCCCAAACAAGTGAAAACTGCCGGTTGTAGTCTCCTGAAATCAGCAACACTGCCCGGACGTCTACCCTTACGAACCTCGGCCACCGTATTCAAAGCTGCAGTAGCGGTCTGCTGAGAAGCAAGTAGACACTCTAGCAGTGAAAACATGCGACCGATATAGCTCGGTATGAACTGCAATAACATGCGACCGATATAGCCCTATATTTAGGTCGATAGTGCTCTGTAGAATTCTCAGATGCTGGTATTTGGGTCGAACGCATCGGCGATGGGTCGGGGTTCGTCGACAACGAGATGAAGTCGAGGTAAAAACTTGTGAAGAAGAAGAAAAGAGATAGAGGGATGATGGGGTCTGTTCTTTGAGTAGATGATAACTAGAGATGGGTCTGGGTCATGCCCGTCGGCGAGGGGAAGTGGGGTGGCGGCGCTGAACAACTCCGGAGAAGGTAAGAAGAAGAAAAGAGAAGAAGAAGAAAAGAAGAAGAAGAGATGAAGATGTTGGGGTTCTCTGGGTTTAGCAAAGACAAGGAAGAAGAGAAGATTAGGTCGGTGACGAGGAGATGGGGGACGAGGTCGACGGTGAGGTGTCGTGGGCGCTGATGGGTTGGGCTTGGTGATCAAAGAAAAGGAAAAGAAGAAGAAAGAGAAAAAATATGGCGGTGAGGGGGTGCTCTAGAGCTGGCGACGAGAAGGAGGAAGTGGCGCGGATGATGGTGGTGGTGGTCCGGTTCAGTCGACGGCGACGGAAGAAGAAGTACGAAAGTAGGTTTCTCGGTTGGTGGAGGTCGGAGCTCAGGTGAAGTCTCGGGTTGAAGGGGAGGTGACGACGAGGAATAGGCGGTGGAGATGAGGAGGTGGTGACGACGACGAAGGAAGAGGTGGACGGCGATGAAGTGGTGCGGGCGTAGGTTAGGGCTTGGGCGATGTGAGACGAGAGGAGAGAGAAAGAGAAAGAGAGACGAAGGGAGAGAGAGTGATTTTATATTAATAAATATAAACTTTATAGAGTATGATAATATATATATATATATATATATATATATATATATATATATATATATATATATATGATATTATTTTTAGGGTAACTAGATAATAACAAATTACACCAAATTTTTACCCGAATCTTTCTAAAAATATATTTTTGAGAATAATACACATACGTAAAGATTTATGCCATAATGTGATAATCTAATATTAAATACATATACCCCCTAATAAGATTTAAATAAAAATATAAAGGTTTAATAAATATTTGGTTATCATATATTTTGGGATTTGAACATAATAGATAGGACCGAAAATAAGATATGGGATGATATACCATGCAATGTGAGTTAGAAAAAATATTCTTTATCCATATCTTGTGATTATAAATAGATATATAAAGATATAAATATATATAGTGTATGTATTATACTGGATTGATGTAGATACACTTTACTGGCAATTATCAGATAAAATCTTGCACCATATTGGGTTCCAAACATGCGGGTTGGGTCAGAAAACCGCTACTACTATATGAATCACTTGCAACCCAAAAATATAAAGGAATTATAAAGCAAGAGTTAAAAATACCAAGTTATACTGTATAAACGTACTAGGGCGTTACATTATACCCAACTACAAAAGAATTCCGTCCTCGAAATTCACTAAACAGGAAAAGGACAAGAAGATACGAATCTAAGGAAAAAGATGTGGAAAATTTTGTCGAATCTCGTCTTCACGTTCCCAAGTAGATTCTCCGTGCGAACGATTTTCCCACGAAATGTGTACTAGAGGGATGCCTTTATTCTTGAGAACCTTTTCTTGTCGATCCACAGTAGCCATTGGTTGCTCATCATAGGTTTTCTCTCACTGTCAGTTCCGAGTGTTCAAGTACATGTGTCTCATCACGAACATACCTGCGGAGTTAAGATACATGAAACATGTCATGAACACCCGCCAAGGATGGTGGTAAAACCAATCGATAAGCTACATCTCTAATACGCTCGATGATATTGAAGGGCCCCACGAATCGAGAACTAGGCTTGCCTCGACTACCAAATCGGATTACTCCTCTTATCAGTGATATTTTCAAGAACACACGATCACTAAGTTCGAACGACAAAGGTCTTCTTTGAGTATCGTCCCAACTTTTCTGTTGATATTGTGCCACCTTCATATGATTACGGATTAAGTTAACTTTCTCCACAGTCTGCACAATGAGTTCCGGTCCCAACAATTTTCTTTCTCCAACATCGTCACAACAAACAGGCGAGCGGCACTTACGACCGTACAATATTTCGAATTGAGTCATCTGTATAGTTGCCTAAAAACTGTTGTTGTATAAAAACTCCACTAAAGGCAAATGATCCTCCCACGAACCCTTGAAGTCCAACGTGCAAGCCCTCAACATATCTTCAAGAGTTTGGATCGTTCTTTCAGACTGCCCATCTGTCTGAGGATGATAGGCCGTACTAAATATCAAACGAGTTCCCAAACTTTCCTGTAGACTCCTCCAAAAGTGTGATAGGAACCGAGTACCACGATCGGAACCGAGTATCACGATCAGAAATGATACTCACCGGTACTCCATATAATCTCACAATCTCCTACATGTACCGCTCTGCCAAAGCATCCGTTGACTGACCAACTCGAAAGGGTATGAAATGAGCTGCCTTGGTCAATCGATCGACAATCACCCAAACTGCATTGTTGCCTTTTGGACTCCGTGGTAAAGATTTCACGAAATCTATGGTTATATGTTCCCACTTCTATTGAGGAATCGGAAGTGCTTGCATCAAACCAGCTACCCTTTGATATTCAGTCTTGACTTGCTGACACACCAAGCACCTCGATACGTAGCGAGCAATCTTTCTTTTCATGCCTTCCTACCAAAAATTTTGTCGCAAATCTCTATGCATTTTCATTCCCCGGGATGTACTGAATACGTGGAACTATGAGCCTCCTTCATGACTTCTTCACGAACATCTCCTTTAGACACACATAAACGGCTTCCATATCGTAACGAACCATCTTCACGAATCAACAAATCTGTTCGAAGTCCCGCTTCCCCTTGTCCTCGAAATTTCTGTAATATAGGATTGTGCGACTGTGCTGTCTTAATGTTATCGATCAAGGATGATTATACTTGCAACTGCATCAACTGTCCTGAAGAATCTGGTAGTATGATCTCCAACTCTAATCTCTGAAGATCGGCCATATCTCTCTCTGTGCAGTCAACATCCGTATCGTTGGCAACCGACTTAAAGCATCCGGCACTATATTAATTTTCGTCGTATGGTACTTTAGATCAAGATCATAGTCAGCCATCATCTCTAACCATCTACGCTGCCTCATGTTGAGCTCTTTCTGTGTGAACACATACTTTAAGCTCTTGTGATCAGTAAATACTTCTACCCTTTCGCCCAATAAGTAGTGTCTCCAAATCTTCAGCGCAAAAATCATCGCTGCTAGCTCCAAATCATAAGTTGGGTAGTTCTTCTCATGAGTATTCAATTGTATCAACACGTGAGCTATAACCTTTCCATGATGCATCGGAACACATCCCAAGCCTTTCCCAGACGCATCGCTGTGAATAACTTGTCCTCCGGAACCATCTAACACTTTCAGAATAGGAGAGGTGGTCAATCCCTGCTTCAGTGCTTCAAAAGCCGACGCACACTTCTCAGTCCATATGAACGGTACCTATTTTCGTGTTAGCTTGGTCAATGGTTCTGCTATTCGAGTGAAATTCTCCACGAACCTTCTATAATATCCAGTAAGTTCAAGAAAACTTCTGATCTCCCCCGCATTTTTTGGAATTGGCGAATCATGAACAACTGCAATCTTTTTGGGATCAACTGCAATCCTATCTCTGGATACAATATGACCCAAGAACTTCACTTCTTCGAGCCAAAACTCGCACTTGCTCATCTTAGCATATAACTTTTCTTGTCTAAACGTTTGCAGTGCGATCCTCAAGTGTTCTTCATGCTCTTCTTTGCTCCTCGAATAGACCAGAATATCATCAATGAATAGAACTACGAACTAATCTAGAAATGGCAAAAAGATCCGGTTCATCAAGTCCATAAATATTGGCAGTGCGTTAGTAACTCCAAATGACATCAATAAGTGCTCGTAATACCCATATCGAGTTCGAAACACCGTCTTGCAAATGTCTTCTGCTTTCATCCAAACTTGATGACACCCTGATCGCAAATCCAATTTCGAGAATATTCTCGCGCCACTGAGTTGATCAAATAATTCGCCGATGCGAGGGATTAGGTACTTATTCTTAATAGTCACCCGATTTAACTCTCGATAATAGATGCACATCCTCCGCGTGCCATCTTTCTTCTTGACTAGAAGAACTGGGGCTCCCCACGGTGAACCGCTGCTATGAATCCAGCCCTTCTCTAGTAATTCGGTAACTTGTTTCTTTACCTCTTCCAGTTCCACCGGTGGCATCGGATAATAAGCCTTTGAAATTAGCGTTGCTCCTGTAATAAGATCAATCGCGAACTCCACATCTCGTTTTGGCAGTAAACCCAAGATGTCCTCGAACACATCCAAGAAATCCCAAACCGCTACTGGTGCTTCCTCCTCGATTACTTCCATCGACAAAAAAGAGGCACTTGTCGGCCTAGCCCTAAATTTGAGTGGTCCGACAGATCTGCTACCTCCCAAGAATATGAACTCTGGATATCTGGGAATCTGGAAAATCACTTTCTTCGCCCTACAATCAATGTGAGCATGGAAAATGCCAAGAAAATCCATTCCCAGGACAACATAATAACTACCTGTCTCAATCACCAAGAAATCCACAAATAGCTCCAATCCGTAAATAACAATTGAGCAACCCTTACACACACTACGAGATATAATTCTCCTATTCCTAGCGTGTATGTCCCAAGAACTAGATAGGGCCATGCGTGGGACAGAGTGCGCACTAATAAACTTGGACGACATGAAACAATGGAATGCACCAGAATCGAATAATGCCAATGTGGGATAATTATAAACAAGTTGGATACCTGAAACAATATCGTCTGACGCTTTGGCCTCCTTGGTGTAGGGTGTTTGTCATCACCCCATTAAGATGGGAATACACGCGCGCTTGCCAGGCATACTACAGATTCCCCCTGTCTAGGGTAGGCTGGGGTTTATTGATTGTGGGGATCCGAATCCCCGGCAAACCACGGACTAAACTGCCATTAATTACCTCTCGCCTTTGGAGTGAGGGAACCTCCGATTAACGGGTTAAACTGGTCATGCGAACTCAATGTGCAGTGTTGTGTTTTGAAGGGTTTTTGGATATATCGGGGGCCCCGCAGAGTTTTTACGGAGGTCCCGCTACCCAGATAGCGGGCTGGGGGGTTAAGGGGACTAGCAGCCCCCTTGTGGGGTGTGGGGCAGCGCCCCGTTAGAATTTTTTTCTAACGGGGGAGGTATTTTTAGTATGGAGTGTGTGTGTGTGTGTATAAGGGAAAAGGGCATCCAAAAGATGTGTGGGAGAAAGCGCTCGGGCGCTAGCGCTTCGAGCGCTAGCACCTCACGTGCCAGGCATGTGGGCGCTCGGGCGCTAGCGCTTTGAGTGCAAGGGCGCTAGCTCCCCACGTGCCACGCACGTGGGCTCTAGCGCTTTGGACGCTAGCGCCCCACGTGCCAGGCACGTGGGCGCTCGGGCGCTAGTGCTTTGGGCGCTAGCGCTCTGAACGCAAGAGCGCTAGCGCTTTGAGTGCAAGGACGCTAGCGCTTTGGGAGGCAAAATGGACTTAGTCCCTGCAATGGGAGTTGTACTCCCAGAAAGTAACACTTATTATTTTGTGTGTGTGTGTGTGTGTGTGTGTGTGTGTGTGTGTAGATGAGGAGTTAAACTCCTAGAATATTTTGAGGCTGATGAAGGGGCTTCTCCCTTTGAGCCCTGGATCTTTCCCCCAAGTGGGGTTTCTGGAGATGGGTCTCCTTCTTCTTCCTGTCATTTGGCCGGATCTTGGAAAAAGGGGGTGAGACTTAAAATTATCCCCTTTTTGAGATCTAATGGCAGATCCAAGTTCCCCTTTGTGGGTTTTGTGGTGAAAAACTATTTAGTTTTGGAAAAGGGAGAGTAAAACTCTTGATTTAATTCAAAAGAAAGAAGAAGGTTTTAGAAACTTGAGGAAGGAGAAAGAGGCACATGCCCTAATTTTTGGGGAATGAAAAGTATATCTTTTATTCATCATCTTGTTGCCTTATATAGACTTACATTTTTACATATAGCCCATTGGGCTTTACAAAATGGCATTTTGCCAATCCCATGGCTCATGTGTCATTTCTTTTTGCACATAAATCATGGGCTTTACAAAAATTTGGCTTTTTGCCCATTCATACATAAAAAAATTACATTAAAATTATTTATTACATGATGTTATGTTGGCATGGGGAGGCTGGCTGCGGGCCCGACTTGGGCATGAGTCCGCTTGACCTGTGCTTGGGCCCACCTGGCTTGGGGTTGACCTTGACTTTGACTTGGTCAACCGGGGTGCAATTTTCGACTTCAACAAAGTGCCCCCATCAATAAATGCACACCACACATATGAGTTATGTACATGAAATTGATGGATCTTCTTTCACGTGGAGGCGGCTTGCCTTGGTTCCCACTTTTTGGGATGCACTGCCCTTTTTACGACATGGACGGTCGACGCTTGACGCGTCTCCGAGACGGAGTGTCCGTGGTAGACGTTTCCCTGGCCCGGAGTGATATGGTTCCTGCTTTGTAGGAAGCCTGCACTGCCCTTTTTACGACATGGACGGTCGACAGTCTGGTCCGGAGCGATTTGGTCCCCGCTTTGCAGGAAGCCTGCACTGCCCTTTTTACGACATGGACGGTCGACGCTTGACGTGTCTCCGAGACGGAGTGTCCGTGGTAGACGTTTTCCTGGACCGGAGTGATCTGGTTCCTGCTTTGTAGGAAGCCTATATTGCCCTTTTTACGACATGGACGGTCGACGCTTGCCCGATTTGTGGGAAGCCTGCACTGCTCTTTTTACGACTTGGACGGTCGACGCTTGCCCGATTTGTAGGAAGCCTACACTGCCCTTTTTACGACATAGACGGTCGATGCTTGCCCTATTTGTGGGAAGCCTGCACTGCCCTTTTTACGACAAGGACGGTCGACGCTTTCCCGATTTGGTGGGAAGCCTGCACTGCCCTTTTTGCGACATGGACGGTCGACGTTCTGATCCGGAGCGATTTGGTTCCCGATTTGTGGGAAGCCTGCACTGCCCTTTTTGCGACATGGACGGTCGACGCTTGACGCGTCTCCGAGATGGAGTGTCCGTGGTAGACTTTTCCCTGGCCCGGAGTGATCTGGTTCCTGCTTTGTAGGAAGCCTGTATTGCCTTTTTTACGACATGGACGGTCGACGCTTGCCCGATTTGTGGGAAGCCTGCACTGCCCTTTTTGCGACATGGACGGTCGATACTTTCCCGATTTGTGGGAAGCCTGCACTGCCCATTTTATGACATGGACGGTCGACGCTTGACGCGTCTCCGAGACGGAGTGTCCGTGGTAGATGTTTCCCTGGCCCGGAGTGATCTGGTTCCTGCTTTGTAGGAAGCCTGTACTTCCCTTTTTACGACATGGACGGTCGACGCTTTCCCGATTTGTGGGAAGCCTGCACTGCCCTTTTTGCGACATGGACGGTCTACGCTTGATTTGACTTGCTCTGCTTCTTGCAGTGTCAGGGGTGAACTTGACTTGCTCCGCTTCTTGCGGTGTCGATATTGGATACTGACTTGCTCCGCTTTTTGCGGTGTCGAAGTTGAAGTTGACTTGTTGATTGTGATTTGGGTTGACATCAGCGTCGCTACACTGGAATATGGTACCATGAGCGAATCATCATCTGTCATGAGAGGATTTGGGGATTTTGGTTTTTGTTTGGCATCAGTATCGCTACACTGGAATATGATACCAGGAGCGAATCATCATTTGCGTTTGCTTATTAGAAAGCGATGGCTTAGGAGACAGGTTTTAGGTCCCTATCACCTAAGACTTTTCAATTTTGTGAGCCGTAAGGATCTCACAAAGCATTTTCTCCCTACGGGTCGTAAGGATCCCGTAGGTGCCTTTTCTCTTTAGGAGTCGTGGGGACTCCCAAGTGTGTTGCTCCTTTTTGAGTCGTAAGGATCTCATGCGGGAATTTTCTCCTCACAAAGTCGAGAGGACTTTGCGAGTGCATATCATCTCTTTTTCACGAGTTTGCGCCCTTTCGGGTTTTCACAAACTCGCCGGCAGTTCTGCTGTTTTTAGTCACGGAGCCCTTTCGGGTTTTTATCCGTACCCATTTTGCTTGTGGACATACCTTTTTTTTTGAATCTTCACCGCCGGTGGGACTTTGAATGCGGTCTCGCCGGTAGGACTTGGGAGAGATTGGGATCATTTTACGCCTGTGGATTGTATACGGTTTTGCAGGATGTATGATCTAGACCGTAGGGCCGGAAAAATTTTAGGACTTTGTCGGCGTCTGCATCGCTGCATTGGAATATGGTACCAAGAGAGACTTATCATTCGCCGTTGGGGTATGGGATTTGGAATTTTGTTGGCGTCTGCATCGCTGCACTGGAATATAGTACCAGGAGCGACTCATCATTCGCCATTGGGATTTGAGTTTGGAATTTGGTTGGCGTCTATATCGCTACACTGGAATATGGTACCAGGAGCGACTCATCATTCACCCTTGGGAATTTGAATTTTGGACGGCGTCTGCATCGCTGCACTGGAATATGGTACCAGGAGCGACTCATCATTCGCCGTTGGGATTTGAGAAATTTGGAATTTTGGTTGGCGTCTGCATCGCTGCACTGGAATATGATACCAGAAGCGACTTATCATTCGCCATTGGGAATTTGAGTTTTGGACGGTGTCACGCCCCGCTTCCCAGAGTACGCAAGATTGGGCACGTGACATAGCCAACCATGCTACCTGTGGGTAGGAAATATCCATCCACAGTCACATTACGGTTGTAGAGATATCAAGAACAAAATAAACAAACTATCTAACACATGTCCAAATCCATAATAAACAGAGTTAATGATAAATAAGTGCGGAAGCAAATGATCCAATGCAATAATAGAAAGGTACGTCCCGTAATGCGGGATCACACCTGGAAATAAAATGCAATAAATGAACTAACCACTACAGAACTCACAAATCGGCCTGCTGGCTGAAGTACTCCTGCTCAGTAGTCGACAGTGGTAAAGAATCTGGGCCATGTAAACCCAGACGTCAGCACGTCATGTCAACCAATAATATAATATGAACATGGTAATAAGCAATGCAGGTATGAACATGAATAAAGCAGTACTAAGAAATAACAGTGCAGGGTAATGTGCAGTGGTAACTAAACTGTCCTATCAGGTTTCTACTCTATAGTCTTTGAAATCAAATTGATGAATCGTCGATGTAACCCAATAGTATCCCGTACATACCCGGGACCACGGCCACAATATTCTCGGCTACAGCCGAGACATGCCGTTAGGCACAGAATAGGAAAGTGTACACTCGGTATTACCCCGTACATACCCGGGATCACGGCCACAATATTCTCGGCCGAAACCGAGACATGCCGTTAGGCACAGAATAGGAAAGTGTACACTCGGTATTACCCCGTACATACCCGGGATCACGGCCACAATATTCTCGGCCGAAACCGAGACATGCCGCTGGGCACAGAATAGGAATGTGTACACTCGAACGGTAGTGAACTGTCGAGTTACAAGTCAGGTTCATCTTGATTTCCCCATACCCCCAAGCTATGTATGTCAGGTCAGGTATTCAAGAGTCAAGGACTAATGCCAACACAAAATCAGGTAAAGTAGGTCTGTCTGGATAGACAGCAGGAATGGTCAGGTTGGTCGGCATTAGGCATGAGATCAAGTAACAGGTCAGGTAATGTATAAAGGTGTCATGTCATGTCAAGAGTGCACGGTACCATGTCATGTCAAGTAGGAAGTGTAACAGGTCATGTCAGGAAGCACAAGATGTCATGTGGGTGCTCATAATCAAACTATCATAAGTATATGTATAAATAAACAAGCATGAGTACTATCAGAACAATAAACTGGAACATGTAATATGATATGTAAATAAATATAATTTCAAGGATATGGATGCACAGTTATCGATTAGGGTTACATTTATAGTTCCAATATTAATTAGGATGCAATTTATTAAACATGGAGTGTTAATATCACATTATTATGTAGTAGTGTGATCTATGCTTGCAATTATATGTATCTTAAATGCGATAGATGCAAACGGGTATCCGAAAAGTTATAAAACTGTAAAATGGTAATGTGGGATGTACAACTAAACAATATGTGATATAAATATTGATATAATAATATTAATATGGATAGCATATTCGAATCGATTAGTAACTATAAAAGATGTATTGATTAACCATGCATAAGAAGGTTCCGTTCAGAAATTTAGCGTCACCCTAATTTGTAAAATAGCTTAAAAATAACAAATGTTCTCCAAAAGAGACGTATCTTATACCAAAACAAAGATAATTCAATAAGGTTTTCAGTTTTATAAGTATAAGCATCTCAGGTTATCCCTACAAAAAGTTATGAATATTCAAAGTTGAAAGTTTGCTGCTGGAATTTCCCTGGACAGCAGTTTAGAGACGTGTTCATTTGCATTTTACGTTAATTAAACAATTTATTTTGCAAGTAAATATTTCATAGAGTTATAGTATTCTGAATTAGCTTCGTAACGAACTAAAGAACGTATACTAATGATTTATAATGAATTTTATAAGATAAGGTGTACAGTAAATTTCAGATTTGTCATATCCGATTTTTCAACGACATTTCATATGTAAACTATAAGATTTTCAAATGTATAACATTATAAAATGAAGATTATAAAAGTATATAGCATGTAGCAAGATTAACTTGCCTCGATGGGTCGCGAATCGGGGAAACGGAACGTTAACCGTCGGCGGGGAAAACTCGCGACGGCGCACGGTTCACGGAATGAACCCAAACGACGAACAAAGGAACCACACGGGTCGGGGTATCTCGCTGGAACGTCGAGAAACGTCATCGGCACGACGGAATTCCGGCAACAAAAGAATAGTTAAAAGAAATGAGAAATGAGACATGAGGCAAGAAGAGAAAAATGATAAAGAGAAGTACGAGAGAATATATAAGGGGTAGAGAGAGAGAGAAAGTGGAAAGAGAGAGAAGAAGGAGAGAGAAGAAGTGGGGCCCACGGGGTTAAAGGGGAGGTTGTGATTGGCTGAGAGAATAAATTGAGAAGGATATAAAAGATTGTAAAATATTATATGGTTAACTTAAAGATTTAAAAGATAGGTAATGAACAGTAAGATATCAGGTTAGTTAGAAAAATATATGTGATGGTTTTAATAATATTAAAATTTGGGATTTTGGCGCCAAATGAAACATTTCCAAATTGCGCCCGGGTTGGGTCCAAAAATTCGAAATTCAAATAATAGGATTTTAAGCGGGTTCCAAATTTTAAAATGAAATGTTTTATGATTAAAAAGCATACTCTCAAAACGGACACACGCACGTGCACGTAGCCATCCAAACTCGCCCGTTTCACTGAACGGGACGAGAACACAATGCACAGACGCTACCACGAGGCTAAGGATGTCAAGTAGGCCAAGATGAATATTTTTTAATTTTATTTTAGATGCTAAAATTTGTTATATGCAGAATGACTACATCCGATAAAATTTTACAGTAAGACCCAAATAAGCAAGATAAATGAAATGAGTAATATCTAATACTCAACCAATAACGGAAAATAGTAGCATTGGGCTCGGGTGTTACATTATACCCAACTACAAAAGAATTTCGTCCTCGAAATTCCAAGAATACAAGATAGAAGACTACAGGAAAAGGTGAGGATACTTCTGTCAGATCTCGTCTTCTTGCTCCCACATGGACTCTCCATGCGATCGATTACCCCAAGAAACGAGCACAAGGGGGATAACCTTGTTCTTAAGAACCTTTTCTCTCCGATCCTTGATTTCAACTGGTCGCTCTTCAAAAGTTAGGCCCTCCCGTACAGTCAACTCCGAATGATCCAATACTTGGGTTTCATCTCGAACATACTTCCGTAGTTGAGATACATGAAACACATCGTGCACACCTGCCAAGGACTGTGGTAACGCCAAACGGTACGCTAGCTCTCCAACACGCTCCAATATCTCAAAGGGTCCAACGAATCGAGGACTAAGGTTTCCCCGACTCCCAAAACGAATCACTCCTCTAGTCGGTGATATCTTCAGAAATACCAAATCACCCACGGCGAACTCTAGAGGTCTTCTTGACGTGTCAGCCCAACTCTTCTGTCTGTCTTGAGCTGCCTTCATATGCTTCCTGATTGTATTCACCTTCTCGACTGTCTGTACCACCAAATCTGGTCCTAGTAACCTTCGTTCACCAACATCATCCCAACAAACGGGTGAACGACACTTACGACCATACAATGCTTCAAACAGAGCCATCTGAATAGTCGCTTGGAAGCTATTGTTATACGAAAACTCCACCAGGTGTAGATGATCCCCCCAAGAACCTTTGAAGTCCAACATGCAAGCCCTCAACATATCTTCAAGGGTCTGGATCGTTCTCTCCGATTGTCCATCAGTCTGAGGATGATAAGCTGTGCTAAACTTCAATCGAGTCCCCAAACTTTCTTGTAAACTCCTCCAAAAGTGCGACAAGAATCGAGTGTCCCGATCGGACACGATGCTTACCGGCACTCCATGCAATCTGACAATCTCCTGCATGTATCGCTCTGCCAAAGTCTCCGTCGATTGACCAACCCGAAAAGGAATAAAGTGAGCTGCCTTGGTCAAACGATCGACAATCACCCATACGGTATTGTTGCCCTTTGGACTCCGCGGTAAAGCCGTCACGAAATCCACGGTTATATGTTCCCACTTCCACTGAGGAATCGGAAGTGGTTGCAACAAACCAGCGACCCTTTGGTGTTCAGCCTTGACTTGCTGACACACCAAGCACTTAGCCACGAAGCGAGCAATTTCCCGTTTCATACCTTCCCACCAGAAGTGCTGTCGAATATCTCGGTACATCTTTGTCCCTCCTGGATGTACAGAGTAAGCTGAACTGTGTGCCTCCTTCATAAGCTCTTCACGCACATCTCCTTTTGGCACACACACACGGCTACCATATCTCAACGAACCGTCTTCATGGATCAGTAAATCGGTTCGTAGTCCAGCCTCAACCCGCTCTCGAAACTTCTGCAGTCTAGGATCCTGCGATTGTGCCGCTTTAATCTTCTCAACCAAGGACGACTGTACTTGCAACTGCATCAACTGTCCCGTAGAATGTGGTAGCACAACCTCTAAGTCGAATCTTTGAAAATCTGCAATGATCTCCTTCTGCGTAGTTAATACCTGAATTGCTGGTAACCGACTAAGCGCATCCGGTACAACATTAACCTTCCCCGGATAGTACTTAAGATCAAGATCGTAGTCAGCCATCAACTCCAACCATCTATGCTGCCTCATGATAGGCTCCTTCTGCGTGAACACATACTTCAAGCTCTTATGATCTGTAAAAACTTCGACTCTTACGCCCAAAAGGTAGTGTCTCCAAATCTTCAAAGCGAAAATCACAGCCGCAAGCTCCAAGTCATGAGTTGGTTAATTCTTCTCATGGGTCTTCAGTTGTCTTGATGCGTATGCTACGACCTTCCCATGCTGCATCAAAACACATCCCAATTCTTTCCCAGATGCGTCGCTATGAATCATCAGTCCTCCGGAATTGTCTTGTACGGTCAGGATAGGGGCGGTTATCAACTTCTGCTTCAACGTCTCAAAGCCAACGCACACTTATCCGTCCATACAAAAGGTACCTCCTTACGCATAAGCTTGGTCAGCGGTTCTGCCAAACGAGCAAAGTTCTCCACAAATCTCCTGTAGTATCCGGCTAATCCAAGGAAACTTCTTATCTCAGCTACATTCCTTGGAATAGGCCAATCTCGAACTGCTGCAATCTTTTCGGGATGGACGGCAATTCCATCACCCGACACGACATGTCCCAGAAATTTCACTTCTTCCAGCCAGAATTCGCACTACTCATCTTCGCAAATAACTTCTCTTGTCTCAGCGTCTGCAGTGCGATCCTTAAATGCTCAGCAGGCTCCTCCGGACTCTTCGAGTATACCAGAATATCGTCAATGAATACCACAATAAACTGGTCCAAGAATGGTGAAAAGATCCTGTTCATCAAATCCATGAATATTGCCGGCGCATTAGTCACTCCGAAGGGCATCACTAGATACTCGAAATGTCCATATCGAGTCCGAAACACCGTCTTGCAAATGTCTTCTGCTCTCACTCGGACCTGATGATATCCTGATCGCAAATCCAGTTTCGAGAATACCCTCGCGCCACTAAGCTGCTCAAAAAGTTCTCCAATGCGAGGGATCTGATACTTGTTCTTAATAGTCACCCGGTTCAACTCTCGATAATCAATGCACATCCTTCTCGTGCCATCCTTCTTCTTTACTAAAAGAACTGGGGCTCCCCAAGGTGAGTTGCTGCTTCGAATCCAACCCTTCTCGAGTAATTCACCAACTTGTTTCTTAACTCCTTCCAATTCCACTGGTGCCATTGGATAGTAAGCTTTAGACACTGGCGCTGCACCAGGACTAAGGTCAATCGTGAACTCCACGTCTCGCTTCGGCGGTAAGCCCGATATATCTTCAAACACGTCCATAGAATCATGAACAACAGCCGGCTCTTTACTTTCATCACTTCCATTGATGCAAGAACATTGTTTGTCGGCCTAGCCCTAAACTCGACCGGCCCGACAGAACTGCTTCCTTACCGCAACTGCTGTCTGCTGTGAACTCCCAATTTTCCTGATATGCTCTGCTGTTCTCGAGCTGCCGTAAGAACCTGTGAGAAAGTGGTCAAACCCAGGGAGACGGTTTGCCTTTGGATGTCCACATCCAAGCTGCGCATGGACCTTCGTGCCCTGTCTGCATCGTTGGCGACTAAAGGTCCAGCGAAACTGCTGAGTCTCGTCCACTCTGCTGCATGCACGTCCACGGGTGCTCCATTCTGCCTCAGCCCAATAAATTTCTCTTCCATTTCCTCACGTGCAGTCCGCGGAAAGAACTTCTCCAGGAAACTCTTAGAGAAATCCGCCCAACTGCTTGGCTTGGGCAAACGGTTCTCCTCCACAAGCCACCACTCTCGGCGTAATCCACTAGTTGAATGCGCACCACATCAACTCCTTTGTCCTCTGGAATCTGTGCCGCAATCAGCAAATTCTCCGTGCTGACTAGCCACTGCTCGGCTGGCACGGCTCCTCCAAACCAGTGAAAGTAGTAGGACCCACACGTCTGAACTCTGCCACGGTCCCTACTCGGTCAACTGGTCTAGTTCCAATCTTGTTCACAGACTGCTGAACGATCTGCAAACCTTCCTGAAACGAGTCCGCTTGCTGCTGGATCAGCTCGGGCTGTTTCTTTGATTTCCAGCATTCCTCTTATCACTCCAAGCATGGCGGCTTCGTTCACACGCCTCTGGTACGTCTTCAACTTCTTACCTGTCATAATCCTGAACTCAAAACACCCAATATTAGCATGATGATAGATTCTGAATATGGATCAAGGCTAGAACTCCAAGATACTTAAATAGAGTACCGCATTGTAGCTATGCCGCGGTATCATAGCAGCAATTACTTAACTCCACCCAAGTCGCCTAAGTCCTAGAGATAACAAGGAATTAGGTTTTCGAATTGACAATGCAAAGTAAGTTTGCATGTCGACATGATCCGGAAGAATGATTCAAAGATGGTAAAACGGTCAAGGTGGCTGGACATGTTTCCTAATCACGGGTGTTCTGATTCGTGTATTGGGTACAATACCCAACTACAAAAGAATCAACCCAACTAACCTATGGCTCTGATACCAAAAGAACTATGTCACGCCCCGCTTCCCAGAGTACGCAAGATTGGGCACGTGACATAGCCAACCATGCTACCTGTGGGTAGGAAATATCCATCCACAGTCACATTACGGTTGTAGAGATATCAAGAACAAAATAAACAAACTATCTAACACATGTCCAAATCCATAATAACCAGAGTTAATGATAAATAAGTGCGGAAGCAAATGATCCAATGCAATAATAGAAAGGTACGTCCCGTAATGCGGGATCACACCTGGAAATAAAATGCAATAAATGAACTAACCACTACAGAACTCACAAATCAGCCTGCTGGCTGAAGTACTCCTGCTCAGTCGTCGACAGTGGTAAAGAATCTGGGCCATGCAAAACCCAGATGTCAGCGCGTCATGTCAACCAATAATATAATATGAACATGGTAATAAGCAATGCAGGTATGAACATGAATAAAGCAGTACTAAGAAATAACAGTGCAGGGTAATGTGCAGTGGTAACTAAACTGTCCTATCATGTTTCTACTCTATAGTCTTTGAAATCAAATTGATGAATCGTCGATGTAACCCAATAGTATCCCGTACATACCCGGGACCACGGCCACAATATTCTCGGCTACAGCCGAGACATGCCGTTAGGCACAGAATAGGAAAGTGTACACTCGGTATTACCCCGTACATACCCGGGATCACGGCCACAATATTCTCGGCCGAAACCGAGACATGCCGTTAGGCACAGAATAGGAAAGTGTACACTCGGTATTACCCCGTACATACCCGGGATCACGGCCACAATATTCTCGGCCGAAACCGAGACATGCCGCTGGGCACAGAATAGGAATGTGTACACTCGAACGGTAGTGAACTGTCGAGTTACAAGTCAGGTTCATCTTGATTTCCCCATACCCCCAAGCTATGTATGTCAGGTCAGGTATTCAAGAGTCAAGGACTAATGCCAACACAAAATCAGGTAAAGTAGGTCTGTCTGGATAGACAGCAGGAATGGTCAGGTTGGTCGGCATTAGGCATGAGATCAAGTAACAGGTCAGGTAATGTATAAAGGTGTCATGTCATGTCAAGAGTGCACGGTACCATGTCATGTCAAGTAGGAAGTGTAACAGGTCATGTCAGGAAGCACAAGATGTCATGTGGGTGCTCATAATCAAACTATCATAAGTATATGTATAAATAAACAAGCATGAGTACTATCAGAACAATAAACTGGAACATGTAATATGATATGTAAATAAATATAATTTCAAGGATATGGATGCACAGTTATCGATTAGGGTTACATTTATAGTTCCAATATTAATTAGGATGCAATTTATTAAACATGGAGTGTTAATATCACATTATTATGTAGTAGTGTGATCTATGCTTGCAATTATATGTATCTTAAATGCGATAGATGCAAACGGGTATCCGAAAAGTTATAAAACTGTAAAATGGTAATGTGGGATGTACAACTAAACAATATGTGATATAAATATTGATATAATAATATTAATATGGATAGCATATTCGAAGCGATTAGTAACTATAAAAGATGTATTGATTAACCATGCATAAGAAGGTTCCGTTCAGAAATTTAGCGTCACCCTAATTTGTAAAATAGCTTAAAAATAACAAATGTTCTCCAAAAGAGACGTATCTTATACCAAAACAAAGATAATTCAATAAGGTTTTCAGTTTTATAAGTATAAGCATCTCAGGTTATCCCTACAAAAAGTTATGAATATTCAAAGTTGAAAGTTTGCTGCTGGAATTTTCCTGGACAGCAGTTTAGAGACGTGTTCATTTGCATTTTACGTTAATTAAACAATTTATTTTGCAAGTAAATATTTCATAGAGTTATAGTATTCTGAATTAGCTTCGTAACGAACTAAAGAACGTATACTAATGATTTATAATGAATTTTATAAGATAAGGTGTACAGTAAATTTCAGATTTGTCATATCCGATTTTTCAACGACATTTCATATGTAAACTATAAGATTTTCAAATGTATAACATTATAAAATGAAGATTATAAAAGTATATAGCATGTAGCAAGATTAACTTGCCTCGATGGGTCGCGAATCGGGGAAACGGAACGTTAACCGTCGGCGGGGAAAACTCGCGACGGCGCACGGTTCACGGAATGAACCCAAACGACGAACAAAGGAACCACACGGGTCGGGGTATCTCGCTGGAACGTCGAGAAACGTCATCGGCACGACGGAATTCCGGCAACAAAAGAATAGTTAAAAGAAATGAGAAATGAGACATGAGGCAAGAAGAGAAAAATGATAAAGAGAAGTACGAGAGAATATATAAGGGGTAGAGAGAGAGAGAAAGTGGAAAGAGAGAGAAGAAGGAGAGAGAGAAAGTGGGGCCCACGGGGTTAAAGGGGAGGTTGTGATTGGCTGAGAGAATAAATTGAGAAGGATATAAAAGATTGTAAAATATTATATGGTTAACTTAAAGATTTAAAAGATAGGTAATGAACAGTAAGATATCAGGTTAGTTAGAAAAATATATGTGATGGTTTTAATAATATTAAAATTTGGGATTTTGGCGCCAAATGAAACATTTCCAAATTGCGCCCGGGTTGGGTCCAAAAATTCGAAATTCAAATAATAGGATTTTAAGCGGGTTCCAAATTTTAAAATGAAATGTTTTATGATTAAAAAGCATACTCTCAAAACGGACACACGCACGTGCACGTAGCCATCCAAACTCGCCCGTTTCACTGAACGGGACGAGAACACAATGCACGGACGCTACCACGAGGCTAAGGATGTCAAGTAGGCCAAGATGAATATTTTTTAATTTTATTTTAGATGCTAAAATTTGTTATATGCAGAATGACTACATCCGATAAAATTTTACAGTAAGACCCAAATAAGCAAGATAAATGAAATGAGTAATATCTAATGCTCAACAAATAACGGAAAATAGTAGCATTGGGCTCGGGTGTTACAGACGGCGTCTGCATCGCTGCACTGGAATATGGTACCAGGAGCGACTCATCATTCGCCCTTGGGATTTGAGAAATTTGGAATTTTGGTTGGTGTCTGCATCGCTGCACTGGAATATGGTACCGGGAGCGACTCATCATTCACCTTTGTTTTGTTTGTTTTTTTTTTTTCGTTTTTTGTTTTACCGCGATTGCTCTATCATTTCAGCTTTTCTTATCGCGAAGGTCGCGATTGCCCTATCATTTCGGCTTTTATTCGCGGTTGCCCCATCATTTCGGCTTTATTTTCATTTTTATTTTTGCTCGCTGATTTTTATTGCGAGTTGCCCCATCATTTCGGCTTTATTTTCATTTTTATTTTTGCTCGCTGATTTTTATTGCGAGCTGCCCCATCATTTCGGCTTTATATATATATATATATATATATATATATATATATATATATTTACACATTTTTACATCCTCAGTTTAACGACTTAGAGGTCGATTATTCCCAGTTTAATGACATGGTGGTCGGCTATTCCCAGTTTAATGACATGGTGGTCGACTGGTGTTCCCAGTTTAACGACGTGGTGGTCCTCTTTGCTTATCCCAGCTCCTTGAATTTTGATCTTGGCGGAGCTGTGTTGATGATCGTAGCTCTGTGGCTTGCCGATACATCCGAGGACTGTGAGGTTTTTCCAAGCTTGTATTGGTCCTCTGCCCAATATTTGAAAACACAGCAGTCTTCAATGGTATGACTCACCACCCTATGGTATGGGCAGTATACGGGATTGCCGGTCATATTCATTTCATGTGGCCTCTTCGGAATAGGAAATTGCAGACCGTTGTTCAAGGCTTCCTCGAATATATTGCGGACCTCATCCCTCCTGAAGGAGTATACCTTCTTCTTTCTCTCCATTAGAGTAGGCGCCTTACTAATGCTGGTCCTTGAGGCCGATCAGTCTTTGGTTCTCCCTTTTCAGATAATGGCACATGTCTGGGAGGATTAGGTTCCCGAAAGGCTTCGGTCTCCATTTGTATGAAATCGGCAGTCATAGCTTGACTGTTTGCTAACACGCCTTTAGACAGTTCTATCTCTCCCGTCTTGTATTGCCTTTCGACCCAATCTTTGAAGACGAAGCAGTCCACAATGGCATGACCTATCACTCTGTGATAGGGGCAATATTTTGGGTCGTCGGTCATATTCGCTTCTCGCGGCCTCTTTGATTCTGGCAGTTGTAGACCGTTTTTTAGGGCGTCTTTGAATATTTTACGAATTTTTTCCCTTCTGAAGGAATAGACCTTATCTAGCTTCTCTTTCAGTGGAGATTCTCCTCCGGTGTATGTATCGGAGGGACTGGAGGCTGATCGCGGCAGTTTTTCACGAAGGTGCTCCGCTCTTAGGTTGAAGGGGTATCAGTTGGCTGCCTCCGGATATCAATCCCTGGATCATGAACCAAAATTTGATTCTGCTGTAATTGCAATCGGGCGACTTGGGTCGCGAGATCTGCCACGACGTTTGCCAATTCGTCGACCTTAGATTGTACCTTGGCTAACTTCTCATCCCTGTCCTGAAGCTGCCTCTGAAGCCATCGGAATAATGCTTGTTTTGTAGTTCCGGTTATGACAACCGGGTCATCCTTATTGCCTGAGCTCAATTCCGCAGGAACCCTAGGCTCTTTTGGCTTATCGGCCTGAGCGAGCTCTTCGTCATTTAGACCGAGTTGACGTTGGGTAGCGTCCACCATATCATCACCCTGGCTGTGAATCATAGGAGGGTTCGTTTCTTCATGTCCGACCATGTAGACAGTATGGACCGCATATCCAGCCGTCTCTTTATCTTTGGCGGGATGACCCCTGTTCCCCCAATCAGAGCAAGGCTCTGTTTGAATTTTGAAAATTCAAATTTTGGAAGCGACGCTTCAAATTCCGAGCATTGAGCGCAACGCGCCGCGTGTCAGAAGTCGATACGTCAACGCAACGCCCGAGGCAGTGTGTCCAATCAGAGCAAGGCTCTCTTAAAAAATAAAAGTATGCAACGTTCAGATTGCGCAAGTGCCGCACGGCGCGACACGTGTCTGCGCAGTTGCGCAAACGCTGCTGCGCAAGCGCTGCGCGACACGTGTCTGCGCAGTTGCGCAAGCACAATTGCGCAAGCGCCGCGCGGCGCGACACGTGTCTGCGCAGTTGCGCAAGCACAGCTGCCCAAGCGCCGCGCTGCGCGACACGTGTCACGCACTGGGGAGTTGCGCAAAAAAAAAAACAGAATAAAGATTTAAAGAAATCCTTTCTGTTCTTGATTAAAACAAGAAAATCTTCTTCTGTAAAACAGAGGCCTTGGATCAAAGATCAAACGGTGGGGAAAATTCCCCAAATCACTCAGAAAAAGATCTCTTTAACAAATTTAACTAATTTATGAGCACTATAAAAAGGACCCCAGACCTCATTTCAAAGGGAGGACGATCTGGAAAAAAAAAAGGGAAGAAAGAAAACTCTGGAGAATTCTTGAAGAACACAAAAAAGAAGGTAAAACCTTTAAAAGAGAAAATTCTCTTGGGAACAGATCATTGATCTAAGAACAAGATCATGGATCTTCAATAAATAAATAAATAAGTAAATACAAAAAAAAAGTAGTGCCTTGCACTTGTTATGAACCCTTGGTTCTCTAAAATAAGGAAAAACAAGAAAAGAAGAAAAAAAACTTGTTTTTCTTTAGATCAAAGGATTAAAAAGTGCTCTGCACTTCTGTTTCTTGAAGATTCTCAATGCAATGCATTGCTTGAAGGGCCAGGCCCAAATCAAAAAGACCTAACAGGCCAAAATAAATTGCAGAGCAATAAAAGGGAGAGCCCAAATGAAATTGATGCTCTGCATCATTTATAAAGGGCAGAGCCCAAAACAAATTGATGCTCTGCATCTTTTCTGGGCAAAGCCCAAATAAAAATAAAAACAAATGCAAATAAAATATTGGATATTTTTTTAACTGGACTTAGCCCAATCGTGGCCATAAGTCTTTAAACTAAAGTAACTGAGCAAAATGGCTCTCCTAAATCAATCTACGTCCGGTTCGAGGGTACATCTCCGAACTCCTTTGACATCCGTCGTTGTAATTCCTCAACGACGTCAAAGAGGTGACGGGTCCCAACGACCATACATCAATATGGACTGCGGGGTCCTTAAACTCGTGGACCGAAACGTCCTTAAATTAATGATGGACCGAAACGTCCCTAAACTAATATTGGACCGAAACGTCCTTAAACTAATGATGGACCGAAACGTCCCTAAACTAATATCGGACCGAGACGTCCTTAAACTAATATCGGACCGAGACGTCCTTAAACTAATATCGGACCACCACGTCCCTAAACTGGAAAATGGACCACTACGTCCCTAAACTGGAATAATAGAGCCTCCAAATGCTCTTTTGTCGGATCTAAACGGTCCCGTTTAAGTTGATCTTAGCCCCAAATACGGCTAATATATCCTTAGACATTTAAATGAATGATAAAACTCCAAATCAACTTTGGTTCAAGGGTACATCTCTGAACTCCTCTGACACCTGTCGTTGTAATCCTTCAACGACGTCAGAGAGGTGACGAGTCCTGACGGCCATATATTAAATGAATCACTACGTTAAGTTGATCTTAGTCCAAAACAGGACTAACGTATCCTTAACGAACGTTTAAGTTGATCTTAGCCGCAACGCGACTAATGTATTCTTAAACTAAAAACACCAAACCCAAATCTAAGTAAATACGGATTTGGACTAATCCACGTCCTACGGGCGACGGCATTACTCAGTCTCCGTATACAATCTACGGGTAACCACAAACAAAACAAACACATACGACACGAAGTGAAATTCTGGAGAAGGAGAAAGTTGTTACCGCGACGCGGTAGCGTAATTAACTGCAGGGGCTTGCGCCTGCAGGGAAGTGCGTCCCCACAATCAAAAAACCCCTCACCTTGAGGGGGAATCTGACGAAGTCTGCTACATCGGCCGCATCCGTCTAAACCTCCGATACACGGTGCCATAAATCAACTTGGCATCTTCGGAGAGGTAGACGGATAAAACCACATAGCATGTAACACCCGAGCCCAATAATACTATTCATATTACTAGTTGAGGGTTATATATTGCTCATTTCCAATTACCCTGATGGTTTGGTGCTTTTTGCAAAATTTTAACCGGTTAAGTCATTTTGGCACATAACAAATTTTAACTCCTAAAATGAAATTTAAAATGTCCATGTTGGCCTACTCGTCGCCACTAGTCGCGTGGTAGCGTCCGCGTGTCGAGATTCCGTTCCGTTTGGCTAAACGGGCAAGTTTGGACGACTACGCGCGCGTGTAAGTGTCCGACTTGGGGGCATGCATTTTAATCATTAAACACCTCTTTTCAAAATTTGGAACCCGCTTAAAATCCTATAATTTGAATTTGGAACATTTGGGCGCAACCCGGGCGCGATTTGGAAATGTTTCATTTCGCGCCAAAAAGGCCCGTTTTAATTTAATATCTTAAACAAATATATATACGAAAATATATTCTTTCACTGCAAATCTTTCCAAAATCATTCCAAATTCCTTCTTAAATCTCGCCTCCTAGCCAATCACGAGCAAGTGATCACCCGAGTGGGGCCCCCTTCAAACCGCCTCTCTCTGTCTCTCTCCTCATTCTCCTTCTCTCTCTATCTCATCAAATCTCTCCCTCTCTCTCCAATCTCTCTCTCTCCCCCTATATTTAAACTCTTATTCTCATTCTCATGCAGCCGCCTTCGTCCCCACGCGACCACGAGAAACCCAACGAAACCCTAACCCTAGCCCTCGCGACCTCACCGCCGACCTCCCCGTGACCTCGTCGCCGCCATCAACACCCCCTCGACCTAGCCGCACCTTCCTCCCCTCGTTCTCCCGCTCTCTTCCACGCCTGCACCCAACCCGACGACACCTCCAACCCCCGCAGACCTCGCCGTCGACGCCACCTCCCGTCGCCGACGACTCCCGCGACACCCTCTCATCCTCCTCGTCACTACCTCATCATCACCTCCCTCCTCTCCTCGCTGGACCACCACCAACCTGCAGCCGACCCTGCACCTACCCCGGGTCGCCGGAAATCGCGTCGTCGACCCTCGTCGACGCCACCTCCGACCACCTCCCTTCCCCCTCGACCACCAGAGTCGACTACCACCCTTATTTCTCACTGCAGCACCTCTTTCCAGCGAACCCAGGATTTCCAGCCACCGTTGTTCGCCGTCGCTGCCTCGCCGGCATTCCAGTGCCGTCGAGCCATCGTGGTTGCACCCTGCTTCTTCCCTGTAAGTTTTCCTTGTCCTCCCTTTTGGTACAATCCCCCTTGCTGGTCGTTGTTTGCGTGTATCATATCGTAATTGCTAACTTCGCTACTTTTGTCGTTGCCGGAATCCGACCGTGCCGTCTTGGCGAACCCGACGCTCCAGCGAAGCCCCCTGGTCCGTGTGATCCCGTTGTTCGCTGTTGGGACTCGATCCGAGATCCGTACACCCGTCTCGTGTTTTCTGCCGTCGCATCCGTGCTTTCCGGTTTGCGAAACCGTCGAGGCAAGTATCCGAATACTTGATTTAACATGCTAGTACACAATATCAAGTCTTGCTTTACTCGTGATTATCATATTAGTTCATAACTTAAAACCGACGGTCACAATAAGCCTTAACATTAAATCAGTATGGTAGTTTCGTGTAATTAATCGGTATACTATCATTCCATACTTTAACTAATTAAACCAATTAGCACGCCCTTACTTAAATTGCTAGATCATCCTTGCAACTATTATTATGCTGTAGTTTTAATGGCTTCATTGCTTCGTGTTATTAATACTGTTTTACCCTGGGATTGTTGCACCCAAAGGTGCGTGAACCTGTTAATAAGAGAATACAAAACATCACTGTGGTTACATGGAATATATGGTTATTTACTGTTCCTGCTGCGGTTCATTATTGATTGTATACCTATTGTGAGCACATACCCGATTGCACTACATATTGGCCTGACTCTGCTACACATGACATATACATACATACCGACTCATCCTGTTGTACCGTGACATGACTTGTTTCATGATCTCTTGCCTAATGCCGACAAACCTGACCATTCCTGCTGTCGATCCAGACAGACCTACTTTTACTTGATTTTGTGTTGGCATTAGTCCTTGACTACTGAATACCTGACCTGACATACATAGCTTGGGGGTATGGGGAAATCAAAGGTGAAACCGACTTGTAACTCAACAGTTCGATACTTGTTCTGATCAGTCTTACGGGCTTGGCCAGCTCCGGAGTGGTGATGCTGACATCACTCGTCCATCTTGCTACCTTTTACTGCTTAGCGGCACGTCTCGGATTCAGCCCCGAGGGCTTTGACCGTGGTCCCGGGCACGCACGGGATACTTTTGAGTTACATCGACGATTCATCAATTGATTTCAAAGACTATAGAGTAGAAAACCTGATAGGACAGTTTAGTCACCATTGCACATTACCCTGCTTGTCATTTCTTATTACTGCTTTATTCATGTTCATACTTGCATTGCTTTTTACCATGTTTATACTATATAATTGATGTCATGACGCGCTGACGTCTGGATTTTGCATGGCCCAGATTCCGTACCACTGTCTACGACCGAGCAGGAGTACTTCAGCCAGCAGGCTGAACTGTGAGTTCCTTAGGGTTTAGTTTATTTATTTCATTTCATTTCCAGATGTGAGCCCGCATTATGGGACGTACCGTTTATTCATTGTATTGGATCATTAGCTTCCGCACTTATTGTTTATTGATTCTTGTTATTATGGATTTGGACATGTATTAGATTAGTTTTTATCTTGTTCTTGATATCCTTACAACCGTAATGTGACTGTGGATGGATACTTCCTACCCACAGGTAGCATGGTTGGCTATGTCACGTGCCCAATCTTGCGTACTCTGGGAAGCGGGGCGTGACATGGTTCTTTTGGTATCAGAGCCATAGGTTAATTGGGTTGATTCCTTGTAGTTGGGTATCGCACCCGATACACGAATCAGAATACCCGTGATTAGGAAACATGTCCTGCCACTTTGACCGTGTTACCACCCTTGAATCATTCTTCCGGATCATGTCGACATGCAAACTTACTTTGCATTGTCAACTCGAAAACCTAACTTCTTGTTATCTCTAGGACTTAGGCGACTTGGGTGGAGTTAAGTAATTGCGGCTATGATACCGCGGCATAGCCACAATGCAGCACTCTATTTAAGTATCTTGGAGTTCTAGCCTTGATCTATACTCAGAATCTATCATCATGCTGATGTTGGGTACTTTGATTTCCAGGAATATGGCCGGTCAGGATTTGAAGATGGACCAAAGACGTGCGGTCTTAGCCGCCAGGCGTAGAGTGATAAGGGGATTGCTGGAGAAACTAAAGGAACAAACCGAGCTGGAACCGGCATTTGCACTGAACCAGACGTCTGTACGTAGAAGTATTCCGGTGAACAAGCGCAGCATAGCACCAATGAAGAAAACAATTGTGGGCGATCGGAAAAGGAGCGTGACTTGTAACTACTGCCATATACCCGGGCACGTGCGAAAGGAGTGTCGTAGGAGGCTGGGACTCTGTTTTAGATCTGGAGCGGCAGATCACACCGTTAATGCTTGTCCGTCGAAGCTTCGTACAAGGGATGATACTCAGAAGCCTCCGCAGGGACCGTTCCAAGGGCAGGAACAGCTGACTCAAGGGCCAATCCAGGCTCGAGCGTTCACGTTGACAGCCGAGGAAGCTAAGGCATCAGGAGAGGTGGTTTCAGGTAATTTACTCGTTCATGATTTTCCGAATTGGTATTATTTATTTTCGGAGCATCCCACTGCTTTATGTCATCCAAATTTATAACTACACACTCGATTACCTACACGACCCTGTCTAGTTTCTGGGACATACACACTGGGAATGGGAAAATCATAGCTAGTAAGGAATGTAAAGATTGTACGGTTGTTGTTTGCGGACGGGAGCTTTTGCAGATTTCTTGGTGATTGATACGGGCAGTTGTGAGGTTGTCTTGGGAATGGATTTTCTTGGCACTTTCCACGCACACATTGACTGTAGGGCAAGGAAAGTGATTTTCCAGATCCCCGGACACCCTGAGTTTACCTTCATTGGAGGAAGCAGTTCTGTCGGGCCAGTCGAGTTTAGGGCTAGGCCGACGAACAATGTTCTTGCGGCTATGGTAGTGGATAGTGATGAAGAGCCGGCAGTTGTCCGCGACTTTATGGATGTGTTTGAAGATATTTCGGGCTTACCGCCGAAGCGAGATGTGGAGTTTGCGATTGACCTTATTCCTGGTGCAGCGCCAGTATCAAAATCTTATTATCCTGTGGCACCGGTGGAATTGGAAGAAGTTAAGAAACAAGTTGGTGAATTACTCGAGAAGGGATGGATTCGAAGCAGCAACTCACCGTGGGGAGCTCCAGTTCTTTTAGTGAAGAAGAAGGATCGCACTGCCGACGCTGAGACAAGAGAAGTTATTTGCGAAGATGAGTAAGTGTGAATTCTGGTTGGAAGAAGTGAAATTTCTGGGGCATGTCGTGTCGGGCGATGGAATCGCCGTCGATCCCGAAAAGATTGCAGCAGTTCGGGATTGGCCTATTCAAAGAATGTTGCAGAGATAAGAAGTTTTCTTGGACTCGCCGGTTACTACAGAAGATTTGTGGAGAACTTCGCTCGTTTAGCTGAGCCGTTAACCAAGCTTACGCGTAAGGAGGTACCGTTTGTTTGGACGGATGGATGTGCATTGGTCTTCGATACGTTGAAGCAGAAGTTGATAACCGCCCCGATCCTGACCGTACCGGATAATTCAGGAGGACTGGTGATTCATAGCGACGCATCTGGAAAGGGATTGGGATGTGTTTTAATGCAGAACGGGAAAGTCGTCGCTTACGCATCGAGACAGCTGAAGACTCATGAGAAGAACTATCCTACTCATGACTTAGAGCTTGCAGCCGTGATCTTCGCCCTGAAGATTTGGAGACACTACCTTTTGGGCGAGAGAGTTGAAGTCTTTACAGATCACAAGAGTTTAAAGTATGTGTTCACTCAGAAGGAGTTGAACATGAGACAACGCAGATGGTTGGAACTGATGGCCGACTATGACCTCAATCTTAAGTACCATCCGGGAAAGGTCAACGTCGTGCCGGATGCGCTGAGCCGGTTACCAGCAATTCAGATATTGACTGCACAGAGAGAGATCATTGCGGATTTTCGGAGATTTGACTTGGAGGTTGTGCTACCACATGCTACAGGACAGTTGATGCAGTTGCAAGTACAGTTGTCCTTAGTTGAGAAGATTAAAGCGGCACAATCGCAGGATCCTAGACTGCAAAAGTTTCGAGAGCAGGTTGGAGCCGGACTACGAACCGACTTACTGATCCATGAAGACGGTTCGTTGAGATATGGTAGCCGTGTGTGTGTGCCGAAGGGAGATGTGCGTGAAGAGCTTATGAAGGAGGCACACAGTTCAGCTTACTCTATACATCCAGGAGGGACAAAGATGTACCGAGATATTCGACAGCACTTTTGGTGGGAAGGAATGAAAAGGGAAATTGCTCGCTTCGTGGCTAAGTGCTTGGTGTGTCAGCAAGTCAAGGCTGAACACCAAAAGGTTGCTGGTTTGTTGCAACCACTTCCGATTCCTCAGTGTAAGTGGGAACATATAACCATGGATTTCGTGACGGCTTTACCGCGGAGTCCAAAGGGCAACAATGCTGTATGGGTGATTGTCGATCGGTTGACCAAGGCAGCTCACTTCATTCCGTTTCGGGTTGGTCAATCGACAGAGACTTTGGCAGAGCGATACATGCAGGAGATTGTCAGATTGCATGGAGTGCCGGTAAGCATCGTGTCCGATCGGGACACTCGATTCTTGTCGCACTTTTGGAGGAGTTTACAAGAAAGTTTGGGGACTCGATTGAAGTTTAGCACAGCTTATCATCCTCAGACTGATGGACAATCGGAGAGGACGATCCAGACCCTTGAAGATATGCTGAGGGCTTGCATGTTGGACTTCAAAGGTTCTTGGGAGGGTCATCTACACCTGGTGGAGTTTTCGTATAACAATAGCTTCCAAGCGACTATTCAGATGGCTCCGTTTGAAGCACTGTATGGGCGTAAGTGCCGTTCACCTGTTTGTTGGGATGATGTTGGTGAACGAAGGTTACTAGGACCAGATTTGGTGGTACAGACAGTCGAGAAGGTGAATACAATCAGGAAGCATATGAAGGTAGCTCAAGACAGACAGAAAAGTTGGGCCGACACGTCAAGAAGACCTCTAGAGTTCGCCGTGGGTGATTTGGTATTCCTGAAGATATCACCGACTAGAGGGGTGATTCGCTTTGGAAGTCGGGGAAAGCTTAGTCCCCGATTCGTCGGACCCTTCGAGATATTGGAGCGTGTTGGAGAGGTAGCGTACCGTTTGGCGTTACCCCAGTCATTGGCAGGAGTTCACGATGTGTTTCATGTGTCTCAACTACGGAGGTATGTTCGTGATGAGACTCATGTCTTGGATCATTCGGAGTTGACCGTACGGGAGGACCTGACTTTTGAGGAGCGACCAGTTGAAATCAAGGATCGGAGAGAAAAGGTTCTTAAGAACAAGGTTATCCCTCTTGTGCTAATTTCTTGGGGTAATCGATCGCATGGAGAATCCACTTGGGAGCGAGAAGACGAGATCCGACAGAAATTCCCTCACCTTTTCCAGTAGTTAGCTATCTTGTATTCTTGGAATTTCGAGGACGAAATTCTGTTGTAGTTGGGTATGATGTAACACCCGAGCCCAATAATACTATTCATATTACTAGTTGAGGGTTATATTGCTCATTTCCAATTACCCTGATGGTTTGGTGCTTTTTGCAAAATTTTAACCGGTTAAGTCATTTTGGCACATAACAAATTTTAACTCCTAAAATGAAATTTAAAATGTCCATGTTGGCCTACTCGTCGCCACTAGTCGCGTGGTAGCGTCCGCGTGTCGAGATTCCGTTCCGTTTGGCTAAACGGGCAAGTTTGGACGACTACGCGCGCGTGCAAGTGTCCGACTTGGGGGCATGCATTTTAATCATTAAACATCTCTTTTCAAAATTTGGAACCCGCTTAAAATCCTATAATTTGAATTTGGAACATTTGGGCGCAACCCGGGCGCGATTTGGAAATGTTTCATTTCGCGCCAAAAAGGCCCGTTTTAATTTAATATCTTAAACAAATATATATACGAAAATATATTCTTTCACTGCAAATCTTTCCAAAATCATTCCAAATTCCTTCTTAAATCTCGCCTCCTAGCCAATCACGAGCAAGTGATCACCCGAGTGGGGCCCCCTTCAAACCGCCTCTCTCTGTCTCTCTCCTCATTCTCCTTCTCTCTCTATCTCATCAAATCTCTCCCTCTCTCTCTCCAATCTCTCTCTCTCTCCCCCTATATTTAAACTCTTATTCTCATTCTCATGCAGCCGCCTTCGTCCCCACGCGACCACGAGAAACCCAACGAAACCCTAACCCTAGCCCTCGCGACCTCACCGCCGACCTCCCCGTGACCTCGTCGCCGCCATCAACACCCCCTCGACCTAGCCGCACCTTCCTCCCCTCGTTCTCCCGCTCTCTTCCACGCCTGCACCCAACCCGACGACACCTCCAACCCCCGCAGACCTCGCCGTCGACGCCACCTCCCGTCGCCGACGACTCCCGCGACACCCTCTCATCCTCCTCGTCACTACCTCATCATCACCTCCCTCCTCTCCTCGCTGGACCACCACCAACCTGCAGCCGACCCTGCACCTACCCCGGGTCGCCGGAAATCGCGTCGTCGACCCTCGTCGACGCCACCTCCGACCACCTCCCTTCCCCCTCGACCACCAGAGTCGACTACCACCCTTATTTCTCACTGCAGCACCTCTTTCCAGCGAACCCAGGATTTCCAGCCACCGTTGTTCGCCGTCGCTGCCTCGCCGGCATTCCAGTGCCGTCGAGCCATCGTGGTTGCACCCTGCTTCTTCCCTGTAAGTTTTCCTTGTCCTCCCTTTTGGTACAATCCCCCTTGCTGGTCGTTGTTTGCGTGTATCATATCGTAATTGCTAACTTCGCTACTTTTGTCGTTGCCGGAATCCGACCGTGCCGTCTTGGCGAACCCGACGCTCCAGCGAAGCCCCCTGGTCCGTGTGATCCCGTTGTTCGCTGTTGGGACTCGATCCGAGATCCGTACACCCGTCTCGTGTTTTCTGCCGTCGCATCCGTGCTTTCCGGTTTGCGAAACCGTCGAGGCAAGTATCCGAATACTTGCTTTAACATGCTAGTACACAATATCAAGTCTTGCTTTACTCGTGATTATCATATTAGTTCATAACTTAAAACCGACGGTCATAATAAGCCTTAACATTAAATCAGTATGGTAGTTTCGTGTAATTAATCGGTATACTATCATTCCATACTTTAACTAATTAAACCAATTAGCACGCCCTTGCTTAAATTACTAGATCATCCTTGCAACTATTATTATGCTGTAGTTTTAATGGCTTCATTGCTTCGTGTTATTAATACTGTTTTACCCTGGGATTGTTGCACCCAAAGGTGCGTGAACCTGTTAATAAGAGAATACAAAACATCACTGTGGTTACATGGAATATATGGTTATTTACTGTTCCTGCTGCGGTTCATTATTGATTGTATACCTGTTGTGAGCATATACCCGATTGCACTACATATTGGCTTGACTCTGCTACACATGACATATACATACATACCGACTCATCCTGTTGTACCGTGACATGACTTGTTTCATGATCTCTTGCCTAATGCCGACAAACCTGACCATTCCTGCTGTCGATCCAGACAGACCTACTTTTACTTGATTTTGTGTTGGCATTAGTCCTTGACTACTGAATACCTGACCTGACATACATAGCTTGGGGGTATGGGGAAATCAAAGGTGAAACCGACTTGTAACTCAACAGTTCGATACTTGTTCTGATCAGTCTTACGGGCTTGGCCAGCTCCGGAGTGGTGATGCTGACATCACTCGTCCATCTTGCTACCTTTTACTGCTTAGCGGCACGTCTCGGATTCAGCCCTGAGGGCTTTGACCGTGGTCCCGGGCACGCACGAGATACTTTTGAGTTATATCGACGATTCATCAATTGATTTCAAAGACTATAGAGTAGAAAACCTGATAGGACAGTTTAGTCACCATTGCACATTACCCTGCTTGTCATTTCTTATTACTGCTTTATTCATGTTCATACTTGCATTGCTTATTACCATGTTTATACTATATAATTGATGTCATGACGCGCTGACGTCTGGGTTTTGCATGGCCCAGATTCCGTACCACTGTCTACGACCGAGCAGGAGTACTTCAGCCAGCAGGCTGAACTGTGAGTTCCTTAGGGTTTAGTTTATTTATTTCATTTCATTTCCAGATGTGAGCCCGCATTATGGGACGTACCGTTTATTCATTGTATTGGATCATTAGCTTCCGCACTTATTGTTTATTGATTCTTGTTATTATGGATTTGGACATGTATTAGATTAGTTTTTATCTTGTTCTTGATATCCTTACAACCGTAATGTGACTGTGGATGGATACTTCCTACCCACAGGTAGCATGGTTGGCTATGTCACGTGCCCAATCTTGCGTACTCTGGGAAGCGGGGCGTGACATAGCATCTGCCCTGAATCTGCGGCAAGACGCGAAGTCCGCGCCGCCGTCCGGAGGGGAACAGATTCTGGCACGCCCGTTGGGACCTTTTCCTCTTTCCACTCCACACTTTGTGTGTCGTCTTCGCGAACCAATCGCGGTTTGTTAAATGGTTGCCTTTGGATTTTCGAGTTACTAAGATTTGGTCTTTTTCCTGGCGCAGAACTCAAGATTCAATGGCCTTCAACTGCACCAACTGCTCGAAGTGCCACTGCAACGGATGCTCCACCTCCCCCGGAGGTGTAGCATATGGGCCCCAAGTGGCTTCCTTCCTCACTCTGCCAGTAGACCAGGTGACCCAAGCCACCACTGGCTTATTCTTCGGGACCATGATCCCACCGACAAGCTGCTCTATGCCAATACTTGCGCCGGAGGTGAACAAGAAGTCGGTCTTCGACCGGCTCACTGCCACGACGGCCCCTGTCAACGGATCGCCCGCTACCAAACCGACAGCCTCTGTTTTCACCAGGATAAATCAGAACTCTAATTTGGCTGTCCTAAAGAGGGCAACGACCGCTGTTCCGGAAGTCGTTAAGACGGCTTCTCCCGCCAAAGAGTCAGTCTTTTCAAGACTGACGATTCCTGCTCCTGCCCCTGCACGAAGATCTGTCTTTGACAGATTGGATATTACCCCGCAAGGAACAACCTCAGTCTTTAAGAGGTTAACACCGGCGGCGCCTCATTCAGACAGGGGGAAAAAAGAAGTTATCTCTATCTCTGAGCCAATCCCAACGGCTCGTCGTGATCGACGTCGCCATTGGCAACGAGTGAGGAAGGCAGGGGGCAACTCCCCCTCAGGGATAACTCCACCGGCTCCAATAGTGGAAGTCAACGCTGCTGTTCCAACTGGGAACTGCTTTGAACTGCTGAGGAGGGTACGGAAGAACTCTCCAATCGCTACATTGAAGAGATCTCCTCCACCTGCGGAGAGAGTTCCAGAAACGAAGCGAGAACAGCCCCCTCAACGGCTGTCTTCAAGAATTTATAAAGTTTGGCGAAGGGTTCAAGACTCTGTGATTGACCCAGGTCACTCTCGTCGCCAGGAAAAGGCGAAGGTGGATAAAGACAAGGATTGTCCCATTAAACAGCAGGGGACAGCAGCTGCTAGGGTGCCCCCTTCAATGGTTCCTTCAACCTCAACGGCCCATAAAAGAAGGAGGCCAGAGAAAACCCCCGCGTCAGCGGCAAAAGTTAAAAATGGTGAACCTAAACGCCCCAAGTCAGGGGGCATAACAGTTCATACGGTTTACATGGCATCGGGAAAAGAAGATAGCCGTACATCCACGGGTCATAGACCGCTTACACGATCAATGAACAAAGCTCAGGAGCAGCAACAGAAGCTCCAGGAGATGATGAACGCTATGGCCACACTTACAGGGCCGAAAGAAACCCCGGAAACATCCTCAGAAGAATGTCGAGAACAAGAAACGGACGCCGAATTCCTTCGGCGCGTGTTAGAGAAGAAAGATAAAGAAGCTGCGGAGCAGGCAGCCAACATAAAGAAAATGGCCCTCCTGTTCCAGGATATGGTGGGTATGATGATTCAACAAGATCCGCCTGCTGGAGATCCCCCGATCATTCTTGAAGACGATAGGGGAGAGACATCGAATCCTCCACCGGCTCTATCCGCAGCTAAAGAGGATACCATATCAAAAGCTGATTTGGATGAATACATCGCCCAGCAAATACGGGTGCATCAGGCGACTGAAGCAGCCGGTCAGGTCGTAAAGACGGGGCGGCCATATCCGGGTTGGTACGATCAGATTAAGTACCCGCCAGGTTATACAATTCCTAAGTTCCATGTCTACAAGGGGACGGGCAATCCTCATCAGCATGTTGCCCAGTTCAGGGCGCTCTGCGGCAACACCGGCGGTGACGACAAGCTGTTGCTTCGCCAGTTTGTTGGAAGCTTATCAGATACGGCGTTCGAGTGGTATTCTGAACTCCCAAATGACTCTATTAAAACCTTCACGGAGATGGAGCTGCTGTTCACTCAGCGTTTTGCAAGTGCCAGTGAGCGTACCTCGATGACAGCACTGATTAACGCCAGGGTAAAACTCGGCGAGACGTGGGTTCAGTACGCTATACGATGGCGGAATTTATGGTCAAAGTGTGAGCAGCGTATTGAAGAAGCTCCCGCAGTGGGTATGTTTGTGGGAACCCTCGATCCACAAGCAACCATCTCACAATTTATGATGTTTTTCAAGCCAACTACCTTCCAGGCGTTGATTGACAAACTAGCGCAAATGGATCAAATGGGCCATAAACCTCCTCTTCCAAGGCCGGACTCCCGAAATGACAAAGGGAAGGGAAAAGCGATCGTCGTCGCTAATGCTCAACAACAACCAAGCGACTCGAAGCCAGTGGCTCGTCAAAATAATATGCGCCCGTACGTACCCCTTGAGGATAGGATGGGACGTCCTTATTCCTTTCCCCGCGATAAAACGAAGAGATTATTCGAGCTGGCGTTGCGCAACAGACTCATAAATCTGCCGGATCCAAAACGTCCGTTGCAGCCAAGTGACGTCAACGAGCCCAACTACTGTCCTTATCATCGAGTACTAGGCCATCCGATCGAAGATTGCTACGTTTTTAAGAATTGGCTTGAAAACCAGTACCGACAGGGCAAGTTCGCGTTATCTGATAAATGGAAGGTGAATCCCCCGCAGCCCCACACCTCTAAGGGGACGAATACGCCCGGGGCAACATGCTGCGTCATTGAAGAAGCTCCTTGGGAGGTTGTATTATCAGCCAAGACAAAGAGAATGCTAAACGATCTTCAAGCATCTCCAGTGATCAAGTGGAAGAACCCATTGGAGCCGCAAATTATGGAGGGAATGCTAAAACCTCGTCCAACTCCAAAGACCGATGGTGGCGGTTCAAGCACTTGCAGCCAGCCGTCAAAATCTTCGAAAAAGAAGAAGAAGAAACCTAAGAAGCCCGTAAAGCCTGGCGACAAGCGCACGGACCTACAAAAGCAAATTGACGCGCTGGATGAATATAACCAAAAGGCACGGACTCCCATTACGCTTCAAGAGTTCCTCAATCACGTCTTTCAAGAAGAAGATGAGGGAAAAAGTTCATCGGATGAACCCGAGGAATATGTGGCGAGCTGTCATATGATCTCCCATTCGATCGCGAACGATAAGGAGACTCTTGGCACTAAAACGCTGGGGGCAGGTACCGAATCAAAAATTCCGGAGCTATCAGTTGAAATGATTGACGCATTCCTTAACGAAGCTCGATTGAAAAGTAAAGCTGATCGAGAGCGCGAGACGGCTATATTTGGAAGGGCCAAGCGCCAGCGACTTGATGAAAGAGCTGAGATGATCCCGCTGGAGCCAAATGCCTCCACTACCGACAAAAGCCAATTCAAGATAAAGAAAAAGTTTACTAAGGCCATATCAATGGGCATGAAGCTACCATCCTCTGAAGGAAAAATTACCGGTGAAATAGAAATGCACCCCTCCTATTGCTTATATCATCAGAAGGTCTCGCACCCCACTCAAGAGTGCAAAGCTTTCGATAAATGGTGGCAAGGATACGTCGCTCATCGACAACAGTTTAAGCGGAAAAAGCGCAAGACTCGCCGAGAGCAGAACGGAACGATCAAAGGCCTTAACAGAGCTACCGGTGATTGTCGCGTGGTTAACACCGGCGGGTCACAAGTGCCTACATTCGGGAGTGATTCTGATGAAGAGCCAGAACTTGCCCCTCTCTTTAAAGAGTCCACTTCGAGAAAAGAAGAAGAGCTGAAGGTCTGCGAAAATATCCGGCTGCGGAATCGGACGCTGCCTGAAAAGAACCTCGGACCCTTGAGCAGAAAAGATAAAGGGAAAGAAAAGGCCTCTGAAGATATCATCTTAGATGACCAAGTGGTGGAAGAGCTAAGCGCCAACAACCCTCTGAAGAAGAATAAAGTGGATTACAACGTATTAGTACATCTGAGAAAGCTGCCCTCACAGCTCAGCATTCTTGACGCCCTTTTGCTATCAAAAGAGGCGAGAGATTCATTGATTAAGGCGCTCCAAGACCCGGAACAATTCCAAGCATGCCTGGCCGAGGAAAAGATGAAGGATGAATTGGAGGAAGTGCACACGGCTGATGTTACTTTTGGCGATGAAGACCTTCTACTCGGGACGTGCGAACACAATCGCCCTCTCTATGTCTCGGGATACTGCCATGATATAAAGATAGGCAAAATCCTGATCGATAACGGGTCGTCTGTTAACCTACTCAACGTGCGGGTGTTGAAGGAAATCTGCATGAACGTCCAGCACCTTGCTCGGGACAAGATCACCATCTCCGGGTTCGACTCCCAATCGTCAAAGACTCTTGGATCTGTGATACTGACGCTACGCTTTGGGCTACTCGTCACAGACATTAAGTTCCACGTCATAGACGCCAAGACATGCTACAACGCTTTGCTCGGCCGACCATGGTTACACGAGTACAACATCATCCCTTCTACACAACATCAGTGTATGAAGTATTTTAAGGATGGTTTCGAGTATACCGTGATGGGAGAACTGAACCCGTTCTCTGTGAACGAGGTCCGCAAATACGAAGACGCCAAATACTTCTTACCGGATTTCGAAGACACGGAGAAGTGTCATAAGCCGGAGAACAAAACTAACGCAACCATCCCTGTCTTCGGCAGCGATACCGAGGAGGAGGAGGATATAGTTTATTCGGGTCTGCCCCAATACCCGAGACGGGACCATCCGCCCCTTCACTGATCTTTGGTAGTGATTCAGAGGATGAAGTCCATGCTGTATTCCCTGCTCGGCTTTCAATACGAGCTTCTGCTGATGAAGAGCGAAGTCTGCAGATAGCCATGGTGCCGCTTGAACATTATAAAGACCTGGATGCACTCGACATCGACAGCGTGGAAGAATTGCAGACATTTTATATCCCTCCCGGACGAAAAGGCGAGAGGGCAATCATATTCTACCGTTTCGAAGAAACCAAGGTAGAAAAAGAAATCTGGCATGGCGCGGATTCTACGCTCGACAGGCTTCAGCCTATCCGTCTCCCCAGATATTATACGGAAGGTTTGAAAAAGTTGCTGAAACGCCAGGGGATATCCTTCAAGCAGACTGTTCGAAAAGCCAAATTCTATGACAGGGTCTGGAATGTTCCCGGGACTCAACGCAAGCTGCCTAACGGGAGAATGGAAACAAAAGGGCTTGGATACATCCGGTCAAAGAAGCGAGAGTTACTACCTGGCTGTTACGTCGTGTATGACCTTGACGAAGAAGCGGATGCTCAATGGGAGGACGTTAATCCTAAACCAGTGAAAGTTCCAGATGCAAAGGAGCCCAGTCCGTCGTTCGAGGAACAAATGGGCAAACTCATAAGGGAAGCGGGTCAAAAAGTCCGAGATGATCACAATCGTGAAATGGCAATCTATGAGAAAGCCAAAACGCAGCGCCTCCTTCAACAGGCAGTAAAAGACGAAGATGCTGCCCCATGTCAACCTGATACAAAAAGGGCTCGAAGCGGAGGCAGAAACAAGTCGAAAGGCCAAAGAGGCGCTCAACAGCAACAAAGCAGGGCTAAGAAGCCACACAAATGGGAATCGAGCGTTATTAATCTATCCCTCATGAAGAAAATGGGTCGAGCATACTCGTTTCCTCGGGAAAAGACGAAGAAGATACTCGATCTTGCCCTAAAGCATCAAATGCTTACATTGCCGGAGTCTAAACACCCCGAACAAGCGGGCGAAGCCTCACACCTGGACTATTGCTCTTACCATCGAGTGATAGGTCATTCTCTTGAAGATTGCTTCACCTTCAAGAATCGGGTCGAAGATCAGTACCAGCTTGGTAAATTCGCTCTGTCCGACAACTGGAGGGTAGCACCACCACAAAAGCACGAACCCAAGGCCACGAAAGAAAAACCAGTTCCACGTTGGGACTGGAAGCGAATTCGTACCTGTCACATGATAACAATACTAAAAGGAGAACCCGAGAACATGGACAGCCTTCCTTGGTGCCTCGAAAACAGCAATGATGAGGTAATCTCAGAATTTCCCCCAGCTCCGAAAGAACTGGAGGATGGAATACATACCACTGCAGATAACCTCAAGAAAATCGAGTTGGGGACGGTAAACGATCCGCGACCGACATTCGTCAGCGAGCTGCTGTCTGAAGAGAGGGCGGCTGCGTTAAAGGACGTCCTTGTGCAGCATAAAGATTGCTTCGCATGGAACTATTCCGAGATGCCGGGACTAGATCCAGAAGTTGCTGTACATAGACTAGCAATATCCCCGAACATCAAGCCAGTCAAACAGGCGCCGAGAAGAATGCGACTCGAGCTTGAGATGAGCATCAATACCGAGGTCAAAAAGTTAATCGACTCTGGCTTCATCCAGGAAGTTCAATACCCTGAATGGATCGCCAACATCGTCCCAGTGATGAAGGAAAATGGGACAGTGCGCATATGCGTAGACTTCCGGGATCTTAATAAAGCTTGCCCGAAGGATGATTTCCCAGTGCCAGTCACCGAACTGATGATAGACAATACATCCACTCATGAGGTTTTCTCCTTCATGGATGGCTCATCAGGGTATAATCAGATAAAGATGCATCCCGAAGACCAGAAACACACCGCCTTCAGGACCCCTCTAGGTATATTCTGTTATAAAGTGATGCCCTTCGGTTTAAAGAATGCCGGTGCCACTTATCAAAGGGCCATGACAAAGATCTTCGATGACCTTATACACGAAATTGTCGAATGCTATATCGACGATCTCGTGGTTAAAAGCAAATCATACGAAGAACATCTCGAGCATTTGAAGGCCGTATTTCAACGCCTTCGGCAATACAATTTGAAGATGAATCCTCTTAAATGTGCGTTCGGGGTTTCCTCGGGCAAATTCCTGGGATTCATCGTCCGACACCGAGGTATTGAGATAGATCCGTCTAAAATCAAGGCGATCATGGAAATGCCTTCGCCGAGAACTCTTAAACAGCTGCGATCTCTCCAAGGAAAGCTCGCAAACATTCGGCGGTTTATCGCTAAGCTTTCAGGAAAGTGCCGTCCTTACAGTCACCTGATGAAGAAGGGAACCCCATTCGTTTGGGATCACAAATGCCAAGACGCACTGGACGAGATCAAGCAGTATCTGCAAAACCCTCCAGTGTTGGCTGCTCCAGTTAAGGGAAAGCCTCTCATTCTTTACACGGCCGCCCTTGAAGGTTCTTTAGGTGCATTATGGGTACAAGAGAATGATCAGGGGAAAGAAAGAGCACTCTACTACTTAAGTCGGGTTCTGCTGGGGGCAGAAAGCAATTACTCCCCCATTGAAAAACACTGCCTGGCGTTGATCTTCGCAATAACAAAGCTTAGACATTACGCATTAGCGCATGAAGTCCATCTCATTTCAAAGGTGGACCCTCTCAAATATCTAATGTCAAAGGCCATATTGACGGGACGACTCGCTAAATGGGCCCTGCTCTTAATGGAGTTCTCGATAACGTATCGACCCCTCAAGGCAGTGAAGGGTCAGGCCATAGCCGACTTCCTTGCTGAGCACCCGATACCTGTCGATTCTTCCCTGAATTGCGATTTGCCAGACAAGCATGCGTTTGACGCAATCGACGGTGGTGATACCCGTTGGGAGCTTTATTTCGATGGAGCATCTTCCATGAAAAAGCACAAACAAAGTACGTCAATGATCAAATCGGGAGTAGGCCTTATCTTCGTGACCCCACAAGGAGGAATAATGCGCTTCGCCTTCTCCTTAACAGAGCCGAGAACGAATAATGAAGCTGAATATGAAGGTTTGATAGCAGGCCTCGAGATCGCCATTGACATGGGAATTGAAAGCCTCCTCATATATGGGGACTCCCAGCTAGTCGTCAGTCAAGTGAACGGCGATTACCAAACATGCAAACCGGAATTGGTAAAATACGGTGAAAAGGTGCAACAACTGCTAACCCAAATTCCCTCCTATACTTTGGAGAGCATACCGCGCGCGGAAAACAACAAAGCGGACGCACTGGCCAAACTTGCTAAAGAATTGGCTGACGAGAACCTCGATGACGTTAGAATCGTGGTACAAAGCCGTCGAGTGCTTGCCCCAGCAGAAATATCTCTGGAATCATCCGAAGAAAAAGGAGCGAACGAGCAGACAACCCTGCAAGTAAAAGATTGGGAAAATACCAAGGATTGGAGAGAAATCTTCATAGATTACTTCAAGTCCCACCGAATGCCTGAAGAAGCGTCCACAAGACATCAGCTCGTGAAACGAGCCCTGTCTTTCGCCTTCGTCAACGATACTCTGTACAAGAGGTCATTTGATTCTTTGTGGCTGAGATGCTTAGGACCTGACGAAGCGAAAAGAGTCGTCCAGGAAGTTCACGACGGACTCTGCGGTTCTCATCAAGCAGGCCCTAAGATGAAGTTGAAGATAAAATGAATGGGCTACTACAGGCCCACGATGATTCAGGACTGTATCGAATATGCGAAGCAATGCCACTCATGCCAAATTCATGGGGACTTCATCCACCAGCACCCAAATCCACTACATCCAACGGTGGCTAGCTGGCCATTCGAAATGTGGGGGACTGACATAGTTGGCCCTATCGAACCAGCATCGTCTAGGGGACATCGTTTCATCTTGGCGACGACTGACTACTTCTCTAAATGGGCAGAAGCAGTACCGTTAAGAGAGGTGAAGACGGAAAATATCCTCCACTTCTTCAAGACGCATGTAATATATCGATTTGGAACTCCGCGACGGATCATCTCCGATAACGGGCCAGCTTACAGAAGCCACAAGATCAGTCGCTTTGCGCAACAACATAATATAGACTGGAGATATTCCTCGGTTTATAACCCGCGAGCCAATGGACTAGCTGAAGCCTTCAACAAGACATTGACAAAAATCATAAAGAAAACGGTGTCCCGAAATAAGAAAGATTGGCACGAAAGACTACAAGAAGCTCTTTGGGCATATCAAACTACATTCAAGACGGCCACGAACACAACGCCGTACGTGTTGGTGTTCGGTACAGAAGCAGTACTCCCCCTCGAGATAGAGTTACCCTCTCTATGAGTGGAAGTCCACTACGAGCTGACGGATGAAGAAAATGCTCACCTTCGGCTTGAGGAGCTTGACGCCCTTGATGAAACCCGGCTCATAGCGCAGCAAAATCTAGAAGCTTATAAAGCAAAGATGACACGCTCATACGAAAGATTGACCCGACCGAGGACATTCCGCCAAGGCGAACTCGTGCTAGTGGTCAAAAGGCCTATGATCCCCAATCGCGCCAAGCGGGGAAAATTCGAGCCAAACTATGAAGGCCCGTACATCATAGATAAAGTTTACCAGGGTGGGGCCTATCTACTCATAGACATGCACGGTGAAAGGCCTTTCAGGCCGATAAACGGTCGCTTCCTAAAGAAATACTACGCTTAATGTGCCACAGCCTAGGTCAATGATAGATGACGACGACTATGTCCGCTCGCTGTCTTCCTAAGCTCAAGCTTTATAAAAGTAGCCGACCTTCTCAACGACGGACCGAAATGTCCTTAAACTAATAGCAGACCGAAACGTCTTTAAACTACTACAGCAGTATCTTTAGGCTGACGAGATATAAAAAAAACATATAAAAATAAAACAAAAAAAACGGTATGTCCATAAGCAAAAGGGGTACGGATGAAAACTCGAAAGGGCTCCGTGAGTAAAAACAGCAGGGCTACCGGCGAGTGTTCGTGAAAATCCGAAAGGGCGCGGCCTCGTTAAAAAATATATAAAAATAAAAAGAATAATAAAAAAAAGGTATGTCCATAAGCAAAATAGGCACGGATGAAAACCTGAAAGGGCTCCGTGAGTAAAAATAGCAGGACTACCGACGAGTGTTTGTGAAAACCCGAAAGGCCGCAACCTCGTTAAAAGACACTTATAGGGTCCTCTCGACCTTGTAAGGAGAAACCACCTGCGTGAGATCCTTACGACTCATAAGGGAACAACACACTTAGGTATCCCCACGATTCCTAAGGAGAAAATACACTTGCGAGATCCTCATGACTCGTAAGAAGAACTCTCTTATGCGACCCTCACGGCTCATAAGAGTTGAAAGTCTTAAGTCACAGAGACCTAAACCTGTGCTTAAGCAACCCCCACAACTTCCGATACTGCCCTACAAGTGGCTCAATACTGACCCTTGTATACAATCCACGGGCGCGAATAAACATTTCCCTAACTAAGTCCCATCCGAGACTACGGATATGTTTGCATGGCAAACAACCCTTGTAAATCCTCTCGACTTACAAGGAGAAAACCCTCCTGTAGGATCCTTACGACTTACAGCGGAACAATACACTTAGGAACCCTCATGATTCCTAGGGAGAAAATACACCTATAAGATCCTCACGACTTGTAGGGAGAAATAGCTTTGTGAGACCCTTACGGCTCATAAGGTCAAAAGCCTTAGCCGACAGGACCCTAACCCTGGTCGCTAAGCTTCCTTTGTTCGACAATGACAGAGGCAAATGATGATTCGCTCCTGGCGATATCCCAGTTGTAGCGGTGCTGATGCCGAAATCAGTGTCTAATTTCAGGTTTACGGCGAAAAGCCGATAGGCCGCACATGCATACGAAATGGCCGAAATGATAGGGCAACTTGCAATAAAAAGCAGCAAGTAAAAATTTATGCATGCAAAATAGCCGAAATGATAGGGCAGCTCGCAATAAAAAGCAGCGATTAAAAATAAAATAAATAGCCGAAATGATTGGGCACCGCGAAAAATAGCCGAAATGATTGGGCAGTCGCGACCTTCGCGATATAAAAGCTGAAATGATAGAGCATCGTGGAAATAAAATAAAATAAAAAGAAGAAATGATAAAACTTTGGCCCTACAGTTAGGATCACATCGATCCCCGTATACAATCCAAGGGCGTAAACAAAAAAGGAACCATACTTTCCCAGCGGACTCCGTCAGACGACGAAGCCAAACCTCAACGGTTCATTTCAACCGAAGAAGCCAGTGACTTCAGCAAAACTCCTCGACTCACGGATACAAACACTCCTTGACGAGAGCTTTCTGATTTGCGTCGACTCGCAGAGCCACCAGAGCCTCTGTGGGAACCCTCGACTCGTTTCAAACCCCAAGGAAACAAGTGATCCTTGGCGCTTGGGAAACAAATAATCCCTAGCAAACTCCTCGACTCACGGATACAAACACTCCTTGACGAGAGCCTTCTGATTCGCGTCGACTCGCAGAGCCACCAGAGCCTCTGTGGGAACCCTCGACTCGTTTCAAACCCTAAGAAAACAAATAATCCTTGGCGCTTGGGAAACAAATAATCCCTAGCGAACTCCTCGACTCACGGATACAAACACTCCTTGACGAGAGCCTTCTGATTCGCGTCGACTCGCAGAGCCACCAGTGCCTCCGTGGGAACCCTCGACTCGTTTCAAACCCCAAGGAAACAAATAATCCTTGACGCTTGGGAAACAAATAATCCCTAGCAAACTCCTCGACTCACGGATACAAACACTCCTTGACGAGAGCCTTCTGATTCGCGTCGACTTGCAGAGCCACCAGTGCCTCCGTGGGAACCCTCGACTCGTTTCAAACCCCAAGGAAACAAATAATCCTTGGCGCTTGGGAAACAAATAATCCCTAGCAAATTCCTCGACTCACGGATACAAACACTCCGTGACGAGAGCCTCCCGAACTACGTCAACTCGCAAAGCCACCACTGTCTCCGCGGGAGAATTCCCGGTTCGTCCCACCTTGCAAGATGAAGTCTCGGGTAGCAAAGATTGAAAAACTTGCTTCCTGAATAATGGGGCCCTGCAAGTCAATCCAAAATGGTCTCTTGCATACTATTCACGGGTCTCACTCTCCGAAGTCGATTTTCGACAAGGAGGGAAACAACCGCTTACGGGTCCTCTCGACTCGTAAGAGGGAAAAATTCTCTTATAGGATCCTTACGACTTGTAAGAGAAAACACACTTAGGAATCCTCACGATTCCTAAGGAGAAAATCCACCTATGAGATCCTCTCGATCCGTAGGGAGAAAAATCTCTGTGAGACCCTCACGGCTCATAGAACTGAAAAGTCTTAGGCGGCAGATCTGAACCTGCGGCCTAAGCCATCACTATCTCTCGGAGAAGTTAAGTTATCCGCCAATCAAGTTCATCGAAAACATCATAATGAAAAAGGAGAAAGCAAAGAAATAGTACCAGACATCGCAAGGAGGAATGTGTACCTTTATTCATAAATTCAATCAAAATACAAGGCGGATCGTATAAAAAAACAGGGAATGTGTATACATTATATACAAATTACAAATGTGTAAATGATACAAGATATTCAGGGAGAAGGAAGTTTCTTGAACAGCTCTATCAACTGCCCGCGTACTTCCTTCCACGCCTTCTCCTGATCAGCTGCCACCGCCAGTTCGGCCTCTACTTGAGCCCGCTGCTGCGTGAAGGATGCGAGCTGTTCCCCAACAACCTGCTGAGCTGCTTCTTGGCCTCGAGCATCACGCTCAGCGGCATCAAGCTTTCGCCTCAGTGCTAGCCCATTAGAGATACGCTCTACAAGGCCTTCAAAGACGGCTTTCACTTCAGCAGCATTCGTCCTAACTTCAGCGCGCAGGCGAGCGGTTGCGCTTGAAGATTCCCGACGCTCCTTCAACCGTAAAGCTGCTTCCTGCTCCAAATGGAGGAGATAAGAAGCGCTTTGCTCGAGCCAGGCTGTCCGTTCGGTGCTCATGGCCAAAACTTCGGGAGAAGGGCGCGTCGTCTCCAACCGATGCAAGCAGGCCTCAATCTCTCTGCAGTGGTTAACCCAAGATTCGACGACGCCTTCATTGTGAAAGTTTACGAGCACCGCCAACATCGGGTTAACCTCCATTGCGAAATCCACGGCAGAAGGGAGAGCGTCCATGTTAAGCTCTTCGATATACCCGCTCAGCATGCCCAAACTCATCACGGCACCTTTTGAAGATGGACGTTTCAAGAAAGGGCCCGCCGGTGAAAGAACACGAGACTCAAGAGGGATCGGAGCTGGAACAATAGCTGCAAAACGAAACATGGTTAAACAATGATTCGAAAAGATGTTGAAGGATCATATAAAAAGGGGGGAGGAATATACTGTACCAGCTGCAACGGACGGCAAAGCCGGAAGGGCCGGTGGCGTGGCAGGTCTTGCGTCCCCTCCTTCAATTTGTGGCACTGCAATAAGGAAGAGGAAAAGTAAGAAATCATCCCATTGCTAAAAAAAGGGAGTAAACAAAGACATCAAAATGAAAATGCACTCACCGGCACCACTAGAGGGAGAAGCGAGTTCAGACGGGAAGGAGAAGTGTGGGAGCAACACTTGGTATAGATGATCAAAGAGCACTCCTGAAAGGACACAGTGGTATGACGTGAGTCCATAAGCTACACGTTTAAAAGATTAACCTGTGAGTCGCAAATCCATACCTTCCAACATCCGCGATGGCACAAGGGAAGGCGGGGAAGTGACCACCGCCAAAGCAGTAGTTGACGGTGCTCCTTCAAGCAGTGGAGCATCGGCACTGGCCGCACCTGCATTAAAAACAGAAGCAAACTTGTTAGAAAAGATCGCAAGATAAAAAAAAAGAAGAGAGAAAATGATAGTAACTCGAAATTTACCCGACGAACTGCCAGCCGAGACTGAGGCAATTCCTTCCCCCATTGACATCAGGCCACCGCCCGTGGCCTCGTTACCCGACTCAATGGGAACCGTTGTTGCACTCGCAAGCCCTGGAGAAGGCGGGGGAATATAGGCGGGGAGGGCTATGATTGGAGCATTGCCAGATTCCTGAGAAAGTGCAGCTGGCTCGTCCTCAGGAATCGTGGCCACCTCGCCCGCTACTCCTTCGGGTCCTGCGGTCACGGTTGTCTCGTCCACCGTCGCCGCGAGGTCTCTAGCCTCAAACGCCTCACCTATCATTACCCTCGGCTTGCTTATGACGATCATTTCATCTGCCGCCACTTCAGGGTCGGCATCCATGACCCTCTCGGCTGCAGATCCCCCAACCTCTGCTTCGGGTCCCGTGGCCCCAATGACGCGCCTCACCGTCGGCTCGGGTTCGGCAGGCACCGCTTCCGCCGTTTCCCTGGGTTCAACGGTCTCCGCCTCCCCCTCAGTCGGACTAGGCCCTGCAAGATGGAATGCATATGAGCCAATGGCTTTATAATTCTTACAACAAGGCTCTGAAAGAAATGCTACCTGAAGAGGATTTATCGTTTGCACTTCGGGCCGTGCGCGCCACTTGCCTATAAGCAGTAGATAGGGCGACAGGGGCCTCTTCAGAAGGAGTGTCAGCGCGAGGAATAGTGCTAGGGCCCGCTCCCGTGGCCAAAGCAGCTCGGCGCGCCTTCGCTTCGCGTCTCAGCCGCTTCCGTTTCTCCCGAGCCGTTGAGACGGATGCCACTAGGGCTTCTCTAATTGAGGCGTCCTCGTCCGTGAATAGGGATGCCTCCAGATTTTTCAGGGCATCCCTCGTCGTCTTGTCAAGTCGAGGCCCCTCCAGCAGCCTCGACGAGACCGGGACTTCAGTAACAGGCTCAGGAAGGATCCCCGCATCAACTGATATAACCCCTGCAAAGAAACGAAAGAAGGTTAGGTTGACCATCAGAAAAGATGACAAACTTTCCTTATAAAAGAGAAAGGGGTGGGACATACCAACGCCTGCTAGAGCGCGCTTCTCCTCCTCCTCTTGGAAGGTTTTCAAAGAGGCAGCAATAGCCTCTTCGGAAGAGACACCTGTTGAAAATCGGGCGAATATTAGTTAAAGATAATAATAAAAAGTGCGATAAAATGACGAAGAAAGTGGCTGATGATTACCTGACTCAGCGAGTTTACTTAACATCGCTTCGAGCTTCGCCGATCGCTCCGAAGCTGCAATGGCGGCAGCCAAATTAGTGTCTGCAGGGTCTACCAAGAAGCCCTCGTTGCTGCCATATTCACTTATGCCTTCGTTGGGAGGAGCCGCAGGCTCTAGGCAAAGGATCGCATCAAGGGAAAGGGCGGACTTTTTCTTCTTCTGTCCGCCAGCTTTAGATCCACCCGGAATAGATTTGCGCTTGGCAGTTATTTTAAGGCGGCGGGTCCCAATATCTGCTCCTACGCCAGACTCTGGCGATACTACATTAGCCGCCTTCGTGGGAGCACGGGACGCCGGTGGTACATCCACCGTAGCAGGCAGTGGCAATCCACGCGGGGGGCTCAACACGCATGGTCGATCAACTCCGGCATCTTTTACCGGGAGAATGACCTGGAGCCTTGGCTGCAAGGGAGCCTTGCGATCACCACCGGGAGGCGCACCCCTACGGTCAACCAGCATACGCTTCTCCGTTAAGATGATTGGGCCCATAGCATGTGCATACCAGGCTACATATGAATGGAGTATCTTAGGGGCACAGCTAGGTTCACTGATAAAGAAATAGGAACCTGTATTAAGCCGTATGAAATGATGCATCGCATTCCTTATCCCCTCTTGGTTGGCCACGGGTGTTTCCAGAAAAGCTTCCATCGGGATCCCTTGGTTGTAACTCGATTGCCGGGCAAATCGGTGTGGGTTGTACCTCATAAACAAAGCTGTCTCATTCTGCCTAAACACTAGATAGCCCGGCCGAATGGAGTAGAGGTGGAGGATTTCCCGAGCCTTCAGTACAGAAGCCCCGCCCTTAAAATCATCACGTAGTGGCACCACTGACTTAGTGGTCTCTGAGCCTATGGTGATGACCTTATCCACAAAAGAAATCTTCGCTCCGACCAATGTGGACGCAGGAGCAGTCCTCTAGAATCTCACGGGGATGCAACCACAATTGAAGCCCCGACCAACCGCATGATTCTCGGAAGTCTGCATTTCTCAAAGAACGGAGGAGTCTTATGGGCACCAAACACCCCTTGCACGTGCATCTCCATCCAAGAAGTGAAATAGTGCATCGGGAAGTTGGCAGGCTGTACTCCAGGCTCACTAGCGTCCGCCGCTACGCTAAGTCCATTATAGAGGTAAGCCAGCCCGGCGATCCCTACCGATAACTACAAACCAGCCACCATTCGATGCGCCAGGTAAAAGACATAGGGCCGCATGAGGCGTGGGTGCGTGGGAAGCGCGAAGCTGCATAACCATAAACCCAAGAACCCTATAAAAAAGGTCTCCTCGTCCATGCCAGGAACGGCGATCTCTGAGAAAGGGGCGTTGGCAATGCCGGGGAGATAAAAATCCCGCTGGTCATTTTCCGATATAGGTCGGCGGTCCAAGCCGAAACCAAAAGGGTCAGCAAGCTGAGCGAACTTCTCGCCCTGCTCTGATAGGAACTCCGGGCGAATAAAGCGAGCAATAAAATCTGCGAAACTGACGCCCCGCTCGTCCGATCCCAAATGGAGTTCCTCATAGATCTCCAACACCTTCACCAAGCCCGGATACTGATGCTGAATGGCATTTTCCGGAGTTAAGTCAAACACCAGCTGCTTGGTGGCAAAGACGTACTCGTCAGGAGGAAGCAGCTCCTCGTAGTGCTCTCCCCTCATTGGTAGACCCGAAATCTCAGCGAATTCCTCCAAGGAGATAGAGACTTCCCTATCCGTCATCAGGAAAGTGTGAGTGGGGATATTCCATTGTTCAATAAAGGCCTTGACCCACCACGTTGGAGGAGAGGGATACTCGAAAAGCGAAACGTAGATAGCTGAATATAAACCAATCCTCGTTAAATGAGTCCTTTTCGCCGATAAGATGTACCGGGCCCATTGCAAATATCCGGCCGGGGGTCGCGGGATCAGTCCAATATTGTAAGCCTGTCCCTAAGGGCGTGCTTCACCCTGACAGATTCGCCTCCCCAGAATATCTATTGCCGGCGGCGGCTGCACGGGGATGGCACCGATCGCAGGCTGGAGGAGGTCATCAGAATTCCAGTTTTTAACCTCCACGGCATACTTCACCGGGGATTCGTCTGCATAGGGGATCGGGACTGTAGGCTCAGATGGCGAGGCGGAACTGAAGCTGCGACGGCCTTGGATGATCTGGTTGTACCACCTTCCCCACAGGTGGAGCTTTTTGCACTCAGGGTCATGATCTTTAATGAGGGCGAACACCACCCGGTCCACCGGAGAATGGGGGAACCCTCCTTCCGAGCGAACAAAGGAGAAAGACAAGTCGCCGGACATGTTTCCTGTAGAAAGACAAAAATAACCGTTAGCGTTCTGACACTTGGCATTTTGAAATCTTACTCCACACTGTGATGTAATGGGTAGGGGACAAAAAGGGGGACCCACAAAATCTGGATGACGGTCCATCATTTAATAAGACAACCCCATCATTAGATGAGACTGTCAATTAATGAAAAGGTCCCCAGAAGAATATCCTCACTGATGGGAAATCCCTAGAGACAAGGAGAAATATTCTCTTTCAGAGCAAAGCTCTGTCACAGAGTGACATTTGTCAAACTCTGGTCTCAGGGGAACAAGATTCCTTAAAAGAGCATAGCTCTATGGTAATGGTGGAAAGATCCATCAATTTTATCTAGAAGAATTAGAGTTTTGGAATCTTGAAAAATTCATGAAAACTTATAAAACAAAAAATTTCTCCGTTTCTCAGATCTAAAAAGATCTACATTTGATCTAAGAGCAATGCTCTATTCATGGGTTAAAACCCATGGATCAGATCTCTGTAAATCTGTAAATGTTTGAGAGCAAGGCTCTGTTGAAGAAACCCCAAAGGAGTTTTTCTTTAGATCAAAGATCTATAAGAGCAAGGCTCTGTTAATTAAATTTAATTTAAATTAATTTAATTTAATTAATTTTACCTAGAGTGATTCTAAGACTGGAACTTTGAAGTTCTTGGGGAAATCACAAGAGCAAGGCTTTGGAAGTTCTTAAGCAAGAGCAAGGCTCTGAAATTCAAATTCTTGAAAATGGTAAAGAATTACCAAGGACCAAGGGTCCTATTTATAGGCGCCTGCGCCTTTTCACCTGACCCCTTTGATCCGACGGTCAGGATCTCGCCACCGCTGCACTCACGTGCGCGCCACGTGAGCGCAACGGTGGGGGGCATTTGTTCCCCCAATCAGAGCAAGGCTCTGTTTGAATTTTGAAAATTCAAATTTTGGAAGCAACGCTTCAAATTCTGAGCATTGCGCGCAACGCGCCGCGTGTCAGAAGTCGATACGTCAACGCAACGCCCGAGGCAGTGTGTCCAATCAGAGCAAGGCTCTCTTAAAAAATAAAAGTATGCAACATTCAGATTGCGCAAGTGCCGCACGGCGCGACACGTGTCTGCGCAGTTGCGCAAACGCTGCTGCGCAAACGCTGTGCTGCGCGACACGCTGTGCTGCGCGACACTTGTCTGCGCAGTTGCGCAAGCACAATTGCGCAAGCGCCGCGCCGCGCGACACGTGTCTGCGCAGTTGCGCAAGCACAGCTGCGCAAACGCCGTGCTACGCGACACGTGTCTGCGCAGTTGCGCAAGCGCCGCGCTGCGCGACACGTGTCACGCACTGGGGAGTTGCGCAAAAAAAAAACAGAATAAAGATTTAAAGAAATCCTTTCTGTTCTTGATTAAAACAAGAAAATCTTCTTCTGTAAAACAGGGGCCTTGGATCAAAGATCCAACGGTGGGGAAAATTCCCCAAATCACTCAGAAAAAGATCTCTTTAACAAATTTAACTAATTTATGAGCACTATAAAAAGGACCCCAGACCTCATTTCAAAAGGAGGACGATCTGGCAAAAAAAAAGGGAAGAAAGAAAACTCTGGAGAATTCTTGAAGAACACAAAAAAGAAGGTAAAACCTTTAAAAGAGAAAATTCTCTTGGGAACAGATCATTGATCTAAGAACAAGATCATGGATCTTCAATAAATAAATAAATAAGTAAATACAAAAAAAGTAGTGCCTTGCACTTGTTATGAACCCTTGGTTCTCTGAAATAAGGAAAAACAAGAAAAGAAGAAAAAAACTTGTTTTTCTTTAGATCAAAGGATTAAAAAGTGCTCTGCACTTCTGTTTCTTGAAGATTCTCAATGCAATGCATTGCTTGAAGGGCCAGGCCCAAATCAAAAAGACCTAACAGGCCAAAATAAATTGCAGAGCAATAAAAGGGAGAGCCCAAATGAAATTGATGCTCTGCATCATTTATAAAGGGCAGAGCCCAAAACAAATTGATGCTCTGCATATTTTCTGGGCAAAGCCCAAATAAAAATAAAAACAAATGCAAATAAAATATTGGACATTTTTTTAACTGGACTTAGCCCAATCGTGGCCATAAGTCTTTAAACTAAAGTAACTGAGCAAAATGGCTCTCCTAAATCAATCTACATCCGGTTCGAGGGTACATCTCCGAACTCCTTTGACATCCATCGTTGTAATTCCTCAACGACGTCAAAGAGGTGACGGGTCCCAACGATCATACATCAATATGGACTGCGGGGTCCTTAAACTCGTGGACCGAAACGTCCTTAAACTAATGATGGACCGAAACGTCCCTAAACTAATATTGGACCGAAACGTCCCTAAACTAATATCGGACCGAGACGTCCCTAAACTAATATCGGACCGAGACGTCCCTAAACTAATATCGGACCGAGACGTCCTTAAACTAATATCGGACCACCACGTCCCTAAACTGGAAAATGGACCACTACGTCCCTAAACTGGAACAATAGAGCCTCCAAATGCTCTTTTGCCGGATCTAAACGGTCCCGTTTAAGTTGATCTTAGCCCCAAATACGGCTAACGTATCCTTAGACATTTAAATGAATGATAAAACTCCAAATCAACTTTGGTTCAAGGGTACATCTCTGAACTCCTCTGACACCTGTCGTTGTAATCCTTCAACGACGTCAGAGAGGTGACGAGTCCTGATGGCCATATATTAAATGAATCACTACGTTAAGTTGATCTTAGTCCAAAACAGGACTAACGTATCCTTAACGAACGTTTAAGTTGATCTTAGCCACAACGCGACTAATGTATCCTTAAACTAAAAACACCAAACCCAAATCTAAGTAAATACGGATTTGGACTAATCCAGGTCCTACGGGCGACGACATTACTCAGTCTCCGTATACAATCCACGGGCAACCACAAACAAAACAAACACATACGACACGAAGTGAAATTCTGGAGAAGGAGAAAGTTGTTACCGCGACGCGGTAGCGTAATTAACTGCAGTGGCTTGCGCCTGCAGGGAAGAGCGTCCCCACAATCAAAAAACCCCTCACCCTGAGGGGGAATCTGACAAAGTCTGCTACATCGGCCGCATCCGTCTAAACCTCCGATACACGGTGCCATAAATCAACTTGGCATCTTCGGAGAGGTAGACGGATAAAACCACATAGCATCTGCCCCGAATCTGTCGCAAGACGCGAAGTCCGCGCCGCCGTTCGGAGGGGAACAACCCCGTTCCTCGAACCTCATGAAGTTCAGCCTAGCAGGAGCCCTAACTCTTTTGTTGGCTCTATACCTGAGCCTTTTCTTCCTCAGCTTCTCGATTTTGAAGGCTTGGCGGGCATCCGTTATCCGGGAAGCCATTGTGAGTCGATTAGCGAGGAGCTTAGAGAAGACACCCAATCGAGCAGTTGTTAGGGGCACCGCCGGAGCTTGCTCGAGACGCGTTGTAGCTTTGTTGGTGTTGATGGCCTTGCCCCCAGCTAGGGCCAAAGAAAGTCGTTCATACACCGACTTGTGTTTGGGTAGTGGTGCCCTCGAGATCACTACATTTGGCCTCTTGCCTTTCGAGGCCGGTTTGTCTGTTACCGAGGCTTGAGGAGCTGGAATGGCGTTAGCTGGCACGAACAGAATAGAGCCGAACTGAATAGAGCCGAACTGTAGCAGCGGCTCCTCCCACTATCGCCCAAGACTGTCCAGGAGGACCGTCCTGGAGTCCATCTTCATCGTGTAGGAGATGGGAGCTGAGTTCATCTTTGGAGACATTGTTGAAAATTGATTGCTTGGAAAACTGCATGAAAGAGCATTATTTTAGTATACACATCGATATGTATATTGATTGAGTTCGCATGAATGCTTAACCCGAAATATAGGAGGAGAGATAGGTCCCATCGGGCGTGCCAGAATCTCTAGGGTGTTTTTCATCACCCCATTGTGATGGGAATACGCGCGCGCTTATCAGGCGTACTACAGATTCCCCCTGCCTAGGGTAGGCTGGGGTTTATTAATTGTGGGGATCCAAATCTCCGGCAGCCGCGGACTAAGCTGCCGTTAATTACCCTTCGCCTTTGGAGCGAGGGAACCTCCGATTAACGGGTTAAACTGGTAATGCGAACTCAATGTGCAGTGTTGTGTTTTGAAGGGGTTTTGGATATATCGGAGGCCCCGCAGAGTTTTTACGGGGGTCCCGCTACCCGGATAGCGGGCTGGAGGGTCAAGGGGGCTAGCAGCCACCTTGCGGGGTGCGGGGCAGCGCCCCGTTAGAAATTTTTTCCTAACGGGGGAGGTATTTTTAGTGTGGAGTATGTGTGTGTGTATATGTATATATATATTTATATATTTAAGTAAAAAGGGCATCCAAAGGATGCGTGGGAGAAAGCGCTCGGGCGCTAGCGCTAGCGCAGCGCCTCACGTGCCAGGCACGTGGGGGCTCGGGCGCTAGCGCCCCATGTGCCAGGCACGTGGGAGCTCGGACCCTAGCGCTTTGAGTGCAAGAGCGCTAGCGCTGGCACGTGGGCACTCGGGCGCTAGCGCTTTGGGCGCTAGCGCCTTGGGCGCTCGGGCGCTAGCGCTCTAAGCGCAAGAGCACTTGCGCTTTGGGCGCTAGCGCTTTGGGCGCTAGCGCTGTGGGCGCTAGCGCTCTGAGCGCAAGGACGCTAGCGCTTTGGAGGCAAAAGGGACTTAGTCCCTGCAATGGGAGTTGTACTCCCAGAAAGGAACACTTATTATTTTGTGTGTGTGTGTGTGTGTGTGTGTGTGTGTGTGTGTGTGAGGAGTTAAACTCCTAGGATATTTTGAGGCTGATGAAGGGGCTTCTCCCCTTAAGCCCTGGATCTTCCCCAAAGTGGGGTTTCTGAAGATGGGTCTCCTTCTTCTTCCTGTCATTTGGCCAGATCTTGGAAAAAGGGGGTGAGGCTTAAAATTCTCCCCTTTTTGTGATCTAATGGCAGATCCAAGTTCCCTTTTGTGGGTTTTGTGATGAAAAACTATTTAGTTTTGGAAAAGGGAGAGTAAAACTCTTGATTTAATTCAAAAGAAAGAAGAAGGTTTTAGAACCTTGAGGAAGGAGAAAGAGGCACATGCCCTAATTTTTGGGGAATGAAAAGTATATCTTTTATTCATCATCATGTTGTCTTATATAGGCTTACATATTTACATATAGACCCTTAGGCTTTACAGAATGGCATTTTGCCCATCCCATGGCTCATGTGCCATTTCTTTTTGCACATAAGCCATGGGCTTTACAAAAATTTAGCTTTATGCCCATTCATGCATAAAAAAATTACATTAAAATTATTTATTACATGATTTTATGTTGACATGGGGAGGCTGGCCGCGGGCTCGACTTGGGCATGTGCCCGCTTGACCTGGGCTTGGGCCCACCTGGCTTGGGGTTGACCTTGACTTTGACTTGGTCAACTGGGGTGCAATTTTTGACTTCAACACTTGGCCGTCAAGGTGAAGGCCCATGTCTGATTAGGCCTCTGAGAAATATATTTCTGCCCATAAGTCCGCTTCTGTGGTGGTTTTTGAACATCATCTCTCAATCGTAGTTTTGAAGGGCATGTACTAATGATATGGTCAGCTGATCCAAAAATTAAACAAAGTCCGAGCTTCCTTCGACACTCTTTCTGCGTGTGACCGGGTAGACGGCAGAAGTCAAAAATCGTAGTCTTTTTCTGATCTGATACAAAAGTCTTCTTCATAGATAATGTCCCTTGTTTGTTTATTGAAATGCCTCTACATCCAAGAACTCTGGTTGGCGCAAACGTAGTCTTCCACACTACAACTTCTTGCTGTACATTACCCTTTACCTTTACCGATAAACTCTGCTGCTCCCTAGACGTCTTAAGAACTTAGGAGAAGGTGGTCAATTCCAGCGATATGATGTGTCTCTGAATCTCCACATCCAAGCTACGTATAAACCGCCTTGCCCTATCTGTCTCGTTGGCAACCAAGGGCCTTGCAAAATGACTAAGTTGGGTCTATTCAGCCGCATGAGTATCAACGAATCCGCCATTCTACTTCAAGCTAATAAACTTCTCTTCCATTTCCTCTCAAGAAGACTGCGGAAAAAATTTCTCCAAGAAACTTCGCGAAAAATTCGCTCAGCTGATTGGCTTGGTCAAATGGGTCTCCTCAACAAGCCATCACTCCCGAGTGTAATCTACTAATTGGATGCATACTACATCCACCCTTTTCTCATTTGGAATCTGCGCAGCAACAAGCGGGTTCTCTATATCAACTAGTCACTGCTCCGCTGGCAATGGCTCTTTTAATCCTGTAAATGTGGATGGACCGAGCTTCCTTAATTCCACCACTGTGCTTTCACGCTGTGTCGGTCTCGGAGCTGTTGCCCTCTTAGCTACTGTGACAACAGTCTGTTAGACCGTCCTCAGACCCTCTTAGAAAGTCTCGGCCAGCCACTGGTTCAGCTCAGTTTGACACTTATGGTTTTCAAACATACCACGTACGACTCTAAATAATGCGGCGTTATCCACACGCCTCTGGTATGACCGCAAATCTTTATCTGCCATGATTCTGAAGCCAAGTACGCTGAAAGGATTAGCAACGATAAATATGATTCAATAAACAAGAAGTCGATAAACTATAAATTCAAGATCGGTGATTGGTTGTGAAATCGTGTCTATGTGATGTAAATACCGCAATCAATAATGGTGTTACAGTAGCTAACCGATAGTGAGTACGGGTCGTTCGCAGGGAAACGGAGAACTGCTTTTTTGTTTTAGATGAGTTGATAGATGTCACGCCCCGCTTCCCAGAGTACGCAAGATTGGGCACGTAACATAGTCAACCATGCTACCTGTGGGTAGGAAGTATCCATCCACAATCACATTACGGTTGTAAGGATATCAAGAACAAGATAATAAACTAATCTAACACATGTCCAAATCCATAATAACAAGAGTCAATAAACAATAAGTCCGGAAGCAAATGATCCAATACAATGAATAAACAGTACGTCCCATAATGCGGGCTCACATCTGGAAATGAAATGAAATAAATAAACTAATCACTAAGGACTCACAGTTCAGCCTGCTGGCTGAAGTACTCCTGCTCGGTCGTCGACAGGGGTAAGGAATCTGGGCCATGCAAAACCCAGACGTCAGCGCGTCATGTCAACCAAATAATATAATATAAACATGGTAATAAGCAATGCAGGTATGAACATGAATAAAGCAGTACTATGAAATAATAGTGCAGGGTAATGTGCACTGGTAACTAAACTGTCCTATCAGGTTTCTACTCTATAGTCTTTGAAATTAATTGATGAATCATCGATGTAACTCAATAGTATCCCGTACATACCCGGGACCACGGCCACAATATTCTCGGCTGCAGCCGAGACATGCCGTTAGGCACAAAACATGAAAGTGTACACTCGGTAGTACCCCGTACATACCCGGGATCACGGCCACAATATTCTCGGCCGAAACCGAGACATGCCGCTAGGCACAAAATAGGAATGTGTACACTCGAACTGGTAGTGAACTGTCGAGTTACAAGTCAGGTTCATCTTTGATTTCCCCATACCCCCAAGTTATGTATGTCAGGTCAGGTATTCAGTAGTCAAGGACTAATGTCAACACAGAATCAGGTAAAAGCAGGTATGTCTGGATAGACAGCAGGAATGGTCCATGAGGACCCCAAGTCAGGTTTATTGGCATTAGGCATGAGATCATGTAACAGGTCAGGTCATGTTTCAACAGGTTGAGTCGATATGTACAGGGTGTCATGTCCGGTGTATCAGTACATGTGTCAGGTGTATCAAGATCGGGTCGATATGTAATGCAATCGAATGTATGCTCATAACAGGTATAGAAACGAATAAGGAACAACAGCAGGAAACAGTAAATAACCATATTATTCCATGTAAACACAGTGGTGCTTTGTATTATCTTTATTAACAGGTTCAAGCACTCTTGGGGTGCAGTAGTCACAAGGTGAACAATATCAACAACATAAAGTAATGAAGCTACATGAATTTAAACTAAGCATAATAATTGTCTCATGGGTGATTTAACAAATGAAGCGAGGACGATCTACTTGGTTTAGTTAGTTAAAGTGTGGATTGATAGCAGACCGATTAATTACAAGAACTACTATACCGATTCAATGTTAAGAATAATTGTGACCGTCAATTTTAAGTTATAGAATGATATCGATATTACAATAGCTGTGTGGTTATAATGAATAATATGATGATTAAGTGTATAGCAAGACTTGATCTTGTGTACTAGCATGTTAAAGCAAGTATTCGGATACTTGCCTCGGAGATTTCGCAAACCGGAAAGCACGGATGCAATGTCGGCGGAAAACACGAGACGGGTGCACGGGCCACGGATCGAGTCCTAACAGCGAACAGCGGGACCACACGGACCCGAGTACTTCGCTGGAGCGTCGGGTCCAAACGACGGCACGGTCGGAATCCGGCAAAAGTCAAAACGGCAACACGTTAGCAAAATTTCACGATACACGCACGACGATCGACCAGCGAAGGGAAAAGGAAAGGGAAAGGTAGAGAGGGACTTACAGAGAAGAACCAGGGGGCAACCACGACGGGCTCGACGGCGATGGGACGCCGGCGAGGCAGCGACGGCGAGCAGCGAAGGCTGAAAGGTTTCAGGTTCTGGTGGTGCCGCGACGAGGGATGTAATGGTCTGGACTGGGTTGCAGGAGGAAGAAGAGGTGGGCGTCGGTGTGCTGGCGACGACGAGGGGGTCGAAGGTGTCCTTTTCCGGCGAACCAGAGGAGTTGCTAGGGTCCCGGTTAGGGTCTGGGCTTGGGTTAGGCTCGGTGTAATGGGGTGCAGGGCTAGGGTTGAGTTGGGAAGGCGAGAGAGGAGAGGAAGATGGAAGAGTCGTCGACGACGAGGACCGTCGACGGTGAGGTGCAGGCGGTGGAGATTCTGGGATCGGGGAAAGGGTTTGGAGGCTCGGGAAGGGGGAGGAAGGAGGTAGGGGTGTGCGGTAAGGCCGTGGAGGCGAGGACAGCGACGACGAGGTCGCGGGGAGGCCGACGGCGCAGGCACGAGGAGCTAGGGTTAGGGTTCGGTGAGGTTTCGCGAGGTTTTCTCGTGGGGAGAAGAGGAACGGTGGTGAATATATATATATATATAGAGAGAATATATTATAGGAGAGAGATAGAGAGAGGGTTAGAGAGAGAGAGAATGAGAAACGGATTGGAGAGAGATAGAGAGAGAGGCGGAGAGAGAGAGAGAGAGAGAGGATAGGGGGCCCACGAGGGATTTAAATCCCTCGTGATTGGCTGAGACGGTTACGAGAATAATAAAAGGAAATTTTAAGAGATTTAAAAAAGAGATTTTAACGTTAAAAATTAACAGAACAGATATTTTATAGTTTAAATATATTAAATTAAAAATGGGTATTTCGGCGCTAAATGAAATATTTCCAAATCGCGCCCGGGTTGCGCCCAAATGTTCCAAATTCAAATTATAGGATTTTATGCGAGCTCCAAATTTTAAAAAGAGTTGTTTTGTGATTAAAATGCATGCCCCCAAGTCGGACACTTGCACGCGCGCGTAGACGTCCAAACTTGCCCGTTTAGCCGAACGGGAAGAAATCTCGACACGCGGACGCTACCACGCGACTAGTGGCGACGAGTAGGCCAACATGGATATTTTTAATTTCATTTTAGGTGTTAAAATTTGTTATGTGCCAAAATGACTTAACCGGTTAAAATTTAGCAAAAAGCACCAAACAACCAGGATAACTGAAATGAGCAATGTATAACACTCAACTAGTAATAGAAATAGTACTATTGGGCTCGGGTGTTACATCATACCCAACTACAAAAAGAATTTCGTCCTCGAAATTCCAAGAATACAAGATAGCTAACTACAGGAAAAGGTGAGGAAATTTCTGCCGGATCTCGTCTTCTCGCTCCCAAGAGGATTCTCCATGCAATCGACTACCCCAAGAAACTAGCACAAGAGGGATAACTTTGTTCTTAAGAACCTTTTCTCTTCGATCCTTGATTTCAACTGGTCGCTCCTCAGAAGTTAGGTCCTCCCGGACAGTCAACTCCGAATGATCCAAGACGTGAGTTTCATCGCGAACATACCTCCGTAGTTGAGATACTTGAAACACATCGTGCACTCCTGCCAATGACTGTGGTAACGCCAAACGGTACGCTACCTCCCCAACACGCTCCAATATCTCGAAGGGTCCAACGAATCGAGGACTAAGCTTTCCCCGACTTCCAAAGCGAATCACCCCTCTAGTCGGTGATATCTTCAGGAATACCAAATCGCCCACGGCGAACTCTAGAGGTCTTCTTGACGTGTCGGCCAAACTTTTCTGTCTGTCTTGAGCTGCCTTCATATGCTTCCTGATTGTATTCACCTTCTCGACTGTCTGTACCACCAAATCCGGTCCTAGTAACCCTCGTTCACCAACATCATCCCAACAAACCGGTGAATGGCACTTACGACCATACAACGCTTCAAACGGAGCCATCTGAATAGTCGCTTGGAAGCTATTGTTGTATGAAAACTCCACCAGGTGTAGATGATCCTCCCAAGAACCTTTGAAGTCCAACATGCAAGCCCTCAACATATCTTCAAGGGTCTGGATCGTTCTCTCCGATTGTCCATCAGTCTGAGGATGATAAGCTGTCCTAAACTTCAATCGAGTCCCCAAACTTTCTTGTAAACTCCTCCAGAAGTGCGACAAGAACCGAGTGTCCCGATCGGACACGATGCTGACCGGTACACCATGCAATCTTACAATCTCCTGCATGTACCGCTCTGCCAGAGTCTCTGTCGATTGACCAACCCGAAAAGGAATAAAATGAGCTGCCTTGGTCAACCGATCGACAATCACCCATACGGCATTGTTGCCCTTTGGACTCCGCGGTAAAGCCGTCACGAAATCCATGGTTATATGTTCCCACTTCCACTGAGGAATCGGAAGTGGTTGCAATAAACCAGCAACCCTTTGGTGTTCAGCCTTGACTTGCTGACACACCAAGCACTTAGCCACGAAGCGAGCAATCTCCCGTTTCATATCTTCCCACCAGAAGTGCTGTCGAATATCTCGGTACATCTTTGTTCCTCTTGGATGTACAGAGTAAGTTGAACTGTGTGCCTCCTTCATAAGCTCTTCACGCACATCCCCTTTTGGCACACACACACGGCTACCATATCTCAACGAACCGTCTTCATGGATCAGTAAATCGGTTCGTAGTCCGGCCTCAACCTACTCTCGAAACTTTTGTAGTCTAGGATCCCGCAATTGTGCCGCTTTAATCCTCTCAACTAAGGACGACTGTACTTGCAACTGCATCAACTGTCCCATAGCAGGTGGTAGCACAACCTCCAGGTCAAATCTCCGAAAATCCGCAATGATCTCCTTTTGTGCGGTCAATACCTGAATTGCTGGTAACCGACTAAGCGCATCCGGCACGACGTTAACCTTTCCCGGATGGTACTTAAGATCAAGGTCGTAGTCGGCCATCAGCTCCAACCATCTGCGTTGCCTCATGTTCAACTCCTTCTGGGTGAACACATACTTTAAACTCTTGTGATCTGTAAAGACTTCGACTCTCTCGCCCAAAAGGTAGTGTCTCCAAATTTTCAAGGCGAAGATCACGGCTGCAAGCTCCAAGTCGTGAGTCGGATAATTCTTCTCATGAGTCTTCAGTTGTCACGATGCGTAAGTGACGACTTTCCCATTCTGCATCAAAACACATCCCAATCCTTTTCCGGATGCGTCGCTGTGAATCACCAGTCCTCCCGAATTATCTGGTACGGTCAGGATCGGGGCGGTTATCAACTTCTGCTTCAACTTCTCGAAGGCCAATGTACATCCATCCGTCCAAACAAACGGTACCTCCTTGCGCGTAAGCTTGGTTAACGGCTCTGCCAAACGAGCGAAGTTCTCCACAAATCTCCTGTAGTATCCGGCGAGTCCAAGAAAACTTCTTATCTCCGCAACATTCTTTGGAGTTGGCCAATCTCGAACTGCTGCAATCTTCTCGGGATCAACGGCGATTCCACCGCCCGACATAACATGCCCCAGAAACTTCACTTCTTCAAGCCAGAATTCGCACTTACTCATCTTCGCATACAATTTCTCCTGTCTCAGCGTCTGCAGTGCGATCTTTAAATGCTCAGCATGCTCCTCCGGACTCTTCGAGTACACCAGAATATCGTCAATGAATACCACAATAAACTGGTCCAAGAATGGTGAAAAGATCATGTTCATCAAATCCATGAATATTGCCGGCGCATTCGTCACTCCGAAGGGCATCACTAGATACTCGAAATGTCCATATCGAGTTCGAAACGCCGTCTTGCAAATGTCTTCTGCTTTCACTCGGACCTGATGATATCCTGATCGCAAGTCCAGTTTCGAGAATACCCTCGCGCCACTAAGCTGCTCAAAAAGTTCTCCAATGCGAGGGATCGGGTACTTGTTCTTAATAGTCACCCGATTCAATTCTCGATAATCAATGCACATCCTTCTCGTGCCATCCTTCTTCTTTACTAAAAGAACTGGAGCTCCCCAAGGTGAGTTGCTGCTTCGAATCCATCCCTTCTCGAGTAATTCACCAACTTTTTTCTTAACTTCTTCCAATTCCACCGGTGCCATCGGATAATAAGATTTTGATACTGGCGCTGCACCAGTAATAAGGTCAATCGCAAACTCCACATCTCGCTTCGGCGGTAAGCCTGATATATCTTCAAACACATCCATAAAGTCACGAACAACTGCCTGCTCTTCTTTACTATCAACTTCTATAGCTGCAAGAACACTGTTTGTCGTCCTAGCCCTAAACTCGACTTGCCCGACAGAACTGCTTCCTTACCGCAACTGCTGTCTGCATCGTTGGCCGCAAAAGGTCCAGCGAGACTACTGAGTCTCGCCCATTCTGCTGTATGCACTTCCCCTGTTGCTCCATTCTGCCTTAGTCCGATGAACTTCTCTTCCATTTCCTCCCGTGCAGTCTGCGGAAAGAATTTCTCCTGGAAACTTTTAGGAAAATCCGCCCAACTGATTGGCTTGGGCAAGCGGTTCTCCTCCACACGCCATCACTCTCGGGCGTAATCCACTAGCTGAAAGCGCCCCACATCAACTCATTTGTCCTCTGGAATCTGTGTCGCAATCAGCAAATTCTCCGTGTCACTAGCCACTGCTCGGCTGGTAACGGCTCCTCCAGACCAGTGAAAGTAGACGGACCCAAAAGTCTGAAATCTGCTATGGTCCCTACTCGTTCGACTGGTCTAGTTCCATCGTTGTTTACAGACTGCTGAACGATCTGCAAACCTTCCTGAAAACGAATCTGCTTTTGCTGGATCAGCTCAGTCTGTCTCTTTGATTTCCAGCATTCCTCTTACCACTCCAAGCATGGCGGCTTCGTTCACACGCCTCTGGTACGTCTTAAACTTCTTACCCGTCATAATCCTGAACTCAAAACACCCAACATTAGCATGATGATAGATTCTGAATGTGGATCAAGGCTAGAACTCCAAGATACTTAAATAGAGTGTCGCATTGTAGCTATGCCGCGGTATCATAGCCGCAATTACTTAACTCCACCCAAGTCGCCTAAGTCCTAGAGATAACAAGAAATTAGGTTTTCGAATTGACAATGCAAAGTAAGTTTGCATGTCGACATGATCCGGAAGAATGATTCAAGGATGGTAGAACGGTCAAGGTGGCAGGACATGTTTCCTAATCACGGGTATTCTGATTCGTGTATTGGGTACAATACCCAACTACAAAAGAATCAACCCAACTAACCTATGCTCTGATACCAAAAGAACCATGTCACGCCCCGCTTCCCAGAGTACGCAAGATTGGGTTCGACTGGTCTAGTTCCATCGTTGTTTACAGACTGCTGAACGATCTGCAAACCTTCCTGAAAACGAATCTGCTTTTGCTGGATCAGCTCAGTCTGTCTCTTTGATTTCCAGCATTCCTCTAACCACTCCAAGCATGGCGGCTTCGTTCACACGCCTCTGGTACGTCTTTAACTTCTTACCCGTCATAATCCTGAACTCAAAACACCCAACATTAGCATGATGATAGATTCTGAATGTGGATCAAGGCTAGAACTCCAAGATACTTAAATAGAGTGCCGCATTGTAGCTATGCCGCGGTATCATAGCCGCAATTACTTAACTCCACCCAAGTCGCCTAAGTCCTAGAGATAACAAGAAATTAGGTTTTCGAATTGACAATGCAAAGTAAGTTTGCATGTCGACATGATCCGGAAGAATGATTCAAGGATGGTAGAACGGTCAAGGTGGCAGGACATGTTTCCTAATCACGGGTATTCTGATTCGTGTATTGGGTACAATACCCAACTACAAAAGAATCAACCCAACTAACCTATGCTCTGATACCAAAAGAACCATGTCACGCCCCGCTTCCCAGAGTACGCAAGATTGGGCACGTAACATAGCCAACCATGCTACCTGTGGGTAGGAAGTATCCATCCACAGTCACATTACGGTTGTAAGGATATCAAGAACAAGATAATAAACTAATCTAACACATGTCCAAATCCATAATAACAAGAGTCAATAAACAATAAGTGCGGAAGCAAATGATCCAATACAATGAATAAACAGTACGTCCCATAATGCGGGCTCACATCTGGAAATGAAATGAAATAAATAAACTAATCACTAAGGACTCACAGTTCAGCCTGCTGGCTGAAGTACTCCTGCTCGGTCGTCGACAGGGGTAAGGAATCTGGGCCATGCAAAACCCAGACGTCAGCGCGTCATGTCAACCAAATAATATAATATAAACATGGTAATAAGCAATGCAGGTATGAACATGAATAAAGCAGTACTATGAAATAATAGTGCAGGGTAATGTGCACTGGTAACTAAACTGTCCTATCAGGTTTCTACTCTATAGTCTTTGAAATCAATTGATGAATCATCGATGTGACTCAATAGTATCCCGTACATACCCGGGACCACGGCCACAATATTCTCGGCTGCAGCCGAGACATGCCGTTAGGCACAAAACATGAAAGTGTACACTCGGTAGTACCCCGTACATACCCGGGATCACGGCCACAATATTCTCGGCCGAAACCGAGACATGCCGCTAGGCACAAAATAGGAATGTTTACACTCGAACTGGTAGTGAATTGTCGAGTTACAAGTCAGGTTCATCTTTGATTTCCCCATACCCCCAAGTTATGTATGTCAGGTCAGGTATTCAGTAGTCAAGGACTAATGTCAACACAGAATCAGGTAAAAGCAGGTATGTCTGGATAGACAGCAGGAATGGTCCATGAGGACCCCAAGTCAGGTTTATTGGCATTAGGCATGAGATCATGTAACAGGTTAGGTCATGTTTCAACAGGTTGAGTCGATATGTACAGGGTGTCATGTCCGGTGTATCAGTACATGTGTCAGGTGTATCAAGATCGGGTCGATATGTAATGCAATCGAATGTATGCTCATAACAGGTATAGAAACGAATAAGGAACAACAGCAGGAAACAGTAAATAACCATATTATTCCATGTAAACACAGTGGTGCTTTGTATTATCTTTATTAACAGGTTCAAGCACTCTTGGGGTGCAGTAGTCACAAGGTGAACAATATCAACAACATAAAGTAATGAAGCTATATGAATTTAAACTAAGAATAATAATTGTCTCATGGGTGATTTAACAAATGAAGCGAGGACGATCTACTTGGTTTAGTTAGTTAAAGTGTGGATTGATAGCAGACCGATTAATTACAAGAACTACTATACCGATTCAATGTTAAGAATAATTGTGACCGTCAATTTTAAGTTATAGAATGATATCGATATTACAATAGCTGTGTGGTTATAATGAATAATATGATGATTAAGTGTATAGCAAGACTTGATCTTGTGTACTAGCATGTTAAAGCAAGTATTCGGATACTTGCCTCGGCGGTTTCGCAAACCGGAAAGCACGGATGCAATGTCGGCGGAAAACACGAGACGGGTGCACGGGCCACGGATCGAGTCCTAACAGCGAACAGCGGGACCACACGGACCCGAGTACTTCGCTGGAGCGTCGGGTCCAAACGACGGCACGGTCGGAATCCGGCAAAAGTCAAAACGGCAACACGTTAGCAAAATTTCACGATACACGCACGACGATCGACCAGCGAAGGGAAAAGGAAAGGGAAAGGTAGAGAGGGACTTACAGAGAAGAACCAGGGGGCAACCACGACGGGCTCGACGGCGATGGGACGCCGGCGAGGCAGCGACGGCGAGCAGCGAAGGCTGAAAGGTTTCAGGTTCTGGTAGTGCCGCGACGAGGGATGTAATGGTCTGGACTGGGTTGCAGGAGGAAGAAGAGGTGGGCATCGGTGTGCTGGCGACGACGAGGGGGTCGACGGTGTCCTTTTCCGACGAACCAGAGGAGTTGCTAGGGTCCCGGTTAGGGTCTGGGCTTGGGTTAGGCTCGGTGTAATGGGGTGCAGGGCTAGGGTTGAGTTGGGAAGGCGAGAGAGGAGAGGAAGATGGAAGAGTCATCGACGACGAGGACCGTCGACGGTGAGGTGCAGGCGGTGGAGATTCTGGGATCGGGGAAAGGGTTTGGAGGCTCTGGAAGGAGGGAGGAAGGAGGTAGGGGTGTACGGTAAGGCCGTGGAGGCGAGGACAGCGACGGCGAGGTCGCGGGGAGGCCGACGGCGCAGGCACGAGGAGCTAGGGTTAGGGTTCGGTGAGGTTTCGCGAGGTTTTCTCGTGGGGAGAAGAGGAACGGTGGTGAATATATATATATAGAGAGAGAATATATTATAGGAGAGAGATAGAGAGAGGGTTAGAGAGAGAGAGAGAATGAGAAACGGATTGGAGAGAGATAGAGAGAGAGGCGGAGAGAGAGAGAGAGAGGATAGGGGGCCCACGAGGGATTTAAATCCCTCGTGATTGGCTGAGACGGTTACGAGAATAATAAAAGGAAATTTTAAGAGATTTAAAAAAGAGATTTTAACGTTAAAAATTAACAGAACAGATATTTTATAGTTTAAATATTTTAAATTAAAAATGGGTATTTCGGCGCTAAATGAAATATTTCCAAATCGCGCCCGGGTTGCGCCCAAATGTTCCAAATTCAAATTATAGGATTTTATGCGAGCTCCAAATTTTAAAAAGAGTTGTTTTGTGATTAAAATGCATGCCCCCAAGTCGGACACTTGCACGCGCGCGTAGACGTCCAAACTTGTCCGTTTAGCCGAACGGGAAGAAATCTCGACACGCGGACGCTACCACGCGACTAGTGGCGACGAGTAGGCCAACATGGATATTTTTAATTTCATTTTAGGTGTTAAAATTTGTTATGTTCCAAAATGACTTAACCGGTTAAAATTTAGCAAAAAGCACCAAACAACCAGGATAACTGAAATGAGCAATATATAACACTCAACTAGTAATAGAAATAGTACTATTGGGCTCGGGTGTTACAATAGAAGAAAGGTGGATTTGTTGTCGTTTTATACTTAAAAATTTATAATAGAAGAGCTTGTATGGTTTATACGATTTAGTAGTTAATGGATGGAGTTTCTTAAAATAATTCTTATCTTTTAATTATTTAATATTAGAAAAATAGCAATGAATGTGGATTAGGGTTCTTGGAGGGAATTAGGGTTTCCCACTACTGACCCTTGCCCTTCCATTGATCTCTATTTATCTCAAGTCCTTAACAAAAAAATTATTAATGAATCTCGAATCGTGGTCGTGACTATCATGAATTGATGTCACGCCCGATAAGAGGGTTAACATTCATTTTTCTAAAGTTTATAAAAATTAAATCTTAAAAGTAGTTAACGATTTTGATCATCCATTATTTCTATCCTATCCTACAAACCCTAACAAGTGAGAATTTACTCGCTCATTAGGATCAACGAAGTAGAAGAAAGGTGGAAGAATACAGAACCCATAATTAAAATTAGAAACACAGAAAGTAAATGCAGAATGTAATTGCAGAAAGTAATGCGGATAGTAAATGCGACAAAATAAAAAAAAAAGAACTACCTTTATTAATCAACTAGTGCATTACAAAATTGCTTGCTGAAAAAGTAAATTACAAAAACCCTAGTTGCTCGCTAGATCTTTCTCAATCAATGGATAGATGAATTCATATGTATGAATGTTCTTCTTTGATAGACAGTTCTCGGTCCTTTTTATAGTCTCTAAAATTAAAAAGCCTAGATGCCATATTGAAGTATGTGAAATTACTATCATGCCTCTAAAAATTCACATCCAATGGCTGCCATCAGACCGAGGAACCGCCGCCCTTATCCTTGTTTGATCGCGGATCCGTTGCCTTGTTGAAGGGTTGTGCTTCCAAATTTCTTATGTTTTTTCTTCTCGATTTTTGGAGATCCTTCTGATAAAAATATTCTAAAAATATTGCTCTTAGTCTCTGCCATTGCTAGATTCTTTGATTTTCTCCTAATATTCGGCAGATTTGGTTTTGTAATCCGATTTGATGTGGATCACCTCCTTGTATTCTAGACCTGAGCTAATATTTTATAATACCTGCACAATATCTCAAATCATATTGTCAGTAGCATTTGTTTTATTTGAGATATTATTCCAACCAATTATATGATATGATATCTTAAGAATATTGGGTAGGAATATTTGATATGATATGCATATTTTAATAATAATCTCATGGATATTTTATTTAAATATGATATGCATATATTTTCCTTAATTATATTAATTATAAATGAAGAAACATATGACAATAATTTTTTTAAAAATAAACACAGATATGTTCTCTATTTACAATTAACACCTTTAGTAGTAAATAATATTAAGGAAAATAACCATACAAATGTGCAATAAATTTGGCTGATCAAATACCTTCAACCTTATCTTTGATCGTCCCGAGCAAATTATTTTATTAAACAGAAAAAGAAAAAACCTAGTATACTTTCGTAGGCAACACGATTGCACTTAGCTCGGGTAATAAGCTTTTAAATTTCTAGGTGTTCCTAGTAGGAGAAGTATTGTCTCCTGAGGGTTTTCAGCGGATTCCACCCACAAAATCCCAAATTAAAAAAAAGAAGACAAAAATTACATGCAAAGATAAGGAACATATAAAAGAAAAAACATGAAAATAAGTGTTTCAATCTATACTGGTTTTTTAGTTGTCATGAGCCCTATCTTAATGGTCTTTCAAAAGATTTCAGAAATCACATCATCTCTCAATAAAATATTGTATTTAGTCTTCCTCCCTATCTTTCCTCCAAATATCGATCATATACTCTTACGTGTGTGTAAAAGAAATCCCTACACTTGGAGAATTCAATTCAAGCTATCATACCCTTTGTCCATCTTCCTTAGTAATTTTTAGTCGGTAATATTTTTAGATGGATTTACTCACACATTCTTCATGCGACCGTTAATACTTTTTGAGGTACTAACCAACTGATTACCGGATGTGCTTACTTATTAAGGTGTACTTAACAATATCCTAGTCTTGCAACACCTAAGACTTAGCAGTAACTCCCAAACCAATTGGTCTAAGGCACTAGGTGATAAGGCACCCTCGCTATATATATTTTTTATGATGCCTTAAGTAATTACAAAACCAGTGTTCATTTTTCTTCACCATTTATTTTATGTGTCATTTATATTTTGTTAATTTTTTCCTTCATACTAAGGTTTTTAGACAAGAGTATATCAAGGTATCCTCTACTATCCCAAGTTTTAAGATATGTGCAAGTGTGTAGAGTAAGGTATCAATGTTCAGAAATTTGGACTCAAAAATAGGGACTATTTTTCAGACTTATTTCTATCTGCAGACTGGTAATTTCTTCATCTTACTAACCCTTGGGACAACAGCTCATGACCACGTATTACTAGCTTCGTTTTAAAATATCTAATTTTCTTGCTTTTTTTAAATCTCTTCCTTTCTTTCATATGTATTTTTCACTTTCTAACTTTTAGTTTCAAAATTTATACAATACAATATTTACATATGATGCGTACAAACCATCCAAACAAACCATCCCCCCAAACTTGTTTGCAGCAGTATCCTCATTGATGTTGTCCTGTAAGCTCAAAACCTGAAAGTTAGGAGGAACAGTTCAATAAGATGGTATAAAGAAGGAGTCAAGAGTGAATGCCAGTGAAATTTCCCCCCAAACTTGTTCTTAGCTCACAATCGTGCAAAAATTTATTTTCTTTCAAGAGCCAAAATTTTTCTTCTCCCCCCCAAACTTGAGTAAAATAGTGTTTTCATTACTAAGCGTTGAAATTCAACATAAGAGGGGGGTAAATATTATCGATCTACTCAAAGCTTTACAAAGACCAAAAGTTAAAACCAATCATTCAAATATTTTATCTAGGTAACACCATGGTTGGTAGAAGATCGTGTAACAGACAGATGTGAAGAAGACTCGAGACTGTATAAGAATAAAGGTTGTATCATGTCTCAAGTAGAAGAAACAGAAATAAGAGTATCGATAAGAGATGAAGTGGGGGATAGATAAAAGGTGTAATCGAAAAGTTTTACGTCTCGGTTGGTAGAGACGAAAATGTAAATGTGAATGAAAACGAGAATGTGAAAGATAAGGAATAGGTGGAATATTCGCATTCTCGTATGTGACAAAAAGAAAGGGTGGGGTTCAAATTCTTCGACCTCCAAGGGAGGCACACGAATTTCTGCTGGAGGTCGATTCATCACAGCATCCAAGTCTTCATGGAACGCGGGTTCTTCGGCGAAAATACTTTCAAAACTTTCATCAATATTCCGAATGATGATCTCATTGGAAAGAAAAGAATCAGTGTCCATATTAGTGGAATAGGCAGATTCATTAGGAAGGTTGAAAGTTTCAAGGTTAATGTGTTGCGCACCAGAATTCAAAACACTCGATTCATCAGAAATTATGGATATAGGAGACTCGAAAAGCTTGTCTGCCTTATCCTTAAAAGAGTCTAACTCGAGTAGGCTTTCAAGAATCATAGAACTCGAAATATCGAAGTGTGGTTCAACAAATCCCGGTGGAATTGAAAGAAGATGAGAAGAACCAAAGAAAGTGTGTATTGAAATGGGTAAACATATTTGGGTGTTGAGAATTGTTGAACCAGATGTGGGGGATAAAGGCTGAATATCGTTTTGCATATCGGATAGGTCGGTGATAAGAATAGGATCAGTTAAATGCACAAGAAGATGTTCACATTAAATAGAAGGGACATGATGGGTCAGGAAATCCAACTCATCCAACATAGCGAGTTCATCTTCAAAAATATTCTCATCACCGATCTCACTAGCACTTTCAGTCAAATCAAACGAAGTATTCTTTAAAAATTCATCAATTACATTATCTTCAATCGATGGATCACTTGGTTCACTTGATGGAATTGGAAGGTGTGAAATGTCAAGTGCAGTCGGATATGGATCAGTTTCATTTGAAATGGTGTAAGGCTCTCTTTCACACTCACGATTGGGCAAGTCAAACTTGTTATTCTCGGGCACCTCATCAATTAGATTATTAAGCGGTTGATCATCAAATACATTCGGTTGGAGGTCAGCATGGAAGGTGTTGAGATCAAAAGAATTGGTTCTGGTTTGACTGGGGGGAATCCCAGGTTCTTTCTCACTACTCACTTCCAACTCTATTTCAAGACTAGACATGGTTTGTGAAGAAGTTTCAATGAAGAATTCTTTTTGAACCGTGGAACTTCCTAATTGATGCTCAAAAGCAATGTCTGGATCAGGTGCAAAAGTTGAGTAAGGTTGGAATGTGTTTAATTGTTGTCTACAGACAAGTTCAATATGTTCTGCAATACAAATAGATTTACGAATTGTCATATTAGCCTCAAGAGAAGTATCAACATAAGAGGGTGTGAAAATTTGGTGCTATTGATAAGAGTTAGAAGAGTGTATCCAATTTTCATAAATAGGATTAGGATCAACATTGTGATATGAAGAAGATTGAGATTGTGTGGTTAGTTGGCGATGGCTATTGCAATTTGCTCAGCATGGTCATAGGTATAAAAGTTGCTTTATTCGTCTCAAAAGGAGTATCAACATTTTCATATGGAAATGATTGTAATTATTGTCCTAAGGTTTTTGGATCAGTGAAAGGTTTGAAACATTGGCTACGAGCTTTCGCAATATGCTCAGCAATGAATATGGGTTTAGAAGTTTCCTCACTAGCCATAAAAGGATTATCAACAGAAGAAGGTGGTGAATTTTTAAGCGGTTGCTAGAAATTTGAGTGAGGTATCCAACTGTTATTTCTAGCGCGTTTTATCCTATCCCTTAAATAAATGGTGGGGTCGGAATTTGTACCAAAGAAATAACAATAATAAGAAATATCTGGTTGTTTATAGCAAAACTCGTTAAGAGTTTGTCGGTTTGGGTTACCCATCATAAGAGAATGAAAAGAAAAGATGGTGAAATAGTAATTTTTTATTTTCGAAATTGTTTTGCTTTGAAAGAGAGACTCGACTCAATCAATCACAAACGTGCACAAACAATCCCTAGAGTTAGGGTCATCTAGGTCAAATCACTAGATTGCTCCTAGATTTCCAAAGGACAACACATGATAAATTCTCTATCATCTCCTTATCATGTAAGTGCCAGGTAAGTGGAAGGTATCCGCTATACGAATAACCGAAATAGCGGGTCTAATTAAGTAAACCACTTTTCTTAGTCACACCTGTCTTAGACACCACAAGAAAAATGCGGATAAACAATAAATTGCCCATGACCCTCTTTTGTCCTAATTGAGCACGACTATTCTTAGAGGCTTGGTTTATATATTTTTTTTATTAATGTAGGGTGATAGTATACTCGTTTGTGATTCGTGGGGCCTAGCAAGGGTAATGAAATCCCCACCTAATCTGAATTTGGGTTTCTTGCCTCCTTAATGTCCGTTTTAAATATGCAAAACAAACCAAAATCTAAAACACGCAAAAATAATTTTAGCGGCGCTGTTTGCAAAGAATCCTGTAGGTAAAAACAGTTTATTGGGGTTTTAGAGGAGAGAGCAAGATTATAGGATAATACCAAAAAATTTGGGGGCTTAATTCCACACTATGGCCGCGCTTCCGCCGCCAAGAGCTTGTTTGGGCCGCTGTCCGCCACCGTTTGATGAAATCTCCCCTTGAAATTTTGGCACCACACTCTAATACTTCTCTACTCCTATTTGATAATCTATGAATCTCTATTGGTTCGTTCTAAGTGCTTCAGATTTCTTGTAAAACTCACACAAAAATCGTTTAAAATACAAAATGCGGTTTTTTATTTTTATTTTTATTATTATTTTTATGTTCTCTTATTTTATAGTAGAAATCAACCTGAATAATAAGAAAAATAATTACGACCGTTTTCCCGGCAACGGCACCATTTGATTGGTTGTGAAACTGTATCTATGTGTTTAAATACCACAATCAATAACGGTGTCGCAGTAGCTAGCCGATAGCGAGTACGGGTCGTCCGCAGAGAAACGGTGAACTGCTTTTCTTGTTTTAGACGAGTTGATAGAAAAAAGGTGGAATTGTTGTCGTTTTATACTAGAAAGGTTTTAAAAATTTATAATAGAAGGACTTGTAGGGTTTATAGGATTTAGTAGTTAATGGATGGAGTTTTTAAAAATAATTCTTTTTATCTTTTAATTATTTAATACTAGAAAAATATCGATGAATGTGGATTAGGGTTCTTGGAGAGAATTAGGATTTTCCGCTACCGACCCTTGTCCTTCCATTGATCTCTATCTATCTCAAGCCCTTAACAAAACGATAATTAATGAATCTCGAATCGTGGTCGTGACTATCATGAATTATGTCACACCCGATAAGAGGGTTAACATTCATTTTGCTAAAATTTATAAAAATTAAATCTTAAAAAGTAGTTAATGATTTTGATCATCCATTATTTCTATCCCATTCTACAAACCCTAACAAGTGAGAAACCCCATAATTAAAATAAAAAACGTAGAAAGTAAATGCAGAATGTAATTGCGTAAAATAATGCGGAAAGTAAATGCGACAAAATTAGAAGATAGAACTACTTTTATTGATTAACTAGTGCATTACAAAATTGCTCGCTGAAAAGGTAAATTACAAAAACCCTAGTTGCTCGCTAGATCTCTCTCGATCGATGGATAGATGAATTCGTATGTATGAATGTTCTTCTTTGATAGACAGCTCTCGGTTCTTTTTATAATCTCTGAAATTAAAAATCCTAGATGCCATATTGAAGTATGTGAAATTACAATCATGCCCCTGAAAATTCATATCCAACGGCTGCCATCATTTCACGAAACCGCTGCCCTTATCCTCGTTTGACCGCGGATCCGCCGCCTTATTGAAGGGTTGTGCTTCCAAATTTCTCGTGTCTTTTCTTATCGATATTTGGAGATCCTTCTGATAAAAATATTCTGAAAATATTGCTCTTAGTCTCTGCCGTTGCTAGATTCTTCGATTTTCTCTTAATATTCGGCAGATTTGGTTTTGTAATCCGAATTTGATGTGGATCTCCTTCTTATATTTCAGAACTGAGCTAATATTTTATAATACCTGCCCAATATCTTAACTCATATTGTTAGTAGTATTTGTTTTATTTAATATATTATTCCAACCAATTATATGATATGATATCTTAAGAATATTGGGTAGGAATATTTGATATAATATACATATTTTAATAATAATCTCATGGACATTTATTTAAATATGATATGCATATATTTTTCCTAATTATATTAATTATAAATGAAGAAATATATGATAATAATCTTTCTACAAATAAACCCACATATGTTCTCTATTTACAATTAAAACCTTTTAGTAGTTAATAATAATAGGGAAAATAACCATACAAATGTACAATAAATTTGACTGATCAACCGGCAAGGTAGTAACGTGGTAGGACATATTCCTAATTCCGGGTTTCCGGTTAGTGTATTGGGTTCGATACCCAACTACAAAAGAACCAAACCCGACTAATCCTAAATCCTATGTCTCTGATACCAACAAAATCTTGTCACGTCATGCTTCCCAAAAATAAGTAAATATGGTACTTGACAAAGCCAATTATGCTACCTATGGAGCATAAAGATCCTTCTATGGTCATATTACAGCTGTCAATCAGATATCAAGAACATTAAATAAAATCTAACTACCACATGTCCATCTGCCACAATAGATAATAATCAAGAAATATATAGTGGAAACGAATAAAGATCCAATAAAAAAATAATATCCAAATCACGTCTCTCAAGGTATCACAATGATAAACTTAAACTACGGAAATAAAATAAACTAAATATCTTTAAAACTAATCATCAACCTCCTTAGTGCTCAGCTTGCTTGTCAAAATACTCTCGATCTTCCTGCGACAAAGTTAAAGGAATTAGGCCATGCAAAACCCAGACGTCAGTGCGTTATAAATATCAAAATAATAGTGTAATCAGAACAAGATGCTATAAAGAAGATATGAGTATAAACCATAATCCCAGGTATAAAAACATTGGGCTGTAGGTATGTCACGTATATCCTAAAATCTGTGTTTCTAAGTTATCTATTCTACAAGTCTTTGAAATCAATTAATGGAATCGTCGATATAACTCAATAATATCCTGTGCGTGCCCGGGACCATGGTCAAGCCCTCGGGGCTGAATCCAAGACGCACCGCTAAACAGTAAAAACAAGGTATCATGTACAGACGAATGATGTCAGCATTATCATTCCGGGGCTTGAAGCCCGTATCGTCTTATCAGTCTCTGGAAAGTATCGAACTGTTGAGTTACACGTCGGGTTTTATTATTGATTTCCCCCTTTCCCCCCTTCCCCCTAGGTTTCGTGTTCAAGTCAAGCATTGACTATATCTATCTAATGCCAATACAGGATCAAACAGGTACATGTCTTGTCTAACTAGACAAAAGTTCACGTCCATCAGGACAACAAGTCAAGATTGTCGGCATTAATAATAATCCAAGCAACATGTCTAATAAGGTGTCGTGAACATGTCAGGCAGCGTGTTAACACGATGAATACTAGATAGAAAATGGTAACCAGTTCATTTAAACAGTACAGGAATAACTAATGTATTTTATTTAAATTGTAAGATATAATTTATTAATTTATATATATATATATATATACCTATTTATAATAACGTCTTACATATGCTACGAGATATACTGTCTTCTAGGTAAAAGATCATGAACTACAGTGAAATTATATTGAAATTATAACGTACTAGAATGCAACAGGATAAGCTTGTTATTGCTACAAAATACGGATTAATGCTATAAAACTGTATATTGATAATACTTGCTAAATATTTAAATGCATATACTATAAATAATTATATAAATATTGGAATAGGTAAAATAGCTTATTGCAAGTTTAGAAACTTGCCTCGATAGATAAACTCACGACGAAATACGGATTTTCGCACGACGGAGACGATCGGAAACACGACGTATTCACGACCTTGGATACAAGCGACTATGTACCGCTCTACGATGTTCGATAGCGCTCTGTAGAATTCTCAGATGCTGGTATTTGGGTCGAAGGCGACGGCGACAAGTTGGGTTTCTCTAGCGACGAGATGAAGTCGAGGTAAAAACTTGTGAAGAAGAAGAAAAGAGATAGAGGGATGATGGGGTTTGTTCTTTGAGGAGATGATGAATGGAGATGGGTCTGGGTCATGCTCGTCGGTGAGGGGAAGTGGATGGCAGCGGTGAACAATTCCGACGAAGGTAAGAAGAAGAAAAGAGAAGAAGAAGAGATGAAGGTGTTGGGGTTCTCTAGGTTTAGCAAAGAAAAGGAAGAATATGAGGTTGAGTCGGCGACGAGGAGATGGGGGACGAGGTCGACGGCGAGGTGCTGTGGGCGGTGATGGGTTGGGCTTGGTGATCGGAGAAAAGGAAAAGAAGAAGAAAGAGAAAGAGATGGTGGTGAGGGGGTGCTCTGCCGGCGACGAGAAGGAGGAAGTGATGAGGATGATGGTGGTCGGGTTCAGACGACAGCGATAGAAGAAAAAGTACGAAAGTGGGTTTATCGGTTGGTGGATGTCGGAGCTTAGGTAAAGTCTTGGGTTGAGAGGGAGATGATGATGAGAAAGAGGAGGTAGAGATGAGGAGGTGGCGGCGACGACGAGGGGGGAAGAGGTGGACGGCGACGAAGTGGTGAGGGCATAGGTTATGGCTCGACGACGAGGAGATGGGGGACAAGGTCGACGGCGAGGTGCTGTGGGCGGTGATGGGTTGGGCTTGGTGATCGGAGAAAAGGAAAAGAAGAAGAAAGAGATGGTGGTGAAGGGGTGCTCTGCCGACGACGAGAAGGAGGAAGTGATGAGGATGATGGTGATGATGGTCGGGTTCAGAAGATAGCGACAGAAGAAAAAGTACGAAAGTGGGTTTCTCGGTTGGTGGATGTCGGAGCTCAGGTATAGTCTTGGGTTGAGAGGGAGATGATGAAGAGAAATAGGAGGTGGAGATGAGGAGGTGGTGGCAACGACGGGGGAAGAGGTGGACAGCGACGAAGTGGTGAGGGCATAGGTTATGGCTCGGGCGACGAAAGACGAGAGGAAAGTGAATGAGAAAGAGAGACGGGGGAGAGAGAGTGATTTTATATTAATAAATATAATCTTTATATATATATATATATATATATGATATTATTTTTAGGGTAACAAGATAATAACAAATTACATCAAATTTTTATCCGAATCTTTCTAAAAATATATTTTTGAGAATAATACACATAAGTAAAGATTTAGGCCATAATTTGATAATCTAATATTAAATACGTATACCCATTAATAAGATTTAAATAAAAATATAAAGGTTTAATAAATATTTGTTTATCATATATTTTGGGATTTGTACATAATAGATAAGAACGAAAATAAGATATGAGGTGATATGCCATTCAATATCAGTTAGCAAAATTATTCTTTATCCACATCTTATGACTATAAATATATATATAAAGATATAAATATATAGTGTATGTATTATACTAGATTCATATGGATACAGTTTCTTGGTAATTATCAGATAAAATCTTGCACCATATTGGGTTCTAAACATGTGGGTCGAGACGGAAAACCACTACTACTATACGAATCACTCGCAACCCAAAAATTTAAAGGAATTATAAAGCAATACTTAAAAATACCAAGTTATACTGTATAAACGTATTAGGGTGTTACACGCCCAGAGACACCGACGAGAGAAGATATCACTCAAACCAATCTATAACCTAAATGCGTAACATAAATCAGTCTTTTGATTTCTAAGGTATTTATGTGAAAGATGTCACTTAAAAATTTCTTGAGGGGTTTTTGTAGCGTTTTAAAAATAAATAAATAAATAATTAAATAAATAAAATCCTCTAGGTGAATTTTCTGATTTTCGGTAAAATAAAACGTATTTTCCGTAAAACTTAACCATAATTATTTTTCATCATAAATTTAAAAAGACCTATTTTAACTATATAATTATTAGTATTTGGTATTTAATTAGTGACTTATAAATTATTAGTTTACTAAAATATTTTCTGTAATTAATTAAATTCAAATATTTACATAAGCTTTTAAATATACATTAAATTAGTGCAAATTACAAATTTGAATGGGTTAATTTAGAAAAAGTAAACCATTACATATAGGAATCAAGTGTGTATTATGCAAAATTCATTTCCAAAATTTTCCATGGTTCTAGACTTTTCTAGGATTAACTTAGTAAAGAAAATAAACAAAATTAATTAAAATGTTGAAAAGACTTAAAAGAAGTGTCATTTGAAGAAATTTCTACATAATTCTTCACATCTTTTTCCTTCTCTCTTTTTCTTCATGCCTTGGCCGGCCTCCTCCATGGGCAGCCCCAAATTTCCCCCCCATCACTCTTGCATTAAAAATTATCAAAAATTCAACAAAAAATTCCAAAATAAATATCAAAATCAATATTCAATCTCTACCCATTTTCCTTTGACCTATCAAGTTTGGATCTTGGAGCAAGAGAGTCACTTTAGGAGGCTAAGATTTGCATGGTTAATCTCATGTTGTGGAGGTATAATTCTTATCCCAATGATTAGTTGTGGTTAAGTGCTTCAATCTAGCTTATTTAGATTTTTCTTAATTGATTCTATTTGCAAGTTTAAAATTCAAGAAAGGGTTTCTAAAATAAAGTTAGGGTTCTTATTAATTGAGCGGGGTTATAATAAGTAGTTTAATATTTTTAGAAATGAAAAATCTAGTATGGTTGATGTATTGTAAATTGTTGTTTCAAATTGTTTAAATTAAACAATTTTGCTAACTAGGTTTTATAAAATATATATATTGGTGCGACAAAATTCCAATTAGGGTTTTTATTATTTGATTATGGTGTTAATGAGGAGATTAACATGTTAATTGAGTGTGAAACATAATCTAGTTACAATTTGCTAGCTTTCACTTTAAAATTTTCACAAAATTGCTATTTTTATTAAACTAGGTTTTAGAAATTAATTTAAAATGTGGGATTAAAAATATAGTTAGGGCTTTAGCATATCCTTAAGGTTTCATTGAGTGGTTTAACAATTTAAAATATGCAAAAATCAAGTTTAGTAGTGGAATTGTGAATTTTTGCTTAAAAGGTGGAGAAATCGGATAATATTGCAAACTAGAATTTTCATTTTAAGACAAATTAGTGTGATTAAAATATAGTAATGGTTTATATAATCTAGTTATGTTATTTAATGAATATTATGGCTATTAGTTTCATTTAAACATCAAGTTTTGAAGTAAAACGGTAAATTGACGTTTTCTAGGTTTTTGCGAAATAGGACGATTTGATCGATTTTAAGGTTTCGATGATTTAAACCATGTTTTATATTATAAATAATGATTTTGAAACTACGAGTTGTTTTTTGGTGTTTTATCTCGATCAATCGGCGTTCGTACGTCGATATCGAGCGATATTTGGTTCTTTTGCATGAGCGGGTCATATGTTTTAACCTATGCACGTTCGTGCACTGTTCTGGTTTTGTCCGTGATTTGGTTTACGATATTATATATGTTTGCGTATAGGTACCCCTCACGTGGGCTTCGGACGATGAAGAAGAGGATAGTGGCATCGACTTCGGCAGACAAGGGCCAGGTGAGTAGATACATATCTAAGGGGGAAGTCGGGTGGATGGCGTTTAGCACCCCCGCAAACGTAAAATAGGGATATTACTGTTATTAGGAAGTCGGACGTGACCTTAGGTTCTTGGCGAGTAGGATCCTATTAAAGACTTTAGGTTGAACTAGATTGATTTAGAAAGACTTAACCATAAAGATGACTGCCTTGAAGGGAATTCGTAGGTTTCAGGTAGACACACACACACTTACACACATACATTTGACTTGGTGTACATGTGTGTGTATATATATATATATATTTATTTATGATTGTCTGTAGGTTTCTATAGGTATACACACACACATAACATGTACACGTGATATGGGGAGGATATATGATTATCTGGGGAAGAGTTAGTATGATTGGGCATGGTGCCGTGAGTTAAAGAAATACGATCGAGTATGATATGAGATGTACTATGATATTAGCGGATCGTTGGGAAATGAGAAAATGGATAGTTATACATATACGATAATAGGTGATAATGACATTGAGATATACGAGACTCTAGAATAGAATTCGGACTGTAATATGTTAATTTATCACAATATGATATATGTGTGACTCTATCACGATATGATATATATATGATTTAGTCACGATATGATATATGTGACATGATATTTCTGAGGACCATTTGACGATGTATATTTACACAGACAATGATATGTGTTTGATGATATTGGGATGTATGCGATTATAGCACAGTACCCTTGATCAGGATATTGTCTAATGATGATATTATACAAATAATGACGTACATAGGTGATACTTGACCCGTACCCCGATTTTGGGATGCCGTACGATGGATTTTACCGTACGAGGCATAGATGTGATGATTGATCCGCACTCTTGATTCGAGGAAATCTTACTACGTACGTGACGCTATTGAGACTGGATCGCCGACTATTAGAGATATGGACTCAGACCTTAGGTGGATTCTTATTTCCTATCGACTAGTTTCTTTAGTTTAGTTCCTTAGGGGGTTAGATAGATACTAGTTTAGGCTCGAGTCATATAGTTATAGTTAGATATGTATATTCCAAATGAGTGGTTAATACACATTCATCTTTACATTCAGATTGTAATCATCAAGTTGCATGTTCATACATATGTTTCTTTAATCAGTATGGAACTCTGCCTGTTAGGACACCAACACCATTACCGATGATGCGCATATTCCACGTACACTTATTTGCCGGCTCACACACATCATCATCGGTAATTGCTATGTCATGTACACTTTAGAACATATTATCTTTTATTGATAGAATCAGCTAAAGGATAGATCAATATAATATTGTGATTACTCTCAGGTGTTAGTCTAGACATTGCATTTACTACTTAGACGTTTCATGCATTCACATTTTCATGTTATCATGCAGTATTGTGGAGCTTATGCCGATACTTATTATGTACTTACTCATGATTTTGGGATTTCTATGGGATTTCTGGATTTTGGGGGGAAAACGCAAGAATATATATAAAAACTTCTCTCTCTCTCCCTCTCTTTTTAAAATATAAGTTGCGGTTTTCTCGTGATGTATGTGTCGTCCACCATGAGATTTCATGTTTTCTGTTGGATTTCGAGACCCGATTCGAGGAGTGGATGAACCGTCTCGGGTACATGGTGGGCCCGGTATGGTACCCCGGGGCAAGAAGATCGAGTTGTAGACGATGAGCCTGGCAGGGGAAGACTACCTACCGGTGATGTCTGGCACGGCGGATATCCGGAGGATACCGACCGTTGTCATGAGATTTGATGATATGGGCCGATCCGGACTGACGGAGCCCGAGATATTGAGACTATGAGGTATTGAGACTTGAGATTTACATATTTTGTGTCGATACTCGACACAGATTTCTATGGATTTCATCGGTGATGTTTCAGATTTCTATACAAATTTTACTATTATAAAAGTTAAAGATTTCTTATACAGATATATCCAGATTTCATGGTTGATTATTTTACATTCATGGTGCATGCATACTCATACACATGACATATTACTATTTGAGGCACTGACCCGAGCACTGAGCATTTGCACTTACGCGTAGTTTATTACCCTGCCACTACCAGATGACTAGTGATATATCAAGTATATTATTATGACCTAGGAAGGCGTCGTGCATTCGGTTTCTTCTCGCAGATGTGTTTTACTCACGAGTTGGCAACTCACCCCCGTTGTGCCAAATTTTATTACAAATTCGATGTACAGGTTTCCTTGGCAGCTTGCTGGTGCATCATTTCATTCAGGGTGATTTGCTTGGTAGGTTGGTTCACTTGTATCAGGACCGCCATTTTACTTTTATTATTTCATTTGTATCTAGTAAGCTCCATCAACCAGACTTATATTACTTGATAGTTTAGAGGACCAGTTGTTTATTTCGACCTTAGAGTCGCGCTTGTATTATTATGGTATCTGGTGGATTTGTTTTCTTTTGAGTTTTGAGCCTCGCCCTTTGGCGTTGTATATTATAGTTCATTGTGTGGTTGTTCCGCCATTGGGCGTAGAGCTAGCTCCCTCTTGGGATCAAAATCAAGCATCTCCTTGAAACCCTTATCTTCTATGCCTTTTTATTGTTTGTATATATTATTCTTGTTTGTACCCGTTTGGGGCCAGCTTTTACAAAGGAGACTCTGCCGAAATTTTTGAGAAAATTTGATGTTGCTTTTAAACTTGTTTTCCTACATATTTTCATTTACTTCTTCTTTTACATGGTTTAGATTTCCGGGCTTCGGCTTACTTAGATTACGTTACGCTTCTAGACGTTTCATAATTTAAGTGCCGGTCACGTTCCGTACCTTCGGGTCGTGACAGTTTTAATATATCCTAAAACCTTGAGGGTGTTTTTGATAAAAATATGTTAATTAAAATGTCAAGATTTTTCACAAATACGTATTTTATATTTTGTGGTATTTTAGTGTCAAAACTTAGCTTTTAAAAGCTTATGCTATTTTAATGAAAAATCTATCTTTTAGAAACTTGAGGGTGTTGTTAGTTATATGTATGTTCTAGAGGCCATTATTGTACATATGATGTATATTATAGTGGATGTGTGGATATATATAGAGAGGAATTTCTTGCTCGACATGATAGTATACTATCTGGTTGCTCTTTATCTTAATATGTCGACTTGTATATGTGATGCTGTCTTGCTTTCACATGTTGATAAAGCCCTTAGGTTGTGTACTTGACTACCAGGACTATGATGGAGATCATACTAGTGGGGCCAAGGGTAGTCCACAAGTACACCCTAAAATTGTTCCTAGTCGAGGGTGTATCGAGACAGGGCATCGATATTCCGGAGTATACTAGCGTATATGCATCTTGACCCATATGATGGGCGATGGATGATCCCACATCCATTGGTGTTTGACATCAAAGATGGTATACGGGTGCTCAGTGGAGACTGGGTACACTGAACGGACTCGCCGAGAACTCCTAGTTGGTATTATACCTATCGTCAGATAGCAGTTCTCCGGTGACACTGGTACAGGTTAGTCTGTAGACCCGAGATCGTCATAGAGTCTTGTGTAATTCCCACTGTGCTTTGATTTCCACCTTACCACGTTCAAAAGAACGTGCTAATGGTGGCTTTTGGGTACAGTCCCGAATCACATGGAGGCAATGAGCGATAGGAGGGGATTCGTCACTCCCGGTATTGGGAGTTGATGTTGCGCTGTGCTCGATTGGCCATAACAGGAAAGTCCCTGGTCAGGGCTGATACAGAGATTTACTGATAAGTATTATCAATAGTTTCTCGACCCATTATGAGCCTCACATCGGCACGACTTATCGGTTATTGGGGTCTGATGGTTACCACCCCTAGACTAGATATGCGACATATCAGACGAAGAGACCGGACTGTACGGTAGTGTTACTGACAGGCTTTTGCAGGAGTTAGTACGGGCTAACTTGCTGATCTTCTGATCGTTCAATACCCGGGTAGCCGTTACGTCTAGCTAGTACCGCTGACGACTTATGGGTGCTTGATGTGATCATCACCTACCGCCGGGGTATTGACGAGTCTTTAGAGTCCTACATAGAGGTTTCACTGGCTCAGGCAAAATGAAGTAGGAGCACATATGCGATATGTGCGGGACCGAGATTAATACGAGTATATGATACCGTATTCTATTCTGGCGAGATAAGGTATCGATCGGTTATATGAGATATAGCCGGGTTATCGAATCAAATGTTGATTTGATAAGGCGATACTGTATCGGTCGGTTATATGAGATATAGCCGGGTTATCGAATCAAGTGTTGGTTCGATAAATTGATACAAATAATATTAGTCGGTCATATGAGATATAACCAGATCATTAAATCAAGTGTTGATTTAATGATTTAATGTATAATTATATATTTGATATATTAATATATATTAACTAATATTAGCACACTTAAGCATTTTTTTCCTCACATGTGCACACTTAATATATATGTGATATATATTAATTGTGTTTTATTTATGTGTCATGGTTGATGATACATGCAACATGGGTGTATATGACTTACACCATGATAAAAATAATGTATGGTTTATTTATTTATTGTAATTCAATTATTAGTTGGAAATTTGTCACATGGCATGAAGCTTTGAGACCCACTGACTTAGTCCACTAGTTTTGTCTTACACTAGATATTTGTTAACCCAACCATTATCTAAACTCATGGTTAAGTCTCTACATGAGTAATATTAGATATTTTCTCACCCATGGTTGGCATTCACTCTCACAATATTATCTCTCTTCATCTTCTTCTTCAAGCTCAAGAGCTCTCTAGTTTTTGAGCAAGTGAGAAATATTAGTGAGAAAATCAGTTATAAAGTGAGCAAAAATCCTATTTCATCATTCTCTACTAGATTAGCACTTTAGTATAGGGTGTTAGCTTCACTAATCTCTCATTAGTGAAGCAGTAGCTTGGGTTAGTGTCTCCTCGACGTAGATCATCTTCGGCCTCGAAGACTTCAAGAAAGTTCGTTCCTTTCTTCTTGTGAAGCCATGCTAGAGTCTGAAAGATCACTACTTGGAGCGAAGGGACTACTACACGGAGCTATTGAAGTGAGGGACCGGTCTACAAAAGTTGTATTCCTAGTTCACTTAGTTGTAAAGTAGTTTACAATATATTTCGTATGATTCTCTAGTTAAATATCCTAGTTTAGGGTTCTTTAAAACGGTAAAAATTTGAAAATGGCATGGAAGATACTTCCCGAAACCTTGCTGTCGTTCATAGGAACCCTACAGGTGTTTCCTTAATAACTTTAATTTAAAACTTGCTTTAATTGATATTTTAGAAAATAGTGATAACCCAAATTAACATAACTTGCTATATTTTATCTTATGTTAAATTTTATAGAAATTTTTTATTTTCTTTAAAACCATATTTTCTTCTTTTCCTTTCAAGACCATGCTCACTGAGAAGATATGGATCTTACTCTACTAGACCTAGGATGTGCAATAATCCATACTATCTGCAACAAGTTCCCCTGATAAGGGCTATAGAGGCGCAATTGCAAAGGATAAAAATTCCGTATTTTACTTGAGGGTATTCTATTCTTTTAGAAAATGTGATAACATAGATTTCGTGCTATGATTCAAGGTGTGCATGTGGGGTAGGTCATTATCCCGTGTGCTGCATACATTTAACAAGTCATAAGAAATGATATTGAGCAACATGAAAGAATATGGTATTTTAATCGTCATATTTCATTATAGTACCGTTTAAACAATGACCAATTTGTTTTAAATTCATGAAACATTTATATGTGGCATGGCATACATGAATGGTATGATGACAAAGGATATGTTTAGTCTGTAACAATAGGTTAAAGTTAAAAATTAGTTTTCTACATATTTTATGTCAATGGTGAGTGTATGAACAAAGAGAGATCAAGGGGGACTTACAATTTATCAAAGGAGCATGATTTACAAGATTAAAAGAAAGAGAGGAAGTGAAAGGGAAGGGACATACGGTTTGCGCGCATCCTAGAGGGGGTGTAGGAGAAGAGGGAAACTTGGTTTGTAGAGCCGAGATCGAGGAAGGCGGGCTTGAGGACTTTCTTGAGGGTACTTAGCTTCAAAGGGAATTTTAGCTTCTTGAGAGATCAATTTGGGGGAATTTTTTTGAATAAATTCATAGAGGAGGTTGTTAGAATAGCCTAGTATATATAGTGAAAGTATATAGATGCATGGAAATTAAAAAGAGAGATAAATTGTAATAAAAATGGTGATAATGGGGTAGCTGAAGAGTCTGGCAGCTCTCTGGATTGATTGGGGAGTTTTGATGTATGAAAATGAACTGAGAAGAGGCAAAGGGACGCACGGCCAAAAGATGGAGACAAACGGGGCAAGTAAGGTTGCTACTTTTCCAAAACCGGCGGCTAAGTCATGGCCAAATGCCTCGGGGTTCGTGCCAACTACTCCTCAGTGTTCAAACACCACATTTATATATTTCTTTTCTGTTGCAACTTTTCATAACTCCGTGTAAAACTCATGCAAACTCTTGGGCCCCCAAAGAGTCAAAAAGAAAAAGAAAATAAAATATTGGTGATGTTGGGATTCGAACATATGGGCTGTGGGACAGTAATGGAGAGTCTTAATCAATAGGCTGCACAGAGTTTCTTATTTTTAGTTAATAAGAAATACTTATAACTCATAACCAAAACTGAAACACATATTTATATTAACATTGGATAAATAAAAGTGTGTAGAAATTTTAGGGTCGTTATATTCCTTATTTACTTTAGTCTCAAAATAATTTTTTATAGAGAAATTATGCCTAGCACATTTCATTGGAAAAAAGTGATTTTTACTAAAAAGCCTCCTCATACATCGCTAATTAGTAAAAAGCCTCTCCATACTTTGTATTTAATTAACACCCCCATACATTTAATTTGCACTAAAAATCCCTCTAACAGGCCAAAAAGAGAATTTTTTAGGTATCTTCCATTACTCTGTTGGGAGGCTAACGACGAATATCGGCTTAGGATTTAAAAAACCTTCCCAACCATTCTTCGTTTTTCAAAATTCCTAAATTTTCCATCAAATTGGTTTTAGGAATAGGATTTTGATCAAAAATCTCTCGAATTGATTGTAGTACCCGGTTCTTTCTGTACATTACCGTATTTGAATAAAATTAATTTCAAAATTTTTTCCAGATATATCTTTTATTTCTCCCTTTTCTTTTTTTTCCCTACATTTCTTAGCCCATTGAAGCTCGGCCCGTTCCCTTCCTCCTCCTCTTCCTTTTCTTTTTCTATTTTCTTTTTCACTTGGCCTAAAGCCCAGCCGAGCATTCCCCCTCTCTTCTCCTTCTTTCTTCTTCATCTCTTCCTTAAACCCATGATCGAGCCCTTGTCACCAATGCCCCCCCCCCCACAAAATCTACGCCTGCTCTTCCTAAATCTCAACCGACTCTCCCCCCTCACTTCATATTTCATTCTCTCACTCTCTCACTCTATCTCTATCTCCCCCACTCTCTCTTCCCTCATCGAACTCACCGCCGCCGGCCAATACCACCACCTCCACCGCCTGCAACCCAGCCGACCCCGTAACAGACGAGCTCTTCCACCCCTCCTCCAATTCCTCCAGAACTCCACTCTTTCAAACCCACAACTGAGTTCCTCTACAATCGCAGCTGGCCACCACCGAAGCCTCGATGCCGCCGGCTCACCTCCCTGCGACCCCAGCACCGCCAATGAGCTCCTGCTACTTCTGCAAACCACCACAACACCACCATCACAACACAACCACCACACCCGAGCCTCCATGCCCCATCAACCAACCTGAGCTCCGATCACCCTCCGACATTTCGTCGAGAATTTGGAGCCGTTGCCATCACCACTGTCCTTATCACCATCGTCGCCATCCAACCCGCCTCCACTGTCACTAAAATAGTCACGGTCGTTAGCACAGTCATCGTCGCAACACCAGCGCACATTTAATATAACAACCCTAAACTTTCTGTACGATTTTTTTCAAAAATTCAGAAGGAGTACCAAGCCTGAGCACAAGTTATAAATTTATTTTGCTTTTGAACAACAAGAAACTCCTTGTAGCTCATTGGTAAAGCCTTGCACTGCTGTGAAGTAGCCCCTGTGATCGAATCCCCCAGCCACATTATCTTTTTATTTTAATCTTTTAGAAGCCCAAGGTTTTACATGTGCACTACACGTAAACTGAAGAGACACAAAATAAACAAACACATGGGAAATAGTATTTACACAGATCCCAACACGTGGCATGAATCCGAGCCTCTCTCACCGGTATTTGACCGGCGATGATTTCTTTAGGGACCGGCACCGCCGGGCCTGTAACAACACTAAACTTTCTGTACAATTTTTTTCAAAAATACAGAAATGGGTACTTGAGCCTGAGCACAAGTTATAAATTTGTTTTGCTTTTGAACAACAAGAAAGAGCTCGTAGCTCATTGGTAAGACCTTGCACTGCTGAGACAAAGCACTAGAGTTCAAATCCCATCAGCCACATTATTTTTTTATTAGTTTTCTTTTAATCTTTTAGAAGCCCAAGAGACTACACGTGCATAACACGTAAACTGAAGAGTCACACATAAAACAAACGAGTCCACGAGATAGACCAAGTGACAGAGGACACGTGGCGGTGAGGCATGGCCTGACTCGGCCGAATCGGGCCAGCGACGCGGCTGACTCGGCCGGCGCCGCCAGGTCAACTCAGCTGAAACCCCATTTTTTGTTAAAACTTGTGACTCTTTAACTTCCCATAACCCCTGTATTGTTTAATTTCCCTGCACATTTACAGAGCAATTTAAATCACACATTTAATCCATTTTAATACAATTTTTATCACATCCTTTCATTTACCCTAAACCCTAATTTTTCCTATAAATACCATACCTAAAATCACCCCTCCTCACTTTCAAATCTGTGTCTAAACTCTCAAGAAAATTCCATAGACTTTTTGTGTGCAAGTGGAGTTAGCAAAGGGCGAAGCTCCGACGAACTTTCGACGACGAAACGACGCACCGACACCTCCCCTTCTTCCTTTTCCTCTTATCTACACTACAATCCTGTAAGTCCTTTCTCCCCCTTCTTTTTACTATTCTAAAAATTTTGAATTCTAAAACCCGACGGAAGTGGAGTTAATCCGACTTCAGTTTCGGTTTTTCCTTAAAAATCATATTTTTCGTAAAAATAATAATACCAAACCATCACATCATGATCATTAAATATTAACAAAATATATTGACAAGTTTCATATCAAAAGAATTCCTATTTTACTTTTTATCGCAATTTTACAGAAAAATATCATATAGTTTAGTTTCGACATAAATCTTATAATTCCTTTCTATACTTTTAGATAGTTTACTAGGTAATTACCTACCTCCTCACAACACTCATATGTAACATAGCACGATAACATTTGGGAACATAGATTAGGAAAATACGATTTTACACAAAACTACTTCCGACTTATAAAAACATTTTTCTATAAGATGTGTATTTTAACAAATCTTTGCAAATACGCTGCTACAATCCATTTCGGGAAACCCGTTCGAGATGGTGTGGATTATCTCATAATCTTGGGCTTAGTAGTGCGAGATGCAGACCTCCGCAAGGAGCATACAGTCTCGAAAGATTTAAAATACAATTTTCTTTAGAAAATGTGATTTCTATTATAAATAAAACTTATACGTTTAATAAATAAATATATATGTAATTAATATCAAAATATCTATTTTTTATATTTATAAAATTCCACATTTCCAAAATTCAAGAAAAACATTCCATTTGCAAGAAAATACCAAACAATTCCAATATTACAAATAAATACCATATATTATGAAAAATTAGGTTTTATTCACCAGAAATGTCACAATGATAAAATATACATCAATTATAACTTTAAAGATGATAATAAAATACTTGAGGAGTATTTTGAAAATTATACAAAATTATTTTTATATAAAAACCCTTCAAGTTATACTAAATTATAATAAGGACCCTAGTAAACATAGAATTAAGCGTGGACCGGTCTCTTGAGCATCAGGGAGCCGGAGATATGGGTGCTTGCCTATTTAAGGTAGATAATTTAACAAACGGTGTTATCAACACGGTAACCGTCTTTGAAAAAACACAAATCCTGCCGTCCATATGCAGCGGTTACCAATAACACCAAAACCTAATTCAGGATTCAATTTATTTTCTAATTGTCTGAATCAGACTGAGTCTCGATATAATTAATCTGATTTGAATATGATTCAAGATCAAACTACAATTCAATATGAATTCATGAATCTATATATTCAATCTGTTCAATCTAATCAATCTATATTGACCGAATCGAACCATTGATATACCTTCATCTACGTGATCCTCTAGTTACATCCATTTACTGATATCATGGTTTCGGCAAGTTATCCATCTATATACAATATACAATTCAGACAACACAATACATTCCGTACAATCAATACATTCAATACAATAAACACTACGGGATTATAAAAGGGTAGACTGGTATGGAATATGTTAAAGGTGACACGAGGTGGTCACTTAAAACGTAATTACATCCATGCCGTTGTTCCATGGTATTATTAACGGAGCCTTGTACTCCTGATACCTTAGTCTCCGAGGAAAGTCAGACTCCTCTCGTATACACTGGCATCTTCTGTACCAAGCTACAAACAACAGGTTAACAATATAATACAACTTCAAAAGTTATACACTCTCTCTGTCTATTCTATTTCTCCCTCATCTTTGGGACTTACCGAGTGATTTGTTCGTTGATGACATTCTCTTTCTTCTTCTTTGGAATGTATTCAGGTGATTCGGACCTTCAGGAGATCGAGCCTGCCAGCGAGGACTTGGATCAGCCAACCTCTGACCCGGAGCTCTAGTTACTTGTACATTTCATTTCAGTACTTTCCATTTCTGCTATGCCACTGTTTAGGCATTGATTTTCATTCCATGTATTTACTTTTCAGATGTATTGTAAAAAGAATGTTAATAAATAAAGTTGTTGTTCATTTATATCTTGTCTCTTGTGTACATTACATTTTATATTGCTTATTTACGCTTAGCGTATTTACTTCAGAGTAAATACGTAGCGGGCCTCGTCGCGCCCTCTGCCCGTACATCGGGAAGCGGGGCGTGACAGGTTTTGTTGGTGGCCCATGCAGGTCAGAGCTGTATGGAACCCTACCATGCAGTTCCGTTCTGCGTGGACAACATAAGCAATATAACACAAGAACCAGCAACTGAAAACATTCTTAACAATTCATATTCCTTGAATCTTATCATTTCATATACTTTGAATCTATCCTAAACCAAAATTTTCTTTCAAGGTCATGGATTTCCCAAACAACACCAGCACGAATGTCAACAACACTCCTCCACCGCTACCACTCACTCCTGCCTTCACTGCTCCGATCAATGAGCAGACGGTACTGCTTGAGTTGATCCGCAGCCTTCTGGAGGGACAACAGCAGTAGACTGTTATTCTCTTGAACCGTTTAGAAGCGGAAGCACCCAGAGTGAAGTAATTCCGGGCACTGCACCCTAAGAACTTTTCGGGAAAAGAGAGCCCTCTGGAAGTGGAGGAATGGGCTCAAAGCGTTGAAGATGACCTGACAACAGCACAAGTGCCAGAGGTAGCTTGGGTCCGAGTTGCGAAGCTGCAACTTACGGACAATGCACGGGTCTGGTGGAAGGCAGAAGAAAGCCGTCTTGACCAACCTATCGAATGGAAGACTTTTTGCGACATGTTCGATGCAAAGTACTTCCCTGAGAATGGCCGCTTTGATATGGAACAGTAATTCATCCATCTGCAACAAGGTTCAATGTGGACCAAATCTGTTGATGAGTATGATGCTGAGTTCACCATGCTCAGCAGGTAAGATATGTCTCAATGTTCGATTTAATATCACATACTACACTGATAACACAAGACCGTAACAGGTTTGTGGCCCATCTCATACCGACTGCTGAGATCAGAGCTAGAAGATTTCAGCAAGGGTTAGACCTGGAAATCCAAGCTGCATTAGGTACAGGGGATTTCCTAACCCATGATTTGGCTTTGAAGGATGCCCGACGATATGAGGCAGAGGTAAAGAGGAAGGGTAGACCTCAATCAGCCGGAGTGAAGCGTCCTTGCACTCAGATGGCAGGAGGAGCCTCTTCAAGGCAAACTGTTGAACCCAGGAGATCGGAAGAAATCAATAACCAGCCGAGTCCCGACTTTTGCTTCTATTGCAAGAGGGAAGGATTGTAGGCGCGCAAAATGCTTGTGCCTAGTTTGTGGCGTGTCTAATCACGGAATTGGAAATTGTACTTATAGACGCAACCTAGATCACACACCCACGAACTACCCGCAGCGGCCAGTTATCCAGGATTCTGCACCTCGTCTTGCACTTCCAGCTCCACCACCTGCACAGCCTACTTGCTAATTCTAATAGGCAATGAGGAACATGCCTCGAGGGCAGAGAGACATGCTCCAAGGACAGAATGTACCTCCAGCTAGGAGGAATGTACCACGGTGTCAGACTTTCACAGTAGCAGCCGTAGAAGCCGAGGCTGTAGGTCAAGGAAACACTGGTAATTCTCTTTCACATTCTCAAATCCTTATATCACTTTGTTATTCTTCATACACTACCAAATTTTCCTTGAATCCGTTACACTTTCCTTTTACAAATTTCGAGGACGAATTTTTTTTAAGGATGGTAGAATATAACAACCCTAAACTTTATGTACAATTTTTTTAAAAAAAATACAGAAAGGGGTATTTGAGCCCGAGCACAAGTAATAAATTTGTTTTGCTTTTGAACAGCAAGAAAGAGCTTTTAGCTCATTGGTAAGACCTTGCACTGCTGAGACAAAGCATCAGAGTTCAAATCCCATCAGCCACATTATTTTTTTTACTAGTTTTCTTTTAATCTTTTAGAAGCCCAAGAGTCTACACGTGCACAAACGTAAACTGAAGAGTTACACGTAAAACAAACGAGTCCACGAGATAGGCTAAGCGACAGAGGACACGTGGTGGCGAGGCACGACCTGACTTGGCCGAATCAGGCCGGCTGACTCGGCTGGCGCCACCTGGTCAACTCGGCTGAAACCCTATTTCTTTTGTTAAAACTTGTGACTCTTTAACTCCCCATAACCCCTGTATTGTTTAATTTCCTTGCACATTTACAGAGCAATTTAAATCACACATTTAATCCATTTTAATACAATTTTTATCACACCCTTTCATTTACCCTAAACCCTAATTTTTTCTATAAATACCACACCTAAAATCACCCCTCCTCTCTTCCAAATCTGTGTCCAAACTCTCAAGAAAATTCCATAGAATTTTTGTGTGCAAGTGGAGTTAGCAAAAGGCGAAGCTCCGACGAATATCCGACGACGATCCGAGGAGATTCCGACGACGAAACGATGCGCCGGCACCTCCCCTTCTTCCTTTTCCTCTTATCTATACTACAATCCTGTAAGTCCCTTCTCCCCCTTCATTTTACTATTCTAAAAATTTAGAATTCTAAAACCCGACGGAAGTGGAGTTAATCCGACTTCCGATTCGGTTTTTCCTTAAAAATCATATTTTTCTTGAAAAGCATAATATCAAACCATCACATCATGATCATTAAATATTAACAAAACATATTGACAAGTTTCATATCAAAAGAATTTCTATTTTACTTTTTATCGCAATTTTACAGAAAAATACCATATAGTTTAGTTTCGACATAAATCTTATAATTCCTTGCTATACCTTTAGGTAGTTCACGAGGTAATGACCTACCTCCTCACAACAGTCATATGTAACATAGCATGATGAAATTTGGGAACATAGATTTGGATATACGATTTTACACAAAACTACCTTCGACTTATTAAAACCTTTTTCTACAAGATGTGTATTTTAACAAATCTTTGCAAATGCGCCGCTACAACCCATTTTAAGGAACCCGTTCAGGATGGTGCGGATTATCGCACATCCTCGGGTTTAGTAGTGCGATATGCAGACCTCCGCAAGGAGCATACGGTCTCGAAAGATTTAAAATACAATTTTCTTTAGAAATTGTGATTTCTATTATAAATAAAACTTATATTTTTAATATATATATATATTTAATTAATATCAAAATATCTATTTTTAATATTTATAAAATTCCATATTTCCAAAATTCAAGAAAAACATTTCATTTACAAGAAAATACCAAACAATTCCAACATTACAAATAAATACCATATATTATGAAAAATTAGTTTGATTCACTAGAAATGGCACAATGATAAAATATACATCATTGAAAACTTTAAAGACGATAATAAAATACTTGAGGTGTATTTTGAAATTATACAAAATTATTTTTATATAAAACCCCCTCAAGTTATACTAAATTACAATAAGGACCCTAGTAAACTTAGGTTTAAGCGGGACCAGTCTCTTGAGCCTCAGGGATCTAGAGATATGGGTGCTTGCCTATATAAGGTAGACAACTTAACAAACGGTGTTATCAACACGGTAATCGTTTTTGAAAAAGGCACAAATCCTGCCGTCCATGTGCAGCGTTTACCGATAACACCAAAAGCTAATTCAGGATTCAATTTATTTTCTAATTGTCTGACTCAGACTGAGTCTCAATATAATTAATTTTACTTGAATATGATTCAAGATCAAACTAAAATTCAACATGAATCCATGAATCTATATATTCAAACTAATCAATTTATATTGACCGAACCGAACCATGGATATACCTCTATGTACATGATCCTCTAGTTACATCCATTTACTAATATTATGGTTTCGGCAAGTCATCCATCTATATACAATATACAATTCAGAAAACACAATACATTCTGTACAATCAATACATTCAATAAAATAAACACTACGGGGTTATAAAGAGGTAGACTAGTACGGAATATGTTAAAGGTGGCACGAGGTGGTCACTTAAGACTTAATTGCATCCATGCCGTTGTTCCGTGGTATTATCGACGGAGCCTTGTACTCCTAATATCTGTCTCCGAGGAAAGTGAAACTCCTCTTGTATACACTGGCATCTTCTATACCATGGTACAAACAACAGCGTTAACAATATAATACAATTTTAAAAGTTACACTCTCTCTCTGTCTATTATATTTCTCCCTCATCTTTGGGACTTACCAAACGATTTATTCGTTGACGACATTCTCTTTCTTCTTCATTGGAATGTCGTTAAGTGATTTGGACCTTCAGGAGATCGAGCCCACCAGCGAGAACTTGGATCAGCTAGCCTTCGACCCGGAGCTTTAGTTACTTGTCCATTTCATTTCAGTACTTTCCATTTCTGTTATGCCATTATTTAGGCATTACTTTTCATTCCATGTATTTACTTTTCAGATGTATTGTAAAAAGAATGTTAATAAATAAAGTTGATGTTCATTTATATCTTGTCTCCTGTGTACATTACATTTTATATTGCTTAGTTACGCTTAGCGTATTTACTTCAGAGTAAATACGTAGCGGGCCTCGTCGCTCCCTCTGCCCGTACACCGGGAAGCAGGGCGTGACAGGGGCCTCCGTAGGCAATGCTTCCCAATTTTCCCCCCTGCACCTCTTCAGCTACCCCACTCCTCTCACACTGTTTATTTTCTCTGCACATTTCCAGAGAACAATAAAACACCAATAAAACCAAATTTTAATGAAAATTTTAAATGCATTCTTTAACACACCAAACCCTAATTTTCCCTATAAATACCACACCATATTTCACCCCTCCTCACCAGAATTTCATTATCAAAACTCTACCAAATTCTCAAGTCCTTTAGTGTACAAGTGGAGTTAGCTAAAGGGTGAAGTTCCGGCGACGATCCAAGGAGATTCCGGTGACGAAACGACGCCCCGAAGCATTTCGTAGCTTCCTCTCCCTTTTATCTTGATCCCAACTGAGTAAGTCCCCTCTTCCCATCTCTTTCTCTATTCTAGACACTTTAAATTATAAAACCTGACGGAAGCGGAGTTAATCCGACTTCCGATTCTGTTTTTCTTCAAAACTCAACTTTTCTTAATCAAGAAAATACCATACTCTCATATCATGTTTAGCAAATATTAACAAACACTTTAAAACAAGAATCATCTCAAAATAATCTTTTATACATGTTTTATCATTGTTTTGCAGTAAAATACCATATACTTTAGTTTCGACATACATCATCATAATTCCTGTATTACCTTTAAATAATTCATAAGGTAATGATCTAGCTCATCACTACACATATCTTTGACATAGCACGATGAAGTTTTGGGAATATATTCATGGGATAATACAACTTGACAAATAAATACCATCAACTTATAAAACCATTTTCTTAAAAAGATGTATTAAACAATTTCTTGCAATTGCGCCTTTACAACCTACTTTTGGGGACCCCGTTCGGGATGGTGTGGATTATCGCACATCCTCGGATCTAGTAGAGCGAGATGCAGACCTCCTAAAGGAGCATTTGATCTCGATGGAATTTTTATGTATTTTTCTTTAGAAAATGAAATTTCTACAAGAAAGTAAATAAATTTATTTTTAAATATATATATATATATATAGATATATATTATCAAAATACCTATTTTAATTATATTATATAAATATTCCAAGTTTTCCAAAGTAATAGAATCACCATTACATGAAAATAACATCCAAATACAAAACAATTCTAATATTTCAAGAAAATACCATATACTATGAAAACTAGTTTATAATCACTAGAAATTTCACGGTTATAAAATATACATTTATGAAAGCCCTAAAGACGATAATTAAATACTTGAGTTGTATTTTGAAAATTATATCAAACTATTTTTACACCCCTCAAATTATACTAAATTACAATAAGGACCCTAATAAACAAAGATTTAAGCGGGACCAGTCTCTTGAGGTTCAGAGAGCCGGAGATATGGATGCTTGCCTATTTAAGGTAGACAATCTAACAAACGGTGTCATCAACACGGTAATTGTCTTGGAAAAAGACACAAATCCTGTCGTCAATGTGCAGCAGTTACCGATAACATCAAAACTAATTCAGGATTTCAATTTCTTTTTAAAGATTCTGACTTAAACCGAGTCTCAATTTAATCAATCTGACTTGAATGTGATTCAAGTATATAACTATAATACAACATGAATCCATGAATCCGTCTATTCAATCTATATCAATTTATAATGACTGCACCGAACCATGGATATACTCCGTCTACATGACTCTCCATTTACATCCATTCCATTTCCTGATATCATGGTTTCGGCAAGTTCCATTTACTACAGACAAAACAATACAATCAACACAATCAATACAAACAATATAATAATACACCGCGGGGTTTATAAAGGGGTAGACTGGTACGAAATATGTTAAAGGTGGCACGATGTGGTCACTTAAGACGTAATTATATCTATGCCGTTGTTCCGGGTATACTGGTACATAATTTTCGACGGAGCCTTGTACTACGGGTTACCAAAGTCCACGGTGTAAGTTGGACTCCTCTCGTATACATTGGCATCTTCTATACCAAGCTATAAACAACAGCGTTAACCATATAATCAAACATTACTAGATATACTCTCTTTTATGTCTATTCTACTTCTCTCCTTCTTTGGGACTTACCGACCGATTGTACACTGGGAAGCGGGGTGTGAAAGGTTTTGTGGGCGGCCCATGCATGTCAGCTTTGTATGGACATGCAGGTCAGTTCTGCATGGACGTTCGGGTTAATTCTGTATGAAGTCCTAAGCAATATAACACAAGAACTAGCAACTAAAAATATTCTTTACATATTCCTTGAATCTTCTAATTTCATATATTTTGAATCTGTCCTAACCAAAAAAATTTCTTTTAAGATTATGGATTCCCCAAAAAACACTTGCACCAACTTCTACAACACTCCACCACCTCTACCGCTTACACCAACTGTCGCTGCTCCGATCAATGAGCAAAAGGTACTGCTTGAGGCGATCCGCAGCCTTCTGGAGGGACAGCAGCAGCAGATTGCTATTTTGATGAACCACCCAGAAGCAGAAGCCCCGGGGGTAAAGCAATTCCGGGCTTTGCACCCCAAGAAATTCTCAGGAAAAGAGAGCCCTCTGGAAGCTGAGAAACGGGCTCAAAGTATTGAGGATGATTTGGCAGCGGCACCAGAGATAGCCTGGGTTCGAGTTGCGAAGCTGCAACTCACTGACAATGCACGGGTTTGGTGGAAGGCGGAAGAAAGCCGTCTTGACCAACCTATCGAATGGAGGAAGTTTTGCGATATGTTCGACGCGAAATATATCTCAAAGACTGTCCGATTTGACACGGAACAACAATTTATCCATCTACAACAGGGTTCGATGTGGACCAAATCCGTGGATGAGTATGATGCTAAGTTTACCATGCTCAGTCGGTAAGATATGTCTCAATATTCGATTTTCAAATATCATATACTACACAGCTAACACAATACCTTAACAGGATCGCAGCACACTTGATTCCGACTGCTGAGATCAAGGCCAGAAGATTTCAGTAAAGGTTAGATTCGGAAATCCAAGCTAGCTTAGCTACAGAGGATTTTCAAACCCATGAATTGGCTCTGAACGCTAGCCGCCGATATGAAGCAGTGGTGAAAATGAGGGGAAGACCTCAATCTGCCTGGATGAAGCGCCCTGCCACTCAGATGGCAGGAGGAGCCTCTTCAAGGCCACCATTTGTGCCTAGGAGACCGGGAGTACCGAACAACCGGCCCAACCCAGCATTTTGCACCTACTGTAGGAGAGATAGACACTTATGGAAGAACTGTAGGCGCGCAAAAGGCCTATACTTAGTTTGTGGCGCATCCAATCACGGAATTGGAATCTGTCCTTATAGACGCAACTTAGCTCCCACACACACCAACTATCCGCAGCGACCAGCTATCCAGGATCCTGCACCTCGTCTTTCACTCTCAGCTCCACCTCCACGTAGACCTCATGCACATCTTAATCGCCAATTCCATTAGGCAGTGAGGAACATGCCTCGAGGGCATAGGAACATGCCCCAAGGACAGAGGAATGTGCCTTCAGCTAGGAGGAATGTACCATGGCATCGGGCTTTCCTTTTAGCAGCCGAAGAAGCCGAGACTGTAGACCAAGGTAACCATGGTAATTTTCTCACATCTTTCTTTCCAAAACTTTTGCATTCTTTCGTTCTTCCAAATATTTTTTCATGCACTATCAATAGTTCTATCACCAAACTTTTTCTGAATCTGTTACACTTTCCTTCTACAAATTTCGAGGATGAAATTTTTATAAGGAGGGTAGAATGTAACAACCATTAAATTTCTGTATGAATTTTTCCAAAAATACAGAAGGAGTACCTAAGCCTGAGCACAAGTTATAAATTTGTTTTGCTTTTGAACAGCAAGAAACTCCTTATAGCTCTTTGGTAAAGCCTTGCACTGCTGTGACGTAGCCCCTGTGATCAAATCCCCCCAGCCACATTATCTTTTTATTTTAATTTCTTTTAATTTTTTAGAAACCCAAGGGTTTACACGTGCACTACACGTAAACTGAAGAGACATAGAATAAACAAACATATGGGAAATAGCATTTACACAGACCCCAACACGTGGCATGAATCCAAGCCCCTCTCACCGGTATTTGACCGCGACGATTGCTTTGGGGAACATCACCGCCGGCCCTCCGTAGGCAGTGCTTCCCAATTTTTACCCCTACACCTCTTCAGCTACCCCACTTCTCTCACACTGTTTATTTTCTCTACACATTTCCAGAGAACAATAAAACACCAATAAATCCAAATTTTAATGAAAATTTTAAATGAATTCTTTAACACTCCAAACCCTAATTTTCCCTATAAATACCACACCATATTTCACCCCTCCTCACCAGAATGTCATTATCAAAACTCTACCAAATTCTCAAATCCTTTAGTGTACAAGTGGAGTTAGCAAAAGGGTGAAGTTCCGGCGACGATCCAAGAAGATTCCGGCGTCGAAACGACGTCCCGAAGCATTCCGTAGGTTCCTCTCCCTTTTCTCTTGATCCCAAGCCACTAAGTCCTCTTTTCCCCTCTCTTTCCCTATTCTAAAAACTTTAAATTATAAAACCCGACGGAAGCGGAGTTAATCCGACTTCCGATACGGTTTTTCTTGAAAACTCAACTTTTCTTAATCAAGAAAATACCATACTCTCATATCATATTTAGCAAACATTAACAAACACTTTAAAACAAGAATCATCTCAAAATAATCTTACAAGTTTTATCAAAGTTTTACAGTAAAATACCATATACTTTAGTTTCGACATACATCATCATAATTCTTGTATTACCTTTAGATAATTCATGAGGTAATGACCTAGCTCATCACAACACACATCTTTGACATAGCACGATGAAGTTTTGGGAATATATTCATAGGATAACACGACTTTACAAATAAATAACATCAACTTATGAAACCATTTTCTTAAAAAAATATATTAAACAATTCTTTGCAATTGCACATCTACAACCCACTTTTGGGGACCCGTTCGGGATGGTGTGGATTATCACACATTATCAGGCCTAGTACAGTGAGATGCAGACCTCCGAAAGGAGCATTCAATCTCGATGGAATTTTTATGTATTTTTCTTTAGAAAATGAGATTTCTACAAGAAAGTAAATAAAATTTATTTTTAAATATATATATATATATATATATATATATATATATATATATATATATATAGATATAGATATTATCAAAATACCTATTTTAATTATATTATATAAATATTCCAAGTTTTCCAAAACAAAAGAATCACCATTACATGAAAATAACATCCAAATACAAAATAATTCCAATATTTCAAGAAAATACTATATACTATGAAAATTAGGTTCTACTCACTAGAAATTTCACAATTATAAAATATACATCTATGAAAATCCTAAAGACGATAATTAAATGCTTGAGGTGTATTTTAAAAATTATATCAAACTATTTTTACATAAACCCCCTCAAGTTATACTAAATTAAAATAAGGAATCTAGTAAACATAGGTTTAAGTGGGACCGGTCTCTTGAGCCTCAGAGAGACGGAGATATGGCTGCTTGCCTATTTAAGGCAGACAATATAACAAACGGTATTATCAACACGGTAATTGTCTTGGAAAAAGACACAAATCCTGCCGTCCATGTGCAACAGTTACCGATAACATCAAAACTAATTCAGTATTTCAATTTCTTTTTAAAGTGTTTGACTCAGACTGGGTCTCAATTTAATCAATCTGACTTGAATGTGATTCAAGTATATAACTACAATACAACATGAATCTATGAATCCGTCTATTCAATCTATATCAATCTATATTGACTGTACCGAACCATGGATATACTCCGTCTACATGACTCTCCATTTACATCCATTTCATTTCCTGATATCATGGTTTCGGCAAGTCTTCCATTTACTAGAGATAAAATAATACAATCAATACAAATAATACAATAATACACTACGGGGTTTATAAAGAGGTAGACTGGTACGAAATATGTTAAAGGTGTCACGATGTAGTCACTTAAGACGTAATTACATTCATGTCGTTGTTCCGTGGTATTTTCGACGGAGCCTTGTACTACGGGTTACCAATGTCCATGGTGTAAGTTGGACTCCTCTCGTATACACTGGAATTTTCTGTACCAAGCTACAAACAATAGCGTTAAGCATATAACCAAACATTACTAGATATACTCTTTTTTCTGTTTATTCTACTTCTCTTCTTCTTTGGGACTTACCGAGCGATTGCTCGCTGACGACATTCCTATTTCTCTTCTTCTTTGGAATGTTGTCAGGAGGACCCGACTTCGAGGAGCTCGAGACCAGCCAGGAGCATTTGGAGAAGTACACTGAAGACCCAGAGCATTAGACTTTACTTGTACATTTTCATTTCAGTTATGCCATTGTTTAGGCAGAGCTTTCTATTCATGTATTTACATTTTAGTTGTACCTGTAAAAGAATGTTTAATAAATAAAGTTGTTGTTCATTCACATTCCTGTCTCTTTTGTACTTTACTTTATATTTCTTAGATACACTTAGCGTGTTTATTTCTGAGTAAATACGTAGCGGCCTCGTCGCGTCTCCTTGCCCGTACACTGAGAAGCAAGGTGTGACATCCGTCGCAATCCGTGTCGCGTTCGAGCCATGCTCGCATTGTACGGTCTTGTGTGTTGAGGCAAACCCTACGTCCGTGTCGCTTCCAATTCAGCGACCTAAGGCAAGTGATCCCGCTCACTTGCTATCATGTTATGTTATATGCTATAATTTGTATAATCGAATTAATAATTATATTTAAAACGTATTGTAACCGAACCGGTTTTTGAGTGTGAGCCATGATTGCGCATAACATGAAGAATTAAATATATAATGGGTCTAATACCCTGTGTTAAACATATAGAATTTACAGGGGTCAAATCCAGTTCATATTGGTTAGTTAAAACTCACATTTCGATAGTTATATAATTACATGCTAAGTGTTCAATGCAATGTCCTGAACCAAAACCTAATTTAAAACACTCAAATATTTTATCAATAGAGTCATTTTCTGTTAATGAGTAATGTATAGAAAATTGGGATCAAAATGATAGGGTTTTGAACATGAAATGCCGTCCCTAAGAGGCGACGACAAACCTGAACTTTTCGGTATATGTCACCTTTTGAAATTCATAATAAATCACAAAAAAATCATCTTGTAACGTGTGTGGGCTCATATTAAAGATAACTGGATAACAGGAACACCTCTAATAAATTATACTGAAAATTATCTAGTTACAATAATGTAAAATGGGGAGAAATACAGCTCTGGACTACAGCCCAGAGCAGTATTTTCTATTGAAGCTGTTTTTAAACTCTGTCATAGCCCTGTATAAATATATTTTTATGCAGAGACCTATATAGATGTGTAGATAATTGAGTTAGCCAACATTTGGCACTATTTCATTGATTTTAATTCTATTTATTATTTTTAAAGTATTTTATACCGTCGACATGTCCTGCTGTTTTTCCTGCTGTGATGTTTATACGTATCGATCTTACAACAACCATATCTCCCTGTACACACATGCTATTAATATTCCATTGGTTGCGTTAGAAATTTAATTGGGAAATCTAGAATCTATTGATTTGTAGCAACTCTAGATTCTGAACATAACTGGTATTAAATTGAGTTCGAATTTGAACTTCCAGTTCTGAAACTGGAATTCCAGTAGTGATCACCTGTTTTAAAATGAACATATCTCCCTATCCAGGATAGATATCGAGGCAAAACCAATTTTTACGTTTATCTAATCTAGTCTACTTTCTATGACATTTTTGTTGTTTGCGTGATTCTGAATGTATATACTTTTAATTAATTTTGCAAACTGATTGATAATGGTTGTCCCGAAATGGTTAGAGTTTAATTGATGTATTTCTAACATGTTGTAGTGTTTTACACTCATGTTTAGTATCCTCTTACATGGACATCCTAGTAATTGTATTACACTGTCGAGTGATATATGTTAATGATTTAGATTGTGTAAGTACGTTAGTGTAAAAGTGATTGAAAGCGAGACTGATATACGTGGAAGCATGAATGAATAAAAGAGGTGACACGTACTTGTACACAATCAACTTGACTCATGCCTTAAACACACATGTATTGGCATCTAATTAGTTATTGTATTTTCGATTTCTATGGAACTTGTATAAGTGTAACTATAATTGGTATGGGATAGTTATGGAAGCACTTATATTAGTGTCATAGGTAAGATATCTAGAACTGTCCACTTAACGCGTGGAAGCACTTATATTTGTGTCTCAGAATACCGGTCTAATCATGCTTGATTGAAATACTGTCTTCAATTCTTGCGTAGACTTTGTTGGAGATAGTGCCCTCAGAGTCAATTATTGGATCACAGGCACGTGATTGCAATGATTGAGGGAGGACCTATACCGGTAGGACAGTCTTACTCAAGATGATAATATGCTATCTGGTTTATCTTTATCATCGTGTACTGCTTTAAGTGACCTTACAGGACACTATTGCACGTTGATAGAGCTCTTAGGATTCTTGCTTGACGGCCAGCAGTATGATGGCGATCATATACGTGGGAGTTGGGGTATATAAGCATATCCTTAAATGGTTCCTAGTCGTGGGAGTTTTCGAGACAGGGCATCGATACTCCAGAGTAGACTAGTGTATACAGTCGAGACCCCGGCGATGGGAGGTGGCCGGTCTCACAAGCCACTGTTGTCAGTTGGTTCACCTAAGATGTATACAGATGCTCATTGGGTTATGAGTACACCGGACAGGACTCGCCGGGAACATGCTAGTTGGTCTTATACCTGACGTCAGATAGCAGTTCCCCGGTGACATGTGTACAGGTTAGTTCATCGACCTGAGATCGTATTTGTCTCGTGTGAGTTCCCACTATACTTTGATTACTACCCTACCATGCTCAAAGGAGTTGTGCAAACATGTTTTAGTTGGGTACAGTCCCGAGCCACATGGAGGCAGTGAGCGGATCTGCAGAGGTTCGTCTCTCCCGGTATTGGGGGTGAGGTCGCGCTGTGTCTAGGAGAGCCATTACACGAAGTCCTTGGCTAAGGCAGGAGATTTACTGGTAGGTATTCCAGTAGTATCTCAGGGTGTTCTGGGCTACACTCTAACACGACTTGTACCGCTTTTAGGGGTCTGACTTTTACCAACCCTGTAGGCCCGCCATGCGATGCTCATAGACGAATGGACCGGAATGTACGAATATTGTCACTGACAGCCTCAGTAGGGTGTTAGGATGAGTTCGCTCACAGACATCCCTTTTGGTCAATAGCTGGTAGCCCGTCACGTATGGCAAATACCTCTGACGTGCTAGTAGTTAAATCCACAGCCAAAATATTGACAAGTCAGAGTCCCCCACAGACAGTTTCTCAAGTTTCGGGCGAAACGTTGTAGAGGCCGTATGGAGATATGGCAGGTTTCGATCTTATCCGTGCGGTATTGCACGGATCATGATCGAACAGATAATACTAGCGGGCTTTGGTTTAAGCCAGATCCTAGTATTGTACAGTGTGGATTTTGTCTCATTGCATTTGTATTCGGTCGCAATACAAATGCGGGTATGCATATACATTCGCGAGGTTTTCCTGTAATTTATTACGGGATCAGTTTTTTGAAGTTGCCAGTTTGCATTCCGTTTCGGCCAGTTTTCCTTTGTTCCTTCTTGGCCGGATTTTTCTGATGGAGGGGCTAATTTGCAAATGTGCAAATTAGCTATTGTGGAGGGGTTTATTTTGATATGAGGGTTCATGATAATTCTAGCATCTTTTGATGCTTTTCTTTTGCTCATGGTGTGCATTAAATGAGATGGGATTGAGTTGGATTTATATTAGACCTTGATGTGATCTTTATTCTTCTTTATCACACATTTCCCACTTGCTTCATGATTAATTTTTTGCTCCACCATTTTAGTAAGGGGCCGGTGATTTGATGATTTTTCGTGGATGTGTTTATCGAATCAAATAATAAAGAAATCACAACCAAAAATATTTGACCGCAATCAAACAACGGTGTCAGTTGAAGTTAATGAATGAGTGCGGATCGTCCTCAGGGATCTCGAGATTCGTTTTTACTTTTATTTGTTTGAAATGAAATGTTAAGCAACAATAAGAGAAAACACGATTCAATTGATTGATTTGTATTCGTGTGTCACTAATCTTTTCTAAAGAATCAAGAACTATAAACAACAAGAATCGGTTTCAATGGAATTTTCCAAACGACAATCCAAACTGATAAAGAGGCTCGTAGGAATCGATAGGATCTTTATATGTGTTGTAGTCTACAATATTTCATATTCTTGTCCTTCGAAGAATTGATGCTAGATCAATGGTTATCGACGAGAATTAGGGTTTTCTTGATGAAATTAAAGTTTCATCTCTTAACCCTTGCTCTTTCGAGGATACCATTTATATTCTAGCCTCTAGTAATTTCAAGAATCGATCGGATCACCCCAATCTCGAGCGATGTTGATCAAGAAAGCATCGAATCGAATTGGGTTGTCGATTCTTGAAATAGCTAGGGTTTACAATCTCGTGGGATTCAAGAATTGATTACAAATTTGCTACATCATCATACTAAAGATCTTCTCGACTCCTTAACGAGCGGAGTTTTACTCGCGCATCACCACATAGACAATATTCAAGAACAGTAAAGATAACATGATGCGGAATTTTAAAAGAAAGCAAGATTAACGAATTTCACCTTTTATTTATATCAACAATTCCGTTACAATCACTCAAGAACTACAAGAGGAGGAACTTGATTGTCGACTTGGCTTCGCTCGTCTCCGTGGATCGCGGATCGGCTTGGATCACTTGCCCGATTGAAGATCGGCTCGGCTCCCAAAAGGTTGAAGATTTCTCGCTTGATTTGGTACTCAAGATGTTGGATTTGGAGTGGAATTAGGGTTAGGGTTTCCTACAAGATTTCTCACTAATCTTGAGGAAGAAGAAGATGGAGAAAGAGAATGGCTAAACTAAAATGGGTTGAATCTATCACTCTCTAGGGTTTCATATATTGTGAGATGAGAAATGAGAGAGCCTAGGGTCCTATTTATAGAACTAGGTCTAGGTTTGAATTAGACTTTCCCTCCCAAAGTTTGTTGGGGTTTAGCTTAGGGTTTAAGCAAGGGTTTAGGAAAGTTCTAGAAAGATTAGGGTAGTTTGGGAATTTGCTGATCTGGTGAAAGTATCTGGAATCTTCTGGAAGTTTGTGTACATTTATGATCTGAGGGCACTGAAACAGGAGTTGTGGTGAAGTTTGAGGAGTTAAGTCTCTGGATCCGCCGCGCAACCGCCGCGTGAGGTGGCTTTGGGCCGCGCTTCCGCCGCGCAATGGTGGCCTCGGGAACTGTGCTTTCTGCAGTTGCTTTGTACTGCTGTATAGATTATTCTTTGATGTTAAGAATTGCAGTAGCCCTTCTATGTTGATACCAGATTTGCTTTCAATGAGTTTACGAGCAATTGTAATGGTCGAGCAATGTATTGATCGAGCAAGTATCTCTTTTCCTGCATAGACTTCAAAATAGGGGTTGCAAGATATAGAAAATATGCTATGTAATGCAATGCAGTTAATTTCCCTAGAATTTCCGGTTTTAAGGTCGAATACATGTAATTTGATATTTTGCGACCAATTAGCTAATATGTGAATTATGAATACCGTACTCTCCTATATGTATGCGGATGACAAGGAAATTGCCGGTTAAAATATGCAGTATTTTCGACTGATCAAATACCCCCAAACTTAATTTCGATCGTCTCGAGAGAATGTTTTATTAAAAAGAGAAGGAGAAAAGAAAGAAGGAGAAAAAACTAACTAGCACACTTTCGTAGGCAACACGATTGCACTGAGCATGTGCAACAAGCCTTTAAACCTCTAGGTGTCCCTAGTAGGAGGAGTGTTGTCTCCTGAGGGTTTTCAGCGGATTGCACCCACAAAATCCAAAAATAAAAGCAAGATCATGAATATTACATTTAAAGACAAGAATTGTAAAAGAAAGACTTTGAAAATTAGGGTTTCCAACTAAGCTAGCTTTTCGGTTGTCATGAGCCCTATCTTAATGGTCATGAAAAAATGTCAGAAATCATGTCCTCCCTCAATAAAACATCGTCTTATTCTTCATTCCTATCTTTATTCCAAACATCGATCATATAACCCTGCGTGTGTGTAAAGACATCCCTACACCCGGAGAATTCAATTCAAGCTATCATACTCTTGCCCATCGACCTCAGTACTTCTTGGCAAACGAGATTGCTTACACACTTTCATGCGACCGTTAATACTTCTTGAGGTACTAACCGACCGATTACTGATGTGCTCGCTAACTTGGTGTATTTTCCTAATCTTGCACCACCTCAGGCATAGCAGTGACTCCCAGACCAGTTGACCTTGGGGCACTAGGTGAAGAAGCACCCTTTTGCTATATATTTTTCTTGCCCTTGGTGATAACAAAACCAGTGTCCATTTTTCTCACCACTTTAAAACACTTTTTTTTTTTTTTTTTTTTTATACTTTTGGCTTTAAGACAAGAGCATTTCAAGGTATCCTCTACTATCCCAGGCTTCAAGACGTGTGTAAGTGCGAATAGCAGGGTAGCAACGTTCAAAATGATTGGCTTCCAGAATAGAAACTATTTTTCAGACTTATTTTTATCCTCAGATTAGTGACGTCTTTCATCTTACTAACCCTTGGGACAACGGCTCATAACTACTTATTACTAGTTCGTATAAGAAAACTTCTAATTTTCTTAGTTTTCTTAAATTTTTCTAATCTCATGGATGTAATTGTTCACTGTCTAAACTTTCATTATCTTATTTATATACAGAAAGTGTAAATATTAACATTATTTTTATATTTGAAAATTTTTAAATTTTTATAGATTTTTAAAAGAAATGTTTTGTGCTTATGCAGATGATATGCAAATGATGCGAAAATAAGCACAAACCTCCCCCAAACTTGTTTTCAACAGTGTCCTCACTGTTGCCGACAGTCATACCTACAAAAATCTGTAAATCTGGGAGGAATTATTAGTGGGGGCGAAATATATAAGTGAAGAACTTCCCCCAAACTTGTTTTATTTACTCACCTTCATTCAAAATATGATGCAGTGATATACTGGACATGAAAGTGAGACGGAGGAATTTTAATCAAGATAAACTGGCTCTTGTAAGAACAAGAGCTCCTCCGTGGGGTCAGTGGAAAAATACGGCTTTAATCTATGTCCATTTACTTTGAAAACAGTGCCGTTTTTAACATTTTCAATATCTACTGCCCCGTGCGGGTATACAGACCGCACAACAAAAGGTCCCTTCCAACGAGATCGGAGCTTACCCGCATGAAGGTGTAATCGTGAATCATAAAGAAGGACTTGTTGACCAGGTAAAAATGTTTTCCTTACAATGTTTTTATCGTGAAAAACCTTAGTCCTATTCTTTGTGATTACAGCATTATCATAAGCTTCATCGCGGAGTTCGCTTAGCTCGTTTAGTTGCAGCTTCCGAAAGTTGCAAGCAAGGTTTAGATCAAAATTAATTTCCTTTATAGCCCACAATGCTTTATGTTCTATCTCAACAGGTAGATGACATGCTTTACCAAAAACTATCCTATATGGAGACATTCCTAGGTCGGTCTTATATGCAGTCCTGAATGCCCAAAGAGCATCCGTCAATTTGGTCGACCAGTCTTTTCTATTTTTGGCAACAGTTTTCTCCAGGATAAGCTTGATTTGTCTGTTTGAGATCTCAGCCTGCCCGCTTGTTTGGGGGTGATAGGGTGTAGAAAGACGGTGGTTGATTGAATATTTCCGCATCAGAGTCTCGAAAGATCTGTTGCAGAAGTGTGTCCCATTATCGCTAATAATAGCGCGTGGGTGTCCAAATCGCGAGAAGATATTCTCTTTCAAGAACTTAATGACAACTTTCCTGTCATTAGTGCGACTTGGAATGGCTTCTACCCACTTGGAAACATAATCAACCGCCAGCAATATGTACAGATTCCCAAAGGAGTTGGGAAAAGGACCCATAAAATCTATGCCCCAAACATCAAACATTTCAACAACCAGAATGGGTTGCTGAGGCATTTCATTCCTTTGGGATATTCTACCCGTATACTGACATTGTGTGCAGGTTTTGCAATGTTCAAATGCGTCCTTGAATAAGGTCGGCCAATAAAATCCAGATTGCAAAACCTTTTCCGCTGTTTTTCTTGGACCAAAGTGACCCCCACAGGCCTGATCATGACAAAATGAAAGAATACTCTTGAACTCTTCATTCGGGACGCACCGGCGAATGATCTGATCAGGACAATATTTAAACAAATAAGGCTCGTCCCAGTAATAGTGTTTTACTTGGGAAAGAAAGCGGTATTTGTCCTGTTTTGACCAATCGCTCGGTATCAATCCCGTGACATGATAGTTCACAATATCCCTGAACCATGGTTCAGAGGATACGCTCAAGAGTTGTTCGTCAGGGAATGAGTCATTGATTGGCAGGGTCACAGGGGAAGAAACGATGCGTGAAAGGTGGTCAGCTACTACGTTTTCACATCCTTTCTTATCTTTGATAACAAGATCGAATTCTTGTAAAAGAAGGATCCAACGTATTAGTCGACCTTTGGCATCTTTCTTCGCCAGAAGATGTTTTAAAGCGGAATGATCAGTATATACAACAATAGGTGAGCCGATTAAGTAAGGCCTGAATTTCTCTAATGCGAATAAAACCGCTAATAGTTCTTTCTCTGTGGTTGTATAATTGATTTGCGCATCATTCAGGGTCTTACTAGCATAGTAAATCACATGTGGCATCTTTTCAATGTGTTGTCCAAGGACAGCACCTACTGCAAAATCAGATGCGTCACACATCAGCTCAAAAGGGTAGTCCCAGTTTGGTGATGATAAAACGGGGGCTGAAGTGAGTGAGTGTTTAAGTGAGTCGAAAGCTGTCTCGCAATCCGAGTCAAAGTGGAAGGTAGTATCCTTGGCCAGGAGTAGTGTTAAAGGTCTAGCAATTTTGCTAAAGTCCTTTATGAATCTCCTATAAAATCCAGCATGGCCAAGGAAAGAGCGAATATCTTTGACGCTTTTGGGATGAGGGAGGTTTTGAATGACATCTACTTTAGCTCTGTCAACCTCAATGCCCTTCTGTGAAATGACATGTCCAAGGACTATTCCTTCTTGGACCATAAAGTGGCATTTTTCCCAGTTCAAAGTCAAGTTCTTCTCTTTGCATCGAGTAAGAACAGCGTCCAGATTTGCTAGGCATTCAGAAAAAGAGTCTCCAAAAATCGAAAAGTCGTCCATAAAGATCTCCAGGAAATTCTCTACCATATCAGAGAATATCCCCATCATACACCGCTGAAAGGTAGCGGGAGCATTGCATAGCCCGAAGGGCATGCGACTGTAAGCAAAGGTACCAAAAGGACAAGTAAAAGTGGTTTTATCTTGATCCTTTTTGGCGATGGGGACCTGATTGTAGCCTGAGTAACCGTCCATGAAACAATAGAATTGTCGTCCCGCTAAGCGTTCCAGCATTTGATCAATAAATGGTAGAGGAAAATGATCTTTCCTCGTAGCAGCGTTGAGTTTTCTATAATCGATGCATACACGCCACCCAGTTTGGGTGCGTGTTTGAATCAACTCATTTGCTTCATTTGTGATCACAGTGATGCCGGATTTCTTAGGAACGACGTGTATAGGACTTACCCACTGGCTATCGGAGATCGGGTATATAATACCACTATCTAAGCATTTGACGATCTCTTTCATGACAGCTTCCTTCATGACGGGATTTAACCGTCTCTGTGGTTCTCGGGTCGGTCTGGCATCATCCATCACATGTATATGATGTTCAACAATCAAGGGACTGATCCCTTTGATGTCCGCCATACTCCAACCAAACGCCTCTTTATTAGATCTTAATACCGATAAAAGTGCGTTCTCTTGCTCTGATGCAAGAGAAGTGGAAATTATAACCGGTAAAGTCTCGTTCTCACCAAGATATGCATATTTTAGGTGAGAAGGTAAGACCTTGAGATCTAATTCAGGCGGAGAAATGATTGAAGGAAGGATCATAGAATGATTTTTGGATTTACAAAGAAGCTCAGAGCCTGTGAAAGATACAGACTCGGGTGGAGAAAAGTCAGAAGTGCAGGACTCAAGTGTAAGTGAAGTGTCCTCACTAAGTGTAAGATCAAGCAGAGATGTGCTAATGTCATCGAGATCAGTAAAGCAAAGTTCCTCGGCTCCACAACTATCGGGAGCGATCTCATGGACAGAACACACATCTAAAATATGAGCACTAGGTTCTGATGGCTGACTCCCAACTCTGTAGATATTTAGTTCAATGGTCATATTTCCAAATGATAAATTCATTGAACCATTTCTACAGTTTATAACAGCGTTGGAAGTGGCAAGGAAAGGACGACCTAAAATCACCGGAATTTGGCCCCGGGGGTTTGCTACAGGATGTGTGTCGAGCACAATGAAGTCTACAGGGAAAACAAATTCCCCGACCTTTATCAACACATCCTCTAATTCACCCCTTGGTTTGGTGATAGATCGGTCCGCCATCTGGAGAGTACAATGAGCAGGTTTCAGCTCTCCAATTCCTAGTTGCTCATAGACAGAATAAGGTAACAGGTTAACACTCGCGCCAAGGTCTAAAAGAGCACGATTTATGTTTTTACCCCCAATCGAAATCGATATTGTAGGACATCCTGGGTCCTTTCGTTTCTTTGGTAGCTGGGGAATAAAAGCAGTGCTGATATTATTAGCCATAAAGACCTTTTTTGGCACCTGAGTCTTCCTCTTCCTAGTGCACAAGTCCTTTAGAATTTTTGCATAAGCGGGGACTTGTTGAATCGCATTTAGGAAAGGGATATTGATGTTAACCTGTTTGAACATTTCTAAAATTTTCTCCATATGAGGACTCGTTCTGTTAGCCCTTAGCCGGTTCGGGTAAGGTGCTTTCGCAATAAGCGCGGGGTCCATCATAGGAGAAGGAAAGGGGGGTAGACGAGATCCCAAAAGAGGTGTGGGGACCGTCTGTGGAGAACTATAAGGGTTGGGTGAAAGTGTTGAGCCTAAAGGGAACTGGAGAATAGGCTCGTGCGAAGGTGGTTTGGTAGAAGAAGAAGGATCAGAAGGAGAAGTGTGTGTATGTGGAAAGGTCTCAGCCGGGGTTTTGACATGATTTTCAGTATTATCAATATCTTCCCCGACATTATTATTCAGCACTCTTCCCGATCTCAACGTGGTAATGGCATTTACATTGTAATGCCCAGGATTCTGTAGGGGTTGAGAGGGAAGTTTCCCTTTTTCTCTCGCACTCATTTCAGCTTTGAGGCGTGCGATTTCAGCTTCCATCGATCTGATACTCTCAGCTTGTGACGCTGAGTTTTTCTTTATTTCGCTGACGGAAGATCTAACCTCAGTTGAAACCTCCATGAAATTTGATAAAAGTGATTTCATGGTTTGAGTAAATTGAGAGAAATCGTCAGAACAGGACTGCATAGGATTAGACTGTGCATGAGTGTTGCCCTGGTTTTGAAAATTTTGTGACTGATAGGGGTGCTGAGTGAGTTGAAGGGGTTGCTGTTGTGGTGGAGGAAGAGCCCTTTGAAAGTTATTTGTGTTTGGAACCGTGTTTTGAGATTGATTTTGGTTCCAAGCAAAATTCGGGTGGTTCCTCCAACCCTGATTGTACGTGGAAGAATATGGATCGTTTCGAGGTCGTTGAAATGCGGCATTAGAATGCTCATGACCTTGAAACGCCGAGTTTAAAGGACATTCTTCCGTTAAGTGTGACGGATCAGAACAGCACCCACAAATAGTTTTGGGGAGTGATACCGGGTTTAGGGAGGCTGTTGCAAATTTGTGTTCCATAGCGTCGAGCTTCTTTTGCATTGCTGCCATTTCTGCTCGAACACCTATGGACACATCTACTTGGTGTACGCCACCCCTATTCAAAGGTTGGGTTCCACTCTCCAAAATCAGTGATTTTTCAGCGAATTCTTCTAAGTATCGCCAGGCTTCCCCATCGTCTTTAGTCATAAATGTACCCTGACACATATTCTCAAGGCTTTGTTTCGTGCTAGGGTTACTGCCCTCATAGATGATTCGGCACAACTCCCATCTCGGGATGCCGTGATGAGGACATTGAACCATTAAATCCTTGAAACGTTCAAAGTACTTTGAAAATGGTTCGGTAGGGAGCTGGGCAAATTGGTTCAATTCACTACGAATTCGAGCCGTTCGTTGGACTGGGTAAAATTTCTTTAGGAATGCTGCGACGAATTCTTCCCAATTAGTGATGGAGTGTGCGGTGGTGTTATATAGCCACTTCTCGGCTATATCGCACAAGGTAAAAGGAAGAAGTCGTAGACGCATCGCATCCACAGAAAGTTGAGACGTACCCATCATAGCGCATACGTTTTCAAATTTGGTAATGAAAACGTAAGCGTCCTCGGTCTCGAGTCCGTGATACTTAGGTAGAAGGTTGATATACTGGGGCTTTATTTCAAAGTTATCCCCGTTCGCTGGTGGTGTGGATAAGCAGGTCGAAAGAGGACCTCTAAGTGGATAACATCTTTCCTGAAGAGAAATGTGTGGAGGATTCTGCGCACCAACTGACGGTGGCAGATTGGGGTTAAAGAAGTTTGATGGATTCGGATCCATCGGTGTGGGTGTGGTAGTAGGTAAAGAAAAGGTAAATGAAGAATTATCGACTTCGGAGTCGATAAAAGGTACGCGGACTAAACGGGCACTAGAATCCCGTGTCCAGCCTATCTTGTACTAAAAAAAGGGTTAGTACAAGTGGCAGCGTTGGCTTATAATTAGGGGTAAAATGAATGCGGTGTTTGCTTTTGAAAAGGGACGGATTTTGAAAAAATGATGCGACAACCAAATGCAGCAACACAAACCCTAGAATCTAATGGTCACCTAGGTCCGGCTCTAGACCGCTCCTAACTGCCAAAAGACAAGTCGCGGGATCAATCCTTCACTGCCTCTTTGTCCCCTGTGGCCGGATAAGTGCCAGGTAAGTGGGAAGGAACCACCACTACAGTGGACCTAATTAATAACCACTAGCCTTAGACACACTCGCCTTAGGCACCACAGAAAAACGCGGATAAGCAATGAATTACCCACGGCCCTCTCTTGTCCTAAATGAGCGCGACAGTCCTTAGAGTCATCTCTAGATTTCTTTTAGTTAATGGGGGTAAATGTGGATGCAGGTTTGGTGGTTTTCGGGGCCTAGGAAGGGTAATGAAATCCCCACCTAATTTGGATTTGGCCGTGCCCCTTAATTTTCCGTATTAGCAATGCAAAACAACCAAGAAAAGCAAAATCACGCACAATTTTAATTTGCTTTTGCGGCGCAGCTATTGTTTGCAAAGAATCCTGCAGAAAGGATTAGTTGGAGCTAAAAAGGGAGAGAGGAGAGAGAGAGAAATCACCTGAAGAAAAATTTTCCAGAGAACCCCCTACACTGCGGCGCTTCCGCCGCGAATACAGGGCTCAGGCCGCGCTTCCGCGGTCCAACAGTGGGTTTACTGTACCAATTTCCTTAAGCTGCTTCCTGTTCCTATCTCCAGCTCTCTGGTATATCCCAAATAATTTTTCCACGGCTCTGAATGCTCCAGATCACCTTGCAATCAATTCACAACACACGTATAAGAGTTTGTACGAATTTTGAATTCAAGAAATGAAACGTAATAATTCTTTCACTTCAAACTATAAAATGTAAACGAATTAACGCGCGATCCCCGGCAACGGCGCCATTTTGATTTGATGATTTTTCGTGGATGTGTTTATCGAATCAAATAGTAAAGAAATCACAACCAAAAATATTTGACCGCAATCAAACAACGGTGTCAGTTGAAGTTAATGAATGAGTGCGGATCGTCCTCAGGGATCTCGAGATTCGTTTTTACTTTTATTTGTTTGAAATGAAATGTTAAGCAACAATAAGAGAAAACACGATTCAATTGATTGATTTGTATTCGTGTGTCACTAATCTTTTCTAAAGAATCAAGAACTATAAACAACAAGAATCGGTTTCAATGGAATTTTCCAAACGACAATCCAAACTGATAAAGAGGCTCGTAGGAATCGATAGGATCTTTATATGTGTTGTAGTCTACAATATTTCATATTCTTGTCCTTCGAAGAATTGATGCTAGATCAATGGTTATCGACGAGAATTAGGGTTTTCTTGATGAAATTAAAGTTTCATCTCTTAACCCTTGCTCTTTCGAGGATACCATTTATATTCTAGCCTCTAGTAATTTCAAGAATCGATCGGATCACCCCAATCTCGAGCGATGTTGATCAAGAAAGCATCGAATCGAATTGGGTTGTCGATTCTTGAAATAGCTAGGGTTTACAATCTCGTGGGATTCAAGAATTGATTACAAATTTGCTACATCATCATACTAAAGATCTTCTCGACTCCTTAACGAGCGGAGTTTTACTCGCGCATCACCACATAGACAATATTCAAGAACAGTAAAGATAACATGATGCGGAATTTTAAAAGAAAGCAAGATTAACGAATTTCACCTTTTATTTATATCAACAATTCCGTTACAATCACTCAAGAACTACAAGAGGAGGAACTTGATTGTCGACTTGGCTTCGCTCGTCTCCGTGGATCGCGGATCGGCTTGGATCACTTGCCCGATTGAAGATCGGCTCGGCTCCCAAAAGGTTGAAGATTTCTCGCTTGATTTGGTACTCAAGATGTTGGATTTGGAGTGGAATTAGGGTTAGGGTTTCCTACAAGATTTCTCACTAATCTTGAGGAAGAAGAAGATGGAGAAAGAGAATGGCTAAACTAAAATGGGTTGAATCTATCACTCTCTAGGGTTTCATATATTGTGAGATGAGAAATGAGAGAGCCTAGGGTCCTATTTATAGAACTAGGTCTAGGTTTGAATTAGACTTTCCCTCCCAAAGTTTGTTGGGGTTTAGCTTAGGGTTTAAGCAAGGGTTTAGGAAAGTTCTAGAAAGATTAGGGTAGTTTGGGAATTTGCTGATCTGGTGAAAGTATCTGGAATCTTCTGGAAGTTTGTGTACATTTATGATCTGAGGGCACTGAAACAGGAGTTGTGGTGAAGTTTGAGGAGTTAAGTCTCTGGATCCGCCGCGCAACCGCCGCGTGAGGTAGCTTTGGGCCGCGCTTCCGCCGCGCAATGGTGGCCTCGGGAACTGTGCTTTCTGCAGTTGCTTTGTACTGCTGTATAGATTATTCTTTGATGTTAAGAATTGCAGTAGCCCTTCTATGTTGATACCAGATTTGCTTTCAATGAGTTTACGAGCAATTGTAATGGTCGAGCAATGTATTGATCGAGCAAGTATCTCTTTTCCTGCATAGACTTCAAAATAGGGGTTGCAAGATATAGAAAATATGCTATGTAATGCAATGCAGTTAATTTCCCTAGAATTTCCGGTTTTAAGGTCGAATACATGTAATTTGATATTTTGCGACCAATTAGCTAATATGTGAATTATGAATACCGTACTCTCCTATATGTATGCGGATGACAAGGAAATTGCCGGTTAAAATATGCAGTATTTTCGACTGATCAGCCGGCCACACATTTGAGGGGCGGAGAGAATTATTTTTGGTGTGAAAAATTATTCATCTCATTTTTAGCTTACACCAAAAATCCCAAAGCTTATTTCCTCTTGCTCATTGTTCATTCCTCCATCATATATGGCAACTTCATATGCGCTTGAGACAAGTGACTCTACACTAGCCTACAGCATTCTTGGACACGTCGACTCGCCAACTTCGTGCCCGAGTTGCCTCGGTCCAGAGGTGGGAGCCCGTAAAAGAACCCGGCGATGCGGTGCCCTTTCCGACGAGAAGATGAAGATCGGAGATTCCGCGAGGAGATCGGGATGGAGGCCGAAGACCGAAGGACACGGATCGCTCGGTATAGCATTCTACCCTTTCTCTTGTTTGCTAGAATTAGGTTAATGGCCCGATCCGGGTTTATAGTGCGCGGTAGTGCCGGTTTACAAGTTTTGTAAAAGTTTCGTTTCCGCATTCCGGGGTCGGATTGACGGCCGGGGCGCTACCGTGCACTTACATTGGTATCAGAGCTACGCCATTAAGCTAGTCTAGCTTGCTCTAACGTGTTTACAAGTTCGATCGATCGGATTTTCCAAAAACCGTATTTTCAAGCATCAGTTTCTGTCGAATTTTTGCAATGGTCAAAAAATTATTTGGTACATTGTAAAAATACGTGCAGGGTTTTTTATGCATTCTGTGAAAATTTGGTTGGTTGAAGTTACTGTAGAGCGGTGGATCAGCGACCAAAACCACGTTTTGGCCGTGGATCCACCGCCGAAATTTAGCTTCACTGCATCAAATTTTTACAGTGGCCCTCTGACATGGAAATAGGGTTTCTAGTATATTCTTTTTGGGCCCAGATGTTTTTGAGTGCTACAGTTGTGCTTGGGGCCAGCTTCGGGAAAATTTAATCGATCGAAAATTTTAAACATGTTAGTTCACAGTGTTTACATTATATCTGCGACCGTGAATGTCATTTGATCTGTAAATCCTATCTAATTGTTATAGCCCTTTTAGACGGATTTGCGAACGTGACATTCACGTTGATGTTCTGTGTTGTGCTGTGATGTTGCGGATTTGTCGTGGTGGATAGCCTGGATGCAATGGTAGTACAGTTTGGTTGTATTATGTACATTTGATATCGCGGGGCGAGCGTCCGACATGTGGACTGTCGTCACTGCCTGTTTGTATATTATTCTTTTGGGGCACGACCGGGCTAAGGTCGATGTACCCGTTGTATATATTTTACTTTCTGTACTAGGATTACCCCGCGGTGGGGTGCACGGGTAGCCGGGTTCTAGAGAGCAACGGGCTCGCATCTCATGGCTTTAAGACGGAGGGGGCTTCACTCTAGAATTGGCGGGCTATTCGCCGCACTCGTAGGGGGTACAGGTTGACCCAGGAGGGGTGCCCAAGTTACCGGATTCCGTGAAGTGTTGGGTGGTCCATTCATGTTGCTGAAGGGGGCTGCCTCGCTTCAGGTTTTGGCGGGTGACTTTCCGCGCCCGTAGGGGTCTAGGATTTTCATTGCACAGGCTATCCACACGACCAGGGGAACGTCGGGTTTCAGCAGCGGCTCTATGAAACCCGGGGATCCCAGATATCTGTATTGTTCTGTGATACTTATTACATATCTGTGATGTTGCATTTTATCACGCCTTGAACGAATATTATATATTGATATATATACTAGTAGATGCTGTATATGTTTTGCATCCGCGCTAGTCCAGTCCCCGCTCTGTCGTTAGTTAAGTAACCTAACGGGTGATGACGGGACCCAGTGGCGAATGCGGGTGGCATATACGTACATCGTATTTTCGTTCTTTTGTGGTGTGATCAATTGATGGGACTGAATTGATTCGGATCAATGCAAGCTAAACAAACCTATTCTGATGTTGTTGGAACAATTTTCAAAAAGCTGTTATTGCAAGGACGTTCTCTTTTGTTTTGCACAGTGGTATTCGGTTGGAATATCCTGCACCTCAGTCGACGAGGCAAGGGCCGAGATCCCTTCACCGGGAGTGACCCCTTGGACAGAAGTTTGCGTCAGGGCAATAACTTCACTATAGCCGATTGCCTTTTACTTTGCATCGCGGTATTCAGTTAGAATATCCTGCACCTCATTCTACGGGGAAAGAGCCGAGATCCCTTCACCGGGAGTGACCTCTTTAGGAAAGGTTTTCGTAACTATATTTTATAAAAAGCTATCCAGTTCCTTCAACGATATCAAGTTCATTACGTTAAAGGTTTTTTTGCCAAAAACCATTCGTAGCCCTCCGTCGTTTCATATGGATAGTCAATAGTATTCAAGCTGTGTTTGTTGGCCAAAGTCAAGGCACAGTGATTGGTAGCTGTTGGATATTCATATGCAGTATAGATAGATGCGTTGGTTTGGGACAGTCGTAATGCCTTGTTGGCCAAAGTCAAGGGTAGGTACGGATGGGTTCAAATTAACCTGGAGAATGACGGGTAGAACTTGACATGTGACTTATGATTTGTTGGCCAAAGTCAAGGTCATAAGAGCATGGGGTAAAAATCACATCGGGAGTTTCTAAAGAAACTGAAACTTGCCAGATATGCGCATACCTTCTGAAGTGTGATAACGTGAGCGGATTCCGTCATGTTATCATGCGATGATAGTTGGATCCCGATTCCTACTGATGAGTTGGTTTACTCCTCGGGTGATCCCGACTAATTCTTATTTTAGGTTTGGAGGAGAATTTGACGGTACAGTGGGAGGTTTCCTGATTAGATAAAGTGATGGCCATTCTGATCTAGGTTAGAGTGCACGCTGAGTATTTCTTTTCTCTCTCTCTTTGGCAGCGACCTGACCCGACTTTTGACTATGACTCAGTGACCAAGATTAACCGAACCTTCTTAAAACACTGGATTTTGGATTGTCAGAGTTGCATACCTCATTGCCACTCCTACTTTTACCCTTTTCTCCAGAACACCCCGTATTACTACGAACGTCCACTTCCATTGGATAAAACTATCGTATGGTTATATAGGAACTCAAAGGAATTTATTCGAGGATGGTTTCCGGTTCTGGAGAAAACGAATAGGACTATTCAGTTGTCTTTTCCTTTTACCTTCTCTCAGGTTGCGAGTGCTCCTTGGATTAGGACAGTACACCTATTACGCAAATTGGATAGTCTTATTCCAAACCATAGACAGGTGCCGACCGGTAGGGAATAAAGAAAACCAATTAGCCTAACGATGGTGTACAGAAGGTATTATGTAAAGACAAATAAATGGATTAGTAAGAGGGCAAGATAAATTGCGACTGCTATTCACGACCAAACCAAGTATTTCATCACCACTCCCACTTCACCTTTGTATTTCTCCAGAACACTCCGTATCACTACGAAGATCCACAGTTATTTGGATGCTCCATCGTATGGTTATATATGAACTCGTAAGGAACTTGTTCCAGTTCGGGGATGGATTCTGGTTCAGGAGAAATAGGAATAAGGTTTATTTAGTTGTCTTTTATCCTCACCTTCTCTCAGGTTGTGAGTGCTCCTAGGATTAGGACAGTACACCCATTATGCTTATTGGATAGTCTTCTTCCAAACCATAGGCTGGTGCCGAACGGTAGGGAAGGAAGAAAACCATTTGGCCTAAAGGGGTGTACAGAAGGTAATGATTAAAGATATATAAAGGGATTTGGAGAGATGGCAAAGAGATATATGGTTATAGTTGTGAATCTGATAATGGAAGAGGCATTACTAGGAATACCCGGATACCCCAACGAAACATTTCAATGTTTCAGTTTCACTGTGTACTGTTAAAAGAAAACTGATTTCCTAATTAGACACTTGCTCTAGGGTACGTATTTACCAGGTATGATTCTCACATCTGTATGGTTTTACAGATGATGAGTGGGAGTAAGTTATTGGGAATTAGGTGATTATCCTCATTATATCGGAATTCGTTGTAATTGGTGATTGTCACGCCCCGCTTCCCAGAGTACGCAAGATTGGGCACGTGACATAGCCAACCATGCTACCTGTGGGTAGGAAATATCCATCCACAGTCACATTACGGTTGTAGAGATATCAAGAACAAAATAATAAACTAATCTAATACATGTCCAAATCCATAACAACAAGAATCAATAAACAATAAGTGCGGAAGCAAATGATCCAATACAATAAATAAATAGTACGTCCCATAATGCGGGCTCACATCTGGAAATGAAATGAAATAAATAAACTAAACCCTAAGGAACTCAAAGTTCAGCCTGCTGGCTGAAGTACTCCTGCTCGGTCGTCGACAGTGGTAAGGAATCTGGGCCATGCAAAACCCAGACGTCAGCGCGTCATGTCAACCATATAGCATAATATAAACATGGTAATAAGCAATGCAGGTATGAACATGAATAAAGCAGTACTAAGAAATAACAGTGCAGGGTAATGTGCGGTGGTAACTAAACTGTCCTTTCAGGTTTCTACTTTATAGTCTTTGAAATCAATTGATGAATCGTCGATGTAACTCAATAGTATCCCGTGCGTGCCCGGGACCACGGTCAAGGTTCTCGGGGCTGAATCCGAGACGTGCCGCTAAGTAGTAATAGGTAGCTGGATGGATGAGTGATGTCAGCATCATCACTCCGGGGCAGGCCAAGCCCGTAAGACTGATCAGAACCGGTATCGAACTGTTGAGTTACAAGTCGGTTTCACCTTTGATTTCCCCATACCCCCAAGCTATGTATGTCAGGTCAGGTATTCAATAGTCAAGGATTACTGCCGACACAGGATCAGGTAACAGGTCAGGTTTGTCTGGATAGACAACAGGAGTGGTCCATGAGGACCCCAAGTCAATTTTGTCGGCATTAGGCATGAGGTCATGTAACAAGTCAGGTCGTAGTACAGTAGGTTGAGTCAGTATGTACAGGGTGTCATGCCTTGTGTATCAGTACGAAAATATATGTCAGGTGTGGCAGGGTCGAGTCAATATGCAATGTAACCGAGTATGTGCTCTCAACAGGTGTACGATCAAATAAGTAACAGCAGCAAGAAAGTAATTAACAATAACGGTTCACCTAATCACAATGGTACAAGAATATGATGCAGCAGTATTAGACTAGCAGGTTTGAGCACACTTGGGTGCAATAATCACAAAGTGAAACAATATCAACAATAGAAAGTAATGAAGCTACATGAATTTGAAACTAAAGCATAAATAATAATCACATGGGTGATCTAGCAAATTAAGCAAATACGTTCTAATTGGTTTAATTAGTTAAAACATGGATTAATAGCATACCACTTAATTTTACGAACTACTATACTGATTTAATGTTAAAGATAATTGTAACCGTCAATTCTGAGTTATAATATGATATCGATATTACTAATAGCTGTGTGGTTATAGTAAATAATATGATGATTAAGTTTGTAGCAAGACTTGATCTTGTGTACTAGCATGTTAAAGCAAGTATTCGGATACTTGCCTCGACGGTTTCGCAAACCGGAAAGCACGGATGCAATGTCGGCAGAAAACACGGGACGGGTGCACGGGCTACGGGTCGAGACCTAACAGCGAACAGCGGAACCACACGGACCAGAATACTTCGCTTGAGCGTCGGGTCCAAACGACGGCACGGCCGGAATCCGGCGAAAAGTCAAACGGAAACACGTTAGCAAAATACGATATACGTAAACAAACGACCAGCGAGGGGGGGTTTTGCACTAATGGAAAGTAAAGGGATGCTTACAGGGAGACACCAGGGGCAACCACGACGGGCTCGATGGCGATGGGACACCGGCGAGGCAGCGACGGCAAGCTGCGAAAGCTGGAAAGCTTTAGGGTTCGCTGGAAAGGGTGGTACTGTGCGATGAGGGGAGGTAAGGGCCGGGTTCTGGTCACAGGGAAGAGGAGGTGGTCGGAGGTGGCGCGGGTGACGTCGACGAGGGTCGACGGCACGTTTTTCGGCGAACAGAAGAGGTGGTCGTGCTGCGGCTTGGGTGCTGTTGCATCGCCGGTGAGGGAAGGAGGAGGAAGGTGGAGAGGTCCGGACGAGGGTGAAGGGAGGAGGTCGACGTCGTCGGCGATGGGAGGCGGCGGCGACGGCAGCACTGCGTGCAGGTGGCGGTGGAGTTGGGTGCAGGTGGTGGAGTTGGGTGCAGGCGTTGAAGGAGGAAGAAGAGGAGGAAGGGATGCTGTCGAGGCCGAGGAGGCGAGGAAGACGGTGGTGGTGGTGTTGTCGCGGGGAGATCGGCGGCGACGGCTCGTGGTGGCTAGGGTTAGGGTTCGGGTTCTCGTGGTGGGTTTCATCACGAGGAACAGTGGAAAATATATAGAGGGAGAGAGAGAGAGATTTGATGAAGAGAGAGAGGGAGATTTAGAGGAAGAGAGAGAGAGAGGCAGTGACGAGAGAGATAGAGAGAGAGTGGGAAAATGGTGGGGCCCACGAGGGATTTAAATCCCTCGTGATTGGCTGCGCAAGAGATTAAGGTGGAGATTTAAAAGGATTTGAGAGATTAAACGTTACGCAGAATATAAAATATATAGTTTTAGTTTATTAAATTAAATGGGAATTTTGGCGCGAAATGAAACATTTCCAAATCGAGCCCGGGTTGCGCCCAAATGTTCCAAATTCAAATTATAGGATTTTAAGCGAGTTCCAATTTTTGAAATGAGGTGTTTTGTGATTAAAATGCATGCCCCCAAGTCGGACACTTGCACGCGCGCGTAGCCGTCCAAACTTGCCCGTTTAGCCGAACGGGAAGAAATCTCGACACGCGGATGCTACCACGCGACTAGTGGCGACGAGTAGGACAAAAAGGATATTTTTAATTTCATTTTAGGTGTTAAAATTTGTTATGTGGCAAAGTGACTTAACCGGTTAGAATTTAGCAATAAACACCAAATAATCAGGATAATTGGAATGAGCAATGTATAGCACTCAACTAGCAATAGAAATAGTATTACTGGGCTCGGGTGTTACATCATACCCAACTACAAAAAGAATTTCGTCCTCGAAATTCCAAGAATACAAGATAGCTAACTACAGGAAAAGGTGAGGAAATTTCTGCCTGATCTCGTCTTCTCGCTCCCAAGTGGATTCTCCATGCAATCGATTACCCCAAGAAACTAGCACAAGAGGGATAACTTTGTTCTTAAGAACCTTTTCTCTTCCCTCCTTTATTTCAACTGGTCGCTCCTCAAAGTTAGGTCCTCCCGTACAGTCAACTCCGAATGATCCAAGACGTGAGTTTCATCTCGGACATACCTCCGTAGTTGAGATACATGAAACACATCGTGCACTCCTGCCAAGGACTGTGGTAACGCCAAACGGTACGCTACCTCTCCAACACGCTCCAATATCTCGAAGGGTCCAACGAATCGAGGGCTAAGCTTTCCCCGACTCCCAAAGCGAATCACCCCTCTAGTCGGTGATATCTTCAGGAATACCAAATCACCCACGGCGAACTCTAGAGGTCTTCTTGACATGTCAGCCCAACTTTTCTGTCTGTCTTGAGCTGCCTTCATATGCTTCCTGATTGTATTCACCTTCTTGACTGTCTGTACCACCAAATCTGGTCCCAGTAACCTCCGTTCACCAACATCATCCCAACAAACCGGTGAACGGCACTTACGACCATACAACGCTTCAAACGGAGCTATCTGAATAGTCGCTTGGAAGCTATTGTTGTACGAAAACTCCACCAGGTGTAGATGATCCTCCCAAGAACCTTTGAAGTCCAACATGCAAGCTCTCAACATATCTTCAAGGGTCCGGATCGTTCTCTCCGATTGTCCATCAGTTTGAGGATGATAAGCTGTGCTAAACTTCAATCGAGTCCCCAAACTTTCTTGTAAACTCCTCCAAAAGTGCGACAAGAACCGAGTGTCCCGATCGGACACGATGCTTACCGGCACTCCATGCAATCTGAAAATCTCCTGCATGTATCGCTCTGCCAAAGTCTCCGTCGATTGACCAACCCGAAAAGGAATAAAGTGAGCTGCTTTGGTCAACCGATCGACAATCACCCATACGGCATTGTTGCCTTTTGGACTCCGCGGTAAAGCCGTCACGAAATCCATGGTTATATGTTCCCACTTCCACTGAGGGATCGGAAGTGGTTGCAACAAGCCAGCAACCCTTTGGTGTTCAGCCTTGACTTGCTGACACACCAAGCACTTAGCTACAAAGCGAGCAATATCTCGTTTCATACCTTCCCACCAGAAGTGCTGTCGAATATCTCGGTACATCTTTGTCCCTCCTGGATGTACAGAGTAAGCTGAACTGTGTGCCTCCTTCATGAGCTCTTCACGCACATCCCCTTTTGGCACACACACACGGCTACCATATCTCAACGAACCATCTTCGTGAATCAGTAAATCGGTTCGTAGTACGGCCTCAACCTGCTCTCGAAACTTTTGCAGTCTAGGATCCTGCGATTGCGCCGCTTTAATCTTCTCAACCAAGGACGACTGTACTTGCAACTGCATCAACTGTCCCGTAGCATGTGGTAGCACAACCTCCAAGTCAAATCTCTGAAAATCCGCAATGATCTCCCTTTGTGCGGTCAATACCTGAATTGCTGGTAACCGACTTAGTGCATCTGGCACGACGTTAACTTTTCCCGGATGGTACTTAAGATCAAGGTCGTAGTCGGCCATCAACTCCAACCATCTGCGTTGCCTCATGTTCAACTCCTTCTGAGTGAACACATACTTCAAACTCTTGTGATCTGTAAAGACTTCGACTCTCTCGCCCAAAAGGTAGTGTCTCCAAATCTTCAGGGCGAAGATCACGGTTGCAAGCTCCAAGTCATGAGTCGGATAATTTTTCTCATGAGTCTTCAGTTGTCTCGATGCGTAAGCGACGACCATCCCATTCTGCATCAAAACACATCCCAATCCTTTTCCAGATGCGTCGCTGTGAATCACCAGTCCTCCTGAATCATCCGGTACGGTTAGGATAGGGGCGGTTATCAACTTCTGCTTCAACGTCTCGAAAGCCAATGCACATCCCTCCGTCCAAACAAACGGTACCTCCTTGCGCGTAAGCTTGGTTAACGGCTCAGCTAAACGAGCGAAGTTCTCCACAAATCTTCTGTAGTATCCGGCGAGTCCAAGAAAACTTCTTATCTCCGCAACATTCTTTGGGGTTGGCCAATCTCGAACTGCTGCAATCTTCTCGGGATCAACGGCGATTCCATCGCCCGACACGACATGCCCCAGAAACTTCACTTCTTCCAGCCAGAATTCGCACTTACTCATCTTCACAAACAATTTCTCTTGTCTCAGCGTCTGCAGTGCGATCCTTAAATGCTCAGCGTGCTCCTCCGGACTCTTCGAGTATACCAGAATATCGTCAATGAATACCATAATAAACTGGTCTAAGAATGGTGAAAAGTCCCGGTTCATCAAATCCATGAATATTGCCGGCGCATTCGTTACTCCGAAGGGCATCACTAGATACTCGAAATGTCCATATCGAGTTCGAAACGCCGTTTTGCAAATGTCTTCTGCTTTCACTCGGACCTGATGATATCCTGATCGCAAGTCCAGTTGCGAGAATACCCTCGCGCCACTAAGCTGCTCAAAAAGTTCTCCAATGCGAGGGATCGGGTACTTGTTCTTAATAGTCACCCGATTCAATTCTCGATAATCAATGCACATCCTTCTCGTGCCATCCTTCTTCTTTACTAATAGAACTGGAGCTCCCCAAGGTGAGTTGCTGCTTCGAATCCATCCCTTCTCGAGTAATTCACCAACTTGTTTCTTAACTTCTTCCAATTCCACCGGTGCCATCGGATAATAAGATTTTGATACTGGCGCTGCACCAGGAATAAGGTCAATCGCGAACTCCACATCTCGCTTCGGCGGTAAGCCTGATATATCTTCAAACACATCCATAAAGTCGCGAACAACTGCCGGCTCTTCATTACTATCAACTTCCATTGTCGCAAGCACACTGTTTGTCGGCCTAGCCCTAAACTCGACTGGCCCGACAGAACTGCTTCCTTACCGCGACTGCTGTCTGCATCGTCGGCCGCGAAAGGTCCAGCGAGACTACTGAGTCTCGTCCATTCTGCTGCATGCACGTCCACGGTTTCTCCATTCGGCCCTAGTTCGATGAACTTCTCTTCCATTTCCTCCCGTGCAGTCCGCGGGAAGAACTTCTCCAGGAAACTTTCAGAGAAATCCGCCCAACTGATTGGCTTGGGCAAGCGGGTCTCCTCCACAAGCCATCACTCTCGGGCGTCATCCACTAGCTGAATGCGCACCACATCAACTCCTTTGTCCTCTGGAATCTGTGCCGCAATCAGCAAGTTTTCCGTGTCATTAGCCACTGCTCAGCTGGCAACGGCTCCTCCAGACCAGTGAAAGTAGACGGACCTAAAAGTCTGAAATCTGCTACGGTCCCTACTCGTTCGACTGGTCTAGTTCCATCGTTGTTTACAGACTGCTGAACGATCTGCAAACCTTCTTGAAGCGAATCTGCTATTGCTAGACTAGCTCAGTCCGCCTCTTCGATTTCCAGCATTCCTCTTATCGCTCCAAGCATGGCGGCTTCGTTCACACGCCTCCAGTATGTCTTCAACTTCTTACCTGTCATAATCCTGAACTCAAAACACCCAACATTAGCATGATGATAGATTCTGAATGTGGATCAAGGCTAGAACTCCAAGATACTTAAATAGAGTACTGCATTGTAGCTATGCCGCGGTATCATAGCCGCAATTACTTAACTCCACCCAAGTCGCCTAAGTCCTAGAGATAACAAGAAGTTAGGTTTTTGAGTTGACAAATGCAAAGTAAGTTTGCATGTCGACATGATCCGGAAGAATGATTCAAGGATGGTAAAACGGTCAAAGTGGCCGGACATGTTTCCTAGTCATGGGTATTATGATTCGTGTATCGGGTGCAATACCCAACTACAAAAAGAATCAACCCAATTAACCTATGGCTCTGATACCAAAAGAACCATGTCACGCCCCGCTTCCCAGAGTACGCAAGATTGGGCACGTGACATAGCCAACCATGCTACCTGTGGGTAGGAAATATCCATCCACAGTCACATTACGGTTGTAGAGATATCAAGAACAAAATAATAAACTAATCTAATACATGTCCAAATCCATAACAACAAGAATCAATAAACAATAAGTGGGGAAGCAAATGATCCAATACAATAAATAAACAGTACGTCCCATAATGCGGGCTCACATCTGGAAATGAAATGAAATAAATAAACTAAACCCTAAGGAACTCACAGTTCAGCCTGCTGGCTGAAGTACTCCTGCTCGGTCGTCGACAGTGGTAAGGAATCTGGGCCATGCAAAACCCAGACGTCAGCGCGTCATGTCAACCATATAGCATAATATAAACATGGTAATAAGCAATGCAGGTATGAACATGAATAAAGCAGTACTAAGAAATAACAGTGCAGGGTAATGTGCGGTGGTAACTAAACTGTCCTTTCAGGTTTCTACTCTATAGTCTTTGAAATCAATTGATGAATCGTCGATGTAACTCAATAGTATCCCGTGCGTGCCCGGGACCACGGTCAAGGTTCTCGGGGCTGAATCCGAGACGTGCCGCTAAGTAGTAATAGGTAGCTGGATGGATGAGTGATGTCAGCATCATCACTCCGGGGCAGGCCAAGCCCGTAAGACTGATCAGAACCGGTATCGAACTGTTGAGTTACAAGTCGGTTTCACCTTTGATTTCCCCATACCCCCAAGCTATGTATGTCAGGTCAGGTATTCAATAGTCAAGGATTACTGCCGACACAGGATCAGGTAACAGGTCAGGTTTGTCTGGATAGACAACAGGAGTGGTCCATGAGGACCCCAAGTCAATTTTGTCGGCATTAGGCATGAGGTCATGTAACAAGTCAGGTCGTAGTACAGTAGGTTGAGTCAGTATGTACAGGGTGTCATGCCTTGTGTATCAGTACGAAAATATATGTCAGGTGTGGCAGGGTCGAGTCAATATGCAATGTAACCGAGTATGTGCTCTCAACAGGTGTACGATCAAATAAGTAACAGCAGCAAGAAAGTAATTAACAATAACGGTTCACCTAATCACAATGGTACAAGAATATGATGCAGCAGTATTAGACTAGCAGGTTTGAGCACACTTGGGTGCAATAATCACAAAGTGAAACAATATCAACAATAGAAAGTAATGAAGCTACATGAATTTGAAACTAAAGCATAAATAATAATCACATGGGTGATCTAGCAAATTAAGCAAATACGTTCTAATTGGTTTAATTAGTTAAAACATGGATTAATAGCATACCACTTAATTTTACGAACTACTATACTGATTTAATGTTAAAGATAATTGTAACCATCAATTCTGAGTTATAATATGATATCGATATTACTAATAGCTGTGTGGTTATAGTAAATAATATGATGATTAAGTTTGTAGCAAGACTTGATCTTGTGTACTAGCATGTTAAAGCAAGTATTCGGATACTTGCCTCGACGGTTTCGTAAACCGGAAAGCACGGATGCAATGTCGGCAGAAAACACGGGACGGGTGCACGGGCTACGGGTCGAGACCTAACAGCGAACAGCGGAACCACACGGACCAGAATACTTCGCTGGAGCGTCGGGTCCAAACGACGGCACGGCCGGAATCCGGCGAAAAGTCAAACGGCAACACGTTAGCAAAATACGATATACGTAAACAAACGACCAGCGAGGGGGGGTTTTGCACTAATGGAAAGTAAAGGGATGCTTACAGGGAGACACCAGGGGCAACCACGACGGGCTCGACGGCGATGGGACGCCGGCGAGGCAGCGACGACAAGCTGCGAAAGCTGGAAAGCTTTAGGGTTCGCTGGAAAGGGTGGTACTGTGCGATGAGGGGAGGTAAGGGCCGGGTTCTGGTCGCAGGGAAGAGGAGGTGGTCGGAGGTGGCGCGGGTGACGTCGACGAGGGTCGACGGTACGTTTTCCGGCGAACAGAGGAGGTGGTCGTGCTGCGGCTTGGGTGCTGTTGCATCGCCGGTGAGGGAAGGAGGAGGAAGGTGGAGAGGTCAGGACGAGGGTGAAGGGAGGAGGTCGACGTCGTCGGCGATGGGAGGCGGCGGCGACGGCAGCACTGCGTGCAGGTGGTGGTGGAGTTGGGTGCAGGCGTTGAAGGAGGAAGAAGAGGAGGAAGGGATGCTGTCGAGGCCGAGGAGGCGAGGAAGATGGTGGTGGTGGTGTTGTCGCGGGGAGATCGGCGGCGACGGCTCGTGGTGGCTAGGGTTAGGGTTCGGGTTCTCGTGGTGGGTTTCATCACGAGGAACAGTGGAAAATATATAGAGGGAGAGAGAGAGATTTGATGAAGAGAGAGAGGGAGATTTAGAGGAAGAGAGAGAGAGAGGCAGTGAAGAGAGAGATAGAGAGAGAGTGGGAAAATGGTGGGGCCCACGAGGGATTTAAATCCCTCGTGATTGGCTGCGCAAGAGATTAAGGTGGAGATTTAAAAGGATTTGAGAGATTAAACGTTACACAGAATATAAAATATATAGTTTTAGTTTATTAAATTAAATGGGAATTTTGGCGCGAAATGAAACATTTCCAAATCGAGCCCGGGTTGCGCCCAAATGTTCCAAATTCAAATTATAGGATTTTAAGCGAGTTACAATTTTGAAATGAGGTGTTTTGTGATTAAAATGCATGCCCCCAAGTCGGACACTTGCACGCCCGCGTAGCCGTCCAAACTTGCCCGTTTAGCCGAACGGGAAGAAATCTCGACACGCGGACGCTACCACGCGACTAGTGGCGACGAGTAGGCCAACAAGGATATTTTTAATTTCATTTTAGGTGTTAAAATTTGTTATGTGGCAAAGTGACTTAACCGGTTAGAATTTAGCAATAAACACCAAATAATCAGGATAATTGGAATGAGCAATGTATAGCACTCAACTAGCAATAGAAATAGTATTACTGGGCTCGGGTGTTACAGTGATATTTGAGGAAGTCACCTGGGTTGTTTGCCGGATGGCAAATATTTGGTTTTGAATATCCGTTGTTATGCACCAATTTCAAATTGATATATCTGTACGTCTATTTTTATAGAGTGAGATATACCTTTTTGAAATTATGTCTATGACATTTACCTATATCAGTGGATGGTTAGGTAAGGAGTATTGAACAACGGTGTAATTCTTCTTAACCATAAGTACAGTTTTCAACCTACGACACATAGTGAATGAGTCACTAGACTCAGAGGGCTTATACAGAGTATTGTATATTGTCCAGTGTCCATTAGGACAGAGGGGTTGGTCCCCGTACTATATTCGGTTTACTTATGACTTCTCTAGTTTTTAGACAAGTGTTTCGTAGAAACACAGGGTCCAAGTTTTGAGAAGTTATAGGTATAAGAGTAAAGTAGAGAACCAGGTATTGCAAGTATCGGGATTCTTCAAGGTGATCGAAGATGTAGATACTTGTGTGTGGTATTCAGTTAATAGTAATGATTAAGAGAACTTGCTACTCTTTCAGATTACTCATAATTGGAAGCGTTCCTAAGTTGAGTAACGCTGATTGGCCTCCTTCCATTTAGTTGACATGCACTGGAGACAGCTGCATGATTTGAATCTGGTTCAATTAAATCAGTGCCTCTATTTCTATATTGGATATATAACAGTTCATATCTTGACATTGTTAAGGTACGGGGAGTTGTCCAGCTTATGCTTAAAACCAGACTCTGGATAACTCAAGGCACGTTTCTGTAATGGCTGTTTGTGGGATTACCCAGGCTATAATGAGGGTTGACTTTCTGCCATCTGGAAGATCAATAGTGATATTGTTCTTGACTCGCCACAGTTTTAATAAAAATGGATTTTTTCAGAAAACGGTAGTGGGAGTATGGTAGAACTGGAAGTGATTCCAGAACCGCAAACAATTACTGAAAATTTGATAAGAACCTCAAGATTCAATCTGGTTTGACATTCCATTAGCCACTTCGTAGATATGGTGGGTAACCTCAGACGCTCGAGAGGTACTTCGGTATGCTCAAGGACGGTGGCAGGGAGGTTCTTGTTTACCCAGACTTGCCAGTGTTGTTGTTCCAGACTGTGAGACCCGGCAGGAGGATGAGTATAGCGTCGTTCTAAACTAGCTTTAGAAGTGCACGTGTATATGACTCTACCAGAGGGTTGTCGTAGTCAGTGGGGGCAGCGGAAGCATAGTGGACAAGTAGCTTATGTCTATTTATGGACTAAAGCAGATATAGCGGAGGTATATCATCTATTTCTGATGTGACAGTCATAGGTTTGACTTCATCAGAACAGGGGATGGATCTGTTAAGAAGGTAGTAGGGTGTGATGTCCTGGTGTTTGGATGACATACACAGAGTGGGAAGTGAAATTTCTATAATACGATCGGTAATACTTTGGTTGTCACACAGTGGTTTCTCCACATAAGGAATTGGATTTTATATCAGACGTTCTGGTTACTAGATCTATGGTTTTAGATCTAGATTTGGGAAGTGTCCCAACCAGGGTATTTAGACAGCATTCTAAAGGTGTTTTAGAATGGATGACTCCTGGCACGGTAGTGTACCTGCAGGTGATGGAGTCACCCTCTCTAAATGAGTCTTACAGACTAAAGGGAAGGGGGATGTGCATGATTGGCAGATCCCTTGCTTAGGCAATTGAGTCAATCATGAGATGTCAAGTGCCACATCATATGTTGTTTTTGCAGTAGGTGCAATAAGTTGATATTGATCCAATCCTAGAGAAACATTCGGAAGCAGTTTTAGAACATTAGTGGATATTCTGGGGATATGATAACGACAGCCTCTTTTGGGAGACGGTTATCATTCCAAGCTTCCAAGGTGACCTGGATGACAGAGTGGCTATCAGAGTTATAGTTTTCCCTCTGGCGAGGGGCAGTATTTTGGACAGGTGGTCCAGGCGGATACTGAGGGAGGCATGGCGCATGACACTGATTAAGTTCAGTCAACGATACTGTCTAAGAAGTTTGGATTTGGAGTTCACTTATGAACTAGGTCCCATCAGACATCCAAACATATTCTTAGACAGGTATTGCTCATTTCGGGAGATGGGTTTCTCCGCGAACTTGAGATAAAGAGAGACATAGAAAGAAATATCACAGTGGATCCACTCACTGAGGCTATTCCTCGAACGCAATAGTTTCGCAAACGGATTTTGTGAGACTGATTAGTAGAGGAGTTGGGTGTTCGGTATCACACGGGCTGTGAGTATGCGACATCGCAATAATTAGCCTTGAGTGCAAGTGGGAGATTGTTGGAGATAGTGCCCTCAGAGTCAATTATTGGATCACAGGCACATGATTGCAATGATTGAGGGAGAACCTATACCGGTAGGACAATCTTACTCAAGATGATAGTACGCTATCTGATTTATCTTTATCATCGTTTACTGCTTTAGGTGACCTTACAGGTCACTATTGCACGTTGATAGAGCCCTTAGGATTCTTGCTTGACAGCCAGCAGTATGATGGCGATCATATACGTGGGAGCTGGGGTATATAAGCACATCCTTAAAAGGTCCCTAGTCGTGGGAGTTTTCGAGACAGGGCATCGATACTCCAGAGTAGACTAGTGTATACAGTCGAGACCCCGACGAGGGGCGGTGGCCGGTCTCACAAGCCACTGGTGTTAGTTGGTTCACCTAAGATGTATACAGGTGCTCATTGGGTTATGAGTACACCGGACAGGACTCGCCGGGAACATGCTAGTTGGTCTTATACCTGACGTCAGATAGCATTTCCCTGGTAACATGTGTACAGGTTAGTTCATCGACCTGAGATCGTCATTTGTCTCGTGTGAGTTCCCACTGTACTTTGATTACTACCCTACCATGCTCAAAGGAGTTGTGCAAACATGTTTTAGTTGGGTACAGTCCCGAGCCACATGGAGGCAGTGAGCGGATTTGCAGGGGTTCGTCTCTCTCGGTATTGGGGGTGAGGTCGCGCTGTGTCTAGGAGAGCAATTACACGAGGTCCTTGGCCAAGGCAGGAGATTTACTGGTAGGTATTCCAGTAGTATCTCAGGGTGTTCTGGGTTACACTCCGACACGACCTGTACTGCTTTTGGGGGTCTGACTTTTACCAGCCCCGTAGGCCCGCCATGCGATGCTCATAGACGAACGGACCGGACTGTACGGATATTATCACTGACAGGCTCAGTAGGGTGTCAGGATGAGTTCGCTCACAGACGTCCCTTTTGGTCAATAGCTGGTAGCCCGTCATGTATGGCTAATACCTCTGACGTGCTAGTGGTTAAATCCATAGCCAAAGTATTAACGAGTGTTTAGAGTCCCCCACAGACAGTTTCTCAAGTTTCGGGCGAAACGCTGTAGAGGCCTTATGGAGATATGGCAGGGTTCGATTTTATCCGTGCGGTATTGCACGGATCATGATCGGACAGATAATACTAGCGGGCTTTGGTTTAAGCCAGATCCTAGTATTGTACAATGTAGATTTTGTCTCATTGCATTTGTATTCGGTCGCAATACAAATGCGGGTATGTATATACAGTCCCGGGGTTTTCCTGTAATTTAATACGGTATCAGTTTTTTGAAGTTGCCAGTTTGCATTCTGTTTCGGTCAGTTTTCCTTTGTTCCTTCTTGGCCGGATTTTTCTGATGGAGGGGCTAATTTGCAAATGTGCTAATTAGCTATTGTGGAGGGGTTTATTGTGATATGAGGGTTCATGATAATTCTAGCATCTTTTGATGCTTTTCTTTTGCTCATGGTGTGCATTAAATGAGATGGGATTGAGTTGGATTTATATTAGACCTTGATGTGATCTTTATTCCTCTTTATCACACATTTCCCACTTGCTTCATGATTGATTTTTTGCTCCACCATTTTAGTAAGGGTCCGGCCACACATTTGAGGGGGGGGGGGGGGAGAGAATTATTTTTGGTGTGAAAAATTCTTCATCTCATTTTTAGCTTACACTAAAAATCCCAAAGCTCATTTCCTCTTGCTCATTGTTCATTCCTCCATCATATATGGCAACTTCATACCCGCTTGAGACAAGTGACTCTATACTAGCCTAAAGCATTCTTGGACACGTCGATTCGCCAACTTCGTGCCCGAGTTGTCTCGGTCCAGAGGTGGGAGCCCGTAAAAGAACCCGGCGATGTGGTGTCCTTTCCGACGAGAAGATGAAGATCGGAGATTCCGCGAGGAGATCGGGATGGAGGCCGAAGACCGAAGGACACGGATCGCTCGGTATAGCATTCTACCCTTTCTATTGTTTGCTTGCATTAGGTTAATGGCCCGATCCGGGTTTATAGTGCGCGGTAGTGCCGGTTTACAAGTTTTGTAAAAGTTTCGTTTCCGCATTCTGACGTCGGATTGACGGCCGGGGCGCTGCCGTGCACTTACAGACTTGTCATGACACGACTAGTATTTTAGATTTGTGGTCGGACCTCGATGTAAACATATGGAGAATGAGGAAATTGAGGGTGGAATCGAACTTGTATTTAGCAAGGTTTACTTCTTTAGAGAGTGATCATTCGATATTAGGGATAGTAATATTTTAGGTTGTTCTGCCTAGCGGCACTGCTGCAGGGTTCTGTTCCGGGCACTATTTCGACTGTAGTCTCGGGCATGTATGAAACCCTTGTTAAACACGAGAACTCTTTTCCACCGTTTGATTTCAAATGACATAAAGAATGGTAGATGTAGTGACATGCATATTACCTTAGACTATTGTCATGAGTTAATGCTACATGTTCATGTTATTCTACATTCTCGTGTTATTGTTTTAATATTTCTAGTCCATGTTTATTGTCCTTGCAACATAAGATATATTGTTATATTATTATATGGCACCGCCCTGACGACCTGAGTATGCATGTTCAGAGGAAGAAGTGGACCCAGCCCCAGAGCAACACCTATCCTATTTCAAGGTAATTGCGGAGGTCTAGACCAGCGGCGCCAACTTTATAGTTCCCTTGTTGTCATTTGATTAGTTGTTTCATTGTTGTTAAAGACTTGTATCTATTAAACTCCTATTAGTTTAAATCTAATAAAGTAGTGACTGTTGTGTATCTGTATCTGTGTTTGATTACCGTTTACCATTTAACGCTAGAAACCGAAGTGTGACTATGGCGGGATTATTCCTTGACCGTAGGAGCATGACTGGACTAATCATCCCTCGTATTCCATATTCTGGGAAGCAGGGCATGCCATTGATCATGGAAATTGGCCCGTCTTTCTCAATTTTCTCCAGCAACGAGCTTGTCGAGTGTTGTTGTCCATACAATTACAAGTTTTGAGTTGATTGGAAACCTCATTTGAAAAGAAATGGATTCTTTAGTTGCGCTAAATCCCAATTTTCAACTGCGCAAGGATGTGGGTTGTTTTCCTATAAGAAAGGCCTACCTAAATATCATGAAAGTAAGAGGACATTTCAAACACAAGCTCCAGCTCTATCTTTCTAACGGGACACTAAATTTTGATGGAAAACTAATAAGGTTTTTTTTGGTGCAATTGAAATGTATGAGGGGTGTTTTAACTAAATATGAATTTTGGGGAGAAGGTTTTTAGTAATTAGCAAAGTACAAGGTTTTATTTTAATAAAAAGCCCTTAAAAACAAGCTACTAAATTTGATGTGGCTATGCTCAACCGGTCATTGTATAAAATTAGAGAACTAGGCCCGGAGGGATTTTAAGTGGGCCCCAGCCCAGTTTCTAAGGTCACCCCATTTTCGTTGTGTCTAAATACCAACTTAACACCAATTAAGCTTAGATCAGATGGGTATAAATTTAGAGGTCGCAATTTCGATTCCGAAAAAGGGTTGATGTCAAAAAAAAATTGAGTAGCAACTTAGCAATCCTAGGATACAAGAGGGTTTCGGGAGTTTGAGTGGCTTAATTACTTAAAGTATGTGAAATAATAGCGGACTCCAAAATATAAACGTACCGCAACATTTCAAAAAAAATTTAAAAGGTTTATTTTAGAATTTAAATATTGATATAATGAGTTTTATTAAAATGATAAAATTTATTGAATTGAGTTTTCATAAATTAGCATGTGTGTAGGATAGCTTTGAAGAATTAGGTTATGTGTTATGTCTCCCTTTTAATTAATAAACTTAATACATTCTTTTCTACTTAATTTTATTAAGTCATGATAAACATATTATAGTATTTATATTTCCTTATTTTCTTTTATCTAAATAGAAAAATGAGAATTTTCATTATGGTTGATAAAATAGGAGAGGGATGGGATCACCATGTTATATGTAAACACCTTCATTTTTTTTCCTTCTTCTCTAAATCTTTATCTCTCCCAAATCTCAACCCTAAAACCATGTCTCTCTCTCACACTTTCTCAAATCCTCTCAAGTTTTTACTAGAATTGAAGATTTTGAAGATTTCCTTGCATTTGAAGAAGTTTCTTGATTCCTAAACTAGGTATACTTCTTTATTTATTTAAATTAATGATATTACTATGTTAAATTTTAGTTAAATTCTCTATTTATGATGATATGCTTTATGTGTATAATTGTTAAGATTTTAAAGAGTACAATGATTAGAAGTTTTGAGTGCTTGTAATTGTTTCTTTAGTTGAGCTATATTCTGGAAATCAGTGACAAGCTGGGATTATAGGATATTTAGAAAATTCTCTGTTGGGAATTAGCCTTTTTTGGTGAACTGTAAAGTTGTAGATAGCCGACTTATCTTTTAGATCAAAATTTTTGGTTGAGTTCTGCTGTAAAATGGAATTTTTATGAATTTTTAAATGAGGAGTTTCCAAGATGGAATTTCTATTTTCAATGGCCGTTTTTCACTAAATTTATAAACATTTTCTGCATTTTTCCATTGACAATTTGAAATATATAAAAATTGGAAATTGTAGTTAATTTTGTGCAGATATCTCTAGAATTTTTATTTGCCTTATTCACTTTACATAATCAATAGATATCATTTTTGTAGTGAAGGGTTGTTTTCTGGTCGGTGAAAAATATTCAGAAACATGTTTTAGTTTTGTATTTTATTTTATGTTTTATACTTGGAATCTGGAAAAGATATATTGGGGTATCAAAGTTAACTCGTTTATCTATATGTAGAATTTTAGTTTGAGTCTAAATATTGTGTTTACTATTTTTGGGTATTTTTCAAAGTGAGCCTAAAAACTACGGTTTTCTGAACTTGTATTTTTAAATGTTATTCATTAGAGCATTGTATTTTCCTCATTAAATATTATCAGTAGGATAATTTTATTCATGTCTATGTCCTTACGCTTTAAAGACCGTTAGCGGAGGCGCCCGAGGCGTCGAGGCAAGGCAAAAAGTCATAGGATTCGACTAGCTCGTTTTGTAGTTCGGTGAGTAGATTTGGCATCTATAAATGGGAAATCGGGTGGATGATGTTTAATACCCAAATTTATTTTGAACACTTCTTTATTGATTATAATTCATGCCTCATATGCTCAGTTTACTAATGCTATGTTTCCTTTCCTTTGCTATACTTTTGCGAACACAATTGCTGGGACATTTATACAATTACTAATGATTACTATGTGGCATCAACACAGACTCACATGCTACATGTATATATCATTAGTAACTGCCATGACACGTATAGACACAGACTTACATGCTAACACATACACATTTTTAGTAATTGATATGCCACGTGTAGAAATTTTCATGCTTTACATGTTATAGTATGATCAATGTTATGTGCATGTACGCGACTAGATGTCCGTACTATTGTTGTGTGTGTGCGTAGACCAGCGGTCCATACTATTTGAACCGTGTGTTTACGTACGTAGAATAGATGTCCGTACCGACTGTTATTGAGCGTGTTATATTATTTCCGGAATAAATGGATTTATGATTTTGATTCAATGTAATATTTTTTTTGTTACCGTACATGATGAGATTCCGAACAGGATGAAGTGGTGATGGTTTGCCAAATGCAACCTTTTATTATTAAGTTGCTAAGTCTTACGATTTATCCCAATTAGGAGATTATGAAAATACAAAGGTTGTACTTATTTCTAAATAACGATTCATTTCATGTTTTAAAGCAATAAGCAAAGGATGTGTTGCTTGGATTTCAAAGGTATATATATTTAAAATATCGCGGTCTCCTTATTTCCAAACGACACTTCGTTAAACTTTAAAATATAATTGGATTAGTCAGAAGTATTTATCCATTTACAATGCTCGTTCATGCTATGTTTATATTATCCGTTTGCGCTATGATTATGTTATTTGTTTGTACTACGTTTATGTAATCCATTCGCGCTATGATTGTGTTATTTATTTATGCTACATTTATATTATCCGTTCGCGCTATGTTATGTTATTTGTTTATTCTAAGTATATGTTATCCGCTCGCGCTATGATTATTTTCTCTTGAAATGATGATAATACGTCCACCATGAGTTTTCTATGTATTTATGGCTTGTTGTTTTTTAGTAGTCGAGGTGGGGATGTAGCCGATTACGGATACATGGTGGACTGGTTTGGTGATATCCGATAGCGAGATAGGAGGGAGAAACCTCTTTCGGATACATGGTGGACTTGTTTGGTGGTATCCGATATCGAAGTAGGAAGAGAAACCACTTTTGGATACATAGTGGAACACATTGGATATCCGGAGGATACCGACCGGGGTCATATGATGAAATTGAAAAGAAATGACAGTGGTTGTACACCGTTATATATATAACTGGGTTGTTCATGAATGATTGTTGTTATCGTTTCATTGCGCTTAAATTCAAGTTTAAGATATGTAAATTACATTCGTGGGCCTTCACATGCTCTAGTGGTCTTGCTATGCGCGTATCGGACGAGATGTAGAATTATTTTTTGATGCCATGATAACCATATATGTTAGTATACTACACATGCTAGGATAGGGGTATATGAGTTGTATATGATGGGTTATTATTAGTGTTGTCCATCGATTGAATTTTAATTTCAATGCATGCTTATTTACCCTCCGCAGTGTACATGTTTATCCATGCCCTAGTTGTTTCACCGCTTATGCATACGATTTCTATCTTGTTGTGTGATTTCTACTCATGAGTTGACAACCCATCCCCGTTGTCCCATAGGACCGACCGCTCGGAGTAGCAACGGCTTATTGGCGCATTTCAATTTTTGGGTGTGATTGCATTTTGTCTTTTGAGCTAGGTGGGTTAAATTTCGTTTCGTTATTTGCCTTATATCTATTTTTGTGCCTAGAAATACTCCATCAATCAAGTCGGGTGTATTTTTCCGAGACCTTAGACGTTGTATTGTTTTTATAGTCGAACTCGTGTAAGGTCGGCTTGGCTATATTTATATATAGTGTTTATTGCTTTCCGTTTGTTGTTCTTCGCTTTTATGCGTCGTATATTTTTGTGTAGATTGTGTCTCCACCGTGTGGGCATCGAGTTTGCTCCCGTGTAGGGATGCATTTATTTTTACAGCTATTATACTGGAATTTTATTTAAAACTTACAAAGGAGGTGCTGTCTGTTGTCACGCCCCGCTTCCCAAAATACGAAATACGATGGTGACTAGGCCAGCCATGCTCCTACGATCAATGAATAATCCTGCCGTAATCACACTTCTGCTTCTAGTTGTACATGGTAAGCAGTAAACACATCATGAGTAATGAGAATCACAGTAACTAAATCTATCTCATTTAAATGAATCAGAGTGTAACGGATACAACTAATCAGATAGAGACAAAGGAAATTATAGTGCTGACGTCGCTGGTCTAGATCTCCATAATATCCTCGAAGTAGGATAGGTCCTGATCTGAGCCAAGTCCACTTCTTACTCTAAGCATGCATACTCAGGTCTTCAGGACGACACAATATAGCAATATATATAATATGTGTATTAATGATAAACATGAAGTAGCAAGCATAGGGTAATAACATGAGAAGGTAATAACATGTACAGGTATGCAGTAGCATGTGTATCAGTCCAGTAATCAATGCATTGTCCATATCTATAAACCTATCAGTCTCTAAGTCTCAAAGTTCATGTCACTAAATCTATTGTCATTTTGAGCATGAACGTCAACTACCGCATGAGTATTCTCAAACCCAAGGCACTAAACCTATTCAGGGGCTTGGAAACATGGGCTCGAATCACGATCAGTACAATATGTACCATTCAAGCTCTGTACCACAGCAATACGCAATCACGAAATATACCGATAATGGGACTCCTGAGATTCCGTTGATCGGACTCACACTCTAACTACCCCAAAACCCCACGGTCTATATAAGATCTGACCACGAATCTAAATACTAGTCGCTCCATAACAAGTCTACGCGAGAATTGGAGGCACAGTCTCCATCAAGCATGTCTCGACTCGTATATGAGAAAAATGGACAGTCCTCGATGTCTTACCTATGACACTAAAATAAGTGCTTTCATAACCTTCCTATACTAGTTATAGTTACACTTATATAAGTCTCATAGACGTCGACAATACAATAACTAAATAGTTTCGTTGATTGTGTACAAGTACATGCCACTTTCGCTATTCAATCATGCTTTTATACTAACGCACTTGACACATTCTAAACACTAACACTTATCACTCGGTAATGTAAAAACAGTCACTAGGATATCAATAAAAATGATCACTAATCAAAGAGTGTAAAGCAATCACACGACATGATAGGAATGCAGTAAATACAATTCAATTAAATCAAGGCAGCCGGCGTTCTATAACTTGTAAAATTCACTATAAATCACACGTGCATAAACGGATAAAACAATATAAAAGGAATATGAAGTATACTTGATTATCTAAGCATTAAAATTAGTTTCATATCAATGGGCATTCTGGTTTAAGAGTTATGTTCATTTTAAATAAGGGATGTGCTGCTGGAATTCCAGTTTCAGAATTGAAAGTCCAATTTCGAGCTCAGTTTTCTATAAATTATGATCAGAATCAAGGAATTCTACAGTTGAATAAAATCTATTTCTATCAGTTAGGTTTCCAAAGCAACATACTTATTAGTAATATCCATCATATGTAAAGAGTTATGTTCTGTTTAAGGTCAATGTGTATAAACTGTCATTGCAGAAAACAGCCAGACATGTCGACGATATAAAATAATTTTAAAATATCAAACGGTACTTAAATTAAATTAAATTGACACCATAAGTTATCTAACTTGATTATCTACGCAAAAATATTGGACCCCACATATTTTCAGATTTATACAGGGATATACAGACATTTAAAATCAGATGTCGTTGGAAAATCCTGCTCTGGATTGCGGTCCAGAGCATATTTCTCTCAAGTTTTCACTATCATAACATGGTGATATTAAATAAAAATTTATAGAGGATTCTGGTTTATCTATCTGACTTCGATACGGGCCTTAGAATATAGCGTTACGAGTTATATTTAATTAAATATGAATTTTGTAACGCGATATGTACAGTAAATTCCAAATTTAACGCAATCAATTGGGGGTGTCATTTCATGATGATAATCTCGATACTTTTAACTCAATTTTTTACACGATAATCAATAACTATCATGCCCCTCTTCTCAGTAAATGAAAACGGTGACGTGGTAAGCCCGCAGCATATTTATCCAGAGAAGGTCATTCCCTAAATAAATATACTAAGCATATTGAAACAATAATACATAATGTAAGAATAAATCGAGATTGTAAAATTTCTTCAACAAATATCTTTATTTATATTCAACTTGAAATACTTACAGATACAAGAGTTCAACTGAAAAGTAAATACAATAACATAAATTTCTAAACAAGTGTCATACATTAACTGAAAAGAAAATGATAATTAGTTTAAGCCTGAGCCATGATCTGGTCGTACTCCTCTTCTGTAACGTCCACCTTCTCGGTATTTGATGAACATTCCAAAAAAACAAAGGTGAGTGGAATGTACGTCGGCGAACTAGCGCTCGGTAAGTGCCAAAGGTAAAAGTGGAAAGTGACAAGTATAAAATAATCATGAAATAATGTATATGACAAGTAAAAATATATGTAATTGAACATGGTATATGTACTAAAGGTTTCTATATGGTCATTATATTAACGTTAAGTTCCAAGTGTAAATGTCAACGCAATCGTATAAGTATTCACGAGCTCAAGAGTGGGGCCCCAGGAGTAAGAAAACACGGACTCATTTCATGTGTTATCATCGAGACTCCAAGCTGTGAAGGAGTCGACCCGACTGAGATTCGAATAAATAGAAAAACAGGTTAATACGGGACTTCTGAACCTCCGTTGGACTCACACAAGAAACTATCCCAAACACCCCGTGTATAATATATATTATAACTGCAATATATCCTTAATTAATTTGATTGGTTGATTTACAACATGTCTTGATCGAAACCATAGATTGCAAAAGTTAAAGAATGAAGTCGAGTAGAATGCGAGTCATGTCATTGCAATCCTGGGTCAAGTCAAGTTAGTCGAGTGGATTGATTTCGAGTTAACGTTCAAGTTTAGCATCGAGTTTGATTAGAGTTCGAGTTTAAATTCAAGTTTGGATTCGAATTATAGACATTTCTTGTAAATGGATTTAACCATGGAAATTCAAAAGTTCGGGAGTAATCGGACAACTGCTGTACTTAGACGACAGGATTTGTGTCTTTTTCCATAACAATTGCCATTGATGACTCCATTAATTAGCAGTGTTGTCTAACCTGAGTAGACAAGTACTCACTTTCTCCGGCTCCCCGGGGCTCAAGAAAAATGATACCTCATAAACCTATATTAACATAGAGTCCTTAAAAATTTATTTTTGTTTTGTTTACATTGTTTGCATTTATCGAGAGGGTGTTATAAGAAAAAAAACTTTAATATTGATTAAAAATAAATCTCGATGGTGATTTATAATATTAAGAGTTTTTATGAAAATGTATTTTAGTTTTAGTGGTATTTTAGTGATGAAACCTAGCTTTTAAAATTTTATGGTATTTTTCTGAAAACTACTATTTTAGGAACTTTGTGGTATTTTATTAAAATTTTAATCTTTAATTTTAAAATATGATTTTCACAATTTTTTTTATTGAAAATACGGATTTATAATTTTTATATAATTTTCCAAAGTTTAATTTGTTTTAAAAAGTCGTATTCTTTTAAATCGTATTTTTATTTCCTTTCGAGACCGAATTTTCCGTGAGGAGTTATGTATCCGCTCTACTATCCCAAAGACGTGCGATAACCCACACCATCCTTAAATGGGTTCCCCTAAAAGGATTGTAGAGGCGCAATTGCAAAGGATTTTAAAAATATAGATTAAAAACGTTTATTTGTAAAAACAATGGTATTTTACTGTAAACTGTATTATTTAAATTAAACATACATATAAAATATCGTGTTATGAAACTGTAGTGTGTGTGATAGGGTAGATCGTTACCCCGTGAATTTCCTAGAGGTATATATGTTAATTATCGAATAAAGGGTACTTTTAAAGTTCATGGTATTTATATGAAAAGTGTTCGATATGTGTTTATTTCGCATGAAATTTTAATTTCATTAAAAAGTAAATGATGAGAAAAAATCGTAATGTGAATTTATAGTATTTGTGTGACATATTAGGCCTATTAAAGACTATAAAAATTTTAACTTCACTTTGTCAATATCGTTTTAGAAATTGTTTTGAGGTGAAAAGAAAGAGAGAGAAAAGTGACTTACGGTTTTAAAGCGTTAACAAGGTAGGAAAAGAAGGAGGGGATGCCTTTGAGGATCGTGGTATTGTCGGGAAAAGGCTCCGGTCTTCAACGGAATGAAATTGATCGCTAACTCCATTTGTCTTGCCTTAACTCTTCTTGAACTTAAAGAAATTTAGATAGAGATTTTCAGAATGAGGAGAGCTAGGAGATGGGGTGTATTTATAGTATAGAAGTGAGGATGTGTGAGTAAAGAATTTGAATTACAAAGAATTAAAATAAGATTAATGAGTGAAATGAAGGGTCTCTGGTTTAATTCAGGGTAATCAAATATAACAAAGGAGTAGAGGGGAGTTGAAGAGGTGCACGGGGGAAGCACGGATCGTTTTGGAGTCGATCCAACAGCCGGTAGCGGCCCAGAGGGGAAAACGAGCGGTCGGATGGGAGCTATCTGCCTCGAGATTCGTGCCATGCGTTTAACTCATAATTAAAACCTCATTTATCCTGTTTGATTTTTCTGAAACTTTTCGTTTCACCGTGTATTGCACTTGCAACTCTTGGGCTTCCGATTAAAAATAATTAGGACTGATGGGAATTGAACACACAGGCTATGTCACAGAAGTGTAGATGTTTTACCAGTGAGGTATAAGTTGCTTCTTAACTTTATTGAACAAAAATAACTTATAACTCCTAATCAGGCTAAAATACCTTTCTTATACATTAAAAAAGTTAATTTTGTATAGGGATTTCAGAGTCGTTACACTAACAGATAAAGGGATTTGATGATCACAAAACATGGCATTTTAATCAGGGTTTTCATTAATGTCTCGTTTCATGCTTAGGTTATAAATACAAGTATCGATTGTCGTCAGTTTTATCGAATTGATTATAACAAGTAAATACTAAATGAAATCATTATGGTTGATAGACCCGAGTTGAGTTTGATTCCACAAAATAAATACGGCGGCTCACTTTATGAATATACGATTACGACTTTAAGTTACACACACACACACACACACACACACACATATTTATTCCAATGTTTAAAATATCTCGCTACGTATCTCTCTATTTTACGCTATATAGCGTAGCTTAGTCTATTCGCTACGTAGGTTTGGAAAAAATTTAAATACAAAATAGCTTACGTTTTTTCTTCAAATAGCTTAAGCTTTTAACAAATAGTATATACTACGCTATGTGTACGTTATTTTCATATAAGATTTCCAATTGAAATTCTTAAGATTTCCTATTGAAATTCTTAAGATTTCAGTATGTAATCCTTAACAATATGAAGACGGTATCATTAAAGTTGTAACCTCTCAATTTGAAATCATATTTAGTAGCCATGTTTCACAAATAGAGATTATTTAATTGATTTTCGATAGATTTAATACTAGTATGAATCACATATATGAACTTAAGGATTGAAAATTTTGAAAGTATAGTTTTTTTTTGGAATTTTGGGGAGTAGAGAAACTGCAACCGCAAAATATATTGTTACATTACTTATTGTTCTATGTTCCCAAGCTAATTTTATATATTTATAATAATATAATTTATTATAAATGAGATGATCATAGTTGTTCCCATAATAATTAAATACAATAATAAGAGCTAAGCTCTTTTAAATCCAATGAGGCAGCGCCTTACGTACTCCCCATGTGAGCGTCAGCGCCGACCTCTTATAGGATTAAATACTATAGTGGCGCCGCACGTGAAATTCACACGAGCGCCAATATGCAAAGCACATGAGCGCCTGTTATATATAAGAATTTAATTTTTAAGTGGTGCCCACGAGCATAACACGAAAGCGCCAGCATCCAAATTAAGAGCATGTAGAATTAAATTCTACACAGAGCCGTTGGATCGAATATCCAATGGTGATGATAAATCATCAAATGATAGAATTAAATTCTATTAGGAGAAAATATCTCCCTAATCTTTCTAAGTGAGAAAAATATTCTCAGTTGGATCAAATATCCAATGTTAGAATTAAATTCTATTTCTTTTGGGAATATATTTCCCCAATTTTTCAAAACAAAGAAAGATTGTTCTCTTTAAAACAGAAAGCCCTTGGATTAAAATCCAATGGTGATTAAAAATCACCGTTTGACGGAATTAAATTCTGTATATGGGAAAATATTTTCTTAATCTTGTTAAAAAACAAAAAAACATATTCTGTAAAACAAAAATCACTGGATCAAAGATCCAACGGTGGATAAAATTCTCCATATAATTTTTGAGACCAATAAGATCAATTAGAATCTTTCAATGAGAGATTTTCTGAAAACTAATCAACAATTTGCTTTGCCTATAAAAAGGACCTGAGACTTCAAGTCTCAGAAGGGCGAAAAATAAGATAACCCCCATAAGTTTCTGCAAACAAAAATATAGAAGCTACAATTGAGAATTGAATTCTCTTTCAAAGAAGATCTACCTGTTCTTTTAGACCCTAGGTAAAGAAAAAAGTAGAGATAAAATATATCTCTTTTGCCTAGCATAAAGAAAAAAAGGGTTCAAGCTTTCATAAAAAGAACTTAATTCTTCCTCTAATCAGAGATTTGCAAAGAAAATCTCCCTACAAGTTGAGAATTTAATTCTCATCGGGGAGATTTAGTTCTTCAAGCTCAAAATGTAGAGGAAAGAACTAAATTAAAAGAAAAAGAGAGAAGAGAACTTATGGTTCTAGGAATCTAATTTCTCTGGAAGCAGGGTTTAACCCTATATAAAAAAAACTTAATATAAAAAGAAAATTAGTTCTCCAATAAAAAAAAGATCCCAGATCTTCAAAAAACAAAGATCTTAGCGATCATTAATGGTCGTTCTCCGCCGAAAACCGGGAAGACTGACGTCTTGGGGCAGATACTATTTGGTGTTATCCGTCCACCTCTCCGAAGATGCCGAATTGATTTATGGCACCGTGCATCGGAGGTTTAGACGGATGCGGCCGATGTAGCAGTCTTTGTCAGATTCCCCCTCGTTTGAGGGATTTTTGATTGTGGGGACGCTCTTCCTTGCAGGCGCAAGCCCGTGCAGTTAATTACGCTACCGTATCGCGGTAACCAATTTCTCCTTCTCCAGATGGTCACATCGTGTCGTATGTGTGTTTGTTTTGTTTTTGGTTGCCCGTGGATTGTATACGGAGGACTAGTTTATGTTGTCGCCCGTAGGGCGTGGATTAGTCCAAATCCGTATTTTCTTAGATTTGCGTTTTGGTTTGGGTTTAAGGATCGTTAATCTCATTTGAGACTAAGATCAACTTAAACGTTTGTTAAGGATACGTTAGTCTAATTTTAGGCTAAGATCAACTTAACCATTTGTTAAGGATACGTTAGTCTAATTTTAGACTAAGATCTACTTAACAGGATCATTTAGATCCAACAAAAGAGAATTTAGGCTCTATTGTTTTAGTTTAAGGACTTTGCGGTCCATAAGTTTAAGGACATCATAGTCTGTGGAGTTTAAAGATATTATAGTTTGTAAAGTTTAAAGACATCATAGTCTATGAGTTTAAGGACCTCACAGTCCATAAAGTTTAAGAACATCATAGTCCATGAGTTTAAGAACCCCACAGTCTATAAACTTTAAGGACATCATATTCCAGTTTAAATACATCATAGTCTGTGTGGTTTTGTTTCAACCGTTTGGGGATGCACCAAAAGTTATTGGTTATTGAGACCCTCCATCTCTCTGAAGACGTTGAAGGATTACAACGACATGTATCAGAGGTATGAAGAGATGTACCCTTGAACCAATATCCCGATTTGGGGAATGGGATGAACATCAGTTTAGATGTCATCTGTTAGGAGAACACTAGTCATCTTTGGGACTAGGATTAGTTTGGGGAGCTTGAACATGGGGGATCAGTTGATTGGTGAAAAAAGGGTCTTGGCTTCGGAAGACTTGGCTAATTTGAGCTAAGGTTGATTTCCCTTAATCACCTCATAGTGCAATGCACTGAATCAGTGTTAAACACTGGACTTTGGAGGAGCTCACGTGTAAACACGTGAGGGCCCCGAAGTGGGTATTGTTCCTTGAGTTTATTCCCTCATATATATATATATATAAAAGTACTGAGCACTTGGCTTACGTATGAGAACATGAGGCGCCCGATGTGAGAACTGTTCTCTGGATTTTATTCCTCTTTCATTTATAAGTGCTAAGAACTTTTTTCATCAAACAGTCACGTGCAGACACATGAGGTGCCTTCAAAATGCGAGCGCTGTCGTTGGAATTTCCCCCCTTTTATACACCACTGTTTGGGGGTCACGTGGGAACACGTGAGGTGCTCTGAAAAATGAAAATTGCCTTTGTTTTATTCTCCTTTTCTTTTTCTGAGTGCTAAGCACCATCAAGGGATCACGTGAGGCACTCCCAAATTGAGATGTGTTTTAGATTTACTCCCCTTTTTGAAAAGCTTGTTCGGTGGTGCGCCAAGAGTTATTGCTTATTGGGACCCTCCACATCTCTGAAGACGTTGAAAAATTACGACATGTATCGGAGGTGTAGAGAGATGTACCATTGAACCAAACTCCAGATTGAGGGGAGAGATTATGGTGGAATGAACATCATCTTAGATACCAGGAGTTCGTTAGCTATTTCTGAGACACGGATCAATTTTGAGAAAACCTGAGTATAATGAGGGCTCGGCTGATTGATGACCAAAAAAAGGTTTTGGCTTTAGGAGACTTGGTTAATTTGGGCTAATGTTGGCCTCTCATAGTGTTAAACACTAGTGTCTGATCAGCGCTCACGTGCTCCCACGTGAGGTGCTTGAAATAGTGTTAAACACTAAGAATTTGAGGCACTCACGTGGGATCACGTGCGGCGCTTGAAGTAGTGTTAAACACTAAGAATTTGATGTGCTCACGTGAGACGCGTGCAGTAGTATTAAACACTAAGAATTTGACGCGCTCATGTGAGGTCACATGAGGCGCTTGAAGTTGGCGCTGCTCCTTTGGGTTTATTTTCTTGTTTCTTTTCTGAGCGCTAAGCGTTATTGGGTCACGTGGGATCACGTGAGGCGCCCCAAGAATGGAAACCACCATTTGATTTATTACCTTTCTGCTTTATAAAAGTTAAGCACTGCTTGGGGGTCATGTGGGATCACGTGAGGGTTTATTCCCTTTTCTTTTTTATAAGTGCTGAGCACTTCTCGGGGGTCACGTGGGATCACGTGAGGCGCCCCAAGAATGGAAACTGCCCTTTGATTTATTCCCTTTTATCTTTTATAAGTGCTGAGCACTTCTCAGGGGTCACGTGGGGTCACGTTACTAGATCTCATTCTTTCCCTCTTTGTTCCTTATAGGTGCTCATATGGGATCACGTGAGCTTTTATGTAGCGTTTGAATGCTAATGGATCATCAGGCTGTTCTTCAATGGTTCCGAGGGATCAAGTTCTCTTTTTGTTCTTTGTAGGGATTAAATTCTTATTAAAGGGTTAAACCCTAGTTCTAGAGGAATTAAATTCCTATATGTTTTGTAAGAGCTAAACTCCTTTGGATTCAGTTCTTTCCCCTAGGTTTTGAATCTGCATGACAGAATCTCCCCGGTGAGAATTAAATTCTCAACTTGTGGGGAGATCTGCTTCTGCAGATCTTAACCAGAGGAAGAACTAAGTTCTTTGAGAAGAGTTAAACTCTTGGTTTGAGAATTAAATTCTCTTTTTGTGAGAGCTTTTGGGAGGGGTTCTTCTATATTTGGAAAGAGAGATCATTGGTCGTTGGGACCCACCACCTCTCCGACGACGCTGAGGGATTACAGCGTCATATATCGAAGGTGTGGAGAGATGTACCCTTTGAACCATGTCCCACTTATCAGGATGAAGAATATGTTAAAGCTTAAACTCCTAACTGCTGAAAAAGGCATCTTTGCGTTCGCGCACGTGCGTCGCACTTATTGGGTGCACGTGCGTCGCACGTGGCGGGTGCACGTGCGTCGCACGTGGCGCGCTTGCACATCATGGAGGGCTGCTAAGGCCCTAACATGGAGAACTAAGCTCTTTTGAGTATTGAATTCTCCCACGTGTGTTGCACGTGTTTGGCTCACGTGCGTTGCACATGGCGAGCATGTGGCGGGTGCACGTGCATTACACGTGGCACACTTGGCGCTTGCGCATATGCGCATTATGGGGAGAGCAAGCTCCTATGGAGAACTAATCTCCTTTGAGAATTGAATTCTCTCACGTGCATTGCACGTGTTTGGCTCACGTACGTTGCACGTGGTGCGTATACGTGCATTGCACGTGGCACATATGCGCATTATGGGGGGAGCAAGCTCCTATAGAGAACTAATCTCCTTTGAGAATTGAATTCTCTCATGTGCGTTGCACGTGTTTGGCTCACGTGCGTTGCACGTGGCGCGCATGTGGCGGGGGTACGTGCGTTGCACGTGACGCTTGCGCATATACGCATTATGGGGGGGGGCAAGCTCCTAAGGAGAAGGGATCTCTATTTTTGCGATGTGGGACTAAAAATGCATCCCCATGTAGTAGAGCATTATTTTAGATTACACGTGTGTCGCATATTTGCTTATAACTTTTGATCCCACATGAATTATGAGGCCCATAATATATCAAATCGAAGGAGTTTTCGAGACAATTTCGATACCATCAGAATTTAGCTGTTTGTCATTCGGGAGTTTTTCAAAATACAGCCCGGAAAATACTGGTTCGTATTTTCTTCCTTAGATTACACGTGCATAGCACATTTGCTTATAACTTTTGATCCCGGATGAATTATGAGGCCCATAATATATCAAATTGAAGCTTTTTTCGAGAAGATTTCGATACCATCAAAATTTAGCCGTTTCTCATTCGGGAGTTTGTCAAAATAAAGCCCGGGAAATACCGGTTCACATTTTCATAAGCATATCGCTGCCATTTGATACCTTGGGCTCTTTTGCGCAGAAATTTTGGTGGGAACAAATTGTTAGTGATATATATGCCCTAGAGCCCATTATTGTACATGAGATGTATATTGTAGTGGATGCTGGGACATATATAGGGTGGATTTTCTTGCTCGACATGATAATACACTATCTGGTTGCTCTTTATCTTGACATGTATACTTATTATCTCTCTGTTACATGTTGATAAATCCCTTAGGATGTGTACTCGACTTCCAGGATTATGATGCAGATCATACTAGTAGGGCCTGGGTAGTTCATGAGTACATCCTTCAATGTTCCTAGTCGTGGGAATATCGTGACGGGGCATCAATATTTCAGAGTAGACTAGCGTATATCTTCTCGACCCATGTGATGGGCGATGGATGATTCCATATCCATTGGTGTTTGACATCAGAGATGGAATACGGGTGCTCAGTGGAGACTGGGTACACTGAACGGACTCACCGAGAACTCCCAGATGGTATTATACCTCACGTCAGATAGCAGTTCTCTGGTGACACTCGTACAGCTTAGTCTGTTGACCCGAGATCGTCATAGAGTCTTGTGTGTCTCCCACTGTGCTTTGATTTCCACCCTACCACGGCTCTACTGAGGCGTGCAAATAGGTGGTTTTTGGGTACAGTCCCGAGTCACATGGAGGCAATGAGCGATAGGAGGGAATTCGTCTCTCCCAGTATTGGGGGTTGATGTTGCGCTATGCTCTACTGGCCATAACAGAAAATCCCTGGTCAGGGTTGCTGTGATTTATTGGTAAGTATTATCAGTGGTTTCACGACCGTTATGGACCTTACATCGGAATGACTTATCAAGCTACTGGGGTCTGACGTTTACCACCCCTAGGCGAGATATGCGACATATTAGACGAACAAACCGGACTGTGCTGTAAGTGTTACTGATTGGATTCGCAGAAGTGTGATCAGGCTTGCTCGTTGATCTTCTGATCGCTAAATACCCGGGTGGCCGTTACGTTTAGCAGACCGCTTGCGGCTTGTGGGTGACTGATATGATCACCACCTACTGTCTGCGTATTGACGAGTCTTTAGAGTCCTACACAGAACTTTCCTGGCTCAAGCGAAACGAAATAGGAGCGCATATGGGATATGTGCGGGACCGAGAATAATACCAGTATGTGATATTGTATTCTATTCTCGCGATTTGTATCATCGGTCGGTTACATGCGATATAGCCGGGTTACCGAATCAAGTGTTGATTCGATATATTGATACACTAGATATTAGTCGGTTATATGCGATATGACCGGATCATTAAATCAAGTGTTGATTTAATGATTTAATGTATAATTATATATTTGATATATTACTTTACATTAATTAGTATTAGTTCACTTAAGATTATTTTCTCACTTGATGTGCATAAAGTGTATATGTGATATATAATTGTGTACATGTTTGTATCATGATTGATGATACATGCAAACTTGGGTGTGTGTATGACTTACACCATATTTAAGATAATGGTTAGGGTATTTATTTCTTTTGTAATTCAAAATGGTGGTTTTCTTTGATTCGCTACCGATGAAGGAAGGCCATACGCGCCTCTTGACTTGAAGCGTCATGAAGCTTAAAGCATCTTTGACAAAGTCTACACACTTTGTTTTACTAAAGATATTTATTAACCAAACCATTAGCTTAAACCATGGTTTAGTCTCTACAAAGGTTAGTGGATGATACTAACTCACCCATGGTTGCATAATTGATCATTATTTTTTTCTCATTATCATTTTCTCATTATTCTTCTTCTTCTTCATCCAAAAAAAAAACTTGCTAGATTTTTCTAAGTGAAGAAACAAAGTGAGAAATAAAAATCTAAAGTGAACCCACTTCCTATTTCATCATCCTCTACTACTTGCCATTTAGTTTAGGGTATTCTCTTCACAAAGTTCTTGACCTAGTGAAGGGTTAGCTTGAGTTTGAGTCACCTCGACGTAGTTCATCTTCGGCCTCGAAGAATACGAGCAATCTTGTTCATTTCTCCGGGGAATTCCATACTAGAGTCCGGGAGCTCGATGATCGCAGCGAAGGGACGTCAACACAGAGCTTTAGAAGTGAAGGACCGGATCTACAAAGGTTGTATTTTCGTTCACTTCTCTTTGTAATGTAGATTACTTGTTTTGGTTACCCTAGTTTTCTAGTACGATTCGTAGTTGATTGCTTAGCACCCCTTTGATTTTTTGTTGTGGCATGTGTGATGCTTGCAAACCCTAGGTTAGGCGCTAAGGAATCCCAACATGGTATCAGAGCCTAACTAGAAATCTAGACGATGTTAGATTAATACGGAAATGAAACAAATCCGTAAACACGCAATTTCTGGAACCCTGCACATTTTTCTCTCTGTTGATTTTCAAAAGTTCTGTAAAGATTGTGCAAACAAGTGTAGAGTCATATATGTGAGACCTATAGTGCACAGAACAAAAACGAGGCCCATTGCTCGGTTTTCAACCGAGCACATTCACTCAAAAACTGGGGAGGCCGGTCTTGCGTGCTTCTCTGTGCATCGTTTTTGTTTTGTGCTCTGGTGTGTGTATTTTGGGGTTTCAGGTATTGTTTGCTTGGTCCAAATTTTCATGTGATGTAAATTTTGCTATAGGACCAAAACGGAGTGTTTCGTAGTCGTATAATTTAACATTGTGATGGTAACCTAGGCTATGTTTAACACTTTGAATGAATTTCAAACAGCACCCTATGCCCCCCCCGAAATTTCCAAGTATTGAAATTTTTCTAAGTTAATTATATTCAATTTTCGTGCAAGTAACTCTATGGACCCTCTAGAAGAACATAAATCTTAACTTGATTCTATGCCCTCGGAACTGCGGCTTGAACCCTAGGGTTTACCGTAGTTCCGCGGTGTCATAGGTGAGGCGTTGGTTTGACCCTTCTACGGCTGGATCATGGGTATTGTGGCACGTTTTGGGTACTTTAACTTCGCTCAAGTGTTGAGCTTATCGGTTGATGGGGTGTTAATTGATTCGGTCGAAACGTTTAACATCGTCTAGTATATTGTGATCAATACTTGGAATCAACAAAATTTGAATTTTATAAGTCTAGAAATTTAGTCTCATCTGATCGGTTGCCACGGGATTTTGATGCGATCAAAAGTCCGTCGCAATCACTTTGTGTATTCGGATACTCGCCGGGTAACATTACTAGATAGCCACACCCCATATCCCCGACAAAGTGACTGTAGGAGAACTCCGTTGCCAAAAATCATCCGTCCGGGTGCTCGCGGCCGCGGTGTTCCGCCTAAGTGCTCTTCGTCGTGGGTATTGGGGGGTATGGCCGTATACTAACGTTTCCGACAAGCATTCGATCGGGATGTCGGGAATCTTGTTGAATTGCCCGACTGATTATTGGAAAGTGTTTTCAATATCGAGACTAAAATGCGGGGTTTATAATTGTTAGGCATGCGATGTCTAAGGAATTCATATAGTTAGGCATGAAATCCGTAATATGTGATATTACGGGTTTATGATGTCTATGGTTGTTGCGGATTCCAACTGTTGTAGTTTTCATTTTCTTTTCTGCGACCGTAAGTGTAATATGTGGAGTATCGCCGGTTTCGTTGCTATAAGTCAACGACAATTGGGATACGCATATTTACTTATGTTGATTACATATGATATTATGTGTTGCTGGATATGTTATATTGGATCGTCGTGTTTGAATAGCCGGGATTTTTTTTATGTGATATGAGTGTTTTTCATTTTCATTCATGTAAAAACTTGTATGTAATATTATTTTATTGGGGCACTTCCGGGTTGAGGAAGATGTCACCGTTGATGTATATTATTTACTTTTCCGTATTAGGATAGACCCAAGGAGGGGAGCACAAGTAACCGGGTTCTAGAGTCCAGTGGGAGGCCATCTCGAGGTGTCGAGTCCGGTTCTCCTAACTCTAGAATTGGTAGGGTTGCTTGCCACTCTCGTAGGGGTCTAGGGGTGTGGTTTTGGCTATTCATCACGACCGTGGAATCCGTGTTTTATACTGGCTCAAAATAAAACACGGACATCCTAGTATATCCAATATTTCATATGTTGTTTTTTGATGCGTTATCAGTGATGTGATCATTTGATATGTGGAGATAGATGCTGTATATAGTATATATGATATATTATATAGACGTTGCTTATGTTTTACACCCGCGCTAGCCCTATCCCGCTCTGTCGTTAGTTACCTAACCTAACGGTGCATGACGGGACATCGAGGCGAATGCGGATGGAATAAGCGTACGTTGTATTTATCTGTGATGTTTAGGTGCCTTAAATGATAGGACATTCATTGATGAGATTAATGAAAGAAAATAAACCTAAAATATGTCGTGGAATCGAATTTCAAAAATTTGGTAGCTCTAGTTGTTGCTTTGCATAGCGGTATTCCTTGTAGAATATCCAGCACCTCATTCGACGAGGAAAGAGCCGAGATCCCTTCACCGGGAGTGACCTCTTTAGCAATAACTAGCAGATGCTACAACCCTCGGTTTGTCCTTTGATTTCTTTTCTAGTTCTTGCTTTGCATAGTGGTATTGTGAATATCCTGCACCTCATTCGACGAGGAAAGAGCCGAGATCCCATCACCGGAAGTGACCTCTTTAGCGAAACTAGCAAAAGCCTAAAAAACATTCCATTTTAAACCATTTGATTCTGCAACGAGATCAAGTTCAAAGCGTTAAAGGTTTTCTTAAAAACCATTTACAACCCTCCATCATTTTAGGAAGTAGAGTACTTAGTATTCATGCTGCGTTTGTTGACCTTAGCCAAGGCACAGTGTACGGTAGCTAAGTGATGTCTTCCTACAAAGCATATGATGCGATTAGTTAGGACAGTGATGTGACTTTGTTGACCTTAGCTAAGGGTCATGTGGGTGGGTCTAATTAATCACGAAATGACGGGTAGAACTTGACTTGTTTTCCCTATTTTTTCCTAAGTTCCCGATATCATTTCTTTTTCCGTATCATTATTTTTTTGTGTGAGGATTAGTGCTTAAGTCGTAGTATTTATATTCTGAAAACCAATTTGGAAAACCAAACCCTAGATTTAAAACCAATTAAAATCAAAGCCTAATATAATTTTAACCCAGCCCAACAAATAAAATAAATATTAAAAATTGAAATTCCTAAGCCCGGCCCAGCATCCTTCCCTCAGCCCCAAGGGAAAAATCTAAAATAAATTAAACCATTCTTCCGGCCCACTTCCTCAGCCCACACAACAAAATTTAATTAAAATGAATTCTCTAAAAAAACTCCTAGCCTACTCACTCCAGCCCGCCTCCTCAGTTGACCTGACCCGACCCGCTCCTATTCCTCCTCCTTCCCCAACGGCTAATTCCCTCCTTTCCCTCTCACCTCTTCATTTCGCGATCCACCTCCGCCGCCGCAGCTCACGCCCACGCCCTCGCAGTGCTGTTACCCCCTCATATCCCCTATCTCCCTCACACCCTCATCTCTCTCTCACTTTCAAAAATTCCTCATCTCTCTCCCTCTCGAAAACTCACGAACCCCCCGCACTCGACTCCCTCCGAGGACGGCGAACCTCCTCGTCGATCCCACCATTATCCCTCGCTCACTTCTCTCCACCAACAGAGCTCCCTACACTACCCCCTTCGCCTCCAGCCTTGCACACCCAACTCCCCTGCACACCCAACCCATTACACCCGAGCTCGACCACCACCTGCCCTCGATGCTGGTGAGCTTATCGCCTCATCGTCGGCGCCCTGAACTCCCTCGTCATCAGCATCATCACCAACACCCCATAATTTACACACCCGAACCTCTCTCTTCAAAAAATACAAAACCCAAAAACCCACACACATAACCCGACACCCTCTTGCTCATCGCCGGAGCGCCGCCGTCGACCGTTGTCGACCCCAGCGCACCTGGGAGATCCACAGAGCCTCCTTCACGCTTCCAGCGAGCACAAGACAACTCCGGGCAACTCCGACATCAAATCCGTATCGCGAGCCAAGCTCGCGCAAATCGATTCACGCCGTACATCACGCGTTCTTGACGCCGCTGCTGCCGTGCAACCCCGAGACGTTTCCAGGCAAGTAATTTACTTGCTACATGCTAATATACTCGTATTACAAATTCAAACGGATAAGTTATGAAATTCCTTTTTCCGATAAAACTTAGTGACATATGTGTTCGATGCTAGGCCCCAATGAAAATACTTGCCTACGTTGACGGAATTAAATTGTCTGTGTTGGCTCTTGTAGTGATGATTATCCTGTAAAAATCTTACTGGAAAATACGAATGTTAGTGACTAAAATGAATACCCCCAAATATACCGATAAAACTAGAAATTTCCCGTATCTGAAAATGATTAAAATTACTGTAAATTATGCACATACTGGAAAGATGCCTTCAAGGGCTTAAATCGAAGCCGACTCGACGAAATTTAACTCTATGTAAGCTTCTAATGTTTTCTGTACTGTAACTGCGACGATATTTAGATCGGAGTGCGACTCTGGACTGCAGTCCAGAGCGACTCTGGACTGCAGTCCAGAGCGACTCTGATTACTGTTTACTGTCCCAAAATGTGAGTCACTTTGTTTCCTGAATTCTTATGTTACGAAACTCTGCAATGGATTAAAGATGGATCTGTTATCTAAATAAAACAAGTGGTTTCATTCCGTTTCGTTGTCGGTTGCTATTTAATTTGTAAATAAAAAGGGCAGAACATATAACAGTCCAGAACAGATTCAGAAGTGACATACTAATGTTAAATTGTGTATAACTTTCGAGGTACAGATGCGATTGAGAATCCGTCTATTGCGTTGAATACCCTATCTAAAACCATAGATTTTATTCAACTGTAGCATTGCTAAATTCTGAACCTAAATGGGTGCAATTTGTGTCGTAAAACGGACGTTCAGTTCAGAAACTGAATTTCCATCCGCGAGTACTTAAAATGAAACAGCTGTATCTTGAATACCAGAAACCCGATTGAACTGAAAATAATTTTGATGAATTGTTGACTGAGTGTGCTATTTATCTTATTTGTATCATTTCATTTAATTCTAAACATATGAATTTATGCAATTTTTGTAAGTCAATGACGTGCACATTGGTTCATAACATACTTACCTTGTTAATGGCATACATACATATATCACACCCCAGTTGCCATATACTTAGTGTTAGTGCGTGTTAGAGTCAGTGGACATTGCATTATCGTGCGTGATTGATATTGGTTTAGGAGTGATGAGCACACCAATGGGAAGTGAATATTCGTGACAGTGATTGATACAGTGAACAGTGATAAAACCGTGCCATTGGTATACTTGTGCACGACTAAATCAAGATCATAAATAATATAAACCTGGGGATAAAGGGGAAATCGAAGTGGAAAGGGAATCGTATTTAGCGGGACCGTGTTTTAGAGGATGATCATTCGAGCAGCGATATATATATATTAGGTAGGATCTAGCGATCCGGCTGACAGGGTTATGTCCCGGGCGTGTGGGCCGTTGTCTCGGGTATGTACGAGACTCCTGTTAAACATGATCCTCCTTTCCACTATGTGATTTCAAACATGACCTAGAGACCGATAAGTGTTGGATATATGTATGCCCTAGAGGCCATTATGAGATAGTGTATGTACTGATGTATATATATATATTCGGGTGACAGTCTTGCTCAAAATGATAGTATGCTATCTGGTTTTACTTTATCATATGTTCACTTGATCATGTTTATATTCATTTGGTACATGTTGATAAATCCCTAAGGATATTGGCTTAACTACTGGAATTATGATGCGGATCATACTAGTGGGACATCTGTAGTTTATAAGCATATCCTTGAAATGTTCCTAGTCGTAGGTATATCGAGACAGGGCATCGATATTCCAGCTTAGACTAGCGTATACCATTCTTGTTCCATATGATGGGCGATGGATGATCCCATATCCGTCTGGTGTGTTGACACCGAAGATAGTATACGGGTGCTCAGTGAGACTGGGTACACTGAACGGACTCACCGAGAACTCCTATATGGTATTATATCATACGTCGGATAGCAGTTCTCAGGTGACACTGGTACAGGTTAGTCTGTAGACCCGAGATCGTCATAGAGTCTTGTGTGTCCTCCCACTGTACTTTGATCTCCACCCTACTGCGGCTCTACTGAGTCGTACAAACAGGTGGATTTTGGGTATAGTCTCGAGGCATGTGGAGGCAGTGAGCGATAGGAGGGGTTTCGTCTCTCCCGGTATTGGGGGTTGATGCTGTGCTGTGCACGATTGGCTATAACGGGAAGTCCCTGGCCAGGGCTGCTGAGATATTACTGATAAGTGTTATCAGTAAGTTTCTCGATCTGTTATAGACCATATACCGGCATGACTTATTGAGTTATTGGGGTCGACGATTCCATCCCTAGACTCGATATGCAGCATATCTGACGAAGAGACCGGACTGTACGGTTAGTGTTGCCAGATGGATTGACAGGAGTTTTGACAGGTTCGCTTGTTCTTATTCTGATCGCTCAATACCCGGGTGGCCGTTACGTTTAGCTGACCGCTTGCGGCTTGTAGGTGTTTGATATGATCATCATCTACTGCTGGCGTATTGACGAGTCTTAGAGTCCCACATAGAAGTTTCTCGGCTCTGGCGAAACGAAGTGGTGCACATATGAGATATGCGCAGAGCCTCGATTAAATACTAGTATATGATGCTGTATTTTAATCGGGCATTTAATATTAGTCGGGTCATATGAGATATGATGGATTTATTAAATCAAGTGTTGATTTAATATTGGCTTTTATATTATTTATTTAAATCCTTTTCTTATTTTGGATACATGGATGTATATGTACATGATGATGTGCACACATACATACATGCATGAAATGTATCATGGTTGTTGATACAAAGAGGAAGGCAATATAAGAATCATATTGTAGACATGATAATGTTTAGATTTTTCATTAAAGTTTAAAGGCAAAAAGAATGGTTAATGAGTCATTTCTTCCACACTCATCTACACACTTCTTTAACTCAACCATAGTTTCCATTCCTTTTGCCATTTAACCTTAGATGAAATATCTAGATTTTTATTCTACTATGGTTAAAGTTATGATAAGATCTCTCACTCTCTCTCATTATTTTTTTACATTATCATTATCTTAGAAAAAGAAAAAGAGTGAGAGTTCTTCTTCTTCCTCAAACCCTAGCTCTCTTTAAATAGTTAAAAAGAGTTAGAAAAAGAAAAGAAAAGGTAATAAATAAGAACATCAACCACTTCATCATCCTACACAACCCTAGCCATCTTGTGTAGGGTGTTGTGCTTCAAGGATTTTCAAAGATCGTAGGAAGCATCAAGCTTAGGGCAAAGCGCTTCGGGTGGATCGTCGTGGACGAGGAGTCGATCAAGTGGACCTTTCCAAAACTTAGGAGTCTTCCAAAGTGAACTACAAAGGTTGTAGTTTCAACACTTAGCATAACTTAACTCTTAATCTTGATACTATTAATTGTTACTTCATATATTCTAGTTCGATTCTTTGTATAGTTTGCTTATCACCTAAAAAAATTTATTGTTATAGCATGCATGATGCTTCTAAACCTTCATAGAGGTGTTAAGAAAACCCTACATGGTATCAGAGCCAAGCTAGAGCTTTGTAGTAACCTAAACGACATTGAAAACATCGAACGGACGAAAACCGACACCCGAAAAGTGCTCTCTGGAAATTTTTTAAAAACCTGGTATTTTTCAAATTAAAAATATGTAAAAAATAGAGCAGGAAATTGTATGGACCCACAAGAAAAACGATGCCCTAATTCACCTATTCAATCGCGGAACCGCGGCCAAGAGTGGCTTGTTGCGGCGGTTCCGCGACGGTATAGTTGAATTATGGGCCCATTTTTCTTGTGCTGGCCCGTATGTGTTTTCTGGTGTTACTGGTATATTTAGAATCTGCCCAGGTGTTGAGATTACAGAGCAGTTTCTGGTTGTTTAATGTGTTTGATCCGATGTTCCAACGTCGCTTAGTTTAATAGTATATGTTACAATAATTGAAATCTACAAATTTGTTTGTTGCGTGTAAATCTAGCAATTCGGTCTCGGGAATAACGGAAATCTTGTTGAATTATCCGGTTAGTTTTGAAAAGGTGTTTTCTTGAATGAGACCCAAATGCGAGCTTTACATTGTTTAGGCATGAAATCTTGTATATGTGATATTCCGGATTTGTGTTGTCTAAAGGCGGTTAAAGATTCCAATTATTGTATATTTCCTTTTTATTTCTCTGTGTCGAATGAGTTTTGATATGCAGGATTGTCGCAATGAATAGCCGGGGGTTTTCTTTTTATGTGAGATGAGAGTATTCTTTCAATTCATGTAATATTAATTTGTATGTAATATTCTTTTATTTGGGACACTTCCGGGGTGAGGTTGATGTCACCAGTGTTGTATATTATTTACTTTTCCGCATTAGGATAGACCCAAGGTGGAGGGCACAAGTGACCGGGTTCTTGGGTTCAGTGGAAGGCCATCTCGAGGAGTCGAGACCGGGTCTCCTAAACTCCAGAATTGGTAGGGTCGCTTGCCGCTCTCGTAGGGGTCTAGGGATGTGGGCTTGGCTATTCATCGCGACCGTGGAATCCGTATTTTTATTGCTGGCTAAATATAAAATAAGGACCTCCTAGATATCCTTTATGTGCTTCTGCTGCTTTTATTATCTGATGTGATCTTTTAATGTATATTTTCGTTTCTCTCTGTAATGGCTTAGGATTTAAATGATGGGACTACATTAATGAGATTAATGTAAAAGATAAATGAACCTAAAAAGATGTTGTAGAATCAGATTTTAAACACACTCGGCCTTTTTTGTAAGAAAAAAGCAAGTTTCAAAATGCGGAGCTTAAGCCACTCCTTTTAAACTCATTAGATTCTACAACGATATCAAGTTCAAAGCGTCAAAAGTTTTTCTAAAAACTATCCGCAACCCTCCGTCATTTTAGGAAGTAGAGTACTTAGTATTCGTGCTGCGTATTTTGACTTTAGTTAAGGCGCAGTGTACGGTAGCTGAGTGATGTCTTCCTATACTGCATATGATGCTGAATAATTAGGACATTCATATGATTATGTTGACTTTAGTTAAGGGTCATATGAGTGGGTCTAGTTAATCACGAAATGACGGGAAGAACTTGACTAGTACTTATGATATGTTGACTTTAGTTAAGGTCATAAGTACTAGGGGTAAAAATAAATTATATCGGGAATTTCAAGAGTTGAAAATTACAATGAGATTGTATACCTACTATATGATAATAGGATCCCGATCCCACTGCGAGCAAATGTTGTTCCCGGGAGAATTTTGCACTTTACAATTAGCTGACTCGGTAGGTGTCTAGAAAGGTGCTAAACGGGGCTACGCCTCTGGGAAGACGAGGTTTACTCTAATTAGGTCCGTGCGAAAGCACGGGGAACCTCCCTCAAGTACCGGCACTGGCCTGGCTGAGAGGTTGGCGAAGTTGTAGATTGTAATTAATCCCGGCTAGTTTTCTTTTTAAAAGGTTTTAAAGAAAATTTGATAAAAAAACAGTGGGAGACATCGATTAGACAAGATAATAACCAATCTGATCTTTGCAAGAGCATTCGCTAAGTGTATTCTTTTCTCTCTCTTAATGGCAGATACCCATGACAGGACTTAAGCTTCTATTAGACAAAAACAAGCTGAATGGGACAAACTATAAAGACTGGCTGAGGAATTTAAACATAGCCTTGACTTATGATAAAGTATCATATGTCCTTACCGCACCAGCCTTGCCCCCCCTAGGTCCTAAACCTTCAGTTGCGGATAGGGAAATCCGCAAAACCTGGGACACTGACTGTGCCACGGCAAAATGCCTCGCGCTTGCATCGATGGATAACACACATCAGAAGCAGCACGAGAATATGGACGTACAAGCCATATTCCTCCATACAAAAGAGTTGTATGGAGAGCAATCTCGCGTATTAAGATACGAAGCGTCTAAGAAATTGTTTCAGATGCGCATGACCGCTGGCACATCAGTAGGAGACCATGTTTTAAAAATGATAGCTCTCATAGAAGAGCTTGAGGACCTTGGGTGGACAATGGACAATGGACAGTATACAGATATCATTCTACAGTCTCTCCCCTCCACCTTTGCTCAGTTCATCGTTAACTTCAACATGCACAACATGGAGAAGGAACTGCCTGAACTCCTTAATATGTTAAGGAGTGCAGAGAGCACACTGAAGTCAGTGAAGACTCCCGTTATGTCTGTTGGGCAATCCTCCTCATCTTACCCAAAGGCTAAGGCCAAGGGAAAGATGAAGAAGAAACCCACCAAACCTAAGGGTGGAGTCAAAAAGGTAAAGGGAAAAGGCAAGTCCAAGGTTGGGGCATCAGAGAAAGGCGAATGTTTCCATTGCAAGAAGACAGGACACGGAGAAAGAGCTACTGAGCTCCTAGGCCTCATACATAGTGATGTATGCGGACCAATGTCTACACATGCAAGAGGCGGTTTTTCATACTTCATAACTTTTACTGATGATTTCTCAAGATTTGGTCATGTATATTTGATAAAACATAAATCTGAAGCTTTTGAGAAATTCAAGGAGTATAAACATGAAGTAGAAAACCAAACAGGAAAGAGTATCAAGATACTTCGATCGGATCGAGGTGGAGAGTACTTAAGTACTGAGTTCTTAGACTTCCTAAAAGAGAATGGGATTCTCTCTCAGCGCACTCCACCTTACACACCACAGCACAACGGTGTGTCAGAACGAAGGAACCGTACCCTATTAGATATGGTACGATCCATGATGAGTGATGCTGAGTTACCTCTCTCGTTTTGGGGGCATGCATTGGAAACAGCAGCTTTTCTGTTAAACAAAGTTCCAACCAAAACCGTGTCTACCACTCCATATGAGATATGGCATGGGAAGAAACCATCTCTTAAAAGAGTTAAGATTTGGGGTTGTCCGGCTTTTGTTAAAAAGCAGAATCCAGACAAACTCGAGACACGATCAGTCAAATGTATATTTGTAGGATATCCTAAACATTCGTTTGGGTATCTTTTTTACCACAAAGAGGAACAAAAAGTGTTTGTTTCTCAGTATGCCACCTTTTTAGAAGATGAAATTTTTTCAATCAATACAAATGGCAATGTGGTAGATCTAGAAGAAGTTCTAGAAACACAAATTACAGATGACAACTTGGCTGAACCTGAAGTTATAACAGAATCTAATGAACCTCAGCCACTCCGTAGATCTGGTAGGATTTCTCGCCCACCGGAGAGATACTACGGTTTTCTCATTGATGGTGATAGAGAAGACTGCATCATGGATGATGATGATCCTTCCAGTTTTCATCAGGCTATCACGAGTGGTGACTCTGTGAATTGGCTGGATGCCATGAGATCCGAAATGGAGTCCATGTACACCAACAAAGTATGGACTTTGGAAGATGTACCCTCCGGGATAAAACCTGTGGGATGCAAATGGATCTTTAAAAGAAAGATCGGTGTAGATGGACAGGTAGAGACCTATAAAGCAAGGTTGGTAGCGAAAGGTTTTCGTCAAAGACCAGGCTTGGACTATGACGAGACTTTCTCTCCGGTAGCCATGCTTAAATCCATTCGGATCCTACTCGCTATTGCTGCTCACTACGACTATGAAATCTGGCAGATGGACGTTAAAACTGCATTCCTAAATGGTGATTTAGAGGAATGCGTTTATATGGATCAACCAGAGGGATTCATTGATATTGGGAGCAGCGGTAAAGCATGTAAGTTACTTAAATCCATTTATGGATTAAAGCAGGCATCACGGAGTTGGAACATCTGTTTTGATGATGCTATCAAAGAGTTTGATTTCATCAAAAATCCAGATGAACCTTGTGTTTATAAGAAGACTGTAGGAAGAAATGTCGCAATCCTCGTATTGTACGTAGATGACATACTTCTGATAGGAAATGACATTCCTATGCTACAGTCGGTCAAATCATTCTTATCACAAAGGTTCTCCATGAAGGACCTGGGAGATGCCACATACATATTGGGTATACGGATCTATAGGGATAGATCCAAACGGTTATTGGGATTGTCCCAAACCAAGTACATTAACACCATCCTAAAGAGATTTAGTATGGAAGACTCCAAGCGGGGTGCCTTACCCGCTTGCCATGGAGTCACTCTCTCAAAAGACGATTGCCCAAAATCTGATATAGAGAGAGCTCGCATGAGCATTATTCCCTATGCTTCGGCAGTAGGATCGATAATGTATGCGATGTTATGTACACGCCCTGATGTTGCTTATGCACTTAGTGTAGTAAGCAGGTATCAATCTAACCCAGGGGAGAATCACTGGATTGCTGTAAAGAACATTCTTAAGTACTTGCGAAGGACTAAAGAATTGTTCTTGGTGTATGGTAATGGGGATCTCCAAATGGAGGCCTTTACCGATTCGAGCTTCCAGAGTGACAAGGATGACAGCAAGTCTATCTCAGGGTTTGCATTTACCCTCAATGGAGGGACGGTGAGTTGGAAGAGTTCCAAACAGGATACCGTTGCAGACTCAACGATGGAAGCTGAATATATTGCTGCAAATGATGCTGCCAAGGAAGCTATCTGGATGAGAAAATTCATCGCGGAGCTAGGAGTAGTTCCAACCATTATTGATCCAATACTTCTGTATTGTGACAATAATGGGGCTATGGCGTTGGCCAAAGAGCCCAGGTCCCATCACAAGTCCAGACACATCCTGAGGAGATATCATGTGATCCGGGAGATAGTTGATCGCCGCGAGATCGAGATTAAGAGAGTAGACACAAAAGACAACGCTGCGGATCCATTCACCAAGGCCCTCCCTCAGCCGCAGCATGAGCGACTTTTTGAGATGTTAGGTATGAGATATGCCAATAACTGGCCTTAGTGCAAGTGGGAGATTGTTGGATATATGTATGCCCTAGAGGCCATTATGAGATAGTGTATGTACTGATGTATATATATATATTCGGGTGACAGTCTTGCTCAAAATGATAGTATGCTATCTGGTTTTACTTTATCATATGTTCACTTGATCATGTTTATATTCATTTAGTACATGTTGATAAATCCCTAAGGATATTGGCTTAACTACTGGAATTATGATGCGGATCATACTAGTGGGACATCTGTAGTTTATAAGCATATCCTTGAAATGTTCCTAGTCGTAGGTATATCGAGACAGGGCATCGATATTCCAGCTTAGACTAGCGTATACCATTCTTGTTCCATATGATGGGCGATGGATGATCCCATATCCGTCTGGTGTGTTGACACCGAAGATAGTATACGGGTGCTCAGTGAGACTGGGTACACTGAACGGACTCACCGAGAACTCCTATATGGTATTATATCATACGTCGGATAGCAGTTCTCAGGTGACACTGGTACAGGTTAGTCTGTAGACCCGAGATCGTCATAGAGTCTTGTGTGTCCTCCCACTGTACTTTGATCTCCACCCTACTGCGGCTCTACTGAGTCGTACAAACAGGTGGATTTTGGGTATAGTCTCGAGGCATGTGGAGGCAGTGAGCGATAGGAGGGGTTTCGTCTCTCCCGGTATTGGGGGTTGATGCTGTGCTGTGCACGATTGGCTATAACGGGAAGTCCCTGGCCAGGGCTGCTGAGATATTACTGATAAGTGTTATCAGTAAGTTTCTCGATCTGTTATAGACCATATACCGGCATGACTTATTGAGTTATTGGGGTCGACGATTCCATCCCTAGACTCGATATGCAGCATATCTGACGAAGAGACCGGACTGTACGGTTAGTGTTGCCAGATGGATTGACAGGAGTTTTGACAGGTTCGCTTGTTCTTATTCTGATCGCTCAATACCCGGGTGGCCGTTACGTTTAGCTGACCGCTTGCGGCTTGTAGGTGTTTGATATGATCATCATCTACTGCTGGCGTATTGACGAGTCTTAGAGTCCCACATAGAAGTTTCTCGGCTCTGGCGAAACGAAGTGGTGCACATATGAGATATGCGCAGAGCCTCGATTAAATACTAGTATATGATGCTGTATTTTAATCGGGCATTTAATATTAGTCGGGTCATATGAGATATGATGGATTTATTAAATCAAGTGTTGATTTAATATTGGCTTTTATATTATTTATTTAAATCCTTTTCTTATTTTGGATACATGGATGTATATGTACATGATGATGTGCACACATACATACATGCATGAAATGTATCATGGTTGTTGATACAAAGAGGAAGGCAATATAAGAATCATATTGTAGACATGATAATGTTTAGATTTTTCATTAAAGTTTAAAGGCAAAAAGAATGGTTAATGAGTCATTTCTTCCACACTCATCTACACACTTCTTTAACTCAACCATAGTTTCCATTCCTTTTGCCATTTAACCTTAGATGAAATATCTAGATTTTTATTCTACTATGGTTAAAGTTATGATAAGATCTCTCACTCTCTCTCATTATTTTTTTACATTATCATTATCTTAGAAAAAGAAAAAGAGTGAGAGTTCTTCTTCTTCCTCAAACCCTAGCTCTCTTTAAATAGTTAAAAAGAGTTAGAAAAAGAAAAGAAAAGGTAATAAATAAGAACATCAACCACTTCATCATCCTACACAACCCTAGCCATCTTGTGTAGGGTGTTGTGCTTCAAGGATTTTCAAAGATCGTAGGAAGCATCAAGCTTAGGGCAAAGCGCTTCGGGTGGATCGTCGTGGACGAGGAGTCGATCAAGTGGACCTTTCCAAAACTTAGGAGTCTTCCAAAGTGAACTACAAAGGTTGTAGTTTCAACACTTAGCATAACTTAACTCTTAATCTTGATACTATTAATTGTTACTTCATATATTCTAGTTCGATTCTTTGTATAGTTTGCTTATCACCTAAAAAAATTTATTGTTATAGCATGCATGATGCTTCTAAACCTTCATAGAGGTGTTAAGAAAACCCTACAATAAGGACACAGATCATATTTTGCATCATATAGTGACATAGTGATTACTCGCATTGTACTTTCACTGTTATTACCTCTTTTACCTGTTTCATCTTATATAATAATATTGTTATTGTGTCGCTCTGACAACCTGAGTATGCATGCTCAGATCCCGTGGAAGGACCAGCGCAGGAGACGGATCTACCTTTCGAGTTCACAAAGATATAGTCTGGTGTACTTTCTTTCTTTACTGCTTTCCATAAAAGTGATCGTGAGATTGAACTTGGTTAGTAACTGTTCTTGTTATCTATAATTTGTGAACAATGGATTTTAATGTAATAAATTAGTGATGTGATTCCTTTACTACTGTGCTTTATTTACTGATTACCATGTAAGGCTAGAAGCCGAAGTGTAACTACGGCGGGATGATTCCTTGACCGTAGGAGCATGGCTGGCCTAGTCATCCCTTTTTTTCCGTATTTTGGGAAGCGGGGCGTGACATGGTTTAGTTGGTATCAGAGACGTGTTTAGTATCAAGGGATAACATTAACTACACTGTATTACGTTATTCTCGTTTCACTACTCTTGATTTTCATCCTTGAATCTGATCTTACCCTTTTGAATCTTCCAGTAATATGATGTCCCCGAACGACCCCTCCTCGGACTCCAGCTCTCAGGACCGCACGGAAAGAATACTTAGTGCACTGACCACTCTCGCGGAAGCTCAGGAGAGGAAGACAGATTTACTCGATGAGGGACTCAGGGCGATTACCGCCGCAGGAGGACCCTCCGCACTCATTACCGCCCCCGAGGGCGCTACCCCACCAGCTTATCATGCTAGGGCTGGTACCGTATCAGACTTCCGACGTTTGCATCCAGCTGCATTCACAGGGTTAGCTGAACCCCTTGAGGCCGAGCAATGGCCGGCGAACATGGAGAACTTACTGACAGCCGCCAGGGTTCCAGAGGAAGATAGGGTGGACGTGATAAAGATCCAATTAGAAGATGAAGCCCGTACATGGTGGTCGGTGGAAGAAAGCAGGCTAGACGGGCCGATTGAATGGGGCAAATTTAAGGAGTGTTTCCTAGATCATTATTTTCCTTCCACAGCCAAGGCAGAAATGGAGGAAATGTTTATTCTTTTGAAGTAGAATGGATGCTTAGTGGACGTATATGCGGCAGAGTTCAACCGTCTGAGCCGTTTTGCTCCATACATGGTCTTCTCAGAGGCCACCAGGGCCAGACGCTTCCTTCAGGGGCTAGATTTCGAGTTGCAGCAGTTGATTGCATCACTGGATTTGCAGACTTTTGCACAGGTACTCAACGCGGCGAGAGTTCAGGAGCAATTGATTAACAAGTTCAGGAGACCCCCAGTTGTTCCAGCACGTACCCACGCGCCTTCTCGAAGAGCCATACTGGTTTACAGTCCTGGAACGACACAAATGAAGCGCCCGTTCGTACCACAGCATCGCCCCCAGAGACAGAGCGTAGTTTGCGGCTATTGCGGTAGAGGTGGGCATACCCAGAAGGACTGTCGCCGTGCCAAGGGACAGTGCTTGATTTGCGGATCCAGTCAGCACAGGATTAGCGGTTGCCCTGAGCGAGCAGAGATACAGGGAGGTTCTGGACCGCTACAGCAGAGGCCACAGGAGCAGAAGCAACCCTTTACAGGTCGCGGTCAGGGACGGGCTTTCACCTTGACCGCCGAGCAGGCAAAGGCGTCAGGAGACGTTGTTACAGGTACTCTACTTGTACATTCCTTGCCAGCTAGAGTACTATTTGATTCTGGAGTATCGCATTGTTTCTTGTCTGAGCATTTCACTGATACACACTCCATACCATATGAACCACTAACAAAGGGATGGGAAATACATACAGGTAATGGTATTATAATATCTAGTCGAGAATATAGATCATGTCCGGTTGTAGCGTGTGGCAGGGAATTCTATGCGAATTTCCTTCTGATTGGGACAGTCAGTTACGACGCAATTCTCGGGATGGATTGGATGAGCACTTTCCATGCAGTTATCGATTGTCGTGTAAGGAACGTGATCTTCCGCATTCCCAATCACCCGGAGTTTATTTTCGAGGGCGGAAGCGAATCTTTGGAGCCAGCCAAGTACAGAGCCAAGCCCAAGGAGCTGACAGCTATGGAGATTGATGAGAGCCCAGTCCCAGAAATTGTTCGGGACTTTCTGGACGTATTTCCTGAAGATCTACCAGGTCTACCACCTCCTCGAATCTTGGAGTTCTCGATCGATTTGACTCCAGGTACAGCCCCAGTATCCAAAGCCCCATACAGAATGGCACCAGTTGAGTTGGCGGAATTGAAGAAGCAGATTGAAGAACTTTTGGAGAAGGGATTTATTCGGCCAAGCGCTTCACCGTGGGGTGCACCAGTTCTATTAGTAAAGAAGAAGGATGGATCACTGCGAATGTGTATAGATTATCGAGAGCTGAACAAAGTCACAATAAAGAACAAGTACCCAATCCCGCGCATTGACGACTTATTCGATCAGCTAAGTGGAGCCAAGGTATTCTCGAAGTTGGACCTCCGTTCTGGATATCATCAAATCAGAGTAGCAGCCGAGGATGTATGCAAGACGGCCTTCAGGACCCGATACGGACATTACGAGTTCCTTGTGATGCCGTTCGGTGTTACCAATGCCCCAGCAATATTCATTGACTTGATGAACAGGGTGTTCGCAAAGTACTTGGACACGTTTGTCGTTGTGTTTATCGACGACATACTTGTCTACTCGAAGACCCGGGAAGAGCATGCTGAACATTTGCGCACGGTTCTACAAATTCTTCGGGAAGAGAAGCTGTATGCGAAGCTAAGCAAGTGTGAATTCTGGCTCGACAAGGTTCAGTTTTTGGGACACATCGTTTCGGGCAAAGGCATCTCGGTGGACCCGGCAAAGATAGAATCTGTCAGAGATTGGCCAACGCCGAAGTCAATGGCCGAGATCAGGAGTTTTCTGGGATTGGCAGGTTATTATCGGAGATTCGTCCAAGATTTCTCAAGAATCACTAAACCATTGACGAGGCTGACACGGAAGGACGTACCGTTTACTTGGACAGAGGAGTGCACTCAGGCATTTGACACACTAAAGCAGAAGTTAACCACGATGCCTATTCTTACAGTACCAGATGATTCCGGTAGTTTGGTGATACACAGTGATGCCTCAGGGAAGGGATTAGGCTGTGTTCTGATGCAGCATGGCCGAGTGGTTGCTTATGCCTCTCGACAACTGAGAAATCACGAGAAGAATTATCCTACGCATGACTTGGAGTTAGCTGCAGTAGTCTTTGCGTTGAAGATTTGGAGGCACTACCTTTTGGGCGAGAAAGTGGAGGTGTACACGGATCATAAAAGTCTGAAGTACGTCTTCACTCAGAAGGAACTAAACATGAGGCAACGCCGATGGCTAGAGCTGATGGCAGATTATGACTTGGACGTTCAGTATCACCCGGGGAAGGTGAATGTTGTACCAGATGCACTCAGTCGCAAGCCAGCGGTCATGATGTTGACCGGTCAGAGGAACATTATTGAGGACTTCCAGAGACTCGAGCTTGAAGTCGTTACGCCAAACGCACTCAGTCAACTTTGGCAACTACAGGTGCAATCTTCCCTGGTGGATCGCATCAAGATTGCACAAGCGGATGATCCCCGATTGCAAAAGTTCAGAGAGCAAGTGGAAGCCGGACTAAGAACGGATTTGATTATACATGAAGATGGCTCTCTGAGATTCGGTAGCAGACTCTGCGTACCCAAGGGAGATGTTCGAGAAGAAGTTTTAGCTGAAGCACACAATTCAGCTTATTCTGTACATCCGGGAGGTACAAAAATGTATCAGGACCTAAAGCAGTATTTTTGGTGGAACGGAATGAAGTGGGAAATTGCGAGGTTCGTATCCAGGTGCTTGGTATGTCAGCAAGTGAAGGCGGAACATCAGAAGATAGCAGGATTGTTACAAACACTGCCGATACCAGAATGGAAGTGGGAGCACATTACCATGGATTTTGTGACGGCCTTACCACGGAGCCCTAGGGGCAATAACGCCATTTGGGTTATCGTCGATCGCCTCACAAAAGCTGCACACTTCCTACCATTCCGAGTGGGACAGTCGACAGAATCACTGGCAGAGAGATATATGCAGGAGATTGTACTACTTCACGGTGTTCCAGTCAGCATTGTGTCAGACCGGGATACCAGATTCTTGTCGCACTTTTGGAAGAGCTTACAGGAGAGCTTGGGTACCCGCCTCAAATTCAGCACAGCGTATCACCCGCAGACGGATGGACAATCCGAGCGTACGATTCAGACGCTCGAGGATATGTTGAAAGCCTGTATGTTGGACTTTCAGGGTTCCTGGGAGGACCATCTGCATCTAGTCGAGTTCTCGTATAACAATAGTTATTAGGCTAGTATTCAGATGGCTCCTTTTGAAGAACTTTACGGGCGGAAGTGTCGATCCCCAGTATGTTGGGATGATGTGGGAGAACGAAGATTACTGGGCCCCGAACTCAATGTTCAGACAGTCGACAAGGTCCAAATGATCAGGCAGCGTATAAAGACGGCTCAGGATCGACAGAAAAGTTGGGCAGATACCAGCAGGAGGGCACTAGAATTCGAAGTCGGAGATCACATGTTCTTGAAGATTTCCCCTACCCGTGGAGTTATCAGGTTTGGAGGCCGAAAGCTTAGTCCCCGTTTTATCGGACCTTTTAAGGTGCTAGAGCGAGTAGGAGAGGTGGCCTATCGACTTGCCTTGCCTCCATCGCTAGCTGGTGTGCACAATACCTTCCACGTGTCACAGTTGCGGCGTTATGTTCGGGATGAGAACCATGTCCTGGACTATTCGGAGCTAGTTTTGGGTACCGATCTGTCATACGAAGAACGACCCACTACCATCCTTGACCGCAGAGAGAAAGTATTGAAGAATAAGGTCATCCCGTTAGTCCGAGTGTCTTGGGACGGTCGTTCCCCAGGAGAATCCACCTGGGAGCGGGAGGAAGATATCCGTGCTCGTTATCCACATCTCTTTGTTTAGTACATTATTTCTTTGTATCCTTGTTAAATTTCGAGGACGAAATATTTGTAAGGGGGTATATTGTAAATCCCCGTTTCCTTCAATAAAGTTTTCTCTATTTTTTCCCAAGTTCCCGATATCATTTCTTTTTCCGTATCATTATTTTTTTGTGTGAGGATTAGTGCGTAAGTCGTAGTATTTATATTCTGAAAACCAATTTGGAAAACCAAACCCTAGATTTAAAACCAATTAAAATCAAAGCATAATATTATTTTAACCCAGCCCAACAAATAAAATAAATATTAACAATTGAAATTCCTAAGCCCGGCCCAGCATCCTTCCCTCAGCCCCAAGGGAAAAATCTAAAATAAATTAAACCATTCTTCCGGCCCACTTCCTCAGCCCACACAACAAAAATTAATTAAAATGAATTCTCTAAAAAACTCCTGGCCCACTCACTCCAGCCCGCCTCCTCAGCTGACCCGACTCGACCCGCACCTATTCCTCCTCCTTCCCCAACGGCTAATTCCCTCCTTTCCCGCTCACCTCTTCATTTCGCGATCCGCCTCCGCCGCCGCAGCTCATGCCCACGCCCTCGCAGTGCTGTTACCCCCTCGTATCCCTTATCTCCCTCACACCCTCATCTCTCTCTCACTTTCAAAAATTCCTCATCTCTCTCCCTCTCGAAAACTCAAGAACCCACCGCACTCGACTCCCTCCGACGACGGCGAACCTCCTCGTCGACCCCACCATTCTCCCTCGCTCACTTCTCTCCACCAACAGAGCTCCCTACACTACCCCTTTCGCCTCCAGCCTTGCACACCCAACTCCCCTGCACACCCAACCCATTACACCCAAGCTTGACCACCACCTGCCCTCGACGCCGGTGAGCTTCTCGCCTCATCGTCGGCGCCCTGAACTCCCTCGTCATCAGCATCATCACCAACACCCCATAATTTACACACCCGAGCCTCTCTCTCTTCAAAAAATACAAAACCCAAAAACCCACACACACAACCCGACACCCTCTTGCTCATCGCCGGAGCGCCGCCGTCGACCGTCGTCGACCCCAGCGCACCCAGGAGATCCACAGAGCCTCCTTCACGTTTCCAGCGAGCACAAGACAACTCCGGGCAACTCCGACATCAAATCCGTATCGCGAGCTAAGCTCGCGCAAATCGATTCACGCCGTACATCGTGCGTTCATGACGCCGCTGCTGCCGTGCAACCCCGAGGCGTTTCCAGGCAAGTAATTTACTTGCTACATGCTAATATACTCGTATTACAAATTCAAACGGATAAGTTATGAAATTCCTTTTCCCGATAAAACTTAGTGACATATGTGTTCGATGCTAGGCCCCAATGAAAATACTTGCCTAAGTTGAAGGAATTAAATTGTCTGTGTTGGCTCTTGTAGTGATGATTATCCTGTAAAAATCTTACTGGAAAATACGAATGTTAGTGACTAAAATGAATACCCCCAAATATACCGATAAAACTAGAAATTTCCCGTATCTGAAAATGATTAAAATTACTGTAAATTATGTACATACTGGAAAGATGCGTTCGAGGGCTTAAATCGAAGCCGACTCGACGAAATTTAACTCTATATAAGCTTCTAATATTTTCTGTTCTGTAACTGCGACGACATTTAGATCGGAGTGCGACTCTGGACTGCAGTCCAGAGCGACTCTGATTACTGTTTACTGTCCCAAAATGTGTGTCACTTTGTTTCCTGAATTTTTATGTTACGAAACTCTGCAGTGGATTAAAGATGGATCTGTTAGCTAAACAAAACAAGTGGTTTCATTCCGTTTCGTTGTTGGGCTATTTGATTTGTAAATAAAAAGGGCAGAACGTATAACAGTCCAGAACAGATTCAGAAGTAACATACTAATGTTAAACTGTGTATAACTTTCGACGTACAGATGCGATTGAGAATCCGTCTATTGAGTTGAATACCCTATCGAAAAACCTAGATTTTATTCAACTGTAGAATCGCTAAATTCTGAACCCAAATGGGTGAAATTCATGTCGCGAAACGGATGTTCAGTTCAGAAACTGAATTTCCAGCCGCGAGCACTTAAAATGAAACAGCTGTATCTTGAATAAAAGAAACCCGATTGAACTGAAACTAATTTTGATGAATTTTTAACTGAGTTTTCTATTTATCGTATTTGTATCATTTCGTTGAATTCTAAACATATGAATTTATGCAATTTTTGTAAGTCAATGACGTGCACATTGGTTCATAACATACTTAGCTTGTTAATGGCATACATACATATATCACACCCCAGTTGCCATATACTTAGTGTTAGTGCGTGTTAGAGTCAGTGGACATTGCATTATCGTGCGTGATTGATGTTGGTTTAGGAGTGATGAGTACACCAATGGGAAGTGAACATTCGTGATAGTGATTGATACAGTGAACAATGATAAAACCGTGCCATTGGTATACTTGTACACGACTAAATCAAGATCATAAATAGTGTAAACCTGGGGATAAAGGGGAAATCGAAGTGGAAAGAGAATCGTATTTAGCGGGACCGTGTTTTAGAGGATGATCATTCGAGCAGCGATATATATATATATATATATATATATATATATATATATATATATATATATATATATATATATATATATATTAGGTAGGATCTAGCGATCCGGCTGACAAGGTTATGTCCCGGGCGTGTGGGCCGTTGTCTCGGGTATGTACGAGACTCCTGTTAAACATGATCCTCCTTTCCACTATGTGATTTCAAACATGACCTAGAGACCGATAGGGACACATATCATATTTTGCATCATATAGTGACATAGTGATTACTCGCATTGTACTTTCACCGTTATACCTCTTTTACCTGTTTCATCTTATTATAATAATATTGTTATTGTGTCGCTCTGACGACCTGAGTATGCATGCTCAGATCCCGTGGAAGGACCAGCGTAGGAAGCGGATCTACCTTTCGAGTTCACGGAGATATAGTCTGGTGTACTTTCTTTCTTTACTGCTTTCCATAAAAGTGATCGTGAGATTGAACTTGGTTAGTAACTGTTCTTGTTATTTGTAATTTGTGAACAATGGATTTTAATGTAATAAATTAGTGATGTGATTCCTTTACTACTGTCATTTATTTACTGATTACTATGTAATGCTAGAAGCCGAAGTGTGACTACGGCGGGATGGTTCCTTGACCGTGGGAGCATGACTGGCCTAGTCATCCCTCTTTTTCCGTATTTTGGGAAGCGGGGCGTGACATGACTAGTGCTTATGATTTGTTGACCATAGCCAAGGTCATAAGTGCTAGGGGTAAAAACCATTATTGGGAGTTTCAAGTGTTGAAATTTGCAATGAGATTGCATACCTTCTATGTGATAGTTGGATCCTGATACCCATTGCGAGTAATTGTTACTCCTGGAAGAGTTTTGCACTTTACAATTAGCCGATCAAGTAGGTGTCTTGAAAGGTGTCAACGGGGTTACTCCCCTGGGAAAATGAGGTTTATTTTAATTAGGTCCGTGCGAAGGCACGGAGAACCTCCCTCAAAGTACCGGCACTGGCATAGCTGAAAGATTGGCGAACTTGTAGGGTGTAATTAATCCCGGCTAGTCTTTCCTTTTAAGATTTGAAGGAAGATTTGATAAAAACAGTGGGAGCCATCCTGATTAGATAAAATATAACCAATCTAATCTTGCAAGTGCGCACGCAGAGTGTTTTCTTCTCTCTCTCTCTCTCTAGGTAGCGATCATGTCACGCCTTAATCAAGATAATAATATGGATGTATTGACCGAACCTGCTTGTTATACTGAGCGGGGGAACGTTGGTCCTGCTTCAACTTATAATTGTTATAAGACCGAGCAGGAAATAGGGGAATACCAGGATTCCCATGCCGCCCAAATGAAGAAAATTCATGATGATGCATCTCCTTCGTGTGTGTTCATTACAAAGAACTGTTTCTCAGTATTCTCTACGTCCTGGGTATTTGATACCGGATCAGGATCCCAGATATGTAATCTGTTATATGGGCTACAGATAGGTAGAGAACTGAGAACGGGTGATAAGTTTCAAGAGTTGGAAACGGTGCAATTGTTGCAGCCAAGGTGTTGGCAGTTATCACCCTGTATTACTAAATACATTGATTCTGAACGAATGTTATTAGATACCGAACCTGATATACAACATCATATCAGTCTCTTTATTTAGTAAAGAATGATATAATTTTGTATTGTTGGATAATGTTTTGAACATTTCGTATATCAAGTGTTTATCGGTTCATGCACGTTATCTGAAAGCATATACGTTCTAAATCAAACCACAGTTCTTAACGTACAGAACACACGCAAGAGGAAGTGTTCAGAAATGAACGGATCCTTCTTGAGGCATTGTAGACTAGGTCATATCAATGCGACCTGACTGGCTAAGTTACATTAAGATGCATATTTAAATCAGTTTGAATTTATATCTTGTGAAACTTGCCAGTCATGTCACAAAGATAAAATGACCATAGCTCCGTTTACTGGAAACAGAGAAAGAGTTAGTAAACTCTTGGTACTGATACATGATGATGTATAAAATTCCCCAGTCTACAATTGCCAGGACTGGTTCTTTGTACTTCCTTACATTCACTGATGATCTCTTAAGATTCGGACACATGTTCCTGTTGAAACACATGTTTGAAGCTTTTGAGAAATTCAAAGAATATAAGTCAGAAGTAGAGAACCAACACAAGTATAAGTATTATGTTCTTTGATATGATCAGGGAGGAGAATACTTAGGCATAGAGATCCTGGACTATTCTAAAGGAGAATAAGATTATCTCTCAGCATTACTCCTCCGGATACACCACTGTACAAGAGTGTATCGGGGCGGAGCAATCGCACCCTATTAGATATGGTGCGCTCAATGATGAGTATTACTGGGTTACCTGTTTCCTTTGGAAGTTATGCACTTATGAAGCTGCATACCTATTGAATAAGGATTCAATAGTTCCCGACGAAGCTCAGCCTCTCCGCCGATCTGGTAGTGTTCCTCATCTTCCTGAGAGATACTTCAGTTTCTCGATGACAGTGGGAGCGAGGATTGCATCATGAGATGATGACCCAACTGGTTTCGAGCAGGCCATCAAGAGTGGGGACTCTGTAAGAATGGCTGGATGCTAAGCGATCTGAGATGGAATCCATGTACACCAACAAAGTATGGACTTTGGTTGCTATATCTGAAAGGTTAAATCCCCATCAGGAGAAAGTATATCTTGAGAAGATTACTTGGTGTAGATGAAAAAGTTAAGAATTTCAAAGCTAGACTTGTTAAAGGTTCTCGTCATCGACCAGGCGTGGATAATGATGAAACCTTTTCCAGTGGCTGTGCTTAAGTCCATCCGGATCCTACTTGCCGTTGCTACATACCATGACTACGATATCTGTGGTTGGGTGTCAGACTGCCTTTCTAAATATTGATTTAGAAGAGAACGTCTATAAGTACACAGTCAGAGGGCTTCGTAAACAGTGGGAGCAGCGGAAACATGTGTAAGTTGCTTTACAGGTTAGAGCAAGTATCGCGGAGTTGGAACATCTATTTTTAATGCGGTAATCAAAGTGTTTGAGTTCATCAAAATGGTAGATGAACCTTGTATATATAAAAAGGTAGTAGAGAGTATATTGGTATTCCTCGTACTGTACGTGGACGACACACTCTTGATAAGAAAAGAGTTTCCTATGCTACGCACGGTCAATCTTCGCTTATCACAAGGATTCTCCATAAAGGATAAAGGTGATACCTCCTAAATCCTGGGTTTTGGATCTATGAGATAGATCTAAATGGATGTTAGGATTCTCACTAGGTGTAGTGAGATGGTATCAATCGATACTGGGGAGAATCACTGGATAGCTTCCAGGGTGGTAAGGGCGACTGAATGTCAGTCACAGGCATTGTCTTTACCCTCAGTGGAGGGACGGTATGTTGGAAGAGTTCCAAGCTAGATACCGTGGCAAACTAGAAGATAAAGGCTAGTGACATCGCTACCAAAGATACTACCAAAGCGGCAGTCTGGGTATACATTTGTTCATGATATGAACAAGGTTTCTACCATTGTGTGACAATGGAGGTGTGGTTTTGGCCTAGGAACCCCGGTCCCATCAGTGACCCAGACAGTATCACCTGATCATGGAGATGGCTGATCTCCAGGGAGATCAAGGTTAGGAGAGTAGACTCAGAGGAAAACACGACGGATCCACTCACAAAGGCCTTTTCCCAGAGAGATTTTTATGGGATGGTTGAGTATGAGATACTACAACCACTACTAAATGATGGACCTAGTGCAAGTGGGAGATTGTTAGTTATATGTATACCCTAAAGGCCATTACTGTACATGAGATGTATATTGTAGTGGATGCTGGGACATATATAGGGTGGATTTTCTTGCTCGACATGATAGTACGCTATCTAGTTGCTCTTTATCTTAACATGTATACTTATTGTCTCTCTGTTACATGTTGATAAAGCCCTTAGGATGTGTACTCGACTTCCAGGATTATGATGCAGATCATACTAGTGGGGCCTGGGTAGTCCATGAGTACATCCTTCAATGTTCCTAGTCTTGGGAATATCGTGATGGGGCATTGATATTCCAGAGTAGACTAGCGTATATCTTCTCGACCCATGTGATGGGCGATGGATGATCCCATATCCATTGGTGTTTGACATCAAAGATGGTATACGGGTGCTCAGTGGAGACTGTGTACACTGAACGGACTCACCGAGAACTCCCAGATGGTATTATACCTCACGTCAGATGGCAGTTCTCTAGTGACACTCGTACAGCTTAGTCTGTTGACCCGAGATCGTCATAGAGTCTTGTGTGTCTCCCACTGTGCTTTGATTTCCACCCTACCACGGCTCTACTGAGTCATGCAAACAGGTGATTTTTGGGTACAGTCCCGAGTCACATGGAGGCAATGAGCGATAGGAGGGGATTCGTCTCTCCCGGTATTGGGGGTTGATGTTGCGCTATGCTCGACTGGCCATAACTGGAAATCCCTGGCCAGGGTTGCTGTGATTTATTGGTAAGTGTTATCAGTGGTTTCACGACCGTTATGGACCTTACATCGGCATGACTTATCAAGCTACCGGGGTCTGACGTTTACCACCCCTAGGCGAGATATGCGACATATTAGACGAACAAACCGGACTGTGCTGTAAGTGTTACTGATTGAATTCGTAGGAATGTGAGCAGGCTTGCTTGTTGATCTTCTGATCGCTCAATACCCGGGTGGCCGTTATGTTTAGCAGACCGCTTGCGGCTTATGGGTAACTGATATGATCACCACCTACTGCCGGCGTATTGACGAGTCTTTAGAGTCCTACACAGAGCTTTTCTGGCTCAAGCGAAACGAAATAAGAGCGCATATGAGATATGTGCGGGACCAAGAACAATACCAGTATGCGATACTGTATTCTATTCTCGCGATTTGTATCATCGGTCGGTTATATGCGATATAGTCGAGTTACCGAATCAAGTGTTGATTCGATATATTGATACACTAGATATTAGTCGGTTATATGCGATATGACCGGATCATTAAATCAAGGGTTGATTTAATGATTTAATGTATAATTATATATTTTATATATTACTTTACATTAACTAGTATTGGTTCACTTAAGATTATTTTCTCACTTGATGTGCACAAAGTGTATATGTGATATATAATTGTGTACATGTTTGTATCATGATTGATGATACATGCAAACTTGGGTGTGTGTATGACTTACACCATATTTAACATAATGGTTAGGGTTTTTATTTCTTTTGTAATTCAAAATGGTGGTTTTCTTTGTCTTGACTTGAAGCTTCATGAAGCTTAAAGCATCTTTGACAAAGTCTACACACTTTATTTTACTAAAGATATTTATTAACCAAACCATTAGCTTAAACTATGGTTTAGTCTCTACAAAGGTTAGTGGATGATACTAACTCACGCATTGTTTCATAATTGATCATTATTCTTTTCTCATTTTCATTTTCTCATTCTTCTTCTTCTTCTTCATCCAAAAGAAAAACCTTGCTAGATTTTTCTAAGTGAAGAAACAAAGTGAGAAATCAAAATCTAAAGTGAACCCACTTCTTATTTCATCATCCTCTACTACTTGCCATTTAGTTTAGGGTGTTCTCTTCACAAAGTTCTTGACCTAGTGAAGGGTTGGCTTGAGTTTGAGTCACCTCGACGTAGATCATTTTCGGCCTCGAAGACTACGAGCAATCTTGTTCATTTCTCCGGGGAATTCCATACTAGAGTCTGGGAGCTCGATGATTACAGCGAAGGGACGTCAACACGGAGCTTTAGAAGTGAAGGACCGAATCTACAAAGGTTGTATTTTCGTTCACTTCTCTTTGTAATGTAGATTACTTGTTTTGGTTACCCTAGTTTTCTAGTATGATTCGTAGTTGATTGCTTAGCACCCCTTTGATTTTTTGTTGTGGCATGTGTGATGCTTGCAAACCCTAGGCTAGGTGCTAAGGAATCCCAACACAAATTCCCCCACTAGTTTGCCCACGTAACTATGTACGTGGGTGAAGTAGTGCATGGTTATACATGGCCATAGAATTGAGGGCTTAGGAGACAAGTTTAGGGTCCTTGTAGCCTAAGACTTTTTCATCTTCATGAGCCGTAAGGGTCTCAAGAAGGTTTTTTCTCCCTACAAGTCGAGAGGATCTCATAGGTGCATATTCTCCCTAGAAATCGTGAGGATTTCTGAGTGTTCATCGCCTCCGTGAGTCGTAAGGATCTCACTCGGGTATTTTTCCTTACGAATCGTGAGAACCTGTAAGTAGCTCCTTTATTTCAGTGGCCTGTAATTTTGGCAAATGTGGCCCGTAGATAGTCCATCTTGACCTTCTTTTAGGGTAGTGATGGCTTAGGAAACAGGTTCAGGTCTGCCGCGTAAGACTTTTAATTTTATGAGCCATGAGGGTCTCATAAAGATTTTTCTTCCTACGAGTCGTGAGGATCTCGTAGGTGTATTTTGTCCTTAGGAATCGTGAGGATTCCTAAGTGTGCTTTCTCTTGAGAGTCGTAAGGATCTCACAAGAGAATTTTCTTCCTTACAAGTTGAGAGGACTCGTAAGTGATTGATGAGTTGACCTACTCCCGAGTCAAAGCATTGCTTCAACGGGGAGGTCGAGGGTTGACTTTGGCCGTGTTCCACAGGGTCAGGATTGACTTTGGCCGTGTTCCACTGGGCCAGGATTGACTTTGGCCGTGTTCCACGGGGTCAGGATTGACTTTAGCCGTATTCTACGGGGTCAGGGGTTAACTTTGGGTTGTCTATGCACCGCCGAGTCCTGGAACTGGGAACTTTGCCACGGCTCCGCTTTGCTGACGTTGCGTCTGCTGTAACGAGACGAATGTCAAGGTGGTATCTAGGTTGTCTGTGAACCGTCGAGATTTGGAACTAGGGACTTTTCCATGGCTCCGCTTTGTTGACGTTGCGTTTGCACCCAGCTGGAGTTGAGAAGGAACGCCGCTGTTGATCTCTAAGTTTCCTGTGAACCGTCGAGATTTGGAACTAGAGACTCTGCCATGGTTCCATTTTGCTGATGTCATATATTCCTACAGAGACACTGATTTCTCTGTGGGTTGACGCGAATCGAGATGCTCTCGTCAATGACGCTGATTTCCCTGAATCGAGGTTTTTGCCAAGGACACTGATTTCCTCGGAGTTGAGACGAATCGAGGTATTCCTGCAAAGACACTGATTTTCTTGCGGGTCGACGCGAATCGAGATGTTCTCGCCAAGGATGATGATTTCCCTGAATCGAGGTATTTTTCAAGGACACTGATTTTCTCGGAGTTGAGACGAATTGATTTATTCATGCAAAGACACTGATTTCCTTATGGGTCGACGCGAATCGAGATGCTCTCGCCAAGGACGCTGATTTCCGTGAATTGAGGTATTTGCCAAGGACACTGATTTTCTCGGAGTTGAGACGAATCGAGGTATTCCTGCAGAGACACTGATTTCCTTGCGGGCCGACGCGAATCGAGATGCTCTCGTCAAGGACGCTGATTTCCCTAAATCGAGGTATTTGCCAAGGACACCGATTTCCTCGGAGTTGAGACGAATCGAGGTATTTCTGCAAAGACACTGATTTTCTTGCGGGTCGACGTGAATCGAGATGTTCTCGTCAAGGATGCTGATTTCCGTGAATCGAGGCTTTTGCTAAGGACACCGATTTCCTCGGAGTTGAGACGAATTGAGAGATTTCTGTAAAGACACTGATTTCTTTGCGGGTCGATGCGAATCGAGATGCTCTCGTCAAGGACGCTGATTTCCCTGAATCGAGGTATTTTCCAAGGACGCTGATTTCCCTGGGGGTTGAGACAAATCGAGAGATTCCTGCAAAGACACTGATTTCCTTACGGGTCGACGCGAATCGAGATACTCTCGTCAAGGACGCTGATTTCCTTGAATCGTGGTTTTTGCTAAGGACACTGATTTCCTCGGAGTTGAGACGAATCGAGAGATTCCTGCAAAGACACTGATTTCCTTGTGGGTCGACGTGAATCGAGATGTTCTCGTCAAGGATGCCGATTTACTTGAATCAAGGCTTTTGCCAAGGACACTGATTCCTAGGAGTTGAGACGAATCGAGAGATTCCTGCAAAGACACTGATTTCCTTACGGGTCGACGCGAATAGAGATGTTCTCGTCAAGGATGCTGATTTCCCTGAATCGAGGTATTTGCCAAGGACACTGATTTCCTCGGGGTTAAGACTAATCAAGGCATTCCTGCAAAGACACTGATTTCCTTGCGGGTCGACGCGAATCAAGATGCTCTCGTCAAGGATGCTGATTTCCCTGAATCGAGATATTTTCCAAGAACACTGATTTCCCTGGGGTTAAGACGAATCGAGGTATTCTTGCAAAGACACTTATTTCCTTGTGGGTTGACGTGAATTGAGATGCTCTCGTCAAAGACACTGATTTCCCTGAATCGAGATATTTTCCAAGGACACTGATTTCCTCGGAGTTCAGACGAATTGAGAGATTCCTGCAAAGACACCGATCTCCTTACGGGTTGACGCGAATCATGTGAGCTCTCGATTCATTCATCTCAATATCATCTTTGTCAGCTCTTTTTGAGCTATTCTCTTAACACCTTTATCTCTCGTGAAGGACGTTGATTTCCCTGAATCGAGCTTTTTGCCAAGGACGCTGATTTTCTCGGGGTTGAGACGAATCGTGGTATTCCTGCAAAGACACTGATTTCTCTGCGGGTCGACGCGAATCGAGATGCTCTCATCGAGGACGCTGATTTCCCTGAATCGAGGAATTTGCTAAGGACACTGATTTCCTCGGAGATGAGACAAATCGAGAGATTCCTGCAAAGACACTGATTTCCTCTACGGGTCGACGCGAATCGAGATGCTCTCGTCGAGGATGCTGATTTCCCTGAATCGAGGTATTTGCCAAGGACACTGATTTCCTCGGAGTTGAGACGAATCGAGAGATTCCTGCAAAAACACTGATTTCCTTGCGGGTCGATGCGAATTGAGATGCTCTCGTCAAGGACGCTGATTTCCCTGAATCGAGGTTTTTGCCAAGGACACTGATTTCCTCAGAGTTGAGACGAATCGAGAGATTCCTGCAAAGACGCTGATTTCCTTGCGGGTCGACGTGAATCGAGATGCTCTCGTCAAGGACTCTGATTTCCCTGAATCGATGTTTTTGCCAAGGACACTGATTTCCTCGGAGTTTAGACGAATCGAGAGATTCTTGCAAAGACACTGATTTCCTTGCGGGTCGAAATGAATCGAGATGCTCTCGTCAAGGACGCAGATTTCCCTGAATCGAGGTTTTTACCAAGGACACTGATTTCCTTGGAGTTGAGACGAATCGAGAGATTCCTGCAAAGACACTGATTTTCTTGCGGGTCGACGCGAATCGAGATGCTCTCGTCAAGGACGCTGATTCCCTGAATCGAGGTATTTTGCCAAGGACACTGATTTGCTCGGAGTTGAGACGAATCGAGGTATTCCTGCAAAGACACCGATTTCTCTGCGGGTTGATGCGAATCGAGATGCTCTCGTCAAGGACACCGATTTCCCTGAATCGAGGTTTTTGCCAAGGACACTAATTTCCCTGGAGGTCGGTTGACTTGTTTCCGAGACGGAGCGTTGATCCGGCGGGGAGGTCATTGGTTGACTCTAGGTACTCCGTGAAATGTGGAGTCTTAGAACTGGGAACTTTGCCCTGGCTCCGTTTGGTGATGTTGCGTTCGAATCCTGTTGGAATGAGGAGGATCACCGTTGCTGATTTTTAGGCTGTAGATGTTGCCGTTAAGATTTGGAACTAGGGACTTTGTCATGGCTCCGTTTCGTTGTGTCACGTCCGTGCCCTGCTGGCATAAGAAGGAACGCCGTTGCTGGTCTTCCGGGATGCAGATATTGCCGCTGAGACCCGATTCTCCCTTTGATGGAGTTTGTTGGGACATGTGGTTCCCTTTTCGTTTATGCACATGGATTGTATACAAGGGTCAGTATGGACTTACCTGCAGGGTAAAAAGTTTCATTTCATCTTTTTTTTTATTTCTTTCCGCGATGCTCTATCATTTCAGCTTTTTATACCGCGAAAGTCACAATTGCCCAATCATTTCGGCTATTTTTCACGATGCCCAATCATTTCGGCTATTTTTATATGCATATATTTTACTCGCTGATTTTTATTGCGAGTTGCCCAAACATTTCGGCTATTTCATATGCATTTTTTTCGAGTACGGAACTCAAGATCTATACCAATCTTAGCATCAATATCGCTGCAACTAGAATATTGCCAGGAGTGAATCATCATTTTCCTTTGTTGATTTAAACAAAGATGGCTTAGCAAACAGGATTAGAATCCTGTCGACTCAGGCTTTTGACTTCATGAGCCGTAAGAGTCTCATAAAGGTGTTTCTCCTTACGAGTCGTGAGGATCTCGTAGGTGCATTTTCTCCTCAGGAATCGTGAAGATTCCTAAGTGTGTGTTCTTTTATAAGTTGTAAGGATCTTATAAGAGTGTTTTCTCCTTATAAGTTGAGAGGACTTACAAGTGTTTGTTCATCAAATGAGGGTATTCCTTGTCGTTGGTGGGACTCGGAAAGGAAATGATTATTTGCGCCCGTGGATTATATATAAGGGTCAGTATTGAACCGCTTGTAGGGCAATCTGGGAAAGGTGATGGCTTAAGAACAGGTTCAAATCCCTGTAGCTTAAGGCTTTTGAATCTTATGAGCCGTGAGGGTCTCATAAGAGGGTTCTCCAAACGAGTCTTGAGGATCTTGTAAGTGTAATTTCTCCTTAGGAATCATGGGTATCCCTAAGTGTGTTACTCCTTTGTGAGTCGTAAGGATCTCACGCAGGTAGTTTTCTCCTTACAAGGTCGAGAGGACCTTGCAAGTGTCTTTTAACGAGATTGCGCCCTTTCGGGTTTTCACAAACTCATCGGTAATCCTGCTGTTTTTACTCATGGATCCCTTTCGGGTTTTCATCCGTGCCTATTTTGCTTGTGGACGTACCGTTTTTTTTATTTACGAGTTTACGCCCTTTCGGGTTTTCATAAACATCGCCGGTAGTCCTGCTGTTTTTACTCACGGCGCCCTTTCGGGTTTTCATCCGTGCCCTTTTTGCTTGTGGACATACTCTTTTTTTTCAAGTGGGATATTCCACTTAACTGCAGGACTCGTTTGTAAGCCCCTTGATATCCTTTCTATTCTTTGAGAAGAAAGGACCATCTTACGTAGAGATTCTTCCTGCAGTGAGAAATATGCCCCCTGTGTATACCTCGGGGGGAGCGAGTACCCATGACGTCGCTATTTTGGTGACAGGTTGCTTCAAAGTCGCTCATTTTTATTTATATTTTTTTGTTGAGCGTCGGAAAAAAATTCCACCATACCTCCGCTTTTCATTCATCTTCATCAGATGATGAAGGGTCTTGACTCAGCTGATCCAATCGAGTCATTTTATCCATGAGCTCTTGGAAGGCGATCTCCTTGAAGAGGGCCATATACGAGGATGCCTTTGAATTTGGGTCAAGGGTGGCTATGAGCATTCCCATGGCTGCAATTTCATCGATGCGTTGCTTGTATTTGACCAGAGATTTCGCCATCGGGTGACACATTGAACCCAGGTCTCATTCGGTCTAACCCTTTCGTTCATGGAAGTGCGTTTATTCACACTAGCGAATATATGAAAGGAGGGCATCTCCATTTCATCGAAGGTATTCATGGAGTCATTCGGGAGTTCCATATACCATTCGAAGGCAATGCCCGCCAGACAGCCGATGAACTATCAGAGGAGAAGTATATCAGTATTGCCGCACATGGGTTCAAATCACGCAATGTGCCGGCGAGAATTCTCAGTTCCTTTGTACATGTGGCACGTTGGAAGTGTGTACTCTGGCGGGTACTGTATTTGATTGTGCCATGTCGGATATGGTCGACCAATCTTAATTCATATATTTGTGGCTTCATTGGCGTAGAGAGCTTCGATTTGCTGAGCGATATATTCGTTCAGCTTTGCTTTTAGGAATCATTTCCTTATCAGTCATTGATGAGCTTTGCAGAGGATTTGAAATGTTATCCTTATCTTTAAGACCGAATACCGGCAGTTCATCTGCCAGTGGTTCCGATTGAACCATCATTCCAGCCATATTCTGAATCAGCAGGGCCATCTGGTTCATTTTAGTGGACATTTTTGCCGCTTCTGCAACTCCTTTTTTCAGAGCACGCTTTAGGAAATCAATATCTGAATCCTTCTCTATTCTTTCTTCGGGTGCGTCCTCGGGAAATTCCTTAGGCGATGGATTAGAGTTTGCAGCCGCCTGAGAGAGCATATCCTGCAGCTTTTCATGTTTGCAATTGAACTTTTGTCAGGGACCAAGTTTGAGGTCAGTGACTAGTAGAAGCTCAAACTTCGTCTTTGGAATTCACCACATAGACTATGTGAACTACCATGCCCCCAGGCTTGGGGTGTTTGGAGTTTTGTCTTTTAGAGTTTGCTTCGGGCACTTGAGCTTTATTGGGCCTCTCTTTTTTGTGAAAAGCCGCTTTGGTTTTGGGAGGAACCGCTGTATCAGGATCCGTCTTGGGGTGAGTCCCCTTCACCAGCTTCCACACCTTATATATAGATGAGGAAAGTTGTCTCAGGGAGCGAACTGGTTTCTGCCCTCGTGAGATCTCCTTGGGCTGCGGAGACTTCTTCAATATTGCGGTAGGAGAACTTTGTCTGACCCTTCATAATAATTTGAAGTTGTTCCCAGTTGGAACAATAACATTCACCACTGGGGTTGAAACAGGACCATATGAAGAACTGCCCCCGGCTCATTTTGTATGACGCTGATATCGACGTCGACCGTTTCTTACGGCCGGGATTTGATTGGCTTCAGGATTTTGCCGAGCCTGCCCCCTGTTCCCTTTGAGAGCTTAAATATTCTGCCCCCTACGTCGACCTTGGTCCTTAGCATGTGCCAGTTGTTTGAGGACTGATTCCGTCGGCAATGCTGCTGCTTGGGGAGCCCGCCTGTGGAAAACAGACTTCCTCTGGGCTTCCTCCATCAGCGTTGAGGCACCGAGGGTGGGAGGTGGGAGTATCCACCCAAAGAGAAGCCCGTTGATTTCTTGAAGAGCCGAATTACAGAGATTTGAGCCTGCAAGTGGCCCGTACTTGACTCCACCAGATATGCAGAGTCTGAGTTGCTAAGGTGGGAACATACGCCATTCTTCATAGAGACGAAGCGCCGACTTCAGTATCCCATCACCCAAGGGCAACCACAAACATACAGACCACGATTATTTTATCGCGGAAAAACATGACACACGAAGTGTGGAGTGGAAAGAGGAAAAGGTCCCACCGGGCGTGCCAGAATCCGTTCTCCGTCGAAAATCGGGAAGACTGACGTCTTGCCTGAATCTGGGGATAGATGCTATTTGGTGTTATCCGTCCACCTCTCCGAAGATGCCAAATTGATTTATGGCACCGTGCATTGGAGGTTTAGACGGATGCGGCCGATGTAGCAGTCTTCGTCAGATTCCCCCTCGTTTGAGGGGTTTTTGATTGTGGGGACGCTCTTCCCTGCAGGCGTAAGCCCCTGCAGTTAATTACGCTACCGCATCGCGGTAACCACTTTCTCCTTCTCAATATGGTCACTTCGTGTCGTGCGTGTGTTTGTTTTGTTTTTGGTTGCCCGTGGATTGTATACGGAGACTAATTTATGTTGTCGCCCGTAGGGCGTGGATTAGTCCAAATCCGTATTTTCTTAGATTTGGGTTTTGGTTTGGTTTTAAGGATAGTTAATCTCATTTGAGACTAAGATCAACTTAAACGTTTGTTAAGGATACGTTAGTCTAATTTTAGGCTACGATCAACTTAACCATTTGTTAAGGATACATTAGTCTAATTTTAGACTAAGATCAACTTAACAGGATCATTTAGATCCAACAAAAGAGCATTTGGGCTCTATTGTTTTAGTTTAGGGACTTTGCGGTCCATAAGTTTAAGGACATCATAGTCCATGGAGTTTAAAAACATCATAGTCTGTAAAGTTTAAAGACATCATAGTCTATGAGTTTAAGGACCTCACAGTCCATAAAGTTTAAGGACATCATAGTCCATGAGTTTAAGGACCCCATAGTCCATAAAGTTTAAGGACATCATAGTCCAGTTTAAAGACGTCATAGTCTGTGTGGTTTTGGTTCAACCGTTTGGGGATGCACCAATAATTATTGGTTATTGAGACCCTCCATCTCCCTGAAGACGTTGAAGGATTACAACGACATGTATCAGAGGTATGAAGAGATGTACCCTTGAACCAATATCCCGATTTGGGGAATGGGATGAACATCAGTTTAGATGTCATCTGTTGGGAGAACACTAGTTATCTTTGGGACTAGGATTAGTTTGGGGAGACTTGAATATGGGAGCTCAGTTGATTGGTGACAAAAAGGGTCTTGGCTTCGGAAGACTTGGCTAATTTGAGCTAAGGTTGATTTCCCTTAATCACCCCATAATGCTAAGCACTGAATCAGTGTTAAACACTGGACTTTGGAGGATCTCACTTATGAACACGTGAGGGCCCCGAAGTGGGCATTGTTCCTTGAGTTTATTCCCTTATATATATATATATATATATATATATATATATATATATATAAGTGTGCACTTAGCTCACGTGTAAGCACGTGAGGCGCCCGAGGTGAAAACTGTTCTCTGGATTTTATTCCTCTTTCATTTATAAGTGCTAAGCACTTGGTTCATCAAACAGTCACGTGCAGACACGTGAGGTGCCTTCAAAATGCGAGCGCTGTCTTTGGAATTTTCTCCCTCTTTTATACACCACTATTTGGGGGTCACGTGGGAACACGTGAGGTGCTCTAAAAAATTAAAATTGCCTTTGTTTTATTCTCCTTTTCTTTTTCTGAGTGCTAAGCACTATCAAGAGATCATGTGAGGTCACGTGAGGCACCCCTAAATTGAGATGTGTTTTAGATTTACTCCCCTTTTTGAAAAGCTTGTTCGGTGATGCGCCAAGAGTTATTGGTTATTGGGACCCTCCACTTCTCTGAAGAAGTTGAAGAATTACAACGACACGTATCGGAGGTGTGGAGAGATGTACCCTTGAACCAAATTCCAGATCGAGGGGAGAGATCATGGTGGAATGAACAGCATCTTAGATACCGGGAGTTCATTAGCTATTTCTGAGACTCGGATCAATTTTGAGAAAACCTGAGTATAATGAGGGCTCGGCTGATTGATGACCAAGAAAGGGTTTTGGCTTTAGGAGACTTGGTTAATTTTGGCTAATGTTGGCCTCTCATTGTGTTAAACACTAGTGTATAATCAGTGCACACATGCTCCCACATGAGGCGCTTGAAATAGTGTTAAACACTAAGAATTTGAGACGCTCACGTGGGATCACGTGGGGCGCTTGAAGTAGTGTTAAACACTGAGAATTTGATGCGCTCACGTGGGGTCACGTGAGACGCTTGCAGTAGTGTTAACTAAGAATTTGACGCGCTCACGTGGGGGTCACGTGAGGTGCTTGAAGTTGGCGCTGCTCCTCTGGGTTTATTTCCTTGTTTTTTTCTGAGCGCTAAGCGTTATTGGGTCACGTGGGATCACGTAAGGCGCCCCAAGAATGGAAACTGCCCTTTGATTTATTTCCTTTTTGCTTTATAAAAGTTAAGCACTGCTTGGGGGTTATGTGGGATCACGTGAGGGTTTATTCCCTTTTCTTTTTTATAAGTACTGAGCACTTCTCGGGGATCACGTGGGATCACGTGAGGCGCCCCAAGAATGGAAAATGCCCTTTGATTTATTCCCTTTTCTCTTTTATAAGTGCTGAGCACTTCTCAGGGGTCACGTGGGGTCACGTGAATAGATCTCATTCTTTCCCTCTTTGTTCCTCAAAGGTGCTCACGTAGGATCACGTGAGCTTTTATGTAGCGTTTGAATGCTAATGAATCATCAGACTGTTCTTCTATGGTTCCGAGGGATCAAGTTCTCCTTTAGTTTTTTGTAGGGATTAAATTCTTTTTAAAAGATTAAACCCTAGTTCCAGAGGAATTAAATTCCTATATGTTTTATAATAGTTAAACTCCTTTGGTTTCAGTTCTTTCCCCCAGGTTTTGAATCTGCATGACAGAATCTCCCGATGAGAATTAAATTCTCAACTTGTGGGGAGATCTGCTTCTGCAGATCTTAACCAGAGGAAGAATTAAGTTCTTTGAGAAGAGTTAAACTCTTGGTTTGAGAATTAAATTCTCTTTTTGTGGGAACTTTTGGTAGGGGTTCCTGTATATTTGGAAAGAGAGATCATTGGTCGTTGGGACCCACCACCTCTCCGACGACGCTGAGGGATTACAACGTAATATATCGAAGGTGTGGAGGGATGTACCTTTTGAACCATGTCCCACTTATCAGGCGGAAGAACATGTTGAAGGTTAAACTCCTAACTGCTGAAAAGGTCTCTTTGCATGCGTCGCACGTGGCGGGCGCACGTGCGTCGCACGTGGCGGGCGCACGTGCGTCGCACGTGGCGGGCGCACGTGTTGCACATCATGGGGGCAGCTAAGGCCCTAACATGGAGAACTAATCTTCTTTGAGAATTGAATTCTCCCACATGCATTGCACGAGTTTGGCTCACGTGCGTTGCACATGGCGCTCATGTGGCGGGCGCACGTGCATTGCATGTGGCGCACATGGCGCTTGCGCATATACGCATTATGGGGGGAGCAAGCTCCTATGGAGAACTAATCTCCTTTGAGAATTGAATTCTCTCACGTGTGTTGCACGTGTTTGGCTCACGTGGGTTGCACGTGGCGCGCATGTGGCGGATATACGTGCATTGCTCGTGGCGCACATGGGGCTTGCGCATATGCGCATTATGGGGGGAGCAAACTATTATGGAGAACTAATCTCCTTTGAGAATTGAATTCTCTCACGTGCGTTGCACGTGTTTAGCTCACGTGCATTACACGTGGCGCGCATGTGGCGGGTGTACGTGCATTGCACGTGGCGCACATTGCGCTTGCGCATATGCGGGGGAGCAAGCTCCTATAGAGAACTAATCTCCTTTGAGAATTGAATTCTCTATCTTTTCTAAGAGGTATCCTCTCTTATTTATATGGGAGTGGTAGAGAAGGGATCTATCTTTTTCCTGATGTGGGACTAAAAATGCATCCCCATATAGTAGAGCATTACTTTAGATTACACGTGCGTAGCACATTTGTTCATAACTTTTGATCCCGTATGAATTATGAGGCCCATAATATATCAAATCGAAGGATTTTTTGAGACGCTTTCGATACTATCAGAATTTAGTTGTTTCTGATTCGGTAGTTTGTCAAAATACAGTCCGGAAAATACTGGTTCATATTTTCTTCCTTAGATTACACGTGCATAACACATTTGCTCATAACCTTTGATCCCAGATGAATTATGAGGCCCATAATATATTAAATTGAAGGTTTTTCGAGACGCTTTCGATACCATCAGAATTTAGCTATTTCTCATTCTGGAGTTTGTCAAAATACAGCCTGGAAAATACTGGTTCATATTTTCTTAAGCGTATGGCTGCCATTTGATACCTTGGGCTCTTTTGCGCAGAAATTCTTGGTGGGAACAATGGCCAAAATTCCGTTAACAGAGATTCAATCTCCAAAAAGAAAAGGAACTCAGTGCCTCACTTGAAACACACGTAAACGTCCAAAAGATTCCCAAAATAAAGAACCTAGCACCTCACGTGCTTCTTACGTGGGCATCCAAAACAAAGGACTCAGCGCCTCACGTGCTTCCCATGTCGACGCTCAAAACAGAAGATTAGCGCCTCACGTGAAATACATGTGAGCGATGTGTAAAAGTGCTTAGCACTTCGTATTCAGTCAAAATGATGCTTAGCACTGATTGGGCAATGCCCACGTCTCGGCGCCGCACATGCTACTCATATGAGTGCCATACCAAATGCTTAGCATTCCATGTTTAGTCAAAATGAACAAGTGCTTAGCACTGATTAGATAGCGCCCATGTATCAGCGCCTCACGTGATACACACGTGAGCCTTATACAAAAGTGCTTAGCACTATATATTCACTCAAAATGACTAAAGTGCTTAGCACTGATTGGGCAGCGCCCCTGACTGAGTGATTCACATGATACATATGTGAGCACCAGAGCCACAAATAAGTGCTTAGCACTTCTGCATAAAGGAAAAGGGCTGAGCAAACAGAACCATAAATAAGTGCCTAACACTTTTAAATAAAAAAAAGACTGAGCAGATCAAGCCCAGATTGGCTAAAAGTCACTCTAAATTTCTTGCAACTGAGCCCAAATGCTCTGTTGTTTGGATCCCAACTAAAATTTGCTGATCCTTAAATGCTGCTAAGTTGATCTAAGTCTCAAATAAGACTAGCGTATCCTTAGTTAAAATAAATTAAGCCCAAATGCTCATATATTTAAATTGATCTTAATCTCAAACTAAATTAACGTTCCTTAAATAAAACTAAATATTTTTAAACTAAAGGAATATATTATAATACCTTAGAATGTGATTAGAGTTAATTGAGTGATATTTGCGGGTTTTTAATAAAATTTAACCAATAATTATTTTCACATATTTTACTATTTCAAGCCTAAATTGGCAAAAAATTTCTCGGAAGTTTCTTGCAGATGAGCCCAAATGCCCTATTGTTTGGATCTCAACTAAAATTTGATGATCCTTACATGTTACTAAATTGATCTTAGTCTCAAATAAGACTAGTGTATCCTTAGTTAAAATACATTAAGCAAAAATGCCCATATATTTAAGTTGATCTTAATCTCAAACTAGATTAATGGTCCTTAAATAAAACAAAATATTTTTGAAATAAAATAATATATAACCTAAGTTCAAAACCAAAATCTAAAATATACGGATTTAGACTAATCTACGCCCTACAGGCAACGACATAAATTAGTCCCCGTATACAATCCACGGACAAGCTTAACAAACAAAATAACACACGACACGAAGTGAACTACTGGAGAAGGAGAAAGTGGTTATCGCAACGCGATAACATAATTAACTGCAGAGGTTTTCGCCTGCAGGGAAGAGCGTCCCCACAATCAAAAACCCCTCACAAATGAGGGGGGATCTGATAAAGTCTGTTACAGCGGTCACATCCATCCAAACCTTTGATATATGGTGCCATAAGTCAACTTGGTATTTTCGGAGAGGTGAGTGGATATGTCCAAATAGCATCTGCCCCAAATTCAGGAAAGGCGATTTATCCCAGTTCGTGTCTGTTTTCGATGGTAAACAGTTTTTGGCATGCCCGGTGGGACCTTTTCTTCTTTCCACTCCACACTTCGTGTGTCGTGTTCGCGAACAAAATCGCGGTTCACTATGGTTGCCCTTGGATTCGAGATACTAAAAATTCGTATCATGCTCCTGTGCATAAAATCAATGGCTCTCAACTGTACCTCATGCAACAGCAACTCCCGCTCCTCCCCAACTAGAGGAGTGACCTATGGGCCCAACGCGGCCTCTATTTTCTCAATGTCGGTGGGGCAGGTTACACAATACACTACCGGACTTTTCTTCTGGACCATTCTCTCACCTGTGAGTTTCGGTGCCTCAACGCCGCAGGAAGAAGCTCTTAGAAGGTCGGTCTTTAATCGACTGGCAACCATGACGGCCCCCATCAGCAAGCCGTCAAGCTCTGGCATCTCAGTCTTCAACAGGCTGAGCAAGAACTCAAACGGGCCTGTAAAATAGCTCATGATACCTGAAGGGGCTACCCCAAAAAGGCTAGCCCTCCCTATGCCTGCTACATATGAAGCTGACAAAGGTGCTTCCCCCATCAGAAGGTCGGTCATCTAAAGATTGGCTGGCTCTCCTCAAACTCCATCAAGGACGTCGGTCTTCAACAGGCTGACGCCGATTGAAACCCCTCAGCAAAACCAGGAGCATGATGAAGCCGCTTCCAAAAATGAAGCGGTCCCCTCTGCGAGGCACGCTAGACGTTGCCACTGGCACCGAATAAGACAGGCTGGGGGCAACTCTCCCTCTGGACTCACCCCACCAGCTTCTATGGTGGAGGTCGACGCTGCTGTTCTAATTGGAAACAGTTTTGAACCACTTAGGAGGGTGCGCAAAAACTCCCTAATGGAGGTGCTAAAGAAATCACCCTCACCTGCAAAAGTTACGGTGCTGGAAAAACCGGAGTGGCCTTATTAGCGGCTCTCTTCGCAAATTCATAGGGTCTGGCAAAAAGTCCAAGACTCTATGATTGACAAACACTACTATTGTCAACTAAAGAAATCGAAGGTCCAACAAGAAAAAGACCGCTCCTTGGCCATACAATGGGGGACTTCTCCTAAACAGGAGTCTGCCGGCTCCTTCAACTCCAATCTCTCATAAAAGAACGAGACTGGAGAAAACTCTACCGCCCGCGGCAAATTCCAAAGGAGATAGAACTAAATGCCCCAAGTCTGGAGGCATAACCGTACACACGATTTATATGGCTTCAGGAAAAGAAGAAAGTCGCGCCTCAGTAAGTCATCGACCGCAAACTCGATCGCTGACTAAGGCTCAGGAGCAACAGCAAAAGCTCCAGAAAATGTTGACCAAAATGGCAGCACTTACCGGACAGAAAGAAAGTCCAGATAAAGAGGCCGAACAGCGCCAAAAGCAAGAGTCCGATACAGAGTTTCTGCGAAGGGTGCTTGAGAGAAAAGATAAAGAAGCCGCTGAGCAAATTGCTAACATAAAACAGATGGCTCTCTTGTTCCAAGATATGGTTTTAATGATGATCCAACAAGAACCCCCGACCGAAGATCCGCTGATAATCATCGAGGATGATAGAGGGGAAACATCAAACCCTCCTCCGGTTTTATCAGCGGCCAAAGAAGAAACGATCTCCAAGGCCGCCCTAGATGATTACATCACTCAACAAATAATAGCTCACCAGGTTAATGAAGCAGCCGGCCAAATTGTCAGAACCGGACGACCATATCCAGGCTGGTATGATCAAATCAAATACCCGCCGGGATATATGATCCCCTAGTTCCATGTCTAAAAAAGAACAGGGAACCCTCAACAACACGTCGCGCAATTCAGAGCTCCGTGCAGCAACACTGGAGGCGACGACAGACTATTGCTTCGCCAGTTCGTACTCGGAGCTCCTAAACGACTCCATGAAAACATTCGCAGAAATGGAACTGTTGTTCACACAGCGTTTCTCCAGCGCGAGCGAACGCACTCCGATCACGACATTAATCAATGCCAGGGTAAATTCGGGAGAAACATGGATCTAATACGCGATCCGGTGGCGGAACCTATGGTCTAAGTGCGAACAACGCAATGAAGTGTCTCCTGCCATGGGCATGTTCATCGGGACCTTTGATCCTCAAACGATCGTGTCCCAGTTCATAAAGTTCTTCAAGCCCACAACCTTTCAGGCTCTGATAGATAAACTGGCCCAGATAGACTAGATGGGCCAATGGCCTTCATCCTTAAATAAGGACCCTCGAAATACTAAGGGTAAAGGAATGGCGGCCTTTGTCGCTAACACGCAATAACAGCCGAGTACCCCAAAACCGGCTGTTCTCCAAAACAACGCACGTCTGCGCCCGTCCTTAGAAGAAAAGCTAGGACGTGCTTACTCGTTTCCCCGCGACTAGACGAGGAGACTGTTCGAATTGGCAATGCGTAATAAACTCATCACATTGCCATACCCGTGGCGTCCAGCCCAACCTGGCGCGTCAAAAACCCTAATTACTGCTCTTATCACAGAATGGTGAGCCACCCAATTGAAGATTGCTACGTCTTCAAAAACTGGGTCGAGAACCAGTATCAACAGAGGAAATTCGCGTTGTCGGATAACTGGAAGGTAAACCCACCCCAGAAGCACACTCCCAAAAAAGGTGGATGCACAGGGAGCATCATGCTCACTCGTGGAAGAAAATCCATGGGATGTCGTTCTTTCAGTAAAAACCAAAAGAATGCTGAAGGATTTACAAGCATGTCTGGCAATCAGGTGGAAAAGCCCACTTGAACCCGAAATAATCGAAGGGATGCTAAAATCTCATCTCACAAAAAAATTGTTGATGAGGGGAAAACCCCCAAGTCAAGCCTTCAAAGTCTTCGAAGAAAAAGAAGAAGACTAAGAAACCTGTGCAGCCTGCCGAATATAACGACAAGCGCACAGCTCAACAAAAATATATAGACGCGCTGGAGGAGTATAACCAGAAGGCACGGACACCGGTCACACTCCACATGATCTCCCATTCGTCGTTATATGACGAAGAGGCTCCCTCAACATCAGAAAAAAAACGCAGAGGAACTGTGGGCAAAATCGGTGCTAAAATCCCCGGAACTGCCAGAAGAAGACCCGATTGAGAGGCTGCTAAACGAAGCCTTTCAAAAAAGCAAGGTTGACCGAGAACGCGAGACAGCCATATATGAAAAGGTTAAGCGTCAACATATGGATAAAGAATCTACGGCGTGGATGAGTCGTAAAGTGCTCTAACCAAACCAAAGTACACCTGCAACAAATAAGAGTAGGGTCAAAACAGAGAAGTGGTTCATCAAAGCCCTGTCAATGGGGATGAAGCTGCAATCTCTCATAAAGAACACTCCTGGGGTCATATGCCTCGATGGAGAAGAATCGCATCCAAACTACTGCCTATATCATCGGAAGGTTACCCATCCTATCGAAGAATGCAGTGGCTTCAAGAAGTGGTGACAAGGATTCAAGCTTGCGATAAAACATGAACTGGTAAACAATGAAACCGAGAGAAGCAAGGTAATATCACGGCCATAAATCGAGGAAATGAATCAAGACTAGGACTCCAAATTACTTAAATAGAGTACCGCATTGTAACCATGCCTCAGTTCATAGTTACAATCACATAACTCTGTTCATGTCGTCCAAATTCTAGTATCAGAATCAAAAGAATAGGACAGGAGAAACAATAGGGAACCAAAAGGATTTCAATTCGAGATGCAAGGTCATTTGCATAACATCAAGATAAGGGTCAAGAGAAAGATAAGATTCAAGGATCAAGACAACAATGTGGCAAGACATGTTCCTAATTACGGGTTTTTTGATTCGTGTATTGGGTCCAATACCCAACTACAAAAGAATCAAACCCGATTAACCTACATCCTATGACTCTGATACCAAATAAACCCTGTCACATCCCGCTTCCCAGAGTGCGCTAAGATCGGCACATGATAGAGTCAACCATGCTACCTGTAGTTAGAAAACATCCCTCTACAGTCACATTACGGCTGTCTATAAGATATCAAGAACAGTAAAATAAAATAAACTATCTAGTACATGTCCATATGCCAGAATAAACAAGCAAGAAATATAAATGTGCAGAAGCAATAAATCCAGTAATCAATAACATCTGGAAAGTACGTCCCAAATACGGGCTCACATCAAGAAATGAAAGTACGAAAAGAAAAACTAAACTAAACTAAACTAAACACTAACATGATCCTCACTGTTCGGCCTGTCGGCTGAAGTAGTCCCGGTCCTCCTGTGAAAGAGATAAAGGATCTGGGCCATGCAAAACCCTGACGTCAGTGTGTCATAATATCAAATAATATAATATAATCAGGAGGTAACAAGATATGCAGGCATGAACTATAAACAATAACATGAATGTAATAAGTAAACACGGATATAGAACAGTGAAGTGTATCAGTGTATGCGACGTGCGGTGATCAATCTACACTATGCTACTGGGTTATCTATTCTAAAGTTTGTTTGAAATCAATTAGTGTACTGCTCCATGTAACTCAAAAGAATATGTCCTGTTATCCCCCGGGACCACAGATCAGGCAGTAAGAGTCACGAATGACTCTGTCCCGTTATTCCCCGGGACTACGGATCAGGCAGTAAGAGTCACGAATGACTCTGTCCCGTTATCCCCCGGGACCACGAATCAAGTAAGAATCACGAATGATTCTGTCCCGTTATCCCCTGGGACCACGGATCAAGTAATACTCTTTTAAGCTACACTTCAGTTACACTTTTGATTTCCCCATGCCCCCAAGGTTATGTGTTCAAGTCAGGTATTGATAATCTGGAGCTAATGCCAACACAGGATCAAGCAGGTATAGGTTTGTCTATGCAGAAAATAGGATACGTCCATCAGGACAACATGTCAGGATTGTCGGTATTAGAAACAGGATCAGGTAACAGGTCAGGTAGTGGTGTATTAGGTCATGTCAGGTAGTGCACATGTATCAAATGGATGCCCAACAGTAAAATGTAGCAAGTATCGAATCACGATAAAAGTACGGATGCACAATAACACAAAACCTGTCACGCCCCGCTTCCCGGTATACGGCAATTTTATTTATTCACAATAACACAATAACGCAACTGGTCCGCTACGTATTTACTGTGTAAGTAAATACGCTAAGCGTATCTAAGCAATATAAAAGTAAAGCACAAAAGACAAGAAATAATAAAAACAACAATTTTATTTATTCACATTCTTTCTGTACAATGCATAGAAAGTAAATACAACTGAAATAAAGCAATGCCTAAACAATGGCATAACAAAAATGAAAAATACTGAATGGAAAGTGTACAATGACTAGAGCTTGGGTTCTTCACTGAACTGGTCCAAGTCTTCAGCAGTGGGCTCGATCTCTGAAGTGTCCAGATCACCTGACGACATTCAAAGAAGAAAGAAAGAGAATGTCGTCAGCGAACAGGTCGCTCGGTAAGTCCCAAAGGTAAGGGAGAAATAGACAGAATAAGAGGTATCTTTTAAAATTGTATTATATTGTTGTAATGTTGTGTTAACGCTGTTGTTTGTAACTTGGTACAGAAGGATGCCAGTGTATACGAGAGAGGTCTCTGTATGCTAGAGACTAGGGCAAATGGAATATAGAGTACAAGGCTCCGTTATACAACCCGGAACAACGGCAATTGAATACGGTTAGGTGTCTTAAATCCTGCAGTCTCGTACCACTTTTAACACCTTCCGTACCAGTCTACCCCTTTAACCCCGTAGTGTTTTGTTTGTATTGTATTGCAAATTGTATTGTCTTGTAATATAGATTGTATAATTGGATGACTTGCCGAAACCATGATATCAGTAAATGGATGTAACTGGAGAATCATGGATGTAACTGGAGAATCATGTAAATGGAAGTATATCCATGGTTCGGTTCGGTTAAGTTGTATAGATTGATAATTGGATTCATGGATTCATGGATTCATATTGAATTGTAATATTGTAGATTGTAATTTGTAGATTGTCGATTGTAGATTGTACTTGAATTATATTCAAATCAGATTATAATGAGACTCAAACCGAGTCAGACAATTAGAAAAGTAAATTTAAGTCCTGATTGTTTTGATGTTATCGGTAACCGCTGCACATGGGCGGCAGGATTTGTGTCTTTTTCAAAGACGATTACCGTATTGATAACACTGTTGTTAAGTTTTCTACCTTAGATAGGTAAGCACCCACTTCTCCGGTTCTATGAGGCTCAAGAGATTGGTCCCGCTTAAACCTATATTTACTAGGATCCTTAGGGTAATTTATAGAACTTGAGGGGTTTTTATGTAAAAATACTTTTGTATAGTTTTCAAAATACACACCAAGTATTTATTAATCGTCTTTAGACTTGTAATGAATGTAGATTTTATATTGTGATATTTCTAATGAAAATATCCTAATTCCATAATAAATGGTATTTATTTGTAATATTGATTATACGGAATTCATGGAATTTTAGTGTAAACTGATTCTTGTGACATTTTTAGAAAAAGATAGAATATTTATAATAATTCAAATTAGATATTTTTGAATTACATATACATATATTTATATGAAAATAAATTTTAATATATTTATTAAATTCTAGAAATCTCGTTTTTCTTAAGATGTCGTATTTAAATGTTTCGAGACCGAATACTCCTTGCGGTGGTCTGAATCTCGCACTACTAAGCCCGAGGATGTGCGATAATGCGCACCATCCTGAACGGGTTTCCCAAAATGGGTTGTAGCGGCACTTTGCAAAGATTTGTATAAATATTAATCATTAGAAAACGGTTTTATTAAGTAAATGGTATTTAAATGAAAATTATCGTTTTCCCGTATTCTAAATTCCCGAGGGTATCGTGTTATGTTGTATATGAGTGTGTGAGGAGGTAGGTTGTTACCTCGTGATCTACTTAAAGGTATAGCATGTTTTGTGATATTGAATGTAGAATCGAAACTATGTGGTATTTAAATGAAAATACGGTAAAATGAAATAGCCATTATTTTTTGATATGAAACTTGATCAATTTGGTTGATTAGTGTTTAATAGTCAACATGAGAGAGTTTAAGAGTAACTATATTAACGAGAAGTGAAGTTTTATAAAGAAACCGAATCGGAAATCAGATTTGTTTCGATTCCGTCGGGTTTTATAAATTCGTATTTTTAGAAAATAAAAGAGAGGTAGAAATGGGGACTTACAGGTTTCGATCAAAGATAAGAGTAAGGTGGATCGGGAGGAGTCACCGGTGCGTCATTTCGCCTCTGGGAGTTCCTACGGTCGTTGCTGGAAATTCCGCCGAAGAATTCGCCGGAGCTTCGCCTTTCGCTCAATTCGATTGCACACAAGAGTTCTTGAGAATTTTAGAGAGTTGGCTCAAAGTTTGGGTGAGAGGGTAGAGGATAGGGGTGGTATTTATAAGGTTAGGCTAGGGTTAGGGTAGATGAAAGGTTAAAATGAAAAATGTGATAATGTATTAAAAATGTATTAAAAGTGAAGTAATTGGGGTTTTAAAAGAGCTCTGGAAATGGTCTGAGGCTAAAATTTTGCAGGTGCATAGGGAATGTGAAAAGACACAATTTTCTTATTGGGGTCGTCGCCGGAATCGGCCGACTCGGGGGTGACTCGGCCGTGACTCGGTCGTAAGACGGAGTCGGCCGAGTTGGCCGATTTCCGGCCGATTCCGGCGGCCGGAATCCCCCCCGACGGTTCATCTATCCTCTGGCAATGTTACATTTTTAGGTGTAGTAGGGGTTTTTGTGAGATATGCACGTAGAAACCCTTGGTATTCTAAAGGTTTTAAAAAAAATCAATATTAAAAATAATGTAGGGTATGGGATTTGAACTCTGGTGGCTTGGTTCAGCAGTGCAAGGTTTTACCAATGAGCTACAAGTTCCTTCTTGTAATTATGGAGCTAATTAATTACTTAAAGTAATAACAGTAAATGTAAATACCCCAAGTATACATTAATTTTTAAGCAAATTTTGTACACTAAAAATAGAGTTGTTACATTCTTTTAACTTGTAATTAAAAAGCAAAATAATTACTTATATCTTGTGCTCAGGCTAAAATACCCCTTTCTGTATTTTTGAAAAAATTGTACATAAAATTGTACAGGAAATTTAGAGTTGTTACAACATAGATGCACAAATTTCTATCAGGGATTACATCTACAACTCCATGACTACGTATGATGTACATTATCAAGTATGGGGTGCTAATATAATGGCAACATTATATAATATGACATGGTATGCAACTAGATATATAATAAATGATACGTATACGAACGGCTATCCGAAAACAGTAAAACGGTAATATGGGATGCATAACTAAACAATATGTAATATTATTATTCGCATGAATATAAAATACAGTAGTATAGCATGTAGCAAGATAAACTTGCATGCAACTATATATGTAATAAATGATACGGATACGAACGGGTATTGTAAAATTGTAAAACTGTAACATATGATGCACGATTCAATAAACATGTAATATTTTTATTTATATGGATGTAAAATGTATATCATAGCATGTAGTAAACTTGCCTGATCGGATCTCAATACGGGGTGCGTACGCAGCGTTCGATGTCGGGTAAACGTCGTAATATACACGTGCGCGTACAGAACAGGACCAGGCAAAGCAAGAACACGAACATGCTGGCTGGGAACGTCTACCGGGTCGTCTGGATCGTCGGTGACGGCACGGCTCCGGCGATGACCGGAAAAAGCAAGATCGAGCACAAGAAAGAGAAGAAAAAAGAAGAAGAAGAAAGAGAAGAGATGAAGGTTGCTGCTCTGGGGTTTGGTGTTTGGGGACAGAGGCGAGGCGATGGTGTCGGGGTCGAGGATGAGGCGACGATGACGTGGTCGTCGGCGGTGAGGCGGGGTGTGCAGGCGAGGGTTCAAGTAGTGGGTTTCGGTTGGTGGGTTCTGTGCAGGGTTGTTGGGGTGAGATTGATGAGCTCAGGAAGAAAAGAGGAGAGATGTGAGTAGAGGTCGACGACGAGGTGGTGGCGAGGAGTGTGGGCGAAGAGGTCGGCGGTGAGGGTGCCGTCAGAGTTTCGGGTGTGGGTTTCAGGCTCGGATTGGTGGTGGTCGTGGGTTGCCGGGGTTGGAGAGAGGAAGGGATGTGGAGGACGAAGAGGAGGTGGAGATGAGGAGGGGCGTCGACGTGAGGTAACGACGGCGAGGCGACGAGGCCGGGTGTGGGTTGTTGGGTTCGTGGACGGTTTCTAGTGCGGAGAGATGGAGGGGAGATGAGATGTGTCGGAGATGAGAGGAGGAGATGGGCTTGGGGAGGCCGCCGCCGCCGTCGACGAGGCGACGATGATGACGAGGGCAGAGGCGACGAGGCGTGGGTTCAAGCGAGGACGAGGCGGGGGAAAGAAAATAGAAAGGAAGCGGAAGAGAGAGAGAGGAACAGTAGGTTTGTATAAATAGGTTAATAAAAAACAATATATATATATATATATATATATATATATATATATATATATATATATGTAAAGAGATAGCTGTGATATATTTTGTGCAGAGAGAGAGATTTCTCTGTTAGCGTATAAAAAATTAGTTAGGATTAGATTGTAGAAAATATTTAGGAAATATTTATTTGGTTAAAAATATATATATAATAAACAGTTTAAATATATTAAAGGATATTATATTGAATAAATAGGTTTTTGGCCAATATAAAAATATTCCAAAATACGCCCGGATTGTGTCTAAAATTACGATTTGAAAGTGCAGATAATATATGTATCAACCAAAACCAAAATACGATATCCAGGTAACGAAAATATATACCCCCAATAACGGATACATGTAGCGTGCACGTAGCTATCCAAACGGGTCCGTTTCACTGAACGGGACGAGAACACGATGTACGGATGCCACCACAGGGCTAGGGGTATGATGCAGGCCATGCAAGATATTTTTAAAATATTTTATTTGACTTTACTTGTTATATTGAAAAATGCAGATGTCAGATATAATGAAGTTATACAACATGAAAGTACACGGATTCTCATAACTATCCGGGATAAATCATAAACAGGAATCAAGACGGGTTTCCAACATGCGGGTTGGGTCGGATGCAAACACGGATACAATTACACTATTCTCACCCAAAACAAAATAAATCAAGAAATAGCCATAAATAAGGAAATACCAAAAAATAGAACTGGTATAAATGAAGTAGGGTGTTACATGCAGCAAATAAGAGTAGGATCAAAACAGAGAAGTGGTTCATCAAAGCCCTGTCAATGGGGATGAAGCTGCCACCTCTCATAAAGAACACTCCCGGGGAATATGCCTCGATGGAGAAGAATCACATCCAAACTACTGCCTATATCATCGAAGGGTTACCCACCCCATCGAAGAATGCATTGGCTTCAAGAAGTGGTGAAAAGGATACGTTGCCCATCAAAAACACTTCAAGAGAATGAAGCGTGAAGCTTGCGCTCGTCGACAGCAAAATAGTGGGACGAATGCGCATGAAAAAACGACTGGCAACTGTCATATGGTTGGTACCAGTTCGGATGGAGGAAAACCCCCAGTTCTTACATTCGGGAGCGATTCTGAGGATGAAACACCCATCAACTCTCTTTTCAAAGATTCCACCTCCGAAAAAGAAGAGGAAGAGAAGAACTGTGAGAATATTCAGTTGCGTAACCGCATACTGCCTAAGAAGAACCTCAGACCTACAAATAAAGGGTCGAACAAAAAAGACAAAGGGAAAAAGAAAATCCCCGAGGAAATTGCCCTTGACAACGGAGAGGGGGTAAAAGAGCTCACCACAGAAGATCTCCCTAAGAAAAACAAGGTGGATTACAACGTCTTGACACATCTGAGGAAAATACCCTCGCAACTAAGCATATTGGATGCTCTCCTTCTGTCCAAAGAGACGCGAGATTCTCTGATCAAGGCATTACAAGAGCCCGATCCATTCCAAACTTTTCTCGTGGAAGAGAAGATGAAAAATGAACTGGCAGAGATCCATACAGTCGATATTACATTCAGTGATGAAGATCTACTTCTCGGTACGTGCGAATATAATCTCCCGTTATACTTCACTGGATACTTCCACGACACCAAGATAGGGAAAATTCTTGTCGACAAAGGATCCTCCGTTAACCTTCTTAAAGTGAGAGTGTTGATAGAAATTTGCATGAACGTTCTGCCCCTTGCCCGGGATAAAATTACCATATCTGGGTTCGACTCACAGTCTTCACGAATGCTTGGGTCCGTAATATTGACGCTACGCTTTGGGCTGCTCATCATTAACATCAAATTTCATATCATTGACGCCAAGACTTGCTACAACGCCCTACTCGGTAGGCCCTGGTTACACAAGTACAACATTGTCTCTTCTACACAATATTAGTGTATGAAATATTTCAAGAATGGTTTAGAGTACACCGTCACGGGAGAGCTAAATCCATTCTCCGTAAACGAAGTCCGGAAATACGAAGACGCAAAGTACTTTCTACTAGACTTTGAGGATACTGAAAGCTGCCACAAGCCGGAGAATAAACAGAAATCTGTCGCCACCATCCCGATCCTTGGGAGCGATATCAAGAAAGACGAAGAAATAGTCTACTCAGGGAAACCCAAAAAAGAAAACAATAAACCCGGACCATCTATCCTTATCTTAGTCTTTGGCAGCGACTCAGAGGACGAGGCCAATGCAGTGTTCTCTGTCCACCCGTCAATGAAAACTTTTGCCGGAGCAGATCAGAGTCTATAAATTACAATGGTTCCGCTTCGGCATTACAAGGAACTTGATGCGCTCGATACATACAGTGTACAAGGGCTACAAACTTTCTACGTACCTCTCAGGCGAAGAGGTGAAAAGGCGATCATCTTCTACCAATCTATAAAGACCAAAGTAGACAGCGAAATTAGGCACGGTGCCGATTTTGCGCTCGACAGGCTTCAAGACATTCGTCTGCCAAGATATTACGCGGAAGGATTAAAAAATCTATTAAGATACCAAGATGTACCCCTCGAAAAAACAGTTCGACAAGCCCAATTTTACAAAAAGATTTGGGATATTCCCGGAACTCAGCGAAAGATGCCCAACGGGAAGATAAAGACAACCGGGCTCGGATACGTACGGTCCAAGAAACGGGAGCAGATCCACAGTTGTCGTGTCGTAAACAGCTCAAGCGAAGCGGAAAACGCTCTTCCAAATAGTTATGACGTCAAATCGGAGCAAGATGCCGCTCTAAAAACGTTAAGTCCGTCGCTGGAAGAACAAATTGACAAGTTAATAAAAGAAGCTTGTCAAACGAGCCGGGAAAACCACAGTTGCTAAATGGTCATTTATGAAAAGGCCAAGATGCAGCGTCTCAGTTAGCAATTTGGGGAGAATGCAGACCATAATGCTCTTCATCCCCGGCCCGCTATATTGTCATGCCCCGCTTCCCAGAATACGCTAAGATGGGTACATGACATAGCCAACCATGCTACCTATGGGTAGGAAGTATCCATCCACAGTCACATTACGGCTGTAGAGATATCAAGAATAAAATATAACCATCTAATACATGTCCATAAGCCAAGATAACATGAGTCAAGAATAATAAAAGTGCGGAAGCAAGAAATCCAATACAAAATAACTGGAATGTATGTCCCATAATGCGGGCTCACATCAGGAATAAAATGCTGAAAGTAAAAGAACTAACTACTACAGAATCCTCACTGCTCAGCCTGCTGGCTGAAGTACTCCTGCTCGAACTGCAGCAAAGGTACGGTATCTGGGCCATACAAAACCCAGACGTCAGCGCGTCATGTCATCAAGTAAAAAAATATAACAGGGTAACAGGCAATGCAAATATAATCATGAATGATAAGCTGGTATAACAGCAATATAAATCAGGGCAGTGAAGGGTAGTGTGCAGTGAGTAAACTAAACTAGTCTATTGGGTTATCTACTCTCAAATCTTTGAAATCAATTTGATGAATCATCGATGTAACTCAATAGTATCCTGTGCATGCCCGGGACCACGGTCTAAGACTCTCAGGCTGAAACCGAGACGTACCGCTAGGCACAAAAAGGAAAAGGATACAGACCAACGATGTCAGCAGCATCGTCACGAGACGGGCCTGGCCTAAAAAACTGATAAGTAAAAGCAAGTAACTGTCGAGTTACAAGTCAGGTTTCATCATTGATTTCCCCATACCCCCAAGTTATGTGTATCAAGTCAGGTATTCAGTAATCAAGAACTAATGCCAACACAGGATCAGGCAGGTGCAGGTTTGTCTGGATAGACAACAGGAACAGTCCGTAAGGACTACATGCCAGGTTTGTTGGCATTAGACACAAGATCCGGTAACAGGTAAAGCTATGGTACATCATGTGAAGTCGAGTAGTGTATTTAGGTGTTGTGTCATGTCAAAAGTGTACGGTACCATGTCATATCAAATAGGCAATGCATCAGGTCATGTCAGGGAGCACAAGATGTCATGTGGGTGCTCATAATCAAACTAACATAAACAAGATTGTAAATGAACAAGCATGGGCACTATCATAACAATAAACTAGATCAGGTAATATGGTAAGCAAGTAGGTACATATTATATCGATGCACGGTTATCATTACTTAACTACAGTATACAAATATGGATGTTAGAATCATGTTAAAACGCACTACGTAATCTAGAGATGCAATAACCTGTATAATAGGTTCAAAAGATGCAATTAAAACTAAAACCGATTAAAGAAACACACTGGCGTCCAACAGGGTATAAACATAAAAGGGTATTGTGGACTATACAATAATTGTTATGTGATTTAAATTATGATTGTGGGTACTATGTATAGTAGAACTAAATGCAACAATCAGGTCTCAAGTTTTAGATCTGATATATGTAAACGGAACATTGTACTGTTAAACTGGAACTCAAAACTTTAGATTTTATCTATAAATTTTAATAAAGAAAATAGATATATTGATATATGAATAGTATGACTAGCATGTAGCAAGATTAACTTGCCTTGACGGATCGCGATACGGAAAACGGAATGTTACGCGTCGGCGGGGAAAATTCGCGACGCGCACGGTACACGGAATGAGCCCAAACGACGAACAGTGGAGTCACACGGGTCGGAGGTCCTCGCTGGGTCGTCGGGAATTGTCGACGGCACGGCCGGATTCCGGCGAATCAAAGAACAGTGAACATCTAATTAAAAAAAGAAATTATAAAAAGAAGAAGAAGGAAAAACCTTACAGTGGATAGGTGCCTTGGGATCCAGGGGAGTCGGCAAGTGGCGATGATGACAAGGGGTTGCCGGCGTGGGGTCTGCCTGCGAAAGGTGGTGGCTGAGATTCTTGGCGGCTAGGGTTAGGTGTTGGTTTCGTTGATGGTGCACAGGGTTTGGTGAGGTGAGCAGAGAACAGAGAAGAGGGTGAGGGGATGTGGAAGAGGTGGTGACGTTGACGAGAGATGGTCGACGGCGATGGGAAGGTGGGTTCTAGGGTCGAGCTGGGGTGTACAGTGGCTGTGCAGGGAAGAGAGACTCGGGGAAGAAGAAAGAAGAAGACAAAGATGGAGAGGAAGAGGAGATGAGCGATAGGGAGGCGAGAGGGATGTCGGCGAGGCTGAGGAGCAGGGAAAAGAATTAGGGTTTGAGGAAGGCACAGGGTTTCCCAGTTCTCGTGGTCATGGGTTTTTAAAAGAGAAGAGAAGAGAAGAGGTAGAAGGGAGGTGACCACAACACTACGGCGGTGACGGGATCTATTCCCACCGCGAGGGGAGAGAGAAAGCGACGCGAGAAGAAAGAGAAAGAGAGAAACGTGAGGAGAGAGAAAGAGGAGGAGAGAAGAATTTGTCGCGTAGCAGGGGGTGAGCGAGTACGAAGGAGAGAGAGAAGAAGAAAAGAGGAGAGAGAGAGGAAGGTGGGGCCGGCGTCGAAGATTGAAGGATTCTGATTGGGTGAGGGAGTTATTAGTTTGTTATGGGGGAAAATTTAGAAAGATTTTTCTGGTGTTTAAAATATAATCTCGTGGGTTTAGAAGAAAAATACTAAGCTGTTAATATTTCAGCTGATTTTAAAGATTTTAAAAAATAAATAGTATTTGGCGGAAATACAAAATATTTCAGAATTGCGCCCGGGTCGGGTCCAAAAATTTGAATTTGAAATAGGAAAATTATTGGCAAGCTCCAAAAATTAAAATGAAGGATTTTGCAATGAAAAAGCATACCCCCAAGAACGGACGCACGTACGTGCACGTAGTCGTCCAAACACGTCCGTTTCACTGAACGGGACGAGAACATGATGCAGGGACGCTACCACAGGGTTAGGGGTATCAAGAAGGCCATGACAAGTATTTTTAATTAGCAAGAATATGAAAAGTCGGGGTAAACTATAACTAGTAACAGCCAAAGCATGATAAATGAAATAAATACCACAACAACCCATACGGTGACAGAAATTTGTAGAACTGGACTCTGTTGTTACATTATACCCAACTACAAAAAGAATTTCGTCCTCGAAATTCCAAAACAAGAAAGGATAAGCAAACAATCCGACTATAAGAAAAGTTGGGGAAACTTCTGCCGGATTCCATCTTCTCGTTCCCAAGTGGACTCTCCATGTGAGCGACTACCCTAAGAAATAAGTACAAGAGGGATAACCTTGTTTTTAAGAACCTTTTCCCCACGATCCACACTTGCCACCGATCGCTCCTCAAAAGTCAAATCTTCTCGTACAGTCAGCTCCGAATGATCCAACACATGTGTTTCATCTCGCACATACTTACGGAGTTGTGATACGTGAAACACATCATGAACATTCGCCAAGGATTGCGGTAACGCCAATCGATACGCTACCTCACCAACACGCTCCAAGATCTCAAATGGTCCTGTAGGGTGTTTTTCGTCACCCCATTGAGATGGGAATACGCGCGCGCTTGTCAGGCGCATTACAGATTCCCCCTGCCTAGGTTAGGCTGGGGTTTATTGATTGTGGGGGGTCCGAATCTCCGGCAACCGCAGACTAAGCTGCCGTTAATTATCCCTCGCCTTTGGAGCGAGGGAACCTCCGATTAACGGATTGAACTGGTCATGCGAACTCAACGTGCAGTTTTGTGTTTTGGAGGGTTTTTGGATATATCGGGGGCCCCGCAGAGTTTTTACGGGGGTCCCCCTTGCGGGGTGCGGGACAGCACCCCGTTAGAAAATTTTTTCTAACAGGGACAGTGTCGTGGGGTACATGTGTGTGTAAATATTTATACATATGTATATATATATATATATATGTATGTATGTACATAAAAAGAGGGGGAAAAGTCATCCAAGAGATGCGTGGGGCCAGCGCCTTGAGCACTGTGCCCTTAGGTGTTGTGCGCTCAGGCGCACGTGCGCCACGTTCCGGCACGTGGGTGTTTTGCGCTGGAGCGCAGTGCGCTTGAGCGCAAGCACGCCACGTGTCGGCACGTGGGCGCTTTGCGCTCTAGCGCAGTGCGCCTGAGCGCAAGCGCGCGCTTAGGTGTTGTGCGCTCAGGCGCACGCGCGCCACGTGTCGGCACGTGGGCGTTTTGCGCTGGAGCGCAGTGCGTCTGAGCGCAAGCGCGCCACGTGTCGGCACGTGGGCGCTTTGCGCTCGAGCGCAGTGCGCCTGAGCACAAGCGCGCCACGTGTCGGCACGTGGGTGCTTTTCGCTCGAGCGCAGTGCGCCTGAGCGCAAGCACGCTACGTGTTGGTACGTGGGCGCTTTTCGCTCGAGCGCAGTGCGCCTGAGCACAAGCGCGCCGCGTGTCGGCACGTGGGCGCTTTGCGCTCAAGCGCAGTGCGCCTGAGCGCAAGCGCGCCGCGTGTCGGCACGTGGGCTCTTTGCGCTCGAGCGCAACGTGCCTGAGCACAAGCGCGCCGCGTGTCGGCACGTGGCGCGCTTGCGCTCGAGCACGTGGGCGTTTTGGGCTCGAGCGCTGGGCGCTGGCGAGACAAAGGGGTTTTTAGTCCCAGAACCAGAAGCTATGCTTCAGAAAGGAAATATTTATTATATGTAAATATATGGAGTTAAACTCCTAAAATGTTTTGGTTGATGAAAGGGGTTTTTCCTCTTCCTCCTCTGTTGGCTGGATCTTGATGATCAAGAGATGTGAGATCTAAAAATCTCTCCTTTCTGAGATCTAATGGTAGATCCAAGTTCCCCTTTATGGGTTTTGTGGTGGAAGACTTCTTAGTTTTTGAAAAGAAAGAGTAAAACTCTTGATTTAATTCAAAAGAAATGAGAAGGTTTAGAACCTTGGAGAAGGAGCAGGAGGCACAAAAGATCTCAGATCTAAAATTTTTTGTGGAGAGAATGAAAATTATATGCTTTATTCATCATCATGTTGCCTTATATAGGCTTACATATTTAGATATAGCCCCTTGGGCTTTACAAAAATGGTATTTTAGCCATCCCATGGCTCATGTGCCATTTCATTTTTGCACATAAGCCATGGGCTTACAAAATATTGGCTTTATGCCCATTTTGTTTACATTCATGCATATACAATTACATACAAATTATTTATTACATGATTTTGTTGTTGGCATGGGGAGGCTGGCTGCGGGCTCGACTTGGGCATGGGCCCGCTTGACCTGGGCTTGGGCCCACCTAGCTTGGGGTTGGCTTTGATTTTGACTTGGTCAACCGGGGTGTAAATTTTTACCCCAACAGGTCCAACGAATCAAGAACTGAGCTTTCCTTGACTTCCAAACGAATCACCCCTCTAGTCGGTGATATCTTCAAGAATACTAAAGCACCCACGGCGAACTCTAGAGGTCTTCTCGACGTATCTGCCCAACTCTTCTGTCTGTCTTGTGCTGCTTTCATATGGTTCCGGATAGCGTTAAATTTCTCAATTGTCTGCACAACCAAATCTGGTCCCAACAATCTTCGTTCACCGACATCGTCCCAACAAACAGGTGAACGACACTTGCGACCATATAAAGCTTCGAATGGAGCCATCTGAATTGTCGCCTGAAAACTGTTGTTGTAAGAAAACTCCACCAAATGTAGATGATCCTCGCATGAACCCTTTAAGCCCATCATGCAAGCTCTAAACATATCTTCAAGAGTTTGGATCGTCCTCTCCGACTAGCCATCAGTTTGAGGATGATAAGCTGTGTTAAACTTCAATCGAGTCCCCAAACTTTCCTATAAGCCCCTCCAAAATTGTGATACGAACCGAGTGTCACGATCGGACACGATGCTCACCGGTACTCCATGCAATCTTACAGTCTCCTGCATGTACCGTTCTGCCAAAGTTTCCGTGAATTGACCAACCCGAAAAGGAATGAAATGAGCTTCCATGGTCAAACGATAAACAATCACCCATACTGCATTGTTGCCTTTTTGGACTCCGCGGTAGAGCTGTCACGAACTCCATGGTTATATGTTCCCACTTCCACTGAGAAATCGGAAGTGGTTGCAACAAACCAGCAACCCTTTGATATTCAGCCTTAACTTGCTGACACACCAAGCACTTTGCCACAAAGCGAGCAATCTCCCATTTCGTGCCTTCCCACCAGAAATGCTGTCATATATCTCGGTACATCTTCCTGCCTCCTGGATGTACGGAATAAGATGAGCTGTGCGCCTCCTTCATAAGTTCTTCACGAATATCCCCCTTTGGCACACACAAACGGCTACCATACCTCAACGAACCATCTTCGTGGATCAATAAATCTGTTCGTAGTCCGGATTCAACCTGTTCTCGAGACATTTACAACCTGTTCTCGAAACCAGCAACCCTTTGATGTTCAGCCCTAACTTGCTGACACACCAAGCACTTTGCCACAAAGCGAGCAATCTCTCATTTCGTGCCTTCCCACCAGAATGCTGTCGTATATCTCGGTACATCTTCGTGCCTCCTGGATGTACGGAACAAGCTGAGCTGTGCGCCTCCTTCATAAGTTCTTCACGAATATCCCCCTTTGGCACACACAAACGGCTACCATACCTCAACGAACCATCTTCGTGGATCAATAAATCTGTTCGTAGTCCGGATTCAACCTGTTCTCAAAACTTTTGCAATCTAGGGTCCTGCGGTTGCGCTGCTTTAATATTCTCGATCAACAACGAATGTACTTGCAGCTGCATCAAAACACATCCCAATCCTTTTTCCAGATGCATCGCTGTGAAACACTAATCCTCCGGAACTGTCTGGCACGGTCAGAATAGGAGCGGTTATCAATCTTTGCTTCAACGTCTTAAAAGCTGATGCACAACTATCCGTCTACACAAAAGGTACCTCCTTGCGCGTAAGCTTGGTTAACGGCTCCGCCAGACGAGCAAAGTTCTCCACAAATCTTCTGTAATACCCGGCTAGTCTAAGGAAACTTCTTATCTCCGCAACATTCTTCGGAATCGGCCAGACGAGACAAGTGGCTTATGTCTATTTATAGACTAAAGCAGATATAGCGGAGATAGATCATCTATTTCTGATGTGACAGTCATAGGTTTGACTTCATCAGAATAGGGGATGGATCTGTTAAGAAGGTAGTAGGGTGTGATGTCCTGGTATTTGGATGACATACACAGAGTAGGAAGCGATGTTCCTATACTACGATCGGTTATACTTTGGTTGTCACACAGTGGTTTCTCTATATAGGAATTGGGTATAATATCAAGACATTCTGGTTACTAGATCTATAGATCTAGATTTGGGTGGTTTCCCAATCAGGGTACTTAGACAGCATTCTAAAGGTATTTAGAATGGACGACTCCTGAAACGGTAGTGTACCTGCAGGTGATGGAGTCACCCTCTCTAAAGGTGTCTTACAGACTAAAGTGGAGAGGGATGTGCATGATTGGCAGACCACTTTCTTAGGTAATTGAGTCAATCATGAGATGTCAAGTACCACACCAGATGTTGTTTTTGCAGTAGATGCAATAAGTTGATATTAATCCAATCCTAGAGAAACGGTCGGAAGCAGTTTTAGAACATAAGTGGATGTTCTAGGGATATGATAACAACAGTCTCTTTTAGGAGACAGTTATCACTCCAGGCTTCCAAGGTGACATGGATGACAGAGAGGTTGTCAGAGTTATAGTTTTCCCTCTGACGATGGGCAGTATTTTGGACAGGTGGTCCAAGGGGATACTGAGGGAGGCATGACGCAGGATACTGATTAAGTTCAGTTGACGATACAGTCTAAGAAGTTTGGATTTGGAGTTCATTTATGAGCTAGGTCCCATCAGATATCCAGCTATATTCTATGACAGGTATTGCTCATTTCGGGAGATGGCTTTCTGCGCAAACTTGAGATAAAGAGAGACATAGAAAGAAACATCTGAGCGGATCCACTCACTGAGGTTATTCCTCGAACGCATTAGTTTCGCAAACAGGTTTTGTGAGACTGATTAGTAGAGGAGTTGGGCGTTCGGTATCACACTGGCTGTGAGTATGCGACATCGCAATAATTAGCCTTGAGTGCAAGTGGGAGATTGTTGGAGATAGTGCCCTCAGAGTCAATTATTGGATCACAGGCACGTGATTGCAATAATTGATGGAGGACCTATCCCGATAGGACAGTCTTACTCAAGATGACAGTATGCTATCTGGTTTATCTTTATCATCGTGTACTGCTTTAGGTGACCTTACAGGTCACTATTGCGCGTTGATAGAGCCCCTAGGATTCTTGCTTGACTGCCAGCAGTATGAGGGCGATCATATACGTGGGAGCTGGTAGTCTATAAGCACATCCTTAAAAGGTCCCTAGTCATGGGAGTTTCGAGACAGGGCATCGATACTCCAGAGTAGACTAGTGTATACAGTCGAGACCCCGACGAGGGGCGGTGGCCAGTCTCATAAGCCACTGGTGTCAGTTGGTTCACCTAAGATGTATACAGGTGCTCATTGGGTTATGAGTACACCGGACAGGACTCGCCGGGAACATGCTAGTTGGTCTTATACCTGACGTCAGATAGCAATTCCCTGGTGACATGTGTACAGGTTAGTTCATCGACCTGAGATCGTCATTTGTCTCGTGTGAGTTCCCACTGTACTTTGATTACTACCCTACCACACTCAAAGGAGACGTGCAAACAGGTTTTAGTTGGGTACAGTCCCGAGCCACATGGAGGCAGTGAGCGGATCTGCAAGGGTTCGTCTCTCCCAGTATTGGGGGTGAGGTCGCGCTGTGTCTAGGAGAGCCATTACACGAAGTCCTTGGCCAAGGCAGGAGATTTACTGGTAGGTATTTCAGTAGTATCCCAGGGTGTTCTGGGCTACACTCCGACACGACTTGTACCGCTTTTGGGGGTCTGACTTTTACCAACCCCCTAGGCCCGCCATGCGATGCTCATAGACGAACGGACCGGACTGTACGGATATTATCACTGACAGGCTCAGTAGGGTGTCAGGATGAGTTCGCTCATCGATGTCCTTTTTGGTCAATACCTGGTAGCCCGTTATGTATAGGCTAATACCTCTGACGTGCTAGGGGTAAAATCCACAACCAAAGTATTGACGAGTCTTTAGAGTCCCCCACAGACCATTTTCTCAAGTTTCGGGCGAAACGTTGTAGAGGCCGTATGGAGATATGGCAGGGTTCGATCATGTACGTGCGGTATTGCACGGATCATGATCGGACGGATAATACTAGCGGGTTTTGGTTTAAGCCAGATCCTAGTATTATACAGTGTAGATTTTGTCTCATTGCATTTGTATTCGGTCGGAATACAAATGCGGGTATGTATATGCAGTAGCGGGGTTTTCCTGTAATTTATTACGGGATCAGTTTTCTGAAGTTGTCAGTTTGCTTTCCGTTTCGGCCATTTTCCTTTGTATTTTTTTTTTGGCTGAAAATTGGTGTGGAGGGGCTTATTTGCAAATGTGCAAATTAGCACTGTGGAGGGTGTTTCTTGTAATTGGTAGTTTCATGATGGTTCCACCATACATTGATTTCTTGGTTCATGATTGTTCATGATTGCTTGACTTTTGACTTGATGATGATGAAGGGTTCTGATGATGGAGTGAGGATTGTTTTTTTTTATGATCACCCTTTCTCTCTCTTGCATTATTATTTTTGATCCACTCACTCTCTCCTCTCATTCCCAAGACTTGGGGCCGGCCAAGCAAGAGGAGGGGTTGTCCCAATTTGTTGTGTGGGGATATGATCTCATTTGGTTTGCAAAATGATATAGTTCATCTCAAAAAGCTTTCATCTTTTTTCTTCCACCAAAACCATGGCAACTTCAACCCCATTGAGACAATAGAGTTCCACACTATTCTACAGCAATTCTTGGGCACGTCGTCTCGCCAACTTCGTGCCCGAGTTGCCTCGGTCTAGAGGTGGGAGCCCGTAAAAGAACCCGGCGATGTGGTGCCCTTCCTACGAGGAGTTGAAGACCGGAGATTCCGCGGGGAGATCGGGACGACGACGAGAAGACCGAAGGACACGGATCGCTCGGTATATCTCTCTACCCCTTCTCTAGTTAGCTGGGACTATGTTAATGGCCCGATCCGGGATTAAAGTGCGCGGTGGTGCCGGTTTACAAGTTTTGTAAAAAGTTTCGTTTCCGCGTTCCGGCGTCGGATTGACGGCCGGGGCGCCGACATGCACTTACATTATCAACTTCTATCGACGAAAGAACATTGGTTTTCGGCATAGCCCTAAACTCGACTGGCCCGACAGAACTGCTTCCTCTAGACAACCTCTGGGTGTCCGGGAATCTGGAAATTCGCTTTCTTCACTCTACACTCAATGTGAGCGTGGAAAGTGCCGAGAAATTCCATTCCCAAGACTACATCAATTATACCAATAATAACTTCCAAGACCTCTGCCATAGCTTCCGTCCGTAAATTACGACGAAACCAACCTTACACCCTCTACTACCTATGTTTTCCCCAATCCCAGTGTATATGTCGCAAAATTAAACAGGGTCGTGAAAGTCATCGAGTGAACAACAATAAACTTGGACGACATAAATCAATGGGATGCACTAGAATTGAATAACGCTAATGCGGGAAAACCATGAACAAATAGGGTACCTGAAATGACCTCCTCAGAAGGTTTAGCCCCTTCAGCCAACAAGGGACGAGCCTGAGCCTGATTAGCTCCCCGAATTAACTGCTCCTGATATGGAAGTTGCTCTTGCGGTGGCTCCCGAGTATCCTTCTTCAATCTTAGCCTTGACGGACAATTATCAATGATGTGATCCACTGATCCACAAATCAAACAAAGTCCAAGCCTCTTACGACAATCTCTCCGACAATGACCCGGTCGTTGGCAAAAGTCGCACAACATCCTTCCCCTTTTCTTGGGTAACACTGGCCTCCGAACATTCTCTTCCTTAAGAAGTTTCGGGGGACAAATATGGATAGTGTGATCCGCCGATCCACAAATCAAACAAAGCCCACGCTTTCTCCGACACTCCCTTTGCACATGCCCAGGCAAACGGCAAAAGTCACAAATTATGCTCCCTCTCCGACCAGCAATGATTGTTTTTTTCATTGGTGCTACACTGCGTCGGTTCACTGGAACTCTTCTCCGTACGGCCGTTTGGTTTAGTGCAAACGCTGGCTTCAGCTCGGTCTGCTGCTTGTGGACCTCAAGCAAGTTACGAATTACTCCAAGCAAAGTAGCGTCATCCATACACCTCTTGTACGATTGTAGATTGTTGGCCTCCATGATATTGCAACCAAACACCAACTAGTATTAGTATGATAACAAATTCAACATATAGATCAAGGATATGAGTCAAGGTTAGAACTCCGAGTTACTTGAATAGAGTACCGCATTGTAACTATGTCGCGGTATCATAGCTACAATTACATAACTCCACGCAAGTCGCCTAAGCTCTAGAGATAACCAAAGGAAACCAGGTTTCGAGTCGATATGCAAAGGAAGTTTGCACACCGTAAAGACATAATCAGGAGGAGGTTAGATTCAAGAACGGTAAAACGGAAAGGTGGCAGGACATGTTTTCTAAACACGGGCATTCTGATTCGTGTATTGGGTACAATACCCAACTACAAAGAATCAACCCGACTAACCTATGGCTCTGATACCAAAAAAATCATGTCACGCCCCGCTTCCCAGAATACGCTAAGATGGGCATGTGACATAGCCAACCATGCTACCTGTGGGTAGGGAGTATCCGTCCACAGTCACATTACGGCTGTAGAGATATCAAGAATAAAATATAACCATCTAATACATATCCATAAGCCAAGATAACATGAGTCAAGAATAATAAAAGTGCGGAAGCAAGAGATCCAATACAAAATAACTGGAATGTATGTCCCATAATGCGGGCTCACATCAGGAATAAAATGCTGAAAGTAAAAGAACTAACTACTACAGAATCCTCACTGCTCAACCTGCTGGGTGAAGTACTCCTGCTCGGACTGCAGCAAAGGTACGGTATCTGGGCCATGCAAAACCCAGACGTCAGCGCGTCATGTCATCAAGTAAAAAAATATAACAGGGTAACAGGCAATACAAATATAATCATGAATGATAAGCTGGTATAACAGCAATATAAATCAGGGCAGTGAAGGGTAGTGTGCAGTGAGTAACTAAACTAGTCTATTGGGTTATCTACTCCCAAGTCTTTGAAATCAATTTGATGAATCATCGATGTAACTCAATAGTATCCCGTGCATGCTCGGGACCACGGTCTAAGACTCTCGGGATGAAACCGAGACGTACCGCTAGGCACAAAAAGGAAAAGGATACAGACCAACGATGTCAGCAGCATCGTCACGAGGCGGGCCTGGCCTAAAAAACTGATAAGTAAAAGTAAGAAACTGTCGAGTTACAAGTCAGGTTTCATCATTGATTTCCCCATACCCCCAAGTTATGTGTGTCAAGTCAGGTATTCAGTAATCAAGAACTAATGCCAACACAGGATCAGGTAGGTGCAGGTTTTTCTGGATAGACAACAGGAATGGTCCATAAGGACTACATGTCAGGTTTGTTGGCATTAGACACAAGATCAGCTAACAGGTAAAGCCTTGGTACATCAGGTCAAGTCGAGTAGTGTATTTAGGTGTTGTGTCATGTCAAAAGTGTACGGTACCATGTCATATCAAATAGGCAATGCATCAGGTCATGTCAGGAAGCACAAGATATCATGTGGGTGCTCATAATCAAACTAACATAAACAAGATTGTAAATGAACAAGCATGAGCACTATCAGAACAATAAACTAGATCAGGTAATATGGTAAGCAAGTAGGTACATATTATATCGATGCACGGTTATCATTACTTAACTACAGTATACAAATATGGATGTTAGAATCGTGTTAACACGCACTACGTAATCTAGAGATGCAATAACCTGTATAATAGGTTCAAAAGTTGCAATTAAAACTAAAACCGATTAAAGAAACACACTGGTGTCCAACAGGGTATAAACATAAAAGGGTAATGTGGACTATACAATAATTGTTATGTGATTTAAATTATGATTGTGGGTACTATGTATAGTAGAACTAAATGCAACAATCAGGTTTCAAGTTTTAGATCTGATATATGTAAACGGAACATTGTACTGTTAAACTAGAACTCAAAACTTTAGATTTTATCTATAGATTTTAATAAAGAAAATAGATATATTGATATATGATATACGTACGTACGCGTAGTCGTCCAAACACGCCCTTTTCACTGAACGTGACGAGAACATGATGCAAGGACGCTACCACAGGGTTAGGGGTATCAAGCAGGCCATGACAAGTATTTTTAATTTATTTTAAATGACTTAAATTGCTATATGCAAGAATATGAAAGGTCGGGGTAAACTATAACTAATAACAGCCAAAGCATGATAAATGAAATAAATACCACAACAACCCATACGGTGACAGAAATTTGTAGAATTGGACTCGGTTGTTACATATATGTTCTCGCAAAAGGGGAAAACCCCGAAATGGATGCAAAAACAGGGCTAAGAACGCAAATAACGTTCGAAGACAACAAAGCAGATCCATGAGGCCGTGTAATCAAGAAAAACTCGATTGGAGCCCATCCTTTATAAAGAAGATGGGTCGGGGATACTCTTTCCCTCAGGACAAGACAAGAAAAATATTTCACTTTTTCATGAAGTATCAAATGAAGACACTTCCGGAGTCTCGGCACTCCGAACAAATAAACAAGATCTATCATCCAGATTATTGCTCATATCACCGAGTAATAGGCCGCCCCCTTGAAGATTGCTTCACCTTTAAAGACTGGGTAGAAGACCAGTATCGACAAGGCAGATTTACGTTATCCGACAGCTGAAGGGTAACCACGCCACAAAAACATAAGCCAAAGATGACCTATACAGTCGGGATAAGACAAGCTCAATATCGAGAATAGAAGCGAACTCGTACTTTTCATATGATAACACTCTCAAAAGAGAGAAGGCACGAGACTATGAATGACTTCTACAGGTGCTTCGCAAATAAAGACGAGGATGAGATGATCTCAGAGTTTTCACCAGCACTAAAAGAGCTGGAAGATGGGATACACACTACGACGGACAACCTAAGAAAAATTGACTTAGGGATGGAAAATGATCTGAGGCCAACGTTTGCCAGTTAGCTACTATCTGAGAAATAGGTGGCCACGTTAAAAGACGTGCTCATGCAGTATAAAAATTGCTTCCCCTAGTACTACTCTGAAATGCCGGGTCTAGATCCAAAAGTGGCAGTACATAAATTGGCTATATCGCCAGGTATAAAACCAATCAAACAGGAGCCAAGAAGGATGCGACTCAAACTTGAGAAGAGTATCAACGCCGAAGTCAAGAAACTAATTGACTACGGTTTCATCCAAGAAGTTCAATATCCCGACTGTATCGCTAACATCATTCCAGTGATGAAGAAAAACGGAACGGTTCGTATCTGCGGAGACTTTCGGGACCTCAACAAAGCTTGCCCGAAGGATGAATTCCCAGTGCCCGTTATTGAGCTGATGATCGATAACACGTCTACCCATGAGCTCTTTTCCTTCATAGATGGATCTTCGGGATACAGCCAAATAAAAATTCATCCAGAAAACCAAAAACATACTGCCTTCTGGACCCCATTAGGCATATTCTGCTATAAAGTGATGCCTTTCGGTTTGAAGAAAGCTGGAGTTACTTACCAGAGGGCCATGAAAAAGATCTTCGATGACCTCATACATGAGATTGTCAAATACTATATCGAAAACTTTGTAGTGAAGAGAAAATCTCATGAGGAACATTAAGAACATCTAAAAATAGTGTTCCAACGTCTTCAGAAGTATAAACTAAAGATGAACCCTCTAAGATGCGCGTTTGGAGTTTCCTTAGGCAAATTCCTACGATTCATCATACGTTACCGGGGTATTGAAATTGATCTCTCAAAGATTAAGACGATTATGGAAATGCCCACACCGAGAACCCTCAAACAACCGCGGTCTCTCTAAGGAAAGCTTGCGTATATCCGGCGATTCATAGTCAACCTCTCTGGAAAATGCCGTCCCTAAAGTCATTTGATGAAGAAGGGGACCCCGTTTGTCTGGAATAAAAAGTGCCAAAACGCACTAGACGAAATCAAACAATACCTTCAAAATATGCCGGTATTGGCCTATCTGGTTAAGGGAAAACCCCTTATTCTATATACAATGGCCCTTGAGGGTTCTCTAGGCGTATTGTGGGCACAAGAGAACGATCAAGGAAAAGAGAAAGCTCTGTACTATTTAAGTCGAGTTCTCCTGGGGGAAGAAAACAACTATTCCCTCATCGAAAAGTATTGCCTGGCGCTGGTCTTCGCAATAACGAAGCTCAACATTACGCCTTAGCACATGAGGTCCATCTCATATCGAAGGTGGATCCTCTCAAATATATAATGTCAAGGGCCATACTAATAGGAAGGATTGCCAAATGGGCCCTCCTCCTGATAGAGTTCTCAGTAACATATCTTCCTCTCTAAGCGGTGAAAGGGCAGACCATAGTCGACTTTCTAGCGGAGCATCCGATACAAGCCGACTCCCCCTTAAATTGCGAATTGCCAGACGAACATGCGTTCGATGTAATCGAAGAAGAAAATGATGTAAGTCCACGTTGCCCACCCCGGTGCTTGCGGGGAGGCGGAAAACGGAATAAAAATCGGATTTTTATCGAACTAGGCAACAAGGACTAGCTTAAGGAGGATCTTTGCTAAACAAAAACTAACTAAAAGCTAACTAGAATTAGCTACATGGAAGAAAGGTTATACTTTGGGCTTTATGTCCTTCTCTCCTTGCTCCTTGGAGTGGAAGAAAGAGATCACCTTATCTCCTTCTCTAGTCGAAGAAGGATCCACCCGAGAGCCTCAACCTTTGGCTTCAACTTCAAGCTAGAAGTAACCAAAGTGCTAGAAGTGCTAATCCTAGAACCTTAGATGAGAGTAGAGATTATTTTGGAGAGGTTTATCTCAAGCTCAAGTGTTTCTCAACACATAAGAGGGGAGAGCTTGAGAGAGAGGAAGAGGAGGAGAGAGAATCAATATAATAGAATGAGAGAATAAAGAACCATTCTCACATATATGTGTGAATTATTGTAAAAAGATAATTAGCAAGATAATTGTCATGGCTTAATCAAGACATGACCATTATCATTTCATATTTAATGCAAATTGCAAGGATCAAAGAGCATCTTTTATATGGAATGATGATGGTCAAAGTGTCAACCTAGGTCAACAAGTCAAGAATGGTCAAAAGGTCAACAACCCAAACCATGCACAATTATATATAACTAATATCAATTATTTATAATAATACACACATAAGTATTAGGGTTATGAAAAATGACAATGGTCATTAACCCTAATCAAAGTCATCTGCCTCTGTCTCAGTCAACTGTGCATACGCACCCGTATTCGCGATCCGAGGAACACGAATACAATGAGATAAAACCAATCCCAAATCATATACTAGGATCCGGCTTAAACCAAAGCCCGCTAGTATAAGCTGTCCGGACAACAAACGTCCACAAGTGCGCGGATGTGAATGAACCCTGTCGCAAAACCATGTGACCTCTACTCATTTTGCCTAAAGGCGAATAGCTCTCTGTGTGGGACTCTAAAAACTCGACACTACGCTGGCAGTGGGTTTAACCACAGACCGCAAGCGGCACTAGCTGTACGTAACGGTCCCCAGGTAGATGCCGATAAGAAGACAGACGAGGTGACCCCATCTGAACTCCTACTGAGCCTGTATGTGACAGTCTCCGTACAGTCCGGTCTGTTCGTCTGATACATCGCATGGCGGGCCTAGGGGGCGGTAAACGTCAGTCCCCTAATAGCGGTACAAGTCGTGTCGGAGTGTAGCCCAGAACACCCTGAGATAACACTGGAAACCTACCAATATATCTCGCTTGCCCTGGCCAGGGACTACTTGTGTAATGGCTCTCCTGGGCACAGCGCGATGTCAACCCCCAATACCGGGAGAGACGAATCCTGTCTAACCGTCACTGCCTCCAAGTGCTTCGGGACTGCACCCAACTACTACCTGTTTTCACGACTCCTTTGAGCCGTGGTAGGGTAGTAATCAAAGTGCAGTGGGAACACACTCGAGGCGAAGTGACAGTGTCAAGTCAGCGGACTAAGCTGTACTCATGTCACCTGGGAACTAATAACCGACGATAGGTATAATACCAACCAACAGTTCCCGACGAGTCCTGTCCAGTGTACTCGTAACCTAACGAGCACCCACATACTATCTCAAGTACGACGTACTGACGGCTGTGGGACAGACCGTCTCCCGCGCTAGGATGAGAAGCGCATACGCTAGTCTACTCCGGAGTATCTATGTCCTGTCTCGATAGTCCAACGACTAGGGACCTGTATAAGGATGTGCTTATGGATTACCCAGCCCCCACGAGTGTGAGCGCCATCACAACACTGGTAATCAAGCAAAGATCCTAAGGGCTCTACTAATATGTATATAAGCGATATGCTAAAAGAAACACATGCACATATTAAAGTAGAGACAAACCAAGTAGCATACTACTATTTCGAGCAAGATTGTATATACAACTGTGAATATCCCAAGCTTCCATCAAGTAATATACATACTAGTATGATACAGTAATGGCCTCTAGGGCATATACACTAACAAATGAATCCCAATGGGAACTCTACTTCGATGGATTATCTTCCATGAAGCGGCGAAAGCAAAACACCGCTATAATCAAAGCTGAGGTAGGTCTTATCCTCATGACCCTGCAAGGAGAGATATTGCGTTACGCCCTCTCCTTAATGGAGCCAAGAACTAACAACAAAACTGAATACGTGTAGGGTTCCTAGGCACTCTAGTGAGGTCTCACAAGGCATCGAACATGCCAATTTAAAAAATTCTAGGTGTCGAGAGACCCGACTACGGATCGTTTGCTAGAAAACTAGGCGAAAAAGCTAACTAGTTAACACTTAACTAAGAGATACGGAAATACAACCTTTGTAGATCCGGTGCTCCAACTCCACGGCTCCGCAACGAAGTCGTCTCCGCTGTCCAAATCAAAATCCGGGCTCTAGTTTCGCTTCGTCGGAGAAATGGCGAGCTAGGTCGTCGATGTCCATGCCGAAGATGATCTACGTCGAGGCATCGCTAAATCAAGCTCCGACTTCATCAAGTCTTGAAAACTTGTGAAGGAAACACACTCTACTACTTGGCAAGAGGTAGAGGATGAAGAAATAGGAAGTGGGTAGACTTTAGAATTGGATTTCTCACTCTTTATCATCAATCACCATTGATGACCTAAGGTATTCTTCATGTGTTTAAGTGAAGAAGAAGATGAAGTAGAATATGATAAGTATTATGATAAGTTTTTAAAGAATAAATAAAAAATCCATTCTTATCATAATTCTCACCATGGTTAGGTGTAGAGAATTAACTTGAGTTAATAGAATTGGTTAGGGTTAAGCATGAGACAAAATGATGACTAAGTCAAATGTTCATGAAGCTTCATGAAAGAAAACAAAAGAAAGCCACCATTCTATTTTATGCAATTTATTTTCCAAAAATAAAAACAAATGAATAAATGAATAATCAAATAAAAACCCTAACCATTTCTTTAACCAAGGTTTAATTCTTTACACAAACCCTAATTTGCATGCATCATCAAATATGATACAAACAAGTGCACAAAATCATATCGCATATGCAATGCGCACATCCGAGCGAGAAAATCCATTTAAAGTAAACCAATACTAGTTAATGCAAAGTAATATATCAAATATATAATTATGCATTAAATCATTAAATCAACACTTGATTCAATGATCCGGTCATGTCGCACACAACCGACTAGTATACAATGTATCGGCTTATCGAATCAACGCTTGAATCGATAACTAGGTTATATCGCATACAACCATTCGACACATTGATCGCGAGAATGAAATACGGTATCACATACTCGCATTATTCTCGGTCCCGCACATATCTCATATGCACTCCTATTTCGTTTCGCTTGAGCCAGGAAACCTCTGTGTAGGACTCTAAAGACTCGTCAATACGCCGGCAGCAGGTGATGATCATATCAAACACCCACAAGCCGCAAGCGGTCTGCTAAACGTAACGGCCACCCGGGTATTGAGCGATCAGAAGATCGACGAGCAAGCCCGCTCACACTCCTGTGAATCCAACCAGTAACACTACCGTACAGTCCGGTCTGATCGTCTGATATGTCGCATATCTTGCCTAGGGGTGGTAAACGTCAGACCCCAATAGCTCGATAAGTCGTGTCGATATGAGGTCTATAACAATTCGAGAAACTACTGGTAACACTTACCAGTAAATCTCAGCAACCCTGGCCAGGGATTTCCTGTTATAGCCAATCGAACACAGCGCAACATCAACTCCCTATACCGGGAGAGACGAATCCCCTCCTATCGCTCATTGCCTCCATGTGACTCGGGACTGTACCCAAAAACCACCGTTTTGCACGCCCTCTTGGACGTGGTAAGATGGAAATCAAAGTACAGTGGGAACCACACAAGACTCTATAACGATCTCGGGTCAACAGACTACTCTGTACCAGTGTCACCAAAGAACTGCCATCTGACGTGAGGTATAATACCATCTGGGAGTTCTCGGCGAGTCCGTCCAGTGTACCCAGTCTCCACTGAGCACCCGTATATCATCTCTGATGTCAAACACCGATGGATATGGGATCATCCATCGCCCATCTGTATGGGTCGAGAAGGTACACGCTAGTCTACTCTGGTATATCGATGCCCCGTCTCGATACACCCACGACTAGGGACTTTGAAGGATGTACTTATGGACTACCATGTCCCCACTAGTATGATCCGCATCATAGTCCAGATAGTCAAGTACACATCCTAAGGGCTTTACCAACATGTAACAGAGAGACAATCAGTACACACGTTAAGGTAAAGAGCAACCAGATAGCATACTATCATGTCGAGCAAGAAAGTCCTCCCTATATATGTCCCAGCATCCACTACAATATACATCCTATGTACAGTAATGGCCTCTAGGGCATACATATAACTAACAATCTCCCACTTGCACTAGGGCCATCTGTAGCAGTGGTCGAAGTATCTCATACTCAACCATCCCATAAAAGTCTCTCTCTGGGAATAGGCCTTCGTGAGTGGATCCGCTGCTTTATCCTCTAAGTCTGCTCTCCTTGCCTCGATCAACCTGGAGATCAACCATCTCCATGATCAGGTGATACTGCCTTAGAATAAGTCTGGATCACTGATGGGACCGGCGTTCCTTGGCATAAGCCACAACTCCATTGTCTCACAATGGTAGGAACGTAGTTCATCTCATGAACCATTATACATCCAAACAGCCTCTTTGGTAGCATCTTAAGTAGCGATGTATCCTGCATTTATCGTCTAGTATGTCACGGTATCTAGTTTGGAACTCTTCCAACATACCGTCCCTTTATTGAGGGTAAAGACAATGCCTGCGACTGACATTCAGTCGTCTTTATCACCCTGGAACCCTTCCAGCGATTCTCCCCAGGATCTATTGATATCATCTCACTACAACTAGTGAGAATCCCAACATCCAATTAAATATATCTCATAGATCCAAAACTCAGGATTTAGGAGGTATCACTCTGATCCTACACGGAGAATCTTTGTGATAAACGGAGATTGATCGAGCGTAGCATAAGAAACTCCTTTCTTATCAAGAGTATGTCATCCACGTACTCTACGAGGATCATTACCATACTCCCTACTACCTTTTTGTATATACAAGGTTCATCTACCATTTTGATGATGTCAACTTCTTTGACTAACGCATCAAAACAGACGTTCCAACTCCGCGATGCCTGCTTTATCTTATAAAACATCTTGCACATGTTTCCGCTGCTCCTACTGTCTACGAGGCCCTCTGGCTGTGTACTTATAGACGCACTCTTCTAAAACAACATTTAGAAAAGCAGTCATGCACCCAACCACCAGATATCGTAGTCATGGTATGTAGCCATGGCAAGTAGGATCTGGATGGACTTAAGCATAGGTATTGGAAAAGGTTTTATCATTATCCACGCCTGGTTGATGACGAAAACCTTTAACGAGTGTAGCTTTGAAAGTCTCAACTTTTCGATGTACACCAAGTAATCTTCTCAAGATATACTTGCTCCTGATGGGGATTTAACCCTTCAGATATAGCAACCAAAGTCCATACTTTGTTGGTGTACATGGATTCCATCTCAGATCACTAAGCATTCAGCCATTCTTACAGAGTCTTACTCCTGATGGCCAGCTCGAAACTAGTTGGGCCATCATCTCATGATGCAATCCTCGCTCCCACTGTCATAGAGAAACCGAAGTATCTCTCAGGTGGGTGAGGAACCCTACTAGATCGGCGGAGAGGCTGAGGTTCGTTGGAATCTACTGAATCCTTTGGCTCTATCAAATCATCTGTTGCAGTTTGTATAGCTAGAACATTTCCAGTTCTACATAACAGATGTTGCCTCGAGCTTGTCCGGATTTTGCTTTTAGAAATTGGCCGGACAACCCCAAATCTTAACTGGCTTAAGACATGGGCTCTTCCCATTCCATATCACATATGAAGTGGTAGGCACTGATCTGATTCGAACCATAATTCAATAGGTATGCAGCTTCTCAAGTGCATAACTCCCAAAAGGAAATAGGTAACTCAGTATTACTCATCATAGAGCACACCTTATCATATAGGGTGTATCTGCTCCGCCCCGACATACCATCGTGCTATGGTGTATACGGAGGAGTAATGCTGAGAGAGAATCTCATTCTCCTTTAGAATAGTCCAGGATTTCCGTGCTCAAGTATTCTCCTCCTTGATCTCATCAAAGGACATAATACTTTTACCCGTATTTTGGTTCTCTACTTCTCGCTTATATTCTGTGAATATCTCAAAAGGTTCGGACTCATGTTTCAACAGGAACATATGACTGAATCTTGAGAGATTATCAGAGAATATAATGAAGTATAAAGAATCAGTCCTGGCATGTGTAGACAGGAGACCTTACATACATCATCATGTATCAGTCCCAAGAGTTCACTAACTCTTTCTCTGTTTCCAGTAAACGGAGCTATAGTCATCTTATCTTTGTGACATGACTGGCGAGTTTCACAAGATGTAAATTCAAACTGATTTAAATATGCATCTTTATGTAACTCTAGCTAGTCGGGTCGCATTGATATGACCCAGTCTACAATACCTCAAGAAGAATTCGTTCATTTCTGAACTTTTCCTCTTGTGTGTGTTCCGTATACTAAGAACTGTAGTTTGATTTAGAACAATAATGCTTTTAGATAACGTGCCTGAACCGATCAACTTTTGATATAGGAAATGTTCAAAATATTATCCAACAATACAAAATTTTATCATTTCTTTACTAATAAAGAAACTGATATGATTTTGTATATCAGGTTCGGTATCTAATAACATTCGTTCAGAATCAATGTATTGGAATACAGGGTGACAGTGACCAACAGACTTGGCTGCAACACTTGCCCCATTTTCTGCCTCATGAAACTTATCACCCTTTCTCAGTTTTTCTACCCTTTTTGTAGCCCTATGTAACAGATTACATATCTGGGATCCTGATCCGGTATCATATACCAAGGATGCGGAGGATACTAAGAAACAGTTTTGTATAATGAACACACCCGAAGATGATGCATCAGCATGCACTCTCTTCGTTTGGGCGGCACGGGAAATCTGGTATTCCCCAATTTCCTGCTCTGTCTTATAACAATTATAAGTTGGAGCGGGACCAACGTTCCCCAGCTCAGTATAACAAGCGGGTTCGGTCAAATATCCGTTTTATTATCTTGATTAAGGCGTGATATGGTCGCTACCAGGAGAGAGAGAGAAGAAAACACTCAGCGTGCGCTCTTGCAAGAATAGATTGGTTATTATTTTATCTAATCAGGATGGCTCCCACTGCTTTTTATCAAATCTTCCTTCAAACCCTAAAAGGAAAGACTAGCCGGGATTAATTACACACTACAAGTTCGCCAATCTTTCAGCCAGGCCAGTGTCGGTACTTTGAGAGAGGTCCCCCGTGCTTTCGCACGAACCTAATTAATGTAAACCTCGTTTTCCTAGAGGCGTAACCCCGTTGACACATTTCTAGACACCTACTTGATCGGCTAATTGTAATGTATAAAACTCTCCCAGGAGTAACAATTACTCGCAGCGGGTATCGGGATCCAACTATCTCATAGAAGGTATGCAATCTCATTGCAAATTTCAACACTTGAAATTCCCGATAATATTTTGCCCCGAACGATCTATGACCTTGACAAGGTCAACAAACCATAGACCGCAAGTCAAGTTCAACCCGTCATTTCTTGATTGAATCAAACCCACCCGCACGACCCTTTACAAGGTCAACAAGGCCGCACGACTACCCTAACCCAATCTGCATCATATGCATAAGCAGATAAATACTGGTTAGCTACCGCACACTGCGCCTTGACAAGGTCAACAAGCGCAGCACGAATACTAAACAGGATTTATCTGAAATGACGGAGGGCTACGACAGGTTTTTCTGAAAACTTATTGCGTAAAGAACTTGATATCGTTGTAGAATCAAATGATTTTAAAATGGAGTGCTTTTGAGGCTTTTCTTGTTCTGCTAAAGGAGTCACTCCCGGTGAAGGGATCGTCGGTCCTTTCCTCGTCGAATGAGGTGCGGGATATATCATATATATCACTGTGCAAAGCAGAAACACTGAAAAGCAATCAAAAAACAAACCGAGTGTGTAGCATCTGCCAGTTATTGCTAAAGGAGTCACTCCCGGTGAAGGGATCTCGGTCCTTTCCTTATCGAATAAGGTGCAGGATATATCACATATACCGCTGTGCAAAGCAAGAACTGTAGCTACCTGTTTTATTTTGAAATTCGATTCTACAACATCTTAGGTTTCTTTTATTTCATTAATCACATTAATGAAGTCCCATCATTTAAGTACCTAAACATCACAGATAGATATGACGTACACTTATGCCATCCGCATTCGTCTCGATGTCCCCTCGTGCACCGTTAGGTTAGGTAACTAACGGCAGAGCAGGGCAGGGCTAGCGCGGGTGTAAAACATAAGTAACGACTATATAATATATCATATATACTATATACTGTATCTATCACAGAACATCACATGATCACATCACAGATATCGCAGCAGAAGAATCATATGAAATATTGGATATACTAGGACGTCCGTGTTTTCAATACGAGCCAGTAAAAAACACGGATTCCACGGTCGTGATGAATAGCCAAACCCACACCCCTAGACCCCTACGAGAGCAGCAAGCAACCCTACCAATTCTGGAGTTAGGAGACCCGGACTCGACTCCTCGAGTTGGTCTCCCACTGGACTCCAGAACCCGGTTACTTGTGCCCTCCTCCTTGGGTCTATCCTAGTGCGAAAAAGTAAATAATATACAAACGGTGACATCTTCCGCAACCTGGAAGTGCCCCAATAAAAGAATATTACATACAAGTTTTTACATGAATGAAAATGAAAAACACTCATCTCACATAAAAACCCCCGGCTATTCAAATACGACGATCCAATATAACATATCCAGCAACACATAACATCACATGTCATCAACGTAAGTAAATATGCGCATCCCAATTGTCGTTGACATATAGCAACGAAACCGGCGATATCACATATTACACTTACGGTCACAGAAAAGAAAGTGTAAAACTACAACAGTTGGAATCCGCAACCATCTCAGACATCACATGCCTGACCAAATGAATTACTTAGCCATCACATGCCTAACAATTATAAACCCCGCATTTTAGTCTCAAAATCGAAAACACTTTTCAATACCAAGTCGGGGAATTCAACAGGATTCCCGACATTCTGATCGAATGCTCGTCGCAAACTTTAGTAGACGGCTGCACCCCCGATACCGTCGACGAAGTGCACCAAGGCGGAACACCGCTGCCGGGAGCACCCGAACGGATGCTTTCGGCGACGGGGTTCTCCTACAGTCACTTGGTCGGGGCTATGGAGTGAGGCTGTCTATTAAGTTTACCCGGCGAGTATCCGCGTACGCTACGTGATTGCGACGGACTTTTGATCACATCAAAATTCCGTGGCAACCGATCAAGTGAGACTAAACTGCTATGTTTATAACATTCATTTAGTTATCTCATAACTTATTGTGAATTCCAAGTATTGTATCACATTCCGGATAAATAGAAAATGCTAAACTTTTCGATCGAACAATCGAACACCCAAGTTTTCCGATACAGATCAACACATGAAATAAGTCTAACAACATTCAGTTCGTGCCTCAGTACCAACGGTCCAGCCGTAGAAGGGTCAAGCCAACGCCTCACATGTGGCACGCCGTACTGCCCCAAACCCGAAGGTTCAAAGGGCAGTTCAAGACGGTCACATAATCGAGTTAAGGTTTGTTGTCTTCTAGAGGGACCATCGCGTTACTTGCACTACTTAGAACGTCGTTAAACTACGGAAAGATCCAACACTTGGAAATTTCCCGACAGGGGAAAAATTGGATATTTATATCCGGTCGAACTTTTTTAACATATTCTAAAATTTATCCGGAAAGCCAAATAGACAAAATTTGATACCCCGATCGAAACACCGAATCCCCAAAACAACTCCAGAAAAATTCAACTCTTGAAACAGTATTAAAAATGCCCAGAAAATACAAACAACAGAGTAATGAATTACTGTGCAAAGAACCGTCGCTAATGCCTTCAATGCGCCGCGGAACCGCCGCTAAAGGGGGGTCAACGCCGCGGTTCCGCGGTCAACCTGGGGAATTAGTGACTCGTTTTTCATGGTAATTCATATAATACCTTGCTGAATTTTTTAAGCACTTTTAATATGGAAAAATCCATGATTTTACAAAATGTCCAGAGAGCATGATTGTGATCGGGATTCGGGTTCGTTCGGACTTCAAATTCCGTCTGGACTTCGCCTAAGGCTCTAGCTAGGCTCTGATACCACTGTAGGGTTCCTAGGCACTCTAGTGAGGTCTCACAAGGCATCGAACATGCCAATTTAAAAAATTCTAGGTGCCGAGAGACCCGACTATGGATCGTTTGCTAGAAAACTAGGCGAAAAAGCTAACTAGTTAACACTTAACTAAGAGATACGGAAATACAACCTTTGTAGATCCGGTGCTCCACCTACACGGCTCCGCAACGAAGTCGTCTCCGCTGTCCAAATCAAAATCCGGGCTCTAGTGTCGCTTCGTCGGAGAAATGGCGAGCTAGGTCGTCGATGTCCATGCCGAAGATGATCTACGTCGAGGCATCGCTAAATCAAGCTCCGACTTCATCAAGTCTTGAAAACTTGTGAAGGAAACACACTCTACTACTTGGCAAGAGGTAGAGGATGAAGAAATAGGAAGTGGGTAGACTTTAGAATTGGATTTCTCACTCTTTATCATCAATCACCATTGATGGCCTAAGGTATTCTTCATGTGTTTAAGTGAAGAAGAAGATGAAGTAGAATATGATAAGTATTATGATAAGTTTTTAAAGAATAAATAAAAATCCATTCTTATCATAATTCTCACCATGGTTAGGTGTAGAGAATTAACTTGAGTTAATAGAATTGGTTAGGGTTAAGCATGAGACAAAATGATGACTAAGTCAAATGTTCATGAAGCTTCATGAAAGAAAACAAAAGAAAGCCACCATTCTATTTTATGCAATTTATTTTCCAAAAATAAAAACAAATGAATAAATGAATAATCAAATAAAAACCCTAACCATTTCTTTAACCAAGGTTTAATTCTTTACACAAACCCTAATTTGCATGCATCATCAAATATGATACAAACAAGTGCAAAAAATCATATCGCATATGCAATGCGCACATCCGAGCGAGAAAATCCATTTAAAGTAAACCAATACTAGTTAATGCAAAGTAATATATCAAATATATAATTATGCATTAAATCATTAAATCAACACTTGATTCAATGATCCGGTCATGTCGCACACAACCGACTAGTATACAATGTATCGGCTTATCGAATCAATGCTTGAATCGATAACTAGGTTATATCGCATACAACCATTCGACACATTGATCGCGAGAATGAAATACGGTATCACATACTCGCATTATTCTCGGTCCCGCACATATCTCATATGCGCTCCTATTTCGTTTCGCTTGAGCCAGGAAACCTCTGTGTAGGACTCTAAAGACTCGTCAATACGCCGGCAGCAGGTGATGATCATATCAAACACCCACAAGCCGCAAGCGGTCTGCTAAACGTAACGGCCACCCGGGTATTGAGCGATCAGAAGATCGACGAGCAAGCCCGCTCACACTCCTGTGAATCCAACCAGTAACACTACCGTACAGTCCGGTCTGATCGTCTGATATGTCGCATATCTTGCCTAGGGGTGGTAAACGTCAGACCCCAATAGCTCGATAAGTCGTGTCGATATGAGGTCTATAACAATTCGAGAAACTACTGGTAACACTTACCAGTAAATCTCAGCAACCCTGGCCAGGGATTTCCTGTTATAGCCAATCGAACACAGCGCAACATCAACTCCCTATACCGGGAGAGACGAATCCCCTCCTATCGCTCATTGCCTCCATGTGACTCGGGACTGTACCCAAAAACCACCGTTTTGCACGCCCTCTTGGACGTGGTAAGATGGAAATCAAAGTACAGTGGGAACCACACAAGACTCTATGACGATCTCGGGTCAACAGACTACTCTGTACCAGTGTCACCAAAGAACTGCCATCTGACGTGAGGTATAATACCATCTGGGAGTTCTCGGCGAGTCCGTCCAGTGTACCCAGTCTCCACTGAGCACCCGTATATCATCTCTGATGTCAAACACCAATGGATATGGGATCATCCATCGCCCATCTGTATGGGTCGAGAAGGTACACGCTAGTCTACTCTGGTATATCGATGCCCCGTCTCGATACACCCACGACTAGGGACTTTGAAGGATGTACTTATGGACTACCATGTCCCCACTAGTATGATCCGCATCATAGTCCAGATAGTCAAGTACACATCCTAAGGGCTTTACCAACATGTAACAGAGAGACAATAAGTGCACACGTTAAGGTAAAGAGCAACCAGATAGCATACTATCATGTCGAGCAAGAAAGTCCTCCCTATATATGTCCCAGCATCCACTACAATATACATTCTATGTACAGTAATGGCCTCTAGGGCATACATATAACTAACAATACGAAGCATTGATAGCAGGTCTTGAGATCGCTATCGACATGGGAATCAAAGAACTCCTCATATATGGAGACTCCCAGCTGATCGTTAGCCAAATAAACGACGACTATCAAACATGGAAGCCAAAGCTGGTAAAGTATGGCAAAAGAGTGCAGCACTGCTGACACAAATCCCTTACTATATCCTTAAAAGTATGCATGCGGAAAACAGCAAGGCGGATGCATTGGCCAAATTGGATAAGAAATTGGCCGATGAGGACCTCAATGATGTAAGGATTATTATGCAAAACCGCAGGGTTCTCACGCCAACAAATATATTTTCAGAAGACCTGATAGAACCATCCGAAGGAAAAGAAACGACCGAACAAGTAGCGCTTCAAATAGAGGACGAAGATTAGGTCAAGGACCGGAGGGAAGTCTCCAAAGACGACTTTAAGTCCCAACGAACGGCCGAAAATGCATTGTTTAGATATCAGCTCATGAAACGGGCTTTGTCTTTCGCCTTCATCGATGATACTCTATATAAGAGATCGTTCGACTGTCTATGGCTAAGATGCCTGGGGCCGGACGAAGCAAAGAAAGTCGTCCAAGAAACTTACGACGGACTCTGCGGTTCTCATCAAGTTGGGCTGAAGATAAAAAGAATGGGTTACTATTGGCCCACGATGATCTAGAACCGCTCGAATATGCTAAGCAGTGTCACTCATGCCAAATTCATGGGGACTTTATCCATCAACATCCAAATCCGCTACACCCGACAGTGGCTAGCTGGCCGTTCGAAATGTGGGAAACCGATATAATTGGCCCTATCGAACCGGCATCATCTAAAGGACATTGGTTCATACTAGCAAACTTCTCTAAGTGGGAAGAAGCAGTACCACTAAGGGAGGTGAAGACGGAGATTATCCTCCACTTCTTCAGAACCTATGTCATCTATCGGTTCGGCACTCCGCGATGGATAATCTCGGATAATGGGCCAGCTTACAGAAGCCATAAAATAAGCCGATTCATACGGCAACATAAAATAGATTGGAGATACTCTTCAGTCTATAATTCTCAGGCCAACGATATAGCTGAAACTTTCAACAAGACCTTGACAAAGATTATAAAAAAACAGTGTCCAGAAACAAAAAAAAAGACTGGAACGAAAGTCTGCATGAGGCTCTCTGGGCGTACTGAACAACGTTCGAGACGAACACAAATATAACATCATACTCATTGGTGTTCGGCATGGAAGAAGTGCTCCCATTAGAAATAGAACTCCCCTCTTTATGAGTAGCGGTTCGATATGAGCTGACAGATGAAGAAAATGTTCATCTTAGATTGAGGAGCTCGATGCCATCAACGAAACTCTCCTTATAACACAACAAAATCTGAAGGCTTATAAGACAAGGATGACACGGTCATACGAAAAACTGACCAGGCCGAGAACATTCCGTCAATGCGAACTCGTGGTAGTCGCCAAAAGACTAATGATCCCCAATCGTACAAAACGGGGGATGTTCGAGCCGAACTATGAAGGCCCGTACATCATATACAAAGTCTACCAAGGTGGAGCCTACCTGCTCATGGATATGCATGGGGAAAGACCCTTTTGGCCAATAAACGGTCGATTCCTCAAAAAATACTACGCTTAACGAGTCACGAGTTAGGTCAATGATAGATGACGATGCTTGTGTCCGCTCGCTATATTCCTGAGTTAAAACTCTGAGAGTGGTATCCAAAAATCTCCGTTGCCTCAAAAATGGTGATAATGGACTGAGACGTCCCTAAACTAATAATGGACTGAAACGTTCCTAAACTAACAATGGACCGAAACGTTCTTAAACTAACAATGGACCGAAATGTCTTTAAACTAATATTCATCCCAAATATGGGAATCTTGGACTGAAATGTCCTTAAACTAACATTCGCCCCAAAATGGAAATGTTGGACCAGAACGTCCTTAAACTAGCATTTCGCCCCAAAATACGGCGATAAAGGACCGTCATGTCCTTAAACTCACACGTTTAGCCCTACGGTGAATCCCTATATCGATTATTGTATACAATCCACGGGCATAAACGATTCATAACTCTCCCAGGTTCCACACGATCTAGTCCTTTGAAGAAGACCGGGGCCTACAGCTAATGGTGCATTACCTTACGGGGCGCCAAAAAAAAGTTATGTCCACAAGCGAAATAAGCACGGATGAAAACCCGAAAGGGCGCCGTGAGTAAAAACAGCAGGACTGCCAGCGAACTAGTGAAAACCCGAGAGAGCACGAATTCGTAAAAAAAACACTTACAAAGCCCTCACGACTTTGTAAGGAGAAAGCACCTGCGTGAGATCCTTACGACTCGCAAAGGAGCAACACACTTAGAACTCCCCACGATTCCTAAGGAGAAATTACACTTACAAGATCCTCACAACCCGTAAGGAGAATTCCCCCTATGGGACCCTCACGGCTCATAGGATTCAAAAGCTTTAGGTTACAGGGATCTAAACATGTTCTTAAGCCGTCATATTCCCCAAGCTGCCCTACAAGTAGTCCAATATCGATTCTTGTATACAATGCACGGTCATATATAAATATTTTCGCCACAAAGTCCCACTAATGGCGAGAAGTATCCCCTATGGTGAACAACGCTTGTAAATCCTCTCAACTTACAAGGAGAAAACACTTTTGTAAGATCCTTACGACTTACAAGACAAAAGACACTTAGAAATCCCCATGATTCCTAAGAAGAAAACACACCTATGAGATCCTGATGACTCATAGGAAGAAATACCTATATGAAACCCTTACGGCTCATAAAGTCAAAAAGGCTTAGTCGACAGGATCCTAACCCTGTTTGCTAAGCCACCTTTGTCCAAATCAACAAAAGCAAGTGATGATTCTCTCCTGGCAATATCCCAGCTGTAGCGATGCTATACCAAAATAGATATCAAATTTCAAGTCCTTTCACCGCAAATGATAATTCGCTCCTTGCAATATTTCAGTGATAGCGATGCTGATGCCAAGATTGGGATCAGATTTCAAATCCAAAAAAAGAGAGAAAAAGCCGAAATGGTAGGGCAACTCGCAACAGAAAACAACGTGTAAAAAACAAAAACAGCCGAAATGATTGGGCACCGCGATAAAAAGCCGAAATGATTGGGCAATCGCGACTTTCGCAACATAAAAGCTGAAAAGATAGAGCATCGTGGAAAAAAATAAAAAAAATGAATGAAAATGAAATTTTTCTGCCCTGCAAATATATTCATATTAACTCTTGTTGTCACGCCCCGCTTTCCAAAATACATGAACAAAGTATGTGACAGAGCCAAGCATGCTACCTATGGCTCGGAAAAATTCCTCCATAGTCACATTACGGCTGTCAATCAGATATCAGGAACAGAAAATAAAATCTAAGTAACACATGTCCATCTGCCACAGTAAATAAAAGTCAAGAAATGCATATAGCAGAAACGAATAAAGATCCAATAAAGAATAATATCTGAATCATATCCCTTATGGGATCATATCGATAAAATTTAACTACGGAAATAAAATAAACTAGTATGTTTAAAACTAATCATCTAGCTCCTCACTGATCGGCTTGCTTGTTAAAATACTCCTGATCTTCCTACGATAAATTCAAAGGAACTGGGCCATGCAAAACCCAGATGTCAGTGTGTCATAAATATCAAAATATTAGTAACAACCAGAATAAAACGCTATGATTAAACATGAGTATAAATAATAACCACATGTATAAACAGTGGGCTATAGATATGTGATGTGTATTCTAAAGTTTGCACTTCTAGGTTATTTATTCTACAAGTCTTTGAAATCAATTAATAGAATCGTCGATGTAACTCAATAGTATCCCGTGTGTGCCCAAGACCACGATCAAGACCCTCGGGGCTGAATCCGAGACGTGCCGCTAAGCACTAAAAACAGGGTATCATGTACAGACGAATGATATCAGCATCATCATTCCGGGGCCGAAGCCCGCATCGACTGATTAGTCTCTGGAAAGTATCGAATTGTTGAGTTACAAGTCAGATTTCATTATTGATTTTCCCTTACCCTCAGGTTTTGTGTTCAAATCAGGTATTAATGATATCAATCTAATGCCAACATAGGATCAAGCAGATACAAGTCTTGTCTATCTAGACAACAAGTTACGTCCATCAGAACAACAAGTCAAGATTGTAGGTATTAGTAATAATCCAAGTAACAGGTCTGGTAATGTGTCGTGAACATGTCAAGCATTGTGTATTAAGCATGGTAAATACTTAACAGAGAACAGTAACCAGTTTATTAAAACAATGTAGAAATAACTAATGTATATTATCTATTTTGTATGGTATAATTTATTTATATATATATATATAACCTATTTATAATAACGTTTGCGCGACTACTAGACATACAGTGAACGGCCAATGAAACTAGAAAGAATCAGATGAACTTGTTATTGTAACGAAATACGGGTTAATACTATAATATTGTATAATGATAGTACTTGCTAAATATTAACATGCATAAGCTATGAATAATTATATAAATATCGATATAAATAAAATAGCATGTAGCAAGTTTAGAAACTTGCCTGATCGAGATCTCACGACAAAAGTACGGATATCACGTTACGAATGCCGAATAAAGACACGATGCAAACAAAATCTCAGCTTCGACTGCTACAGCGGCGAGGCTTGGGCTAGCTTGAGGGTGATGGCGCCAGAAGGAGTCATCGGCGATGGAGGAAGAGGCCGGTGAAAGATGAAGTCGAGGGTTTTGATCTCGCAGCTTGGGTTTTAGAAAGAGAGGAGGCGATGAGGGTGATATGGGGTCAGAGTTCATGTGGAAACAGTGAGGGAGGAGGGTTGGTGATTGCAGATGGGGTCTAGGATCGACGGCAAGGGGAATAAGTGGTCACGGTGGTGTTGCTTGGGATCGGCTCCGGCAAGGTAAGAAAGAAAGAGGAAGAAGAAGAAAAAAAAGAGAGAGAGAGAGAGGTGTGGGGTTCTTTAGGTTTTGCGAAGACGAGAAGGAGAAGGTGTTGAGGATGATGGCAGTGATCGGGTTCAGGCGGCGAGGTCGGCAAGGAAAAGGAGGTGGGTTCTCAGGTGTGGAGTCGAGCTCGGGTAAGGTTTCGGGGAAGTAGGAAGGAGGTGATGACGATGGTGATGACGCTGAGGAGGTGAGGGTGAAGAGGTGGCGACGGTGACGAGAGGGGACGGGGATGGGGTAATGAGGTTAGGGTTCGGGCACGCGAGAGAGAGAGAGAGAGAGCAAGAGGAGAGAGATGGAGACGGGGAAAAGAGAGAGAAGGGGATTTTAAAAAAATAAAAAATTAATAATATATATATATATATGTAAACACTTATATAATATTATATGTATAGGAATATATTAAAGGATTATTATATATTATATCAGATACTACAAATAATACCATATCACTCCAAATATTACCCGATTTTAGTCAAGAAATATTTTTAAATATAAAATACATACGTAAGAATTTTAACCATAATGCAACTATCTATAATTAAATACATATACTCCCAAAAATCTAAGTAAATATATATAAAGATTTCTAAATATTTTGTTGTCTAAAACATAGGATATGAACATGATATATAGGCGCAATAACCTGATATGGAGTGATTTGACATGAAAGGCTAGATAGCAAAGGAAACTATTTGTTTATATCTTGTATTATAAAGAGATATGTGAAGGTTAAAATATTATATATATATATATATATATTACCCGATTCACATGGATACACTGTACTAGCAAATATTGGATATAACATTGCACCATGTCGGGTTTTAATCATACGGGTTGGGTAGGATAATGACCACTGCTACTAATTGAATCATTCGCAACCCAATAGCAATAATAATAAAAGAATTTTACCACAAGATACCAAACTATATAGTATAAATGTACTAGGGTGTTACACTTGTATACAATCTATGGGCACAAATAAAAGAAAGGGAACCATATTTTCCCACCACGCTTTGTCAAAATAAAAACCGAGTCTTGACGGTACATATACAACCTAGAGACTATCCCGGCGTTTCTTCTCATTCCGGAAGAATGCAGACGCAACGTCATCATCAAAAAAAAGAAAAACCCAAGGGTCAAAGCAAAAATGGAGTAATGGCAAAATCCTAACTCCAACTCTTGACGGTACATATACAGCCTAGAGACTATCCCAGCGTTCCCCCTTATTTCAGCAGGATGCAGATGCGACTATCAAATGAAATTGGAGCAATGACATATTTCTAGATCTGGACTTCAATTACAATACATACAACACAGAGCTTCTATAGATGTCTACCCTACTTCAGTAAAGAATCGGCGCGATATCGTCAAAGCAAAAACGAAGTGACGACATATTCCTAACTTTGGATCTTGACGGCAGTACATACAAAGCCTAAAGACTGTTGGAGATCATCCCACCCAAGAAAGATGCGGTTATGACTCATCGGGGCTCTAAATTGAGCCTAACCTCAAGTAAAAAGCGCCACGGAAAATACCTAACGCTTGTTCTTTCGACAGTAATATGACCTAAGAAGATTACTTAAGGACGGCTTCTCCAACCTCAGAAGGGATCAGAGACACGACAATCGCGGGGCTACTCGAACAGCGGCTTAAAGACTACATATCGAGGAATATATCAGCCAATGCGACGGTATCACGGACTAAAGCCTAGTACCAAAAAACCTAACGGACCTTTATCATAAAAGAATGGGGGTTATCTACATACAATGTTAGGACAAGTTTGCCTGTAAACCCAAAGGCGGTAAAATAAAAACACTCCGAAATGAGTACGTAAACTAGAGACTCCGAAATGGGTGAATAAATTATAAACTCCGAAATGAGTACGTAAACTAAAGACTCTGAAATGAGTGAATAAACTACAAACTCCGAAATGAGTACAAAAACTACTTCACACCAGATCAAGACATCAAGAAACAGAAAGGCACAACTTATGGGTTTTAGGGCTCAGAACTACATTTCTTATGAATTGAGATCTGAGTTAACGATAGATGATGACGCTTGTGTCCGCTCGCTATCTTCTCAGATCGAAATTCTAAAAGCTGCGTATGACACGCCAGTCCAAAATCAGCCGTATGCTATGCAAAGCAGTGGGGGGATCATTTGATTCACACTCGTTTAAGTGCTCACTTACAAATACATGCGTACTTGAATGGAAATAGTGTTGAAAGCATGCCGATTTATATACGCGTGTGGAGGGCTAGTGCATGACACGTGCATATCAGTAGTGTTTGCACTTAAAAAAACCCTAAGGGTGAAGTGCACATGCACACATGCAGGTTGCACGTATGTTTAAACAATACAATCAGAGGAAGAATATGCGTTAGATATGAAGCATTCGGTAGTCAACGATAAAAGAAATGTATTTAAATAAACATTTTAATCTACAAGAAAGAGATCACCAAATACGGGATAAAAAATACAAGGGTTTACAAAACTATAAATAAAGTTTTCTAAAGCCCTCTCAGCCTTCTCCGCCATGTCGAAGCGGTGATCTTCGTGAGGAGTCGCTCCCCATTGGTCAGCGCCATGCCCATCGGCGAAAGAAGACATGATGGCCCGCTGAGCCCGTATCTGGCTTAGCAACTGAACAGAGCGATCCCTCAGAGGCTGGATAATCAAATGTGCCTCATGAAAGCACTCGATCTCGTCTTCCGCTGCGTCAAGCATCGCCGGAGTCATCTCCGCAGGATGAGGGGGAATGTCAACAAGCACGGAGAGAAAGATCATCCGGAGCCAAATAGAGCCGATGGGAAGAGGAGATCCTCTACAAGTCATGAGGTCGTACATCACCGTGTCGTATTGGTCATCCATGAGAACGGGATTCACCAAGTATGCAGCAAAACGATGAACAATTCCCTCGATAGGCACCTCCTATGGTTGTCGGTGAGCATGTGGACGATTGCAAGCTATGACTCTTGATCTGTAAAAAATGGTTCTTTCCTTGTAAAGAAGAAGAAGAGCATTGCTTCAGATTATAAAGAGAAGTATTTAAGTCTAGGCACAGAAAATATTGTGTATGGTGGAACTATTTCTAAGCTCTGACAAAAAGAAGGAATTGGAAAAGAAAGAATTGACTCATGAAAAGCAGAGCAAGAAGGTAAAACAATACCCTCGTATCTTATAGCAGCGCTTCACGTGCATGACACGTGAGCGCCGGTGCTTGTTTTCTTTAGGATTAAATTCTATAGCAGCGGCTCATGTGCATAACGCATGAGTGCCGGCACTAGTTTTTATATACAACAGCGTCTCATGTGAAGCACATGTGAGTGTTGGCGTAAAAAGGGCTTTGTAATTCATAGTTCAAAGAAATTTATACATTGGTAATGAGGATGATAAAAAAACATCATCAAAATTTCTACAATGGTAAAACGCTAAATTCCGGACATGGATTCTCAAACATAAATGCAAGTTTGAGTAAAGCACTCCTAGCCTCTTTGATCATCTTCTTATGCATTCTCTCCCGAAAACAAGGTTCGGGATCACCGCTGATATTTTCCATCTTCTGGTATGCAGATAGTATCGCTTTCTGTTGGAAGACGCGATGCAAAACAGTTACGAGACCATCTCTCCGCTTCTTCGAGATCAGGCCATCAGATATACTGAATGAACCTTATCTTCAGCGTCATCAAGTGTCTCAAGCGGCATAGCCTCATCAAGCTCAGGAAGCGCTTCCCAGATCGATCCAATGATAATGTTCAAAAGGGTAGAATGGCGAGGGAGCAATCGACCGTTGTGATCATCAAAGCGACGCATCACCTCATCGCATTGGGTATCAGTGTACTCCTGGCCTTGAAAGCGAACTTGTATGCAGATATCTTCGTAGGAGTCAATTTTCTCGATATCGTATAGATGACCAGCCATGGTACCTGAAAAGAAACCCATTGGAAAGTCGGCAATAAAAACAAAACTCTAGCATCACAGAATCAAGATGGTGGCTCATCAATGATAAGACATGTGCCCATTATGAGAATCCAAAAGGATTCTCATTAAATGAATAGTGCTCATTAAATAAACAGTGGAGTTAAAAACTTCCAATATTTCCCGAAAGACGGGCTCTTTAAAACAAACAACAGATTCAAATCCGTGAAAAAAAAGATGGGATTAAAACCCCAAAAATTCTAGAAAAGAAAAAACATCCAAGAACAGTAAAGAGAATGAAATCCCCAAAGTTCTTAAGATTCAAATCAGAGCTAAGCTCTGCAAAAAAATGGAATTAAATTCCCCTAAGCAGTGGGATTAAATCCCAGAGATCCCCATGTTAGAAAATTCATAGGTTAATTGATGGAATCAAGTTCCAGAAAAATATCAAGATTGAAAGCAAGGTAAAACCCTAAAGAGGTGAATCAAAGATTCTCAAGAATGTCCATTGACTCAAGTATTGGATATGGACATCAAGATCCACGATCTATACAGAAAAAATGTTTTTTTAAAGATCTCCAAGAGATCAATTAAAAAAGAAGAAGAGCTAAGCTCTGTCGAATCTATTAATGAATTTAAAATCCAAAACTAAAAATATATATAAGCTCAAAAGGGGTTAAGAGCTAAGCTCTGATCATAATCCTCACCAAGAAATTTGGTAGAGTTTACTCTATTCAAAAGAATTCTTGAGGACAGAGATCTAAGCTCTGGAAAGAGAATTAAATTTTCAAAAGAAAAGCAAAATTCAAGGAAGAAGATGAAGAAACAGCAGTCATCTCAAGGGCAAAGACCCCAATTTATAAGATGTGGGGGGAACGATTCAACTTCCTAAGTGATCTAACGGTGGTAAAAGTGATACCGTTGCACTCAAATGTAAGCCACGTGAGAACAATGGTAGGGGGCATTTCTTCCCCTAATAATTCAATACAATAATAAGAGCTAAACTCTATTAAATCTAATGAGGCAGCGCTTCACGTGCTCCCCACGTGAGCGCCAGCGCCGACCTCTTATAGGATTAAATTCTATAGTGGCGCGCACGTGAAGTTCACGTGAGCGTCAATGTGCAATGCACATGAGCGTCTATTATATATAAGAATTTAATTCTTAAGTGGCACCCACGTGTATAACACATGAGCGCCAACGCCCAAATTAAGAGCAGGTAGAATTAAATTCTACACAGAGTAGTTGGATAAATCCAATGGTGATGATAAATCATCAAATGATAGAATTAAATTCTATTAGGAGAAAATATCTCCCTAATCTTTCTAAGTGAGAAAGATATTCTCGGGTGGATCAAAAATCCAATGATAGAATTAAATTCTATATTATTTTGGGAATATATTTCCACAATCTTTCAAAACAAAGAAAAATTGTTCTCTGTAAAACAAAGAGCCCTTGGATTAAAATCCAATGGTGATAACGTTTGACGGAATTAAATTCTGTATATGGGAAAATATTTCCTTAATCTTGTTAAAAAAATAAGAAAAAATATTCTGTAAAACAGAAATCACCGGATCAAAGATCCAACGGCGGATAAAATGCCCCAAATAATCTTTAAGACCAATAAAATCAATTGGAATATTTCAATAAGAGATTTTCTCAAAACTAATCAACAATTTTGTCTTGCCTATAAAAAGGACCTCAGACTTCAAGTCTCAGAGAGGAAAAAAAAATAAGAAAACCCCACATAAATTTCTGCAAACAAAAAGATACATGTTCTTTCAAATCCTAAGTAAAGAAAAAGAAGAGATAAAATGTATCTTTTTTGCCTAGCATAAAGAAAATAAGAGTTCAACCCTTCATAAAAAAAGCTTAGTTTTTCCTCTGATCTAAGATTTGCAAAGAAAATCTCCCCACAAGTTGAGAATTTAATTCTCATCGGGGAGATTTTGTTCTTCAAACTCAAAATCTAGGAGAAAATCTATATTAAAAGAAAAGGAGAGAAGAGAACTTATGGTTTTAGGAATCTAATTCCTCTGCAAGCAGGGTTTAACCCTATATAAAGGAACTTAGTATAAAAAGAAAATTAGTTCTCTAATAAAAAAAAGAAAAGATCCCGGATCTTCAAAAAAACAAAGATCTTGGCGATCATTAATGGCCAAAATGCCGTTAACAGAGATTCAATCTCTGAAAAGAAAGGAACTCAGCGCCTCATGTGAAACACACGTGAACGCCCAAAAGATTCTTAAAACAAAGAACCCAGCGCCACACGTGCTTCCCACATGGACTCCCAAAACAAAGAACTTAACGCCTCACATGCTTTCCATGTGAGCGCTCAAAATAAAAGTTCAGCGCCTTACTTGAATTACATGTGAGTGCTGAGTAAAAGTGTTTAGCACTTCTGTAACGACTCTGAATTTACTGTACTGGATTTTCCATTTTAATATATAGAAATGAGTTTTACAGCCTAAGCTTGTGTTATAAATTACTTTTGTTAAATAATAGCAAAAAACAACTTGTAGCTCACTGGTAAAGCCCTTGCACTGCTGTGACGTAGCCCCTATGTTCGATTCCAATCAGACACATTATTTTTTCTGAATTTTTCTTTTAACTTTTTGGAAGCCCAAAAGATTCCACGTGCAATACACAGGGAAATGAAAAGTCCAAAAAAATCAAAAATATGCAAAAGGGTTTAAAAACAAACAAATCCATGTGGCACGAATCTCGACACCCAAAAACTTAAATCGACCGGTCAAACCCCTCTAAAAACCGACACCGACGGCTAGGATGAGTTCATATGGCTCCGTGTTTTGCACACAAATCTCTTCAGCTACCCCTAACTTCTCTGCACTGTTTGATTTCTCTGTAATCAAACAGAGACCCTTCATTTCACAATTAATCTATATTTTAATGCTTTTTAACAACCATTTTAATTCCAAAACCCTAATTCTCCACTATAAATACCATCCCCTACCTTGGCTCAGCACCATTCTGAAAATTATAGCAAAATTCTCTCAAAAAGTTCCTAAGTACAACTGGAGTAAAGAGGAGTTAGCAAGCAAGCAACTTCCAGCGAAGATCGAAACAAATTCCGGCGCTCCCGCGACGCTACGAAGCTCACCCCCTTTTCTTCAACCCTTCTTTAGACTCTCTAAACCGTAAGTCCCTCCCAATCCTCTTCCTTTTTCATTGCTTTTCACTTTAAATCCAATATCAGTAAAATTGGAGTTATACATATATCTTCTTTTATAAAACCTATAACACCATTTCCTTTTATCATTTGGGTCAAACCACTTTTACACAGTACTTGTAACCCTAAATACTAATGTTTAGAATTAATTTTAACCAAGAATCTCATGTGAAAAATCCATGAACTTTTTCATTAAAATACCATGAACTTTGATACCAACTATCAAATGAAATTGGAGCAAGAATTTTATACAATCTATGGGCACTGCTACTAATTGAATCATTCGCAACCCAATAGCAACAATAATAAAAGAATTTTACCACAAGATACCAAACTATATAATATAAATGTACTAGGGTGTTACACTTGTATACAATCTATGGGCACAAATAAAAGAAAGGGGACCATATTTTCCCACCACGCTTTGTCAAAATAAAAACCGAGTCTTGACGGTACATATACAACTTAGAGACTATCCTGGCGTTCCTTCTCATTCCGGCAGAATGCAGACGCAACGTCATCATCAAAAAAAAGAAAGACCTAAGGGTCAAAGCAAAAATGGAGTAATGGCAAAATCCTAGCTCCAACTCTTGACCGTACATATACAGACTATCCCAGCGTTCCCCCTTATTTCAGCAGGATGTGGACGCGACTATCAAATGAAATTAGAGCAATGGCATATTTCTAGATCTGGACTTCAATTACAATACATACAACACAGAGCTTCTATAGATGTCCACCCTACTTCAGTAAAGAATCGGCGCGAATTCGTCAAAGCAAAAACGAAGTGACGACATATTCCTAACTTTGGATCTTGACGGCAGTACATACAAAGCCTAAAAACTGTTGGAGATAATCCCACCCAAGAAAGATGCGGTTATGACTCATCGGGGCTCTAAATTGAGCCTAACCTCAAGTAAAAAGCGCCACGGAAAATACCTAACGCTTGTTCTTTCGACAGTAATATGACCTAAGAAGATTACTTAAGGACGGCTTCTCCAGCTTCAGAAGGGATCAGAGACATGACAAATTCGGGGCTACTCGAACAGCGGCTTAAAGACTGCATATCGAGGAATATATCAGCCAACGCGACGGTACCACAGACTAAAGCCCTAGTACCAAAAAACCTAACGGACCTTTATCATAAAAGAATGCGGGTCATCTACATACAAAGTTAGGACAAGTTTTCCTGTAAACCCAAAGGCGGTAAAATAAAAACACTCCGAAATGAGTACGTAAACTAGAGACTCTGAAATGGGTGAATAAATTATAAACTCCGAAATGAGTACGTAAACTAAAGACTCCGAAATGAGTGAATAAACTACAAACTCCGAAATGAGTACAAAAAACTACTTCACACCAGATCAAGACATCAAGAAACAGAAAGGCACAACTTATGGGTCTTAGGGCTCAGAACTACATTTCTTATGAATTGAGATCTGAGTTAACGATAGATGACGACGCTTGTGTCCGCTCGCTATCTTCTCAGATCGAAATTCTAAAAGCTGCGTATGACACGCCAGCCCAAAATCAGCCGTATGCTATGCAAAGCAGTGGGGGGATCATTTGATTCACACCCGTTTAAGTGCTCACTTACAAATACATGCGTACTTGAATGGAAATAGTGTTGAAAGCATGCCGATTTATATACGCGTGTGGAGGGCTAGTGCATGACACGTGCATATCAGTAGCGTTTGCACTTAAAAAACCCTAAGGGTGAAGTGCACATGCACACATTCAGGTTGAATGTATGTTTAAAAAATACAATCAGAGGAAGAATATGCGTTAGATATGAAGCATTCGGTAGTCAACGATAAAAGAAATGTATTTAAATAAACATTTTATTCTACAGGAAAGAGATCACCAAACACGGGATAAAAAATACAAGGGTTTACAAAACTATAAATAAAGTTTTGTAAAGCCCTCTCAGCCTTCTCCGCCATGTCGAAGCGGTGATATTCGTGAGGAGACTCTCCCTATCGGTCAGCGCCATGCCCATCGGCGAAAGTAGACATGATGGCCCGCTGAGCCCGTATCTGGCTTAGCAACTGAACAGAGCGATCCCTCAGAGGCTGGATAATCAAATGTGCCTCATGAAAGCACTCGATCTCGTCTTCCGCTGCGTCAAGCATCGCCGGAGTCATCTTCGCAGGATGAGGGGGAATGTTAACAAGCACGGAGAGAAAGATCATCCGGAGCCAAATAGAGCCGATGGGAAGAGGAGATCCTCTACGAGTCATGAGGTCGTACATCACCGTGTCGTATTGGTCATCCGTGAGAACGGGATTCACCAAGTGTGCAGCAAAACGATGAACAATTCCCTCGATAGGCACCTCCCATGGTTGTCGGTGAGCATGTGGACGATTGCAAGCTATGACTCTTGATCTGTTAAAAATGGTTCTTTCCTTGTAAAGAAGAAGAAGAGCATTGCTTCAGATTATAAAGAGAAGTATTTAAGTCTAGGCACAGAAAATATTGTGTATGGTGGAACTATTTCTATGCTCTGACAAAAAGAAGGAATTGGAAAAGAAAGAGTTGACTCATGAAAAGCAGAGCAAGAAGTTAAGACAATACCCTCGTATCCTATAGCAGCGCCTCACGTGCATGACACGTGAGCGCCGACGCTCGTTTTCTTTAGGATTAAATTCTATAGAAGTGGCTCATGTGCATAACGCATGAGTGCCGGCACTAGTTTTTATATACAACAGCGTCTCATGTGAAGCACATGTGAGTGTTGGCGTAAAAAGGGCTTTGTAATTCATAGTTCAAAGAAATTTATACATTGGTAATAAGGATGATAAAAAAAACGTCATCAAAATTTCTACAATGGTAAAACGCTAAATTCCGGACATGGATTCTCAAACTTAAATGCAAGTTTGAGTAAAGCACTCTTAGCCTCTTTGATCATCTTCTTATGCATCTCTCCCGAAAACAAGGTTCGGGATCACCGCTGATATTTTCCATCTTCTGGTACGCAGATAGTATCGCTTTCTGTTGGAAGACGCGATGCAAAACAGTTACGAGACCATCTCTCCGCTTCTTCGAGATCAGGCCATCAGATATACTGAATGAACCTTGTCTTCAGCGTCATCAAGTGTCTCAAGCGGCATAGCCTCATCAAGCTCAGGAAGCGCTTCCCAGATCGATCCAATGATAATGTTCAAAAGGGTAGAATGGCGAGGGAGCAATCGACCGCTGTGATCATCAAAGCGACGCATCACCTCATCGCATTGGGTATCAGTGTACTCCTGGCCTTGAAAGTGAACCTGTTTGTAGATATCTTCGTAAGAGACAATTTTCTAAATATCGTATAGATGACCAGCCATGGTACCTGAAAAGAAACCCATTGGAAAGTCAGCAATAAAAACAAAACTCTAGCATCACAGAATCAAGATGGTGGCTCATCAATGATGAGACATGTGCCTATTGTGAGAATCCAAAAGGATTCTCATTAAATGAATAGTGCTCGTTAAATAAATAGTGGAGTTAAAAACTTCCAATATTTCCCGAAAGACGGGCTCTTTAAAACAAACAAAAGATTCAAATCTGTGAAAAAAAGAAGGGATTAAAACCCCAAAAATTCTAGAAAAGAAAAAAAATCCAAGAACAGTAAAGAGAATGAAATCCCCAAAGTTCTTAAGATTCAAATCAGAGCTAAGCTCTGCAAAAAAATGGAATTAAATTCCCCTAAGCAGTGGGATTAAATCCCAGAGATCCCCATGTTAGAAAATTCATAGGTTAATTGATGGAATCAAGTTCCAGAAAAATATCAAGATTGACAGCAGGGTAAAACCCTAAAGAGGTGAATCAAAGATTCTCAAGAATGTCCATTGACTCAAGTATTGGATATGGACATCAAGATCCACGATCTATACAGAAAAAATGTTTTTTTTAAAGATCTCCAAGAGATCAATTAAAAAAGAAGAAGAGTTAAGCTCTGTCGAATCTATTAATGGATTTAAAATCGAAAACTAAAAATATATATAAGCTCAAAAGGGGTTAAGAGCTAAGCTCTGTTCATAATCCTCACCAAGAAATTTGGTAGAGTTTACTCTATTCAAAAGAGTTCTTGAGGACAGAAATCTAAGCTCTGGAAAGAGAATTAAATTTCAAAAGAAAAGCAAAATTCAAGGAAGAGCAGGTAGAATTAAATTCTACACAGAGCAGTTGGATCAAAAATCCAATGGTGATGATAAATCATCAATTGATAGAATTAAATTCTATTATGAGAAAATATCTCCCTAATCTTTCTAAGTGAGAAAGATATTCTAGGGTGGATCAAAAATCCAATGATAGAATTAAATTCTATATTATTTTGGGAATATATTTCCACAATCATTCAAAACAAAGAAAAATTGTTCTTTGTAAAACAGAGAGCCCTTTGATTAAAATCCAATGGTGATTACGTTTGACGGAATTAAATTCTGTATATGGGAAAATATTTCCTTAATCTTGTTAAAAAGTAAGAAAACATATTCTGTAAAACAGAAATCACCGGATCAAAGATCCAACGACGGATAAAATTCCCCAAATAATCTTTAAGACCAATAAAATCAATTGGAATATTTCAATAAGAGATTTTCTCAAAACTAATCAACAATTTTGTCTTGTCTATAAAAAGGACCTGAGACTTCAAGTCTCAGAGAGGCAAAAAAATAAGAAAACCCCACATAAATTTCTGCAAACAAAAAGATACCTGTTCTTTCAAATCCTATGTAAAGAAAAAGAAGAAATAAAATGTATCTTTTTTGCCTAGCATAAAGAAAATAAGAGTTCAACCCTTCATAAAAAAAGCTTAGTTTTTCCTCTGATCTAAGATTTGCAAAGAAAATCTCCCCACAAGTTGAGAATTTAATTCTCATCGGAGAGATTTTGTTCTTCAAACTCAAAATGTAGGAGAAAATCTATATTAAAAGGAGAAGAGAACTTATGGTTTTAGGAATCTAATTTCTCTGCAAGCAGGGTTTAACCCTATATAAAGGAACTTAGTATAAAAAGAAAATTAGTTCTCTAATAAAAAAAAGAAAAGATCCTGGATCTTCAAAAAACAAAGATCTTGGCGATCATTAATGGCCAAAATGCCGTTAACAGAGATTCAATCTCTGAAAAGAAAAGGAACTCAGCGCCTCTTGTGAAACACACGTGAGCGCCCAAAAGATTCTTAAAACAAAGAACCCACCGCCACACGTGGTTCCCACATGGACTCCCAAAACAAAGAACTTAACGCCTCACGTGCTTTCCATGTGAGCGCTCAAAACAAAAGTTCAGCGCCTTACGTGAAATACATGTGAGTGCTGAGTAAAAGTGCTTAGCACTTCTGTAACGACTCTGAATTTACTGTACTGGATTTTCTATTTTAATGTACAGAAATGAGTTTTACAGCCTAAGCTTGAGTTATAAATTACTTTTGTTAAATAATAGCAAAAAACAACTTGTAGCTCACTGGTAAAGCCCTTGTACTGCTGTGACGTAGCCCCTATGTTCGATTCCAATCAGACACATTATTTTTTCTGAATTTTTCTTTTAACTTTTTGGAAGCACAAAAGATTCCACGTGCAATACACATGGAAATGGAAAGTTCAAAAAAATCAAACATATGCAAAAGGGTTTAAAAACAAACAAATCCATGTGGCATGAATCTCGACACCCAAAAACTTAAATCGACCGGTCAAACCCCTCTAAAAACCTACACCGACGGCTAGGATGAGTTCATTTGGCTCCGTGTTTTGCACACAAATCCCTTCAGCTATCCCTAACTCCTCTGCACTGTTTGATTTCTCTGTAATCAAACAGAGACCCTTCATTTCACAATTAATCTATATTTTAATGCTTTTTTATCAACCATTTTAATTCCAAAACCCTAATTCTCCACTATAAATACCATCTCCTACCTTAGCTCAGCACCATTCTAAAAATTATAGAAAAATTCTCTCAAAAAGTTCCTAAGTATAATTGGAGTAAAGAGGAGTTAGCAAGCAAGCAACTTCCAGCGAAGATCGAAGCAAATTCCGGCGCTCCCGCGACGTTACAATGCTCACCCCCTTTTCTTCAACCCTTATTTAGACTCTCTAAACCGTAAGTCCCTCCCAATCCTCTTCCTTTTTCATTGCTTTTCACTTTAAATTCAATATCAGTAAAAGTGGAGTTATACAAATATCTTCTTTTATAAAACCTATAACTCCATTTCCTTTTATCATTTGGGTCAAACCACTTTTACACAATACTTGTAACCCTAAATAATAATGTTTAGAATTAATTTTAACCAAGAATCTCATGTGAAAAATCCATACTAGAACTTTTTCATTAAAATACCATGAACTTTGATATCACCTCTTTTAGTATTTGTTAAAACAATACCTTAGGAAAAACTTCACGGGTTAATGACCTACCCCACGCGCACACTTGGTTTCATAGCACGATACTCATTGAATGTATTTTCGTTGTGAAGTATAATTTTACAATAAAATACCACATAACTTTAAAAACCGGATTTCTTATAAAGCAATATTTCCTATCCCTTGCGATTACGCATCTACAACCTTCTTTAGGGGACCCGCTAATGGATGGTGTGGATTATTGCATATTCTTAGGCTAGTAGAACGAGATGCAGACCTCCTCATAGAGCATTCAATCTCGAAAGGATTTAAATACGGTTTTTAAGAAATATGAATTTTCTAAATAAAATAAAATTATTTTTAAAATTAAAATTATATAAAAATTATTAATACATATTTTCAAAATATAATAAACCTATGTTTTTCAAAAATTAAAAGATTAACAAATGTCAATAAAAAACCATCAAGATACCAAAAAGGCAAGTTTTACAGTAAAATACCATTAACTTTCCAAGCTAAGTAATTATCACTATAAATACTCCAAATACTTAAAATTCATGCTCATGACAATCTCAAATAATAATACTAATCACCCTCGAGGTTTTATTTTTAAACTATATTAAAATATTTTTCATAAAACCCCCTCGAGTTATATAAAAACAATATTTAAGGAATTTAGTAAATATAGGTTTAAGCGGGATCAATTCCCTTGAGCCCCAGGGAGCCAGAGAAAATGAGTGCTTGCCTATTTAAGGTAGAAAACTTAACGAGTTATCAATGGTAATTATCTTGGAAAAAGACACAAATCCTGCCGTCCATGTGCAGCAGTTACCGATGACTCCCGAACCTAATTCAAGAGCTAAATCTGGTTACAAATGTCTGACTCAGTCTGAGTCCAATTCAATCCTAAATCCAAAACCAAATTTGAATACTTGAATATGAACATGAATACTCGAATCCAAATATCAATATCAAATATGTATAACTTGACTTGACTTGATCAAACCATGGTTATGACTTGACTTGACTACTTAAATACTCGATTACATCCTGAGCATGAATACTTGAACAACTTGTATCCATGGTTTCGACAAGTCTGATAATTATAATCTATACAACACATTACGCGGGGATAAAGGGGTAGATTGGTACGGAACGTATATCGTAGCATGAGAGGTCACTTAAAAGACACCTACATGAATTCCCATGCCGTTGTCCCGTGGGTTATGACGGGGCCTTGTACTATATGTTACCATAGTCCACGGTGTAAGATGGACTACTCTCGTATATACAAATACCTTCTGTATCAAGCTACAAATAACCATATTATAATAACCATCACATACCTGTAATCAATCATATAAGACTTACCTGTTCATTTCACATTACTTGTTATATTCTCTTTCTACTTTTGAGACTTACCGAGCGCTAGTTCGCTGAATACATTCATGTCTGTATCTTTCTTTGGAATGTTCGTTAGGAGGACATGACTCTCAGGAGATCGAGCCTAACCAGGAGGCCTTGGACCAGCTTGCGGCACAGCCTGACTTCTAATTCCTTGTACTTTCATTTACTGTATGCCATTGTTTAGGAACTGCTTTATATCATTATATCTTTTCATTTTCAAATGGTTGTATGTAAAGATGAATATAAATAAAGTTGTTGTTTATTTTATATCACCTATCATTCTTGTTCATTTTATATATTGCTTAATTACGCTTAACGTATTTATTTATTAGTAAATACGTTGTGACCTGCTACGTCACCGTTTCCGACTACTTGGAAGCGGGGCATGACAACTTCGTATTCAGTCAAAATGACTAAGTGCTTATCACTGATTGGGCAACGCCCACGTCCCAGCGCTGCACGTGCTCCTCACGTGAGCACCATACCAAGTGCTTAGCTCTCCATGTTTAGTCAAAATCACCAAGTGCTTAGCACTGATTGGGCAGCGCCCATGTATCAACACCTCACGTGATACACACTTACGCGCTATACAAAATTAGCACTATAATTCAGTCAAAACGACTAAAGTGCTTAGCACTGATTGGGCAGCGCCCCTGACTGAGTGCTTCATATGATACACATGTGAGCGTCAGAGCCACAAATAAATGCTTAGCACTTCTACATAAAGGAAAATTCCTGAGTAAACAGAACCATAAATAAGTGCTTAACACTTTTAAATAAAAAAAAGACTGAGCAGATCAAGCCCAGATTGGCTAAAAGTCACTCTAAATTTCTTGCAGCTGAGCCCAAATGCTCTGTTGTTTGGATCCCAACTAAAATTTGCTGATCCTTAAATGCTGCTAAGTTGATCTAAGTCTCAAATAAGACCAGCGTATCGTTAGTTAAAATAAATTAAGCCCAAATGCTCATATATTTAAATTGATCTTAATCTCAAACTAAATTAACGTTCCTTAAATAAAACTAAATATTTTTAAACTAAAGGAATATATTGTAATACCTTAGAATGTGATTAGAGTTAATTGAGTGATATTTGCGGGTTTTTAATAAAATTTAACCAATAATTATTTTCACATATTTTACTATTATTAATTAATATTTTATTTAATTATTTTTGTACTTGCACACACTTGTGCATATTAATCTTGGGATAAGGAGGTGTTAACCATGCTTACTAGCCATGGCACAGTTAACCATTTTCCATGTCATGTTACATATATGTTATATATTTTATATCTATTTTAATTAGTAAAGGGTTTTTCATTTAAAATGAAAAGAAAAATGATGGCATGGGACAAGCATGGGGGGACAAGGCATGGGAGGGATTTAATGAGGAGAGAGAAATAGCATGGCTCTTATCTCTCACCCTCACCCTCTCATCTCTCATTTCCCTCACAACCCTCAACACTCCCTCTCTCTCTCTCTCTCATTTTTTCCTCTTCTTCTTCTTCACCAAAAGCCTTCTCTTGAAAACTTTCCCCCCACAAACCTCAAGCATAAATCTTCATCAAATCTCACTAAACCTTTCATAAGTCATGCTTAAGCCCACTTGTGATGTCTTGGAGCTTGATGGATAGGGTTTCATCCAAGTTTGGTGAGGTAATGATGCTAAAACCTTGTTTAGGCTCTAAGGAAGGTTTTGTGTTAATTAGTTTCAGTTTTATACCATAATGTTTTAAAATTAGTGTGTATATCATGTTTTGGTTAAGTTTGGAGTTCTCTGTTGAATCTGCTATCGACTCAGATTTTAGTTTGAGAAGTTGCCATCACAGAGACGTAGTTTAGAGGCTTAGTACCTACCATAAAAACCTGAGACAATTCACTTCTTCCGTGGCCGCAATTTTATCCCTTCTGGCCGCAAATTGCGGCCAGAGTATGGTGTTCTTGTGTGGGTCTTGTTCGTAGAGTCTCTGGGGGAAATTGTAAGCTTGTGGCTAGTGCAACTTTCTCTAATTCATCTTGTATAAAAATCTGGGACCGTTTAGCTAGAATTCAAGCGTTTTGATAACGTGCAATGCGGATTGATCCGACGTTTGTTTAAGTGTTTAGTGCGTTTAACAGCCGTAGGGTTGGTCTAGAGTGTCGCTAAACATATTTAGCCCGCTAAGCTAACACTTGGTAGCTTGTGGAAGTCGATTCGTTAGTTTGGCGTTGTGTCCGTGTTTCTTTTGAGAGTTTACTAATTTCACGAGTTTTGGTTTTGTGTGATAGTAAGATCACAGGCGGGGGCTTTAGACACAGCCATGAAGGGAAAATGGGTGATCAAATACATTTAGCTCAAGATCATCTGGTGAGTAGATTTAACATCTACAGGGGAATCGCCTGTATGGCGTGATATAATATTGTGTGAAATGCTTATATATGTGTTGTGTTTGTGCCTGAGTAACATTTTTGCAAACCCTATTACCTATTATACTTCCACATAGAATTAATTGGACACTGCACCATTACTAACGGTTCATGTTGCACGAGCGCTGAATTATATGCCACACACAAACCGTTGGTAATTGCCATGACACACTTACTATAGAAATTTCCATGACACGCTCACTATAGAATTTCCATGACACGCACACTATTGAATCTGCCATGGATAAATATATTGTACCGCATTCATTATTGACAGTTAGACATTTATTCTTATACTAGTTCGCATTATGAATCGCATCATGCATCCATACATACATACATACATTACTATAGTAATACATACATTCTCATGTGATGTTTTATTTCGTTTTCGTGGATTTGGGAAACCGCAAGATATCTTTTGAAAACTTGGAATATTAAAAAAACGGCTTTTCCCCTAATATGATATTTCATGTCCACCACGAGTTTTCTCGGTTCTGAGCTATGAGTATACCCGATTCGAGAAGAGAGGAGGCACCGTCTGCGGGTACATGGTGGACCCGGTAGGTACCCGGGGAAATAAGCTCGAGATGTAGATGATGAGCCTGGCAGGGGAGCACTGCCTATCGGTGATTGTATAGAAACTCGACGGATATTCGAAGGATACCGTTCAGAGTTACGAGATGAGATGGATATGAAGGCCGATCATAGTGACGACGCTTGAGATATTGGGATTTTTGGGTGTCGTTGATGGACACCAGATTTCTATGATGATGTTTTATTGAGGATGGCTCTGTTTTATCCCACACTCAGGACTTTTATGATATATTATGTCCACATAGTGTTGTACCCCTATGTAGTATCTTGCATCTCATATTATTGTACATATGCCATCATGACTGTATACGCAGGATTGGTTGTTTATCGTGCATGCATGTGATTACCTGTACGATATTATTTACTTCTCACGAGTTGGCAACTCACCCCCGTTGTGCCATATTTTTTTGCAGGGTTGACCCTCAGTGTAGTCACGGCAGGGCTTTTTATTACTTCATTTTGGTGGATACCGCTACTGTTGGGTATGAGACCCTTTGAGTAGGTGGGTTTTGCGAGTATCCGTATGTTCCACTTGTATATCTTATTTTTGTATCTAGTACTCTCCATCTACCACTTATTTATATTTGGCTTAAAGACGAAACCGAGAGATTCAGTATTTTTATATTATTAGTGTTTCTGGTTGTCGTGCTCGTGTGAGCCGGCCTTTAATTCATGTTACGGTGCCGTTTTACCTCTTATTATGATGTTTTTACTTCTTATTACTTATTTCTTCGCTACGGCGTCGTATATTTACCTATTGTGGTTGTGTTCCGTCTTTAGGCGTGAGATGCTCCCGTTTGGAGATGCTTTACTTATATTCTATATTTTGTACCCGTTTAGGCTAGTTCTTACAAAGGCGATACTGCCGAAATTTTTAAGAAAATAGATTTAAGTTTTGAGATTTTAAATGTTTTTAACAAATTTTATAACTGTTTTTACCACTCTAACTTTTATGGTTTAGATTTCTGGATTTTTTGCTTAGTTGAATTACGTTACGCCTTTAGACGTTGCGTGATTCAAGTGCCAGTTGCGTTCCTAATTTGGGTCGTGACAATGTTGGTATCAGAGCGTTAGGTTTTACCTTTCGGAGTGCAAGATGACCCTGGTATGATGGAGTATGTGGGTTAAGCAGAGTGACGTAGCGTGTGTATGTTCCGCGGCATACTTACAACACGGTACTTCGCCTAAGCGACCTTAGGACATATTTGCTCGTAATTCCTTCCTTGATTCTATGTATCCTTATGATTCGATTTTCATATTCTTATCGAATCCTGTTCCCTTGTTTCAGCCACTATGCCGCCGAAGACTACGAGGGTACAGAGAGCTGCTGCCAGAGATGAGATCAGGGCAGGCTTATCTGAGACGAAGACTGACTAGGGCGGTACGCCTATTCTTCAGAATCGGGTTGATCCACCTCCTCCAGATCGTTTTGCTAGGCTAAAGGCCAGTGTTCAAGACTTACGTCAGATGATCGGATGCTTGATAGAGATTAGTCGAGCACAGAGATCAGATGTTGCTCCACCAACTACGGTCGTTCCGGGACCGGAGCGGATCCATACTAATGTATCAGCTCAGATGCGGTTTGGCAGACGCCGCGGCAAACCCCCTCTAGATCGTGGTGATCGTAGAGACTTGAGATGAGGCCAGATATATCGCTTTTACCTACGGAGTCAGCAGCCATCGTCAGGATGTTTTTGGTGTGGGAGTCGGCATCACCACATCAGGAATTGTACCGTGAGGTGTCAGGGCGAGGCAGCGATTCCTTATGTCACCTTACTACCTGCACCACCTCAGAGAGCATTGATTTCTACGCCTGTTGTTACTACACGCCAGACCGACGCTCAGAGAGGCCGTGGTCGTGGCGGTCATATTCAGAGAGGACAAGGTGGCAGAGGCAAAGGATGGCCGGTCGCCGGTAGAGGACAGGCCCGAGTTTTTGCGTCGACTCCTCAGGATGCACAGGCGTCAGATGTAGTCATAACAGGTACTCTTTTGGTGTTTTCTTTTGAAGTGCGCGTTTTTTCCTTTAGGGATCTACGCATTTTTTTATGCACACACACACTTTGTACCAAGGTTAGGCCGAGGTTCGTCCTTGTTAGATGAGCCACTTGTCGTGATTACTCCCGTTGGAGAGTCTTTGGTTGCACAACATGTGTTTCGGTCTTGTACCGTTCGTTTTGGAGATAGAGATTTGTCCTTCGATTTGATCCTTCTTGATATGTTGGAATTCGACGTTCTCCTCGGCATGGACTGGTTAGCTACTTGTTATGTGTCTGTGGACTTCCGTAAGAAGGCAGTCAGGTTTTGTTTTCCCGGCGAGTCAGTTCTTGTTGTGCATGGGGACCGTAGTGCCGCCCATCACGGTTTGATTTCTGTCCTTTGTGCTAGTCAGCTCTTGAGGAAAGGATGTCGGGAATTCTTAGCTTATATTCGTGATACTGGAGCCACAGCAGATCCGTTGGATCAGGTTCCTATTGTGAGAGAGTTTTCCGATGTATTTCCTAATGAGTTACCTGGATTTCCTCCAGAGCGCGATATCGAGTTTTGTATCGATTTGATTCCCGGCATGGGGCCTATTTCTCAACCGCCTTATCGGATGGCCCCGGCAGAGCTTAAAGAGCTTAAGGATCAGTTGCAAGAGTTGCTTCATAGGGGACTTATTCGTCCGAGCGTTTCACCTTGGGAAGCTCTTGTTCTGTTCATCAAGAAGAAGAATGGCAGTATAAGATTGTGTATTGATTATCGTCAATTGAACCAAGTGATGGTGCGGAATAAGTATCATTTACCTCGCATTGACGATTTGTTTGATCAGCTCCAGGGTGCGGGACATTTTCCAAGATTGATTTGTGGCCGGTTTATCATCAGTTGTGGGTTCAGAATGATAACATTCCGAAGACTGCTTTTCGTACGCGCTACGGGCATTATGAGTTCTTGGTGATGTCGTTCGGGCTCACTAATGCCCCAGCAGCGTCCATGGATTTGATGAACCGCATTTTCAAGTCGTTCCTCGACCAGTTCATTATTGTGTTTATTGACGACATTCTGGTCTATTCCAGAAGTCGAGAGGAGCATGAGCAGCACTTGAGGATTACCTTGCAGACATTGAAAGAGCACCAGTTGTTTGCTAAATTTTTGAAGTGTGCATTCTGGCTTGATAGTGTTGACTTCTTGGGTCATATGGTTACAGAAGACGGTATACAAGTGGACCCGAAGAAGATTGAGGCCGTACAGCTTTGGCCCAGACCTATATCAGTGACAGTGGTCCGTAGCTTCTTGGGCTTAGCCGGTTATTACCGCCGTTTCAGGCAGTATTTCTCGAGTATTGCTGCACTGCTGACCGGACTGATCCGGAAGGGGGTTCTTTTTCTTTGGACTGAGGCATGTGAGCGGATTTTTCAGCAGTTGAAGACTCGTTTGACGACTGCACCAGTTCTATCTTTGCCTTCTGGATCAGGCGGCTATGTCGTTTATTGTGATGCTTCTCGAGTGGGGCTAGGTTGCGTGTTGATGCAGCATGATAAAGTAATCTCTTATACTTCTCGGCAGTTGAAGAAGTACGAGCAGAACTATCCCACTCATGATCTTGAAATGGCCGCGGTGGTCTTTGCACTCAAGATTTAGAGACACTACTTGTATGGAGAGTCATGTCAGATCTTCACAGACCAAAAGAGCTTGAAGTACATCTTCCAGCAGTGGGATCTGAATTTGAGGCAGTGTCGTTGGATGGAACTTGTGAATAATTATAATTGTGAAATATTTTATCACCCGGGCAAGGAGAATGTGGTAGCTGATGTTTTGAGTCGTAGGCCCGGAGGTAGCTTGTTCCATTTAAGCATAGTTCAGAGATAGTCTTCTACAAATTAGCAGATCTTATGCGATAGTAGAGTACAGTTCGAGTTCACTTCCGCTGGAAGGCAGCTTGCTCATGTCCGCGCCCACCACTTCTACTTGATCGTATCCGTGAGACGAAATCCGACGATGCTCATTTGTCCGAGATTCTGGAGCATGTTCGGCAGGGTAGAGATTCGGAGTTTGTGATTGATGACCAGGGTGTGCTACGTTTTGGGACTCGTTTATCTGTACTAGATTCTGAGGGGCTGAGATGTCAGATCCTAGAGCAGGCACATCAATCAGCATACGGTGTTCATTCAAGTTCCACCATGATGTATCCAATTTGAGAGATATCTACTGGTGGGAAGGGATGAAGAGGGATGTTTCGGACTATGTTTTCGAGGTGCCTGACTTTCCAGCGGGTCAAGGATGAGCATCAAATACCGGAAGGAGAGTTGTAGCCTTTGCCCATTCCAGAGTGGAAATGGGAGCAGATCTCCATGGATTTCGTTGTGGGTCTACCTAGGTCCAGTCGAGGGTATGACTCCATTTGGGTGATTTTGACCGGTTGACGAAAGCGGCTCACTTCCTTCCAGTGAAAACCACTTTCGGATATGCAAAGTATGCTCAGTTGTACATTGATGAGATTGTCCGTTTGCACAGCGTTCCTACATGCATTGTATCCGACAGAGGTACACAGTTTACTAGCCTTCTTTGGTAGAAATTCCATGAAGCTTTGGGTGACTGATTGAGTTTTAGCACCGCTTTCTATCCGCGGACCGATGGTCAGTTAGAGCGGACTATACAGACTCTTGAGAATATGCTTCAGGCATACGTTCTTGATTTTGGTGGCAGTTGGGATCGTCACATGCCTTTGGTAGAGTTCTCCTACAATATTAGCTTTCAAGAGACGATTCAGATGGCACCTTTTGAGGCCTTATATGGGAGAAAGTGTCGATCGCTAGTATGTTGGACCGAACTCAGCGAGAGCAGGATTTTAGGACCACAGCTAGTTCAAGAGACTACGGAGAAGATCCAGTTGATCCAGGACAGAATGAGAGCAGCCCAGAACAGGCAGAAGTCTTATACCGACCGTCGTCGTCGCAGACTTGAATTCGCAGTGGGTGATAAAATATTCCTACGGATTTCTCCGAGAAAAGGTGTTATGAGATTTGAGAAGAAAGGGAAGCTTAGTCCCAGATTTTGTGGGTCCTTTTGAGATCCTTGAGCGAGTTGGTATTGTTGCCTATCATTTGGCACTTCCGTCCAGTTTTCTGGATGTTCACCCCATATTTCATGTATCGATACTTCGCAAGTACCTTCATGACACTTCTCACTTGATTCGGCACCAGACCATCCAGCTGGAGCGCAATCTTTCTTTTACCGAGCAGCCGGTAGTTACATTGGATCGGCAGGTGAAAAAACTTCGGTCAAAGGTCTTGCCGTCAGTGAAGGTTCTGTGGCATGGCCCGGATAGCGAAGAGGTCACATGGGAAGCCGAGAGCGAGATGCGGAAGAAATTCTCTCATCTCTTCGAAGGTACGCATAGTAAGATTTTTAAATTCGGGGACCGAATTTCTTTAAGGGGGAAGATTTTAACACCTTAGAATGCGATTAGAGTTAATTAAGCGATATTTGCGGGTTTTTAATAAAATTTAACCATTAATTATTTTCACATATTTTACTATTATTAATTAATATTTTATTTAATTATTTTTGTACTTGCACACACTTGTGCATGTTAATCTTGGGTTAAGGAGGTGTTAACCATGTTTACTAGCCATAGAACACTTAACCATTTTCCATGTCATGTTACATATATGCTATATATTTTATATCTATTTTAATTAGTAAAGGGTTTTTCTTTTAAAATGAAAAGTAAAGGAAAAGAAAAATGATGGCATGGGACAAGTATGGGGGGAGAAGGCATGGAGGGAGAGAAAAAGCATGGCTCTTATCTCTCAACCTCACCCTCTCATCTCCCATTTCCCTCACAACCCTCAACACTCCCCCCTTTCTCTCTCTCATTTTTGTCCTCTTCTTCACCAAAAACCATCTCTTGAAAACTTTCTCCCCACAAACCTCAAGTCTAAATCTTCATCAAACCTTACTAAACCTTTTATAAGTAATGCTTAAACCCTCTTGTGATGTCTTGGAGCTTGATGGCTAGAATTTCATCCAAGTTTGGTGAGGTAATAATGTTAAAACCTTGTCTAGGCTCTAAGGAAGGTTTTGTGTTAATTAGTTTCAGTTTTATACCATAATGTTTTAAAATTAGTGTTTATATCATGTTTTGGTTAAGTTTGGGGTTCTCTGTTGAATCTGCTATCGACCCAGAGTTTAGTTTGAGAAGTTGCCATCATAGAGACGTGGTTTAGAGGCCTAGAACCTACCATAAAAACCTGCGACCATTCCCTTCTTCTATGGCCGCAATTTTATCCCTTCTGGCCGCAAATTGCGGCCAAAGTAAGGTGTTCTTGTGTGGGTCTTAGTTGTAAGGTCTCTGGGAGAAATTGTAGGCTTGTGGCTAGTGCAACTTTCTCTAATTTATCTTGTATACAAATCTGGGACCGTTTAGCTAGAATTCAAGCGTTTCGATAACGTACGATGCGGATTTATCCGACATTCATTTAAGTGTTTAGTGCGTTTAATAGCCGTATGGTTGGTCTAGAGTGTCGTTGCAAGCGTTTAACCCGCTAAGCTAACACTTGGTAGCTTGTGAAAGTCGATTCGTTAGTTTGGCGTTATGTCCGTGTTTCTTTTGAGAGTTTACTAATTTCACGAGTTTTGGTTTTGTGTGATATTAGGATCACAGGCGGAGGCTTCGGACGCATGCAGGAAGGGAAAACAGGTGATCAGATACACTTAGCCCGAGATCGTCCGGTGAGTAAATTTAATATCTATGGGGGAATTGCATGTATGTCGTTAAGCGCCGAAGGCTAGATTCAAGTGGTATAATATCATGTGAAATGCTTATATATGTGTTGTGTTTGTACCTGAGTACCATTTTTGCAAACCCTATTACCTATTATACTTCCACATAGCATTAATTGGACACTGCACCATTATTAACGGTTCAAGTTGCACGAGCACTGAATTATATGCCCCACACATACCGTTGGTAATTGCCATGACACGCTCACTATAGAAATTTCCATGACACGCTCACTATAGAAATTGCCATGACACGCTCACTATAGAATTGCCATAACACGCACACTATTGAATCTGCCATGGATAAATATATTGTATCGCATTCATTATTGACAGTTAGACATTTATTCTTGTACTAGTTCGCATTATGAATCGCATCAGGCATACATACATACATACATTGTTGTAGTAATACACATATTCCCATGTGATGTTTTATTTCGTTTTCGTGGATTTGGGAAACCGCAAGATATCTTTTGAAAACTTGGAATATTAAAAAAAGCGGCTTTTCCCTTGATATGATATTTCATGTCCACCATGAGTTTTCTCCGTTCTGAGTTATGAGTATACTCAATTCGAGAAGAGAGGAGGCACCGTCTGTGGGTACATAGTGGACCTGATAAGGTACCCCGGGGCAATAAGCTCGAGATGTAGACGATGAGCCTGGCAGGGGAGCACTGCCTACCGGTGATTGTATGGAAACCCGACGGAAATCCAGAGGATACCGTTCAGAGTTATGAGATGAGATGGATATGAGGGCCGATCATAATGACGGCGCCTGAGATATTGGGATTTTGGGGTGTCATTGATGGACACCGGATTTCTATGATGATGTTTTATTAAGGAAGGCCACACTCAGGAATTTGATGATATATTCTGTACATATAGAGTTTTACCCCGATGTAGTATCAGGATTTGGATTATGCTGCATCTCATATTATTGTACATATGCCATCATGACTGTATACGTAGGATTGGTTGTTTATCGTGCATGCATGTGATTACCTGTACGATATTATTTACTTCTCACGAGTTGGCAACTCACCCCCGTTGTGCCACAGTGTTTTGCAGGGTTGACCTTCAATGTAGTCACGGCAGGGCTCTTTATTGCTTCATTTTGGTGGATACCTCTACTGTTGGGTGTGAGACACTTTGAGTAGGTGGGTTTTGCGAGAATCCGTATGTTCCACTTGTATATCTTATTTTTGTATCTAGTACTCTCCATCTACCACTTATTTGTATTTGAATTAGAGACGAAACTGAGAGATTCAGTATTTTTATATTATTAGTGTTTCTGGTTGTCGTGCTCGTGTGACCCGGCCTTTAATTCATGCTGCGATGCTGTTTTACCTCTTATTATGCTGTTTTTACTTCTTATTGCTTATTTCTTCGCTATGGCGTCGTATATTTACCTGTTGTTGTTGTGTTCCGTTTTTATGCGTGAGATGCTCCCGTTTGGGGATAGTTTATTTATATTATATGTTTTGTACCCGTTTGGGGCTAGTTTTTACAAAGGAGATATTGCTGAAATTTTTAAGAAAATAGATTTAAGTTTTGAGATTTTAAATGTTTTTAACAAATGTTTTAACTGTTTTTACCACTCTATCTTTTATGGTTTAGATTTCTGGGTTTTCGGCTTACTTGAATTACGTTACGGTTTTAGACGTTGCGTGATTTAAGTGCCGGTCGCGTTCCTAATTTGGGTCGTGACATTTATAATTTAAGTTCAATACCCAAATTTAAAATATACGGATTTGGACTAATCCGCGCCCTACGGACGACGATATAAACTAGTCTCCTTTTACAATCCATGGGCAAAACCATAACAAACAAAATAACACATGACACGAAGTGAACTGGTGGAGAATGAGAAAGTGGTTATCGGATAACATAATTAACTGTAGGGGCTTGCGTCTGCAGGTAAGAGCGTCTCCACAATCAAAAACCCCTCACAAATGAGAGGGAATCTGATAAAGTCTGTTACAACGATCACATCTATCCAAACCTCCGATATACAGTGCCATAAATCTACATGGTATCTTCGGAAAGATGGATGGATATGTCCAAATAGCATTAGCCCCCAAATTCAAAGACGATCTATCCCAGTTTGTCTCTGTTTTCGGCGGTAAATAATCATACTAATTAATAATTCATGTAATTTATGCTATGCGCAACGTTTTTTGCGCTTTTCACTATTTAGTAGCGGAACGCTATGGTACACGCTATCGCTATTTTGAACATTGATTTATGCATACACACACACATACTTAACTAACTGTAACATCCTAGTTCATTTATACCAATTCTATATTGGGTATTTCTTTATTTATGATTATTTCTTGATTTAATGTGTTTTGGGTGTGAATAGTATAATTGGCATCTGTATTTGCATCCGGTCCGACCCGTTTGCTGAAAACCCGTCTTGATTCATGTTTATAATTTATCCCGGCTAGTTATGAGAATCCGTGCACTCTCGTGTTCTATATCCTGTATACCTGCATTATATCTGGCATCTGCATTTTTTTAATAATACAAATAAAGTTAAATAATATATTTTAAAAATATCTAGCATGGCCTGTATCATACCCCTGACCCTGTGGAAGCATCCGTACATCGTGTTCTCGTCTCGTTCAGTGAAACGGACCTGTTTGGATCGCTACGTGCACGCTACGTGCATCCGTTCTTGGGGGTATGCATTTTTGTTACTCGGTTATCCTATTTTGGTTTTGGTTACTACGTATATTATTCGTATTTTCAAACTGTAATTTTAGACCCAATCCGGAAATATTTTGGACTATTTTTGTATTTGCCAAAAATCTCAAAAATATATATATAATATTCTTAATATATTTCTACTAGTTATTAAATACGAAAAATATAAAAAAAAATAACTAAAAATATTTTTTAATATTTTTTAATTTCTTATCCTAACAGATACGCACCTGTTCTCTCTCCTTTCTCTGTATAATATATAGGATATACTTTTTTTTATAAACCAAAGACCTATTTAAAACTAAAACCCACGTTCTTCTCTCATCTTCTTCCCCAGTTCCCGCCTTCTCGGGAAACCCGAACCCTAGCCTCTACCCTGTGCCTCACCATTTTCACCTCCACCTTCGCCCATCTTGTAACACTCTAGTTCATTTATACCAGTTCTAGTTCAATTATATCTTTATTTATGGTATTTTCCTGATTTACTGTGTTTTGGGTGAAAATAATGTATTTGACATCTGTATTTGCATCTGACCCGATCCGCATGCTTGAAACCCGTCTTGATTCATATTTATGATTTATCCTGACTTGTTACGTGGACTCGTGCACTTTTATTTATACATACTTCATACTGGCATTATCTGGCATCTGCATTTTTCAACATAACATTTAAAGTCACATAAAATATTTCAAAAAATATATTGCATGGCCTGCTTGATACCCCTTGCATTATCTGGCATTTGCACTTTCATTTATACATACTGCATACGTGCATCCGTTCTTGGGGGTATGCATTTCCATTATCCGGACATCCTGTTTTGGTTTTGGTTGACACGTATATTTTCCGTATTTTAAAACTGGATTTTTAGACCCGACTCGGGCATGTTTTGGACTATTTTTGAATTAGCCAAAAACTCAAATTTTTTCTTAATATTATATTCTTATAACATTACGGTTTAATATATAAAATTATATTCGTTTAAAAAAATTCTTTAACAAACTAAATTTTTTAAAAAAAGATTTCTTTAATCAAATTTGTTAAACAGCACTATCTTTCTCTCTCTCTCGCTGACACTCTCTCTCTCTCTTTTCTCTATCTCTCTCTCCCCCTCTCTCTCTCACCTCTCGCGAATACTGTTTGCTTCTCGAATCCCGTCACCCCCTCATACGCTACGATTACCTCCCTTCTTCCCTTTCTTTTCTTTCTTCCTCATGCTTTAAAAACCCACCCACGAGCACGAGAAATCCCAGACCCTAACCCTAGCCGTCTCACCGCGTCGCCTTAACTCATCATCTTCTCGACTTCGCTCCTCTCCTCCATGCCCTCTCCTCCCTCGACCACAGCATCTCTCTCCTCTCCCCTCCAACCATCATCCCCGACGAACCCTAACACCTACGCACCCATCTTCGCCACCTTCACTTTCGCCGACGGCCACGTCGTCGGCTTCCCCTGGTCATTTTCCCCATCTTCTCCCCCTCTCTTCTACTCTAACCCTAGAAACCCATAACCCCGACTCCAAGAACCCATCACCATGGATACCTCCTTCCTCGACCTTCGTAGCCGAGACCCTCACCTATGCCCTCCTCCCTCACCGACTCACCCTCATCGTCTTCACCATCTTTCTCATTTTTCACCATCGACCAAAACCCCATCATCATCGCCCCCGATCTTCCTCCTCTCCATAGTCGCTGCAACCCAGATCCAGCCAAGCCCGCACCTTCGACTCATCCTCACCAGCAACTGCTCTCTCTCCTTCTTCGGCCATCATCCTCGCCACCACAGACTCCAACGTCATCGCCTCAAGCATCACCACCATCTTCTTCTTCCCACACCTGCAGCCCAACCATTGAGACCTCGCCGGCAGCCTTCTTCTCCCAAACTAACAGAAACCCTCGTCACCATCATCGCCACCTCCTGACCGATCGACGATATGATCTCCTTCCTCTTTCCTCGGCTGCAACGCTACCTGAGCATCAAAACGGAGATCGACACCGTCACATTTGTTTCCCAGTGCCACCGTCGTCACCTGATTATCCAATCGCATCCGTCGATCTAAGTCGAGCATAATCCAAAACTTTGATCTTGCTTTGTTCGGCGTCTCCGTGTATCCGTCATTCCGTTCTTTTCTTTTCAGGAAAGTTTATCTTGCTACATGTTATACTACTATATCTTGCATCCATGTGAATAATAACATTACATATTGTTTAAGTTATACATCCCACATTACCATTTTATCATTTTACTGTTATATGACGTCTGTGTGCATCCATATCATTATTTACATATCTAGTCGCATGCTAACTCATCTTACTACACGCTAGGTATAGTATTATGCATCAATATGAGTAAAATGTTACCCGTTTATCACATTATACATCCATACTAAAGTTTTACCGTTTTCGGATACCCATTTGCATCCATATCATTTAATATGCATATAGCTGCATCTACAGATCACATTATTACATATTATTGTTATATTGACACCCCATGCTTGATAATGTGCATCCTACATAGTATTGGAACTGTAAATGTAACCCTAATCGATATTGTGCATCCATACCATTAATTCTATATCTATTCGCATACCATGTCACAATATTTCATTTTACAGTTACATTAATACCCCATACTTGATCATGTGCATCCTACATAGTCATGATGTGACCCCTGATAAATAGTTGTGCATCCATGCTTTTATTTGTGCACCCGTACTTGTTACAGTTGATTATGAGCACCCGCTTGATACCTGTGCACTACTTGACGTGACCTGATACACCACTACTTAACATGACTTGATACATGTATACTACCTGACATGACCTGATATATCACTACTTGACATGTTACCTGATCCTGTTTCTAATGCCGGCAATCCTGACATGTTGTCCCGATGGACATATCCTGTTGTCTGTATAGATAAATATGTTCCTGCTTGATCCTGTGTTGGCATTAGTTTCAGATTTATCAATACCTGACTTGAACACATAACTTGGGGGTATAGGAAAATCAAGAATGTAACCAAACGTAACTCAAAAGGCTATCATATTGTTTGTCGTTTTTCCGGGCGTTGCGGAATACCTATTGTTTGTCGTTTTTCCGGGCGTTACGGAATACCTATTGTTTGCCGTTTTTCCGGACGTTACGGAATACCTATTGTTTGCCGTTTTTCCGGGCGTTACGGAATAATCACCGATGGGTTACGATGAGGATTACATTAATTGATTTCGAAGACTTTAGAATAGATAACCTAGTAGCACAGTTTAGATTGATCACTGCACGTCACTTATATTGATATACTTCACTGTTATACATTCATGTTTGACTTGTTACTGTTCATACTCGTGCCTGCATGTCCTGCTACCCCTTGATTATAGTATTGTTGATATTATGACGTACTGACGTCTGGGTTTTGCATGGCTCAGATCCTCTACCCTTGTCGCAGGCTGATCAGGAGTATTTCCGCCGTCAGGCCGAGCAGTGAGGATCCTGTTAGTATCCAATTTAGTTATATTTACTTTCCAGATGTTATTACTCATTGGATTTATTGCTTCCGCATATTATTTCTTGACTCGTTTATTCTGACATATAGACGTGTACTAGATAGTTATTTATTTTTCTGTTCTTAATATCTCCCAGACAGCCGTAATGTGACTGTGGAAGGATGTTTCCTACCCACAGGTAGCATGGTTGGCTCTGTCACGTGCCAATCTTAGCGCATTCTGGGAAGCGGGGCGTGACAGGGTTTTTTTTGGTATCAGAGCCATAAGATTTAGGTTAATCGGGTTTGACTCTTTTGTAGTTGGGTATTGGACCCAATACACGAATCTGGGTACCCGTAATTAGGAACATGTCCTGCTATATTATTATCGTGATTCTTGAATCATATCTTTCTCTTGACCCTTGTCTTGACGATATGCAAACGACTTTGCATCTCGGCTTGAAACCTTTTGGTTCTATTGTTTCTCCTTTCCTATTCCTTTGATTCTGACACTAGAATTTGGGCGACTTGAACGGAGTCATGTAATTGTACCTATGAACTGCAGCATGGTTACAACGCGGTACTCTATTTAAGTAACTTGGAGTCCTGGTCTTGATTCATCTTTTTGTTCGTGATATTACCTTGCTTCTCTCGGTTCCATTGCTTACCAGTTCATGTTTTGCAGATTTCTTGGTAATCGATACCGGCAGTTATGATGTTGTCTTGGGAATGGACTTTCTCGGCACTTTCCACGCTCACATTGATTGTAGGGCAAAGAAAGCGATTTTCCAGATTCCCGGACATCCGGAGTTTGTTTTGCTGGAGGTAGCAGTTCTGTCGGGCCAGTCGAGTTTAGGGCTAGGTCGACAAACAGTGTTCTTTCGTCGATGGAAGTTGATAAGGAGGAAGCGCAAGCTTTAGTTCAAGAGTTCATGGACGTGTTCGAGGGCATCTCGGGTTTACCGCCAAAATGAGATGTGGAGTTTGCGATCGATCTTGTTCCAGGTGCAGCACCAATCTCAAAGGCGTACTATCCAATGGCACCGGTAGAATTGGAAGAAGTCAAGAAGCAGGTTACCGAATTGCTTGAGAAGGGTTGGATTCGCAGTAGCAATTCACATTGGGGAGCTCCAGTTCTTCTAATAAAGAAAAAAGATGCCACGAGGAGGATGCGCATCGATTATCGAGAATTAAACCGGGTGACTATTAAGAACAAGTACCCGATCCCTCGCATTGGCGAATTATTCGAGCAACTTAGTAGCGCGAGGGTTTTCTCGAAGCTGGATTTGCGATCTGGATATCATCAGATCCGAGTTAAATCAGAGGATATCTGCAAGACTGCGTTCCAAACTCGATATGGACATTACGAGTATTTAGTAATGCCATTCGGAGTCACGAATGCACCGGCGATATTTATGGACTTGATGAACCGAATCTTTCCACCGTTCTTAGACCAGTTTATAGTGGTGTTCATCGATGATATTCTAGTCTACTCGAGGAGATTAGAAGAGCATGCAGAATACCTGAAGATCGCACTGCAGACATTGAGGCAAGAAAGGTTATATGCGAAGATGAGCAAATGCGAGTTTTGGCTTGAAGAAGTGAAGTTTTTGGAGCATGTCGTATCCGAAGATGGAATCACCGTTGATCCCGAGAAGATTGCAGCAGTTCAATATTGCCCGATTCCGAAGAACGTAGCAGAGATCAGAAGTTTTCTTGGACTTGCCGGATATTACAGAAGGTTCGTGGAGATTTTTTGCCTGTTTGGCTGAGCCTTTGACCAAGCTTACACGAAAAGAAGTACCGTTCGTATGGACGGATAGATGTGCGTCAGCTTTTGAGGCGTTGAAGCAAAGATTGATAACCGCTCCTATTTTGACCGTACAAGACGATTCCGGAGGATTGGTAATTCACAGCGACGCATCTGGGAAAGGTTTGGGATGTGTTTTGATGCAACATGGAAAGGTTATAGCTTACGCATCGAGACAGTTGAAGACCCATGAGAAGAATTACCCAACTCATGATTTGGAGCTTGCAGCAGTAATTTTCGCTTTGAAGATTTGGAGACACTACTTATTGGGCGAAAGGGTCGAAGTATTCACCGATCACAAAAGTCTAAAGTATGTGTTCACAGAGAAAGAGCTTAACGTGAGGCAGCGTAGATGGTTGGAGCTGATGGCTGACTACGATCTTGATCTTAAGTACCATCCGGGGAAAGTTAATGTTGTGCCGGATGCGCTTAGTCGGTTGACAGCAATTCGGACATTGACTGCAGAGAAGGAGCTTATCGAAGATTTCGGAGATTCGAGTTGGAGATCGTGCTACCGCATTCTTCAGGACAGTTGATGCAGCTGCAAGTACAGTCATCGTTGATCGATAATATTAAAGCAGCGCAGTCGCACGACCCAAGATTGCAGAAGTTTCGAGAACAGGTTGAAGCGGGACTTCGAACGGACTTGTTGATTCATGAAGATGGTTCGTTGCGATATGGTAGCCGTTTGTGTGTGCCGAAAGGAGACATTCGTCAAGAAGGCACACAGTTCCACGTATTCCGTACATCCAGGAGGCACGAAAATATACCATGATCTACGACAACATTTCTGGTGGGAAGGCATGAAAAAGGAGATTGCTAGCTTTGTAGCGAAGTTCTTGGTGTGTCAGCAAGTCAAGATTGAACATCAAAGGGTAGCTGGTTTATTGCAACCACTTCCGATTTCTCAATGGAAGTGGGAACATATAACCATGGATTTCGTGACAGCTTTACCGCGGAGTCCAAAGGGCAGCAATGCAGTTTGGGTGATTGTTGATCGATTGACAAGGCAGCTCATTTCATTCCATTTCGAGTTGGTCAGTCAACGGAAGCGTTGGAAGAACAGTACATGCAGGAGATTGTGAGATTGTATGGAGTACCTGTGAGCATCGTTTCTGACCGTGACACGCGATTCTTATCGCACTTCTGGAGAGTTTATAGGAAAGTTTGAGGACGTGATTGAAGTTTAGCACTGCTTATCATCCCCAGATAGATGGCCAGTCGGAGAGAACTATCCAAACTCTTGAAGACATGTTGAGAGCTTGCATGTTGGACTTCAAGGGTTCTTGGGAGGATCATCTACACTTGGTGGAGTTTTCTTACAATAACAGCTTTCAGGCGACTGTTCAGATGGCTCCTTTCGAAGCATTGTATGGTCGCAAGTGTCGCTCACTCATTTGTTGGGACGATGTTGGAGAACGAAGATTGTTGGGACCGGATTTGATCGTGCAAACAGTAAAGAAAGTTAATACTATCCGGAATCACATGAAGGAAGCACAAGATCGGCAGAAGAGTTGGGCCGACACATCGAGAAGACCTCTGGAGTTCGCTGTTGGAGATCTGGTATTCTAGAAGATATCACCAACTAGAGGAGTGATTCGTTTTGGGAGTCGAGGCAAGTTTAGTCCTCGATTCGTAGGGCCTTTCGAGATTATGGAGCGTGCTGGAGAAATGGCTTATCGATTGGCTTTACCACCATTTTTGGCGAATGTTCATAACGCGTTTCTTGTATCTCAACTCCGTAAATATGTTCGAAATGAAACACACATGCTAGATCATTCGGAGCTGACTGTAAGAGAGGATTTGACCTTTGAGGAACGACCGATGTCGATTGTTGATCGAACAGAAAAGGTCCTTAAGTGCAAGGTTATCCCTCTCGTACTTGTTTCTTGGGGGTATCGCTCGCATGGAGAATCGACTTGGGAACGAGAAGAAGAGATTCGATAGAAGTTTCCACACCTATTCTTGTAGATTCATGTTGTTTACCTTTTCTTGTCTTGGGAATTTCGAGGACGAAATTCTTTTTGTAGTTGGGTATAATGTAACACTCTAGTTCATTTATACCAGTTCTAGTTCAATTATTTCTTTATTTATGGTATTTTCCTGATTTACTGTGTTTTTTGTGCAAATAGTGTATTTGACATCTGTATTTGCATCCGACCTGACCCGCATGGTTGAAACCCATCTTGATTCATGTTTATGATTTATCCTGACTTGTTACGTAGACTCGTGCACTTTCATTTATACATACTGTATACTGGAATTATCTGGCATCTGCATTTTTCAACATAACATTTAAAGTCACATAAAATATTTCAAAAAATACATTGCATGGCCTGCTTGATACCCCTGACCCTGTGGTAGCATCCGCGCATCTTGTTCCCGTCCCGTTCAGTGAAACAGACTGGTTTGGATGGCTACGAGCACGTACGTGCATCCGTTCTTGGGGGTATGCATTTCCGTTACCCCGGACATCCTGTTTTGGTTTTGGTTGACACATATATTTTCCGTATTTTAAAACTGGATTTTTAGACCCGACCCGGACGTGTTTTGGACTATTTTTGTATTAGCCAAAAACTCAAAAAATTTCTTAATATTATATTCTTATAATATTACTGTTTAATCTATAAAATTATATTCGTTTAAAAATTTTCTTTAACAAACTAATTTTTTTTTAAAAATATTTATTTAGTCAAATTTTTTAAACAGCACTATCTTTCTCTCTCTCTCTCCCCCTCTCCCCCCCCCCCCCCTCTCTCTCACCTCTCGCGAACACTGTTCGCTTATCGAATCCCGTTACCCCCTCATACGCTAAGATTACCTCCCTTCTTCCCTTTCTTTTCTTTCTTCCTCGTGCTTTAAAAACCCACCCACGAGCACGAGAAAATCCCAGACCCTAACCCTAGCCGCCTTACCTTGTCGCCTCACCTCATCATCTTCTCTACCTCGCTCCTCTCCTCCACGCCCTCTCCTCCCTCGACCACCGCATCTCTCTCCTCTCCCCTGCAACCATCGTCCCCGACGAACCCTAACACCTACGCACCCATCTCCGCCACCTTCTGCTCTCTTCCTTCACCGACTCACCCTCATCGTCTTCACCATCTTTCTCTCTTTTCACCATCGACCAAAACCCCATCATCATCGCCCCCGATCTTCCTCCTCTCCATAGTCGCTGCAACCCAACTCCATCCAAGCCCGCACCTTCAACTCATCCTCACCACCAAATGCTCTCTCTCCTTCTTCGGCTATCATCCTCGCCACCACAGACTCCAACTTCATCGCCTCAAGCATCACCACCATCTTCTTCTTCCCACACCTGCAGCCCAACCATTGAGACCTCGCCGGCAGCCTTCTTCTCCCAAACCAACAGAAACCCTCGTCACCATCATCGCCACCCCCTGACCGATCGACAGTGTGATCTCCTTCCTCTTTCCTCGGCTGCAACCCTACCTGAGCATCAAAACAGAGATCGACACCGTCGCATTTGTTTCCCAGTGCCACCGTCGTCACCTGGTTATCCAATCGCATCCGTCGATCTAAGTCGAGCATAATCCAAAGCTTTGATCTTGCTTTGTTCGGCGTCTCCGTGCATCCATCATTCCGTTCTTTTCTTTTCAGGCAAGTTTATCTTGCTACATGCTAAACTACTATATCTTGCATCCATGTGAATAATAACATTACATATTGTTTAAGTTATACATCCCACATTACCATTTTATCATTTTACTGTTATATGACGTCCGTGTGCATCCATATCATTATTTACTTATCTAGTCGCATGCTAACTCATCTTGCTACATGCTAGGTATAGTATTATGCATCCATATGAGTAAAATGTTACCCGTTTATCACATTATACATCCATACTAAAGTTTTACCGTTTTCGGATACCCATTTGCATCCATATCATTTAATATGCATATAGCTGCATCTACAGATCACATTATTACATATTATTGTTATATTGACACCCCATGCTTGATAATGTGCATCCTACATAGTATTGGAATTGTAAATGTAACCCTAATCGATATTGTGCATCCATACCATTAATTCTATATCTATTAGCATACCATATCACATTATTTCATTTTACAGGTACATTAGTACCCCATACTTAATCATGTGCATTCTACATAGTCATGATGTGACCCCTGATAAAATTGTGCATCCATGCTTTTATTTGTGCACCCGTACTTGTTACAGTTGATTATGAGCACCCGCTTGATACCTGTGCACTACTTGACGTGACCTGATACACCACTACTTGACATGACTTGATACATGTACACTACCTGACATGACCTGATATATCACTACTTGACATGTTACCTGATCCTGTTTCTAATGCCGACAATCCCGACATGTTGTCCCGATGGACATATCATATTGTCTGTATAGACAAACATATTCCTGCTTGATCCTGTGTTGGCATTAGCTTCAGATTTGTCAATACCCGACTTGAACAGATAACTTGGGGGTATGGAGAAATCAAGAATGTAACCGAACGTAACTCAAAAGGCTATCATATTGTTTGCCGTTTTTCCGGGCATTACGGAATACCTATTGTTTGCCTTTTTTCTGGGCGTTACGGAATACCTATTGTTTGCCTTTTTTCCGGGCGTTACGGAATACCTATTGTTTGCCGTTTTTCCGGGAGTTACGGAATAATCACCGATGGGTTACGATGAGAATTACATTAATTGATTTCGAAGACTTTAGAATAGATAACCCAGTAGCAAAGTTCAGATTGATCACTGCACGTCACTTATACTGATATACTTCACTGTTATATATTCCTGTTGACTTGTTACTGTTCATACTCGTGCCTGCATGTCCTGCTACCCCTTGATTATAGCATTGTTGATATTCTGACGCACTGACGTCTGGGTTCTGCATGGCCCAGATCCTCTACCCTTGTCGCAGGCTGATCAGGAGTATTTCCACCGTCAGGCCGAGCAGTGAGGATCCTGTTAGTATCCATTTAGTATCCAGTTTAGTTATGTTTACTTTCCAGATGTTATTGCCCATTGGATTTATTGCTTTCGCATATTATTTCTTAACTCGTTTATTCTGGCATATGGACATGTACTAGATAGTTATTTATTTTCCTGTTCTTGATATCTTCTAGACAGCCGTAATGTGACTGTGGAAGGATGTTTCCTAGCCACAGGTAGCACACTCTGGGAAGCGGGGCGTGACACATCTCCTCGACCCTCACCTCTCATCCCCCTCGACCACCTAACCTCCTTCCTCCCTACACTCGAGCACCTGCATCACCGAACCCAAGAACCCAAACCGACGCCTCACCTTACGTCACCGACTACATCACCACCCTCGTCTCTTCACCCTTGTCACACTCTCATCCACCTCCTCTTCTCCTCCTTCTTCCCCGACCGAGCCTGAAACCATCACCCGACCTAGCCAACCCAAGAAACTGCCATCCCGATCTCGCCACCGGAGCTCCGACTCATCGTTGTGGTCGCCCCTGGCTACCTCCTATGACCCGAGCCAACCCAGACCCCCTACACCCGAGATCCTGAACCCCGCACACCCCGATCCCCCGACCCCAGAAACTCCACCGCAAACCATCGCCTACACCTCGCCGTCGACGGATCATCGTCGTCGACGACTCCCTCGCCTCACCTCTGACTCCAGAACACCCAAGCCCAGAGAACAACCCTCTCTTCTTCCTTCTTCTTCTTCTACTTCTTCTTTTTCTCTTTTCTTGGTTTTTGTTTCCGATCATCGCCTGTGCCGTGGCCATCGCCGACGATCCGAGCAACCCAGTGGATGTCCCCAGTCAGCGTGGTCACGTTCTTGCCTTGCCTAGTTCTGTTTTGTACGTCGTGTGTGCATCGCGACGTTTATCCGACGTCGGACGCACCGTACGCACCCCGTATTGAGATCTGATCAGAAAAGTTTATCTTGCTACTTGTTATGATACATATGTTGCATCCATATGAATAAAAATATTACATGTTTATTTCATTGTGCATCCATATTATAATTTTACAGTTTTTCGATACCCGTATGCATCCATACTGTTATTTACATATCTAGTCGCATGCAAGTTTATCTTGCTACATGCCATGTTATATATTTTGCATCCATATGAATAAAAATATCACATGTTGATTGCATTGTACATCCATATTAATGTTTACTGTTTTCGGATACCCGTGTGCATCTGTATCATTTATTATATGTATAGTTTCATCTATAGATCATATTATTTCATGTTACTGTTATATTAGCACCCCATGCTTGATAATGTGCATCCAACATAGTCATGAAGTTGCAGATGAAATCCCTGATAGATATTTGTGCATCCGTGTTTTACTGTGCATCCGTACTTTTATCGTGCACCCATACTTGCTACAGTTTTAGTATGAGCATCTGTTTGATACCTGTGCACAGCCTATCATGACCTGATATACCACTACTTGACATATTACCTGATCTTGTTTCTAATGCCGACAATCCTGACATGTTGTCCTGACGGACGTATCCTATTGTCTGCATAGACGGACCTGTACCTGCTTGATCCTGTGTTAGCATTAGATCCAGATTTATCAATATCTGACTTGAACACATAACCTTGGGGTAAGGGGAAATCAATAATGAAACCTTACTTGTAGCTCAACAGTTCGACGCTTATACTGATCAGTTTTGGGGGCTAGGCCAGTCCCGGAATGATGGTGCTGACATCATTCGTCTGTACATGTTTCCTGTTTATGCTTAGCGGCACGTCTCAGATTCAGCCCCGAGGTTCTGGACCGTGGTCCCGGGTATGCACGGGATACTATTGAGTTACATCGACGATTCATTAAATTGATTTCAAAGACTTGAGAGTAATTAACCCAGTAGTTTAGTTCAGATTACCCACCGCACGTCACATGTGCTTATACACTGCACTGTTCCATATTCGTGTTACTGTTATACCCTTATTACTGTTCATACTCATGCCTGCATATCTTGTTACCTCCTGATTATATTTTATTGTTTGATATTATGACGCACTGACGTCTGGATTTTGCATGGCCCAGATCCTCTATCTTTGTCGCAGGCTGACCAGGAGTACTTCAGTCGGCAGGCCGAACAGTAAGGAGAAATTTGGTATTTAGTTTAGTTTAGTTTAGTTTTCTTCCAGCATTTTCATTTCCTGATGTGAGCCCGTATTTAGGACGTACCTTCCAGATGTTACTGTTTATTGGATTTATTGCTTCCGCATATTATTTCTTGACTCATATATTCTGGTATATGGATATGTACTAGATAGTTTATTCTTTTTTTTACTGTTCTGGATATCTTATAGACAGCCGTAATGTGACTGTGGAGGGATGTTTTCTAGACACAAGTAGCATGGTTGGCTCTATCACGTGCCGATCTTAGCGCACTCTGAGAAGCGGGGCGTGACAGGGTTTGTTTGGTATTAGAGCCATAGGATTTATGTTAATCGGGTCTGATTCTTTTGTAGTTGGGTATTGGACCCAATACACAAATCAGAAAACCCGTAATTAGGAACATGTCCTGCCACATTGGTATCGTGATTCTTGAATCATATCTTCTCGTGACCCTTGTCTTGACGATATGCAAACAACTTTGGACTTGAAACCTTCTGGTTCCCTATTGTTTCTTTCTATTCTGATACAAGGATTTGGGCGACTTGAACGGAATTATGTGATTGTAACTATGAACTACAGCATGGTTACAATGTGGTACTCTATTTAAGTAATTTGGAGTCCTAGTCTTGATTTACTTTCTTGTATTAGGGCCATTGTATTACCTTGCTTCTCCCGGTTTCACTGCTTATCAGTTTATGTGTCATCGCAAGTTTTAAATCTTGTTTGTCATATTGATCCTCTTTGGTGTCTTGGTTTCAGGATCATGGCGGACAGAGAACTGCGATCGTACCAGAGGCGTGTTGATGACGCCGCACTGCTTGGAGTAATTCGTGGGATGCTGGAGAACCAAAAGCGGCAAACCAAGATAATTCAGCGGCAAGCCGAAGCTTTTCAGGAAGGTTTGCGGATAGTCTAGCAGTCCGTAGACACTGTTGCAGCCAAACCGGTACAGCGTGTGGGTACGGTGGCGGATTTCAGGAGACTTGGTCTGTCCATTTTCACTGGTTTGGAGGATCCATTGCCAGCGGAGCAGTGGCTAGTCGATATGGAGAATCTGCTCGTTGCAGCACAGATTCCGGAGGACCAGAGAGTGGATGTTGTACGCATCCAATTGGTGGATTATGCCGCGAGTGGTGGCTCATGGAAGAGACCCGTTTGTCCAAGCCGATCTGTTGGGCAACTTTCTCGCAGAGTTTCTTGGAGAAGTTCTTTCCGCGGACTGCACGGGAAGAAATGGAAGAAAAGTTTATCAATTTGAAGCAGAATGGCGGATCCATGGACGCACATGCGGTTGAGTGGACACGGCTCAGCCGATTCGCGGGACCTTTTGGTTGCCAAAGAAGCTGACAGGGCATGAAGGTTCATGCGCAGTTTGGACATGGAAATCCAGAGGCACATTATATCTCTAGGACTGACCACTTTCTTGCAAGTTTTTAAAGCAGCCAGATAGCAGCAAAGCTTATCAGTGAAGACAGGGGGTACGCAGCAACAGGCAGTTGTGGAATGGAAGCCGACTTTTACGCCGAACCGAGCACCTTTTCACAGAGGTATCCCGGTGGACAGACATGGCATTGTACCGATGAAGAAGCCAGTCGTACCCGAGAAAAATGGAAGGACGATTTGTGGGTACTGCCATCTACCCGGACACGTGCAGAAGGAGTGTCGAAGGATGCTTGGACTTTGTTTGGTTTGCGGGTCAGCTGACCATACTGTCAGTGTTTGTCCGTCGAAGCTTCGTTTGAAGGATGATGTTTAGAAGCCATCGCAGAAGCTGATTCTGGGGCAAAAGCAGATAACTCAGGGACCTAATCAAGCTCGAGCCTTTACTCTGACGGCCGAAGAGGCCAAGGCTTCAGATGAAGTTGTTTCAGATATCCTACTTGTTCATGACTTTCCCGCATTAGCATTATTCGATTCTGGTGCATCCCATTGTTGTATGTCGTCCAAGTTTATTGCTGCACACTTGATTGCTTGCAAGACCCTGTTTGTTGTTAGGACATACACACTGGGAACGAGAAGATCATATCTAGTAGTGAGTGCAAGGATTGTTCTGTTGTTATTTACGGACGTGAGTTATTCGCAGATTTCTTGGTGATCGATACTGGCAGTTATGATATTGTCTTGGGAATGAACTTTCTTGGCACTTTCCACGCTCATATTGATTGTAGGGCGAAAAAAGTGATTTTCCAGATTCCCGGACATCCGGAGTTTGTTTTTGCTGGAGGTAGCAGTTTTGTCGGGCCAGTCGAGTTTAGGGCTAGGCCGACAAACAGTGTTCTTTCATCGATGGAAGTTGCTAAGGAGGAAGCACCAGCTGTATTTCGAGAGTTCATGGACGTGTTCGAGGACATCTCGGGTTTACCGCCGAAACGAGATGTGGAGTTCTCAATCGATCTTGTTCCTGGTGCAGTGCCAATCTCAAAGGCGTACTATTCGATGGCACCAGTGGAGTTGGAAGAAAGAAAGAAGCAGGTTACCGAATTGCTAGAGAAGGGTTGGATTCACAACAGTAATTCACCTTGGGGAGCTCCGGTTCTTCTAGTCAAGAAGAAAGATGGCACAAGGAGGATGTGTATCGATTATCGAGAATTGAACCGGGTGACTATTAAGAATAAGTACCCGATCCCTCACATTGGCGAATTATTCGAGCAACTCAGTGGCGCGAGGGTATTCTCGAAGCTGGATTTGCGATCCGGATATCATCAAGTTCGATTTAAATCGGAGGATATTTGCAAGACTGCATTCCAAACTCGAAATGGACATTATGAGTATTTAGTGATGCCATTCGGAGTCACGAATGCACCGACGATATTTATGGACTTGATGAACCGAATCTTTTCACCGTTCTTGGACCATTTTATAGTAGTGTTCATCGATGATATTCTGGTCTATTTGAGGAGCCTAGAAGAGCATGCAGAACACTTGAAGACCGCATTGCAGACATTGAGGCATGATAGATTATATGCAAAGATGAGAAAGTGCGAGTTTGACTTGAAGAAGTGAAGTTTTTGGAGCATGTCGTATCCGGAGATGGAATCGCCGTTGACCCTGAGAAGACTGCAGCAGTTCAAGATTGGCCGATTCCGAGGAATGTAGCGGAGATAAGAAGTTTTCTTAGACTTGCAGGATACTACAGAAGATTCGTGGAGAATTTTGCTCGATTGGCTGAGCCTTTGACCAAGCTTACACGGAAGGAGGTCCCGTTCGTATGGACGGATAGATGTGCGTCAGCTTTTGAGGCATTGAAGCAAAGGCTGATAACCGCTCCTATTTTGACCGTACCAGAAGGTTCCGGAGGATTGGTGATACACAGCGACGCATCTGGGAAAGGTTTGGGATGTGTTTTGATGCAGCATGGGAAGGTCATAGCTTACGCATCAAGATAGTTGAAGACACATGAAAAGAATTACCCAACTCATGATTTGGAGCTTGCAGCAGTGATTTACGCTTTGAAGATTTGGAGACACTACTTATTGGGCGAAAGGGGAGAAGTATTCACCGATCACAAAAACCTAAAGTATGTGTTCACGCAAAAAGAGCTCAACATGAGGCGGCATAGATGGTTGGAGCTGATGGCTGACTACAATCTTGATCTTAAGTACCATCCGGGAAAAGTTAATGTAGTGCCGGACGCGCTTAGTCGGTTACCAGCAATTCGGATGTTGACTGCACAGAAGGAATTTATCGAAGATTTTCGGAGATTTGAGTTGGAGTTTGTGCTACCGCATTCTTCGGGACAGTTGATGCAGTTGCAAGTATAGTCGTCGTTGATCGAGAGTATTAAAGCAGCGCAGTCACAGGACCCAAGATTGCAGAAGTTTCAAGAACAGGTTGAAGCGGGACTTCGAACGGACTTGTTGATTCATGAAGATGGTTCGTTGCGATATGGTAGCCGTTTGTATGTGCCAAAAGGAGACATTCATGAAGAAGTTTTGAAGGAGGCACACAATTCCGCTTATTCCGTACATCCAGGAGGCACGAAAATGTATCGTGATTGTTCCCTCATAGGAACTGAATAAAATACAAATAAAGCAGCAAGAAAACCCCCCAAAGTGGAGCATCACGGGTCTATACGTGACCGGGCCTCACGTGTAGACACATGACCTTTTGTAAGCAAAGTCTATCTGCGCCTGAAAGCCTAATTGGTAGGGTCACGTGTCCACACGTGACCGGGCCTCACGTGCAGACACGTGACCTTTTATGAGCAAAGTCTATCCGTGCCTGAAAGCCTAATTGATGAAGTCACGTGCCAACACGTGATGGGTTCCTGAGCTCTCTGAACCAATAGAATTAAATTCTAATTAATTGCTTAATCAGTGTGGTCACGTGCCAACACGAACTCTTAAACCTCTGAAATAATAGAATTAAATTCTAATTAAAGGGAATCAAAAGCTCTAATTGGAAAAATATTTTCCTATATCTTTCCAAACAAAAAAGGTTGCACTTTGTAAAAGGGAGCACCGTTGGATTAAAAATCCAATGGTGATTAAAAATTACCAATTTATAGAAAGATTCTATACAAGGAAATATTTTTCTAAAATTTTTCAGGAACAACAAATAAAATATCTTTTGGATTAAAAATCTAATGGTGAATAAAATTCACCGAATGATCTAAAAGATCATGTTGGTTATAAAATCAATCAAAATCTCTCAATGAGAGATTGGCTAAACAAACTGATTCTTTTCTTTCTCCTATAAATAGGAGCCAAGAAGGAAGAGAAAGATATATTCAGAGAGGGGATACAACAACATGGAGAGAATACAGAAAAAAAAAAGAGAAGAGAATTTAATTCTCCAGAGAGAAAAGGAGATCTCTTCAGAGAAAAAAAAACTCTAGGTAAGAGAAGGAAGGAGATCATTCTATAAGCTTCCACAAAACAAAAAAAGAATTTAATTCTCAAACCAAGAGTTTAACTCTTCTAAAAAGAACTTAGTTCTTCCGTTAGTTGAAGATCTGCAGAAGCAGATCCCCCCACAAGTTGAGAATTTAATTCTCATCCGGGAGATTCTGCCATGCAGATCCAAAACTTAGAGGGAGAATTGGGTTTAAAGAATTTAATTCTTTCAAATATATATGAATTTAATTCCTCTAAATAGCATTAGGGTTTAACCCTATCAAAAGAATTTAATTCTTAAACAAGCGATTTAACTCTCCATGCACGTAAAAGAGATCAGTACCCAATATGATCACGTGGTAACACATGACCCCTTTTCTTTGAACCAGAAAAAGAGATTTCCCAAAGCGTTTAACACTTATTTAAAAGGGAAAGGAAAACAATAAAGACAATTCCTCTTTTAGGGCGTATCACGTGCTCCCACGTGACCCTTAAAAAACTCCTCAAAACAAAAGAGAGTAAAGCCAAGGTAGTTTCACTTTTTGGGCGTCTCACGTGTTCCCATGTAACCCCTAGTAATTATCAAACAAAAGAGTATTCTACCCAAAGGCAATGATGCCTCACATGTCCCTATGTGACCCTTGACAAACACCATTTTAAAGATAAAATAGGGTAAAACTGAAGGATTAATATCCAACGCATGGATACCCATCACGTGCCTACACGTGATGGTCAAAAAGGTCAAGTGTTTAACACTTATATGCATATTCTGAGGGTAAAATAAAAGAAGCAAGGCCCAATCTTCAGGCGCCTCATGTGCCCCACGTGAGCGCTTCAGTTTTAGTGTTTAACACTACTTTAAGCGCCTCACGTGGGAGCACGTGAGCGCCGAATGTACTCTAGTGTTTAACACTATATTCGAGCCAATCTTAGCCCAAATTAGCTAAGTCTTCCAGAGGAAAAATCTCTTGAAACTGAACCCCAATTATACTCTTGTCTTCTAAAACTGATCATTTCATATGGCATTCAAAGTGATTCCCAGAGCCTTCCAACCAACATTGGTTCAAGAGTACATCTCTTCATACCTCTGATATAGGTCATTGTAATCCTTCAACGTCTTCAGAGAGGTGACGGGTCCCAACAACCAGACATTCCATGGACTGTGAGGTCCTTAAACCCATAGACTATGATGTCTTTAAACTGGACTAAGATGTCCTAAACTTTATGGACTGTGATGTCCTTAAACACATGGACTATGATGTCCTTAAACTTTACAGACTACAATGTCTCTAAACTGCCACGGACTGTGAGGTTCTTAAACTCATAGACTATGATATCTTTAAACTTTACAGACTATGACGTCTTTAAACTGGACCGCAAAGTTCCTAAACTAAAACAATAGAGCCCAAATGCTCTTTTGTTGGATCTAAATGATCCTGTTAAGTAGATTTTAGTCTAAAATTAGACTAACGTATTCTTAACAAATGGTTAAGTTGATCTTAGTCTAAAATTAGACTAACGTATCCTTAACAAACGTTTAAGTTGATCTTAGTCTCAAATGAGATTAACGATCCTTAAACCCAACCCAAAACCAAATCTAAGAAAATACGGATTTGGACTAATCCACTCACTATGGGCGACAACATAAATTAGTCTCCGTATACAATCCACGGATAACCAAAAATAAAACAAACACACACGACACGAAGTGACCATCTGGAGAAGGAGAAAGTAGTTACCGCGATACGGTAGCGTAATTAACTGCAGGGGCTTGCTCCTACAGGGAAGAGCATCCCCACAATCAAAAACCCCTCAAACGAGGAGGAATCTGACGAAGTCTGCTATAACGACCGCATCCGTATAAACCTCCGATATACGGTACCATAAATCAACTTGGCATCTTCAGAGAGGTGGACGGATAAAACCAAATAGCATCTGCCTCCAAATTCAGGCAAGACGAACATACGCGGTCGCGTCTCTGTATTCGGCAGAGAACAGTGATCTAAGATAGCATTTCTGGTGGGAATGCATAAAAAGGGATATTGCCCGCTTTGTAGCGAAGTGCTTGGTGTGTCAGCAAGTTAAGGCTGAACATTAAAGGGTAGCTGATTTATTGCAACCACTTCCGATTCCTCAATGGAAGTGGGAATATATAACCATGGATTTCGTGACAACTTTACCGCGGAGTCAAAAGGGCAACAATGTAGTTTGGGTGATTGTTAATAGATTGACCAAGGCAGCTCATTTCATACCGTTTCGAGTTGGTCAGTCGACGGAAGCGTTAGCAGAACGGTACATGCAGGAGATTGTGAGATTACATGGAGTACCTGTGAGTATTGTTTCCGATCGTGAGACCCGATTCTTATCGCACTTCTGTAGGAGTTTACAGGAAAGTTTGAGGACGCGATTAAAGTTTAGCACCACTTATCATCCTCGGACAGATAGCCGATCGGAGAGAACGATCCAAACTTTTGAAGATATGTTGAGAGCTTGCATGTTGGACTTAAGGGTTCATGGGAGGATTATCTACACTTGGTGGAGTTTTCAGACAATAACAGATTTCAGGCGACTATTCAAATGGATCCATTCGAAACATTGTATGGTCGAAAGTGTCGCTCACCCGTTTGTTGGGACGACGTTGGAGAATGAAGAATGTTGGGACCGGATTTGATCGTGCAAACAATAGAGAAGGTTAATACTATCCGGAATCACATGAAGGCAGCACAGGATCGACAGAAGAGTTGGACCGATACATCTAGAAGACCTCTAGAGTTCGTTGTTGGTGATCTTGTATTCTTGAAGATATCACTGAATAGAGGAGTTATTCGTTTTCGGAGTCGAGGCAAGCTTAGTCCTCGATTCGTGGGGTCTTTCGAGATTATTGAGTATGTTGGAGAAGTGGCTTATCGATTGGCTTTATCACCATCTTTGGCGAATGTTCATGACGTGTTTCATATATCTCAACTCCGTAAGTATGTTCGAGATGAAACACACGCGCTGGATCATTCGGAGCTGACTGTAAGGGAGGATTTGACCTATGAAGAACGACCGATGTCGATTGTTGATCGAAGCGAAAAGGTCCTCAAGAACAAGGTTATCCCTCTCGTACTTATTTCGTGGGGGAATCGCTCGCGCGACGAATCGACTTGAGAACGAGAAGACGAGATTCGACAGAAGTTTCCACACCTCTTCTCGTAGTTTCATGATTGTTTATCTTTTCTTGTTCCGGGGATTTCGAGGATGAAATTCTTTTTGTAGTTGGGCATAATGTAACACCCTAGTTCATTTATACCAATTCTATATGGGGTATTTCTTTACTTATGGTTATTTCTTGATTTATTGTGTTTTGGGTGCGAATAGTATAATTGGCATCTGTATTTTCATCCGGCCCGACCCGTTTACTGAAAACCCGTCTTGATTCCCGTTTATAATTTATCCCGGCTAATTATGAGAATCTGTGCACTCTCGTGTTCTATATCCTGTATACCTGCATTATATCTGGCATCTGCATTTTTTTAATAATACAAATAAGTTAAATAATATATTTTAAAAATATCTAGCATGGCCTGCATTATACCCCTGACCTTGTGGTAGCATCTGTTCATCGTGTTCTCGTCCCGTTCGGTGAAACGGACCTGTTTGGATCGCTACGTGCACGCTACGTGCATCCATTCTTGAGAGTATGCATTTTCGTTACTCGGTTATCCTATTTTGGTTTTGGTTACTACGTATATTATTCGTATTTTCAAACTGTAATTTTAGACCCAATCCGGGCATATTTTGGACTATTTTTGTATTTGCCAAAAATCTCAAATATATATATATAATATTCTTAATATATTTCTACTGGTTATTAAATACGAAAAATATAAATTTCTTTTAACTAAAAATATTTTTTAATATTTTCTAATTTCTAATCCTAACAGATACTCACATGTTCTCTCTCCTTTCTCTATATAATATATAGGATATTCTTTTTTTATAAACCAAAGACCTATTTAAAACTAAAACCCACGTTCTTTTCTCATCTTCTTCCCCAGTTCCTGCCTCCTCGTGAAACCCGAAACCTAGCCCCTACCCCGCGCCTCGCCGTTGTCGCCTCCACCCTCGCCCATCTCCTCAACCTTCTCCTCTCATCCCCTCAACCACCTCACCTCCTTCCTCTTTACACTCGAGCACCTGCATCACCGAACCCAAGAACCCAAACCGACGCCTCACCTCATGTCGCCGACGACATCACCATTCTCGTCTCTTCGCTCTTATCACACCCTCATCCACCTCCTCTTCTCCTCCTTCATCCCCGACCGAGCCTGCAACCATCACCCGACCAAGCCAACCGAAGAAACCGCCATCCCGATCTCGCCACCGGAGCTCCGAACCATCGCCGTGGTCGCCCCTGGTCACCTCCTCTGACCCGAGCCAACCCAGACCCCCTACACCCGAGCTCCTGAACCCTTCACACTCCGATCCCCCGACCCGAGAAACTCCACCGCAAACCATCGCCTGCACCTCGCCGTCGACGGCTTATCGTCGTCGACGACTGCCTCGCCTCACCTCTGACCCCAGAGCACCCAAGCCCAGAGAACAACCCTCTCTTCTTCCTTCATCTTCTTCTTCTACTTCTTCTTTTTCTGTTTTCTTGGTTCTTGTTTCCGATCATCGCCTGTGCCATGGCCGACGATCCGAGCAACCCATTGGACGTCCCCAGTCATCGTGGTCGCGTTCTTGCCTTGCCTAGTTCTGTTCTGTACGCCGTGTGTGCATCGCGACGTTTACCCGACGTCGGACGCACCGTACGCACCCCGTATTGAGATCAATCTTGCTACATACTATGATACATATGTTGCATCCATATGAATAAAAATATTACATGTTTATTTCATTGTGCATCCATATTATAATTTTACAGTTTTTCGATACCTATATGCATCCATACCGTTATTTACATATCTAGTCGCATGCAAGTTTATCTTGCTACATGCCATGTTATATATTTTGCATCCATATGAATAAAAATATCACTTGTTGATTGCATTGTACATCCATATTAATGTTTACTGTTTTCGGATACCCGTGTGCATCCGTATCATTTATTATATGTATAATTGCATCTACAGATCATATTATTTCATGTTACTGTTATATTAGCATCCCATGCTTGATAATGTGCATCGTACATAGTCATGAAGTTGCAGATGAAATCCCTAATAGATATTTGTGCATCCGTGTTTTACTGTGCATCCGTACTTTTATCGTGCACCCGTATTTGCTACAGTTTTACTACGAGCATCCGTTTGATACCTGTGCACTACTTGTCATGACCTAATATACCACTACTTGACATATTACCCGATCATGTTTCTAATGAAGACAATCCTGACATGTTGTCCTGACAGACGTATCCTGTAACAAACCCAAATTTCCAATACAAGTTTTTACAAAAAAAATTCAAAAAAACCATAAAGGGGTATTTTAGCCTGAGCACAAGTTATAAGTAATTATTTTGCTTTTTAATTACAAGTTAAAAGAATGTAACAACTCCATTTTTAGTGTACAAAAATTTGCTTTAAAATTAATATATACTTGGGGTATTTACATTTACCGTTATTACTTCAAGTAATTAATTAGCTCCATAATTACAAGAAGAAGCTTGTAGCTCATTGGTAATACCTTGCACTGCTGAACCAAGCCACCAGAGCTCAAATCTCATACCCCACATTATTTTTAATATTGATTTTTTTAAACCTTTAGAATACCAAGAGTTTACACGTGCATATTTCACAAAAACCCCCACTACACCCAAAGATGTAACATTTTCAGGAGTTAAATGAACCGTCGGGGGGGTTCCCGGCCGCCTGACTCGGCCGGAAATCGGCCAAATCGGCCTTGACTCGGTCTGACTCCGTCCTCAGACCGAGTCACGGCCGAGTCGACCGATTCCGGCGACGACCCCAATATGAAAGTTGTGTCTCTTCATATTCCCTATGCACCTGCAAAATTTCAGCCTCAGACCATTTCCAGAGCTCTTTAAAAACCCCAATTACTCCACTTTTAATACATTTTTATTACAATTTATCACATTTTTATTTTAAACTTTTCATCTACCCTAACCCTAGCCTAACCCTATAAATACCAACCCTACACACTACCCTCTCACCCCAAAATCCTGAGCCCACTCTCTCAAAAATTTTCCAAAGATCGTGTACTTTGAAAACAAGCTCAAAGAGAAGCTCCGGCGGAACTTCCGGCGATCATCTTAGGAACTATCGGCGACGATGCAACACACCGACGATCTCTCTAGTTCTCTCTCACTCTCTTAAGTAATCTAAAACCCATAACTCCCTTTCTATCTCTCTTTTCCATTCTCAAAATACGAAATTACAAAACTCGGCGGAATCGGAACAAATCTGATTTCCGATTCGGTTTTCTATAAAATTCCACTTCTCACTAATACAATCATACCTAAACTTTCTCATGTTGACTATTAAACACTAAAACAATTTGATCAAGTTTCGTCTGATAGCTTTTTCAATTTATCGTATTTTTCACTTAAATACCACATTGTTTCAATCTTCATTTAACCCCATCGAACTTGTTATACATTTAAAGTAGATCATGAGATAACGACCTACCTCCTCACACACTCATATGAAACACCCCCGAGAACTTAGAATACGAGAAAATAAACATTTTCATTTAAATACCATATATTTAATAAAACCATTTCTAAAAGATTTAGTTTTGATACACTTTTTAAAGAAGTACCACTTATTATGAAAATACGATAAGTTGTGGATATCGGTCGTTTATCTAAATCTGACTTTCTGGTGTCTAGGCTAGGCAAGTGAGAAAGGTAACTTTAAAAGGCCCGACTCACGGTGATTCGTGAGCGGATCCCTCTTTTCCTCACTTGTACTTACCTGGCCACAATTGGCGGTGAAGAGGCGATTTGAGGCATCTCACAACTTGTCGTCTGGACCAGTTAGGGATAGACTAGTTGACTTAGGAGAATCTAGAACATACAATACGGAAAATATACACCTTTACAAATAAATACCAATTACTTCATAAAACCGTTTTCTAAAGGATTTAGTATTTACAATATTTGCAAAGCGCCACTACAACCCACTTTGGGGAACCAGTTCGGGATGGCGCGGTTTATCGCACATCCTCGGGCTTAGTAGTGCGAGATTCAGACCTCCGCAAGGAGCATTCGGTCTCGAAAGATTTAAAATACTACATCTTAAGAAAATGAGATTTTCTAGAATATAAAATATTTATTAAAATTATTTTTGTATAAATATATGTATATTTATCATTAAAATATCTATTTTGTTATGATATAAATATTCCACTTTTTCTAAAAAAATCACAAGAATCAATTTTACACTAAAATACCATAAATTCCACATAAATCAATATTACAAATAAAATACCTTTATTTCTGAAACTAGGATATTTTCACTAGAAATATCACAATATAAAATCCACTTTCATTACAACTCTAAAGACGAATAACGAATACTTGAGGTGTATTTTGAAAAGTATATAAAAGTATTTTTACATAAAAACCCCTCAAGTTTTATAACTTACCCTAAGTACCCTAGCAATTATAGGTTTAAGAAATAATCATGATTTCAATTTACATTTCTAATTGTCTGACTCGGGTTTGAGTCTGATTAATCGGATTTGAATATGATTCAAGTCAATCTACAATCTACAAACTTCAACATGAATTCAGGAATCCAATTATCAATTTATACGACTTGACTGAACCGAACCATGGATATACATTCCATTACATGGTTCTCCGGTTATTCCATTTACATGATTCTACGATTACATCTGTTTACTGATATCATGGTTTCGATCAGTCTTTCAATTATACATTCAATACAATTTACAGTACAAAACAATACAAATAAAACACTACGGGGTTTAAGGGGTAAATTGGTACGGAAGGTGTTAAAGGTGGCACGAGACGGTAAGATTAAGACACCTAACATGAATCCAATTGCCGTTGTTCCGAGTTGTATAACAGAGCCTTGTACTTCCATTTGCCCTGGTCTCTAGCATACTGAGACCCCTCTCGTATACACTGGTATTCTTCTGTACCAAACTACAAACAACAGCGTTAATATAACATTACAACAATATAATACAACATTAAAAACTACTCTCTCTCTTTCTTCTTTTCTACTTCTCCCTTATCTTTGGGACTTACCGAGCGATCTGTTCGCTGACGACATTCTATTTCTTTCTTCTTTGAATGTCGTCAGATGGTTTGGACCTGACAGAGATCGAGCTATCTGCAGAAGACTTGGATCAGCTTGCTGAAGAACCAGAGCTCTAGTTTCATTGTATATTTCCCATTCAGTACTTTTCATTTCCTGTCATGCCATTGTTTAGGCATCATTTTTATTTCAGTTGTATTTCCTTTTCATGCATTGTACAAAAGAATGTTAATAAATAAAAGTTGTTGTTTTTATTATACATTGCTTCTTATGTATTTTCTTTTATATTGCTTAGTTACTCTTAGCGTATTTGCTTCTGAGTAAATACGTAGCGGGCCAGTCGCGTCCTCTTCGTCGTAGAATGGGAAGCGGGGCATGACATATCCTGTTGTCTGCATAGACAAACCTGTACCTGCTTGATCCTGTGTTGGCATTAGATCCAGATTTATCAATACCTAACTTGAACATATAACCTTGGGGGTAAGGAAAAATAAATAATGAAACCTGACTTGTAACTCAACAGTTCGACGCTTATACTGATCAGTTTTGCGGGTAGGCCGGTCCCGGAATGATGCTGCTGACATCATTCGTCTGTACATGTTTCCTGTATGTGCTTAGCGGCACGTCTCGGATTCAACCCCGAGGGTCTGGACCGTGGTACCGGGTATGCACGGGATACTATTAAGTTACATCGACGATTCATTAAATTTATTTTAAAGACTTGAGAGTAATTAACCCAATAGTTTAGTTCAGATTACCCACAGCACGTCACATGTGCTTGTTAGTTATATGTATGCCCTAGAGGCCATTACTATACATGAGATGTATATTTTAGTGGATGCTTGGACATATATAGGGAGGACTTTCTTGCTCGACATGATAGTATGCTATCTGGTCACTCTTTTAACTTAACATGTACACTGATTGTCTCTCTGTTACATGTTGGTAAAGCCCTTAGGATGTGTACTTGACTACCTGGACTATGATGCGGATCATACTAGTAGGGACATGGTAGTCCATAAGTACATCCTTCAAGGTCCCTAGTCATGGGTGTATCGAGACGGGGCATCGATATACCAGAGTAGACTAGCGTATAGCTTCTCGACCCATGTAGATGGGCAATGGATGATTCCATATCCATTGGTGTTTGACATCAGAGATAATATACGGGTGCTCAGTGGAGACAGGGTACACTGGACGGACTCGCCGAGAACTCCCGGATGGTATTATAGCTTACGTCAGATGGCAGTTCTCTGGTGACACTGGTACAGATTAGTCTGTAGACCCGAGATCGTCATAGAGTCTTGTGTGATTCCCACTGTGCTTTGATTTCCACCTTACCACGTCCAAGAGGGCGTGCAAAATGGTGGTTTTTGGGTACAGTCCCGAGTCACATGGAGGCAATGAGCGATAGGAGGGGTTTCGTCTCTCCCGGTATTGGGGGTTGATGTTGCGCTATGCTCGATTGGCCATAACAGGGAAGTCCCTGGCCAGGGCTGGTTTAGAGATTTACTGGTAAGTGTTACCAGTAGTTTCTCGACTCGTTATGAGCCTCGCATCGGCATGACTTATCGGTTATTGGGGTCTGACGTTTACCACCCCTAGACTTGATATGCGACATATCAGACGAGGAGACCGGACTGTACGGTAGTGTCACTGTCAGGATTTTGCAGGAGTTGGAGCGGGCTTGCTTGCTGATCTTCTGATCGCTCAATACCCGGGTAGTCGTTACGTCCAGCTAGTACTGCTGACGGCTTGTGGGTGCTTGATATGATCATCATCTACTGCCGGCGTATTGACGAGTCTTTAGAGTCCTATATAGAGGTTTTACTGGCTCAGGCAAAACGAAATAGGAGCGCATATGTGATATGTGCGGGACCGAGAATAATGCGAGTATGTGATACCGTATTCTATTCTCTCGATGTTTGTATCGATCGGTTATATGCGATATAACCAGGTTATCGAATCAATGGTTGATTCGATAAGTCGTTACATTGGATGTTAGTCGGTTATATATGATATAACCGGATTATTAAGTCAAGTGTTGATTTAATAATTTAGTGTATAATTGTATGTGTGATATACTAATTTACATTAACTAACATTGATTCACTTAAGCATTTGTTTTTCTCACTTGTGCACAACTTAATATATATGTGATATATATTTATTTGTGTTCTTTTTGTATCATGGTTGTTGATACAAATTACATGGGTGTATAAGACTTATACCATACTAATTATAGTGTTAGGTTTTTATATTTAAAGTAATTCTAAAATTAGTGGATGATGAGCTCACATGCATGAAGCTTCATGAAGCTTATGGTTGCATTGACTTAGTCCACTAGTTTTGTTTTACTTAAGATATTAATTAACCTAACCACTATAATTAGCCATGGTTATGTCTCTACATGAGTTAGGATATGATACCCACTCACCCATGGTTAGCTCTCTCTCTCTTGATTAGTTTTTCATTCTTATTTTTGAGCCCATCTTCTTCCTCCTTCAAATTCTTGCTAGGGTTTGATAAAGAGAGAGAAACGTTGTGAGAAAAGAAATTCTAAAGTGTACCCATTTCCTATTTCATCATCCTCTACTAGACTAGCACTTTAGTTTAGGGTGTTTGCTTCACTAATTCTGTAGTTAGTGAAGTAGAAACTTGAGTTCGTATTCTCTCGACGTAGATCATCTTCGGTCTCGAAGAATTCAAGCGATACCGTTGCTATCTTCTCATGGAGCCGTCCGAGAGTCCGGGAGCACGATGATCGCAGTGAAGGGACTACTACAAGGAGCATAAGAAGTGAAGGACTGATCTACAAAGGTTGTATTTCGCATTCACTTAGATGTAAATGTTATTTACTTGCATGTGTTACCCTAATTATTTAGCAAAGATCTTGTTTAGGCTTATTCGGCACGGCTAAAATTTTAATCGGGCATGGTTGATGCCTTGTAGAACCTTATTAGAGTGCCTAGTAACCCTACAGTGGTATCAGAGCCTAGCTAGAGTATTAGGCGACGTGTATACGAAGTTAAAACTCCGAACGAACTCTGAATCGACGAAATATACTCTTCTCTGGACATTTTTCAAAAACTGTGATTTTTCTGTATTAAAAATACTTAAAAAATTCAACAGGGAAATATAAACATTGCGGTGAAAAACGAGGGCATAATCCGTACAAACCGCCGCGGAACCGCGGCCGTACCGCGCTTGGGCCGCGGATCCACGGCAGTAAAGAGTATTTATACACTCTTTTTAGCACAGTAATGTCCGTAGGCAAAATTGCTCATTTCTGGGTATTTTTAATATGACTCAAGTGTTGAGTGTTCTGGGTTTATTTTGTATTCGTTGATTCGATCGGAAAATTTAATTTTGTTTTGTTTTTCGGATATTTAGAAACTGTTAAAAAGTTCGAACGGATATCAATAACTCACTTTTTCCCGACCCGGAAAATTTCCAAGTGTTGAATTTTTCCGTTGTTTAAGAACGTCTAAATCGTGCAAGTTACGCAATGGACCCTCTAGAAGATAGCAAATCTTAACTCGATTATGTGACCGTCTTGAACTGCCTTTTGAATCTTAGGGTTTGGGGCAGTACGGCGTTGCCACATGTGAGGCGTTGGCTTGACCCTTCTACGGCTGGACCATTGGTGCTGTGGCATGTGATGGATGTTTTTAAACTCCCCTCAAGTGTTAAGAATTATTTGGGAAAACTTGGGTGTTTGATCATTCGATCGGAAAGTTTAATATTGTCTATTTATCTGGAATGTGATACAATATTTGGAATCCACAAGTAGTTATGAGATAACTAATTTGAATGTTATAAACATAGCAGTTTAGTCTCAAATGATCGGTTGCCACGGGATTTTGATGCGATCAAAATTCCGTTGCAATCACGTAGTGTACGCGGATACTCGCTTGGTAAACTTAATAGACAGCCATGCCCCATAGCCCCGACCAAGTGACTGTAGGAGAACCCCGTCGCCAAAAGCATCCGTTCGGGTGCTCGCGGCAGCGGTGTTCCACCTTAGTGCACTTCGTCGACGGCATCCGGGGGTGCGGCCGTCTACTAAAGTTTGCGACGAGCATTCGATCAGTATATCGGGAATCTTGTTGAATTGCCCGACTAGATATTGAAAAGTGTTTTCGATATAGAGACTAAAATGCGGGGTTTATAATTGTTAGGCATAAGATGTCTAAGAAGGTTGCGGATTCCAACTGTTGTAGTTTTACACTTTCTTTTCTGCGACCGTAAGTGTAATATGTGTTATCGCCGGTTTCGTTGCTATATGTCAACAAAAATTGAGATGGGCATATTTACTTACGTTGATGACATGTGATGTTATGTGTTGCTGGATATGTTATATTGAATCGTCGCGTTCTGAATAGCCGGGGGTTTTATGTGAGATGAGGGTTTTTATTTTCATTCATGTAAAATTCATTGTATATAATATTCTTTTATTGGGGCACTTCCGGGATGAGGTTGATGTCACCATTGTATATTATTTACTTTTCCGCATTAGGTAGACCCAAGGAGGAGAGCACGAGTAACCGTGTTCTAGAGTCCAGTGGGAGACCAACTCGAGAAGTCGAGTTCGAGTCTCCTAACTCTAGAATTGGTAGGGTTGCTTGCCGCTCTCGTAGGGGTCTAGGGGTGTGGGTTTGGCTATTCATCACGACTATGGAATCCGTGTTTTATAGAGGCTCAAAATAAAACACGGACGTCCTAGTATATCCAATGTTTTATATGTTTTTTCTGCTGTGATATCTGTGATGTGATCATTTGATATGTTGTGATAAATACTGTATATAGTATATATGATATATTATATAGACGTTACTTATGTTTTAAAACCGCGCTAGCCCTGCCCCGCTCTGACGTTAGTTACCTAACCTAACGGTGCACGAGGGGACATCGAGACGAATGCGGATGGCATAAGTGTACGTCGTATTTATCTGTGATGTTTAGGTGACTTAAATGATGGGAGTTCATTAATGTGATTAATGAAAGAAAATAAACCTAAAAGATGTTGTGGAATCGAATTTTCAAAAACAGGTAGCTACAGTTCTTGCTTTGCATCGCGGTGTTCCTTGTAGAACGTCCTGCACCTTATTCGATAAGGAAATGGCCGAGATCCCTTCACCGGGAGTGACCCCTTTAGCAATGACTGGCAGATGCTACACCCCTCGGTTTTGTCTTTTGATTGCTTTTCTAGTTCTTGCTTTGCACGGTGATATATATGATATATCCTGCACCTCATTCGACGAGAAAAAAGCCGAGATCCCTTCACCGGGAGTGACCTCTTTAGCGAAACTAGCAAAAGCCTAAAAAACACTCCATTTTAAAATTATTTGATTCTACAACGATATAAAGTTCATTACGCAATAGGTTTTCAGAAAAAACCTGTCGTAGCCCTCCGTCATTTCAGATAAGTAGTAGTTAGTATTCGTGCTGCGTTTGTTGGCCTTTGTCAAGGCGTAGTGTGCGGTAGCTGACTAGTGCTTATTTGCTTATGCATATGATGCAGATTGGGTTAGGGTAGTCGTACGACCTTGTTGGCCTTTGTCAAGGGTCGTGCGGGTGGGTTTAATTCAATCAAGAAATGACGGGTTGAACTTGACTAGCATCCTATGGTTTGTTGGCCTTTGTCAAGGTCATAGGAGGTTAGGGGCAAAATTATCGGGAATTTCAAGTGTTGAAATTTGCAATGAGATTGCATTCCTTTTATAAGATAGTTGGATCCTGATACCCGCTGCGAGTAAGAGTTACTCCTGGGAGAGTTTTACACATTACAATTAGCCGATCAAGTAGGTGTCTAGAAAGGTGTCAACGGGGTTACGCCTCTGGGAAAACGAGGTTTACTTTAATTAGGTCCGTGCGTAAGCACGGGGAACCTCCCTCAAAGTACCGACATTGGCCTGGCTGAAAGATTGGCGAAGTTATAGGTTGTAATTAATCCCGGCTAGTCTTTCCTTTTAGGGTTTGAAGGAAGATTTGATAAAAACAGTGGGAGCCATCCTGATTAGATAAAATAATAACCAATCTGATCTTGCAAGAGCGCACGCAGAGTGTTTTCTTCTCTCTCTCTCCAGGTAGCGACCATATCATGCCTTAATCAAGATAATAATACGGATGTTTTGACCGAACCCACTTGTTATACTGAGCTTGGGAACGTTGGTCCCGCTCCAACATATAAATGTTATAAGACAGAGCAGGAAATAGGGGATTACCAGAATTCCCGTGCCGCCCAAACGAAGAAAGTGCATGATGATACATCTTCTTCGGGTGTGTTCATTACAGAGAACTGTTTCTCAGTATCCTTTACGTCCTTGGTATGAGATACCGGATCAGGATTCTACATATGTAATTTGTTACATGGGCTACAGATAGGTAGAGAACTGAGAACGGGTGATAAGTTTCATGAGATAGAAACGGTGCAAGTGTTGCAGCCAAGTCTGTTGGTAGTTATCACCCTGTATTACTAGAATACATTGATTCTGAACGAATGTCATTAGATACCGAACCTGATATACAACATCATATCAGTCTCTTTATTAGTAAAGAAGGATATAATTTTGTATTGTTGGATAATGTTTTGAATATTTCCTATATCAAGAGTTGATCGGTTTAGGCACGTTATCTAAAAGCATAGACGTTCTAAATCAAACCACAGTTCTTAACGTACAGAACACACACAAGAGGAAGAGTTCAAAAATGAACGAATCCTTCTTGAGGTATTGTAGACTAGGTCATATCAATGTGACCCAACTAGCTGAAGTTATATATAGATGCATATTTAAATTAGTTTGAATTTACATCTTGTGAAACTTGCCGGTCATGTCACAGAGATAAGATGACCATAGCTCTGTTTATAGGAAACAGAAAAAGAGTTAGTGAACTCTTGGGATGATACATGTTGATGTATGAAGGTCCCTTGTCTACACATGCCAAGACCGGTTCTTTGTACTTCATTACATTCTCTGATGATCTCTCAACATTCAAACATATGTTCCTGTTGAAACGCAAGTCCGAAGCTTTTGAGATATTCACAGAATATAAGTCAGAAGTAGAGAACCAAAATGGGTATAAGTATTATGTCCTTTGATGTGATCAGGGAGGAGAATACTTGAGCACGGGATCCCTGGACTATTATAAAGGAGAATGAGATTCTCTCTCAGCATTACTCCTCCATATACACCACAGCACGATGGTATATCGGGGCGGAGCAATAGCACCCTATGTGATATGCTGTGCTCTATGATGAGTACTACTGAGTTTCCTATTTCTTTTTGGGGGTTATGCACTTGTGAAGCTGCATACCTATTGAATGGCGTTACCACCAAGTCAGATGCCTGCCACTCCATATGTGATATGGTAAGGGAAGAGCCCATCTCTTAAGTCAGTTAAGATTTAGGGTTGTCCAGCCTATGTCTAAAAGCATAATCTGGACAAGCTCGAGGCAAAGTCAGTTCTGTAGAAGTTTGTTGGATATCCCAAGCATTCGCAAGGGGATATCTTCTACATAACCGAAAAACAAAAGATGTTTTGTTTCTCAACATGCTACCTTTGTGAAAGGAAATTTCTTGTGAAGAAATTAATGGTCATAAGGTAGAACCGGAAAGAGTTCCAGCTATACAAACCGCAGCTGATGATTTGGTAGAACCAAAGGATTCAATAGTAACCAACGAACCTCAGTCTCTCCGCCGATCTAGTAGGGTTCCTCACCCACCTGAGAGATACTTCAGTTTCACTATGACAGTGGGAGCGAGGATTGCATCATGAGATGATGACCCAACTTATTTCGAGCTGGCCATCAGGAGTGGGACTCTGTAAGAATGGCTGGATGCTTAGCGATCTGAGATGGAATCCTTATACACAAACAAAGTATGGACTTTGGTTGCCTTATCTGAAGGGTTAAATCCCCATCAGGAGCAAGTATATCTTGAGAAGATTACTTGGTGTACATGGAAAAGTTGAGACTTTCAAAGCTATGCTTAAGTCCATCCAGATCCTACTTGTCACGGCTACATACCATGACTACGACATCTGGCAGTTGGGTGTCATGACTGCTTTTCTAAATGATGATTTGGAAGAGAGAGTCTATAAGTACACAGTCATAGGGCTTCGTAGACAGTGGGAGCAGCGGAAACGTGTGCAAGATGTTTTATGTAATAAAGCAGGCATCACGGAGTTGGAACGTCTGTTTTGATGTGTTAGTCAAAGAGTTTGACTTCATCAAAATGATAGATGAACCTTGTATAAACAAAAAGGTAGTAGGGAGTATGGTAGTGATCCTCGTAGAGTACGTGGATGACATACTCTTGATAGGGAAGGAGTTTCCTATGCTACGCTCGGTCAATCTCCGCTTATCACAAGGATTCTCCATATAGGATCAAAGTGATACCTCCTAAATCCTGAGTTTTGATCTATGAGATAGATGTAATTGGATATTAGGATTCTCACTAGTTGCAGTGTGATGGTATCAATCGATCCTGCAGAGAATCACTGGAAAGGTTCCAGAGTGATAAGGATGACTGAAAGTCAATCACAGGCATTGTCTTTACTCTCAGTAGAGGGACGGTATGTTGGAAGAGTTCCAAGACAGATACCGTGGCATACTAGACGATAAAGTCTAGATACATCGCTACCAAAGAGACAGTCTGGGTGTATATAAGTTCATGAGATGAACTTCGTTCCTACCGTTGTGTGACAATGGAGTTGTGGCTTATGCCTAGGAACGTCCATCCCATCAGTGATCCAGACACATTCTAAGGCAGTGTCACCTGATCATATAGATGGTTGATCTCCAGAGGATCGAGGTTAGGAGAGTAGACTCAGAGGACAACACAGCGGATCCACTCACAAAGGCCTTTTCCCAGAGAGAGACTATAATGGGATGGTTGAGTATGAGATACTACAACCACTGTTATCAGATGGCCCTAGTGCAAGTGGGAGATTGTTAGTTATATGTATGCCCTAGAGGCCATTACTATACATGAGATGTATATTGTAGTGGATGCTTGGACATATATAGGGAGGACTTTCTTGCTCGACATGATAGTATGCTATCTGGTCACTCTTTACCTTAACATGTACACTGATTGTCTCTCTATTACATGTTGGTAAAGCCCTTAGGATGTGTACTTGACTACCTGGACTATGATGCGGATCATACTAGTGGGGACATGGTAGTCCATAAGTACATCCTTCAAGGTCCCTAGTCGTGGGTGTATCGAGACGGGGCATCGATATACCAGAGTAGACTAACGTATAGCTTCTCGACCCATGTAGATGGGCGATGGATGATCCCATATCCATTGGTGTTTGACATCAGAGATGATATACGGGTGCTCAGTGGAGACTGGGTACACTGGACGGACTCGCCGAGAACTCCCAGATGGTATTATAGCTTACGTCAGATGGCAGTTCTCTGGTGACACTGGTACAGGTTAGTCTGTAGACCCGAGATCGTCATAGAGTCTTGTGTGATTCCCACTGTGCTTTGATTTCCACCTTACCACGTCCAAGAGGGCGTGCAAAACGGTGGCTTTTGGGTACAGTCCCGAGTCACATGGAGGCAATGAGCGATAGGAGGGGTTTCGTCTCTCCCGGTATTGGGGGTTGATATTGCGCTATGCTCGATTGGCCATAACAGGGAAGTTCCTGGCCAGGGCTGGTTTAGAGATTTACTGGTAAGTGTTACCAGTAGTTTCTCGACTCGTTATGAGCCTCGCATCGGCATGACTTATCGGTTATTCGGGTCTGACGTTTACCACCCCTAGAATTGATATGCGACATATCAGACGAGGAGACCGGACTGTACGGTAGTGTCACTGTCAGGCTTTTGCAGGAGTTGGAGCGGGCTTGCTTGCTGATCTTCTGATCGCTCAATACCCGGGTAGCCGTTACGTCCAGCTAGTACCGCTGACAGCTTGTGGGTGCTTGATATGATCATCACCTACTGCCGGCGTATTGACGAGTCTTTAGAGTCCTACATAGAGGTTTTACTGGCTCAGGCAAAACGAAATAGGAGCGTATATGTGATATGTGCGGGACCGAGAATAATGCGAGTATGTGATACCGTATTCTATTCTCGCGATGTTTGTATCGATCGGTTATATGCGATATAACCAGGTTATCGAATCAATGGTTGATTCGATAAGTCGATACATTGGATGTTAGTCGGTTATATATGATATAATCGGATTATTAAGTCAAGTTTTGATTTAATAATTTAGTGTATAATTGTATGTGTGATATACTAATTTACATTAACTAACATTGGTTCACTTAAGCATTTGTTTTTCTCACTTGTGCACAACTTAATATATATGTGATATATATTTATTTGTGTTCTTTTTGTATCATGGTTGTTGATACAAATTACATGGGTGTATAAGATTTATACCATACTAATTATAGTGTTAGGTTTTTATATTTAAAGTAATTCTAAAATTAGTGGATGATGAGCTCACATGCATGAAGCTTCATGAAACTTATGGTTGCATTGACTTAGTCCACTAGTTTTGTTTTACTTAAGATATTAATTAACCTAACCACTATAATTAGCCATGGTTATGTCTCTACATGAGTTAGGATATGATACCCACTCACCCATGGTTAGCTCTCTCTCTCTTGATTAGTTTTTCATTCTCATTTTTGAGCTCATCTTCTTCCTCCTTCAAATTCTTGCTAGGGTTTGATAAAGAGAGAGAAACGTTGTGAGAAAAGAAATTCTAAAGTGTACCCATTTCCTATTTCATCATTCTCTACTAGACTAGCACTTTAGTTTAGGGTGTTTGCTTCACTAATTCTCTAGTTAGTGAAGTAGAAGCTTGAGTTCGTATTCCCTCGACGTTGATCATCTTCGGCCTCGAAGACTTCAAGCGATACCGTTGCTATCTTCTCATGGAGCCGTCCGAGAGTCCGGGAGCATGATGATCACAGCGAAGGGACTACTGCAAGGAGCATAAGAAGTGAAGGACCGATCTACAAAGGTTGTATTTCGCATTCACTTAGATGTAAATGTTATTTACTTGCATGTGTTACCCTAATTATCTAGCAAAGATCTTGTTTAGGGTTATTCGGCACGGCTAAAATTTTAATCGGGCATGATTGATGCCTTGTAGAACCTTATTAGAGCGCCTAGTAACCCTACAGTGCTTATACACTCCACTGTTCCATATTCGTGTTACTGTTATACCCTTATTACTGTTCATACTCATGCATGCATATCTTGTTACCTCCGGATTATATTTTATTGTTTGATATTATGACGCACTGACGTCTGGGTTTTGCATGGCCCATATCCTCTATCTTTGTCGCAGGCTGACCAGGAGTACTTCAGTCGACAGGCCGAACAGTGAGGAGCAATTTGGTATTTAGTTTAGTTTAGTTTTCTTCCAGCATTTTCATTTCCTGATGTGAGCCCGTATTTGGAACGTACTTTCCAGATGTTACTGTTTATTGGACTTATTGCTTCTGCATATTATTTCTTGACTCGTTTATTCTGGCATATAGACATGTACTACATAGTTTATTCTTTTTTTTACTGTTCTGGATATCTTATAGACAGCCGTAATATGACTGTGGAGGGATGTTTCCTAACCACAGGTAGCATGGTTGGCTCTGTCACTTGCCGATCTTAGCGCACTCTGGGAAGCGGGGCGTGACACTAACACTATTATTTAGCCTATATATTATAATAACATGAGTAAGCAAGTGACAGGTTTTCACTTGCCTGATGCTGGATCGAGATGGCGACGAATCCGGCAACGGCGATGCACAACACCACAGCAACTACTGCAAGGCAACAACAATAGTAATAGTTGGGCTCAGCTACACAACTAGGAGCTCGACTATGGCGGAGCGTGGGCTCGATGATGGACGGGGCTGTAGTTGGTGGTGCAGCACCGAGGGGAACAGTGGCTTGGTGGTTTCTTGAAGGTCGGCCGACGGTTCAGTGGAGGTTGCAAAGGATTGAGGGTGTTGGTGGTGATGGAGGTGATGAGCTCGGGTTGTGGAGGAGGTGTTAGATTCTGTGGTGCAGCGGTGGGTGTTCGGAGGTTGCAGGGAGGTTGCAGTGGTGGAAATGGTGGTAGGGGGATCGCCGGCGATGAGATCAGTGAGAGGAGAAAGAGAAGATGAGAGAGAGATTGTGCGATTGAATGAGAGAGAGAGACAGAGAGAGGGCCGTTGGGTTTAAAAAGTGAGGGGAGCGAGAAAAAGAGAAGGAGAAGAGTGGGAACCGGGTCGGGTCGGGTTAGGAAAATTTTAATTAGAGAGGGAAAATTATAGAAGGGAAAGAAATATATAAGAAGTAGATAGAAAAATTAAAAGAATAATTTGGAAAAATAGAACATTAGTATTTATTGAAATACGAATATAAAGCAAAGATTCGGGTATTACATCCGCTTTTCAAACGATAACTCTTTACAAAACAAGTTTTACTTCATTTTATAAATCTCTTCTGAAAACTTCATCTCTATTTACTTTTTTGTATTTGGTTTAGATTTCTGGTTTCGGCTTACTTAGGCTACGGTGGGGTCCGCTGGACTTACATGATCCTTGTGTCGGTCACTTGTCGTCTTGAGAAATGGCAAGTGGGGGGAAGGGGACCACCTACTGTAGAACAATAGGATCGGGTTTTCAAAACACAGAGTGAAAAAGGGTAGATCTGTATTATAAATGTAATAATTCCACTCTACAATATGGAGGCGCCTTTAGGGTGAACCATCACTTCGATTAAGCGTGCTCGGGCTAGGGAAATCCTAGGATGGGTGACCTCCTGGGAAGTGTCCCCTTCTCGTGTCCGGTTCGCTCCAAGAGACACAATTGTGTGGTTTCGGTCAGAACGGACAATACCATCGAAACAATAGGATCATGTCTTCGAAACACGGAACGAAAGATGGCGAATCTGCACGTACTATAAATGTAATGATACCACCTTACAATATAGAGATGCCTTTTGGATGAACTGACACTTCGCAGCTCAAAGAACCCCGAAGTTAAGCATGCTCGGGCTAGAAAAATCTTAGGATGAGTGAAGTCCTGAGAAGTGACCCTTTCTTGAGTCTGGTTCACTCTGAGGGACAAAACCATTAGAAATATTTCTTTATTAGAAAGACTTGACATTATGAGAAAAGCAATAATAATAATAATAATAATAATAATAATAGAAAGGATAACCAAGTCCGACGACTAGGAATGTGAACTTGAACCAGTTTATTTCTAAAGCATAATAAATCATTTTACTTTTACTGACATACAAAAATTAGTTTCAAGAGGAAAATGGAACTAAGAATGTTATCCAGCCATATCCCTGAAAATCAAGAGAGAGGGTTAGTGGGTGGGGGCCGTGGGGCCCATCCGCATTGGTCGCGGCTCCTTGGTGGTCCCCCCTCCCCCCTTCTCTTTCTCCTCTCTCTGTTCTCATGAAATGGCCATGAGAACATTCTCTTGGCCATTTCCCTCTAGTTTTAAATAAACAAGTTAAATTCTTATAAATGACTTTTAGATGGGGCGGGATAATTTTTTTTTTGAGTTAAACAAGAGCTAGGTGCCCCACATCACTTTAACGAAACTACAAAACAAAGAAAAGAAAAACAGAGTGCCCAACAAACAGATCCAAAATTTCAGGGAACAAAGAGTGTGCCCATAGAAAAATAGAAAATAGTCACCACCAACAGATCCCAGTAGCCCAAAGTGCATCACTTCGCGTGTCCTGTATACAAGTCCTTATTGCCCACTTCGTCAAGAACCTGAGATGATACAGGAGCTCTCATGTCTGTTCCCTCCGTAAAATGAGCCTGAGCTCTTCCCCACTCTCTTCGATGTTATAATATCAAAAGAAAAGCAACAATAAGTGTAAATTCATAAAAACGAAAAAAAAATTAAAATTCTATCAATACAAATAGATTCTGAATTGAAATACTTTGTTTATAAATCATGCTCTAAATTCATACACTGTTCGATACAAATATTATTTCTAACCAAGGATAATTGTTTCCCGGTCTAAGTGGCTTTTTTAGACCTCACATATTTTAAAAATTGTTAACAAAAATCAATAATTAAAAGGGAAAAATAAATAAATGTTTCAAGTCCTTACGTATCCTAAGTGATATGTTTTTTTTTCAAAATTAGCAGCTTCACCCTTTCTGACTATATTCATTTTAACATTATTAACTTTATTTATTCAATTATAACATTATTTATCAAATCATAACACTAGTTATCAAATCATAACATTGTTTATTAAATCATGACATAAGTTATCATAGCATAACTTTATTTATTAAAGCATAACATATATTTTATGGTATTGTTGGCAAAACATATACAAGTGCATGTATAAATCAAGATTTGGTTTTAAGAGAAACTCAAATGGCATTATTCGGGAGGGGGGAGGGGGGTTGAGATAAATCAAGTTGGTTAATCACCACATCCTTATTAAAACAAATATCAAATGAAATATTATTTTGCCATAATACAAATAGATTGATTAATCACCACATCCTTATTAAAACATTGCATTATTGCTCTCATTCATTCGTAATAATACACAAATAAGACAAAAAAAACACCACCTGGGGTTTCACCATCAAATATTCCTTCTCCTCAAATCTCTTTCTCTCTCTAAAAAAAACTCAGAGCTTTCTCTCTCTCATCATCTCTCTCTCTCTCTAGAGGTCTCAACAATGCCATTGCCAAGATCCCTAATCCCCCGCCTCCGCCTCCGGCGGCGGCGGCGGACCCCACCGTCCGCCTCGGCGGCCGCCGAGGGTGGCGCGCCGGCGGCAGGTTCATCGCCGGATTCCTCCGCCGCCTCCGTCTCAGATTGCTGATCTCTCGGTATCTCAAGGCGATGAAAAAGATAAAGAATTGCTACTCGGATTTGATGAAGGACATTGCCGATGGAGCTGCGCTGATGGAGGGGACGCAGGCGAAGATGCTTGTGGATTCTTACTTCCCTGCGCCCATCATGCCTCTCAGCTATCTCAAATAATTGTTGAAAAAAAAAGTTGTTAGGGTTTCTGTGAGTGGATCTAGGTTTTTTACTTCATTTTTTTCCTTTTTGGCAAAATTTCGAACAGTTTTTATTTCTTGCAATTAAGTGTATTGAAATAAACCGATTTGCTTTATTTTTCTTTTGGTTTTTTTATACCCTGTTTCTTAATATAGCACATCACATGTTCTATTTGTTTTGAAAATCTTTTTTTTAATTATATATTTATGGTTTTATTGAAAATAAAAACATGATCATAATATGGCATCTTCTATAGAACTCTTATCTTCATCTTATCATTCTGTATTTAATTCTTTAAAAAACAAGCAAAGTATAAAGAAAATGTTAATGTTATATACTGGTCAAAAAGTCATCTTTACACAATTGTTTGATCACCAATATAATTCGTCTTGATTTTTTTTTAATTACTAATAGGCCTTAACCTAATGCACGCGGGGTTTAAACTCAGAGCTCCCGCTCATTTTACTATTTAGCTACAATGGCAAATCAATTTATGCCTAGTTATAACTGTATTATTAAAGGGTCTGGAAACACAAACATATCATGTAATCATTAATAAATTACATGACTTGTGGTCGACTGCAGCCTCTATAGCTACCGTCGCAAGAACCTGCCTATTATGGATCATCCAGAGGAACCCCCCAACCCCTTCGCCTCCAACCCTGATTATAACCCCATTTACCGCTGCGGAGAGACGGCAACATATGACTCGTCATTAATTAATATCCAACACTCTTTAGGCATTGAATTATTTTCCCTAAAGAGACTACTCATATTTAGAGCACAATTTTGCATACTAACTTATAAGATTAATATACCAACAAAACTTTTTTATATTGCATTAATATGACTACCAGTACTACTTTAGCTAGTGTATAATATGCATAAAAACAAATTAGTTAGAATGCATCAATCTAGAAACAATGTTAATATACGTTTTCTTAGAGAAACAATATTATTTTTGTAGGTGCGAGCATAGGGGTTAGGCTTGTTTGTTAGGTGCCTTATAGGGTATATTTAGGCATAACCCCCGATTCAACGCCTACGCATGCAAGCTCCAATTATATATATTCTTATCTTACTTGCTAAGTAAAGTACCATTCAAAACATATATAGTTGATTATATCCTGTAAACTGTGTTTGAGTGTTTGCCATTGTCACCTCCAATAAGAATTGCTTCACTTGGTTTTCTTCAAGGTTTTATATATAGTGATTATCTATTTGCATGCAGTAGAAAAGAGTATTGTTCTAGAATATAAAAACATTGTAGCACTCATCATAACTCCGGAGTCAAGCTAGGACATTGACCGGGATTTTAAAATAGTTTATGAGCGATTCAGATTATTCAAAATTCTCATACAGAGCGTGCGAGAAATAGGTTTTTATGCTATAGCTAGCACAATGTATAACATTTAACTTTTCAGTGGCTATTTTCCATTAAAACAAAGTTTGACTGTGAAAAACTTGATACTTAGGACTAATAGTGCATATGTATACAGGCTTCTAAAAGCTGTTGAAAGGAACTAACCAAAGGTGAAAGTAAAAGTATAACCTTTTCCTTTTTTTGATAATCAAAGGTATAAACCTTTGTTTGATTTCTAGTATTGTATAAAAAGCTAATCATTGAGGACTTTATTCTTTTTTATTTTCTCTCTCTGTCTCTCTCTCTGAGGTATATCATATGATATGATTGTAGCCTTATAGGCTCCGTAATAATGTTTATCATATGTTATATTAATAATATATCACACCAAAAAGCAACACATGCAAGCATTGGGTTTTATTTGAAATAGGGTGGTTTTGATTTAAAATTATTAAAATGGGGGGTTTGAATTTAAATTGTAAAAATAGGACGGTTTCTCGCCCCCACCCCCCTACCCCAGTATAGGGGAAGGGTTCCTAGAACCCGCTCCCTATATAAATATAGAATTTTAAATTAAAATTTGAATAAAAATTGAATAAAATAAATAAACGGAAAAATGAAAAAAAATTGAATAAAATAATAAAATTTTATTATATGAATGTGGTGTACAAAATGAATCCGTCAAATTTACAATACAAAAAAATCCCATCTGTTTGTAAAATGTAAATTCTATCTCGACAGTCAAATTTATAATAACAAAATGAATCCGTCAAATTTATAATACAAAAAAATCTTCCGGTGCACTTGTCACGATCTCGAAGGTCTCGCTCCTGATGACTGTCATGAACATCTGGTCCTATAATGGCCTGGTTGTTTGCATAGGCTACATCTGGCGCGTCTTTGCTGAGGATCAGCATCCATTGTCATTCGATCTCGACGCACCTTAGGTCTTCCGGGCCATATATTTTTTTCCGGTGGTAATACAGTCGGTGTTTGTCTGTTCCAAGTATAATAGTACCAATACCGACTGTCCAGTATATGATGAAATTTTGGATCGTATGCGCTTTGGTAATTGGAAACTGTAGAGTAATGGGAAGCAAAATTGTGATGTGAGTTATGCATGCTGCTCGCAGCAGCAATTGCGTGGGCACAAGGTAAATGTTGTTGCTGGAAAACACCGCAGGTACACGAAGAGAGCCCTTTATCTCTAAAGTTCACGGTATATTGATTCCCAATACTTCCCGTTACTTGAAACTCCACCGTGTCAAACCTTTCGGATCTGTAGTATTGTGCTCTGCGCTCTCTTTTCCGGAATATACATTCATAATACGCGGTAAGCGGAGTCTCCATCGCCAAGGACTTTTCTCTTCTTTGCACAAAATAAGTATTCACCAGGAAAAAGGTTCGAACAATCAATCCCTGTATCGGTAAGCCTCTAACACCTTTAAGGATCTCATTGAAGCTTTCTGACATATTAGTGGTCATCAGTAGATATCTGCATCCATTATCATGTGCTTGTGACCACATGCGTACTGGATACTCATCTAACCATGCTTTCGCGGCTTGACTCATTTCCCCAATTTTCGCCATGTACATGTCATGAACATTAAGGTCAGACGTTTCACCGACTTTGTACATAAGTTTATGTAGATCTGAATTTTTAAATTTTCTATCAAAATTTTGCCTGAAGTGCCGCAGGCAAAACCTATGTGGGGTCGTCGGAAATCCAGATCTCATTGCAGCTAGTATTCCTAGATGTCTATCAGATATGATGCATAAATCTGTTTTATCAATAACAGATGAGATAGTTTTGAGTTGACGGAAAAACCATGACCAGGATGATGTATTTTCACCCTCGACAATAGAAAATCCCAATAGAAATATACCGTTATTAGCATCAACACCTGTAGCAATTAACATGCAGCCTATGTACTTACCGTATAGATACGTCCCATCAATACACAATACCGGCCGACAGTGTGGGAAACCAGCCGCACATGGAGCAAAGCACCATAAAATTTTTTGAAACCTGGCAGAGCCATCGACATCTGTTTCTGTGGTTTTTAACTGGTATACGGTCCCCGGATTTGATGTTTTCATGGCTTCCATAAAAGGGACTAGTGAGTTGTACGAGCTTTCCCAGTCCCCAAATATCTTGCATAAAACCTTTCTACAAGCATCCCATGCCTTCACATACGAAATCTGAATTTTGTGCTTTCCGCTAACGTAGACCCGTATCTCTCGGGAAGTCATCGCCATATCTGTACGGATTAGTGGCATGATTAGTGAGCAAATGTAAGATGAAGTGCAATTCCGGTGATCTTGTAACATAATAGAATTGATGCAAGTATGTTCTTAGGTGTATTTCGTGACCTTCTAAGTTTTGGCTCTTTTGGAACAACATGCATGCAATCTCCACTTACATTCAGGAGCTTTCGTACATACCACGGTATAGTACGTCTTATTTGACTCTTTGGTTTTAAATTTAACGTTTTGCTGAATAGCCTACGACTTCAGCTTACAAATAAGATCTCCTTTTTCCTGAAACAAATCCCCGACACTGACGCAATCTTCGCTTGCTACTGTCGCTTCCAAATAGGGTGTCGTATTTACTTCTGCCACGGCTAAGTCTACCCAACTATCATCTTCCAGCGGATCGAGACCGGGATCTTCTAGTTCGACAAAACCATTATTTGCAACCATACCATCAAACAATGCTACCTCATTCAATACAGCGGCATATTCCACGCTATCCTCCCCTTGACGACCTTCACCGGTTTCATCATCATCACTGCCACACATATCAATGTCACCCGTAGCAACATAAGGCTCGGGTGCAATATATGATGGTTGTGTTCGGTGTAATGTGGATGGTTCGGGGTGAGAAGACCGGAAAGATGTGGACGGACATGCTTGGAATGCGCTATTTGGATCGTGTTGGAATGATGCGGAGGTATGGGAAAATCTGCGTTTAGTATATAAATTGTTATTATACTATTATTCCTTAATATTTTCTTAAATAAATTACCACTTGTTTCAGATTTATTTACCTGTGGAAGGTTGTGTATGGTAATCCTTGTTGTTCTTCTGGGGTACATGTAACTGCAGCAGTCGATTTGGAGAACCTGTATTCAATATATAAAACATATTAGTATTTTGGTATTACTAAAATGTTTGAATGTGGATTTATAAAATGTTTACCCTTGAGTTTGAAGGTTTGAATAATGTTGTGTATAGTCATATCCACCGAGACTGACGGTATCATCGTTAACCATGTGACCGTACCCCCAGGAACTACCTCCAGCATTACCATCAAAATTACCCGTTAGAGGGATATTTGATACTTCCAATTGTTCTTTCTGAACCAAAAGTTCAAAAGAATGCTGGGTGTTTGACAGACCGAAGTTTATCATTGAAGATATTGATGCATCGTCTATAATTTCAACCAATGCATTTCCACTAAACATAGGCCATATACAACTTAACTTAAGCCTAATTTCACGGAGATAGTATTTCGTGATTTTGAACACTTTATTCTCGATTTCATTATAAGTCGTTGATAGTTCTAATCGCATGATTCTTGCGGACCCGTCCATATATTCGGGATCTTGTGCACTTGTGATAATCCGACCATCGTATTTACATACAACAAATAAACTTGAACTTGCCATAATCTGCATCAAACAATATCAAGCCAACAATAAAAAAAGCGTTATCAACTTCATACAATCACAGTCAAAACATGCACACTCATATCTAGAGCTTTGGTCTTCAAAGTTCACTAGACTGTTCCAAAGTGACAAGTTGTGAGATAACCCTCAAATCGTCTCTTCACTGCCAATTGTGGCCAGGTAAGCACAAATGAGGAAAGGAGGGTTCCGCTCACGAATCACCGTGAGACGGGCCTTTTAAAATTACCTTTCTCACTTGTCTAGCATAGGCACCATAAAGTCAAGTTTAGATAAACGATCGAATGCCCACAACCTTCCTCTGTCCTATTGAGCACGACAGTCCTTAGTTGGCTGAGTCTAAATATTTTTTTTAATAAGCTCAAGGGTAATGCGTATGCTTTTAGTGATTTTTGGGGTCTTAAGAAGGGTGATGAAATCCCCACCCAATCTGAATTGGCGTTATAGCCCCTTAAAGTCCGTATTATTTATGCAAAACAGTAACAAATATAAATCGAATACACTTGCAAACAACTTATTTGGCCGTGGCGCAAAGAATCCTGCACAAAAACAGTTTTATTGGAGAGAGGAAGAGAGTTTGTGCAAAGAAGAAACTTGCAATAAGCTTGCATTGACTTATATATATTCAGTTTTAAGAACTATATTTTTTATGTTGTGTTGAAACAACCATTTTATAATACAAAATAATAAATATCAAACTGAACAAAATATTAGTACATATAGAAAATATAATTCATAAGACTAACAACCTTGCGCCCTGTTAAATGTAATTGGATTCCATTATAGAGAACAAAAATTGTTTAGTTAAAATTTTGTTATCGTAAATCATATATACGAGAAGAAGAATCATTTCGGGGCAAAAATTGATTTTTCAAGTCTATACATGTTTTTTATTTCAATTTAATACTTGCTAAAAATATAATTAGGAAAGTCGTTAGGTAAACATTTTTCGATTACATTTAAGTTACAAACACACTCACACGTTTGTGCATATGCATATTTGTTGATTACAACATACGACTTTTAAGCATATATGAAAAAATTTTAATAGTGATATTTGAGTTAGAAGTCATTTCTATGAACAGGAATTAAAATTACTAGTACTTCCATTTCCAAATTGTAATTATAAAGTGAAAAAATAATGAATAATAATTAAATGTTAACTGAAATTAAGATAATAGTAATGTTTAGAAAATAAATTTAAAAAATGAACCTTCAAATTTCTTCCCTGTACTTGTTTTGGTCTCTTCTTCCTGTTTAGAGCCCCTGAACCTTGGTTTGGTCACTGAATTTGCTCCAGAAATTTACAGCAAGCCGTGGTTCCGTCTTGATCCTATCCAGCAGCTCCTCACGACTATGGTACTGAACTTGACCTTCTTCCTAAACTCCACATTTGCACAAAATAAGGGTAAATGGAGAGTTGTTGTTTCTTCCTAAACTCCACACTTGCACAAAATAAGGGTAAATGGAGAGTTGCTGTATGGTATAGAGCTATTTATAGTAACGCCGCATTTAATTAATAATATGAGCACGGGTTTCTGAAACACGCCCTCATTTAATTATTGAAGAGGGCGGATTCTAACGCGTATAATACAAAAGACACAAAATAATGTGACAAGACGCAAAATGATATAACAAGACACTATAATACGGGAATCCAACAAATATGAGGGCGGGTTCCTGGAACACGCCCTCATTTAATTATTGAAGAGGGCGAGTTCTAATAACCCGACCTTTTCGTTCGATAAAAATACAAAACAATAACAAAATGATGTGACAAGATACTATAATACGGGAATCCAACAAATATCAGGAACCCGCCCTCATTTAATTATTGAAGAGGGCGGGTTCTTAGAACCCGCCCTCTTTCATAAAAATAAACTGATGTGACAATAATACTAAAAAAATAAAAAACTGATGTGACAACACTAATCGTTGAAGAAGGCGGGTTCCTGGAACCCGCCCTCCTTTCCCTATAAAACCCCGCCCTCCTCTTCACTGTGGTTTTTGTCAAATTAACTCTTTCGTCAAATTAACTCTGTCCAAAGTCCCTTCTCATATATAAAATCGTCTCAATGGAGAATCAACTATTCGACAAATCTCTTCTCGTTGGTCAAAACGAACACAGATCTTTTAATATATTACACGGAGAGGAAAGATTCAAAACTTATTAATTTTTTTTAATTACCCCTTTCTTTTAATTCTAATAGTTGAAAATAACATTATTTAATTTTGCAGGATGGAGATAATCTCACCGTCGTCACCCATAGTTCTGACAAGTGGATAGTTACCGACCAGCGAATAACCGAGCGGATTCGAAGGGCCGGATTTTATAAAGCTTCATTGCTTCGTCATATCCAAATCGACCACGCCCTCGTTACCTCTCCAGTTGAGCGCTGGAGAAAAGAGACCCACACTTTTCATCTAAGATGGGGTGAGGCCACTATCACACTCCAGAATATTGGCCTCTTATTCGATTTACGGGTCAATGGGCTTGGATTGGTCGGAGGAAAAATTGTTGGTCCAGATACCGACCACCCATACTGGGATACATATACCGAGTTTGCTCTCGCTTCGAATGAGACTGAATATCCGAAACGCAGGAACGATCTGACTATAAAGTCATTCAAAACTGACAGGTAAAAAAATTCATTTTGTTTTCCCTCTTTAGTGTACCTATTGCATATTGTACATTATTTCTAGCTTTAATATTTCACAAAAATTGCTAATATCAGGCACCAGGAGGCTACAGTAAGGGGTATAAGGTCAGTTTAAACTGGCTAAAATATACATTTACTAATATCCCTGATGAAGCCACCGATGAAGTCTTGGATAGACATGCATGTGCCAACATTCTGTACATGATCGGTTCTTGGTTGATGCCGGACCAATCGGCAACGCTTGTCCATCCGTTATACCTTGGCTTCCTTACGTTCTTTGATGTGTGTGGCCAATATACTTGGGGAGCAGGGGTTCTGGCATTTCTTTACAAGGAACTCGATAAAGCATGTGCTCCAACGAAGAATAAAATTTGTGGATGCATTACATTACTTCAGGTAAATTCCCTGTTTTTCACAGCTAGAAATTTGCAAAATTGTAATATTGGTTCTCTCTCTTATCATCTGACACTTTATTTATAGATTTGGTCATTGGAGCATATGTGTATGGGAAGACCGGATCGAGTTAAAATAACTGCCTTGGATACCCCTGGAAAGCCGCTCGGCTCTTGGTGGAATGGCAAGAAAGCGTAAAAGGCTCCTTGTCGAATACTTAGGTACATAGAGATGAATTGGATCGCATGGAGGCGACTCATGTAACCATAACTTAGGTAATTAAGTTTGTTTTAAAATTTTGAAATATCTTCATCACAATTTTTGTACTATGTTATTTGCGCAGTTCACGTGGACGCCTTATACAGCAGATCGTCTGCAAAGATTACCCGGCATATGTATCGAAGGAGAGCCGGTTTGGCGGGCTCGATGCCCACTCCTCTGCATTAATATCGTTGTCATGCACCTCCCGGATCGGGTGTTAAGACAGTTTAATAGTTCGCAACATATTCCTGTCCCGCCGCCTTCGGCTATGACAATAGAGGGAGACATGCGAGAAGGAAAGGCGGAGCGTGATTGGAGGGAGCATCATCATCAATATTTGCTGAGATGGGAGGATAGGAAGCGTAATATTGCCTTACAGCAAATAGGTGACCAAACAGCCACCGACGCTACCGAAGCATATCTACAGTGGTATAAGCGTGTCACCATAAGATATCTTTCTGCTCCCCCTAACGACTTCCCAAACATCGCGCGGTACGAGCCTAGAGGCCATGTGGAACGAGATTTGGTAAGTTGAATTCTTTATATTATATTACTTTTTAACATCCGGCGGTATGAGTCAATACTTATTTCTTATTTCTAATGTAACGACAGGCTCGTAGGTTGCATCTTATACAAACAATGGTGCAGGATCCATACCCGACTGATGCTGGTCCGGATACTTAGGCTCTATTTTCAACTGCAGACCAATTAATTGGTGGTGTATTCGGTTCATATAATATTCTTCCCCATTTATCGTCGGCACCAGAGCAGCAGTATGAGCCGGCACCGGAGCCGCAGCATGAACCGGCACCAGAGCCGCAACATGAGCCGGCACCAGAGCCGCAGCATCACGGAGATCCAGCGCAGCAGGATCAGTGGTTTGGATCACCATACCGTCAGCAGCAACCCTGGCATACCGGACAAGCGCAACAACCGGAGGAACAACAGTTTTGGGAGACCGGTTTTGCGCAACAACACCAGTCTTGGGGGTCAGGTTTTGCAGAACAGCCGTCTTGGGGGTCAGGTTTTGCGCAACAACATCAACTTTGGGGGTCAGAATTTGCGCAGCCATGGGACCCAGGTTTTGTGCAACAGCAGCCGTATGAAACCGGGACAGGTTTTTCGCTACAACTGTCCAGTTTGGAGACGAATTTTTCGTCCTACGTACAGTTGTTGGGAGGCAGCACATATCCGACACATGTCCTACATTCAGGATTTGCGGAACAACAGACTGTCCAAGATGCTGCTGAAGCCGAAGCAGAAGAGCAGACGCCGCCACCGCTATCTACCCAAGAAACGGGTGGGTCCTCCAGTCATCTCAGGAGGCATAGGCTTATGTCAAGCCTCCTCGGATTTCATAAGGGAAAGGGAAAAGGAAAACAATAGTTATTTACATTTTACAATCAGATAGGATTTTTTTAATTATAAATTTGACGGATTCATTTTGATATTATAAATTTGACCGTCGAGATAGAATTTACATTTTACAAACAGATAGGATTTTTTTGTATTGTAAATTTAACGGATTCATTTTGTACACCACATTCATATAATAAAATTTTATTATTTTATTCAAATTTTTTTCGTTTTTCCATTTATTTATTTTATAAAAAATTTATTCAAATTTTAATTTAAAATTCTATATTTATATAGGGATGGAGGGTGGGGACGAGAAACCGCCATATTTTTACAATTTAAATTCAACCCCACCCAAAAAATTTTTTTAAATCAAAACCATCCTATTTCAAAAAAAAAACCTGCAAGCATTTCCTTGAAGCAATGTGCTACAAAGATGCATGTCACTCTCATAAAGAGTAGGTATTCTCTCTTTGAGCCATCAATTTCCACACAACCATTTACTTTGTATGTTCAATTCAATTTGTGTAGAACACACTTGCCTTGCTCAACTTTTAGAAGCTGTTCTACTACATTTTCTACACTGAAAAGGGATTCTTCCAACTGCTCTCAACAAACACTTTCAGCCATATTGTCAAGGCTCTCTTTAATTTGTTTCCCCATCTGCCAACCATTCGACCATTGAACAAGGAGATGTCCTTACTCCATAAGTTTCCTTGTACATAAACTTATTTTAAAGGAAAAAAAACATATATCTCTCAATGCTCATCATCATGTCTCAAGTTTGGATGCAATTTTAAGATGACATCACACCAATCCAATTTTAAATCCCGTGGGCTATAGATATATATCGCTATGCAAAAGCCCATTTTTCTGCACGCAAAAAAATGCCGGACTTGAATATAAGAAAATATATCAGTTGAACATCATATAACGATTTTAAAAGTTTGGCGCATAGACAGAAGCCATTTAATCAATTTCTTACTATAGCAAACCGGTTCTAACCTTATTAGACGAGAGTATATACAAACATATATATGTCTCAGGCTTCATCACGACTTCGCAGAGCAACAAATAATTTAAAAATGGTATCATTGCTTTCAAAGCAATGATGACTTGAAGAACCTCCCTACTCCAATAGTTCCCTCATATAGCAACTGCCCAACATATAAAAGGCCTTGTTTTCCCAGTGAAAACACAAGAAGAAGAACAAGAGATATATTTGAGCCAAACAATGAGTAGATCATCTGAGCTCAAGCCTATCATTAGCAAGGCTTTCTGCTCTCCTACCTCAACAACTCTAATGGTTAGAAAGAGGCCCCATGTTGTGCATGGTGGCGGCTTTGTGGTCACTAACTGTTCTTCCTCAACCACGGTTTTCACCGTTGATGGCTGTGGAGTCATTGGCACCAAAGGGGAGCTGATCATAAGGGATGAAGACGGAGCTTCGATCCTCCGAATTCAGAAGAAGGTGAATTCACTCAATTAGAATTATATACATTCTGTTCTTATCTAGATTTAGGTCAAGTTCTGGAAAGCCCCATCATCGGCCGTTTCAGTTAAATACCATATACTTTCTAAATAGCAATTAAAAACGATACGATGAACTAAGCATTTTTCAAATAGCAATTAAATGCATTGTTAAGGTGTATAAAGGTAAATCGGCTAAAGGTAAATCGGCATATGGTATTAAACAGAGAAATGCTGTAATCTCATGGTATTTATTTGTAAAATCCAATTTATTCATATTTATTTGAAAACACGAAGTTCATGGTATTTATTTGCAACTTACCAAGCATATGCTAATCTATTTGAGAATGCTGAAAGTCATGAATCAATTAGTGATATATCATAGCCTTGATCTAGCCTGCTCTGATAACATTCATGCAGCGTGTTTAGCGTTTACTAAGTCGATATTTGCACAAATTTAGGGTGGTGCAGTCCAAGTTATGAGCAGCGGCAGCCAATGGAAAGGGTACATTACGGACGACGACAACGACGACGGACCGAACAAGTTGGCTTTCACCCTGAAAGAGCCAAGGAAATGCATATCAAGAAATGATGTGACTAGAGTTTGTATTGAGCCCAAGGCCCTTAACAAGCACAAGGGCTGGGACTTTGAGGTTCATGGATCCTTTGTTGATCGAGCTTGCACCATCAATGATTTCAGAAGCAATGTTGTGGCACAGGTAAATTTGATACATTTTTAGCTCAAAACATTATTTTTTGGTCCTAATTTTGAAATTTTAATACTTTGTCTCCAAATTTTGATATTTCAAATCTTCTCTCTTCTCTGGGAAATTTTTTGAAAACATATCTGTCCATTAATTTAAGGCATATAGAGAAATAAATTTTTCTTGAGCTTAAATTGCCGGGTGCCAATCCTGCACTCCTCCAAGGAAGGAGAGTGCCATACCAATTGATCTATTGATTTGTGGACTTTCTATATGAATTGTGCTTTTTTTCCTGGGGTGAAGCCTTTTGGGAATCGGATCGGCGAGCTCTCATTTGGAGAGAAAAGTTTCACCACAGCTGCTATGATTTATTGGTATATATTTTTACAAGAAATATTGCAAATAATTTATTTGGAATTGTAGGTAAGTGAAAAAATGGGAAGCAAAGAATTCTATCAAGTATTGGTGCAGCCTGGATATGATAAAGCCTTTGTTGTTGGAGTGATTGCAGTTCTTGATTACATGAATGGAGAGTCCACAAGGTGTTAATATCTGGGGAAAAAAGAATATATATTATTAGGCTTCATGTATTCCTTTTAATTGTGTAATTTTATCTTAAGTTATTAGGTGCAAATGATGTCTTCTTTGGAGAAAAATGTTAGTTCAATTGTTTAATGATGTAAGCAGTGAACTACCAACTCTTAACTATGATCAACCTATATTTGGAAATATATAACTATTAATTTCTGTAAATTTCATTTCAGCAATTAGTATAATGTTTAAAATTTCTCTTATTTTTATTGCTCTGTCTATTTTATGGATCTATCAAAATTCATAATCTTAAAAGTGGCTAAAATTTGTCTCAAATATTTATTTTCGGGCACGATACATAATAAAACTTTTTCTATATTCAACCCCAAAACTTTCATATACATCTAAAACTTCATAATTTTAAATAAGACCTTCATATCCTTTAACTTGTCTAAAAATGACCCCCATCGGTTAAATAGTTATTGATTTGCCTGATTAAACTGCTAAATTACTGATCTACCCTTAACAACCTAATCAACTCTCAACACATCCTTGTTTAGTATATTTGGTCCTCTGCAGAAAAAATAACCATTTGTAATTTGTAACGACCGTGTTTTCTAATACCTAATAAAATATATTCTATTTAAATTTCTAGTATCAAATAATTATTTACGTGTTTCGTTGATAGAAAATATTTTTTTTAAGTAATGTTAATAATTTTCAAAGAATTGAAAATGATTAAAGGAATTTTCTAAAATTTATTTATTGTTTTTATAGGCTTAAAATGTTTTAATAAAATTTTATAATGCCTTAAAATAATCTACATATTTCTATTATCGATTAAAATAATTAATTCGAAATTAAAAATGTTTTAAAGGATAAACTAGATTTTGATAACTAGCTAACACCATAAGAATGGATATATTATTTAGTTTTAGCCCAAAATTATTTTTATACTAAAGATAACAATAAAATATATTTTCTGAAATTTTTCCATAATTTTCCCATATTTTTAATTATTTTTAACAATTATTTTAAAACCAAATTCAATTTTTAAAATATAAATCAGTTTAGTATTTATATAAATAAATAAATAAATAAAAAATTCCCTTTAACCTGGACCGTTGGATCACAAGATCCAATGGCCCAGACCCTCTGTCGGCGCCCACGTGGTGGGGACCACGCGAAAACGCGTGATCCCCATACACGCGGGCACGTGGCGGCGGCGGCGGCTCTTGGCGGCGCGATCTCGTCCGGATCTTGATCCAACGGCTGAGATGAAGGACGGCGGCGGTAATCACGAGCTAATGATTCTGAAATCATTAGGGAGCGCGGATTTTGAGGAAGTTTAACAGAATTTTTGGATTTTATGGTTGATATTAAAACCCTATAAATACACACTTCAAACACTGATTTCTCACACCTCAGAACTCCGAAAATTCTAAAAAAAATACCCACGCCTTCATATCGACGACGCCAACGCTACGGCTCCACCCAAACACCAAGGAAAAATCTTAGCGCGAAGTTTTTAGCATTTCTGTACAAGGCAACGTATTATCCTCATCAGTCAACATCTCAACTCAAGGTAGGATTCCGCCATCCCTTTCTTACCCCGTCGTTTCTTCTAACTATAGTTTATACTGAAAATTGATATGAGTTTATGTATATCTGTTATACTAATATAATACCACAAGTTATCTCATGATTATTTGTACTAAATCAACATTAATCGCTTGATCTATATACCGTTCATATAAATTTCCAGTCTATGCAATCAATGATCCATTTGGTACAATATATGCATACATGCAATCAATAAAAATAACTACAACCATATCACACTGTATATGCACAGTAAAGAATTAATCTATAATTAATGCTAAATAATCACACATTCTCAAGTCTCAACTGCTATAGGATACATTAATTATAATTAAATCATATTCACATGTCTTGTGATGTATCATTGTAGCAACTATAAAGGATATGCCGAACGATGAGATGTTAATTATTTTACTCATGAATCATACGAACGCTAATACCATGGTCTTTACTAAAATTATAATATTGTTCATTTAAGAGCATATACACCCTTTTAAATAAAATGCCTTAAAGTTTCCCAAACTCGTATTTCCATAAAATGCCCCGAAGTTTCGAAAACCCGTCATCTCTTGAGTCTTGGGAAGCCGGAGTTAAGGCATCACTAAAATATCATGAACTTACCAAACTATACTGTTACTAAATTACCTTGAACCATGATGAAACCATTTCTACATTAAAACACCCCGAGTTTTCTAAATCCCGTGTTTTATAATAAAATACTATATGTCTTCCTTTCCACTAGGCCTGTGAAACCACGTTTATACTTGTCTCCTTATTGACTGGTAATCTTAACAATTTAATGATCATATTTAATAATCTTGTGCAATGACCGTGTGTAATGATCGTGTGCAATGAACGTGAGTAATGATCGTGTGCAATGTACGTGTTTCCGTGATCCCGGGCATAGACGGGATAATCTTGTTTCCGTGATCCCGGGCATAGACGGGGTAATCTTGTTTTCTTGATTTCGAGCATAAACGTGATGATAACTGTTTACTGACCATGTATTCGTGATTTTAAAATAAAACAGTGCAACCTAGCTTTGATATCCTGATGCACTTAAATGAACTTAAAAGACATAACTACCCTGTTTATCATAACTCGTTATACATTAAGAATTAAGCAACCTGTAGTATGAAAAGTAGTTACTAACCGACATCTTACCCACACTTCTACCTACATGATTGTGCGACATTACGTTTATCGGTTTAGTCTTTCTATACTATATTTTAACTCATTCTTGTTACCATATATTTTTCTCCTTGAGAATCATACTCGAGTTTAACTCGCTGACGAACGTTTCTTTTCCTTTTTCTCCCGAAATGTCCGTCAGCCATAGGAGAATAGTAGGACAGGACGACGGAGATTGAAGCTTCAAAAGAAGACTATGCTTCCATTGCAACGCACTATTAGGATTTTAGTCATTCATTTTTCTTAGTTGCCACATGTTTAGGGTTTGCTTTATTTCCTTTCTTGCTTTATCTGTGTAATGAGATTTGAAATTCATTGTAATAAATGCTGGTTAAGAAATAAATTTCTTTATTTATCTTGCATTTTGTGTACTCCTGCATTACTTTACACTTAGCGTAACTGTATTGAGTTGAGTTATCTCCCGGTATAGCTACGTCGCGGGCCTCGTCGCGTCTCCACTCCAGTATTTTTGGGAAGCGGGGCGTGACAGGTTTTAGTGGTGGCCCATGCAGGTCCAGTATGCCAAGGCATGACATTAACCAACCTTTGTTAAAAACCCTTGAATCCATCTTTGATACTTACTCGTTTTCCTGATATAGAATATGCTTCCCACTTCAACATCTGTCATTCCTCTTGAATCTGTTTTGAATTCGATTTGATCCTTGTTTCTTTTCAAGGCAATGGCTGGATGCAATGGAAACCGTAACAAGCGAGAACGCGGGAATGGCGACGGACAGGACATGGCTATGATGGAAATGATGCGAGGACTGCTTGAGAACCAGCAGCAGCAAACCGCCGCCCTACAGAAAGAATTGCTCGAGAGTCGCCAACAACAGGCATCTCTGATTGAGCAAGCTTTGGCCTCTAAAAATTGAGGGATGTCCGGAGTCAAGCAATATCGATCGCTACAACCCAAGTCATTCACAGGGACAGAGACACCACTCGAAGCTGAAGAATGGATCCATCACACAGTCGACGATCTCGGCGCCGCCCAAGTTCCAATCGAAGCTTGGGTAGACATTGCAAAGCTTCAACTAACTGAGAATGCTAGAATCTGGTGGCAGGCCGAGGAGGGTCGGTTAGTAAAACCGATTAACTGGGAGACTTTTAAGGAACGATTTGATGCTCAGTACTTCCCAGCGGTGGCACATCTTGAGATGGAAAGAAGGTTTGACCATTTCCAACAGGGATCTATGTGGGAGAAAACAGTTGATGAGCATACCGTGGAGTTCGCAATGCTAATCCGCTTTGCACCACACCTAGTGGCCACTCCAGAGCTACGTGCTAAACGATTCCAACAGAGTTTGGACTTGAAGACCCAGTCCGCAATGTCTACTACTGCCTACCGCACATATGACGAGATCCTCGACGCTGCCCGTAATTTCGAGGACCTAGAGAAACGAATAAAGCAAAAATAATCAGACGATCAGGAACAAGCGACCTGCCAGTGAGATTTCAGGAGGAACATCCTCAAGAACGAATAGAGATTTTCAGCCAAGAATACATGATGAGACATTTTTTTTATCCTTCCTCAATCATCTGCAACTACTGTAGTAAGTCGGGGCATCTCAAGAGGGACTGTCGAAAGATCAAAGGTCTCTGTTTGATATGCGGGTCGGCGGAGCATAGGGCAAACAGTTGTCCTCGACAGGAACCCAGGACTACTGTAGCATCCGGACCAGCAGTCTATAGAGAAACACGGCAAGGACTACCCTTACCCTCTCAGCGGCAAGTACCACATCCCAAGCGTCAAGTTTTCAGTTTATCAGCCATAGAGGTTGGATTCATGGAACATCCTGGTAACTCCTTTTAACTCTTTGATTTGTATCTGGTTATCATTGCTATACTTAAGTAAAATTTCACTTGCCTATCTTCCTAAACCAATTTCAATTCCCTTAGAGCTTTTCCTAGTAATCTTGTCATATCCAACAAACCTCATGACTTCTAAACTGTCCTTCCATATCAACCGTTAGGGCGCGAAGATGCTTTACAACAACGTATTCTTATCTTTCTTATCCTGTTACGACATCCTCCTTTAAGAAAATTTCGAGGACGAAATTGTTTTAAAGGAGGGTAGATTGTAACGACCGTATTTTCTAATATCTAATAAAATATATTCTATTTAAATTTCTAGTATCAAATAATTATTTACGTGTTTCGTTGATAGATTTTTTTTTTAAGTAATGTTAATAATTTTCAAAGAATTGAAAATGATTAAAGGAATTTTCTAAAATCTATTTATTGTTTTTATAGGCTTAAAATGTTTTAATAAAATTTTATAATGCCTTAAAATAATCTACAAATTTCTATTATCGATTAAAATAATTAATTCGAAATTAAAAATGTTTTAAAGGATAAAGTAGATTTTGATAACTAGCTAACACCATAGGAATAGATATATTATTTAGTTTTAGCCCAAAATTATTTTTATACTAAAGATAACAATAAAATATATTTTCTGAAATTTTTCCATAATTTTCCCGTATTTTAAAATATTTTTAACAATTATTTTAAAACCAAATTCAATTTTAAAAATATAAATCAGTTTAGTATTTATATATAAAAAAATAAATAAAAAATTCCCTTTAACCTGGACCTTTGGATCACAAGATCCAACGGCCCAGACCCTCTGTCAGCGCCCACGTGGTGGGGACCACACGAAAACGCGTGATCCCCACACACGCGGGCACGTGGTGGCGGCGGCGGCTCTTGGCGGCGCGATCTCGCCCGTTGGATCTTGATCCAACGGCTGAGATGAAGGGCGGCGGCGACAATCACGAGCTAATGATTCTGAAATCATTAGGGAGCGCGGATTTTGAGGATGTTTAACAGAATTTTTGGATTTTATGGTTGGTATTAAAACCCTATAAATACACACTTCAAACACTGATTTCTCACACCTCAGAACTCCAAAAATTCTGAAAAAAATGCCCACACCTTTGTATCGACGACGCCGACGCTACGGCTCCACCCAAACACCAAGTAAAAATATGAGCGCGGAGTTTTTAGCGTTTCTGTACAAGGCAACGTATTATCCTCATCAGTCAACATCTCAACTCAAGGTAGGATTCCGCCATCCCTTTCTTACCCCGTCGTTTCTTTTAACTATGGTTTATACTGAAAATTGATATGAGTTTATGTGTATCTGTTATACTAAAATAATACCACAAGTTATCTCATGATTATTTGTACTAAATCAACAGTAATCGCTAGATCTATATACCGTTCATATAAATTTCCAGTCTATGCAATCAATGCATGCATTTGGTACAATATATGCATACATGCAATCAATAAAAATAACTACAACCATATCACACTGTACATGCATAGTAAAGAATTAATCTATAATTAATGCTAAACAATCACACATTCTCATGTCTCAACTGCTATTGGATACATTAATTATAATTAAATCATATTCACATGTCTTGTGATGTATCATTGTAGCAACTATAAAGGACATGCCGGACGATGAGATGTTAATTGTTTTACTCATAAATCATATGAACGTTAATACCATGGTCTTTACTAAAATTATAATATTGTTCATTTAAGAGCATATACACCCTTTTAAATAAAATGCCTTAAAGTTTCCCAAACTCGTATTTCCATAAAATATCCCGAAGTTTCGAAAACCCGTCATCTCTTGAGTCTCGGGAAGCCGGAGTTAAGGCATCATTAAAATATCATGAACTTACCAAACTATACTGTTACTAAAATACCTTGAACCGCGATGAAACCATTTCTACATTAAAACACCCTGAGTTTTCTAAATCCCGTGTTTTATAATAAAATACTATATTTCTTCCTTTCCACCAGGCCTGTGAAACCCCGTTTATACTTGTCTCCTTATTGATTGGTAATCTTAACAATTTAATGATCATATTTAATAATCTTGTGCAATGACCATGTGTAATGATCGGGTGCAATGAACATGAGTAATGATCGTGTGCAATGACTGTGTGCAATGTACGTGTGCAATGACCGTGTTTCCGTGATCCCGGGCATAGACGGGGTAATCTTGTTTCCGTGATCCCGAGTATAGACGGGGTAATCTTGTTTTCTTGATTTCGGGCATAAACGGGATGATAACTGTTTACTGACCATGTATTCGTGATTTTAAAATAAAACAGTGCAACCTAGTTTTGATATCCTAATGTACTTGAATGAACTTAAAATACATAACTACCCTATTTATCATAACTCGTTATACCTTAAGAATTAAGTAACCTGTAGTATGAAAAGTAGTTACTAACCGACATCTTACCCACACTTCTACCTACATGATTGTGCGACATTACGTTTATCGGTTTAGTCTTTCTATACTATATTTTAACTCATTCTTGTTACCATATATTTTTCCCCTTGAGAATCCTAATCGAGTTTAACTCGCTGACGGACGTTTCTTTTCCTCTTTCTCCCGAAATGTCCATCAGCCATAGGAGAAGAGTAGGACAGGACGACGGAGATTGAAGCTCCAAAAGAAGACTATGCTTTCATTGCAACGCACTATTAGGATTTTAGTCATTCATTTTTCTTAGTTGCCACATGTTTAGGGTTTGCTTTATTTCCTTTCTTGCTTTATCTGTGTAATGAGATTTGAAATTCATTGTAATAAATGTTGGTTAAGAAATAAAGTTCTTTATTTATCTTGCATTTTGTGTACTCCTACATTACTTTACAATTAGCGTAGCTGTATTGAGTTGAGTTATCTCTCGGTATAGCTACGTCGCGGGCCTCGTCGTGTCTCCACTCCAGTATTTTTAGGAAGCGGGGAGTGACATAATTTATGAAGGCAGGTTCCAAATGGTTAAAGAGAAAGATCATTATAATCATAATTATATATGGGTGCAATTCTAATGGGTGGTTAGATATTGGAATTTGAAAAGAAAAAGAATGGTGTTGATGGAGTATGGAAGATGAAGATAAGGGTAAAATAGTCATTTTAAATGAAATTTGAATGGAAAACCAATCATGGGGACCAATTTAGACAACTTATATGATTTGGAGGTCTTATTTAGAAATATGATGTTTTAGAGGTCTTACTAGAAATACGAAAGTTTTAGGGTTGAATATAGAAAGACAAAATATAAAACTAATCGCATCAAAGGATAGTTTAAAGTATTACAACAATGGCATTTATTTAAGGCTTAATTCCAAAGATCTACCAGCTACTTTGGTTCAGTCGGTAAAAACTAACAAATACTCTTAAAATTACAAAAAACTACCACAAAACTTTCAAAAACTACAAATGACTTGTTGTAAAAATAAAATATATATTATATATAGGATTATTTGGTTTGGAGATAAGATGATGGAGAGACAAAACTTGATTGCCTGAGTCGAGAATCACTATATCCTTAAGATAATATCTGCACCCTATACTGTAACGAGTTATAGCAAATTTATCTCCTAAGATAAAACATGCTCCAGAATAATTCTGTTGTTAAGTATTTATTTGCAGAAAAAATTACTTAACCAGAACTACACTAGAACACAAAAAAGAACAGAAGAGAAAAAGAGAGTGAGATGACGAAATTCTCTTGGAGTTGTTATACTTGAGAGTAAGTAGGACCTTCTATTTATAAATCTTGGATTATCCTTTTGGACTTGAATCAAAAGGCACATCCGGTGCCCTTTCGGTTCGAACCAGATCTGATTGTATCTTTTCGTTTGAATCCGTGACTATTCAGATGCTCACACCCGTTGGTTCAAACCGAACCGGTCCCATCCGCACATAGAATGAACTATTGCGACCATTCGAGTCCAAACTCCTCATTCTCTCCCATATTTCTGAACCATTAGGTTATACAAGCCTTGTTGAAAGAAACATCTAATATATGACTATATATTATATAAATTAAATATTTAGAAATTTAGAAAATTCCAAAATCCTCCCCCCCCTCCCCCACCATTTTCTAAATTATTTAAGTTTCTTAAATAATCTTTTTGTGTTCTTTGATAGACTATACATCAATAAAAATAGCCGTAACTTTGAATCTTTACGTAGTTTAACCATATCAAGTTTATCATGATATAGAGTAGCCATAGGTTTGAATAAAGGACCTTTTAGTGGCAAACCGGACATAGTAAATATATAGTTTACCCAATGTATGTTCTTTTAAAAAAAACCGCACAATTAATGGTATTGTGCGCTATCTTAGGTTTCATAAGTGTCTTTAAAGACAAGTGTTCAATTTTTGTAGAAGCTGCCTCACTTCCCACACTTATAGAGGTAAATCTAAAATAAACCCACTTGTATGATCTGGATGTTGCATAGATTCATTAAGGAAATATTTTCTAATCTTTGTTATTCTCCATACAAGCATGCACTTTTCTTGAGATGGTCTTGGTAATTAGTTATTTCCAAGAATGTGAGTGCATAACTAGTTACAACTACATGTGATTTTCCATTGAACCATAAGACTAGATGTTACTCTAGTGAATGGTTGGATTCCACACATAGGCTATCTTTTATTCTAAAAGCTTTAAACACATCTCTCATAAAGTCTTCCATATTACATCCCTGCCTAGGCCTTTTGTGAAAGGATCCGCCAAATTTCCCTTTGACTTTACATAGTTAATAGTCACAATTCGTTTTTCAATTTGTTCCTTTATATAACTATGTCTTATATTTATATGTCTTGACTTTCCATTATACACCTTATTATATACGCTCGTGATAATGCAGCGTCATTATCATATGAGATCAAAATAGCTACCACACCCCACTTTCTAAAATACGGAATACAAGAGTGACTAGGTCTGCAGTGCTTCTACAGTCAAAGAATAATCATGTTGTAGTCACACTTTGGTTTCTAGCAGTACATTGTAAGCAGTAAATGCAGCACTAATAAAGAGAAATACATTCACTAAATCTATCATAAGTAAATGGATCAGAGTGCAACGGGTACAAGTAAAAGAAATAGCTAACTAGATAATGATGAAGGAAAGATGGCTTTGACGTCGCTGGTCTAGATCTTCGCAATATCCTCGAAGAAGGTAGGTCCTGATCTGGGTAAATTCCACTGTCCGCTCTGAACATGCACACTCAGGTCATCAGGGCGACAAAATATAGCAGTATAACGATGCATAGTATGATACAGCAACAATAAATATGGACTAGGAATTATAAACGATAACACAAAAATATGAAACAGTACGAACAGATGGGCAATATAACATAGGTATCATGATAATATATCAAAGGTCTGGCACTTCTATTTTAACATGTTTGTAGTTCAATAATGAACGTATGCATGTATACGAGAGTAGTCCGATATAAACGCCACGGACCAATGACACATTTAGTATAAGGCCCCGTCAAACCCCACGAGACATCATACGAAATTCATGTTAGACGAGTTTTAAATGGACTCTCGTGCCACGACATGAATTCATTACCCAACTACCCCTTATCCCCGGTTAAAGTCATGTTCATATATCAAATTGGTTGTGTACAAGTATGTATCAATTTCATTGTTCAATCACGCTTTCACTATTATCAGATTCGCCACTTTCACTAACGTACTTGTCACACTCAATCGATACCACTTATCATTCGACAATGCGCTATAATCACTAGAATGTTAATGCAAATGATTACAAATCACTAAGAGTATAACAGTCGCACAATATGATAGAAATACAGTAAAATGGAATACAAGTAAAATGTGGGCAGCCAGTGTCATATAACTTGAAAAATTCACTATAAATCACACGTCAAGAATTGAGCAAAATAATATAAAAGGCATATGAAATATATTTGATTATCTAAGCGGTAAAATTAATTTCATGTCAATAGGCATTCAGGTTAAAAATTTATCATCATTTTAAATCAGCGATTAGTTGCTGAAATTCCAGTTTCAGAACTGAAAGTCCAATTTCACACGCAGTTTACTACGGATTTTATTTAGATTCAGGTGTTGCTCCAGTTGAATAAAACCTAGATCTATCTGTTGGTTTTCTAACTCATCAAGTGTATTAGTAATAGGCTCTGTGTATTAGGAGATATGTTTAGTTTAGTGTAAAGGTGAATAAACTGTCACTGTAGAAAACTACAGGATACGTTGATGATCTAAAATATATTTAAAATATCAAATGCAGTAAAATTGAATGAGACCAGAACCATAAGTTAGCTAGCTTAATTACCTAAGCGATGATGTAGGACTCCGCATATTTTCAGATTTATATAGGGATGTACAGATGTTTACAAACAGGCATTAATGTAAAATACTGCTCTGGATTGCAGTCCAGAGCCGTATTTCTCTCACGTTCTAATAGAATAACCTGGCCGTATTAAATAAATATTTACAGGGGGTTAAAGTTTATCGAGTTGGCTTAGATATTAGTCCTAGAACAATACGTTTCGATTTGTATTTAATTTACAATGAATTTAATAAAGCAACGAGTAGAGTAATTTCCAGATTTAACGACGCCTATTGGGGGTATCATTTCATGATATAAACGTCAATCTTTTATGTCTAAATTCTACAAGATATCATTTAACAAGGAATTGAAACTAAATATGAGAGATAGTAGTATTTTCAGTAAGGTTTTGATACACATGTCTGTTGGGGTCAAAAATTACACTCGGTTGACCAAGTCAAAGTCAATCCCAAGTAAACGGGCCCGAGCCCAGGTTAAGTGGGCCTATGCCTAAGTCGAGCCCCATGGACAGGCTCCCCCATGTCAATATGAAAATTATGTAATAAACAGTTTTGATGTAATTTTTATGAATAAATGAAAGAAAAATGGACATAAAACCAAATTTTTGTAAAGTGTATGACTCATGTGCAAAAGAAATGAGCACACGAGGCATGGGATGGGCAAAATGCCATTTTGTAAAGCCTAAGGGGCTATATGTAAATTTGTAAGACTACATAATGCAGCATGATAATGAAAGAAAAAACAGTAATTGATTCCCCTCAAAAGCTGGTTTCTGTACCTCCTTCACCTTACTCAAAGTTCTAAACCTTCTTTTTTTTTTGAATTAAATCAAGAGTTTAACACTTCTTTTTCCTAAAAGAAATAGTTTTTCACCGTAAAACCCTTAAAGGGGAGCTCGGATCTTCCATAAAATTCCCAAAATGTGAGATTTTTAAGTCTCACCCCCTTTTCTCCAAGATCCAGCCAACAGAGAGGAGGAAGAAGAAAACCCAACTCCAAAAACCCCACTTCGGGAAGATCCAAGGCTCAAGAGAAAACCCAGGGCTCAAGGGAGAAGAAAGGGGCCCCTTTCATCATTTCTGAAAATCTCTTAGGAGTTTAACTCCACAAATATATATATATATATATATATATATATATATATATATATATATATATATAATAATAATAATAATAATAAGAATAAGAATAATAATAATAAATCTTTCTTTTTAGGAGTTCAACTCCAAAAGTCAATTGGGAGTACAACTCCTGGTGCAGGGGCTAAGCCCCTTCATCCTTCTTTTAGGAGTTTAATTCCAAAAGTCAATTGGGAGTACAACTCCCAGTACATTGGCAAAGCCACTGTTTTCCGCACGCGCACAGCGTCCACGTACTGGGCGCGTGAGGCGCCGGCGCCCATGTGCCGGGCACGTGTGGCGCCGGCGCCTAGTGCCCAACGCCCGCATGCCGGGAACGTGAGGCGCTGGCGCCCACGCGTCCCTTGGATGCTATTTACCTTTTATATAAATATACATACTCCACAACACTTTCCCCGTTAGAAAAAAATTTCTAACTGGACGCTGCCCCGCATCCCACAAGAGGGCTGCTAGCCCCCTTGACCTCTGTCCGCTATTCGGGTAACGGGACACCCGAAAACTTTGCGAGGCCCTCCTGATATATCCAAAACCCTTAAAAACACAACACGCGCACACTGAATATCGAGTTCGCATGACCAATTTGACCCGTCAATTGGAGGTTCCCTCGCTCTAAAAGCGAAGGGTAATTAACGACAGCTTAGTCCGCGGCTGCCGGAGATTCGGATTTCCACAATCAATAAACCCCGGCCTACCCTGGGTAGGGGGAATCTATAATGCGCCCGACAAGCGACGCGCATTCTCATCTTAATGGGGTGACGAAAAACACCCTACAGATTCTGGCACGCATAGTAGGATAGGTCTTTCCTCTCTTATTTCGGGTTAAACGTTCATGCAAACTCAATCGACATACATATCCATATTTATACTAAAATAATGCTCTTTCATGCAGGATTTCAAACGATCAATTCTCAACAATGTCATCAAAGATGAACTCGGCTCTCAACACTGCTCTCATCTCCTACACGATGAAGATGGACGCCAGGACGATCCTCCCGGCTAGTCTCGGGCGACAATGGGAGGAGCCGCTGCTACCATTTGGCTCTATTCTGTTCATGCCAGCTAACGCCATCCTAGCTCCTCAAGCCCCGGTAACAGACCGGCCGGCCTCGAAAGGCAGGAGGCCGAATTTGGTGATCTCGATGGCACCACTACCCAAACGCAAGTCGATGTTTGAACTACTTTCCTTAGCCCCAGTTGGGGGAAATGCCATCAACACCAACAAAGTAATAAGGCATCTCGAGCAAGCTCCAGCGGTCCCCCTGACAACTACTCAATCGGATATCTTCTCTAAGCTCCCCGTCAATCGACTCAGGATGGCTTCCTGGATGATGGATGCCCGTCAAGCCCTCAAAATCGAGAAGCTAAGACAGAAAATGCTCAGATACAGAGCCAACAAAAGAGCCAGGGCTCCTGCGAGGATGAACTTCATGAGGTTCCAAGAACAGGGTTACCCCGCAACAACAGCTGAATCGGAAGTAAAGCTCGCTAACTCTTTTGAGCCACTGAAATTGGTCCAGAAGAATGCCATGACCTCAAGAGTCAAGAAAGTTGCGATCCAGACAGTGCCACCCAAGGACCCAGTTAGACCAACCGTCTTCAGTCGCATGTCCTTTCCAAAAGAGGAAGGACCACGACGAAGGTCCGAAAAATCAGCCGCCAAAGATAAAAAGATGGCTGGATATGTGTTCCACACTGTCTAGATGGTAGACATGCGCAGCAAGAGTAAGGACGGGGCCATCACATCTCAAATCCAATCTGGTGTGAATGTGGCTGCCATTTCCCAAGACCAGCTTTCTCTGGAAGATAATGAAAACCCTTTCAGTAAGGCTGATAAGTAGAGAGAGTCTCAGCTCATGAGGAGTCGGGCTCGGAAAGTGAAGATGAGCCAATCATCCGTCCCAAGACCGTAGAGCAGCAACTTCTCCAAGAGCTCCAAAAGCATCTCAGAAACAAAGACAAGGAGATGGCCAAGCTCTATTCAAAGATTGACGACTTGAAAAACGTCGTCTTACAGCTCATGGCCCAAATTGCCTCTTAGCCGCCCAATCAAGCGTAGGGCTCTGTTCATGAACCGGGAAACGGTGTCCCGAGGCAGCCAACGCTTGTTCCCTCAAATCCAAAAATGGGCGAGCCACATGAAAGCTGGCTGCATCCCATCTCGGGAAATGTCTTGACTACCGTAAGCCGAAGTGCAAAAAGATATCAGCAATAGTGGGAGCCGCATGAAAGCTGGCTGCATCCCATCCCATACCTTCTAACGCAAGATCAAATTATGGATTTGGTCGCCAACAAAGTCAAAATATTGGTAGCCGAAGCGCAAAAAGATATCAGCAGTAGTTGGAGACCATATCCTGCTCGGTATGATCTGGTAGAGTTTCCTAGCGGCTATGTCATCTCCAAATTCGGAAGATTTGATGGGATGGAAAATGTGAATCAGCACATCGCCCAATTTAAATCCTCATGCGGGAATACTGGAGGCAATGATGCGCTTCTTCTCCGCCAATTCATTAATAGCTTAACCGATGTCGCTTTTGACTGGTACGCGAGCATATCGGATGGCTTCGTTACTACTTTTGTCTAAATAGAATCTCTGTTGCGGCAAAGGTTCATGAGTGTCAGCGATAAGATCACCATTGCCGACCTCATAAGAACCAAGCCAAAGAACAACGAAAGCAGCATGGATTTTATAACCCGATGGCGCAATCTTTCCGTCAAATGTGAACCGCAGATAGAGTAGGACCAATCCGTCAATCTTCTCATCGGGAATCTCGGTACCTGGATGAATCCTTTCCTATGCACCGCAAGTCTCAAGACGTTCCAAGAACTGACCAAGAAAGTTCAAATGCTAGAGTGCTCAAAGAAGGAATTTTCCTCGGATTCCCAAAATAACAATAGGTCCTGAAGAATCCGAAAGGACGATAATTGCAAAGGCGGAAATTCCGACAATCCTGAATCTTTTAACACTTCGGCTAACCGAAATAAGCGAGGGATGAGCAGGCCTAATGCCAACCAGCCTCGGAAGACAGTGTTCGGAGTAGGAGGAGAATCTCCATTGAAAGAGAAGCTGGATAAGTTCTATTCTTTCAGAAGGGATAAAATCCGTAAAATATTCAAAAACGCCCTAAGAAACGGTCTACAATTGCCAGAATCAAAAAGACCGCAAGAAGCGAATATGACCGGCGACCCCAAATATTGCCCCTATCATAGAGTGATAAGTCATGCCATTGAGGATTGCTTCGTCTTCAAATATTGGGTTGAAAAGTAATACAAGGCAGGAGAGATAAAACTTTCTAAAGGCGTGTTAGCAAACAATCAAGCTGCGACCGCCAATTTCATACAAACGGAGACCGAAACCCTTCGGGAACCTGATTCTCTCAAACATCTGCCTTTCTCTAAAAAGAGCGGACCAAGGCAACAAGCTAAGAGACAAACGAGCAACATTGCAAACGAAGAAGCGATAGACGGGTCCACAACCCAAACGGTCCACATGATGGAGCCTAAAGGAACAATTCCCTCTATGCCTTATAGCCATAACGATGATGTGGTTGTTGCCATCCAACACCGGCTTGGTCTAGATGACGAAGAACCTGCTTATGCAATTAAGCAAAAAGAGCCCGTGGTTCCTGCAGAATCGAGCCCAGGCTCCAACAGTTGACCACCACATCGTTAAACTCAGAACAGTTGACCACCATGTCGTTAAAATAGAAACATTCGACTATCACGTCATTAAACTGGGAGTGTAAGAAAAAGCTGAAATGATGGGATAACTCGCAATAAAAATCAGTGGGTAAAATAAAGATGAAAATAAAGATGAAATGATCGGACAACCGCGAATAAATAGCCGAAATGATAGGGCAATCGCGAATTTTGCGATAAGAAAAGCTGAAATGATAGAGCAATCGCGGTAAAAAAATCCCATACCTCCAAATGACGAATGATGAGTCGCTCATGATACCATATTCCAGTGCAGCGATACAGACGCCAACCAAAATCCAAATCCCAAATTCCCAAATGGTGAATGATGAGTCGCTCCTAGTACCATATTCCAGTGCAGCGATACAGACGCCAACCAAAATCCAAAATCCCAAATGGCAAATGATGAGTCGCTTCTGGTACCATATTCCAGTGCAGAGATGCAGACGCCAACCAAAATCCAAATTCCTAAATTCCCAACGGCGAATGATGAGTCGCTCATGGTACCATATTCCAGTACAGCGATGCAGACACCAACCAAAATTCAAATTCCCAAAATTCTCCCTTCCCTACGGCCAGTCCCCAAGTGGATTACCGTATATAATCTATGGGCTCAAATAATTCTCATCACACCCATGCCCCACCGCAATCACCAGTCACGTGGCCGGTCTCCGCCCTTGGAATTATGCTCCATTTGGGAAGACCCACTCATGTGTCCTCACGATACATAAGAACAAAACTTATGAGATCCTCTCAATTCGTAAGAAAACACCTTCGTAGGATCCTTACAACTCATAAAGAAAAAAACACACTTGGGGGTCCTCACGACTCCTAAGAAGAAAACATGCCTACGAGACTCGTATGGGGAAAATACTTTTAAAGGACCTTTACGGCTCATAAAATTGAAAAGCCTTAGGGAATAGGGACCTATGCTTGTCTCCTAAGCCATCGCTCCCTAACAGGCAAAGACAAATGATGAATTGCTCCTAGCACCTGTGCTTCAGTGTTAGCAACGCTGATGCCGACCCTAACCCCGAAATTCTAAATCGATCTAATAGACCCTTAAGTCGTTAAACTGGGAACATATGACCTCTAAGTCGTTAAACTGGGAAACAGATGATCTCTAAGTCGTTAAACTGGGACATATGACCCCTCAGTCCGTTGGGGTCAAAATTTGCTCCCCAGTTGACCAAGTCAAAGTCAAGATCAACCCCAAGTAAGCGGGCCCAAGCCCAAGCAAGTGGACCTATGCCCAAGTCGAGCCCCGCGGCCAGCCTCCCCCATGCCGAAATAAAAAAAATAAAAAATCATGTAATAAATAATTTTGATGTAATTTTTTTATGCATGAATGTAAGAAAATGGGCATGAAGCCAATTTTTTGTAAAACTCATGGCTCATGTGCAAAAGAAAAGAGCACATGAGACATGGGATGGGCAAAATGCCATTTTGTAAAGCCCAAGGGGCTATATGTAAATGTGTAAGCCTATATAAGGCAACATGATGATGAAATAAAAAAAGAACTTTTCATTTTCCCTTCAAAAACCTAGGGTTCTTTTTGCCTCCTTCTCCTTCCTCAAGGTTCTAAACCTTCTTCTCATTTTCAATTAAATCAAGAGTTTTACTCTTCTTTTTCCAAAAATAAATAGTTTTTCACCACAAAATCCACAAAGGGGAACTCAGATCTCTAATCAGATCTCAAAAAGGAGAGATTTTTTTAAATCCCATTCTTCTTATTCTTCAAGATCCGGCCAACAGAGGAGGAAGAAGGAGACCCATCACCGAAGATCCCATTTTGGGAAAGATCCAAGGCTTAAGAGAGAAGAAAGGGGTTTCCTTGAGCATTTACAAAGATTTCTTGGAGTTTAACTCCACAAATTAAAGTTTCTGGGAGTTTAACTCCATAAAAAAGTCTTTTTTCCTAGGAGTTCAACTCCGTAAGTCAAATCGGGAGCATGTATCCCAGTACAGGGACCAAGTTCCTTTTCCTGCTGATGCCCAGCGCTTAACGCCCAGCATGCTAGCGCCCACGTGCCAAGCACGTGAGGCGCCAGCGCCCAGCGCCTACGTACCACGCACGTGAGGCGCTGGCCCCCACGCGTCTTTTGGACGCTTTTTACTCTTTTTATATATATGTATATATGTACATATATAGATACACACACTCCACGACACACAGGAGGGACCCCCTGATTTGTCTCAAAAACTATCTATTAACCGCAATCAAGAACGGCGTCGCTTTGCAGCTAGCCGGTGAGTACGGGTCGGTCCATAGGGATGTTGTGAATCTCCTAATCGCGCTAACGAGTTAATTCCGAAGGGTGTTCGAATTGGTTATTAAATCTAAAAACATAAATTAATCTATCTCTAATTCTTGCTAGGGTTAGGTCTAGGTTAAGTTTAGAAAGTCTATAAATCTCATCCAATGTTCAAAATAGCGATAGCGTGTTGCGTAGCGTTCTATTACTAAATAGCGAAAACGCAAAAAGCGTTGCGCATAGCGTAAGCTACATGAATTATTAATTACTACTATAATCATCTCATTTACAATAAATTATATTATTATAAACATATAAAATTGGCTTGGGAACATAGAAAAATAAGTAATATAACAATATTTTTTACAGTAGTAGTTTCTCTGCTCCTCGAAATTCCAAAAAAAAATTATTTTCAAAATTTTCAATACTTGAGTTCATATATATGATTCATACTAGATTAAACATATCGAAAATCAATTAAATAATCTCTATTTGAGAATCATGTCTACTAAATATGATTTCAAATTAAGAGGTTGGAACTTTAATTAAACTGTGTTCGTATAGTTTAGGATTAGATACTGAAATCTTAAGAAGTTCAATAGAAAATTTTATATGAAAATAGCGTACGCATAGCGTAGCGTATACTATTTGTTAAAAAGCGTAAGCTATTTGAAGAAAAAACGTAAGCTACTTTGTATTTGAGTTTTTTTTCCAAAGTTACGTAGCGAATATACTAAAGTATGCTACGTAGCGCAAAATAGCGAGCTACGTAGCGAGTTATTTTAAACATTGATCTCACCGCTTTCTATACCCATATGAAGATCTATGAGGAGTTATGGTAAATATTAATAAAAGGGATTAGGATGATTGGGAAGATTGTTCTTCCTCTAGATCCTTGTCCTTCCTTTCTTAATCTTTACCCTAACCTCCATGGAAAACCTTAAAATCCGGGCCTTTAGACTACGGTATCACCGCTACCTTGTGGGTAGAGTGCCGTAGGGAGCGGAATAAGAAGGTATGCATGGAGTTCTATGAAAATATATGACGGACAAGAAAGGGGATGAGAGATCTTCGTCTCTCAAACCTTCCCCAGATCTAACCCTAACAAGCGAGGAGACTACTCACTCATTAGGGAATTAAAATACATTTATCTAGGGCAGAGAATAAAAGATTAACTAGGGCAAGAAATTAAATTTATCTAGGGCAAGAATAGAAAATTAACCTAGGGCAGAAAATAAAGAACTTACAACTTAATGCTCGCCAAAAGAATTCTGAAATTTATTAATGAAGAGAGACATGAAGGAGGCATAGGAAATTACAATGATTAGAGTTCCTATTTATAGAGAATAGGAAACCCTAGGTTACATTTTGATCCGCATGTCTACAATTACAAATATAGCCCTAGAAATTCTTTTCAGCGCCGCATAGACGTTTTGGTAAAAAAACAATTTTCTTTTGTCTTCTTCTGGCCGCGGAACCGCGGCATTAGTAGGCATGGGCCGCGGTTCCGCGGCCCTTTGGTGAGATTAGATGATTAATTTTTCTGGGCTGGTTTAGGGTTCTTTGGGCTTTTCATTTCTTTAGTATTTTCTCCATTTGGGCTTCTACATTGGTTCCAGATCTTCAGTGAACAATTTGCAATGGATTTTTAACCGTTTGTCTTGATATTTTGGACCTTGCGTTGCCTTATTGATTGTGAACTGTTCTTCGTCTAGGCTTGACTAAGATCCTCCTATTTGTTGGTCAAAAGTCCTTCTTTTGTGTCGTCTTTTGTCTTTTTCACTGTTTTCGCTCCAAGAACCTGTAACCTGTAACATGTAGCAGACATGGGTCAAAAGCACCTGTTTTCATTGTAAAAAGAATAAGAATGGGGAATATAATAATACAATATTATGGTGTGAACAAATACCCCCAAACTTATCTTTTGCTCGTCCTCGAGCAAACTTATTTTTATTCACTAAAATCCTAACCACACTTTCGCAGGGAAATGCGATTGCACTGAGCACGTGCAACAAGCCGTTAAATCTCTAGGTGTCCCTAGTAGGAGGAGTGTTGTCTCCTGAGGATTTTCAGCGGATACTACCCACAAAATCCTATCAATTTGGTTTTTTCGACTTTTGTTTTCCAATTAAGTTTTCTAACAAGGAATTCTATTATCTTCGACCCGTAAATTATCCACCCATATTCTTCACACTTTCTCATCATTTAACTTAAGATTATATATGTTATGCAGAATTACTTAGCTTTCGGCATTTCTTAGGTTTTACTTCTAGGGTTCCATCTCCACTTAGGAATTTCTATCAACTCTACTAAAGATACAAGTTCTATTCTTCACTCCTTTCTCTCATCTAAACTCCAACCACATATCCCTACGTGTGTATAGATCACCCCTACACTTGGAAATTCAAATCAAGCAATCATACTCTCGTCTGTTGTCCAAAGCACTTCTTAATTGGTGAATTTTTAATTGAATTTTGCTTACACATCCTTCATGCGACTGTTAATACTTCTTGAGGTACCAACAACCGATTACAAGATGTGTTTGCACATTAAAGCGTAATTCCTAGTCTTGCAAAACCCAAGGCTTTTAGCAGTGACTCCCAAACCAGTTGGTCTAAGGCACTAGGTGATGAAGCACCCTCGCTAAATATTTTTTCTATTTTTTACAGCCTTAAGTAATCACAAAAACCAGTGTTCATTTTTTTTTATTCTTTATTCACACTTATATATTTTTTTTCATTTTCATTGTACTAAGGACTTTAGACAAGAGCATTTCAAGGTCTCTTCTACTATTCCAAGTTTCAAGGTGCGTGATTGTGCAAATTGTAGGGTATACATTTTCAGAATTTAGACTTAAGCTAGGAACTATTTTTCAAACTTATACTCTAATAAGAACATCAATACTCTTCCCTTGTTTCGACTTAGCCCAAGAAGTGAACCCAAAATTTGCCTATTTCTAAATAAACTACAAGGCATATACTTTCTACCATTAAACTTTAAGGAATGTTAGTTTTAGAGTTTTTAATTTACTAAGTCTAAGATCTAGTTGTTCCTAGCCAGTTAACCTATTTGTCAAACTCTAGTCAAATAAGCCAAAATTGAATACAATAATTTTTATAATTTTTGAAAAATTTCAATTTTTATGGGTTTTCAAATAAGTATGCAAATGCAAAAATATGTACAAATGAATGCGAAGGAAGAAGACGTACCGAGCATACCCCCAAACTTGAACTTGACAGTGTCCTCACTGTCATGCTAAACCAAGAGGGTCAAAATACCGGCACTTCCTTGTTTATTTATTTATAATTTTTTTTATATTTTTAATGTTTTGAATTTTTTTTTAATTTTTTTATAGAAAAAGAAAACAAAAATATATACATATATACAACAAGGTTCCCCCTAAACTTAAGCTTGGCCTTACACAAGCCAAAGATTAGCACCAACCATTCAAAAATTTTATCGTGGTAACGGTATAGTTGGTGCAAGAATGGGGTGTGAAGGAAAGAAATGAGAAACATGCGAGACCGTGTGGAAAGAAGAATGGTAGAATATGGTCTCGGTGGAGGAGAAGAATGGCGGAAAGGAGAAAGAAGAGTCGCGCGATCTTGAGGGTGTAAATCGAGTGAATAAGTTAGCGCAATTTATGATGAACGATGTGTTATAAACGATTGCGCTAACCTATCAACCCGTCGGGAAATGGGGTCAAATCCCTCAAGATTCGCAAGAAAACATGGGCACGCCAAACTTGGTATTGGAAATGAAAGAGTAACGGTCACTTGCACGGTCGGAACACTAGGAAAGACGAAAGGGAGTGAATTAGGGATAGTATCATTCTCACCGTAGTAAACTGTCTCGAACTTAAAAGATTCCATTAATGGTTCGAAACAACTATAAGCAATCGAGTCTGGTAATTCAATTAACTCATCTGAAAATGTGAAGGACTCGAACTCGGGCGGTGAGTCATCAACATCGTCCGAAAAAGTGAAACACTCATAATCATTATCGTTTGTGAGAACTGTGTCAGATTCAAAGGAAAATTTTTCAAACTCACAGTCTTCAAGCGTGATCTTGTGCGTGGTCGGAACGATGGAAAGGAGGGAGGGTGATATAACAGTTAAAGGATCGGGAGGATGAATTGGAAAATCAGACACATCAAACAGAAATGATTCAACCTCAATATGATCCTCAAAACTCTCCTCAATACTATCCTCAATATTTAACTCATTCATGCCATTATCATCAAAATCAAGACGCATATGAGATTCGGGAGAAGCATTTAATAACTCGGGATGATGATTTGGACATAAAATATTAATCAAATCTACGGGTTCATCATCCAAAATATTCCCGGCGTCTAAATCCTCAATCAAGTGAAAATCAATTTTCTTAGACACCTCATCAAAAGCATGGATATTTATCAATTTAGGTTCTAGAGTGGAGGTGTAAAGGTCATACGGATTAGGTGCGGTTTCACTCGAAAGGGGTTCTTCACAATTTGGCAAATCAAACACTACAAAGTCGCACAACTCATCATTTTGGACACATGGTTGAAAACTGGAGTTATTGGATTCAATTGGGTATGGGTAGGTTTGATTTGGACATCCTCTCACATTCTCACTCTGTCCAACAGCCTCCTTATACATTGAAAAATTTGAAGCTAGTGGGAAACTAGCTACCGGTTCACTAGGTTGCATAAGGGCGGCCACAGACGCTTCCACATTCCTAGTCATTTTATTTGTTGCTGCGATATACGCCTCCAACGACTCTTCCGAACTAGACTTGGGTGGTAAGGGGGTTTCGGTAAAAGATTCAAAATGGTGTGGATATGCAAAACTCCTAACAGGCTGTGTAGAAACAGTGTCTAGTGAAGGTGAGAAGGCCGGGAAGGACTGATAGGAAGTGGGTGGTAGGACAGGGGTAGGGTCAACATGTGGATAAAAAGGTGAATAGTCTTGTTGATCCCTAGAACTGGATGAGTGGAGAGGGGTGAAAGATCGGCTGCGAGATTGAGCAATATGCTCAGCAATGGACATCGGCTTAGAAATTACAGCAGGACTTGGAAAAGTTGTGTCAACATATGTAGGTGGTAAAGATGGACTTGGTCGACACAAAGTGGGTTGAAAAGTCAAACTGTTTCTCCTAGACGCCTCTATTTGATCTTTCAAAGATATTTTTGGCAAGGAGGGGTCGTCTTTAAATTGACCGAACAAATTGACATACGACGCAAAATTAGGTTCGGGATACCAAAGTTCGGCTAATAATTTATTATATGGGGTGCCCATGTTGTAAGAAAGGGGAAAGAAAGAAAGTTTATGGTGCAAGGATATATTTGCGGCCAAAAAAAAACTTTGCAAGTTTCTACAAAATTTTCCTTATCCTTTTTTTTATTCTTTTTCTCTTTATTAGGAAAAATTTGTTGCAAAAAGATTTTCAACACAAAATATGCAACAGCAAAATATTACTTGCAATCTATTTTATTTCAAGCGGGGCCCAAAAATCCTGCACAAGATCGTTATTTGGAAGGGAATATATTTCTAAAGTGCACAAAATCCTGCAGGCATTTCCAGAAAATATATTTCAAAATATACAGAAAAGAGACAGTGGGGCTTACAGAAAAAATTTCCTCAGATGAATCCTCGAGATAGCCGCGTTTCCGCCGCAAATTTGCTCTAACACCGCGGTTCCGCGGTCCCCTGAACTCTTTGGATCCCTAGAAAAATTTTGGTGCGACGATTCGACAAGAAGGCCGCGGTTCCGCGGCCTAAGGTGGGTTTTGGCCGCGAAATCGCGGCGGGATGGGGGGTTCACTGCTCCAAAAAATTTGCACTGTTCTGTTGTTCAAAATCTCTTCTGTTCCGATATTTTGTTTCATGTTTTGCTTTCTGAAAATCTCCAGATTCGAATTTGTATATCTTGCAAAAATTCAACCACAAAGTATCCCTTCCAAAAATAACAAATTATATATATTTTTATATTTTTTTTTATTTTTTCATATTTGTATGATTTTTTAAATTTTATGATTAACCCGAAATCGCGAAAAGGAAATAACACGCCATCCCCGGCAACGTCGCCATTTGATTTATCTCAAAAACTATCTATTAACCGCAATCAAGAACGACGTCGCTTTGCAGCTAGCCGGTGAGTACGGGTCGGTCCACAGGGATGTTGTGAATCTCCTAATCGCGCTAACGAGTTAATTCCGAAGGGTGTTCGGATTGGTTATTAAATCTAAAAACCTAAATTAATCTATCTCTAAGTCTTGCTAGGGTTAGGTCTAGATTAAGTTTGGAAAGTCTATAAATCTTACCGCTTTCTATACCCATATGAAGATCTATGAGGAGTTATGGTAAATATTAATAAAAGGGATTAGGATGATTGGGAAGATTGTTCTTCCTCTAGATCCTTGTCCTTCCTTTCTTAATCTTTACCCTAACCTCCATGGAAAACCTTAAAATCCGGGCCTGTAGACTACGGTATCACCGCTACCTCGTGGGTAGAGTGCCGTAGGGAGCGGAATAAGAAGGTATGCATGGAGTTCTATGAAAATATATGACGGACAAGAAAGGGGATGAGAGATGTTCGTCTCTCAAACCTTCCCCAGATCTAACCCTAACAAGCGAGGAGACTACTCACTCATTAGGGAATTAAAATACATTTATCTAGGGCAGAGAATAAAAGATTAACTAGGGTAAGAAATTAAATTTATCTAGGGCAAGAATAGAAAATTAACCTAGGGCAGAAAATAAAAAACTTACAACTTGATGCTCTCCAAAAGAATTCTGAAATTTATTAATGAAGGGAGGCATGAGGGAGGCATAGGAAATTACAATGATTAGAGTTCTTATTTATAGAGAATAGGAAACCCTAGGTTACATTTTGATCCGCATGTCTACAATTACAAATATAGCCCTAGAAATTCTTTTCAGCGCCGCATAGACGTTTTGGTAAAAAAACAATTTTCTTTTATCTTCTTCTGGCCGCGGAACCGCGGCATTAGTGGGCTTGGGCCGCGGTTCCGCGGCCCTTTGGTGAGATTAGATGATTAATTTTTCTGGGCTGGTTTAGGGTTCTTTAGGCTTTTCATTTCTTTAGTATTTTCTCCATTTGGGCTTCTACATTAGTTCCAGATCTTCAGTGAACAATTTGCAATAGATTTTTAACCATTTGCCTTAAAATTTTGGATCTTACGTTGCCTTATTGATTGTGAACTGTTCTTCGTCTAGGCTTGACTAAGATCCTCCTATTTGTTGGTTAAAAGTCCTTCTTTTGTGTCGTCTTTTGTCTTTTTCACTGTTTTCGCTCCAAGAACCTGTAACCTGTAACATGTAGCGGACATGGGTCAAAAGCACCTGTTTTCATTGTAAAAAGAATAAGTATGGGGAATATAATAATACAATATTATGGTGTGAACACCCCCGTAAAAACTCTGCAGGTCTCCCGATATATCCAAAACCCCTTCAAAACACAACACTGCACATTAAGTTCACATGACCTGTTTGACCCGTCAATCGGAGGTTCTCTCGCTCCAAAGGCGAGGGGTAATTAACGGCAGCTTAGTATGCGGCTGCCGAAGATTCGGATCCCCACAATCAATAAACCTCAGCCTAGCCTAGGCAGGGGGAATCTGTAATGCGCCTGACAAGCACGCGCGTATTCTCATCTCAATAGGGTGACGAAAAACACCCTACAAAGTCATTAAACTGAGAACGAGGGAAATCCCCTCACGACAAATAATTATTCGCTCCTGGTACCATATTCCAGTGTAGCGGTGCTGATGCCAAATCAAAACCAAAATCCCTAAATCCTCTCATGGCAAATGATGATTCGCTCCTGGTACCATATTCCAGTGTAGCGATGCTGATGTCAACCTAAATTACATCAAATTAGCAAGTCAACTTCAACCCTGACACCGTAAGGAGTGGAGAAAGTCAAATCAAGCACCGACCGTCCAAGTCGCAAAAAGGGCAGCAACGACCTCCCCGTCGGAATTATGCTTCGACTCGAAATCAATTCAACCAACGACCTCCCCGTCGGAATTATACTCTGTCTCGGAATCAAGTCAACCAACGACCTCCCTGTCGGAATTATGGTTCGACTCGGAATTAAGTCAACCAACGACCCCCCTCCCCCCCCCGTCGGAATTATGCTCCGTCTCGAAATCAAATCAACCAACGACCTCCCTCTCGGAATTATGCTTCGACTCGGAATCAAGTCAACCAACAACCTCCCCGTCGGAATTATGCCCCGTCTCGGAATCAACTCAACCAACGACCTCCCCCTCGGAATTATGCTTCGACTCGGAATCAAGTCAACCAACGACCTCCCCGTCAGAATTATGCTTCGACTGAGAATCAAGTCAACCAACGACCTTCCCGTCGGAATTATGCTCCGTCTTGGAATCAAGTCAACCAACGACCTCCATGTCGGAATAATGCTCCATATCGGAATCAAGTCAACCAACAATCTCTATGTCGGAATCATGTTTCGTCTCAGAATGCACCCCGTGTAGAAATTATGCTTCGCCTCAGAGTATCAATCTTCCCTGTTGAAAATATGCTTCGCCCCGTAGTATCCATCTTCCCTGTCAAAATTATGCTTCGCCTGAGAATCAACCTCTACATCGGAAGGGAGAAGAAAGGGGTCCCCTTTCATCATCTCCGAAAATCACTTAGGAGTTTAACTCCACAATATATATATATATATATATATATATATATATAATAAATCTTTCTTTTTAGGAGTTCAACTCCAAAAGTCAATTGGGAGTACAACTCTCGGTGCAGGAGCTAAGCCCCTTCATCCTTCTTTTAGGAGTTTAACTCCAAAAATCAATTGGGAGTACAACTCCCAGTATAGGGGCTAAGCCACCTTTTTCCGCAGGCGTCCAGCGTCCACGTGCCAGACACATGAGGCGCAGGCGCCCACGTGCCGGACATGTGAGGCACTGGCACTCTACGTCCACGTGTGGCGCCCAGCGCCCGCATGCTGGGCACGTAAAGCGCTGGCGCCCACGCGTCCTTTAAACGCTATTCACCTTATATATATACACATATATACATACTCCACAACACTTTCCTGATATATCCAAAACTCTGCGAGCCCCCCCTCCCCCCGATATATCCAAAACCCTTCAAAACACAACACACGCACACTGCACATTGTGTTCACATAACTAGTTTGACTCGTCAATCCGACGTTCCCTTGCTCCAAAAACGAGAGGTAATTAACGGCAGCTAATTCCGCGGCTGCTGGAGATTCGGATCCCCACAATCAATAAACCCCGGCCTATCCTTGGCAGGGGGAATCTGTAATGCGTCCGACAAGCGACGCGTATTCCCATCTCAATGGGGTGACAAAAAACACCCTACAATGTCAACTAGCAATTATCATGAAATTTGCAACACGAAATGTCGGTTTTATTTAATCGATAAAACGAACTTTAATTCACCTATATAACTAAACCATATCGTTATGCGATAGCAAATCCGAATCGGGTTCCACTCACAACAGTTACAAACAAGAGTTTACCAGGTTACGATTCGATTAAATATTCATGATGTAAACATACATACATACATACACAAATATATATAAAATATATATAAGTATGGATATACGGTTTAATTAATAGTATTAACTTTAATTAATTAGCATGAGTAGCTGGTGAAAGGTTTCCACTTGCCTGGCGCTCGATCGATGGATTGGGATGGCGACGTCTCCGGCAATGGCAATGAATGACACGGCAGCAATGACAAGCACAAGAATAGCAACAGAAACCGCAACAAGGTGAGCTCGGTTCTGGGACGATGGCGCGACTCGGCATGACGACGGCACAGGGCAGCGACAAGACAACGACGGTCCAGGGAATGCACCGGGGTCGTGTTGCATTGAGGTGTCCGTATGGGTTGGTGACGATGGTTGTGTGCTTCATCTTGGGTTCAACGGCGGTGATGGGTTTCGATGGAGTTCTGGGCGACGATGGCGATGAGAGGAGATGGTGCTCAGTGAAGGCAGCCGGAGCTGGGGTGTTTGAGAGGGGAGAAACAGGTAGTGTGGTGGTGATGGGTTACCGACGGCGATGGCGGTGCAGCTGCGGTGACAGAGAGTGTGAACTTGAGAGAGAGGGGCTTGGTTGTTGGAGTGGTGGTGCGTGGTTCTTTGCTTCTTAAGGAGGAGGGAAGATGTGAAGCAGAGCGAGGTGGTTGTGGTGGCGTCAGCGAGAGTTCAAGGAGGTGGTGGCCAGCGGCATGAGGAGGTTGCAAGGGGGTTGGTGATGGTGGTAGTTGGTGCAGTGGTGGTGTAGGGGCTCTAGGGGAGGCTCGGTTGGGTTAGGGACTGAGCTTGGGAGAAGGAGATGGTGGCATGGAGGTTGCGGCGACGAGTTCGGCGGCGTGATGGGAGGTGGTTGACGGTGAGGGTGAAGAGCTCAGAGTTGGGGATAGATAGAGGGAGAGAGGAGTTGTTGAGGGTTTGGTTGAGGTGAGCGTGAGAAACGAGCGGGAATGTTGGGGTGAGGCGAGGTCAGGGGGAACGATTCGTGCGGGCAGTTGCGAGGGAGGAGGAGCGATAAGGGCGGGAGCTCGGGAGGAAGAAGACAGAGTGGGTTCGGGTCGGTTCTGGGGGGAGTAGGCTACTGGACCTGGCCAAGAAAAGAGAGAGAGGAGAATAGGCTGGGATTTAGGGTTAGGAAAATAGTTAGATTAAGGTTTATAATTAGGATATTAGAAATTAGAGAAATATAATAGAGGAATAATTGGAAATATTTGCAATAATTTTAAAAGAGAAAATAGGGAAAATATTTTTTTTTTAAATGCGGATACAAGGAAAATATTTAGGGAAATTATTAATGGAAATTTTATCAAAACACGAAATATTTCGTATAGAAGATACCGGTTATTATAATAGCAGATATTGGTTTAGACCATAGAGTAATCTCTAGGCCATTCTGCTTCCTTTATTGCTATTGTCAAAGCAATAAATTCAGATTTCATAGTTGAATGTGAAATCAAAGTTTGTTTCTTTGAACCCCAAGAAACTGCTCCTCCGCCTAGGGTAAAAATCCACCCACTTGTAAATTTTGATTTACCAGAATTTGTTATCTAATTTGCATCTGTGTACCCTTCTAATACTGCAGGATGTGCACTATAACTTAATGCATAATTTATTGTACATTTTAAATACCCAAGTACTCGTGAGACTGCATCCTATTGAACTTGTCTAGGATTATGAGTAAATCTACTTAAAACTCGCAAAAGCTATATCTGGTCGGGTATAGTGCATTGCATATATAAGACTAGCTATAACACTAGCATATTCTAGCTGTGAAACACTCCTTTCTTCATTATTGGTTATCTTAATAGAAGGATCATATGGTGTTGAAGTTATTTTACAATTTTCATGATTGAATTTCTTTAGTATTTTCTCAATATAATGAGACTGAGATAGTAAAATTGAATCAGAGAATTTTATAATTTTGATACCCAAAATTACATTTGCTTCTCCCATATCTTTTATATCAAAACATGAATAAAGAAATTTCTTTGTTTTTACAACTATTTTTTCACCACTACCAAAGATTAGCATGGCATCTATACATAAACAAATTATAACACATTTTTCTTATTTTACCTTAGAATATACATACTTGTCGAACTCATTTATCTTAAAACCATTAGCAATAATAGTTTTATCAATTTTTTTATGGCATTGTTTAGGTGCTTGTTTTAGGCCATATAAAGATTTGACAAGTTTAAAAACATTGTTTTCTTGACCTTTCAAAACAAAACCTTCGAGCTGTTTCATGTAAATTTCTTCTTCTAAATCACCATTTAAAAAGATTGTCTTAACATCCATTTTGTGTATAACTAATTTATATATAGATGCTAAAACTATTAATACTCTTATAGTACTAATTCTAGCTATTGGTGCATAAGTGTCAAAGTAATCAATGCCTTCTTTTTGACTAGAATCTTTAGCTACAAGTCTAGCTTTGAATTTGTCAATAGAACCATCAAGCTTAAGTTTACGGTTAAATATCCATTTAGAATCAATGGGTTTACAATCAGGGGGTAAATCTACTAAAAATTAAATCTTATTTACTAGAATAGAATTTATTTCATCATTTATAGCTTCTTGCCAAAATCACAATCCCTAGAATTTATGGCTTCTCTATATGTCATAGGATCATTCTCAGTATTATAAATGCATATATTATCATCAGATTTAATATCATATTCAGTGGAAGATAAAATATGATTTCTATTTCCTTCTACTAAATAAACTATAAAAACTGGCCCAAAAGATTTTTTCAGTTCTTATTCTTTTATTTTTTCTGAGACTTGGTATTTCTTCCACTACAGATTTTATCATAGGTGTAGTAGGTTGAACATATTCCTGAACCTCTTCGTCCAAGTTTTCCTGTAATCTTTTTCCAGAGAGAGAAAGAATTCTCAAAGAATTCAGCTTCCCTTGACTCCAAAATTGTATTTTGGTCAATAGAATCCGTGGATTCTTTAGATAGAATTCGAAAAGTTTTACTATTTTGTGAATATCTAATAAAGACACATTTGATTGCTTTAATTCCTATTTTAGGTCTTTTAGGATTAGGTAATCTTACTAATGCTTTACATCCCCAAATCTTGAAATGTCCAAAAGAAAGCTTTCACCTTTTCAAATATTCATAGGAAGTCACATTAGTCCTTTTATAAGGTATTCTATTTAATAAATAACAAGCTGTTATGAGTGCTTTCCCTCTATAAATTTTTATTTAAAGCAGAAGATAATAAAAGTGAGTTAACCATTTCTACTAAAATCCTATTTTTTCTTTCCGCTATTCCATCTTGTTATAGAATATATGAAGCAGCGACTTGATGGATAATACCATAATTTTCACAAAAATGACTAAACTCATTAGACATATATTCTCCTCCTCTATCAGATCTAAGAATTTTAATTTTCATGTCTAATTGATTTTCTACTTCAGTTTTATATGCTTTGAACTTATCTAAACATTCATCCTTAGTCTTTAACAAATAAATATGACTATACTTAGAATAATCATCTATAAATGTAATAAAGTATCTCTTACCTCCTCCGGTTAATATTCCATTTAATTCACATATATCAAAATAAATTAATTCTAATAATTTGTATTTTCTTTCTATTTTAGTAAAAGGCTTTCTAGCAAATTTTTCTTTAATGCATAGTTGATATTTATCATTACCAGCAGGCAAGCATTCATGAATTAAAACTTAGTTTGGACATGGTTTTCAAACATTTATAATTAATATGTCCTAATCTGGAATGCCAAAATTCAAAAGTAGAAGAAACGGTATAAATAGAATTATCATTATCATTCATCAAGTTCATCATGTACATGTCATTGGTTACATAACATTTCCAACACACACACCACCCTTAAAGAGAATAATATTGGCACTCTCAAACATGACTTTAAAATCATATTTATTCAAAAGAATTACTGACACTAAATTCTTCCGTATTTTTGGCACATGAAGAACATCATTTAGAGTCAGTTTCTTTCTTGAAGTAAGGTGAAAAATCACTTTACATTTTCCTTTGATTTTAGCCGTTGAAGAGTTGCCCATGTAGAGTTTCTCATCACCATCAACTTCTTCGTAGGTCTTGAAAAGGCTCTTGCTATATGCAATATACTTTGTAGCTCCTGAATCTATCCACCATTCTACATCGCTTCCAACAATATTTGCCTCAGTAACTACTGCTGCAAACTCATCGTTGACCATGTTGGCTTGATCTTTCTTTTGTTTCAGAAAGACCCTACACTGCCTTTTAAAATGTCCAGTTTTGCCAAACTTCCAGAAAGCACCCTTAGGCTTTCCTTATTTCTGCCTTTTATTATTATCAAATTTGTTATTGCTGCCTTCGTTTTCAATTTTCCGCTTTAGGCCTCTCTTTTGAGATGCATTTTCAACAATAAGTGCTTTTGAAGAATTGTCTTGCATTCCTAGTTTATATAGATTGCAAGAATTTTCTTCCGCTTGAAGAAAATTTATTAGCTCTTTTATTGTAATGTCATATTTTTATGTTTAAGTTCTTTACGAGTGTCCTTCCAAGAGATTGGTAATTTTGTAATAATGAAGGACACTTATGAAAATTCTTCAAAAGAGTGACTCTCAACAACAATTTGATTCATAATAATTTGCAGTTCATGAACTTGAGAAATGATATACTTATTTGGAACCATTTTAAATTCATCGAAGTTTACAGACAAGGAAGTTTTTGTTGCCGGCCTCCTCTGTCTTGTAGCGAGAATCCAGATCTTCCAAAGTTGTCTTGCTGTAGACTGCATTGACTTCTGTAAGTACACATCGTAGAGGGTGTTGGACAGTCCGTTGAGAAAGTAGCCTTTGCACTTAAAGTCATCTTGTTCCCATATGCTACAAGTATAGAAATCCGTCGTAGTTTCATCATCTATTTCTTCTGGTCGTTTCTTCTTCAAAACATGTGTCACTTTGAGAGCCACGAGGAAGAAATACATCTTTCCCTTCCATCGCTTGGAATGAGTGCCAGCGAACTTGTCAAGTTTCTCGAGTTCTTTGGTTGCCGAAAACTTCCCCGTTTAAGATTTTTGTAAAAATAAAATATATATTATATATAGGATTATTTTGTTTGGAGATAAAATGGTGGAGAAATAAAACTTGATTATCGGAGTCGAGCATCACTCCATCTTTAAGATAATATTTGCACCCTATACTGCAACGAGTTATATCAAATATGCCTTACAAGATAAAACATACTCCGGAATAATAGGCGATGTTGTCAATCTTGACTTGAGTTTTACGAAAGCCTGTTCATATGCTTCTGACCACACGAATTCTTCATCTTTACGTGTGAGCTTGGTCAGGGGTGTTGCAATCTTCGAAAATACTTCAATAAATCTTCGGTAGTATCCCGCTAATCCTAAGAAATTTCGAATGTCCTTCACTGTCTTTGGTGTCGGCCATTCGCTTACCGCTGATACTTTAATTGGATCCACAGAGATTCCTTCACCTGAAACGATATGTCCGAGAAAACCGACTTGTTCTAGCCAAAACTCGCACTTACTGTACCTGGCATAGAGTTGATGCTGTCGTAAAGTCTCCAGGACAATTCGTAAATGTTCAGCGTACTCTTTCTGATTCTTAGAATACACTAGGATGTCGTCGATGAATATGAAAACGAACCTGTCTAGGTACTCTTGGAAAAATTGATTCATCAGATTCATGAATATGGCCGGTGCATTGGTCACACCAAATAGCATGACGAGAAACTCATAATGTCCATAGCGAGTCCTGAATGCCGTTGTTCATACTATAATATTGCATTATTGTACTCCCCATTTTTATTCGTTTTATAAATAAACAGGTACTCTTGACGCACGTTTGTTGCATATTACAGGATACAGGTTCTTGGAGCAAATACAGTGAAAAAGACGAAAGTTGATACAGAAAAGGGACTTTTGGCCAACAAGTAGACGGATCCTAGTCACGAAGAACAATTTACAATTGTATAAGGCAATGCAGTCCGAAATGTCAAAGTGAATGGTCAAAAGATCCTCACAAGTTTTCACTGAAGATCTGGAGAAGACCAAGAAGCCAAACAGAGAAAAATAGTAAAGAATAAACAAGCCTAAATACCCAGCATGAAATCCAGAAAGTTTGGTGAGATGATCTCACCAAAGGGCCGCGGAACCGCGGCCCAAGCCCACATTTGCCGCGGTTCCGCGGACAGTTAAAGCACGTGTCGGTGCAAAATTGCTGTGTCGGTGCGTCGGTGCGGATGTTTGGATTTTTCGTGGGTAAATCTGTAATTGCACATGTGCGAATCCCGTAACCCTAAATTCTCCTGTTTACTTATAGATTGTAATCGAAAATTGTAAAACCGGGGATGCCTCTTTTCAATACACAAATTCAGATCTGTTCTGTATTATTGCTTGGAGGGAGCCATCAATAAAATTAGTAAGTTATTTTTAATTCTTTGTTTTAGTTCTCTTTTAATTAGAATGTCTTTTAATCCCCTAATGAGCGAGTAATCTCCTCGCTTGTTAGGGTTAGCCTTAGGGAAAGGTTTGAGAGATGAGATCTCTCACCCCTTTCATGCCCTTTCACAACTAAGAATTAGAACTCCATGCATACGCGCATACACCGCGCCCTACGGCATCCTACCCCTCGAGATAACGATGACACCGTAGTATAAAAGCCCGGTTGCGCGCGTTTTCTATGGAGGTTAGGGTAATTATCGATAAAGGAAGGAAAAAAAATCTAGAGGAAGAAACATCTTCCCAAAAGATTCTAATCCACTTTATTGATAATTACTATAACATCTAATAGATCTAAAATATGGCATTGAAAGCGGTGGGGAAACCTTTAATCTCCCAACTTCCCTTAAGCCTAACCCTGGCAAGACTTTAATTTAGATTAATCTAGTTTATTGATAGATCTAGGTTTTTATAGATTTAATAAATCAATCCAAACCACATTTGGAATCAACTCGTAAAAACACATTAAGAAAATTACACATCTCTGTGGATCGACCCGTACTCACCGGCTAGCTGCAAAGCGACGCCGTTTCTGATTACGGTTAACTTATATTTTTGAGAGTAATCAGCCGTCTTTGGAATATCAGACTCTTTGACCTTCACCTGATGATAACCCGAATGATGATCTAATTTGGAGAAAATGCAAGACCCACTTATCTGATCAAACAGATCGTCGATTCGCGGTAGTGGATACTTGTTCCTTATCATGACTTCGTTCAAAACTCTATAATCAATGCACATTATGTATGAACCTTCCTGCTTCTTCACAAACAACACTAGAGATCCCCAACTTGAAGTACTGGGACGAATCCATCCTTTCTGCAGAAGTTCGTCCAGCCGAGTACGGACCTCCTTCAAACCTTCAGGACTTAATTGGTATGGTGATTTGATCATCGGTTGAGCTCCAGGTACCAAATCAATTCCAAATTCAAGAGCTCGATCAGGAGGCAAACCTGATATGTCTTCAGGAAATACATCATCGAACTCTCGAACTACCTCTGCCTTGTCTTCTTCCGCCTGTAGAGTTGCAATCACTGCCTTTTTCGGTTTTGCCTTGTATGTGCTAGGCTCCAGGGTACTGTAACACTTTAGAATACGGTTAGTGTTAATTAAGTGATAATACAGGTTTTAATTAAACTTAACTAATAATTGCAATAGAAACCGATTCACGAAGTTAAAATTTTCCCGTATCGGTTTTTGTGAAACCTTATGGCCTACAGGGTATCTGGAGCTATTTTGGGGTATTTTTAAGAAAATAAAACAAGAACATTAACCGAGATAGACCACTAGAAGTCCACCACAAGAATACGAACCCATTCTACCCTATTTCGGCCGGTGAGATCGGATTTTACCTTGATGTCGCCGGGGCCCCTGTTGGATTTGGTGTTGTGGTTTTGCCTGTAGTTCAATTACCCTACAACCTATCCTCTGTACTTGCTTGTTTAGTTTCAATTTGTCTGAGCCAAAATCTAGGATAGATTTCCTTAGTTGCTGGTTTCGTGTTATGCGATTTGTGAAATTTGGGTTTGGTTTCCATCGTTCGATATTTGTACGTCAACGACGAGGGTTGTTTAGTTGTTCTAGCTTGGGAGGCTATAAGTTTTAACCTATAGGCAATCTGTGTGCCATATCGGTATTTTATTTAATTAATTAATATTTTATTTTACGTGCACACACGTGTGCATGTTGTTTAGGGGATAATGAGGTGTTAACCATGCTCATATAATCATGGCACACTTAACCCTCTATCTTTATCAAATTATGCAAATTTAAACACTGTATCAAATTTTATTATTTAAACAAAGGTTTATTTTTTAATTTAAAAGAAAAAGGAATTGAAGAAGAGAAAGATGAATTGAATTCTTGAGGTGTAGGGGGGATGGCTGTCTTTAATGGCCTTTAATGAGAGAAGAGTGAGTGTAACACTCACCTATACTCACCTCATACACTTACACTCACCTAAACTCACCTCACACACACTTACACTCAAACCCTTCACAATCTCTTTCATTCTCACCCCACTCTCTCAAATTTTAATCCTAACTCAGTTTCTCTCTTTTTCTTCACCTCACTTCAAGTTCTCCACTTGGTTTATCTAAATTCATCACAATCCAAGCCTCAACCTTGATCCAACCTCACACAACCTACAAAATTTCATGCTAAAGCCCTTGTGATGACTTGTGGATTGGAAAGCTAGGATTTTCCCCATGTTTTTGGGTGGGGTAGTGATCTTTATACCCTTATTAGACTCTAATGAAGTTGTATGTTTATTAGTTTCAGTTTTAAAATACAAAAGTTATGGTTTTGTCCAAATATCGTATTTTTGTATATGTTTTAGTGTCTCTGTGATCTGCTATCACTAAGACGAGTTACTGTAAAATCTAATAGTGTAGTAGTGTTGTGTTAGAGGCCCTGAGTGTACACCTGAAACCCAGACCCCACCACTCCTAGTCCGGCAGGCGAGAATCATGGGAAATCCGATGTCGTCGGATTTTTAGGCACCTGGGAAGTTGTGATTTTGGGGGTATGTGTCTGTAGGTAATTCTTGGTGTTTGGTACAGCTTGATTTTCCTATATTGATTGTAGGCAAAATCTGGAAGCACTTTGCTAGTTTCTTGTGTTTTGGCTACACACGATACGGATATCCGACACAGTTTTTGTACTCCGTATAGCTTATTGCACTTGGGTTGGTTTAGGGTGTCGTTTTACTCGTTCGCCACTAAGCTAACACTTAAATAGCTTATGGAAGTCGGCACGTTGATTTAAGCGTTGTTTGCGTGTATTATCGGGAAGTTTCTAATTTGAAAATTGTTATGTTTTGATGCGATATTTGGATCGATTGCGGGGACTTCGGGCGCTACGAGGAAAGGGAAGAAAGTGGTTGGATTCACCTAGCTCGAGACTATCTGTAAGTAGATTTAACATCTACGGGGGAATCGTCCATACGGCGCTAAGCGTCGAAGGCTGGATTTAGTGTTATAAATCTATGTTGTTAGTATATACATTGATTATGCATAAACATCATCTTGCACATCCCATTACCTGTTGTACATTAATACTGTATTGATTGGACACTACACCATAACTAACGGTTCATGTTGCATGAGTACTGAATTGTATGCCACACACATACCATTAGTAATTGCCACGACATGCACACTATAGAAATTACTTTGGATAACATAAATTGCATTGCTTCCCTTATCAATTACAGTTAGATATTAATTATCGTCCTATTGTACATATGAATTGCATCATGCATACATACATACATTGCTAGTCACATATTTACTCTTATATGATGTTGCATTTCGACTTCGGTGATTTAGGAAACCGCAAGATACCTTTGAAAACTTGATATATTTAAAAGAGCGGTTTTCCCTTGATATGCTCACATTACTTTTCCGTATTTGCATATCTCGTTTTATGGACATATGCATGTATGTGTTGATTTTTATGCGATTTTTGGATTTGAGAACCGCGATTATATTTAAAAAGGGAAAATATCATATATTGCTTATAAAGAAAATGTGGTTTCTTTGATATGATATTTCGAGACGTCCACAATGAGTTTTATCGGTTCTGAGCTTGTTTTCAAGACCCGATTCGAGGAGTTGGCAGATGCCGTTTGCGGGTACATGGTGGACCCGGTATGGTATCCCGGAGCAAGAAATGATTTTTGTGGTGTAGACGATGAGCCTGGCAGAGGGAACACTACCTACCGGTGATTATATAAAACTCGAAGGATGTCCGGAGGATACCGTCTTGGAGTTACGAGATAAGATATATATATATATGAGGACCAATCAGCGTGACGGTGCTTGAGATATTGGGATTTGGGGTGTCGTTGATAGACAACGGTTTTCCATGACGATGGTTCATACATGAGATTTTATGTGTTATTCTATACTCAGGATTTATTGATATGCATTGTTTCATTAGTTGTTGTACCCTAGTGGAGTACCTTGATTATGATTGTTGCATATCTGTACTGTTATGTTATGCCATCAGATTGCATATTCAGATTATCGATTTTCATGCATGCTTGCGATTATCTGTATGATATTATTTTCTATTCACGAGTTGGCAACTCATCCCCGTTGTGCCACAGTATTTTGCAAGTTTGACCCTCAGTATAGTCGCGACAGGGCTACTCATTTCATCTACTTCTGCGGATACCGCTGTCGTTGGTCGTGATTTTTGATAGGTGAGTGGTTTTGTGGTTATCCATTTGATCTCATTGTACATCTTATTGTATCTAGTACTTTCCATCCACCACTTTCATGTATATTGACTTAGAGATGAGTTTGTGAGGATTGGTTTTGTATTATTTTGTGACTCTGGTGTCGAGCTCGTATGAGCCGGCTATTTTATTTATGTGGTTTCACTTCCTTATTTCTTTTCTTTCGCTACGACGTCGTATATATATATATATACATATGTGTGTGTGTGTTTATATAAACTGTTGTGGTTGTGTTCCACCCTTTTTGGCGTGAGTTGCTCCCGTTTAGGATGCTTTTATATTTATGTTATGCTTGTACCCGTTTTGGGGCTAGTTTTACAAGGAGGTGCTGTCGAAATTTTCCAGAAATAAATTAACTTAAAAAAATGTTATATCTTTCTATCTAATATGGTTTAGATTTCTGGTTTGTCGGCTTACTTGACTTACGTTACGCTTTTAAACGTTGCGTGATTTAAGTGCCGATCGTGTTCCTAAATTAGATCGTGACAGGTACGGTCTCCACTTTTGAAATAAAAGACCGGATGATCTAGTATCTCAAACACTATCCTCCTTTGACGACAGTCGATTGTAGCGTAGAAAGTTCCTAGCCAATCTATACCCAAAACTACATCGAAATTCGGTACGTCCAGCACCTTGAAGTGTAAGGTTAGCTTAGCACCTTAGCAAGGTTTTGGCAAGTATCAAACATCCTAAATTAAAAATTTTAGGGTGCTAAACAAACCAACCAAGTAATCGAACTAGAGAATTAGGGTTAACTTTGCATGTAAACAACTTTACATCTAAGTGATAGGGATTACAACCTTTGTAATCCGTTCCTTCGCTTCATAAGCTCCGAGTAGTGGTCCCTTCGCTGCAATCCATGAACTCCCAAACTCTTGAGAGTCTCCACAAGATGTACGCTGCATCCTTGCTTGAAGTCTTCAAAGTCTATGATGATCTACATCGAGGAAACACGGACTCAAACTCACTCTTCACTAATAAAGAATTAGTAAAGCTAACACACTAATCTATATGGCTAGTATAGATAAGGATGATGAAGTAGGAATTTAGCTCACTTTAGTATTTAATTTCTCACTATTTTTCTTCTTGATCTCAAAATCTAGAGAGCAAAAATGAGATGAGGAAGAAGAAGAAGAAAAATATCTCAAGTGATGAAAATATCTATATCTATTCAAATGCAACCCTTGGGTGAGTATATCATCCATACATTAACCCATGTAGAGAATTAACCATGGTAAGGGTTAATGGTTAGGTAAAAAAATATCTTAAGTAGAAACAAAAGAGTGGACTAAGTCAAAACTTATCTGCAAGCTTCTAGCTTTGATTAAATCCACTAATTTGTAGTTACTTAATGATAAATGAAACCTTAACATAAACCCTAGCATGGTATGAGTCTCATACATACATTTTGCATGTGTAACCTAGCATCTCACAATATTATATATCACATATATAATATTCATGTAACAAAAGAAAACAATACAATAAACATATATCAAATATATGTTAAATGCATCATAAGTGAGATTAATAAATATTTAAGTGAGCATATATATATATATATATATATATATATATATATATATATATATTCATCGAATCAACACTTGATCCGATAACCCGGCTATATCACATATAACCCGCCGATATCACATATCGCGAGAATAGAATACGGTACCGCATACGCGTATCAATCTCGATCCCGCACATATCACATATGTGCTCCTACTCCGTTTTGCCTGAGCCTGGAAACCTCTATGTAGGACTCTAAAGACTCGTTAATACGCCGGCAGTAGGTGATGATCACATCAAACACCAACAAGCCGCAAGCGGTCAACTAAACGCAACGGCCACTCGGGTATTGAGCGATCAGAAGATCAACAAGCAAGTCTGCTCTAACTCCTGTAAATCCAATCAGTAACACTACCGTACAGTCCGGTCTCTTCGTCCGATATGTCGCATATCCTGTCTAGGGGTGGTAAACGTCAGACCCCTGTAATCGATAAGTCGTGTCGATGTGAGGCTCATAACGAGTCGAGAAACTACTGATAACACATACCAGTATATCTCCATATCAGCCCTGCCCAGGGACTTCCAGTTATAGCCAATCGAACACAGCGCAACATCAACCCCCAATACCGGGAGAGACGAAACCCCTCCCATCGCTCACTGCCTCAATGTGATTCGGGACTGTACCCAAAAGCCACCATTTTGCACGTTCTCATGAACGTGGTAAGGTGGAAATCAAACCACCGTGGGAATCACACAAGACTCTATGACGATCTCGGGTCTACAGACTAACCTGTACCAGTGTCACCAGAGAACTGCTATCTGACGATAGGTATAATACCAACAAGGAGTTCTCGGCGAGTCCGTTCAGTGTACCCAGTCTCCACTGAGCACCCGTATACCATCTTTGATGTCACACACCAATGGATATGGGATCTTCCTGTTAGTGTGTATGCCCTAGGGGCCCATTATTGCATCATACTGGCTTGTATACTACTTAATGGAAGCTTGAGATATTCACAGTTGTATTAACAGTCTCGCTCAACATAGTAGTATGCTACTTGGTTTAGATCTATCTTAATATGTGTATATGTTTCTTTTAGCATATCGCGAATAAATATTGATAGAGCCCATAGGATTATGCTTGACTACCAGCGTTGTGATGGCAGTCACACTAGTGAGGGCTGGGTAGTCTACAAGCACATCCTTTTTCAGGTCCTTAGTCGTAGGATTATCGAGGCATGGCATCGATACTCCGGAATAGACTAGTGTGTACGCTTCTCATCCCAGTTGGGGAGATGGTCTATCCCACAGCCATCAGTACGTCGTACTGGACATAGTATGCAGGTGCTCGTTGGGTTACGGGTACACCGGACAGGACTCGCAGGGAACTGTTGGTTGATATTATACCCGTCGTCAGTTAACAGTTCCCAGATGACATGAGTACAGCATAGTCCATAGACTTGACACTGCTGCTTCGCCTTGAGTGTGTTCCCACTGTTCTTAGATTGCTACCCTACCACGGCTCAAAGGAGTTGTGCAAACAGGTAGCAGTTGGGTGCAGTCCCGAAGCACTTGGAGGCAGTGGCGGTTAGACAGGATTCGTCTCTCCCGGTATTGGGAGTTGATATTGCGCTGTGTTTGGAGAGCCATTATGCAAAGTCCCTGGCCAGGGCAAGCGAGATTTACTGGTAGGTTTTCCAGTAGCTTCTCAAGGTGTAATGGGCTTCACTCCGACACGACTTATACCGCTTTTAGGGGACTAACGCTTGCCGCCCCTAGGCCCGATATGCGATAGTACTAGACGAACAGACCAGACTGTACGGAGATTGTTACATCAGGCTCAGTAGGAGTTCGGATGGGTTTCTTCATCGGCCTTCTTATCGACATCTACCTGGGGACCGTTACGTACAGCTAGTACCGCTTGCGGCCTGTGGTTAAACCCACTACCAGCGTAGTGTCGAGTCTTTAGAGTCCCGCACAGAGAGTTTCCCTGCTTCAGGCGAAACGATATAGAGGTCGTATGGTTTTACAACAGGGATCAGACACATACGTGTATTTATGCACGTACGATGTTCGAACAGATTTTACTAGCGGGCTTTAGTTTAAGCCAGATTCTAGTATTGGATTATTGGATTTATACAGTCTCAATATTTCCGTGTTTTTACGGATGGGAGGGGCATTCTTGTAATTAGTCGAGAAGCTTCTAGAAGATGGGTGAGGTGGAGAGCTTAGGTGTAATTTGCATTAATTGAATTTGTGACTCATGAAGTGATTCATCCAAATGAGTTAATAAAGCATTTATTGCTTAATGACTCATGAGATGATTCATTCATTTGTATTAAATGAAGCATGGTTGTAATTATCTATATGATTTATTTGATAATTATTATGATTCATTATATACATAATGAGTTATATTTTCAATTCATTATTACAAACACTTTCTCTCTCCTCAAGCTCTCTCTCTTCAAAAACCTAACCATAATCCTCTCATGTGTTGAGATCCCAAGGGTTAGCAAGACTAATAGATCCCTAATCCATCTCTATATCCTCTAGGTTGCCTTGATTAGCAATCATAGCCACCTAGTTACCTCAAGTGACAGGTTAAAGCTTGGAGAAGGAACTCTCGGGTAGATCTTCTATCACATCGAGGAGGCCAACGAGGAGGTGATCAACAAGAACAAGAAGGACTTGTATCGTTAGGTATAATCATCTATCATAGTAGTTAATCACTTATAGATAGTTGTTAGTTAGGGTTTAGCAAAGATCCGTAAAGTTAGTCGATGTTACTTTAAACAAAATGATTGTTTTACCTATTCCGCCTCCCCGCATCATGTGGGGTGTCTAACGTCGACTTACACTTCCATCGCCCATCTTATGGGTCATGATGCGTATACGCTAGTCTACTATGGAGTATCGATGCCATGTCTCGATACACCCTCGACTAGGCAAAATTATAGGATGTACTCATAGACTACTCTGGCCCCACTAGTATGATCTGCACATAGTTCTAGTAGTCAAGTACATATCCTAAGGGCTTTATCAACATGTGAGAGTAAAACAGTAACCCAATATAAGTCAACATGTTAAGACAAAGAGTAACCGGATAGCATACTATTATATCGAGCAAGAAAGTCCTCTCTATATATATCCAAGCATCCACTATAGTATACATCATATGTACAACAATGGCCTCTAGGGCATATACATAACTAACATGAAGTCAGCATAAAATTCTCTGCTGCAGACGACCACTGGACACATGCTGTATCCCATTGTTGCCTTTAGAATGTCGTTCCCTGAACTGACATTCCAGCTGGATACGAGTGGTGTGACTGGAATCGCATGAGTTCGGACGAACCATTACGACATAAAACAATGAGATGCTCCAGTATCGAAGAGTGCTAGTGCAGGAAGTGAGGCTACTAAGATTGTACCTAAGTTATGTGGGATATGTTTAGGTATGGAAAAGAATATATGGATGTAAACAAGTATTGAACAAATTTGAAAGATGGGAAGTTACCAGTGATGACTTCACCAGTGGTTTCAGCTTCTTCCACAATCATTGTGAAAGCCTGACGCCTAGGTACATTCCTCCTTGCGGGAGGCACATTCCTCTGTCCGTTCCTCTATCCCTGAGGTAGGTTTCTTTGTTCTTGATGGAACTAACGAGGATGAGGTGCAGTAAGTCCACGAGGAGGTGGAGCTGGGAAAGCAAGACGTGGTGCAGGTGCCTGGATAGCTGGCCACTGCGGATAGGTGATTGCTGGTCTGGGTGCAGTATTCTGATTGAGTCTGTGAGGACAAGACCCAATATCATGTGTGGATGAGCCACAGACTAAGCATAGGCGATTAGCACGCCTGCAATCGTTCGCCAGGTGTCCATTTCTTTTGCAGTAGATTGAGGTCTGCCTTTCTTCTTCACTACTGTTTCGTATCGACGGGCAGCCTTCAAAGCTAAGTCGTGGGTTGGAAAATCCTCTGTAGCTAAAGCAGCTTGGATCTCCAGGTCTAACCCTTTCTGAAATCGTCTGGCCCTGATCTCAGCAGTCGGTATGAGGTGTGCCGCGAACCTGTTACGGTCTTATGTTAGCTGTATAGTATGTGACAATAGAAATTCGAATATTTAAAACATATCTTATCTTCTCAACATGGTGAATTCAGCATCATACTCATCCACAGATTTGCTCCGCATAGAGCCTTGTTATTAGTGGATGAATTGCTGCTCCATGTCGAATCGGGCAGTCTCGGGGAAATATTTCGCGTCGAACATCTCGCGAAAAATCCTCCATTCGATCGGCTGAGTAAAATGGCTTTCTTCCGCCTTCTACCATACTCGGGCATTATCGGTAAGTTGCAACTTCGCAACCCTTACCTAAGCAATGTCTGGAATTTATGCTGCTGCCAGATCGTCTTCGATTGACTGAGTCCATTCTTCAGCTTTTAAAGGGCTCTCTTTCCCAGAAAATTGCTTCGGATGAAGTGCCCGGAATTGCTTCACTCCAGGTGCTTCCGCTTCTGGGCGGTTCATGAGTATAGCAGTCTTCTGCTGCTGTCCCTCCAAGAGGCTCTTTATTGCCTCGAGCAGTACCGTCTGCTCGTTGATCGGAGCTACAATGGTAGGCGTAAGTGGAAGAGGAGGTGGTATGGTGTTGCCATTGGCGTTCATGCTCGTATTGTTCGGGGAATCCATAACCTTGAAAGAAAAAATAAGGTTAGGATAGAATTCAAGGAATAGAAATATAAAGAATGTTTAGCTGCTGATTCTTGTAATATATTGCTTAGGTTTCCATGCAAAACTGACCCTGAATGGTAGGGTTCCATGCAGAACTGACCTGCATGGGCCGCTAAGAAAACCTGTCACATCCCGCTTCCCAGTGTACTGATAAGGAGACGCGACGAGACATGCGACGTATTTACTCAGAAGTAAACACGTTAAGCGTAAATAAGCAATATAATATAAATATACACAAGAATGACATGAGATGTAACTATACAGTAACTTTTTATTTATTAAACATTCTTTACAATACAATTGGAAAGTAAATACAATGCGGAAAACAATGCCTAAACAATGAACGGAAAGTAAAGGTATATACAAGTGATTAAAGCTCTGGGTCTTCTGCGGACTGCTCTAAGTCTTCTGAGATGGGCTCGATCTCCAAAGAGTCTCTGACAATATTCCAAAGAATGAATAGAAAATGAATGTCGTCAGCGAACAATCGCTCGGTAAATCCTAAAGAGAGATAGAAATAGACTGAACAGGTAAAGAGAATATATCTGGTATAATGTATGATTATTAAGTTAATGCAGTTGTTTGTACCTTAGTACAGAATGTGCCAGTGTATACGAGAGTAGTCCAACTTACCCCATGGACTATGGTATATGGAGTACAAGGCCCCGTCAAAACCCACGGAACAACGGCAACGGATGTTCAGGTTAGGTGTATTATAGTGACCATCATCGTGCCACTTTTAACACATTCCGTACCAGTCTACCCCTTTAAAAACCCCATGATGTTTATTGTGTTGTTTATAGATGATTTGCAGATATAATACTTTTCGAAACCATGATATCAATTGTTCATGTAAATGGATAAAGATATAAACGAATAGTCATGTAGACAAGTTAATGTATATCCATGGATCAGTCAAATCAAGTCATGTTGATATAGAATGTATTCTGGTATATATGGATTCATGTTGTATTGGAGTTATATTTGGATTATATTCATGTATGGATTGTATTCCGATTAGACTGAGACTCTGTCTGAGTCAGACGCTTAAACAGAATTGGATTCCTAAATTAGGTTTTGGAGTTATCGGTAACTGCTGCACATAGACGGCAGGATTTACGACTTTTTCCAAGCCAATTACTATTGATAATCTCGTTTTAGTTTTCTACCTTAAATAGGCAAGCACTCACTTTCTCCTGCTCCCTGAGGCTCAAGAGAATTGGTCCCGCTTAAACCTATATTTACTAGGGTCCTTATTGTGAATTAATAAACTTGAGGGGGTTTTATGAAAAATAGTTTAGTATACTTTCAAAATAATTCTCAAGTATTTATTTATCGTATTTAGGGTTTTCATGGATGTAATTTTTAAATGTGAAGTATTCTAGTGAATATAAATCTAGATTGAATTATATATGGTATTTTAGTGTAAATTGGAATTGTATAGATTTGTGATGGTAGATTCATGAAATTTGTGATTTCCTTTGTTTAAAAAACATCGAATTTATTATATGTATTTAAAATAGATAATTTGATAATATTATAAATAATTATAGAAAAATAAATTTATTTATTAAATAAAAATCTCGTTTTCTTGAAAATTGTAATAAAAATTCCATCGAGATCGGATGCTTCGTGAGGAGGTCTGCATCTCGCTCTACTAGTACCGAGAATGTGCGATAACCCGCACCATCCAAATCGGGTTCCCCAAAATGGGTTGTAGAGGCTTATTGCAAGGAATTTAAAGTAATCTTAAAGAATACGGTTTTATTAGTTTAAGGTATTTTGTTGTAAAATTGTATTTATCCAAAAATATTGTAAAGAGGCAATCGTGCTATGTCATGATGAGTATTGTGATGAGGTAGGTCATTACCTCATGAGTTTTCTAAAGGTAATATGAGCAAATATATGAAATAATGTCGTAGGTAAATTTTGTGGTATTAAACTGTAAAAGTGTAATAAACATGGTTTTACATGGAGTTTTATGGTGAAATTGGTTTCTAAATTTTAGTTAATGTTTAATAAGAAAGGTTTAATAATATGGATCTGAGTTTCCTAAGAAATTTTTTTATTTTAAAAGGAATAGAATTTAAAAGTCGGTTAACTCCACTTACCGACGTCATTTGAAAAGAAAACTTGTTTAATAGAGAAAAGGGGAGAAAAGAAGGGACTTACTGGATAAAAAGAGAGAGGGGAGGTATGGGAAGGGTTTGAAAGCGTCGTGGAGTCGCGGTGTCACCGGATTTGTCCCGAGTCGTCGTCGGAAGATGACCTTGGGCTAACTCCACTTGTACACCTTATTTGACTTGGAAAATTTTAAGAGTTTTGATGATAGATTTCAGAATGGAGAGGGTTAGGGTATGGTGTGGTATTTATAGTATAGAATTAGGGTTTAGGGAATTTAAATGAGAATTAACTACATAATCTCCCTTTGAATATGTGGATTAGCTAGGATCTGCCCTAGCCCAAGAGTCATCAATTCTGTTTCAGTTGGCACTAGCCCCCGGCGAATGCATTAAACATTGGATTAAAAGCTCATTTTTAATTCTCTGTTAATATGTAGGAAAAACAAACATAAGAGGAATAATGGGGGAGGCCAAGAGGTGTTAGGGCAAAATTTTGGAGGCATTTGGTACGGGGAGCCGGCGGCGCCGGCCCTAGAGCTCATCTCTCTGACCATTTCAAAGGGGGTGAGGTCTGGATTCATGCCACGTGTCAGTGTCGTTTCATATAACTCGGTGCACATGTTTGATTTCTGAGACTTTTCGTTTTTATGTGTGTTGCATGTGTAAACTTTTGGGCTTCCAAAAAGTTTAAAAGAAAAATCAGCAAAAATTATATGTGGCTGAAGGGATTTGAACACATGGGCTACGTCACAACAATTGCAAGGATTTACCAATGAGCTACAAGTGCTTTCTTACTGTTCTAAAACAAATCAAATACTTATAGCATACTCAGGGTTGCAATACTCCATTTAGTACATTAACTTTAAACAAATTTTGTACATTATAAACAGAGTCGTTACAGCAGTTCCCAGATGACATGAGTACAGCATAATCCGCTGACTTGACACTGCTATTTCGCCTCAAGTGTGTTCCCACTGTTCTTAAATTACTATCCTACCACCGCTCTAATGAGTCGTGCAAACAGATAGTAGTTGGGTGCAGTCCCAAAGCACTTGGAGGCAATGGCGGTTAGATAGGATTCATCTCTCCCAGTATTAGGGGTTGATATCGCACTGTGTTCGGAAAGCCATTACACAAAGCCCTGGCTAGGGCAAGCGAGATTTACTGGTAGGTAGTTCAGTAGTTACTCAGGGTGTTTTGGGCTCTACTCCGGCATGACTTATTGCGCTATTAGGGGTCTAACGGCTACCGCCCCCTAAGCCTAATATGCGATACTTTTAGATGAACAAACCGGACTGTACGAAGATTGTCACAGATAGGCTCGGTAGGAGTTCGGATGAGTTTGCTCATCGGTCTTCTTATCGACAGATATCTGGGTAGCCGTTACGTGCAGCTAGTACCGTTGACGTGCTTGTGGTTAAACCCACTTCCGGCGTATTGTCGAGTTTTTAGAGTCCCACACAGAGGGTTTCCCTGCTTCGGGCGAAACGATGTAGAGGCCGTATGGTTTTACGGCAGGGTTCGATCACGTACGTGTACTTGTGCACGTACGATGTTCGGACGGATAATACTAGTGGTCTTTGGTTTAAGCCGGATCCTGGTATTATATTGTTGGATTATTTTCGTCACTTTGTATTCGTATTTTTTGGGATACGGATACGGGTATGTATAAACAGTGAGGGGCATTCTTGTAATTTGTTCAAGAATGCTTCTAGAAGAAGACACCTCATTACTTGTATTACCATTTATATTAAATGGTTAATGAGGTGGAGGTATGAGGTGTTATGTAATAATGAATGAAGCATGGCTACTTGGTGACTCTTGATGGCTATTGAGGCAATGTGGCACTTAGATACTTTGTGAGAGGCAAGGTGGCACTTGGATATTTTTGTGAGATATTTTGGAATGCTTCATAGTCATCACAATTAGTCATATTTATTTCATTATTATCTTAAACACTCTCTCTCCTCAGGAGTTCTCTTCTTCTTCCTCAAACCCTAATTGTCTCATGTGTTGAGAAATCTAGGGTTATTAAGATTAATCCTTCCATAAACACTCTCTACATTCTCTAGGCTACTTAGATTAGCATACTAGGTGCCCTAGTTACCTCATCTTAGAGGTATGAGCCTAAGATAGACACTCTCGGGTGGATCTTCTTTGACGTGAGGAGGCCGAAGAGGAGGCGCGATCTGTACACTCTTCAGGGAGCTCAAGAAGAGGAGGAGGAGTACAAGAAAAAGAAGAAGGAATTGATACTTGAGGTATAACTTTCTTACATAGTAGTTAAACCTCATAGATGTTTAGTTAGGTAGGGTTTAGTATCGATCCTAGAGTTTAGTCAGTGTTGTGAAGCATATAAAAACCGTTTTTTGCAAACTCAGTCTCTCCGCGAATCCGCGGGGTGCACGACATCGACTTACAGTGGTATCAGAGCCTACAAAACCTTAACTAGCTAGTTAGCAAGTAGTTAGAACTTCGATCGTCGGAAAAACCCGAAATCATAACTCAAAATCCATGATTGTTGTCTTTTTTAAAATCTGGTGTAAAAAATATTTCAGAGGCCTTAAAAATACAAGCCGGGAATTTTAATATCACACAAGAAAAACGAGTCAGTAACTCGCCAAGACGACCGCGAAAGCGCGGCGAAACGGTGTGTTTCGCAGCCGTTCCGTGGCCGAGTCGAGACTGAGTTGACTCAGTTTTCTTCTGTGGTTCTCATTAGTTGTGTTGTGATTTCTGGTATATTTGGTTTCTACCCAGTATTGTTTTTGTGCTGGTTTGTACTTGGAGTAAACACGCAAAATATATTTTGTTCGAAATTCTAAAGTTCTTGGCTAAATATCGTTTCTATGTTTGATATATGTGTTCGTAAACTTCCGCTAATTGCTATACGACGATTAGTTGGGGGTTGCACATATCTATGATATTGGTTTGTGTTTATGGAATATTGGATCTTCGTGGATGAATAGCCGGGGGATGTAAGAAGAGAGTTTTCTTTCTTTCATTTGATGTAAATTGTAAAGTGATGTAATATTATTTTGCGGGGCACATCCGGGTTGAGGTTGTAGCCACTGTTGTATTATTTCATTTACCGTTTTTTCTCCAAGGATAGACCCAAGGTGGGGTGCACAAACTATCGGGTTCTTTAAAGTGCCGAGTGGCCTACTCATTTTACTGAGGGAGGTTGCTTCACTTCGGGAATTTGGCGGGTAGTTTGCCGCAACCGTAGGGGTCTAGTGTGGGGTTTTGGCTATTCAACACAACCGTAGAATCCGTCTTTCGTTACAGGCTTAAACGAAACGCGGAATTTCTAGTATATCCAATAAGTTCATCTGTGATCTGGAATGCCTATTATTGCGTGAGACGAATGGATATATTATATATGTTATATAATAGACGTTGCTTATGTTTTGCACCCGCACTAGTCCTATCCCTGCTCTGCCGTTAGTTAAGTAACCTAACGGTATATGACAGGACCCCGTGACGAATGCGGATGGCATAAGCGTACGTTGTATTTTCGTTTTTTTCTGCAATGATAGGTGTAAATGATGGGACTACATTAATTGATTAATGCAAAGCAAACAAACCAAAGCAGAATCGTTGGAACAATTTCAAAAACCACTCGGTTTTTTCAAAAAGCAACTTTTAAATGATAAGCTTAAACCACTCCTTTAAAAGCTATCATGGTTCCTTCGATTATATCAAGTTCATTACGTTTACGGTTTCACTAAAAGCATGATAGTATGCTATCTGCCCTAGAGGCCATTATTGTACATGATTGTATATTATATTGGATGCTTGGATATATAGAGAGGACTTTCTTGATCGACATGATAGTATGCTATTCGGTTTCTCTTTATCTTAACATATATACTTGTATCTTTATACTGTCTCTCTCTTACATGTTGGTAAAGCCCTTAGGATGTATACTTGACTACCAGGATTATGATGCAGATCATACTAGTGGGGCCAGGAAAGTCCACAAGTTCATCCTTTAATTGTTCCTAGTCATGGGTGTATCGAGACGGGGCATCGATATTCCAGAGTAGACTAGCGTATACGTTTCTTGACCTATTTGATGGGCAATGGATGATCCCATATCCATTGGTGTTTGACATCAAAGATTGTATACGTGTGCTCAGTGGAGACTGGGTACACTGAACAGGACTCGCCGAGAACTCTTAGATGGTATTATACCTATCGTCAGATAGTGGTTCTCTGGTGACACCGGTACAGATTAGTCTGTAGACCCGAGATCGTCATAGAATCTTGTATGATTCCCAATGTGCTTTGATTTCCACCTTACCACGTTCAAGAGAGCGTGCAAAACGGTAGTTTTTGGGTATAGTCCCGAGTCACATGGAGGCAATGTGCGATAGGAGGGGTTTCGTCTCTCCCGGTATTGGGGGTTGATGTTGCGCTGTGCTCGATTGGCCATAACAGGAAGTCCCTGGCCAGGGCTGATACTAAGATTTACTGGTAAGTGTTATCAGTAGTTTCTCGACCCGTTATGAGCCTCACATCGGCATGACTTATCAAGTTATTGGGATCTGACGTTTACCACCCCAGACTTGATATGCGACATATCAGACGAAGAGACCGGACTATACGGTAGTGTTACTTATTGGATTCACTGGAGTATGGACAAGCTTACTTGTTGATTTTCTGATCGCTCAATACTTAGATAGCCGTTACGTCTAGCTAGTACCGCTGACGGCTTGTAGGTAACTGATATGATCGTTACCTACTGCCGGCGTATTGACGACTCTTTAGAGTCCTACACAGAGGTTTCCTGGCTCAAGCGAAACGAAGTAGGACACATATGTGATATGTATGGGATCGAGATTAATATGTGTATATGATACCGTATTCTAATCCCGCGATATTTGATATCAGTCGGTTATATGAGATATAGCTAGGTTATTGAATCAAGTGTTGATTCAATAAGATGATATAAATGATATTAGTCGGTTGTATGTGATACAGCCGGGTTATTAAATCAAGTGTTTATTTAATAATTTAATGTATAATTATATATTTGACATATGAATATACATTAACTAATATTAGCTCACTTAAGAAAATGTTTTCTCCAAATACATTTAAATATATATATGTGATATATATTAATGTATTTATTCATGTGTCGTGCTAAATGATACATTAGACTTGGGTGTATGAGACTCATCCTTAACTTAAGATAATTTTGGTGTTTAAATATTAAGGGAAAAATCAAAATTAGGTGGAAATTAGCAAGGCTTGAGATGCTTGTGGAAGCCTGGATAAGCTTTGACTTAAGTCCACTAATTTTGTTTTACTCTAGATATTTATTAACCTAACCATTATCTTTAGCCATGGTTTAGCCTCTACATGAGTTGATATGAGATATTTTCTCACCCATGGTTCATCACTTGAGCACTTGTGAGTTTCATCTTCATCTCCTTGCTTGCTCTCTAGCTTTCTTGTGAGAAGAAAAATAAAAATAGAAAATTAATTCTAAAGTGAGCAAAATTCATATCATCAATCTATACCAACCAGCCATTTAGTATAGATTATTTGTTTCACTAGTTCTCAATTAGTGAAGAGATAGCTTGAGTTGGAGATTTCTCGACGTAGATCATTTTCGGGCTCGAAGATCTTTGAGCAAGCTCATTCCTTTCGCCCAGTGGAGCCTAACGAGAGTCCGGGAGACCACTACTTGGAGCTAAGGGACCACTACACGGAGGTTTAGAAGTGAAGGACCGATCTACAAAGGTTATATTCCTTATTCACTTAGAGTAAAGTTGTTTACTTGCTTAGTTAAACCTTAATTCTCTAGTTAGATCCTTGGTTCGGGCTCGCTCGGCACTCTAGATTTTTAAAATTGCATACATGATGCATGCCAAAACCTAGTGAGGGTGCTAAGTGAACCCGGCAGTGGTATCAGAGCCATGCTAGAGCATTAGGAGTAGTCTATGCGAAGTTAAAGTGTTCGATCGAACTTCGAAAACCCGAATAATCCTACTGTCTGGAAAAAATTTCAAAAGTTGGAATTTTTCTAATTAAAAATATTCAGAAAATTGTGCAGGGTTTTCTATGGACCCACAAGAAAAAAGACGGCCCAACTCGACCAAACGACCGTGGAAGCGCAGCCAAAGCATGCCTTTGGCGGCGGTTCCGCGGCGCCGTTGGTGAGGAAGGGAGCGTGTCTTCTTGTATATGTCCTTAGGTGCTTGGGGCACTGTCTAGGTATTTTTAACTGTGACTCAAGTGTTGAGATCTCTGGGAATTTTGGGAGTTTTTTGATTCGATCAAAATGTTTAAAATCGTCTAAATATCTGTGATTTGTGATACAATATTTGGAACCCACAATAATTAGTTTTCTGAAAACCAGTTTGAATTTTATAAATCTAGAAATTTAGTCTCATATGATCGGTTGCCACGGGGTTTTGATATGGATCAAAACTCCGTCGCAATCATGTAGTGTACGCGGATACTCGCCGGGTAACATTACTAGATAGCCACGCCCATAGCCCCAACCAAGTGACTGTAGGAGAACCCCATTGCCAAAAGCATCCCCCCGGGTGCTCGCGGCCGCGGTGTTCCGCCTAAGTGCACTTTGTCGACGGCATCAGGGGGTGCGGCCGTCTACTAAAGTTTCCGACGAGCATTCGATCAGGTTGTCGAAAATCTTGTTGAATTACACGACTGGTTATTGAAAAGTGTTTTCAATATTGAGACTAAAATGCGGGGTTTATAAGGTTAGGCATGAAATTCAGAATATGAGATATTCTGAGTTTATGATGTCTAAGGAATTCGTATGGTTAGGCATGAAATCCGAAGTACGTGATATTTCGGGTTTATGATGTCTAAGGATGTTGCAGATTCAAATTGTTTTAGTTTTCACTTTCTTTTCTGCGACTGTAAGTGTAATATGTGGTGTATCGCCGGTTTCGTTGCTATACGTTAACGAAAATTGGGATACGCATATTTACTTACGTTGATGACATGTGATGTTATGTGTTGCCGTGATATGTTATATTGGATCATCGTGTTTTGAATAGCCGGGTTTTTTTGCGTGAGATGAGAGTTTTTCATTTTCATTCATGTAAAAACTTGTATGTAATATTCTTTTATTGGGACACTTCCGAATTGAGGATGATGTCACCATTGATTTATATTATTTACTTTTCCGCATTATGATAGACCCAAGGTGGGGAGCACAAGTAACCGGGTTCTAGAGTCCAGTGGGAGACCATCTCGAGGTGTCGAGTCCGGGTTTCCTAACTCTAGAATTGGTAGGGTTGTTTATCGCTCTCGTAGGGGTCAAGGGATATGGGTTTGGCTATTCATCATGACCGTGGAATCCGTGTTTTTTACTGGCTTAATTTAAAACACGGACCTCCTAGTATATCCAATATTTCATATGTTGACTTCTGCTGCCATGTTCTGTGATGAGATTATATAACTGTCTGAGACGAATACTTTATATTATATATATGATATATAATAAACATTGCTTATGTTTTGCATCCGCATTAGTCCAATCCCCGCTCTGTCGTTAGTTAACTAACCTAACGGTGCATGACGGGACCCCAAGGCGAATGCGGATGATATAAGCGTACATTGTATTTTCGTTTCTTCTGTGATACTTATGAAGCATAAATGATGGGACTTCATTAATGAGATTAATGAAAGGAAAGAAACCTATAGATGTTGTAGAATTAAATTTTCAAAAAGATAGCTCTAATTCTTGCTTTGCATAGCGGTATTCCTTGATGAATATCCAGCACCTCATTCGATGAGGAAAGAGCCGAGATCCCTTCACCGGTAATGACCTCTTTAGCAAAAGCTAGCAGATGCTACACCCACTCGGTTTATTTTGAAAAACTCGGTTTTAAAAGCAGAGCTTCAACCACTCCTTTTCAAATCACTCGATTCTACAACGATATCAAGTTCATTACGCAAAAGGTTTTCTTAAAAACCTGTCGTAGCCCTCCGTCATTTCAAATAAGTACTACTTAGTATTCATGCTACGTTTGTTGGCCTCCGTCATGGCGTAGTGTGCGGTAGCTAACTAGTGCTTATCTGCAGCATATGATGCGATTAGATTAGGGTAGTCGTGCGACTTTGTTGGCCTCCGTCAAGGATCGTGCAGGTGGGTTTAATTCAATTACAAAATGAACGGATTGAACTTGACTAGCAGCCTATGGTTTGTTGGCCTCCGTCAAGGTCATAGGACGCTAGGGGCAAAATATTATTGGGAATTTAAAGTGTTGAAATTTGCAATGAAATTGCATACCTTCTATGAGATAGTTGGATCCCGATACCCACTGCGGGTAAGAGTTACTCCTGGGAGAGTTTTATACTTTACAATTAGCTAATCCAGTAGGTGTCCAGAAAGGTGTCAACGGGGTTATGCCTCTGGGAAAACGAGATTTATTTTAATTAAGTCCGTGCGATAGCACGAGGAACCTCCCTCAAAGTACCGACACTGGCCTGGTTGACCAGTTAGCGAACTTGTAGAATGTAATTAATCCCAGCTAGTATTATCTTTTAGGGTTTGAAGGAAGATTTGATAAAAATAGTGGGAGCCATCCTGATTAGATAAAATAATAACCAATGTAATCTTACAAGAGCATATGCTAAAATATTTTCTTCTCTCTCCAGGTAGCGACCATGACATGACTCAATTAAGATAATAATATTGATGTATTGACCGAACCCGCTTGTTATACTGAGCTGAGGAACGTTGCTTCCGCTCTATCTTATACTTGTTATAAGCCCGAGCAGGAAATGGGGGAATATCCGTGTAACACCCTAGTTCATTTATACCAATTCCAGTTCTCGTATTTCCTTAATTGTGGTATTTTCCAGATTTATCGTGTTTTGGTTGCGAATGGTATTTTACATTTTACATTGCATTCGATCCGACCCGCTTGCTTGAACCTGTTTGATTCATATTTATATATTACCCTGACTTGTTACATAGACACGTGCATCTCATGTATACTGCATACTGACATTTTACCTGGCATTGCATCTTTTACCATATAACATTTTAGGTCATGTAAAATAATTTAAAATTGCATTTCATAGCCTGCATGATACCCCTAACCCCGTGGTAGAATCCACGCATCTTGTTCTCGTCCCGTTCAGTGAAATGGACGTGTTTGGATAGCTACGCGCATGTACGTGCATCCGTTCTTGAGGGTATGCATTTTCGTTACCTGAGCATTCATTTTGAATTTTGAAAGTCACACATATTTTTCGTATTTTAAATCTGAATTTTTACACCCGACCCGGGCGCGTTTTGAAATATTTCTGTATCCCGCCAAAATTCAATTTATTTAATTTTAAAAATTTAGTTTAAATATTTTCATACGATTTCTTTAACAAACTGAAAGCTCTTATCTAAAATTTTAAATCTAAAAATCTATTAAATTTTTAAATCTAATTTCCTAACAAACTAACAACTCTTTTCTCTCTCTCTCTCCTCTGCATATATATATTTGTATATATTTTATTTATTTAATTTTTCTTTCCTTATTTAATACACAATCTCTTCTTCTTACTTCTTCTTTTTCTTTCTTCTTTCTTTTTCTTGATCTTGTTTCTTGATTCCGGTGATCACCGCTGGAGCCGTGCTCGTCGCTGACGATCCGAGTGATCCAGTGAACGTATCTGACTTGCATGATCACCCTCGTGCGTTGTTTGGAACCGTTCCGTGTACCGTGCGCGCGTCACGACATTTCGCCGACGAAAGACGTTCCGTACACATCCGTTCTTGTTCCGTCTAGGCAAGTTAATCTTGCTACATGCTATATAATTCATTTTATACCTATTTAAATAAATACCATACTTATAGTTTAAATCTAGTACCCCATGTTTAATTTTATAATGTTTTGATGTTCCATTTGCATCCGTTTATATCATTTTAAATCTAGATCATGAAAACTTATCTTGTGACATACTAGATTACAATTTGATACCACAGTCCCAGTTATTCTTCTTTTTGCATCTTTGTCTAAAGCTAAATTTTGCATCCATATCATTTAAAATATATATCGTCGTAATATTTCTTATTATTATTTTTAATTAGTTTATAATCTACATTTTATAATGTTATACATTTGAAAATATTATAGTTTATACATGAAACGTCGTTGAAAAAGCGGATACGACAAATCTGACATTTACTGTACACCTTACCTTATAAAATTCATTATAAATCATAAAGAAATCATTAGTATACGTTCTTTAGTTCGTTGCGAAACTAACTCAGAATACTATAACTCTATGGAATATTTACTTGCAAAATAAATTGTTTAAATAACGTAAAATGCAAATGAAAATATCTCTAAACTGCTGTCCAGGGAAATTCCAGCAGCAAACTTTCAATTTCGAATGTTCATAGCTTTTTTTAGGGACAACCTGAGATGCTTATACTTATAAAAATGAAAACCTTATTGAATTATCTTTGTTTTGGTATAAGACACGTCCCTTTTGGAGAACGTTTGTTATTTTTAAGTTATTTTACAAATCAGGATGACGCTGAATTTCTGAACGGAACTTTCTTGTGCATGGTTAATCAATACCACTTTTATAGTTATTAATCGCTTTGAATATGCTATCCATATTAATATTATTATATCAATATTTATATCACATATTGCTTAGTTGTACATCCCACATTACCATTTTATAGTTTTATAATTTTTCGGATACCCGTTTGCATCCATCGCATTTAAGATACATATAATTGCATCCATAGATCACATTACTATATACTACTGTGATATTAACACTCCATGTTTAATAAATTGCATTCTAATTAATATTGGAACTATAAATGTAACCCTAATCGATAACTGTGCATCTATATCCTTGAAATTATATCTATTTGCATACCATATCACATTATTCCATTTTATTGTTATATTAGTACACATGCTTTTTCTGTATGCCCATGATTATGCTAGGTTGATTTATAAGCACCCACATGATATCTTGTACACCATGACATGACTTGCTACACCTACCACTTGACACGACATGGTACCGTACACACTTAACATGACATGACACCTTTATACATTACCTGGCTTGACCTGATGTACCATGGCCTTACCTGTTACCTGATCTTGTGTCTAATACCAACAAACCTGACATGTTGTCCTTACGGACCGTTCCTGTTGTCTATCCAGACAAACATGTACCTGCCTGATCCTGTGTTGGCATTAGCTCTAGATTATTTAATACTTGACTTGAACATATATAACTTGGGGGTATGGGAAAATCAGTATTGTAACCTAACGTAACTCAGAGGGTCATCCGATTGTTTGCCGTTTTTCCGGGCGTTACGGAATACCCATTGTTTGCCGATTTTCCGGGCGTTACGGAATACCCATTGTTTGCCGTTTTTCCGGGCATTACGGAATAATCACCGATGGGTTACGATGAGGATTACACTACTTGGTTTCGAAGACTTTAGAATAGATAACCACGTAGCACAGTTTAGATATCTCTGCACGTCACTTATACTGATACATTCACTGTTATATATTCTCATTATATTCTTGTTCATACTCATACATGCATGTCTTACTACCCCTGTTTATACTATTGCTTGATGTTATGATGTGCTAACGTCTGGGTTTTGCATGGCCCAGATTCCTCTACCTTTGTTGCAGACTGATCAGGAGTTTTGCCGCTGTTAGACCGAGCGGTAAGGATCCTGTTGGTATGCAGTTTTACTTTTCAGGTGTTTCATTTATTGTATTCTTTTGCTTCCGCATATTATTATTTCTTGACTCATTCATTCTGGCTCATGGACATATACTAGATAGTTAGTTTACTTTCTTGTTCTTGATATCTCTACAGCCGTAATGTGACTGCGGATCGATTTTTCCTATCCACAGGTAGCATGGTTGGCTATGTCACGTGCCCATCTTAGCGTACTCTGGGAAGCGGGGCGTGACAATCCGGATTCCCACTCCACCCGAACGAGGAATGAGCATATTGATGCATCTTCTTCAGGTGTGTTCGTTACCGAGAACTGTCTCTCAGTATGCTCTGCGTCCTGGGTATTAGATACCGGATCAGGATTCCACATATGTAATCTGTTACATGGGCTAAAGAAAGGTAGAGAACTGGGAAAATATGATCATTCTGTACGAGTAGGGAATGGTGCAAATGTTGCAGCCAAAGCAGTTGACGAATATCACCTTGTATTACCGACTGGTAATACATTGATTCTGAACGAATGTTATTACATACCGAACTTGATATGCAATATTATATCTGTTTCTTTATTAAGTAAAGAAGGATATAATTTTGTATTGCAGGATAATGTTATGAACATTTTCCTAAATCAAAAGTTGATTGGATTGGGCTCGTTAAGTAATGGCATATACGTTCTAAATCAAACTACAGTTCTTAACGTACATAACACATACAAGAGGAAAAGTTCAGAAATGAACGAATATTTCTTGTGGCATTGTAGACGTCATATCAATGCAACACGACTAGCTAAGTTGCTTAAAGATGGATATTTTAATCAGTTTGAATTTACACCATATGAAACTTGCCGGTCATGTCTCAAAGGTAAAATGACCAAAACTCCATTTACTGGATACGGAGAAAGAGCTACTGAACTCTTAGGACTGATACATAGTGATGTATGCGGTCCCATGTCTACACATGCCAGGAATGGTTCCTCGTACTTCATTACATTCACCGATGATCTCTCAAGATTCGGGCATGTGTTCCTGTTGAAACATAAGTCTGAAACTTTTGAGAAATTTAAGGAATATAAGTGCGAAGTAGAGAACCAAACGGATAAAAGTATTAAAATTCTTCGATCTGATCGGGGAGGAAAATACTTAAGCACGGAATTCCGTGACTATTTAAAAGAGAATGAGACTTTCTCTCGGCTTACTCCTCTGTATACACCACAGCACAACGGTATATCGGAGCAGAGGAATCGCACCCTATTAGATATGGTGCGCTCTATGATGAGCACTGCTGAGTTACCTATTTTCTTTTAGGGTTATGCGCTTGAGAAGCCGCATACCTATTGAATAGGGTTCCGACCAAATCGGTGCCTACCACTCCATATGAGATATGGTATGGGAAGAGACCATGTCTTAAACGAGTTAAGATATGAGGTTGTCCGGCCTATATTGAAAGGCAAAATCCGGACAAGCTCGAGGCAAGGTCAGTTCTGTGTAAGTTTGTTGGATATCCCAAATATTCGCGAGGGTGTATCTTCTACTACACCGAGGAACGAAAGGCGTTTTATTTCTTGGCATGCCACCTTTTTAGAAAATGAATTTCTTGCGAAAGAAATTTTTGGTCATGAGGTAGAACTGGAAGAAGTTCCAGCTACACAAACTACAACTAATGATTTGGTAGAACCGAAGAATTCAATAGTTCCCAACGAACCTCAGCCACTCCGCTGATCTAGCAGGCTTCCTCATCCGCCAGAGAGATACTACGGTTTTCTCAATGACAATGGGAGCGAAGATTGCATCATGGAAAATGATGACCCAACTAGTTTCGAGCAGGCCATTACGAGTGGGGACTCTGTGAAATGGCTGGATGCAATACGATCTGAGATGAAATCCATGTACACCAACAAAGTATGGACTTTGTAAGTTGCACCTGGATGGGCAAAACCCATCGGGAGCAGGTGGATCTTGAGAAGATTCTTGGTGTAGATGGAAAAGTTGAGACTTTCAAAGCTAGACTTGTAGCAAAAGGTTTTTGTCAACGACCAGGTGTGGATTTTGATGAAACATTTTCTTCAGTGGCTATGCTTAAGTCCATGCGGATCCTACTTGCCATCGTTGCATACCATGACTACGAAATCTGGCAGATGGACGTCAAGACCGCTTTTCTAAATGGTGATTTAGAAGAGAGCGTGTACATGACACTGCAAGAAGGTTTCGTAGACAGTGGGAGCAGCGGAAAGGTGTGCAAGTTTCTTAAATCAATTTCCATATTAAAGCAGGCATCGCTGAGTTGGAACATCTGTTTTGATGTGGTAGTCAAAGAGTTTGATTTCATCAAAAACGTAGATGAACCTTGTATATACAAGAGGGTTGTAGAGAGTAAGGTTGTCTTTCTTGTATTCTACGTGGATGACATACTCTTGATAGGAAATGGTGTTTCTATGCTACACTCGGTCAAGCTCTTCTTATCACTAAGTTTCTTTATGAAGGATCTGGGAGATGCATCCTACATCCAGTGATTAAAATCTATAGAGATAGATCTAAGATGACGTATCATACTCACTAGGTGTAGTGAGTATGTGTCAATCAGATTCTGGGGAGAAATACTGGATAGCAATGAAGAATATTCTTAAATTCTTGAGAAGGACAAAAGAAATGTTCTTGGTGTATGGTAACGGTGAACTCCAGATGGAGTCCTTTACCGATTCGAGCTTCCAGAGTAATAAGGTCGACAGTAAGACAGTCCTGGGTTTTTTCTTTACCCCCAGTGGAGGGACGGTATGTTGGAAGAGTTCCAAGCTAGATACCGTAGCAGACTCGACGATGAAGGGTGAATACATCGCTACCAGCGATGCTGCCAAAGAGGCTGTCTGGATGAAGATGTTCATGAGATGAACTAGGTGAGGTTCCTACCATTGTGATGACAATGGAGCTGTGGCTTGGCCTAGGAACCCCGGTCACTTCAGTGATCCAGACATATTCTTAGGCAGTATCACCTGATCAGGGAGATGGTTGATCTCCAGGCGATCGAGATCAGGAGAGTTGACACGAAGAATAACACGGCGGATCCACTCATGAAGGCCATTCCCCAGATACAATTTGAGAGACTTTTCGAGATGTTAGGTATGAGATACTACAACAACTGGACTTAGTGCAAGTGGGAGATTGTTAGTTGTATGTATGCCCTAGAAGCCATTATTGTACATGATTGTATATTATAGTGGATGGTTGGACATATATAGAGAGGAATTTCTTGCTCGACATGATAGTATGCTATCTGGTTGCTCTTTATCTTAACATGTATACTTGTATCTTTATACCGTCTCTCTCTTATATGTTGGTAAAGTCCTTATGATGTGTACTTGACTATTAGGATTATGATGCAGATCATACTAGTAGGGCTAACGTAGTCCACAAGTTCATCCTTTAATTGTTCCTAGTCTTGGGTGTATCGAGACGGGGTATCGATATTCCAGAGTAGACTAGCGTATACATTTCTTGACCCATTTGATGGGCGATGGATGATCCCATATCCATTGGTGTTTGACATCAAAGATTGTATACGGGTACTCAGTGGAGACTGGGTACACTGAACAAGACTCGCCGAGAACTCCTAGATGGTATTATACCTATCATCAGATAGCAGTTCTCTGGTGACACTGGTAAAGGTTAGTCTGTAGACCCGAGATCGTCATAGAATCTTGTGTGATTCCTACCGTGCTTTGATTTCCATCTTACCACGTTCAAGAGAGCGTGCAAAACGATAGTTTTTGGGTACAGTTCCGAGTCACATGGAGGCAATGAGCGATAGGACGGGTTTCGTCTCTCCCGGTATTGGGGGTTGATGTTGCGCTGTGCTCGATTGGCCATAACAGGAAGTCCCTGGCCAGGGCTGATACTGAGATTTACCGGTAAGTGTTATCAGTAGTTTCTCGACCCGTTATGAGCCTCACATCGGCATAACTTATCAAGTTATTGGGGTCTGACGTTTACCATTCCCAGACTCGATATGCGACATATCAGATGAAGAGACCGGACTGTACGGTAGTGTTACTTATTGGATTCACGGGAGTATGGAAAAGCTTGCTTGTTGATCGTCTGATCGCTCAATACCCGGGTAGCCGTTACGTCCAGCTAGTACCGCTGACGGCTTGTAGGTAACTGATATAATCGTTACTTACTGTCGGCGTATTGACGGGTCTTTAGAGTCCTACACAGAGATTTCCTGGCGCAAGCGAAACGAAGTAGAGCACATATGTGATATATGTGGGACCGAGACTAATTTGTGTATGTGATAACGTATTCTAATCCCATGATATTTGATATCAGTCGGTTATATGGGATATAGCCGGGTTATTGAATCAAGCGTTGATTCGATAAGATGATATAAATGATATTAGTCGGTTGTATGTGATACAGCCGAGTTATTAAATCAAGTGTTTATTTAATAATTTAATGTATAATTATATATTTGATATATTAATATACATTAACTAATATTAGCTCACTTAAGAAAATGTTTTCTTCAAATACATTTAAATATATATATATATATATATATATGATATATATTAATGAATTTATTCATGTGTCATGCTAGATGATACATTGGACTTGGGTGTATGAGATTCATACCTAACTTAAGATAATTTGGGTGTTTAAATATTAAGGGAAAAATCAAAATTAGGTGGAAATTAGCAAGGCTTGAGATGCTTGTGGAAGCATGGACAAGCTTTGACTTAAGTCCACTAATTTTGTTTTACTCTAGATATTTATTAACCTAACCATTATCTTTAGCCATGATTTATTCTTTATATGAGTTGATATGCGATATTTTCTCACCCATGGTTCATCACTTGAGCACTTGTGAGTTTCATATTCATCTCCTTGCTTGCTCTTTAGCTTTCTTATGAAAAGAAAAAGAAAAAGAGAAAATTAATTCTAAAGTGAGAAAAATTCCTACTTCATCAATCTATACCAAACTAGCCATTTAGTATAGATTGTTTGTTTCACTAATTCTCAATTAATGAAGAGATAGCTTGTGTTGGAGATTTCTCGACGTAGATCATTTTCGGGCTCGAAAATTTTTGAGCAAGCTCATTCTTTTCGTCTAGTGGAGCCTAACGAGAGTCCGGCAGACTACTACTTGGAGCTAAGAGACTACTACACGGAGTTTTAGAAGTGAAGGATCGGTCTACAAAGGTTGTATTTCTTGTTTACTTAGAGTAAAATTGTATTACTTGCTTAGTTAAATCTTAATTCTCTTGTTAGATCTTTGGTTCAGGCTTGCTCGGCACTCTAGATTTTTAAAATTGCATACTTTATCCATGCTAAAACTTAGTGAGGATGCTAAGCGAACCCAACACCATCTTGACAAATATTGTCTTAATATTTTTGTAAAAATAAAATATATATTATATATATGATTATTTGGTTTAAGATGGTGGGGAAACAAAACTTGATTGTCGGAGTCGAGCATCACTCTATCTTTAAGATAATATTTGCACCCTATACTGGAACGAGTTACATCAAATCTGCCTTTGAAGATAAAACATACTCCAGAATAATTCTGTTGTTAAGTATTTATTTAAAGAAAAAATTACTTAACTAGAACTACACTAGAACAAAGAAAAAGAACAGAAGAGAAAAGGAGAGTGAGATGACAAAATTCTCTTGGAATTGTTGTACTTGAGAATAATCCGGACCTTCTATTTATAGGTCTTGGATTAGCTTTTCGGACTTGAATCATAGGGCACATCCAGTGCCCTTTCGGTTCGAACCTTATCTGGCTGCATCTTTTCGTTTGAATTCACGACTATTCGGATACTCGTACCCATTATTTCAAACCGAACCAGTTGCATCCACATATAAAACGAACTGTTGCGACCATTCGAGTCCAAACTTTCTCATTCTCTTTCATATTTCTTAACCACCCGGCAATACAAACTTTATTGAAAGAAGCATCTAATATATGACTATATACTAGATAAATTAAATATTTAAAAATTTAGAAAAATCCAACACAGACTACTGTAGAATTTTCTAAATCTACAAAAAAAAAACTATATAACTAAGATGCCAACTTTAGCAATGTTTGAAATAAACTACCATAAATTTTTTAAATTATGGTAGTTTCATGTAATTATGAAAGTTTTTTGCAGTTTCTCGTAACTTGTTTTTTTTTTAAATCAAGCCTTTATTGAAAGAGTTCGTAAATAATCTCAATAGTTTATTAATAAATAAAAAGTCTAATTAAATAAAAACCAACTGCCCTGATTGAAAATATAAAAAATATCAAAAGCTCCCGAACTCATTCGATTGAATATAGTTTTTTTTTCTCAACTTCTTTTTAATTTTGTTATTACCCTCTGTTGTCCACAACTTGAAGAAAAACTCAATATATTTGATAATATATCACACAAGGATAAGCCTTCATCATTGAAGATTTTTGAGTTTCTTCTAATCCACTGGGAAGCAAGCAGAAGCAAATAATTATATTTAAATTATTCCAACATATAAAAATCCTGTTTGTTCCGCAAGTCCCAAATAAAAAGACATCTCAATTCCATCGGCTAATCGAGCAATCTCTAACGCTCTTGCCATTGCCATCTTTATAACTATAACTTGGTAATTCATATGCTGCTAGTAGCAAACCCAGTACTCATACCCGGCCTGCCTTCTGGAAGCTTCTCATCCAGATCTTATTATTTCTTTCTGGGCCGGGTCCTTTTTCATGGGCCGACCAAAATTCTCTTTAATAACAAACACCAAGCCTAGAACAAAAAGGCTTTCAATGGATTATATCCCAAGGCTGGCCTCATAAATTATGAAGCTGAAATGAAATTATTGTTAACTACCCTTTCTAATTGGGAAAGACTAAAATCAATGGGCAATAGCTCAGTTGGCATGCCACTTCTTTTCCTGGGAAGAGTTCGGGTTTGATCCTCAAGAGGGAAAGTGACCACAATTTAACGTTTTTAGGGTAAATTCGAAGGTCTCCTATGTGCGTGAGTGTGTGGGTTCGGGCCAATTGGGAAATACTAGTATGTGTTGAGGTCTGCATCTATTTCTTCATTGGTCTAAGTTCCAAAAAGTTCTTCAAAATTTGGCTAAGGCAAATATGAACAGGCTCAGCCACCATTGCTGCACATGGAGAGGGGACCAAGTTTCCTTATGCTTGCCTCTTTCAGTGTGAGAATGGACTAATTCAAAGTCTCTATATATTTTTGGTTGTAGAAAAATGAGAAAAAGGTAACAAATGGGAAAGTTGTTGTCTGCCTGAATTTGGTTTATATCAGGGAAATGTAAATATATCTGTAATAACAGCAATCATCATAGAATTGAGATTCTGTTGTTTATTGTAATGTAATTACAAAATCTTAATAATCCACATATTGCATGGACGGTGAATAACCCGTTTTCCTTTCAAAATATCAAATGCGTATTTTACATGATTATTATCCATACATATGCTAATTTTTTTTATAGCAATTACCAAAAATCATGCTTATTCTGATACAATTGGAACGATATCCTAAAATAATTACAAAAATTCAGGATAGCCATTTGCCATTTGATAAAATTGGTAAAGTAAACAAAGAGAAAATATTCTTCAAATAAATAATAAAATTACAAGTGCTTTAGTATTTTTTTCTTAGATTTTTCTCCAATAAATAAATGAATTTGAAGCAAGCCAAGGTTTTTATTATCCCCTGATTTATTCTTAACAAGCTAACACAATATTGTGATTCAAAAAGTTGATGAAATATAGAATATTAATGAACATGATTCATAGAAGACCAAGGTTCAAGTCCTTGTTCAGAAGTAGCAAACCTGCAACTTTTATCTTGCTGACAAAGAAAATTGATTCTATTAAATAAATGACAAAAATGGGGCTGTGGATGCGAGAACCGGGTTGGATGTGAACCGCACTCACAATTCAGGAGATAGGTCATGTCTCAACTTAAACTTGGGACTCATCCCCTCCGCGTTTCCCCTTTGTTTGCAGCTAACGGGGATGTGGCAACCCATTAAACTCTAAACAAATAGGTTCATCTTCACTAGAGATCCTGATGGAGCTTCGGATCTCCTTCAGATGCTGTCCTCCGTCGATTCTGTAATGACGGTCTTTGACGGCTGAGATTTATTTTTGAGAGTTGTTGAGTGTGGAACTCAATAGGTTGTTGTTGGATGCCGAGCTACCTGTAAAGAAGTCCCGGGTGGATGACAACCGTAGGACCCTCCGACGATTAAGTTAGAGCCGAGATATAGGTACAGAGTAGCAGTGTATTGAAATAAATTCGAGTTACCTGAGTCGTCTGAGGGGTGGTTTCATATAGGGGTCGCGTGGAGCGAGCATGCACGAGATCACCGCTGTCAGTTATGCCCCAGCGTTATCCTCGTTTTAAATGGCGGGATGCGCTCATTAATGGAGGGATACGCCCAATAATAGGGGGATGCGGTAGCATGGGACGCGGATCGTGGGGAGGCGGATATCTTGCCCTGGCGATATACGCGGAGCCGTTGCGAGGCGCATGGGATCCACGCTCTTGGTTGAACGGGGGAGGCCGAGGAAGCTCGGCACTTCAGAAGGCTTGAAAACGAGCCGGGAGGCCGAGGAAGCTTGGCACGTCAGAAGGCTCAAAGACGAGCCGGGAGACTGAGAAAGCTCGGAGACGAGCTATTGGTAGTTTCCAAGGTGAATCTGGAATGTATTCAGGAAGGTCTCCCGAAAGGTCGGATACGTTACTTGAGAAGGGGCTCGCGAGAAATGTCCCCGATGCAACTCATTTATTCCACCCCCGTAACTTTCGGGACACGTCATCCTCCACGTATCGTAATATGAGGAGACACCACTTGTGAGCATCATCATTAGCCCCCATTCTCGTTCCGACCTATTCATTGATTGGGTCAAGAGTGGCCTGCTCGATTGTTCTTTTGCTCATTTTGGCGCCAAATGTCACGCCCCGCTTTCCAGAGTGCGCTAAGATCGGCACGTGACATAGACAAACATGCTACCTGTGGATAAGAAACATCCCTCCACAGTCACATTACGGCTGTCTATAAGATATCAAGATCAGGAAAGTAAAAATAAACTATCTAATACATGTCCATATGTCTGAATAAACGAGTCAAGAAATAATATGCAGAAGCAATAAATCCAATAAACAGTAATATCTGGAAAGTGCAGAAATAACTAAACTAACTGGATATTAATAGGATCCTCACTGCTCGGCCTGACGGTGGGAATATTCCTGCTCAGCCTGCGACAAAGGTAGAAGATCTGGGCCATTCAAAACCCAGACGTCAGTGCGTCATAATATCAACAATAATATAATCAGGGGATAGCAAGACATGCATGCACGAGTATGAACAGTAATAAAAGTAGAACAGTAACACGAATAAGGAACAGTGAAGGGTAAAAGCATATGTGATGTGCAGTGGGTAATCTGAACTAAGCTACTGGGTTAATTACTCTCAAGTGTTTGAAATCAATTTAATGAATCGTCGATATAACTCAATAGTATCCTGTGCATGCCCGGTACCACGGTCAAGACTCTCGGGCTGAATCCGAGACGTGCCGCTAGGCAGTAAACAGGTAACATGTACAGATGAATAATGTCAGCAGCAGCATCCCAGGCTGGCCTAGCCCCTAAAATTGATCAGTATAAGCATCGAACTATCGAGTTACAAGTCAGGTTTCATCATTGATTTCCCCATACCCCCAAGTTATGTGTTCAAGTCAGGTATTAATAAATCTGACACTAATGCCAACACAGGATCAAGCAGGAACAGGTTTGTCTATACAGACAACAGGATATGTCCATCGGGACAACATGTCAGGATTGTCGGCATTAGAAACAGAATCAGGTAACATGTCAAGTAATGATATATCAGGTCATGTCAGGCAGTGTACATGTATCAAGTCATGTCAAGTAGTGGTGTATCAGGTCATGTCAAGTAGTGCACAGGTATCAAGCGGGTGCTCATAATCAAACTGTAGCAAGTATTGAATCAGGGTGAAAGTACGGATGCACAATAAAAGCATGGATGCACAAATATCGATCAGGGGTTACATCATGACTAAGTAGGATGCACAATATCAAGTATGGGGTACTAATGTATTAATAATATGAGTTAATGTAATATGGGGTGTAACTAGTTATGCAGAATTAATGTTATGGATACACAAATAAACATGGATGCATAAATAATTATCATGGGTTACAACTATAGTTTCAAGATTAACTTGCCTCGATTGAATCACGCGACGGATACGTACGGCACGTCCGACGTCGGTAAATCGTTGCAACGCACACACGACACGCGAGACGAGGGCAGAGGCGAGGCGTGGGTTTCGTTTGCAGGCGGGAAAACGTGAAGAAGAAAGGGAACCGTGATTTTCTTTATATGGGATTTAAAAAGTATATCAAATATATATGTGGAGAAGAGATGCAGAGGTTGTAAATATTGAAAGAATTAATATTTATAAAGTAATAGAGAGAGGGGGAGAGAGGAAAGAGAAAAAGGGGTTGTTGGTTTGTTAGGAAATTAGTTTAGATTTAAATTTAAAAAAATCTTTTATTAGTTAACTAAATTTTAATTTGTATCAGTTTATAAAATTAATATTATATAAATAAAATTTGATATTCTGGTAAATACAAACATAGTCCAAAACACGCCCGGGTCGGGTCTAAAATCCAGTTTTAAAATTTGAAAAATATTTGTGTCGACCAAAACTAAAATTAGATATCCGGGTAACGAAAATGCATACCCCTAAGAACGGATACACGTACGTGCGCGTAGCCATCCAAACAAGTCTGTTTCACTGAACGGGACGAGAACAAGATGCGCGGATGCTACCACAGGGTCAGGGGTATCATGCAGGCCATGCAATGTATTTTTAAAATATTTTATATGACTTAAAATATTATATTAAAAAAATGTGGATGCCAGATATAATGCCAGTATGCAGGATGTATAAATGAAAGTGCACGGATCCCCGTAACAAGCCAGGATAAATCACAAACATGAATCAAGACAGGTTTCAAGCAAGCGGGTCGAGTCGGATGCAAATACAGATGTCAAATATACTATTCGCACCCAAAACACAGTAAATCTGGAAAATACCATAAATAAAGAAATACTCAAAATAGAACTGGTATAAATGAATTAGGGTGTTACATTATACCCAACTACAAAAACAATTTCGTCCTCGAAATTCCCAAAACAAGAAAGATAAACAATCATGAAACTACAAGAATAAGTGTGGAAACTTTTGTCGGACTTTGTCTTCTCATTCCCAAGTCGATTCTCCATGCGAGCGATTTCCCCAAGAAACAAGTACGAGAGGGATAACCTTGATCTTAAGGACCTTTTCTCTTCGATCAACAATCGACATCGGTCGCTCTTCAAAGGTCAAATCTTCTCTTACGGTCAGCTCTGAATGATCCAGAACGTGTGTTTCATCTCGAACCTACTTACAGAGTTGAGATACATGAAACACGTCATGAAATTCGCCAAAGATTGTGGTAACGCCAATCGATAAGCCACTTCTCCAACACGCTCCAAAATCTCGAAAGGCCCTACGAATTGAGGACTAAGCTTATCTCGACTCCCAAAACGAATCACTCCTCTAGTCGGTGATTTCTTTAAGAACACAATATCACCAACAACGAACTTTAGAGGTCTTCTCGATATATCGGCCCAACTCTTTTGCCGATCTTGTGTTGCCTTCATATGATTCCGGATAGTATTAACTTTCTCCACGGTTTGCACGATCAAATCTGGTCCCAACAATCTTTGTTCTCCAACATCATCCCAACAAATGGGTGAACGACACTTGCGACCATACAATGCTTCGAATGGATCCATCTGAATAATCGCCTGAAAACTGTTGTTGTAAGAAAACTCCACCAAGTACAGATGATCCTCCCATGAACCCTTAAAGTCTAACATGCAAGCTCTCAACATGTCTTCAAGAGTTTGGATCGTTCTCTCCGAATGACCAACTGTCTGAGGATGATAAGCTGTGCTAAACTTCAATCGCGTCCCCAAACTTTCCTGTAAACTCCTTCAGAAGTGCGATAAGAATCGGGTATCACGATCGGAAACGATGCTCACAGGTACTCCATGCAATCTCACAATCTCTTGTATGTACCGTTCTGCTAACGCTTCCGTCGACTGTCCAACTCGAAATGGTATGAAATGAGCTGCCTTCGCCAATCGATCAACAATCACCCAGACTGCATTGTTGCCCTTTGGACTCCGCGGTAAAGCTGTTACGAAATCCATGGTTATGTGTTCCCACTTCCATTGGGGAATCGGAAGTGGTTGCAATAAACCAGCAACCCTTTGATGTTCAGCCTTAACTTGCCGACACACCAAGCACTTCGCCACAAAACGAGCAATCTCCCTTTTCATGCCTTCCCACCAAAAATGCTGTCGTAGATCACGGTACATCTTCGTGCCTCCTGGATGTACGGAATAAGCGGAACTGTGTGCCTCCTTCATAACTTCTTCGCGAATATCCCCTTTTGTCACAAACAAATGGCTACCATATCGCAACGAACCATCTTCATGAATCAACAAGTCCGTACGAAGTCCAGCTTCAACCTGTTCTCGAAACTTCTGCGATCTTGGGTCTTGCGACCGCACTGCTTTAATATTCTCGATCAATGACGACTGTACTTGAAGCTGCATCAACTGTCCCGAAGAATGCGGTAGCACGATCTCCAACTCGAATCTTCGAAAATCTTCGATAAGCTCATTCTGTTCAATCAACATCCGAATTGCTGGCAACCGACTAAGCGCATCCGGCACTACATTAATTTTCCCCGGATGGTACTTAAGATCAAGATCGTAGCCAGCCATCAGCTCCAACCATCTACGTTGTCTCATGTTAAGCTCTTTCTGCGTGAACACATATTTTAGGCTTTTGTGATCGGTGAATACTTCGACCCTTTCGCCCAATAAGTAGTGTCTCTGTTCCCCTCCGAACGGCGGCCTGGGCTCGGGCGTCCGGGCCTGAGGTTCGGGGCAGATGCTAATTGGTGCTATCCGTCCACCTCTCCGAAGATGCCAAGTCGATCTATGGCACCGTGTATCGAAGGTTTAGACGGATGCGGCCGATGTAGCAGACTTCGTCAGATTCCCCCTCGTTTGAGGGGTTTTTTGATTGTGGGGACGCTCTTCCCTGCAGGCGCAAGCCCCTGCAGTTAATTACGCTACCGCATCGCGGTAACAACTTTCTCCTTCTCCAGATGGTCACTTCGTGTCGTGGGTGTTTATTTTGTTTTTATTGCCCGTGGATTGTTTACGGAGACTGAGTTATGTCGTCGCCCGTAGGGCGTGGACTAGTCCAAATCCGTGTTTATCTTAGATTTGGGTTTGGGGGTTTGGTTTGAGGATACATCAGCCATATTTGAGGCTAAGATCAACTCAAACGCTTGTTAAGGATACGTTAGTCCGATTTGAGACTAAGATCAACTTAACAGGATCGTTTAGATCCGACAAAAGAGCGTTTGGGCTCCATTGTTCCAGTTTAGGGATATAGTGGTCCATCGTATATGTGGCCGTCGGGACCCGTCACCTCTCTGACGACGTTGAAGGATTACAACGACGGATGTCAGAGGAGTTCAGAGATGTACCCTCGAGCCGAAGTTAATTTGGGGGATTCATAGTCCAGTCTGTTTGAAGGTTTAAGGATACGTTAGCCATCTTTGAGGCTAAGATCAACTTAAACGGGACCGTTTAGATCCGACAAAAGAGCATGCTGGGCTCTATTGTTCTAGTTTAAGGACATTGCGGTCCATGGGTAGTTTAAGGACATTGCGGTCCATTGTTAGTTTTAAGACATCTCGGTCAAGGTTAAGGACGTCATGGTCCATGGGTTTAAGGACTCCACAGTCCGGTATGTGCTCTGGATGCTTCACACGAGTTCACTGCCGTGCTTGGCGAGGACCAGGCTCCGCTCTGGGCGTTTTCCACGGGGTCAAAGAGTGACATTATCCACGTTCCACGTAACCAGGAATTTTGCACTAGATGCTTCACACGGGTTCACTGTCGTGCTCGGCGAGGACTAGGCTCCGCTCTGGGCGTTTTTCGCGGGGTCAAAGAGTGACATTATCCACGTTCCACGTAACCAGGAATTTCGCATTAGACATGGGTTTAAGGACCCCACAGTCCATATCATGGGTGGTCGTCGGGACCCGTCACCTCTTTGAAGACATTGAGGGATTACAATGCCAAGTATCAAAGGAGTGAAGAGATGTACCCTAGAACCGGAATGGATTAAATAGTCCTTGGCCCAATTTGGGATCAAGACCCATTAATTATATTATGAGCCCCTTGGCCCAGTTAATTGCGAATTGAGGACTTATGGCCAGCTTGGGCTAAGTCCTATCATGTCTGGAATATTGACTTCTTGTGGGTCCATTGAGGGAGAGGCTTTGCCTCTATCCCTTTAGCCAATTAGGCCAAAGCCTAGTGTTAAACACTTCAGAGCAATCAGTGTTGAACACTGGGATGAGGTTGACAAGTTAATGTTTAACACTAAAAGATTATTGGTGTTAAACACCAGCAACAAGGCTTTCAGATTAGTGTTAAACACTAAAACAGATCAGCATCAGGCATCGGCAACAGAGCTCTCAAATTAGTGTTAAACACTAGGGTAGTCAGTGTTGAACACTGCAAGTAAAGTTCTTTGATTGGTGTTGAACACTGCGGTCCAACGGTGTTTTAACACTGGATTCAGGAGTTCCAACTTAGTGTTAAACACTAAAGCAAGAGGGGTCACGTGGCGACACGTGAGAGCGCCCTCTCTCCATTCATTCTGCTGAGATTATTGCATCTTTCAGAGCATCACGTGCCATCACGTGACGGGCATTCATATGCCTATGTGTTAGAGCTTCTGTCAAGGGTCACGTGGGTCACGTGGGGGACTGCCTCAAAGGGCTTTCTGTAGATCTTTTGAGGGGGTCACGTGGTGGCACGTGACCCTGCCTCCATGTATATTGTTTAGAGAATCTGTTGATCCTTTTCCAGGAATTAAATTCCTCGAACTTTAATTTTCAAAGGAATTAAATTCCTACTTCCTTTTGAAGACTTATATTCTGGAGTAGAATTGAACCCTGAATCTTCTGTAGGAATTAAATTCCTCGTTTATGTGAAGAACTGAATAGGGTTAAACCCTAATAAAAGCTTTTTAAGGAATTAAACTTCCAGTCCCTGTTAAATTATGATTAAGGGAATTGAATTCCCGTTGTTTCAACAGAACTAAGTTCTTAATTAGGGTTAAACCCTGTTTCTCTCTGTTCTGAAGGAATTAAATTCCCATAACACAGGGTCAAGCCCTACTTTTATCTTAGAGGAATTAAATTCCTATAGTTCTGTGAGAATTAAATTCTCGTTTTTCCGTTCCCTCTCCATGTTTTGGATCTGCATGGCAGGGTCTCAACCCATTGAGAATTAAATTCTCAACCTAGAGGGGAGTTGTGCACTTTGCAGATCCTCTATCAAAGAGAGAAGAAATATGTTCTTCTGGTTTTTATTTTGTCAGAGTTAAACTCTGTTGAGAATTAAATTCTCCTTCTTTCAGGAAGCCTTCCCTTTCTTACCTAGGGTTTTCTTTTTGCAGAAGCTCCAAATTCCTCAAAATATCAAGGCTCTCTCCTTTTTTCTCCCTCTGCGTATATCTCCTTTTTTTTGTGTCTCTAGGCTCCTATTTATAGGAGAAGTAGCCGAATCAATTAGTTTTTTGACGAATCTTCGTTGAGAGATTTGATTTGCATCCATCATTCGTTCTGGACCTTCGGATTATTAGGTGAATTTTATTCACCATTGGATTTCAGATCCGGGGATTCTCCCTTGTAATTTCTGTTAGATTTTAAGGGGAAATCTTTCCAAACTCGAGATTTTCCATAGATAGATGATATTTGATCATCTCTGAATCTTTAATTTGCTCGGTTCCAGATAATTGCTTTCCTTTGGAAAGATTTGAATCTCTTTCAGAATTTAATTCTGTTAGCAAAATGGGATTTGAAAGCCGGTCACGTGTGACCACGTGACCCATGGTCACGTGTGGACACGTGACTCTCTTGGAACGAGCCTTTTTCTTCTTTTGCACTCTGCCTTCTTCTGCTGCTTAGCCGTCACGTGCTACCACGTGACCCCTGGTCACGTGTGAGCACGTGACCCTTGTCCGGCGCCTCTTTCCTTGGTTCAACTGGAGAGCGAGTCTGCTGCTTTGAACGTCACGTGCCAACACGTGACCCTGGTCACGTGGGAGCACGTGACCTCTTCTGAAGTCCTTTTCCTTGACTTGATCAGGGAACCAATGTGCCCTTTTCCGCTGCTTTTGTATGTCACGTGTCAACACGTGACTGCTGGTCACGTGTAAGCACGTGGCCCCTTTTTGAAGCTTTTCCCAGAAGCTTTCCTGATTTTAAATCAGGAAACAAATGCCCCCACAGCGTTGTTCTCACGTGTCTGCACTTGAGTGCAACGCTGTCACCTTTTGTGACCGTTGGATTCCTCTAGGGATCTGGGGAGATGAAACGTTTCCACTGCCTTCTATAAATACCTCTGTCTCTTCATAGGAGCCTTCACTTTGCTCATCTTCTTCTTCCGAGAATTTCTTCTTTGAGAATTTAATTCTCGATTTCAGAGCTTAGTTCTCTGTCTTGAAACAATCTTCAGAGTTTAACTCTGTTCGAAAAGAACCCTTTTTTCCTTAGGTAATGTTCTTGGACAACGATGAACCTTCACATTTCTCTGGATTTTAAATCCAAAACAAGGGTTTTTACCCTTTTTCCTTCAGATTCTCCATAAGAACATGAAACCGCTTAACCCTCAAACTGTAGATCTCTTAGGGTTTAGATGATCTTTGGGGAGATGATGATGGCGCTTCAACCCCATGGAATTTAATTCCATCAAAAATGCTTCTGGGAATTTAATTCCCTTTTCTTAATTAGGAATTTAATTCCAATGAAGAACTCAGTTTCTTCGCATGGAGGCTTCCTGAGGTCTCTTGGCCCTAGGTGGTTCTTCCTGACATTAATACAATGGGGGTTTTGTAATGATGTCTTTTGGTGGGAATTTAATTCCTTTGATTTTGCTAGATTCTTTGTAGAGCCCGAGACAGCTTCTGTTGGGGGGAATGTGCATGGTCATCATTCTTTGAGGATATTCCCTTTGTTTTATTGTAACGCTTTTGGCCTCATTATTAATGAGCCGTCATCCGGATTCTGTGGGACCCATATGTTTTGTAGCTAGTGACCTCAGAAAACTCTGTTGTTGCTCTCTTTAACTAGTCTTCAAGTTTATGCATGAATATATGTTGCTGACTTTTCTTCTAACGGTCCTCCTTTATTGGATTTCAGGTGCGATGGCTTCTGTTCCACGCTTTCCTTTTTCTCGCTCAGAGGCTGCTTTTCCTCAGTCGCCGTCTGATGAGGAAGCGATGGCGATGATTCGGGCCCATGACCCGAACTGCACCAATCTTCTTCAATGGGGACCTTGGTACAATCAGATTATTCAGGGTCGCCGGAGCTTTCTTTGCGCGGTGCCGACGGAGCCCACTTTCCCATTTTTACCGATGGATCCTCCAAGGACAGCTTTTGCTGTGGAAATGCCCAACTGGACTCCAACGGGGAGGCTAGAGCCTTCGACGACCGGCATTCCGAACCATCCGATCCCGGCCATAGACATCTTGGGACGGCGTATTTTCCAGGGTGAGGCCCACCTGTGGAGGCAAATTTATAAGATATGGCTCACTCCTAGGCATCCTACGGGCTACCTTCTCTGGGCTCGCTACATCCTTTCTGCCCATCGGGCGCGGTTGCAGAAAGTCGGGCTTTATCAGGACATATACGCGTCGCTATTCCATTACAAGTCCCCGCATGCCTGGTGGGTCAAGGCGTTTTTGAACCAGTGGAATCTTCCCACTAATACTTTCATTCTGGGAGATCGCGAGGTTTCGATTTCTCTGGCCGAATTTTATGATATCTCGGGGTTGCCGATAAGGGGTAATCTGTATGAGGAGTTGTTACCTCCTGACAAGTATGTTTTTGAGCCCGAGCTCGCCCCAGTTGACGGTCTGTCTGCTGAGAATGCTGTTCGCCACAAGCGCCCCAGTTTAATTAAGGCCCTAGGCATCTTCGACCAATTATTCACCGAGTCCGAGGAGCAGGGTGTCACCTTAGAGCTTCATTGCTCGTTTCCTTCGTGAGGACGCCTTATCGAAGACAGCCCCGAAGTTTGCCAACATTGGGGACCCCTTTGGGTTTGGCCCGAAGAGGTTGCCGACCAACGAATCAGATCTACCTCAGTATTACATTCCTATTATATCGCCGATCTCTTTTGAATCCATTGCTGCCCCAGGCATGGACGAGGAGACGTTCTTTGTAGGATTTGTTAGCGTCTGGCTCAGTTGGTTCGTTATCCCCATGCATCGCCGCTTCATGAGAGCATCGGTCATCTACCCGGCTCATCGTATTGCTGAGGGGATGAGGTTGGCTATCGGCATCCCGGCCTTGGCGCACCTCTATAACGGATTAGGCACCGCAGCTAATACTTCTACGCCTGGCGTGGACGTAGTGAACTTTTTGCTTCATTATTTCACGTCGTGGATCGAAATGCATGTGCTGGGGTCTTTTGCTATGCATCAGAGGCCCGCCTTTTACGACGCCTATCCCGTCCCGCGACTCATGCGACTGGTGGGTGCTTCTGCTGCCGACCCAACTCAATTTGGGGCTATTCGGGTGCTGATTTCCCCTCATGCCTCCGCCGGCGGGTTGGTTTTTAATGATCGGGTTCTGTCTTCTCCTTTGGGTCCAGTTCAGCAACTTTGGGACCAGTCAAAGGACAACGCGCCTTCTCTGAAGCCCCGAGAGGCCACGCATTTGTATTCAATTAGACCGGGCTACTTGGTGTTTCGCCAGGATAGTGCAGCTCTTTTTATGCGGTACAATCCGCATCGATTTGCCCGGCAGCTTGGATACGACCAGTGTGTTCCTTTTGAGGCTTTTATAGTCGCCCCGATCCCTTCGCTCGACGCTGTTCGCGATGCCGCTCATCATTTCATGAGGTTGAACACCGGCTCTCATTTCATGGTCCCCGAAGCCGAGTACATGCCCCGATGCGTAGGTGCATTTACGGGCTGGTATCTTCATCGAATCACCCCAATTATTGCTGAAGAAAGAAGGGTTCTTCTTGGTCACGACTCCCCTCCTCAGGTTTCGGGATCTAAGCTGCGACCAAGGGTTCCAGTCCGCTTCCCTTTGAGGGAGATTGGCACCGCCCTCATTCCGGGGGAGTCAGGGGTAGACCTTACTCCAACAGCTAGTATGCCCTTGGGTTCCCGATCGCGGGGTAGACGGGCTCCAGTAGTAGCACCTCTGCCGGTGGCGGCACCGCCCTCCGTGGCGTCGACACTGGCGATGTCGTCCTCGGTTGTGGCACCGAGCGAAAGTAACAGGGATGAGAGTGCCGAAGGCGATGTGGGCCAGCGCCGCCCTAAGGCTTCGCGAGGGAGGAAGCGGTCATCCTCAGCGACCGGCTCTGGGTCTAAACGGCGCAGGAAAGCGGCTACCACCCTGCTTGATTCTGTGGTGGAGTCTGAGCCTATCCTCGAAGACGAACCATTGGCCTTGCAAGAGCCAAGCGCTGGACTTCTCTTCCCGAGTTCGGCTGATGAGGAGGCTGCACAGTTGGCTGAGGCCATACGGCGTTCAAAAGATGCGTCCCATAACGCCAAGGTTCCGAAGAAGTCTTATCCCGCTGTAATTTTTTACGAAGACCCTTCGTGGATTCGGCGGCGATTTATCGGCCCTTTGGAGGAATGGGGGGAAAGGGCTTTGAAGCAGGCCGCTTCAGAAGACGCCGCTGATGCACTTTCTTTATGGACCGACGGTCATGAGTCTACTCTTGAACCTCGGCGAGCTTACCTCCTTGAGAAGGAGAAGCGGCTTGAAGAAGCCATATTGAGGGCTTCTATGCGTATAGGTATGTTGTGCTTATTCTGTAATCTTGTCGATTATTTATGCTCGTGGGTATGTATCATTATTTTTGTTTGAATCGTGCAGAATCTTCGACGTTGGGGGAGCTCCCTACTGGCCCATTAAAGCTAAAGCCCGCCGAAATTCTTAATGAAGCTTTGCCGGATGTGGAGAGGGCTGATGAGGCTGCTCCTCTCATGATAGAACCTCCAGCGGCGGTTCTTGGCCAGGGGGTGCTTGCCCCTTTGGGGGAGGCTCCCTTGGAGGCTGCCGCCCCAATGGCTCTTACTGAGGTCGGCTCAAGGGCTGGAAGCGAGGTAGTCGGGGCTCCTCTCCCTTTGTTGGAGCCTGAGGTCACGGCGGAGACCGTTGAAGCCGCTATCCCCCCGGCTCAGAATGGGAGGAGTGTTGAAGGTATCCTTCTGCGTTTTAATTTAGCAACCCCTTCATAGTCTGAACTCTTTTACCTTTCCCAGAATTGCGCGGCTTGGCGGCTACGATCGCGGATCTGTCGCCTCGTCAATCATTTCAGCGTTTATTGGAGATGGCAGCTCCGCAGGCGATCCCCCCTCAGCGTATTGTTCTTTCCTCTGGGCAAGGTTAGTGTCATTCGCCATTTTTTACCATAGCATTGTTACCATTTTGCGAAATGACGTTGATGTCTCTTATAGTTTTAGAAGCCGATGATGAGGTTGAGGTCGTCGAAGGGCCAGGGGAATCTTCAGCTCCTACTTGCATGACTGTCGGTGAGTGACATTTTATTATAGTCCCATTCATTCTGCGTTTAAAAGTTTTACTAACATTCGCCAAATTTGAACAGCCCTGCCAGTCTCCATGGCTTTGGAATCACGCATTGTGATGCCGCCCGGCCCCTATGCTTTGCGGGCTTCAGAACGCTTGGCCCAATTGAGCCTTGTCTCCCTATCTTCTTTCGTCGAGGAGCTCCGCGCTGGTAGTGCGACTACAGCCGAAGCGTTTGCTGCTGAAGCTAACGGCTCCCTTCCTTTTCTCGCCACCTATCACCGCGAGGAGGTGGTGCGGGTCTGGGTGGAGTTCTGTAGGAAGGTGGAGGCATGTTTGTACGCTCTCGAGTGTTCTCGCCTTTCCTCGGAGGCCGTGGCTGCAAAGGCAGAGTTACGGGGGCTGATAGCACGGTGCGCGGCAAACATGACGTCATGTGAGAAGAGGCTTGGCCGTAAATTCTCGGAAAGGGAGCTAGCCTCCAAGGCGCTGGGCGAGCTTCAAGCCAATCTCACAGCCAGGGCCAACAAAGCATACGAACTCTGGCGGGTGCTTCAGGAGTCCATAAAAGAGGTGGTGGCTCTCGATAAAGCTGCCACGTTCACTCGTGAGAGGGTCGAGGCTCATAAAGCCACCGAGAAAGAGCTCGAAGCTCGGCTTGCTTCATATCAGGCCCAACAAGCTCAGGCGGAGGCTCGCCTTCTGGAGATCTTACGTCATGAAGCCGTGGCTCAGCAACAGAACGATGAGCTGGTAAAATTACTACACCGCCCGCCGGCTTGAGGACTTGTATCTTTTCTCCCTTTTTTGTACATACTCATGGATGAGAGTATCTCTTTTTTCTGTTTCTTTCATAAATTGTACTTTGTATCTATTTTGGGTTTATGAATAAAAGATACATTTTTCCTCTCAATGATCTTTCCCCTTTTTATTGAATGCATTCTGCGGATACTATATCTTGATCTCCTTGCAGGACAGCGATGGCTCAGGGTTCAGGGTTAAGATCTGCTTCCTAAGACCTTTGCACTTTATGAGCCACGAGGGTCTCATGAAGAGTTTTTTTCTCCCTACAGGTCGAGAGGATCCCATAGGTGTAAGTTCTTCTTAAGAATCGTGAAGATTCTTAAGCGGGTTTTCCCTTGAGAGTCGCAAGGATCTCACAAGAGAAATTTTTCTTCCTTACAGGTCGTGAGGACTTGTAAGTGCTGGGTGTGGTCGCCCTTATCCGTGTTTCACGGGATCAGAGGCTTCTCCAGGTATTGTAGTTTAAAGACGTCGCGGTCAAGGTTAAGGACCTCATAGTCCGTGGATTTAAGGACTCCACAGTCCGATGTTAGTTTTAAGACATCGCGGTCAAGGTTAAGGACCTCATAGTCCGTGGATTTAGGGACTCCACAGTCCGATGTTAGTTTTAAGACATCACGGTCAAGGTTAAGGACCTCATAGTCCGTGGATTTAGGGACTCCACAGTCCGGTGTTTGGTTGCAGGGACCCGTCACCTCTTTGAAGACGTTGAGGAATTACAACGCCAGATATCAAAGGAGTGAAGAGATGTACCCTTAAGCCAAGGTAGAATCCGTAGGGAATCGGGGGGGGGGGGTTGATCGTTAGTTTTAAGACATCACGGTCGAGGTTAAGGACGTCATAGTCCGTGGATTTTAAGGACTCCACAGTCCGGTATTTGCTCTGGATGCTTCACACGGGTTCACTGCCGTGCTTGGCGAGGACCAGGCTCCGCTCTGGATGCTTCGCACGGGTTCACTGCCGTGTTCTGTGAGGACCAGGATCCGCTCTGGACGTTTTCCACGGGGTCAAAGAGTGACATTATCCGCGTTCCACGTAACCAGGGATTTTGCACTAGATGCTTCACACGGGTTCATTGCCGCGTTAGGCGAGGACTAGGCTCCGCTCTGGATGTTTTCCACGGGGTCAAAGAGTGACATTATCCGCGTTCCACGTAACCAGGAATTTCAAACTTCTTCCAGTCGGAAGACTTGTGGGACTGAAATCAAGAAAAATGTAGCACCGAAGAAAGGAAAGAGTGAGATGTTTGCACTAGATGCTTCACACGGGTTCATTGCCGCGTTAGGCGAGGACTAGGCTCCACTCTGGATGCTTCACACGGGTTCACTGCCGTGCTCTGCGAGGACCAGGATCCGCTCTGGACGTTTTCCACGGGGTCAAAGAGTGACATTATCCGCGTTCCACGTAACCAGGAATTTTTCACTAGATGCTTCACACGGGTTCATTGCCGCGCTAGGCGAGGACTAGGCTCCGCTCTGGATGCTTCACACGGGTTCACTGCCGTGCTCTGCGAGGACCAGGATCCGCTCTGGACGTTTTCCACGGGGTCAAAGAGTGACATTATCCGCGTTCCACGTAACCAGGAATTTTGCACTAGATGCTTCACACGGTTCACTGCCGCGTTAGGCGAGGACTAGGCTCCGCTCTGGATGCTTCGCACGGGTTCACTGCCGTGTTCTGCGAGGACCAGGATCCGCTCTGGATGTTTTCCACGGGGTCAAAGAGTGACATTATCCGCGTTCCACGTAACCAGGAATTTTGCACTAGATGCTTCACACGGGTTCACTGCCGCGTTAGGCGAGGACTAGGCTCCGCTCTGGATGCTTCGCACGGGTTCACTGCCGTGTTCTGCGAGGACCAGGATCCGCTCTGGACGTTTTCCACGGGGTCAAAGAGTGACATTATCTGCGTTCCACGTAACCAGGAATTTTGCACTAGATGCTTCACACGGGTTCATTGCCGCGTTAGGCGAGGACTAGGCTCCGCTCTGGATACTTCGCACGGGTTCACTGCCGTGTTTTGCGAGGACCAGGATCCGCTCTGGACGTTTTCCATGGGGTCAAAGAGTGACATTATCCGCGTTCCACGTAACCAGGAATTTTGCACTAGATGCTTCACACGGGTTCACTGCCGCGTTAGGCGAAGACTAGGCTCCGCTCTGGATGCTTCGCACGGGTTCACTGCCGTGTTCTGCGAGGACCAGGATCCGCTCTGGACGTTTTCCACGGGGTCAAAGAGTGACATTATCCGTGTTCCACGTGACCAGGAATTTTGCACTAGATGCTTCACACGGGTTCACTGCCGCGTTAGGCGAGGACTAGGCTCCGCTCTGGATGCTTCGCACGGGTTCACTGCCGTGTTCTGCGAGGACCAGGATCCGCTCTGGATGTTTTCCACGGGGTCAAAGAGTGACATTATCCGTGTTCCACGTGACCAGGAATTTTGTTGATTGTATCCGCATTTCACGGGATGGAGGTTGGACTCTTGGTGATATGTATCGCCGAGCCATGGAACTGGGGGTTGCCGCTGTCCCGTTTCGCTTGATGTTGTGTCTGCTGCCATGAGACGGACGTCGAGATGATCTCTAGGCTATCTGTGAACCGTCGAGATTTGGCTTCTCCTTATGACGAAACCTGGGGAGGGAGTATGATCCCTTCTTTGTTTGCGCCCCTGGATTGTATACAGAGGTAGATGTAACATCACCTGTAGGGCGAGGATTTCAATTTTTATTTTATTTCTTTTTCCGCGATGCTCTATCATTTCAGCTTTTATATCGCGAAGGTCGCGATTGCCCCATCATTTCGGCTATTTTTCGCGGTGCCCAATTGTTTCGGCTATTCATTTATTTTCTGCTCGCTGCTTTTTATTGCGAGTTGCCCCATCATTTCGGCTATTTTTCATGCCTTCATTTTTACTTGCTGTTTTTTATTGCAAGTTGCCCCATCATTTCGGCTATTTTGTAGGCATGTGTGGCTTGCTAGCTTTGCAAGCCTGGATTTTAGGCACCGATTTCGGCATCAGCACCGCTACAACTGGAATGTTGCCAGGAGCGAATCATCATTTGCCTTTGTCGATGATGAACAAAGGTGGCTCAGCAAACAGGGTTAAGGGTCCTGTCGACCGAGGCTTTTGACTTCATGAGCCGTAAGGGTCTCACAAAGGTATTTCTCCCTACAAGTCGTGAGGATCTTGCAGGTGTATTTTCTCCTTAGGGATCGTGAGGATTCCTAAGTGTGTGCTCCTCTGTAAGTCATAAGGATCTTACAAGAGGGCTTTCTCCTTATGGGTCGAGAGGACCTACAAGGGTTGGACTTTGCCGGGGAAATGTTTATTCGCGCCCGTGGATTGTATACAAGGTTCAGTATTGAGTCCTTTGTAGGGCAATATCGAAGGTTGTGGAGGATTGCTTAAGCACAGGTTTAGGTCTCTGTAACTTAAGACTTTCAAGTCTTATGAACCGTGAGGGTCCCATGAGAGAGTCCTCCTTACGAGTCGTGAGGATCTCGTAAGTGTATTTTCTCCTTAGGAATCGTGAGGATCCCTAAGTGTGTTGCTCCTTTGTGAGTCGTAAGGATCTCACGCAGGTGGTTTCTCCTTACAAGGTCGAGAGGACCCTATAAGTGTCTTTTAACGAGGTTGCGCCCTTTCGGGTTTTCACAAACACTCGCCGGTAGTCCTGCTGTTTTTACTCACGGAGCCCTTTCGGGTTTTCATCCGTGCCTATTTTGCTTATGGACATACCGTTTTTTATTTTATATACATTCTTTTTTTTTCTTTTTTTTTATCTCGTCAGCCTAAGGATGCTGCGGTAGTAGTTTAGGGACGTTTCGGTCCGTCGTTAGTTTAAAGACATTTCGGTCCGTCGATAGTTTAAGGACGTTTCGGTCCGTCGTTAGTTTAAGGACGTTTCGGTCCGTCGTTAGTTTAAGGACGTTTCGGTCCGTCGTTAGTTTAAGGACGTTTCGGTCCGTCGTTAGTTTAAGGACGTTTCGGTCCGTCGTTAGTTTAAGGACGTTTCGGTCCGTCGATATGGGAGGGCCAGCCACTGCCTGCAAAGTCTGAGCCTAGGAAGATAGCGAGCGGACATAGTCGTCGTCATCTATCATTGACCTAGGCTATGGCTCATCAAGCATAGTATTTCTTTAAGAAGCGGCCGTTTATTGGCCTGAAAGGCCTTTCACCGTGCATGTCCATGAGTAGATAGGCTCCACCCTGATAGACCTTGTCTATGATGTAGGGGCCTTCGTAGTTTGGCTCAAATTTCCCCCGTTTGGCACGATTGGGGATCATAGGTCTCTTGACCACTAGCACGAGTTCGCCTTGGCGGAATGTCCTCGGCCTGGTCAATCTCTCGTACGAGCGCGTCATCTTTGCTTTGTAGGCTTCCAGATGTTGTTGCGCTATGAGCCGGGTTTCGTCGAGGGCATCAAGCTCCTCAAGCCGAAGGTGGGCATTTTCTTCGTCCGTCAGCTCGTGGTGGGCTGCCACTCGCAGAGAGGGTAACTCTATCTTGAGGGGGAGTACCGCTTCCGTCCCAAATACCAACGCGTACGGCGTTGTGTTCGTGGCCGTCTTGAATGTAGTTCGATAAGCCCAAAGGGCTTCTTGCAGCCTCTCGTGCAAGTCTCTCTTATTCCGGGAAACGGTCTTTTTTATGATCTTTGTCAAGGTCTTATTGAAGGCCTCGGCCAGACCGTTAGCTCGTGGGTTGTAAACTGAAGAATATCTCCAGTCTATATTGTGCTGCTGCGCGAAGCGACTAATCTTATGGCTTCGATAGGCTGGCCCATTATCGGAGATAATCCGCCGTGGGGTTCCAAACCGATAGATGACGTGCGTTTTGAAGAAGTGGAGGATATTCTCCGTCTTCACTTCCCTCAGTGGTACTGCTTCTGCCCATTTGGAGAAGTAATCAGTTGTCGCCAGGATAAAACGATGTCCCTGGGATGATGCTGGCTCGATGGGGCCGACTATGTCAGTCCCCCACATTTCGAATGGCCAACTAGCCACCGTTGGGTGTAGTGGATTCGGATGTTGGTGGATGAAGTCTCCATGAATCTGGCACGCGTGGCATTGCTTCGCATACTCAAGGCAGTCCTGGATCATCGTGGGCCAGTAGTAACCCATCCGTTTAATTTTTAACTTCATCTTTGGGCCTGCTTGGTGAGAACCGCAAAGTCCGTCATGAACTTCCTGAATGACTCTTTCTGCTTCGTCAGGTCCTAGGCATCTCAGCCATAGAGAATCAAACGATCTCTTGTATAGAGTATCGTTGACGTAGGCGAAAGATAGAGCTCGTTTCATGAGCTGATGCCTGGAGGATGTATCTTTGGGCATTCGGTGGGACTTAAAGTAGTCTATGAAGACTTCCCTCCAGTCCTCGGCCTTCTCATGGTCTTTTATTTGTAGGGTCGTCTGCTCAGTCGCTCCCTTTTCTTTATATAATTCCGGAGGTATTTCTGCCGGGGCAAGCACTCGACGGCTTTGTACCACGATTCTTACATCATCGAGGTTTTCGTCCGCCAGTTCTTTAGCAAGTTTGGCTAACGCGTCTGCTTTGCTGTTTTCCGCGCGTGGTATGTTCTCCAAAGTATAGGAGGGAATTTGGGCCTATAGTTGTTGCACCCTTTCGCCGTACTTCACCAACTCCGGTTTGCACGTTTGGTAATCACCATTTACTTGACTGACAACCAGTTGAGAATCCCCGTATATAAGGAGGTCTTCAATTCCCAAGTCGAAGGCGATTTCGAGGCCTGCTATCAGAGCTTCGTATTCAGCTTCATTGTTTGTCCTCGGCTCTGTTAAGGAGAAGGCGAAGCGCATTATCCCTCCTTGTGGAGTTGCAAAGATGAGGCCTATCCCCGATTTGATCATTGGGATACCCTGTTTCTGTTTCTTTACGGAGGACGCTCCATCGAAATAGAGTTCCCATCGGATGCTACCGCCGCCAATCGCATCAAATGCATGCTCGTCCGGCAAATCACAGTTCAGAGGAGAATCGGCCGGTATCGGGTGCTCAGCGAGGAAATCGGCAATGGCTTGGCCTTTTACTGCCTTGAGAGGTTGATACGTTATCGAGAACTCCATCAAGAGCAGGGCCCATTTAGAGAGTCGTCCCGTCAATATGGCTTTTGACATTAAGTATTTAAGGGGGTCCACCTTTGAAATGAGACGGACTTCATGCGCCAACGCATAGTGCCTGAGCTTTGTTATCGCGAAGATCAATGCCAAGCAATGTTTTTCAATGGGAGAGTAGTTGTTTTCTGCCCCCAGCAGAACTCGACTTAAGTAGTAGAGTGCTCTCTCTTTTCCCTGATCGTTCTCTTGTGCCCATAATGCGCCCAAGGAACCTTAGAGGGCGGTCGTATAAAGAATGAGGGGTTTTCCCTTGACCGGCGCAGCCAACACCGGAGGGTTTTGCAGGTACTGCTTGATCTCGTCTAGTGCACCTTGGCATTTGTGATCCCAAACGAATGGAGTTCCTTTTTTTATCAGGTGACTGTAAGGACGGCATTTGCCTGAAAGATTTGCGATAAACCGCCGGATGTATGCGAGCTTCCCTTGGAGAGACCGCAACTGTTTGAGGGTTCTTGGCGGAGGCATTTCCATAATCGCTTTAATCTTTGACGGATCTATTTCAATACCTCAGTGTCAAACGATGAATCCCAGGAATTTGCCCGAGGAGACTCCAAACACGCATTTGAGGGGATTCATTTTCAAGTTATATTGCCGAAGGCGTTGAAATACAGTCTCCAGATGCTTTTAATGATCTTCGTATGACATGCTCTTTACTACGAGGTCATCGATATAGCACTCGACGATGTCATGTATGAGGTCGTCGAAGATCTTTGTCATGGCCCTTTGATAGGTAGCGCCCGCGTTCTTTAGACCAAAGGGCATAACCCTGTAGCAGAATATACCCAAAGGGGTCCGGAAAGCGGTGTGCTTCTGGTCTTCGGGATGCATCTTTATCTAATTGTATCCTGACGAACCGTCCATAAAGGAGAAAACCTCGTGAGTGGACGTGTTATCTATCATCAGCTCGGTTACCGGTACCAGGAAATCATCCTTTGGACAGGCTTTATTGAGATCCCTGAAATCCACACATATGCGTACTGTCCCATTCTTTTTCATTACCGGGACGATATTGGCGATCCAATCGGGATATTGGACTTCTTGAATAAATCCAGAATCGATCAGCTTCTTGACTTCGGCGTTGATGCTCATCTCAAGCTCGAGTCGCATCCTTCTTGGCGCTTGCTTGACTGGCTTGATATCCGGGGATATTGCTAATTTATGCACGGAAACCTCCGGATCTAATCCTGGCATCTCAGAGTAGTTCCATGCGAAGCAGTCTTTATGCCGTAGCAGCACGTTCTTTAATGCGGCCACCTTTTCTTCAGAGAGTAGCTCGCTGACGAATGTCGGTCGCGGGTCATCTGCCGATCCCAACTCAATCTTCCTGAGGTTATCCGCCGTAGTATGTATACCATCTTCCAGTTCTCTCGGAGCTGGCGGAAATTCTGAGATCACCTGGTCGTCGCTGTTCTCAAAGCACTGGGGAAAGTCATCCATGTTCTCGCGCTCTTCTTTTAATATCGTAATCGTATAACAAGTGCGAATCCGCTCTCAGGACTGAGGTGGATCCGGTTCTACTCTTGCGGCCTTGGGTTTATGCTTTTGTGGCGGCGTTACCCTCCAGCTGTTGGATAAAGCGAATCTGCCCCGTTGGTACTGGTCCTCGACCCAGTTCTTGAAGGTGAAGCAGTCTTCGGTAAGATGTCCTATGGCTCGATGATAAGAGCAATAGCTCAAACGAGAAGCCTTGTTAGCTTGCTCAGGGTGTCTAGACTCTGGAAGCGCGATCATTTGATGTTTTAAAGCGAGCTTGAGTAACTTCTCCGTCTTGTCTCGGGGGAAGGAATACGCTCGACTCATCTTTTGCATGAGGGACGGATCCGAGCTGCGCAGTACCCGTAACCCTCTAATCCTGCGTCGTTGTTGTCGGCTCCTCTTCCCGCTTCTTAATTTATTTCCGTCTCCGCATCGGGCCTTTCGCACAACGGGTTGACAAAGATGAGCATCTTTGTCTTTTGGAGCCTGTTGAAATAGGCGTTGCGTCCTGGCCTTCTCGTAGAGGGCCATTTCGCGGTTGTGGTTTTCCTGAGCTTTCGGACCCATTTTCCTGGTAGGCTTGTCCGTTCGTTCTCCAAACGACGGACTCGGCGTTTCGATCGCGGGGTGTAATTTTGACGAGGGGTTGGCATCTCCTGACAGGGCGTCCTCTTCTTCATCAAAGGTGTATATGGCGTAGTTACTGTGGACCCGTTCTCGTTTTCCCGCTCTCGCGTATCCAAACCCGAGTGTTTCCATTTTCCCGTTGGGCAATTTGCGCTGCGTCCCAGGGACATCCCAAATCTTGTTGTAGAACCGAGCCTGCTGAACAGTCTGTTTTAAGGGTACTCCTTGGCGCTTCAATAGTTTCTTTAATCCATTTGTATAGTATCTGGGCAGACGGATGGGTTGGAGTCTGTCGCATGTAGCATCCGCGCCATGCCAGATCTCTTTCTCTATTTTCGACTCTGAGGATCGGTAGAATAGGATCACCTTCTCACCCCTTTGCCTGGGAGGGATGTAAAATGTTTGCAGGTCCTGCACATTGTGAGCTTGAAGCGTGTTGAGATCCTTGTAGTTTTCTCACGGTACCATGGTGATTTGCAAGCTATGGTCATTGCCAGGAGGTGTTTGTATTGGCAGCCGATTGGAGAACACGGCATTAACCTCATCTTCCGAGTCACTTCCGAAGACTAACATGGGGGCGGACGTTCCCGGGTTGCTGCGTCGAGATGGCCCTGCATAAACTATCTCTTCCTCTTCTTCGGTATCGCTCCCGAAAACAGGGATGGTGGCGGCGGCTTTGTTCTCCGGGTTGCGACACCTTTCTGTATCCTCGAAATCTGGCAAAAAGTATTTCGCATCCTCTTATTTGCGGACTTCGTTCACGGAAAATGGGTTCAACTCGCCTGTTACAGTATACTCGAAACCATCTTTAAAGTACTTCATACACTGATGTTGTGTAGAAGGGATGATGTTGTACTCGTGTAGCCAAGGACGGCCGAGCAAGGCGTTGTAGCAGGTCTTGGCGTCAATGACATGGAATTTGATGTCTGTGACGAGAAGTCCAAAGCGTAATGTTAGTATCACAGATCCGAGAGTCCGTGACGATTTTGAATCGAAACCGGAGATAGTAATTTTGTCACGAGCGAGATGTTGCACACTCATGCAGATTTCCTTCAACACCCGAACATTAAGGAGATTGACGGAGGATCCATTATCCACCAGGATCTTGCCTATCTTGATATCATGGCAGTATCCGGAGACATATAGGGGACGGTTATGGTCGCACGTCCCGAGAAGGAGGTCTTCATCACCGAAAGTGATATCGGCTGTATGCACTTCCTCCAGTTCATCCTTCATCTTTTCAGTGGCGAGGAAGGCTTGGAATTGTTCAGGTTCTTGTAATGCCTTAATTAGTGAGTCTCGCGCTTCTTTTGATAATAGGAGGGCGTCGAGAATGCTAAGCTGAGAAGGTAGCTTCCTTAGGTGCGCGAGGATGTTATAGTCCACTTTACTCTTCCTAGGAGGGTCTTTGGCAGCCAGTTCTTTCATGACTTGGTCATCTAAAGTGATATCTTCAGTGACCTTTTCCTTTCCCTTATCTTTTCTACTCACGGGCCCGAGATTCTTTTCTGGGAGTGTGCGATTGCGCAGCTGAATGTTTTCGCAGGCTTCTAGTTTCTCCTCTTTCTCTAAGACGGATTCTTTAAAGAGAGGGCCCAGAGCCATTTCTTCATCAGAGTCGCTCCCAAAGGTGAGAACTTGTGACCCCCCGGCGTTGACCATGTAACAGTTGCCAGTAGTTCTGTTGTGCCCTTCGACAGTACTTCTTCGCTCCCGACGGCTCTTGCGTTTCATGCGCTTAAAATGTTGCTGACGAGTAACATATCATTGCCACCATATTTTAAAGGTATCGCACTCCTCCATGGGGTGTGAGATTTTTCGATGATATGCGCAATAATTAGGGTGCCTCTCCGCCCCATCGTGTGTATTCCCTTCCGAGGGTGGTAGCTTCATCCCCATTGACATGGCTTTGGCAAACCTTTTCCTCGTCTTGAATATCTTTTTGTCTACTTCGGACGCCTTTTGATCTGGCGGGGGTAGTTCAACTCTTTTATTCAGTCGCCTGCATTTGGTTCTTTCTGACGTCGCCATCTCATGCTCCTGATCCGCCTTACTTTTTAGACGAATTTCGTCTAAGAAGTCTTTGATCATTTCATTTGTGAGCCACGCACGCTCTGGTTCAGGTTCTGCCTCCAGCTTCTTAGTGCTAGGAGTTTTCTCATCATCGGTAAACGAGTGGGAGATTACGTTACAACTCGCCACATACTCTTCGGATTCATCCGATGAGCTCTCTTCATCATCTCCCCCTTGAAAGATGTGGTTGAGGAACTCTTGCAGTGTGACAGGAGTTCGAGCCTTTTGATTGTATTCTTCCAGCGCGTCGATTTGCTTCTGCAAGCTCGTGTGCTCGTCTCCAGGCTTCGCGGGCTTCTTGGATTTCTTTTTCTTTTTCTTCGAAGATTTCGACGGTTGGGCGTGAGTATTTGGGCCTTTATCCCGAGCCTTCGTAGCTGTGCGGGGCTTCAACATCCCCTCGATAATTTGAGGTTCAAGAGGGTCTTTCCATTCGATCGCAGGGCACGCGTGAAGGTCTCTCAGCATTCTTTTGGTTTTCGTTGATAGCACGACCTCCCAAGGAGCTTCTTCAATAAAGGAGCATGTTGCTCCCAATGTATCTGTTTTCTTAGGAGTATGCGGCTGTGGTGGGCTCACCTTCCACTTCTCGGACAGTACAAACTTCCCCTGGAGGTATTGATCTTCAATCCATCCTTTGAAGACGAAGCAATCTTCAATCGGATGACTTACCGTTTGATGGTAAGGGCAATAGCTAGGGTTATTCACCTCGGTGAGTTGTGGCGGTTGCCTTGGATTCGGTAGGTTTATAAGTCTGTTGCGTATTGCCAGCTCGAATAACCGTTTCGTCTTGTCTCGTGGGAACGAGTAGGGACGTTTCATCTTCTCATTATAATACCGGCGTCTTTCTTCCAATTGATCTGCCGGTTTCGGGACGTTAGGTTGCTGTTGGGCATTTGCGACGAAGGTCGCCCTTCCTTTACCCTTGTCATTCCGAGGTTCCGACTTCGGGGGAGGTGGTCTATGACCCATCTGGTCCATCTGAGCCAACTTGTCGATTAAAGCCTGGAATGTGGTTGGCTTAAAGAACATCATAAACTGGGAGATAGTTGCGTGGGGGTCTAAGGTTCCCACGAACATGCCCACTGCGGGTGCCTCCTCAATGCGTTGCTCGCATCTCGACCACAAATTTCGCCAGCGTATAGCATACTGGACCCAGGTTTCGCCTGGTTTTACCCTGGCGTTAATCAAAGCAGTTATTGGAGTGCGTTCGCTGGCACTTGCGAATCGCTGAGTGAATAACAACTCCATTTCAGCGAACGTTTTGATAGAATCGTTCGGGAGTTCCGAATACCATTCGAACGCCGTTTCTGATAAGCTGCCCACGAATTGGCGGAGCAACAGTTTATCATCGCCGCCGGTGTTACCGCAGAGGGCCCGGAACTGGGCGACATGTTGATGGGGGTTGCCAGTCCCCTTATACACGTGGAATTTTGGTATCGTATAGCCTTGCGGGTATTTGATTTGGTCGTACCAGCTCGGATACGGCCGTCCCGTTTTTATGACTTGACCAGCTGCCTCAGTCGCATGGTGAACCCAGATTTGCTGAGCTATGTAGTCAACCAAGTCAGCCTTAGAGATTGCCTCCTCCTTGGCCGTTGATAGGGCTGGTGGTGGATTTGACGTCTCCCCTCGGTCGTCTTCAAGAACGATTGGGGGATCCTCGGCGGGTAAGTCCTGCTGGATCATCATGCCTATCATATCTTGGAAAAGAAGGCCCATACGTTGTATGTTGGCTGCTTGTTCAGCAGCCTCTTTGTCCTTTTTCTCCAGTATCCGGCGAAGAAATTCAGCGTCGGTTTCTTCCTCCTGGCATGCGTCTGAGGACGTTTCTGGGCTTTCTTTTGGCCCGGTAAGTGCGGCCATAGCATTCATCATTTCCTGAAGCTTTTGTTGCTGCTCCTGGGCTTTCGTCATGGATCGGGTAAGCGGTCGGTGGCCTGTAGAAGTGCGGCTTTCCTCCTTTCCAGAGGCCATGTAAACAGTGTGCACCACCGTGCCCCCAGACTTAGGGCGTCTGGGCTCAGTGCTTTTAGCCGTCGTTGCACGTTGGGGGGTCTTCTCTGGCCTCCTCCTTTTATGAGCCATGGAGGTTGAGGGGGCCGTTGAGGTGGGCGTCCCGACAGCCTTTCGGGGTTCAGCCTGGTGACCAGCTTCCGGTTGGATTTTCAGCTTCTTGTGCTGGCGGGAGGAGTTTGGATCGATGGTCGAGTCTCGGGCCTGCCGCCAAACCTTATAGATTTTGGAAGACAGCCGTTGAGGAGATTGGGGCTGTTCTGATTCCATTTCCACAACCTTTTTTAACGGGGGAGGAGACCTCTTCAGCACTGCAGTAGGAGAATTTCTTCGCACCTTATTTAGCATTTCGAAGCTGTTCCCAGTTGGAACAGCAGCATTAACTTCTGCCTCCGGGGCTGATGGAGTCAACCCAGAGGGGGAGTTGCCCCCAGCCTTCCGTACTCGGCGCCAATGGCGACGTCGAGCGTGTCGAGCGGATGGCGTTGGGTCAGCGGTAAGAATGGTCTTGTCTTGCCCCCTGTGTGGGTGGGGGGTTGTTGTTGGTGTTAGCCTGTCGAAGACCGACGTCTTTTGGATAGCAGGAGCGGGAGCTGGAGCCGTCAATCTTGAAAAGACCGACTTTGTGGCAGGGGAAGTCGCTTTGATGTCTTCAGTAGCAGGACCGATCACTTTCTTAGAAGCAGCCTTCTCTGAGATTGTAGTCCCTATGATGAGTTCGCAGGATTTCCGGCCCAATCTAGAGAAGACCGAGGCGCTGACGTTGGGCGACTCGTTGAGAGGAGCCGCGGCAGGGGTAAGACGATTAAAGACTGACTTCTTGGGAGCTTCCTTTGTCAGTACCGGCGCCGCGAAGCTTGACGATGGGAGTATAGTCCCGAAGAACAATCCGGTAGTGGCTTGAGTCACTTGGTCCACCGGCATTATGAACAACGAAGCAGCTTGGGGTCCATAGGCTATACCTCCTGGCGAGGTAGAGCGTTGGTCGCAATTGCAGTTTGAGCAGTTGGAGGACTTCGCGGAAGTAGAAGCCATCGATCCTTTGTTTTCTGCAATAGGCAAGACGCCAATTCTTAGTATCTTGAAACCCAAGGGCAACCATTATCGAACCGTGATTGGTTCGCGAATCACGACACACGAAGTGTGGAGTGGAAAGAGGAAAAGGTCCCACCGGGCGTGCCAGAATCTGTTCCCCTCCGAACGGCGGCCTGGGCTCGGGCGTCCGGGCCTGAGGTTCGGGGCAGATGCTAATTGGTGCTATCCGTCCACCTCTCCGAAGATGCCAAGTCGATCTATGGCACCGTGTATCGAAGGTTTAGACGGATGCGGCCGATGTAGCAGACTTCGTCAGATTCCCCCTCGTTTGAGGGGTTTTTTGATTGTGGGGACGCTCTTCCCTGCAGGCGCAAGCCCCTGCAGTTAATTACGCTACCGCATCGCGGTAACAACTTTCTCCTTCTCCAGATGGTCACTTCGTGTCGTGGGTGTTTATTTTGTTTTTATTGCCCGTGGATTGTTTACGGAGACTGAGTTATGTCGTCGCCCGTAGGGCGTGGACTAGTCCAAATCCGTGTTTATCTTAGATTTGGGTTTGGGGGTTTGGTTTGAGGATACGTCAGCTATATTTGAGGCTAAGATCAACTCAAACGCTTGTTAAGGATACGTTAGTCCGATTTGAGACTAAGATCAACTTAACAGGATCGTTTAAATCCGACAAAAGAGCGTTTGGGCTCCATTGTTCCAGTTTAGGGACATAGTGGTCCATCGTATATGTGGCCGTCGGGACCCGTCACCTCTCTGACGACGTTGAAGGATTACAACGACGGATGTCAGAGGAGTTCAGAGATGTACCCTCGAGCCGAAGTTAATTTGGGGGATTCATAGTCCAGTCTGTTTGAAGGTTTAAGGATACGTTAGCCATCTTTGAGGCTAAGATCAACTTAAACGGGACCGTTTAGATCCGACAAAAGAGCATGCTGGGCTCTATTGTTCTAGTTTAAGGACATTGCGGTCCATGGGTAGTTTAAGGACATTGCGGTCCATGGGTAGTTTAAGGACATTGCAGTCCGTGGGTAGTTTAAGGACATTGCGGTCCATTGTTAGTTTTAAGACATCTCGGTCAAGGTTAAGGACGTCATAATCCATGGGTTTAAGGACTCCACAGTCCGGTATGTGCTCTGGATGCTTCACACGGGTTCACTGCCGTGCTTGGCGAGGACCAGGCTCCGCTCTGGGCGTTTTCCGCGGGGTCAAAGAGTGACATTATCCACGTTCCACGTAACCAGGAATTTTGCACTAGATGCTTCACACGGGTTCACTGCCGTGCTCGGCGAGGACTAGGCTCCGCTCTGGGCGTTTTCCGCGGGGTCAAAGAGTGACATTATCCACGTTCCACGTAACCAGGAATTTCGCATTAGACATGGGTTTAAGGACCCCACAGTCCATATCATGGGTGGTCGTCGGGACCCGTCACCTCTTTGAAGACATTGAGGGATTACAATGCCAAGTATCAAAGGAGTGAAGAGATGTACCCTAGAACCGGAATGGATTAAATAGTCCTTGGCCCAATTTGGGATCAAGACCCATTAATTATATTATGAGCCCCTTGGCCCAGTTAATTGCGAATTGAGGACTTATGGCCAGCTTGGGCTAAGTCCTATCATGTCTGGAATATTGACTTCTTGTGGGTCCATTGAGGGAGAGGCTTTGCCTCTATCCCTTTAGCCAATTGGGCCAAAGCCTAGTGTTAAACACTTCAGAGCAATCAGTGTTGAACACTGGGATGAGGTTGACAAGTTAATGTTTAACACTAAAAGATTATTGGTGTTAAACACCAGCAACAAGGCTTTCAGATTAGTGTTAAACACTAAAACAGATCAGCATCAGGCATCGGCAACAGAGCTCTCAAATTAGTGTTAAACACTAGGGTAGTCAGTGTTGAACACTGCAAGTAAAGTTCTTTGATTGGTGTTGAACACTGCGGCCCAACGGTGTTTTAACACTGGATTCAGGAGTTCCAACTTAGTGTTAAACACTAAAGCAAGAGGGGTCACGTGGCGACACGTGAGAGCGCCCTCTCTCCATTCATTCTGCTGAGATTATTGCATCTTTCAGAGCATCACGTGCCATCACGTGACGGGCATTCATATGCCTATGTGTTAGAGCTTCTGTCAAGGGTCACGTGGGTCACGTGGGGGACTGCCTCAAAGGGCTTTCTGTAGATCTTTTGAGGGGGTCACGTGGTGGCACGTGACCCTGCCTCCATGTATATTGTTTAGAGAATCTGTTGATCCTTTTCCAGGAATTAAATTCCTCGAACTTTAATTTTCAAAGGAATTAAATTCCTACTTCCTTTTGAAGACTTATATTCTGGAGTAGAATTGAACCCTGAATCTTCTGTAGGAATTAAATTCCTCGTTTATGTGAAGAACTGAATAGGGTTAAACCCTAATAAAAGCTTTTTAAGGAATTAAACTTTCTGTCCCTGTTAAATTATGATTAAGGGAATTGAATTCCCGTTGTTTCAACAGAACTAAGTTCTTAATTAGGGTTAAACCCTGTTTCTCTCTGTTCTGAAGGAATTAAATTCCCATAACACAGGGTCAAGCCCTACTTTTATCTTAGAGGAATTAAATTCCTATAGTTCTGTGAGAATTAAATTCTCGTTTTTCCGTTCCCTCTCCATGTTTTGGATCTGCATGGCAGGGTCTCAACCCATTGAGAATTAAATTCTCAACCTAGAGGGGAGTTGTGCACTTTGCAGATCCTCTATCAAAGAGAGAAGAAATATGTTCTTCTGGTTTTTATTTTGTCAGAGTTAAACTCTGTTGAGAATTAAATTCTCCTTCTTTCCGGAAGCCTTCCCTTTCTTACCTAGGGTTTTCTTTTTGCAGAAGCTCCAAATTCCTCAAATTATCAAGGCTCTCTCCTTTTTTCTCCCTCTGCGTATATCTCTTTTTTTGTGTCTCTAGGCTCCTATTTATAGGAGAAGCAGCCGAATCAATTAGTTTTTTGACGAATCTTCGTTGAGAGATTTGATTTGCATCCATCATTCGTTCTGGACCTTCGGATTATTAGGTGAATTTTATTCACCATTGGATTTCAGATCCGGGGATTCTCCCTTGTAATTTCTGTTAGATTTTAAGGGGAAATCTTTCCAAACTCGAGATTTTCCATAGATAGATGATATTTGATCATCTCTGAATCTTTAATTTGCTCGGTTCCAGATAATTGCTTTCCTTTGGAAAGATTTGAATCTCTTTCAGAATTTAATTCTGTTAGCAAAATGGGCTTTGAAAGCCGGTCGCGTGTGACCACGTGACCCATGGTCACGTGTGGACACGTGACTCTCTTGGAACGAGCCTTTTTCTTCTTTTGCACTCTGCCTTCTTCTGCTGCTTAGCCGTCACGTGCTACCACGTGACCCCTGGTCACGTGTGAGCACGTGACCCCTGGTCACGTGTGAGCACGTGACCCTTGTCTGGCGCCTCTTTCCTTGGTTCAACTGGAGAGCGAGTCTGCTGCTTTGAACGTCACGTGCCAACACGTGACCCTGGTCACGTGGGAGCACGTGACCTCTTCTGAAGTCCTTTTCCTTGAATTGATCAGGGAACCAATGTGCCCTTTTCCGCTGCTTTTGTATGTCACGTGTCAACACGTGACTGCTGGTCACGTGTAAGCACGTAGTCCCTTTTTGAAGCTTTTCCCAGAAGCTTTCCTGATTTTAAATCAGGAAACAGTCTCCAAATCTTCAAAGCGAAAATCACAGCTGCTAGCTCCAAATCATGAGTTGGGTAATTTTTCTCATGGGTCTTCAACTGCCGCGATGCATAAGCTATAACCTTCCCATGCTGCATCAAAAAACATCCCAAACCTTTCCCAGATGCGTCGCTGTGAATCACCAATCCACCGGAACCGTCTGGTACGGTCAAAATAGGAGCGGTTATCAATCTTTGCTTCAACGCCTCAAAAGCTGATGCACATCTATCCATCCATACGAACAGTACTTCCTTTCGCATAAGATTGGTCAAAGGCTCAGCCAAACGAGCAAAATTCTTCACGAACCTTCTGTAATACCCGGCAAGTCCAAGAAAGCTTCTGATCTCTGCTACGTTTTTCGGAATCGGCCAATCTCGAACTGCTGCAATCTTCTCGGGATCAACGGCGATTCCATCTCCGGATACGACATGCCCCAAAAACTTCACTTCTTCAAGCCAAAACTCGCACTTGCTCATCTTTGCATATAATCTTTCTTGCCTCAATGTCTGCAGTGCGATCTTCAAGTGTTCTGCATGCTCTTCAATGCTCCTCGACTAGACCAGAATATCATCGATGAACACCACAATAAACTGGTCCAAGAACGGTGAAAAGATTCGGTTCATCAAGTCCATAAATATCGTCGGTGCATTCGTGACTCCGAATGGCATCACTAAATACTCGTAATGTCCATACCGAGTTTCAGAACGTAATTTTGCAAATATCTTCTGATTTAACTCAGACCTGATGATATCCGGATCGCAAATCCAGCTTCGAGAATACCCTCACGCCACTAAGTTGCTCGAATAATTCGCCAATGCGAGGGATTGGGTACTTGTTCTTAATAGTCACCCGGTTTAATTCTCGATAGCCGATGCACATCCTTCTTGTGCCATCTTTCTTCTTGACTAGAAGAACTGGAGCTCCCCAAGGTGAATTGTTGCTGCGAATCCAACCCTTCTCAAGCAATTCGGTAACCTGCTTCTTGACTTCTTCCAACTCCACTGGTGTCATTGGATAGTATGCCTTTGAGATTGGCGCTGCACCAGTAACAAGATCGATCGCGAACTCCACATCTCGTTTTGGCGGTAAACCCGAGATGTCCTCGAAAACGTCCATGAACTCTCGAACTACAGCTGGCGCTTCCTCCTTATCAACTTCCATTGACGAAAGAACATTGCTTGTCGGCCTAGCCCTAAACTCGACTGGCCCTGCAGAACTGCTTCCTCCAGTAAAAACAAACCCCCGATGTCCGGGAATCTGGAAAATCACTTTCTTTGCCCTACAATCAATGTGAGCTTGGAAAGTGCCGAGAAAATCCATTCCCAAGACAACTTCATAACTACCGGTATCGATCACCAAGAAATCTGCAAATAACTTCCGTCCACAAATAACAACTGAACAATCCTTATATTCTCTACTAGCTATGATCTTCCCATTCCCAGTGTGTATGTCCCAACAACTAGACAGAGTCGTGCAAGAAATCGAGTGTGCAGCAATAAACTTGGACGACATAAAACAATGGGATGCACCAGAATCGAATAACGTTAATGCGGGAAAATCATGAACAAGTAAGATACCTGAAACGACTTCACCTGAAGCCAAACACTGAAGAAGATAAGCACGGTAAATAGGATTCAAGCTTGCGATAAAACATGAACTGGAAAGAAAGAGAAGCAAGGCAATATAACGACCATGAAACAAGGAAGTGAATCAAGACTAGAACTCCAAGTTACTTAAATAGAGTACCGTATTGTAACCATGCTGCAGTTCATAATTACAATCACATAACTCCATTCAAGTCGTCCAAATCCTAGTATCAGAATCAAAGGAATAGGAAGGGAGAAACAATAAGGAACAAAAGGATTTCAAGCCGAGATGCAAAGTCATCCATCTCGTCAAGATAAAGGGTCAAAAGAAAGATAAGATTCAAGAATCATGACAACAATGTGGCATGACATGTTCTTAATTACGGGTTTTCTGATTCGTGTATTGGGTCCAATACCCAACTACAAAATAATCAAACTCAATTAGCCTAAATCTTATGTCTCTGATACCAAACAAACCTTGTCACGCCCTGCTTCCCAGAGTGCTCTAAGATCGGCACGTGACAGAGCCAACCATGCTACCTGTGGATAGGAAACATCCCTCCACAGTCACATTACAGCTGTATATAAGATATCAAGAACAGGAAAGTAAAAATAAACTATCTAGTACATGTCCATATGCCAGAATAAACGAGTCAAGAAATAATATGCGAAAGCAATAAATCCAATAAACAGTAACATCTGGAAAGTAAGGAAATAACTAAACTAACTGGATACTAACAGGATCCTCACTACTCGGCCTAACGGCGGAAATACTCCTGCTCAGCCTGCGACAAAGGTAGAGGATCTGGGCCATGCAAAACCCAGACGTCAGTGCGTCATAATATCAACAATAATATAATCAGGGGGTAGCAAGACATGCAGACATGAGTCTGAACAGTAATAAAAGTAGAACAGTAACAAGAATAAGGAATAGTGAAGGGTAAAAGCATATGCGATGTGCAGTAAGTAATCTGAACTAAGCTACTGGGTTAATTACTCTCAAGTCTTTGAAATCAATTTAATGAATCGTCGATGTAACTCAATAGTATCCCGTGCATGCCCGGGACCACGGTCAAGACTCTCGGGCTGAATCCGAGACGTGCCGCTAGGCAGTAAACAGATAACATGTACAGATGAATGATGTCAGCAGCAGCATCCCAGGGCTAGCCCCCTAAAATTGATCAGTATAAGTATCGAACTGTCGAGTTACAAGTCAGGTTTCATCATTGATTTCCTCATACCCCCAAGTTATGTGTTCAAGTCAGGTATTGATAAATCTGAGACTAATGCCAATACAGGATCAAGCAGGAACAGGTTTTTCTATACAGACAACAGGATATGTCTATCGGGACAACATGTCAGAATTTTCGGCATTAGAAACAGGATCAGGTAACATGTCGAGTAATGATATATCAGGTCATGTCAGGCAGTGTACATGTATCAAGTCATGTCAAGTAGTGGTGTATCAGGTCATGTCAAGTAGTGCACAGGTATCAAGCGGGTGCTCATAATCAAACTGTAGCAAGTATTGAATCAGGGTGAAAGTACGGATGTACAATAAAAGCATGGATGCACAAATATCGATCAGGGGTTACATCATGACTAAGTAGGATGCACAATATCAAGTATAGGGTACTAATGTATTAATAATATGAGTTAATGTAATATGGGGTGCAACTAGTTATGCAGAATTAATGGTATGGATACACAAATAAACATGGATGCATAAATAACTATCAGGGGTTACAACTATAGTTTCATGACTATGTAGGATGCACATTATCTAGCATGGGGTGTTAATGTAGCAGTAATATGAAATAACGTGACTTGGAATGCAAATAGATATATAATTAATGGTATGGATGCACAATTATCGATTAGGGTTATATTTACAGTTCCAAGACTAAGTTGGATGCACATTATTAAGCATGAGGGGTTACTACAATAATAACATGAATTAATATGATCTATAGATGCAGTTATATATATTTTAAATGATATGGATGCAAACGGGTATCCGAAAAAGGTAAAACTTTAATATGGATATATAATGTGATAAACGGGTAATATTTTACTGATATGGATGCATAATAATATACCTAGCATGTAGCAAGATAAATTTGCAAGCGACTAGATAGGTAAATAGTGATATGGATGCACACGGATGTCCGAAGACAGTAAAATAGTAAAATGGTAATGTGGGATACATACTTAAACCATAAGTAATGTTATTATTCACATGTGTGCATTATATTGTAGTATAGCATGTAGCAAAATTAACTTGCCTCGATTGGATCACGCGACAGATACGTACGGCACGTCCGACGTCGGTAAATCGTCGCAACGCACACACGGCACGCGGGACGAGGGCAGAGGCGAGGCATGGGTTTCGTTCGTAGGCGGGAAAACGTGAAGAAGAAAGGGAACAGTGATTTTCTTTATATGGGATTTAAAAAGTATATCAAATATATATATGTGGAGAAGAGATGCAGGGGTTGTAAATATTGAAAGAATTAATATTTATAAGGTAACAGAGAGAGGGAGAGAGAGAGGAAAGAGAAAAAGGGATTGTTGGATTGTTAGGAAATTAGTTTAGATTTAAATTTAAAAAAATCTTTTATTAGTTAACTAAATTTTAATTTGTATCAGTTTATAAAATTAATATTATATAAATAAAATTTGATATTCTGGTAAATACAAATATAGTCCAAAACACGCCCGGGTCAGGTCTAAAATCCAGTTTTAAAATTCGAAAAATATATGTGTCGACCAAAACTAAAATTAGATATCCGGGTAACGAAAATGCATACCCCTAAGAACGGATGCACGTACGTGCGCGTAGCCATCGAGACAAGTCTGTTTCACTGAACGGGACGAGAACAAGATGCGCGGATGCTACCACAGGGTCAGGGGTATCATGCAGGCCATGCAATGTATTTTTAAAATATTTTATGTGAATTAAAATGTTATATTAAAAAAATGTGGATGCCAGATATAATGCCAGTATGCAGGATGTATAAATGAAAGTGCACGGATCCCCGTAACAAGCCAGGATAAATCACAAATATGAATCAAGACAGGTTTCAAGCAAGCGGGTCGGGTTGGATGCAAATACAGATGTCAAATATACTATTCGCACCCAAAACACAGTAAATCACAAAAAATACCTTAAATAAAGAAATACTCAAAATAGAACTGGTATAAATGAACTAGGGCGTTACACCAAAGAACCATAATGCGAATCGTCCGGGAACGGCATGACGTTTGGTGGTTACGTCGTTTCGATCTTTGGGCCCACGTGTCGTCTTGTCGTTCGCCTGAGTCTTCGCGTGTATCCCGAATGGCGTCAGCGGATCAATAAAATGATCGCGATTTAAAGAGGGGCGCCGTTCCAGCCGATCGCCAGTTGGGATACACGCCACGTATCGGACGTTGGTTGGCGGAAGTGACAGGCTGTTTCTGACTCTTGCAGTCAAAAAGACGTCCCCAATGACCGATCGCCACGTGAAGCCCCGCCGGTGGCTGGGCGCGACATTTCGTTTTGGCGGGAATCAATCGGGGTCGTAGGATGTTCCCCTTTGGGGTATATAAATAGGAGGGGACCATCCTAGGGCTGATACTTTTCTCAAATTCTCTTTCATTGCTGAAGATTTCCCGTCGCTCCTTTTAGATCGGATCCCTTTTTGATTTTACCTCGGTGAGTCCTTCTTTTGAATCAGGTTTGATATCTTCATCTGAGGAGTCCGTAGAGGTAGTAAGGGTAGAGTCGGACGATGAGGCCCCTGTTATTGGGACCGAATCCAGTGGTTCTTCCTCCTCTTCGGTTTCAGATAGCCAAGAGGGTTCTTCTTCTTCGTCCTCTGTGTCAGGTTCGCCCCCTAGGGTCAGGGCCACCCCTATCGCTCGCCATCGGGCGACGACAAAGGCCCCAAAGGTGCGCATCGGGAACACCCGTGATGCGCCCTCTGTTTTGAAGATTCTGGACGAGCTTTCTGAAATTCGGGCTCGATTCCACATCCCCTCTAACTATTCCATCTGTTTAGCTAGAGAGGGCGAGCGGGCAGACCAGGTGCAGGGCAAGAAGATTGCCCTGTATTTAGAAGCGTTCCGGGCAGGAATGCGTCTGCCCTTCCCAATTGGGGTCTGTGGGGTGCTTCATTGTTTTCATCTTGCCCCGGGCCAGCTAGCTCCGAACTCATGGAGAATTCTTCTCCGCTTTCTGATCCGGTTAAAACTTGAAAATATCCCCTTCAGCTTGACTCTCCTTATCTCTTTCCTTTATTATAAGAATCATCCCGGTACCAGTAAGGATGAGCCGAGCTGGGTGTATTTCTCGTTCAGAAAACGTAAGGACGGAGTGGCCGGGTCGGGGGTAGTAGCCGTCCCTTCTTCCATCCATGAATGGAAGGAGAAGTTTATATTCGTCGGGCCATCTGAGGGTGAGGATTGGCCTGTAGCTACACAGTGGCACAGGGCCGAATGCCCGAGGTCAAAGCAGTCGACTTCCCCCGAAGAGAGGGTGGTGTCCCAGTTGGAGCCGATCCAATAGGCGGATGTCCTGCTATCCGAGCAGGCACTGAGCTGGGCTGGGCTCAGTCCTGCGCATTTCCTGGGTAAGTTAGGGCCTTCGACGGTCTGTTTAGACTTTGTCAAATTTCATTTGCTATTTTTGTATTGCTAGCCCCCTTTATTTATGTGTTCCTTCATTTTGCAGAGCCTATGGATCGAGCAAAAATCCTAGCCGTCCTGGCCGCCAGGACCCAGGGAAAGAAGGCCAGGGGCGCAAGCTCGTCCTGACCTGGTGAGAGCTCAGCCCCGAGGCCAACTCCCCCGTCAAAGCCTTCCGCCGCTCCACGAGTTCCAGAAGAACGCCGTGGGGGAGCCATAAGCACTCGCCGGATCCGGTGCCCCGGATGCGAGGGGAGGAGGAGGAAGAGGCCGAGCCGTCCGAAGCCCGAGGAAGAAGCGGACGGTTTCCCGACTGCCTCCTTCCGGAACCCCAGTGCAGGAGGGTGACTTCTGCATTGAGGTGCCCTCGGGGCTCTCGGTCGCCGACAGCCTGCTTTCTGACATAGAGCAGGCGGCCGGGGTTAAAATACCCTGGGAACCATGAAGGCCCAGGTGTCCACTATAGCCCAGGAGGCAGTTCAAGTCGGTTCTTAACTTTTCCCAGAAATTATTTTAAGTCTTTTTCCTGGGTTTGAGCTTTCTAACCCGTTTGTTGCTTTTTTCAGGTCCTCCGCCACTGCGCGCTCCTCGTCTCCATGGAGTCCGAGGAGGTAGCCCCGGCCATGAAAAGGGCGGGTGAGTCCTCCACATTGGGGGAGGAGCTCCACCTCCAACTGCGGCAAACGGAGAAGAAGGCGTTTCCCCTTGACACTCGCCTGATCGCCGAGGGGCTGGCGAACTCTAAGCTGAAGGAGGCTCATCAACTTCTGGACGAGTCCAACCGGGCTATTCAGGCCAAATTGGAGGAGGTGAACGGATTCTACCACGCGAAGAAGAAGTCAAGGGACGCCCTCAAGAGGGATGTCCGGGTGTCTCTAGACGCGGTGAAGCTCGCCGAGTGCCAGACAGAGAAGGCTGTGGAGGCGTACAAGGCGTCGGACTAATTCTATGCCGATTTTGCCGAATCCGCGGCCGTCGTGTGGCACAACGCCCTCGACGCCATCAAGGAGTTTGCGCCGGGGATTGATATCAGCGAGCTCTGTACCAAATATCCCATGGCCGAGGAGGAGGCGCAGTGGGAAGTTGCTGGGGCGGCCGTTGAGGGTGAGGCTGCTGGTGGAAGCGCCGACCCAAAGGTCGCAGTTTTTGTCCCCGAGGCTGGCGTTGAGCAGGGAGAGAAACTCCCTGAGCGGACGGCCTGAGCTTTCCTTCCTTGGGGATTTTTTTCTTTTTCCGAATTCTTGTAAGCCTCCGAGCATTTTTGGTAAGGCAGAGGAACCCAGAATACCTTGTATTTATTTTTGGTTATAAATAAAGTACTCCTTTTTCCTTTGCCCAAATGTTTGCTTGCTGCGCAAGTACTTTTAGCTCGTATACTTTTGTTTGAATCTCCATTCTGCAAGTATTTTTATCTCGTAGGTCTGTTTATCTTGTAAGTGTCGGGCCGGCGTCCGCCCCCCCCCCCCCCCCACACACACTTGCTGACCGTTCGTCGAGTAGCGACGAACGATGGCGCTAAGTGTAAGAAGGTCGGCACCCTCCTTTTCCGCGAAGTTGAGGTGGATATCGCGCGTTGATGGCCTAGTGTAGGGGGCGTCGTTCAACCTTCCGTGGCCAGAATAGGCGAGTGTGAGGGCGTCGTTCAACCTTTCGTGGCTCGCATAGTCGCTCATGAAGACTGGCATGGCCGACACATGGCAGTTCCATATCGGGAAACTGAGACATCCCGTGAATCGCGTTGCTGCGCGAGTAAATTTCAGCCGTTGGAAGATTTTTGTTAAGGCTATAAATAGCGAAGGCATGTTGGTTTCTTTCTAGCATTGCTTTTTTGAAGATGGCCGGGCGCATTTTTACCATCGGGGAGATCATCTCTCATGACGACTTATAACTTTACTGCCTCGATTGCTCCAAGCAGACGTACGAGAAGGTGATAGACCGCCTAGAGGGCCACTTTGGTTGCTTACTTCCCCAGCGATCTGCTCTCCTCCAAGTGCTCTTTTATGCGATCTGGAAGATATCTCTGGGTCTGCACAACGCTCTGTCTCGGCAGCTGAGGGACGAGGCACTTGACAAGGTGCATACGCTCTACCACCTCGGTCTAATCTCGTAGAGCAGGCAGGAACGATCAGTGGGTCTTCTTCTGGAGTGTTTCCAGAAAAGGTTGATCATTGCCTCCTATCCGACGGATGGGGTCCCCGACGGTTCCGTGGCATCTAGAGTCCATGGGCACCGTCAGAGGGAGCGGGTTGAGGAAGCTCGAGCTCGGCTGTAGGAGATTTTCTCGGAGTACCATCAGCAGTGCTTCCTCGATCTTCGTCCCCCTCTGTTCTAATTATTGTAAGGCTGGGGAGCCCATAATACCCCTTAATCAATAAATAAATTATGTTTTTGGAAGTAGTGTGTTGTCTCTTTTTTCTTTTTTCTCCGTACATTCTATGGACTTAACTAAATGCCAACAGGAATTATATTATTTCAAAAGAGGATACATTTTTTTTATTTATACAACTTGAGTTTTCCAGCGTTGTAAGGCCAAGGAAAGTTATACCCCGTAGCGTCTTGCAGGCGGTACGTCCCACCGGGCAAAACCTCTGTGACGAGGAATGGTCCGTCCCACTTCGGGGAGAATTTATGCAGTCTTCCTTGGTCCACGAACTCGTTTCGTCATAAGACCAAATCTCCCGTCTTGAAGGCCCGACGTTTAACTCGGGCATTGTAGTAGCAGGCGATTTGTTGCTGATAGGCGGCTGCTCTGATTTGTGCTCGGTCCCGCTTCTCTAGCAACATGTCCAAGTTGCTCTGGAGTGCAGAGGTGTTGGCTTCATCGTCGAAGTGTTCGACCCAGTAACTGGGCAGTCCGATCTCCGCGGGTACCATTGCCTCGATGTCGTAGCAGAGGCTAAAGGGGGTTTCTCCCGTGGATGTCTTCTTCGATGTTCGTAGTGCCCATAGCACTCGTGGCAGTTCTTCGACCCAGTCTCCCTGCCTTCCTTCCAAGCGGGCTCTAAGACCTCGGATGACGCCTCGGTTCGCTACCTCGACCTTCCCGTTGCATTAAGGATGCGCGACTGCGGCAAACTTCATTAGTATGTGGTAGTCATTGCAGAACTCTTTGACCTTATCATTTTTAAAGTTGGTCCCGTGATCGGTAACTATACACCTTGGGATCCCGAATCGGTAAATTATATTGTTCTGCAGGAACTTTATCGTAGAGGCGGATTCCGGTTTTCTGATGGGTACTGCCTCTATCCATTTTGTGAAGTAGTCCACAACGACGAGGATAAACCTATGTCCGCCCGTGCCGGCGGGGAGTTGACCAACCATGTCCATCCCCCATTGTGCAAACGGCCAGAGGGAACTGAGCGGCGTTAGTTTGGTGGCGGGAAGACGATATATACTACCAAAAAGTTGGCAGTTCTTGCATCTCCTGACCAGCTTCCCGGCGTTATGGTGTAACTTTGGCCAGTAGTACCCTTGGATCAGTGTCTTCTGGACTAAAGTGCGGGCTCCTTGATGCTCTCCCCCGATCCCATCGTGAATTTCTCATAGAACGTAGTCAGACTCGTGGGGCTCGATGCATCGGAGTAGAGGCTGAGTGTATGACTTCTTGTATAAGTTTCCGTTGCTCCATACGAAATGCCATGCTTTGCCCTGCAGCCGACGAGCTTCTCCTCGGTCTTCAAGGAGTGCACCATTTTTCAAGAACTTAACGAGAGGTTTCCTCCAATCTTGGCCTTCTTCTTGGGTTGGGTAGATCTGGAACGTTACCTCTCCTTCTTCTACGCTGGGTCGTGGCAAGACTTCGAAGAGAATGTTTCTTTTATGGGTGGCCGAGTAGGAGAAAGTGAGCTTGCTCAAAGCGTCGGCCCAAGTTTTCAAGTTCCTGGGGATTTGCTCCACTTGGACTTCATCGAAATTTTTCCGAAGCTTTTTTTATCTCAGCTAGGTACTTTATCATGAGCGGTTCCCGGGCTTTGAAGCGCTCGGTTACTTCGCCGACAACCAAAGCGGAGTCACTGCGAATTCTGATGGTCTTCAGTCCTACCCCGGAGGCGATTCGAAGTCCGTCCAACAAGGCCTCGTATTCCTCAACGTTATTTGATGCTCTGAACCCGAGCTTTAAGGAGTATTTCATTTCTGCTTCATTCGGGCAGCGAATGATCAGGCCAACCCCGCTCCCTTCCTCAGTAGAGGATCCGTCCACGTTGAACACCCAATCCGGGATGGGGTTTGGCACCTCCTCAACCGTGGGATGAGGTTCAGGGCCCCGTGTCGGTGCTCCTTTCTTAGTGGGGATGGTGCATTCAACAATAAAATCTGCTAAGACCTGTTCTTTGATGGCTTATCGGGGTCAGTACTTGATATAGAATTGGGATAGTTTCCACCTCCATTTTTCCAGATGTCCTGATGACTCGGGGGAGGCAAGGATTGTCCCTGAAGGTCGCTTGGTAAGGACGAGGATAGTGTGTGCTTGAAAATAGTGTCAAAGTTTTCTGGAGGCGACGACAAGTTCCAGGACTATCTTCTCTATTGCCGGGTATCTCGTTTCTGCGTCCTTGAAGACATGGCTCACGTAATAGACCGGCCTCTGTAGGCCTTCGAATTCCCTGACAAGTACCGAGCCTGCTGCTTGGTCGGAGATGGCCAGATATAGCAATAGTTCGTCGCCTTCGACTGGTCGGGTGAGTAGCGGCGGGGTTGTTAGATATGCTTTAAGTTGCTCGAAAGCGTTCTGGCATTCCTCAGACCATTCAAACTTAGGAATCTTCCTCAGAGCCTTGAAAAACGGGAGGAACTTCTTTCCGGACCTAGACATAAATCGACTCAGGGCAGCGACCCTCCCCGTGAGCCGCATGATTTCGAAAATTGCTCTTAGGCGTTGCCATATTGAGGATGTCACTGATCTTCTCAGGGTTTGCTTCGATTCCTCGGTGGGTTACCATGAACTCGAGGAACTTCCCGCTGGTGACTCCGAACACGCACTTAGCTGGATTGAACTTCATTTTGTACTTTCGCAGGATGTCGAATGTCTCCCCGAGGTCTTTAGTGTGCCCTGCTGATGAGATGGATTTTACGAGCATGTCATCGACGTAGACTTCCATGTTTCTTCCGATTTGAGGTTTGAAAAGCTTGTTGACCAGTCACTGATATGTAGCCCCGGCATTCTTGAGTCCGAAAGGCATCACTTTGTAGCAGTATACCCCCGGTCAGTGGTGAAGGCGGTAAGTTTTTCGTCGGCCGGGTTCATCCTGATCTAATTGTAACCTGAGAAGGTGTCCATGAAGCTCAATAGTTCATGGCCAGCCGAGCTATCTACTAGGTGGTCTATCCGAGGGAGGGGATAGTTTGTAGGGTTAGCTTAGCACCTTAGCAAGGTTTTGGATAGCATCAATCATGCTACTTTAAAATTTTTTGGAGTGCTAAACAAACCCTAACCAAGATCTTAACTAGAGACTTAGGGTTAACTTTGCATGTAAACAACTTTATATCTAAGAGAGTGATTACAACCTTTATAGTCCATTCCTTCGCTTCATAAGCTCCGAGTAGTAGTCCCTTCACCGCGATCCATGAACTCCCGGACTCTAGAAAGGCTCCACAAGTCAAATGATTCATGCTTGCTTGAAGTTTTTCTTTTCGAAGATGATCTACCTTGAAGAATCTCAAAACCAAGCTATCACTTATCTAATCAAGTATTAGTGAAGTGAACAGCCTAATCTAAATGGCTAGAATAGATGAGGATGATGAAGTAGGAATTTAGCTCTCTTTTGTTTTCAATTTCTCACTTAATATCATCACAAATCCAAAAGCTAGTAAGCTTTTTAAGAGGAAGAAGAAGAAGCAATCCTTTTTTGTGATGAATAATGAATAATTGTTATGGTTACAATTGCAACCATGAGTTAAGAATGAAGGCATTAACTCATGTAGAGAATAAACTAGAGTTAAGGGTTTGGGTCCGGTTAAAAAATATCTACACAAAATATCAAAGGATGAAGACAAAAAGGAAAGCTTTATGAAGCTTCATGAAAAAGCTAACCCAAATCCAAACCCTAACTTGGTTTAAACTTAACAACCATGCTGCATTTGTAACCCTAATATGTTACAGTATTATATATCACATATACAATATATTTTGTAACAAAAAGAAATAATACAATTAACATATATCACATAAACATCAATGTATTATCCAAGTGAGAAAAAGAATCTTTAAGTGAGCTTATATTAGTCAATGCAATGTAATATATCATATATATAATTATACATTAAATTATCGAATCAACACTTGATCCGATAATACGGCTATTTCACAAATAACCGACTAATATAAAATGTATCAGTTCATCGAATCAACACTTGATCCGATGACCCGGCTATATCACATATAACCGGCCGATATCACATATCGCGAGAATCGAATACGGTATCTCATACTCGTATTATTCTCGGTCCCGCACATATCACATATGTGTTCCTACTCCGTTTTTCCTGAGCCAGGAAACCTCTGTGTAGGACTCTAAAGAATCGTCAATACGCCGGCAGTAGGTGATAATCATATCAAACACCCACAAGCTGCAAGCGGTCAGCTAAACGTAACAGCTACCCAGGTATAGAGCGATCAGAAGGTCAACAAGCAAGCCTGTACATTCTCCTGTGAATCCAATCAGTAACACTCCCGTACAGTCCGGTCTCTTCGTCTGATATGTCGCATAACACAGCCTGGGGGTGGTATAACGTCAGACCCCAATAGCCTGATAAGTCATGCCGATACAAGGTCCATAACAGTTCAAGAAACTAATGGTAACACTTACCAGTAAATCTCAGCAGCCCTGGCCAGGGATTTCCTGTTATGGCCAATCGAGCATAGCGCAACATCAACTCCCTATACCGGGAGAGACGAAGCCCCTCCTATCGCTCATTGCCTCCATGTGACTCGGGACTGTACCCAAAAGCCACCGATTTGCACGACCGTGGTTTGGTGGAAATCAAAGCACAGTGGGAATCACACAAGACTCTATGACGATCTCGGGTCTACAGACTAACCTGTACCAGTGTCACCTGAGAACTGCTATCCGACGATAGGTATAATACCATCTAGGAGTTCTCGGCGAGTCCGTCCAGTGTACCCAGTCTCCACTGAGCACCCGTATACCTTCTCTGATGTCAAACACCAATGGATATGGGATCATCTATCGCCCATCATATAGGTCAACAAACGCATACGCTAGTCTACTCTGGAATACCGATGCCCTGTCTCGATACTCCCACGACTAGGAACATTTGAAGGATATACTTATCGACTACCCTGTCCCCACTAGTATGATCTACATCATAGTCATAGTAGTCAAGTACTCATCCTAAGGGCTTTATCAACATGTAATATAGAGACAATCAATGTACATGTTAAGATAAAGGGCAACCAGATAGCATACTATCATGTCGAGCAAGAAAGTCCCCCTTATATATGTCCAAGCATCCACTACAATATACATCGCATGTACAGTAATGGCCTCTAGGAAATACATATTACTGACATAGTTATCTTTGGGGCATGCCTTGTTTAAGTCCGTGAAATCGATGCGCATGCATCATTTCCTGTTCGCTTTCTTGACCATGACTACATTCGCCAGCCATTCAGAGCAGTCCAGGTTCCTGCTAAAGTTATCAGCGTGCATCCGATCCACTTCGTCTTCTATTTCCCTTTGCTTCGCCGACACAAAGCTTCTCTTCTTTTGTCGGACGGGTTTTGCTTTCGGGTCGACCCCGAGCTTGTGGGAGATCACTCTAGGGTCGATTCCGGGCATGTCAGCCGACGCCCAAGCGAATATGTCTGAGTTATCTCGGAGGAACCGGATCGGTTCTTCGCGGCGATTCCTTGTCAGGAGAGAGCCGATCTGGACTATTCGGGCATTAACTCTTTCAGCGAGGGGTACTTCCGTTAATGCTTCTACCGGGGCACCTCTAACTTCCATTTGGTCGTCACACGTATCTAAAGACCCCTGGAGGTCGAGTATGTCCTCAAAATTGTCGCCTTGATCTCCTACGGGGGACGTCGAGGCAAGGCAAATCCTAGCGGTTTGCTAGTCTCTGTAGGCCCGGCCTTTTCCCCTTTATCTAAAGGAAACTTGATCGCAAGGTGATAAGTTGAGATCTGAGCTCGGAGAGCGTTTAACGTCGGATGTCCTTGGAGAATGTTGTAGGATTAAGGGACCTTGGCGACGAGGAATTCCACTGGTACTATTCGTGTATTTCCCGCTTCCCAGATGTTGAGGAGGTGGGTGACCAATCTCTCGGCAGGGATAGAATGATTGGTGAACCCCAAGAGGACAAGGGAGCTGGGTCGGAGGTCGGATGGTCCTAGCCCTATACGCTAGAAGCAGTCGTGGAACAGGATATCCGCCGAACTCCCTGAGTCAACCAATATCCTCTGGACCTCATAACGGTGGATTCTGGCCGTTATTACGAATGAGGCATTATGAGGGAACGATATGCCGTGGAGGTTTTCATCGATAAAAGTGATCGGCTCGTCCCTCCCGCACCTCTTGTGTGGCATACCGCTTGTTCCCACGATTGGGAGGATGTGGCGGTTACCCTCGCTTTCTCGAGCTGGATCCGAGGTAACGACCATGATATGCCCGATCGTTAATTCCCCGGGAGGGGTTTGATCATTTTGCTCCGGCTCCGCCTGCCGCTTTTCCCTCAGGTACTTAGCCAGGTGACCTGAGCGGATCGACTCCTCAATGTAGTCATGGAGTTATTTGCAGTTCTTAGTTGGATGGCCCTGCGTCCTGTGGAAGGCGCAGTATGGGCCGCGGAGGCGTTTGCCTGCCCTTTGGGTGACTGGCAGGAGCTTAAAGAACCTCTCACCCTTAGCTTCCTCCAGCAGCTCGTTCTGAGAGATGTTCAAGGGAGTGTACTCCTGAAACCTCGGTGAGTAAGGCTTCGGACGGTCGACCTTCATCTTCTCCTCCCTGTCCCTTTTCTTTCTGTCCGCCTGATCGTATCGGGGCAGGTTTGAGTTCACCTCGGAATCAAGTTGGATTTCTCGCTCGGTCCAAGCTTTCACCTCGGCCATGGTCTTAGGTTGCGCTAATGCAAAAGAGCAGAGCCACTCTTTGTGCCTAAGACCCGACCTCAGCGCGGTGATGATCGTTTCATCACTGTTCTCGGGGACCTCGAGGAACGTGTTATAGAAGCGGATGACATATCTTTTGAAGAATTCTTTTTCTCCGCTCTTGATGGTGAACAGGTAGTCGACCGTCCTTTTCTGCCGTTGATTCCCGATGAAATGACCGAGGAACTGGAACCAGTCCCGGCCAGCCCGAATGAGGGTGGTGGGGAAAGCTCGGCATTCAGCCGCGTCGGAGTTATCCTGGAAGCTAATGCCCGCAGTAAATGCGTCTAGGTGGTCCTTCGGATCGGATTTCCCGTTGAAGAGGACCACCTTGGGCGGTTTGTTCCTGGACGAGACGTACTCGGCCGACAGCTCTTCTGTAAAGGGCTTCGTCAGTGAATCGGCGGAGTATCTGGCCCTTTCGCCGGACGCATGGCCGTCCCGTCGTATGCCCTCGATTTTCTTCTCGAGGGCTTCGAGTCGGTGGTGGTACCCCGAGGATTCTGAACAGTCGGAGTGGTGGCTACCCCCGCTCCGGGTTTGTGTGAGGGTGTGGCTTCGATTTCGCTCTATCAAGTGTCTCAAATCCTTGGGCGAGGCCCTCCTCGAGCAGTCGCTACGCTCGTTATTTGTGCGATCCCGGCGAGAATGGGGGCATCGGTCATGCCTAAAAGCAGGCGAGCTGACCGATACCTCCTCAGGGGGAGAGAACGTGCGACGCGTTGGAGCGATGGCCCAGTCTTCCCTGGATCCGCGGCGTGGAGCTGTCCGGCGCCTAGCGGGTCATGGAATCAATCGCCGCGTGCGGGTTCAAGTGGCTGGAGTCGGCCTGCCGGCGCTTAGTGGCGCTGTGATGAGGGTGGGGGTGATCGAGGGCTTGAGTGTGCCCGTCCGTCCTTCGGCGGACGTCGTTACCCCGGGGAGGAGGAGCCGCGGTCTAGTGGGTAGGGCCCGCCGTTTGAACGCGGACGAGGGCATCCACCAGTGATGTGATCCGGTCTATCCGGGCGGACAAGGCATGGATGGCATTGGGAGGAGGAGGAGACGAGCCACTCCCGCCTCTGTTGTGGCAGCTCGTATTTGGATCGTCGCGGTTGTCGCTCGTTATTGGGTCGAGAGCGGAAGATCAACTTTTATGGTGGAACAAAAAAAAGTCTTTTGTTTCTACAGACGGTGCCAACTGATGGAGCTTCGGATCTCCTTCATATGCTGTCCTCCGTCGATCCTGTGATGGCGGTTTTTGACGGCTGAGATTTGTTTTTGAGAGTTGTTGAGTGTGGATCTCAATAGGTTGTTGTTGGATGCCGAGCTACCTGCAAAGAAGTCCCGGGGTGGGTGACCATCGTAGGACCCTTCGACGATCAAGTTAGAGCCGAGGTATAGGTGCAAAGTAGCGGCGTATTGAAATAAATTCGAGTTACCTGAGTCGTCTGAGAGAGGGGTTTATATAGGGATCACGTGGAGCGAGCAGGCACGAGATCACCCCCGTCCGTTATGCCCCAGTGTTATCATCGCCTTGAATGGCGGGATGCGCTCATTAATGGGGGGATGCGCTAGCGTGGAACGTGGATCGTGGGAAGGAGGATATCTCGCCCTGGCGATATACGCGGAGCCGTTGCGGGACGCATGGGATCCACGCTCTTGGTTGATCGAGAGAGGCCGAGGAAGCTCGGCACGTCAGAAGACTCTTAGACGAGCCGGGAGGCCGAGGAATCTCGGCACGTCAAAATGCTCGGAGACGAGCCGGGAGACTGAGAAAGCTCGGAGACGAGCTGTTGGTAGTTTCCTAGGTGAAAGTGGAATGTATTCAGGGAGGTCTCCCGAAAGTTCGGATATGTTCCTTGAGAAGGGGCTCCCGAGGAATGTCCCTGATGCAACTCATTTATTCCACTCTCGTAGTTTTCGGGACATGTCATCCGCCACGTGTCGTAATCTGAGAAGACCCCACTTGTGAGCATCATCAGATCCCATAAATTCTTTGTAAGAAATTACGTAAAACAAAAATTGGCTTCTAGAAGTAAACAGTGGAAGCAGCTTAAAGGTTCTAATCTTTGTATTAGTCTTTTTCTTTCTTCTTCTTTTTTCTTTAATTTTGTTGCCAACTTCTTAACTAAATGAGAGAGACGAACAATCCAAAATCATTAAACAGAGATATTTATGTACTTGAGAGCCAATTTTGTCAACACAGTAAGTCCTTGTCATGTCATGTATTTAATAAGAACAATTATAGGTCATAAGATGTTATCTAATTCTTGTAGAAGGCTCCATTTCAACATCCAAAAATTGATGGTTAGCGTTTTTATATAATATTTTCTTTAAAAAAATATGAAAGGAAAATAAGAGAAAATTTGCACATGATTTATGCATTCATTATATATAATATTTTCTTTTAAAAAATAAAGAAAGAAAAATAAGAGAAAATATGCACATGATTTACGCATTCATTTTAATATACAATTTAGAGCATGACTATGCCATGTTTATGTATGCTTCTATTCGTGGTCGAATTATTTCTCTTCTATCATGTTTTAAATATGACTATCATTTGCGATTAATAATGATTTTACTATGTTGTAAGAGTTACATAACAGTCGAAACGGAAATCCAAGATCGGTTTTTTATGGTAAACTGAAATGAATACCAAATCACAAAAGAACATATCAACATAATAGATACACCAATGAGCAGGGACTCAATTGGAATGGGCATTTTCCCTGCGGGGTTCGAATCCGAGAAACACCAAGAGTGGAAGTTGCAACAAATTAACGTTTTCGGGGCACTGATATAAAACCGATTGACACTTCATAACATGATGCATGTGGAGAGAAGTCAGTTCTAGCATGATCTTAGGCATCGATTGGAAAACTGATTGTATTAAACAATAGTCTAATTATCTCTGGTGATCTCATAAATCCTTTGAAATAATTACGTAAGACAAGTTGACTTCTAGTAATTGATTCTCTTCTTCTTGGGAATTTTTCCTACCAAGAAAATTTTTCCATATAATGCCAAGAAAATGAATGCTTGCAGGCCAAGGTTGATGATATATATAAAATATAATGGAAGCATATTAAAGGTTCTAATCTACGTATTAGCCTTCTCTTCTTTGGCCTTCCTTTTCTATAATTTTGTTCTCGACTTCTTAACTGTGTGAGAGAGACAAATAAGAAATCTGTACACTTTAAAACATTTAGAATCGTAAAACAGAGATATTTCTGTTTGAGAGCCAATTTTGTCAACATATTGAGTTGTCCATTAGGAAAATTAAGTTAATTGAGATGCTATAAAATTCTTCCACAAGGCTCCATTTCAACATCCAAAGAATTGACATTTGATTTTGTTGGCTATCGGGCTTCACCCAGCACAATATCCGTCCCTTTTAGTGATCCCGTCCCTCCCCCCCCCCACCCACCCACCCCCACACACACAATATCTGTCCCTTTTAGCGAACCCCCCCCACCCCACCCCCCCCCCCACTCATCTATATATATATATATATATATATATATATATATATGAGAATAATGGAGAAAAGATGCCTTCCTCCTATGGCGTCTTAAAAATACGTCATCTCTTATTTTTTTCGCCGATCGACACCCATCATCTTCATCGTTATCATCTAAGATGTGGGTACACCAAATTTCATGTATTTCTAGAACCTTTTCACCTTTGATTTAGCAATGTAAAAAGTTCTATTGTCGGTAAACCGTTAATTTTGAACCCACTAAATCAATGGTGAAAAGGTTGTAGAATCACATGAAATTTGGTGTACCCACATCTTAGATGATAACGATGAAAATGGTGGGTGCCGATCGCCGGAAAAAATGAAGGAGAATGTATTTTTTCGACGTCATAGAAGGAAATTCCCTTCTATGGCCTCTTCCTCCATTAACCCCTCTCTCTCTCTATATATATATATGAGAATAATGGAGAAAAGAGGCCATAAGAGGAGATTTCCTTCTATGGCATCGAAAAAATACAACATTCATCATTTTTTCTGACGATCGACATCTATCATCATCAGCGTTATCATCTAAGATGTGCATACACCAAATTTAATGTGATTCCACCACTTTTTCACCGTTGAATTAGCAATGTAAAAAGTTCTATTATCGATAAACCATTAATTTTGCACCAACTAAATCGACGGTGAAAAATGGTATAATCACATGAAATTTGGTGTTTCCACATTTTAGATGATAAAGATGGAGATGTTGTATGCCGATCGTCGAAAAAAAACATAGAGGATGCATTTTTCCGACGCCATAGGAGGAACACCTTTCCTCCATTAACCTCTCTCTTTGTCTCTCTCTCTCTCTATATATATATAGAGAGAGAGAGAATAATGGAGGAAAAGAGCATAGGGGGAATTTCCTCTTATGGTATCGAAAAATTACATCCTCGCTCATTTTTTTCGACGATCGGCATCTACCATCTTCATCGTTATTATCTAAAATATGGGTACACAAAATTTCATATGATTTTATAACTTTTTCACCGTTGATTTAGTAAAATAAAAAGTAATGTTATCAGTAAACCGTTAATTTTGAACCCACTAAATCAACAGTGAAAAAATTATAGGATCACATAAAATTTGGTGTACCCACATCATAGATGATAACGATGAAGATGATGGGTGACGATCGTCGGAAAAAATAAGTAAGGATGTATATTTTCGACGATCGGCATCTACCATCTTCATTATTCTCACACACACACGGGGCTAAGGTTTAATCTAATCTAATCAATAATAAGAGCATGAGGGAGTAAGAGATTGCTAGGGTTTGAGCCATCGTCTTCTCTTCTTCAAGTTCTATCGAGGGTTGGCTTGCGAAGTGATCACGTGGGAGATTCTCGCTCATCAAGAGTGTGGTTTCTCTCCGACCGTTGCAAGGAGGCGAAGGTAAAAGTTCGTTGTAGTAAGATGAGCGAGAATAACGATTCCACCACTTTCGGGGTAACGTAATTTTTGTAGAAACTTATGTGTAGATTTTTTTCTTTCGCTGCCATGATTTGATATTAAGATCTATACACATATATGCAACATTGGTGTCAGAGCCTTCAACGGCCACGTTGTGCAAGTCCAGCAACTATGGTTCGTGATTCAATTTCCAGTCCTCAGTTAGATCTATATTTTAAAAATTATAGCAACTCAAAGTTGCAGTTTTTTTAATCTAAAAGTTAGATCAATCTTTTTTTTATCAACTTTCATAGATTTACAATTATTAGGGTTATTGATGGAAATAGATTTTTAGATCTACTTAATTTTTTCATGCATCATAGGTCATCTAAATTAGATCTATTTTTTGTGACGTTGTGATGATTAAACAATTTGTTTCTTGATGTGAGTATTTTCCGTGAATCAAAATTAAAAAAATATTTTTTTTGTTAAAGATTGGATCTTACTTGTTTTTTTGGTGAAATTTTATGATGGTTAGGCCATATTTTTTGGAAAAACAGACCCTAACATTAGGTTTTTTTGGGGATAAGACCGTGGGATTAATATTTTTTCAAAAGAACATTATTCTGGATTTAAAGAATTATTTTTTTGGATTTTTTTCAGATATTAGAAAAAATCAAATAAATTATTTATGTTTTTTCCGGAAATTTTATTTCCCACCTAAAATTTTACACATGGTTATGATGTTACATTATTTTAACTCTGAGAGTTGTATTTTTTCGGAGTTTTTTTCCTTCACCAAAAATTTCAAAATTTATTCTTACATAAAATCTTGGAGATTGTATGGATAGTTTGGTCCAGTGGAAATGCCCAGGGCGTTGCAATTTCATAAGATTAAATAGGGCGATGTAATAAAAAGTGAAATTTGTTAGATTATTTTGTTGCATATTGCGATATACATAGCATACTTAATGAATAAAGACGCATGTTACATTCATTAATAAAATCTGTAAAGTTTCAAGTGGGAGATTTCGTGATAGAAACATATATTAAGATTCAACTATCCTATCTATTCTACTTCTAGTAATTTTTAAACCATTTTTCAATCATTTTAACAAAATCTTAAATTTAATATTTTTGAAGAATGTGGCTGAGGCCGTAGGTTTTCTTCTCTCTTTTCGGGGTGTGAGTTTATTATTTTTGTTAAGATGGATTGAAAACGAAATGTTTTTTAGAAAATGATGATATTCCATTAAAAACCAATAGTTTTAACGTACTTAAAATGAATTTTTTGCCTTAAATAGATGACTTCCAAAACGATTATCGCCGATCTCACCAAGGATGACAAGCTAAGCGGTGATAATTTTTTCGACCGGCGTCGAAAGATCTGATTCCTATTGAATAAGCAACAAATGTAAGACTGTACTGAGATAGAAATGCTTGAATCAGAGCAGGGCTCTACGTAGCAGCATATGAGGGCTGTGGAGCTGTACAAGAGCTGGGTCCAAAAAGATCGTTTGGTGCGGTATATCATGTTAGCCGCGATGAGGAACGATCTTATCGGTGAGTTTGAGAACTATCCGACAGCAAAGAGACTCTGAAAGGATTTTGAGGCTCGCTTTGGATATGTCTTACCGATGTGGATCCGGACGCTGACTGTCAAGCTGAATTCGTACAAGATGACTGCAGGGAAAGATATCAAGTTTCATATTCTTGTGATGGTATCGATGATCAGGGATCTTGGAATTTCTGGAGCTGTACTCAGCAGCGGGCAGCAAATTCAGGCCGTTGTCCGGACTCTGCTCGATTCCTGACATAATCTCAAACTCTTTTTAAGCCATGTTAAGAACGTGAATACGTTTGAGAATGTAAGGACTAAAGTTTATTTTTGAAGCGGAGCATAGGAATGCTCTCAAGGGTAAGAAGCCATCATCCTCTGCTAAGGCAGCTGAAGGCTACAAGCCTAAGGCCAAGAGGCCTAAACGCAAGGGGTCTTGTAAGGAATCGAACAAAGAAGCGAATGATGAAAATGTGAAGCCCAAGAAGCCCACGAAGTACGGGAAAAGATCAGCTAAGTGAAATGCATGTTTCAACCATGGGCAGCCAGGTCACATTATGTCACGTCCCGCTTTCCAAAAACGAGAAACGATAGCGACAAGCCCGCGACGTACTCATACCGAGAAGCACCATTTCTCGACATGAATACATCAAACGCCTATATAAATGGTAAAGGAAAATATAGTATAAGAATTTTAAGTTTATCAAATATCCAACAATATTTATAACAGTCTCAAAAACGAGAACTGAACACAGTTCGAAAATTCAAGAAACTAGAAATGAAAGATAGACTTGAACAAAGAAGGCATACTTACTGAAATTAATGGTCGGCATAAGAAAAAAGACAGTTGCTATCCTGCTCGCTCGGTTCAACTTTGACTAAAGCTATCACGACAAACAAGACATGATCCTCCGTTACACATAAATACCCCTTTTTCGAGCAATCCCATCCCTATATATATATATATATATATATATATATATATATATGTCGTCTTCACGATATTCAAGATTTACATAAATACCCCTTTTATTTGTAAATATCATCGAGTGGAAATTTACTGGGAGTTGTAAGGTGAGCTTAATTATATTTAAGTGAAAAGGATGATGAATATGCTATTGAACTTAGAAGAGTCAATCGTGTCTTTGAGGTTGATTGTTAAGCTCATTTTTTTTTTGTTTCTTAGATTTTAAACTCTTATTCTAAGTTCATTTTTTTCGCTCTGTGCACAAACTAGAAATTTGAAAAGGAAGCCTACATGGCTTCTTGTTGCTAACGCTAACTTCTATTTCTTAATTTGTAATTTAAGGCTTCTGTTTTTTTTTGCTCATAATTTTATATCGGAATCTGTGTTTGAATTTTGCTTCAGTGATTATTCAGCCTGAGAATATTAAATTGTCAGTGATTGTTCTTCGTGAGAATATGTACATATATTACAATATATGATATAAATTATTCAATTAAATCAAATGTTAGTAATAATTTTACACAGGTAATAAGTGATTGTTTAAATTGTTTACTCAAGATTCATTATAAATAATAATTTGGATTAATTAAACATTGCACGTTACGTGAGTAAGTCAATTAACTCCAATTTGTAGATTATAATTATAATTAATGTAGTTTTGACATATATGGTCATCTACGTATTATTATATAAAATTATAACTTCAAGATATAGGTATAAGAAGGTACAGTAGCAATCTATATGTTTATAACACAATTTGTGGCATCAATAGATCTTTTAAAAGTACACATTTATAAATATAAATCTATTAACTTATGCACACATAACTATTTACAACAATACTAACAGTTACACATTATAAATATAAATCTTTGCTCTAAATATGACGACAAAGAAAAGACCTCTATTTTCCTCTCATTCCTCACAAGACCTTGTAAATGAAAGTAGAAAACTAAAACCATTTCCCCCATTTGTCGTTATCGGTCCAGTGGCCTACTTCCACCTTTCTATCTAGAGTTCATCAATTTAAGAAACAAAAATTCCTAATTTTAGTTTCTTACCGCCACTACTATCCGCAGGGGCAATAAAAGGTTGCCCCTACGGATTAATCCGTAAGCCCTTTTTCCTACGGTGCCATATGAATTAATTTAAAAATATTAAAACGTAATTTGATATTTGGCCCTACGGAACCGTAAAAGAAGGACCTATGGTTTAATCCGTAGGGGTATGTATATGAGTTATTAATAAGAAAATAAATACAGAAAAGTTCTCGATCCTAAAAAAAATACTCTCTCTCATCACTCGATCTCCCACGCCTCTCGTCGCCACCGTCCGCGCCTCGTCGCCACCGCCCTCCCGCGCGCGGCTCGTCGTTCCCGACATCACCGTCGACTTCCTCGTCGCCACTGTCCGCGACTCGTCGCCGATTGCGTCGTCGACTGTCTCCGGTCTCCTCCATCGCCGGCCTAACTACAGGTTAGTAAATTTCATAGTTTTACTTCTAATTATCCGTTTATTTCCGTTTTTTGTTGATTATTGGGTTTCTAGGGATAGGGTTCAGGGTTCGGTTAGGGAGAGGGTTAGGGTTCGGTTGAGGGTAGGGTTGGTTAGGGTTCAGTTGAGGGTAGGGTTAGGGTTAGGGTTCGGTTCAGTTAGGGTTAGGATTAGGGTTAGACTTGGGCTAGGGCTAGGGTTAGGGTTTAGTTCAGATTTAGGGTTAGAGGCTAGGGTTAATTTTGGTTAATTTGAGATAATTTAGGTTAATTATTGATAATTTGAAAGGGTTAGGGTGTTGATTAGGGTTAATTAGGTTAATTTGGGTAAATTGGATTAAGTTTGGGTTGATTAGGGTTAATTAGGTTAATTTTCGGTAAATTGGGTTAAGTTTGGATTGATAAGGGTTAATTAGGTTAATTTGGGTAAATTGGGTTAAGTTTGGGTTAATTGGGGATAATTTGTGTTAGGGTAACGATTATGGTTAATTGTGATTAATTAGGTTAATTTGGGTTATTTAGAGTTAGGGTTTAGGATGCACTAGTTCATTCAGTAAGATACTCGATGATAACGTAAACGTACAACTTTACCGTAAACGCAAGAAAAATTTACCCTAAATTAAAAACTTCGACCCCTTAATAACGAAACGTAAACGTAAAACCTATTCAAGTTAAATGTTCAAGTTAAAACCAATATATGATACTCGATGATAATATGAAACTTTCATATTTTCATCGATACTGATATATGAAAATCAAAACGCGACTTAGTCCCCGTCTATCGGTTAACATACGTTCGATATTCGTCGTGACATAGAACTATATGAAACTTGTTAAATATCGGACGGTATAGTTCTGTACTAACAACCGTCGTATAGTCTATATGATGAGAAGATTCAATCGTATGATAACCGATAAATTTGTCCAGTGTGGACAAGTTAGGAATGTATAAAGCAAACACCTGCATTCACTTGTGTTTTCATCCGTTTCGAGTTATTTCGTCAGTACTTCTCTGCTGGTTCTCCATGTACAAAGATAGATTAGATGTTCATTTCAACGTTATTTCACAGCTTTGAAATGATTATCTATTTTATTACAGTACACTCGGAGCACAGCGGGGAGGTGCTGCCGAAATTTACTCAAAACGGTTGAAAGCACAAGCGAATGGGTATCTGCTCTATACATTTTTAATGTGATAGAAGCCTTACCCCCGACAGCCGAAACACACACATACAACACAAATACACAACAAACGCACACACAACACACACACACCAACAACCCTACATTTAAGCGAAATCATAAATTGAAACACATATATATAGAATACAACTCATACATGGGTATCCTCAAATCTAATTTTGATTATCGATAATTTATTCTTTTCAACGACAAACGCACACACAAAGCATATACACAGATTTTCTCCGTTGTCAGTAACCATTCCGTTCTTAGATTTCTCAATATAGTCATCATAACCTATAATTTATATGTTACACAGTCTAACATGGTACATGAGTACAACAAAATTAAGGACTGGATGTATGTGGATTGGCAACAACGTTTGCAACCTAAGTTTGTTGAAGAAGTTGCTGCTTTTATTGAATTTTCACACGCACATAATAAGATCGTGATAGAGAAGATTCTCTGCCCGTGCGATAGATGTAGGAATAAGTACTGGCAGAAGGTAGAATTTGCAGAGCTTCATATCGTTAAACATGGTTTTGTTAGACTTTATACAACTTGGCTATATCACTGGGAAGGAGAAGAAGACAATAATGTGGCAGAAGAAGAAGGAGAAGATGGTAATGCCGCAGAAGAAAAAGACGGTAATTTCTTTTCAGGAGAAGAAATGGAGGATATGGTAGAGGCTGCCCTAGGTGAATCTATTCATACCGAAGATGACATTTCTTCCGGTCAAGGACCGCGTGCGGATAAGTATGAAAATTTCATGAATGATGCTAGAAAACCAAGTTATCAGAATGCAAAGTATTCCACCCTCTCATGGTTCGTCCAACTTTTTCAAATTAAGTGCCTAAATGGATGGAGCAACAACTCATTCACAATACTTCTTTCGTACTTGAAAGATTCTATGCTCTCGGGAAATAACATGCCCGATAGCTGGTACAGAGCCCAGAAGATGATGTCTGATTTGGGTCTTAATTGTGAGAAGATTCAAGCATGTCCTAAAAATTGCGTGTTGTACCGGAAAGAGAATTTAGATTTAAAAGAGTGTCCAACATGTGGAGAGGCCAGGTATAAACCGAAAGATTCTGATAAGAAGCCCGATATACCTGTCAACATAGCACGATACTTTCCCATAACACAGAGGCTGTAGAGGCTATTTAGGTGTAAGAAAACAGTCGAGGCAATAATTTGGCATCACCATGCTCCTCCATGTGAAGATGGAAAAATGAGTCATCCAGGAAATTCACCGGCATGGTAGGATGTCACGCCCCGCTTCCCATAGTGCGCTAGATTGGGCAAGTGACATAGCCAACCATGCTACCTGTGGGTAGGAAGTATCCATCCACAGTCACATTACGGCTGTAGAGATATCAAGAACAAGATGAAACTATCTAAAACATGTCCATAATCCAGAATAACAGGAGTCAATAATAAATAAATGCGGAAGCAAATGATCCAATACAAATAACTGAAAAGTGTGTCCCATAATGCGGGCTCACATCAGGAAATAAATGCAGGAAATAAAACTAACTACTACTGAACTCATAGCTTAGCTTGCTGGCTGAAATACTCCTGCTCGGACTGCGACAGTGGTAAAGAATCTGGGCCATGCAAAACCCAGACGTCAGCGCGTCATGTCATCAAGTAATATAATATGAACAGTGTAGCAGGCAATATAATATAAACATGAATACAACAAGAATAACAATAATATGAATCATACCAGTACAGGGTAGCGTGTAGTGGGTAAACTAAACTGTTCTATCAGGTTTTCTATTCTAAAGTCTTTGAAATCAATTTGAGTAATCCTCCATGTAACTCAAAGGATATGTCCCGTTGCCCCCCGGGACCACGGATTAGGAAGATGGGAACCAATAGTGGTTCTGTCCCGTTGCACCCCGGGACCACGGATCAGGAAAATGTAAGAGTCACGAATGGCTCTGTCCCGTTACCCCCCGGGACCACGGATCAAGTAATACCCTTTTAAGTTACACTTTAGATTACCCTTTTGATTTCCCCATACCCCCAGGTTATATGTGTCAGGTCAGGTATTCAGTAATCAAGAACTAATGCCAACACAGGATCAGGTAACAGCAGGTTTTGTCTGGATAGACAACAGGAATGGTCCATGAGGACAACATGTCAGGTTTGTTGGCATTAGGCATGAGATCAGGTAACAGGTCGGGTCATGGTACATCAGGTCAAGCCAGGTAATGTATAAAGGTGTCATGTCATGTCAAGAGTGTACGGTACCATGTCATGTCAAGTAGGAAGTATAACAGGTCATGTCAGGAAGCACAAGATGTCATGTGGATGCTCATAATCAAACTATCATAAACATGTGTATAAATAAACAAGCATGAGTACTATCAGAACAATAAACTGGAACATATAATATGATATGCAAATAGATATAATTTCAAGGATATGGATGCACAGTTATCGATTAGGGTTACATTTATAGTTCCAATATTAATTAGGATGCAATTTATTAAACATGGAGTGTTAATATCACATTATTATGTAGTAATGTGATCTATGAATGCAATTATATTTATCTTAAATGCGATGGATGCAAACGGGTATCCGAAAAGTTATAAAACTATAAAATGGTAATGTGGGATGTGCAACTAAGCAATATGTGATATAAATATTAATATGGATAGCATATTCAAAGCGATTAATAACTATAAAAGTGGTATTGATTAAACATGCACAAGAAAGTTCCGTTCAGAAATTCAGCATCACCCTGATTTGTAAAATAGCTTAAAAATAACAAACGTTCTCCAAAAGGGACGTGTCTTATACCAAAACGAAGATAATTCAATAAGGTTTTCAGTTTTAAAAGTATAAGTATCTCAGGTTGTCCCTACAAAAAGTTATGAATATTCGAAATTGAAAGTTTGCTGCTGGAATTTTCCTGGACAGCAGTTTGGAGACATTTTCATTTGCATTTTACGTTATTTAAACAATTTATTTTGCAAGTAAATATTTTATAGAGTTATAGTATTCTGAGTTAGCTTCGTAACGAACTAAAGAACATATACTAATAATTTTTCTATGATTTATTATGAATTTTATAAGGTAAGGTGTACAGTAAATTTCAGATTTGTCATATCCGATTTTTCAACGACGTTTCATGTGTAAACTATAATATTTTAAATATATAATATCATAAAATGCAGATTATAAACTAATTAAAAATAATAATAAGAAATATTACGACGATGTATATTTTAATTGATATGGATGCAGTATAATGTAATCTAGTATGTCACAAGATAAGTTTTCATGATCTAGATTTAATATGATTTAAACGGATGCCAACGGAACATCGAAACGTTATAAAATTAAACATGGGGCACTAGATTTAAACTATAGGTATGGTATTTATTTAAATAGGTATAAAATGAATTATATAGCATGTAGCAAGATTAACTTGCCTTGATGGGCCGCGAATCGTGAAAACGGAACGTTAACCGTCGGCGGGGAAAACTCGCGACGGGCGCACGGTTCATGGAATGAACCCAAACGACGAACAAAGGAACTACACGGGTCGGGGTACCTCGCTGGAACGTCGAGAAGCGTCACCGACACGACGGAATTCCGGCAACAAAAGAACAGTTAAAAAAATGAGAAACGAGACATGAAGGAAGAAGAGAAAGAATGATAAAGAGAAATACGAGAGGATATATGAGAGAGAGAGAAAAAGTGGAGAGAGAGAAAGTGGGGCCCACGGGGTTATAGGAGAGGTTGCGATTGGCTGAGAGAATAAAATGAGAAGGATATAAAAGATTGTAAAAATATTATATGGTTAACTTAAACATTTAAAAGATAGGTAATGAACAGTAAGATATCAGATTAGTTAGAAAAAATATATGCGAATGTTTTAATAATATTAAAATTTGGGATTTTGGCGCCAAATGAAACATTTCCAAATTGCGCCCGGGTTGGGTCCAAAAATTCGAAATTCAAATAATAGGATTTTAAGCGGGTTCCAAATTTTAAAATGAAATGGTTTATGATTAAAAAAGCATACTCCCAAAACGGACACACGCACGTGCACGTAGCCATCCAAACTCGCCCGTTTCACTGAACGGGACGAGAACACAATGCACGGACGCTACCACGAGGCTAAGGGTGTCAAGTAGGCCAAGATGAATATTTTCAATTTTATTTTAGGTGCTAAAATTTGTTATATGCAGAATGACTTAGCTAGATAAAATTTTACAGTAAGATCCAAACAAGCAAGATAAATAAAATGAGTAATATCTAATGCTCAACCAATAATAGAAAATAGTAGTATTGGGCTCGGGTGTTACATTATACCCAACTACAAAAGAATTTCGTCCTCGAAATTCCAAGAATACAAGATAGAAAACTACAGGAAAAGGTGAGGAAACTTCTGTCGGATCTCGTCTTCTCGCTCCCACGTGGACTCTCCATGCGATCGATTATCCGAAGAAACTAGCACAAGGGGGATAACCTTGTTCTTAAGAACCTTTTCCCTTCGATCCATGATTTCAACCGGTCGCTCCTCAAAAGTCAGGTCTTCCCGTACTGTTAACTCCGAATGATCCAAGACGTGTGTTTCATCTCGAACATACCTTCGTAGTTGAGATATGTGAAACACATCGTGCACACCTGCCAAGGACTGCGGTAACGCCAAACGGTACGCTACCTCTCCAACGCGCTCCAATATCTCGAAGGGTCCAACGAATCGGGGACTAAGCTTCCCTCGACTCCCAAAACGAATCACTCCTCTAGTCGGTGATATCTTCAAGAATACCAAATCACCCACGGTGAACTCTAGAGGTCTCCTTGACGTGTCAGCCCAACTTTTCTGTCTGTCTTGAGCTGCCTTCATATGCTTCCTGATTGTATCCACCTTCTCAACTGTCTGTACCACCAAATCTGGTCCCAGTAATTTTCGTTCACCAATATCATCCCAACAAACGGGTGAACGGCACTTACGACCATACAAAGCTTCAAACGGAGCCATCTGGATAGTTGCTTGGAAACTATTGTTGTAGGAAAACTCCACCAAGTGTAGGTGATCCTCCCAAGAACCCTTGAAGTCCAACATGCATGCTCTCAACATATCTTCAAGAGTTTGGATCGTTCTCTCCGACTGACCATCAGTTTGAGGATGATAAGCTGTGCTAAACTTCAATCGAGTCCCCAAACTTTCCTGTAAACTCCTCCAGAAGTGTGATAAGAACCGAGTGTCCCGATCGGACACGATACTCACCGGTACGCCATGCAATCTTACAATCTCCTGCATGTACCGTTCTGCCAAAGTCTCCGTTGATTGACCAACCCGGAAAGGGATAAAGTGAGCTGCCTTGGTCAACCGATCCACAATCACCCATACTGCATTGTTGCCTTTTGGACTCCGCGGTAAAGCCGTCACGAAATCCATGGTTATATGTTCCCACTTCCACTGAGGAATCGGAAGTGGTTGCAATAAACCAGCAACCCTTTGGTGTTCAGCCTTGACTTGCTGACATACCAAGCACTTAGCCACGAAGCGAGCAATCTCCCGTTTCATGCCTTCCCACCAGAAATGCTGTCGAATATCTCGGTACATCTTTGTACCTCCTGGATGTATAGAATAAGCTGAACCGTGTGCCTCCTTCATAAGCTCTTCACGAACATCCCCCTTTGGCATACACAAACGGCTACCATACCTCAACGAACCATCTTTGTGGACCAGTAAATCTGTTCGTAGTCCGGCTTCAACCTGCTCTCGAAACTTTTGCAGTCTAGGATCCTGCGATTGTGCTGCTTTAATTTTCTTAATTAAAGACGACTGTACTTGCAATTGTATTAACTGTCCCGTAGAACGCGGTAGCACAACTTCCAAGTCAAATCTTCGAAAATCTGCAATGATCTCCCTCTGCGTAGTTAACATCTGAATTGCTGGTAACCGACTAAGCGCATCCGGAACGACGTTAACCTTTCCCGGATGGTATTTAAGATCAAGATCGTAGTCGGCCATTATCTCCAACCATCTACGCTGCCTTATATTCAACTCCTTCTGAGTGAACACATACTTCAGACTCTTGTGATCTGTAAAAACTTTAACTCTCTCACCCAAAAGGTAGTGTCTCCAAATCTTCAAAGCGAAGATCACAGCCGCAAGCTCCAAGTCATGAGTTGGATAATTCTTCTCATGGGTCTTCAGTTGTCTTGATGCGTATGCTACGACCTTCCCATGCTGCATCAAAACACATCCCAATCCTTTCCCAGATGCGTCGCTGTGAATCACCAGTCGTCCGGAATTGTCTGGTACAGTCAGGATAGGGGCGGTTATCAACTTCTGCTTCAACGTCTCAAAAGCTAGCGCACAATTATCCGTCCATACAAAAGGTACCTCCTTGCGCTTAAGCTTGGTCAACGGCTCTGCCAGACGAGCAAAGTTCTCCATAAATCTCCTGTAGTATCCAGCTAATCCAAGGAAACTTCTTATCTCAGCAACATTCTTTGGAATAGGCCAATCTCGAACTGCTGCAATCTTTTCTGGATCGACGGTAATGCCATCGCCAGACACAATATGCCCCAAAAACCTTACTTCCTCCAGCCAAAACTCGCACTTACTCATTTTCGCATACAATTCCTCCTGTCTCAACGTCTGCAGTGCGATCTTCAAATGCTCAGCATGCTCTTCAAAACTCTTCGAGTAAACCAGAATATCGTCAATGAATACCACAATGAACTGATCCAAGAACGGTGAAAAGATTCGGTTCATCAAGTCCATGAATACTGCCGACGCATTCGTTACTCCGAAGGGCATCACTAAGTACTCGTAATGTCCATACCGAGTTCGGAACGCCATCTTGTAAATATCTTCTGTTTTCACTCGGACCTGATGATATCCGGATCGTAAATCCAGCTTCGAGAATACCCTCGCGCCACTAAGCTGCTCAAAAAGTTCTCCAATGTGAGAGATCGGGTACTTGTTCTTGATAGCCACCCGGTTTAATTCTCGATAGTCGATGCACATCCTTCTTGTGCCATCCTTCTTCTTTACTAGAAGAACTGGAGCTCCCCAAGGCGAGTTACTGCTTCGAATCCAACCCTTTTCAAGCAATTCAGCAACCTGTTTCTTTACTTCTTCCAACTCTACTGGCACCATTGGATAATACACTTTAGATACTGGCACTGCACCAGGAATAAGGTCAATTGCGAACTCCACGTCTCGCTTCGGCGGTAAACCTGGTATATCATCAAATACGTCCATAAAATCACGAACAACCGCCGGCTCTTCACCACTATCAACTTCCATTGCTGCAAGAATATTGTTTGTCGGCCTAGCCCTAAACTCGACTGGCCCAACAGAACTGCTTCCTTACCGCAACTGATGTCTGCTGTGAACTCCTAATTTTCCCGATATGCTCTACTGTTCTCGAGCTGCCGTAAGAACCTGTGAGAAAGTGGTCAAACCCAGAGAGACGGTCTGCCTTTGGATGTCCACATCCAATCTGCGCATGGACCTTCCTGTCCTGTCTGCATCGTTGGCGACTAAAGGTCCAGCGAGACTGCTGAGTCTCGTCCACTCTGCTGCATGCACGTCCACGGGTGCTCCATTCTGCCTCAGCCCAATAAATTTCTCTTCCATTTCCTCCCGTGTAGTCCACGGGAAGCACTTTTCCAGGAAGCACTTAGAAAACTCCGCCCAACTGATCGGCTTGGGCAAGCGGGTCTCTTCCACAAGCCACCACTCTCGGGCGTAATCCACTAGCTGAATGCGCACCACATCAACTCTTTTGTCAACTAGAATCTGTGCCGCAATCAGTAAATTCTCCGTGTCAACTAGCCACTGCTCGGCTGACAATGGCTCCTCCAAACCAGTGAATGTAGACGGACCCCAAACGTCTGAAATCTGCCACGGTCCCTACTCGGTTAACTGGTTTAGCTCCAGCGTTGTTTACAGACTGCTGAACGATCTGCAAACCATCCTGAAATGAATCTGCTATTGCTGGATCAGCTCAGTCTGTCTCTTTTGATTCTCCAGCATTCCTCTTATCACTCCAAGCATGGCGGTTTCGTCCACACGCCTCTGGTACGTCTTCAAATTCTTATCGGCCATAACAAAACACCCAGCATTAGCACGATGATAGATTCAAAATAAAGGTCAAGGCTAGAACTCCAAGATACTTAAATAGAGTACCGCATTATAACTATGCCGCAGTATCATAACCACAATTACATAACTCCATCCAAGTCACCTAAGTCCTAGAGATAACAAGGAATCAGGTTTTCGAATCGATATGCAAAGGAAGTTTGCACATCGTAAAAGATATAATCAGGAAGAATGTGATTCAAGAATGGTAAAACAATCAAGGTGGCAGGACATGTTTCCAAAACACGGGTATTCTGATTCGTGTATTGGGTACAATACCCAACTACAAAAGAATCAACCCGACAATCCTATGGCTCTGATACCAAAAGAACCATGTCACGCCCCGCTTCCCAGAGTGCGCTAGATTGGGCAAGTGACATAGCCAACCATGCTACCTGTGGGTAGGAAGTATCCATCCACAGTCACATTACGGCTGTAGAGATATCAAGAACAAGATGAAACTATCTAAAACATGTCCATAATCCAGAATAACAGGAGTCAATAATAAATAAATGCGGAAGCAAATGATCCAATACAAATAACTGAAAAGTGTGTCCCATAATGCGGGCTCACATCAGGAAATAAATGCAGGAAATAAAACTAACTACTACTGAACTCACAGCTCAGCCTGCTGGCTGAAGTACTCCTGCTCGGACTGCGGCAGTGGTAAAGAATCAGGGCCATGCAAAACCCAGACGTCGGCGCGTCATGTCATCAAGTAATATAATATGAACAGTGTAGCAGGCAATATAATATAAACATGAATACAGCAAGAATAACAATAATATGAATCATCCCAGTACAGGGTAGCGTGTAGTGGGTAAACTAAACTGTTCTATCAGGTTTTCTATTCTAAAGTCTTTGAAATCAATTTGAGTAATCCTCCATGTAACTCAAAAGATATGTCCCGTTACCCCCCGGGACCACGGATCAGGAAGATGGGAACCAATAGTGGTTCTGTCCCGTTGCCCCCCGGGACCACGGATCAGGAAAATGTAAGAGTCACGAATGGCTCTGTCCCGTTACCCCCCGGGACCACGGATCAAGTAATACCCTTTTAAGTTACACTTTAGATTACCCTTTTGATTTCCCCATACCCTCAGGTTATATGTGTCAGGTCAGGTATTCAGTAATCAAGAACTAATGCCAACACAGGATCAGGTAACAGCAGGTTTTGTCTGGATAGAGAACAGGAATGGTCCATGAGGACAACATGTTAGGTTTGTTGGCATTAGGCACGAGATCAGGTAACAGGTCGGGTCATGGTACATCAGGTCAAGCCAGGTAATGTATAAAGGTGTCATGTCATGTCAAGAGTGTACGGTACCATGTCATGTCAAGTAGGAAGTGTAACAGGTCATGTCAGGAAGCACAAGATGTCATGTGGGTGCTCATAATCAAACTATCATAAACATGTGTATAAATAAACAAGCATGAGTACTATCAGAACAATAAACTGGAACATATAATATGATATGCAAATAGATATAATTTCAAGGATATGGATGCACAGTTATCGATTAGGGTTACATTTATAGTTCCAATATTAATTAGGATGCAATTTATTAAACATGGAGTGTTAATATCACATTATTATGTAGTAATGTGATCTATGAATGCAATTATATTTATCTTAAATGCGATGGATGCAAACGGGTATCCGAAAAGTTATAAAACTATAAAATGGTAATGTGGGATGTGCAACTAAGCAATATGTGATATAAATATTAATATGGATAGCATATTCAAAGCGATTAATAACTATAAAAGTGGTATTGATTAAACATGCACAAGAAAGTTCCGTTCAGAAATTCAGCGTCACCCTGATTTGTAAAATAGCTTAAAAATAACAAACGTTCTCCAAAAGGGACGTGTCTTATACCAAAACGAAGATAATTTAATAAGGTTTTCATTTTTATAAGTATAAGTATCTCAGGTTGTCCCTACAAAAAGTTATGAATATTCGAAGTTGAAAGTTTGCTGCTGGAATTTCCCTGGACAGCAGTTTGGAGACATTTTCATTTGCATTTTACGTTATTTAACAATTTATTTTGCAAGTAAATATTTTATAGAGTTATAGTATTCTGAGTTAGCTTCGTAACGAACTAAAGAACATATACTAATAATTTTTCTATGATTTATAGTGAATTTTATAAGGTAAGGTGTACAGTAAATTTCAGATTTGTCATATCCGATTTTTCAACGACGTTTCATGTGTAAACTATAATATTTTAAATATATAATATCATAAAATGCAGATTATAAACTAATTAAAAATAATAATAATAAATATTACGACGATGTATATTTTAATTGATATGGATGCAGTATAATGTAATCTAGTATGTCACAAGATAAGTTTTCATGATCTAGATTTAATATGATTTAAACGGATGCCAACGGAATATCGAAACGTTATAAAATTAAACATGGGGCACTAGATTTAAACTATAAGTATGGTATTTATTTAAATAGGTATAAAATGAATTATATAGCATGTAGCAAGATTAACTTGCCTTGATGGGTCGCGAATCGGGAAAACGGAACGTTAACCGTCGGCGGGGAAAACTCGCGACGGGCGCACGGTTCACGGAATGAACCCAAACGACGAACAAAGGAACCACACGGGTCGGGGTAACTCGCTGGAACGTCGAGAAGCGTCACCGGCACGACGGAATTCCGGCAACAAAAGAACAGTTAAAAAAAATGAGAAACGAGACATGAAGGAAGAAGAGAAAGAATGATAAAGAGAAGTACGAGAGGATATATGAGAGAGAGAGAAAAAGTGGAGAGAGAGAAAGTGGGGCCCACGGGGTTAAAGGAGAGGTTGCGATTGGCTGAGAGAATAAATTGAGAAGGATATAAAAGATTGTAAAAATATTATATGGTTAACTTAAAGATTTAAAAGATAGGTAATAAACAGTAAGATATCAGATTAGTTAGAAAAAATATATGCGAAGGTTTTAATAATATTAAAATTTGGGATTTTGGCGCCAAATGAAACATTTCCAAATTGCGCCCGGGTTGGGTCCAAATATTCGAAATTCAAATAATAGGATTTTAAGCGGGTTCCAAATTTTAAAATGAAATGGTTTATGATTAAAAAAGCAAACTCCCAAAACGGATACACGCACGTGCACGTAGCCATCCAAACTCGCCCGTTTCACTAAACGGGACGAGAACACAATGCACGGACGCTACCATGAGGCTAAGGGTGTCAAGTAGGCCAAGATGAATATTTTCAATTTTATTTTAGGTGCTAAAATTTGTTATATGCAGAATGACTTAGCTAGATAAAATTTTACAGTAAGACCCAAACAAGCAAAATAAATGAAATGAGTAATATCTAATGCTCAACCAATAATAGAAAATAGTAGTATTGGGCTCGGGTGTTACATAGGATTTCGATAGGAGGCACGAAATATTCAGTAGCGATCCTCGTAATGTCACGCTCAGGCTCGCTAGTGATGGTTTCTGCCCATTCAATTATATGGCTAGAAGCCACAGCACATGGCCCGTTATAATGATAGTTTATAATCTATCACCTTAGTTGGTTATGGACCAATCATACTTTATGATAACTCTTCTTATCGACGGACCAAACTCACAGGAAAATAATATCGACATTTATCTCCGACCTCTGATCGAGGAGTTAAAATCTTTATCCATTGATGGTGTAGAAACTTACGATGCAAACACAAATACCACCTTCATACTGCGTGCGGCTTTAATGTGGACAATTAATGACTTTCCTGCGTATGGAGTGCTGTCAGGTTGGTCCGTACATGGTCACAAAGCATGTCCTTCTTGCCATCAACATACAACATCGAAATTCTTGAATTTTAGCATGAAAGTTTGTTATTGCGTCCATTGACGTTTCCTACCTCTAGACCACCCCTACAGATTAGACGTTGTTCACTTTGATGGTCATTAGGAGCTTCTTGGACCTCCAGCCCCATTATCCGGAGAGGACGTGATTGCTCGGTGGGATGGTTACAATAATGTGACATTCGGGATGGATCCGACAAAACAGGTCAAACCACAATTCTGGAACAAGTTAAGTATTTTCTTCGAGCTTCCGTACTGGTCAACAAATTTAGTGCGTCATTGTCTGAATGTCATGCACATAGAGAAGGGAGTATCCGAGCACGTACTCAACATGCTTCTTAGTAAAGACGGGAAATCGAAAGACAACATCAATGCTCGTCTACAGGACTGGGAAATTAGAAGTGAATTGCTTTCTAAACCGATAGCGGGTAAACCAGACAAGTTTGTACTTCCCAATGCCACGTATCATATGTCAAAAGCGAAGAAGAAAAGATTTCTGCAGGTGTTGCATAATTTGAAAGTTCCCACAGGTTTCTCAGGATCATTCAGCAAGAAGATAAAAATTGTAAAAGGCAAGATCGATGGGCTGAAAAGTCCTGATCACCATATTATTATGGAGCACCTTCTCCCATTAGCCCTCAGGACTTTCCTTCCCAAATCGGTTGGTCTAATAATCAATGACCTATGTTGTTTTTTCAGATAATTATGTACTAAAACACTGGATGTTGTGACGCTGGAGAAACTAGAAAATTCTACTTCGTTTATACTTTGCAAATTTGAGCGTATTTTCCCACCGTCATTTTTCGATATCATAATACACCTGATGGTTCATCTTGCAACTGAAGCTAAATTAGCTGGACCGGTACAATATCGATGGATGTATCCCGTCGAGAGATACGTGAAACTTTCCGTTTCGCGCAATTTGTAAAATTATTGTTGTCCTGTATGCCCGTATTTATTTATTTAACATATTTTTCTTTAGGTATCTCTACACTCTAAAAAAGTATATACGCAATAGAAATCGACCAGAGGGTTCTATCATGCAAGATTATCTTCTAGATAAAGCAATCATATTTTGTTCCCGCTATCTGGACGAGAACATTGAGACGAGACTTAACCGGCCTCGAAGAATTCAGGACGGGCCATATGGTAAAGCCGACTATAAGAGGGTAGCCACTATGTTTATCAACAAGATATATCGGTTTATCCTCCTCAATAGCACATGTCTTGAAAAAATTATAAAGTAAGTTTTTTGAATTAATTGTTATATTTGTGTTTGTGTGTGTATGAAATGATATAATATTAATGTCATAATTTATTATCGAGAACATAATTCATTTTAACGAGGTACGTGAGGGGCATCTTGATTGGAACGATGAACGATTGGAAAAATATCATCAGGATAATTTTTGCGATTGGGATGCAGATCATGTAAGTTATTCGAATAACATGTTATTGCTATTAGTTTTAATCTAAACTTATATCGTTATGTATTTGTCGTAAAATTTGTATTGTTAGATCCCCGATCCGAACTTGTCTGCGTCATTAGAGAGTGATTCAAGATATTAAACTCAGTTTCCTAGTATGGAGGTTGCATATTATAAAGGATTCGGTTTCTTTGGATACAAATTCAAAGTAAAGGACATACAAACATCTAGAACCACTCAGAATAGTAGGATTGCGACGGTGGGATCGGATGGTGTGATTTATTATGGATACTTAAATTGTATACTTGGCATCCAATATCCCGGACGATCAAAACCGTTTTATATATTTCAGTGTACTTGGTACGATAAACGATCCGATACGGATAAGTGGAGAAGCAATCTCGGGACTTGGAAAGATGAATATGGATTGACCAGTGTAAATACACTTCGATTTTACGGTCAGGACTATCCGTTTATCTTTCCGAACCAAGCGTTCCAAGTATACTACTCACAGTGTTTGAAGCATCCGGGATAGAGTGTCATATGCCGTTGGAAACCCAAAGATGTTTATGATATCTCAGAATTCGAGGACAGCAATGAGGATGAAGAAAAGAGAAGACTTAGAGTGCTCTGATCCTCTTTTTCGAAAGACGGGTTGGCTTCGGCTGATCATGAAGTTACGTGGGTTAGAAATGATATCGATGATGAAATCCAAGCAGATATGTCTAATGCGTCCACGAAACGAAAAAGGTTATCAGTAATGTTATATTATTAATTCACATTTTACGATCTATACATATATAACATGCATATGTAATGATTGTCTAATGCGTCCACGAACCATTTTATCTAGATTTGATGACGATGACGGGAGCAGCGAGGGGCGGCAGGCGCTCCAGCCGCGGCACCGGCAGAGGCAGAGGCAAAGCAGTTCTACCGCCCGGAAAGTTGCGTAGGGAGATTCAGAGGGTCGGTCTTGCACCCCGATCGGAGATCCCTTCGGATGCCTCCTTTCGTGTGGACTTTGCCATACCTCCAGGAATATTACACGCATATTCATTTTGAATGTAATATTATAGATAGACATGCATATTCATGTCAAAATTACTTACATAGTCAATGTTTGATTGTCTAGTTGGTGGCGGTGCGTCCACATCCGGGACATAGGCCACTCCCGTATCTCCAGGTATGTTTATATATCATATAGTGCATGTATATTGATTTAAAATGCTATATCATAAATATACATACATTCTTTTTGCTCTTACGTACTTATATCTCGGGCTGTAGGTAGTGCCTCCACATCTCGGGCAGAGGCCACCACCACACCTGCGGGTATGTTTATATATCCTATAGTGTGTACATATTGATTTAGAATGTTATATTATTGATATACACATTATTTTTGCAATTACTTATATAGTCAATGTTTGATTGTCTAATTATATGTGGTGCGTCCACGTCTGGTGCAGGGGCCACTCCCGTCACTTCCATACCCCCGCTCAGTCTGCAGGTTTGTATGAATAAATATAAAATATTTATTCATTTTACATATCTTTTAAGAATAAACATGAACATCATATAATTTTATGGATGTTTATTTTCTAGTTGTAGATGCGTCCATGTCCGGGTCACCGGCTGTTCCTCACCGGAGGAACTATCGTCCCGCTCGTGCTGCAGCCCGGGCCCAGGCTCATGCTTCTGTCGCCGGAGGTATATATCACACTTCAATTTTCGTTAAACTATGATTTCTTAATACCACTTTGTCTTAATATTGATTGTCTTGATATTTCTTGTAGATGCAGGACATCCCCATCCCGAGAGGGGGACTCGAGGCCCGAATCAGTCCCACAGGCTGAGGCCCGATAGAGCTAGGGGGAGGCAGCATTCCCTCTCTTCTTTACCCCTGATTATCACTATACCGGCGATTATGCCGAGAGGTTCTGCCGGTATATGAGGGATGAGAGCTGCCTCGTCAAGAAGTATCCACTTCACATTGAGTGGGGCGACCGGCACCGGCGCTCATTTTCCCTCTTCTGGGATCAGGCTCGGGTATTAATATAACGTTTCATTTGACTTACCCAATATATTTATTATTATTCAACACTTGCAATTTAATAACATCGTTTTTTTGTATTTGCAGTTGGATTACGACTTTCAGTCTGTACCTGACCCTGATCATCCTGAGAGAGTGCTCGATCTTCACGCTATGTACCATGGCCTGATGAAGAACATGCAATTAAAGGTCTGATACAATAGCAATGAGGTGAAGATCAACTGATATTCCCTGTGGATGGCGACCCCCGAGGCAAAGACAGCGGCTCTCCTACATATTCCGGCGTTTGCGAGAGTCGACGTAGATACATGGCTCTCTTGTGCCAATATTTCGACTCTCAGCGCAAACAAGTTTGTATTTTAAATGTAATTCATTGTTTAATATATAATTTATTTTTTGTGTTGCTTAATTAGAAAACTAAATCTGAATGTGTTGTGCAGAAATATGTCGATCAAAATAAAAAGAATAGGAAGTCGGCAAAAAGGAGTCGCCCCACTTATACAGGTGGCTCGAGAAATATTACTCGTGCTATGGAGTTATTGGTAAATTACAATAGACCTACTATGATATAATATAATATTAAGAGTTATTTTATAATATATGTAAATTTTTCGCGAATTGCAGAGAGCTCAGACCCTGGCGCAGGGTGGTACACCGAGCGTGTTGTCCGCGTATCTTGCCGTCCAAGGCACCTCGACAGATCCTTCCACGGGTGAGCTTCGATTCCCCGAAACCACTACCCAGGAGTATTGGTGTTAATATTTATTCTAACATGTTTGAAATTTTTGTTTTGAAAAGTTCAAATTTAAATGATATACTTATATTTTAATGGTTAATGTGGGTGTAGGAGCAGATGGTGGAGCAGGCGGAGGCATCGGGGATCGATTTAACTGGACAGAACGATCCGATATTGCTGACCCCAGTTCTAAACACCGCATACGGAGGGCACCACGGAAGTTGGAAGAGAGGCCGGGGACTGGGTCCTGGCAGGGCCCATATGAGGTTGGACTTTACTCCGGCGGTTACTTCCCTTACCCTCCGTGAGCGACGTCTAGAGCAAGATGTTGCCGCTTTGAAGACCACCGTCCAGGAGTTGAAAGAGATGATGGTATGTATACTACTTAATAGTAAAATATTATATCATATTATAGATGGTAACATATCCAATATTAGTAGCCTGAGCTTATTTGGTTGTAGACTTAACTTTGATTAATCTTAGATTGGGGTTTCGCAATAATCTGATAATGAAACTAATTCGACTAATACACAGTTCTTACTCATTTATTACACACAAAATTGAACAGATGCGACAGGGTACTTCGGCTGCGGATCCATATACATCTCTTTCGGCTGCGGCTCCGCAAGCCACTACCTCGGCTGCGGTTGCGCAGACCACTCCTGCAGCTCCACAGCCCGCTCAGACTCCTGCACAGTCCGGTCCTTCATTGGTCGAGTTTTTGACGACTCAGGGCTGCACCGAGAAGCAGATGTGCCAAATTACGTCGATTATCAGAGGTGGAGGTGCTGGACCGAACTAGGGTAGCTTTATTTATATTTTTGAGAATGTATATACTTATCTGATACATATTGTATAAATTTTGGACGATAATGGTTGGTGGTTTTTTATGGACGATGATTTATCCTGATATCGTATTCTGTGTGTCTATTTATATTATATATTATGCGTGAGATGTTGATTATGAATATTTCTGTATTTGGTTATATGATGTATATATTATTGTGCACAGGGCGGGATAAAAACAAGAAGCCTTTTTTAAAAAAAAAAAACTGATATTATGTTCCAACGTATTAATCTGTAGGGCCATCTGTTGCACCTACGGATTAATCCGTAGGTCCCCAGTTTGCCCCTACATATTTATCTGTAGGGACAAAATGTCAGGATAACTGACATTTTACCCCTATGGATTCAGTAACAGGAGTTATACGTGCCCCTACGGATATACCCGTAAGGGCTTATATGTAAACCTACGGCTAACTCCGTAGTGGCTGGATAACTGACATTTTGTCCCTAAGGATTCAGTAACAGGAGTTACACGTGCCCCTACGGATACACCCGTAGGGGCTTATATGTACACCTACGGCTATCTCCGTAGGGGATGGAAGTTGCCCCTACATATAGCACCGGAAGGGCAAGTATTTTATTTTATAAACCACTAAATTAAATAAATATTTTGTTCTTACGGAATACACCGTAGGTACATCTTCTCCTATGCATGAAACCGTAGGGGCAATTTTTACTCCGTAAGGGTATGTTCAGGACGAAAACTTGCACCTGCGGCTATTATACCTACGGAGAATTTTCTAACCCCTATGAATATATCTGTAGGGGCAGTGCTTTGCCCCTACGGATAAAGCCGCAGGGGCAACATTTTAGTGTAGTAGTGATACATGAGTAAGTCAATTAACTCCAATTTGTAGATTATAATTATAATTAATGTAGTTTTGACATATATGGTCATCTACATATTATTATATAAAATTATAACTTCAAGATATAGGTATAAGAAGGTACAGTAGCAATCTATATGTTAATAACACAATTTGTGGCATAAATCGATCTTTTAAAAGCACACATGTATAAATATAAATCTATTAACTTATGCACACATAACTATTTACAACAATACTTACTGTTACACATTATAAATATAAATCTTTGCTCTAAATATGACGACAAAGAAAAGACCTATATTATCCTCTCTTTCCTCACAAGACCTTGTAAATGAAAGTAGAAAACTAAAACCATTTCCCCCATTTGTCGTTATCGGTTCAGTGGCCTGCTTCCACCTTTCTATCTAGAGTTCATCAATTTAAGAAACAAAAATTCCTAATTTTAGTTTCTTACCCAACATAACAAATAATTCTAGCCGCCAAGATTCTGGATCACAGAACAATAAGCATAAATCGAAATTCAGGAGGAGATTGATCGCAGCAAAGACTAAAACCGTAGAGAGAGAAACATCACAGCTTGATCAAAAACCTAGCAATCGAATCAAAGAGAGAGAGGGAGAGAGGGAGGGGGGCGGGGGTTTGAGGACTTGCAAAAGGTGAGCTTGATCTGTTATATCAAGTCGTAACTCGGTAGAGATAGCCTTGAAGTTGGATTTCGAGACTTTCATGGGGAACCAGCGACCCTTCCTTCTCTTTTGGCGATCGTCTCCTTAATCCTTAAGTAATGAGAATATGATGATAAGGAAGAGACAGAGGGGTTTTGGTCTTCTCAAAATTAGGAAAAAATAAATATATCGTAGAAAGGAAAAAGTTTCCGAGTTAAGATTTATTTAAAATCCTATCAATCTTCACAAAATCAAAACAATAAAAAAAAACAATCAAAATAAATATATCCAAATAACAAACAAATAAATTATATTTATAATTAAAGGAAAATCTTTTCTCTTATCTTAAAAATATTAATAAATATTCCACTATAAATAATGATATTATTTTAAAACTTAGGGATTTAAAATAAAATTAAAATAGTTTAGTTGGAGTTCGAACACGCAGCCTGTGGAATAGAGATGCAATGTGATAACCAATAGATATAAGAGTAGACCATGCATATTATTTAAAAGCAAATAATTAAATATCCAAGTGTTTCAAAGAAAAAGGGTATTTCTTGAAGAAAGGAAATGTAAGAAAGTACTAAATTTTTATGATCGTTACACTTTGCTTGTGATTGCAGGGGCCTAAAAAGGTAAGCACTTGCCCTTCTCACTATACGGCATTAGTTGATAGTACAGTGATGATGGCTGACTTTACAAATTTATGGGTTGTAGATTCAGAAGCCACGAACCAAATCTCTTGAGATAAGGGAAGATTCGTAGAGTACAGGAGAGTACCCACCGGGAGCCGGAAAATTTACATAAGGAACGAGTCGTATGTCGAGGTGCGGGACGTATCGGCTACATACGAGTCAGGGAAAGAGTGGCTTCTCCATGACGTTTTATATGCTCTAAGGATACGGCAGAACCATTTATCAGCGGTTAAGTTAGTTAGCGTAGAATTTAGCGTTTTATTTGAGAAAAATTCTGAGAAATTTATTTTAAATAATTCCCTGTTTTGTGTTGGACGCCTTATAAACAATCTTATTGTGACTCTTTTGACAATAAAGATACTTTATTTGCTTATTTTTATGATGTGAATAGTTTTGAAGATAAATCTATATTATGGCATAAAAGATTAGCTCACATTGGACAGGATAGGATGACAAGGCTTGCTAGGGGCGGCCTATTTAGCACACTTGCCAAAGTTGACCTGTCCACGTATGAGTATTGTCTCGTAGGTAAGACCACTAGGAAGTGTTGGCTATAGTGCCCTCAAGTCAATTATTGGATCGCAGGCACGCGATTGAGATAATTGGAGGAGGACATATACCGGTAGAACAGTTTTACTCGAGATGATAGTATGCTATCTGGTTTGTCTTTATCATCGTGTACATACTTCAGGTGACACTACAGATCACTATTACATGTTGATAAAACCCATAGAATTCTTGCTTGACTGCCAGCAGTATGATGACGATAATATATGTGGGAGCTAGGTCTATAAGCATATCCTTAAAAGTCCCTAGTCGTGGGAGTTTTGAGATTGGGCATCGATACTCCAGAGTAGACTAGTGTTTACTGATCGAGCCCCCGACGAGGGGAAGTGGCCGGTCTCACAAGCCATTGGTGTCTGTTGGTTCACCTAAGATGTATACAGGTGCTCATTAGGTTATGAGTACAACGGGCGGACTCGCCGGGAACCTGCTAGTTGGTACTATACCTATTGTCAGATAGCAGTTCCCTGGTGACATGTGTACAGGTTAGTCTATCAACCTGAGATCGTCATTTGTCTCGTGTGAGTTCCCACTGTACTTTGATTACTACCCTACCACGGCTTAAAGGAGTCGTGCAAACAGGTTTTAGTTGGGTACAGTCCCGAGCCACATGGAGGCAGTGAGCGGATCATCAGGGAATTCGTCCCTCCCGGTATTTAGGGTTGATGTCGTGTTGTGCACGGATGGCCGTCACAAGAAATCCTCGACCGGGGTAGTCAAGAATTACCGATCTAAGATCGGTAGTTTCTCAGGTGGTGATGGGTTTCATACCGACACTAAATGTCGCGTTATTAGGGGACTGACTTTATCCATCCCCCTAAACTCGATATGCGATACTTATAGACGAACGGACCGGACTGTACAGATATTGTCACTGTCAGGCTCAGTAGGGGTTTCAGGATGAGTTTGCTCGTCGGCCTCCCTTTTGATCAATACCTGGGTAGCCGTTACGTACAGCTAGTGCCACTGACGTGCTTGTGGTTAAGCTCACTGCCAGCGTATTAACGAGCCTTTAGAGTCTCACACAGAGGGTTTCCCTGGTTCGGGCGAAACGTTGTAGAGGCTGTATGGTTTTATGGTAAGGTTCGATCATATACGTGCACTTGTACACAGATCATAATCAGACGGATAATACTAGTGGGCTTTGTTTTAAGCTGGATCCTAGTATTATATTGTTGGATTATTTTCGTCTCGTTGTATTCGTATTCAGTCGGAATACGAATGCGGGTATGTATATACGGATGAGGGGTATTCTTGTAATTCATTACAAGTTTACTTTTGAAGTTTCCATTTCTTTTTCTTTATTAAACATTTAGTTTTAAATGTTTGATAATGGTGAAATGAGTGGGTGTAAGTTTTGGATTGTGAGTGTGCGTTTTGGCTTTGTAGCTTTGAATGTGGCATGTGCTCACTTAGTGACTCATGGTGTTGAGTCTTGTGTGAGTTGGTGCATTGATGGGTTTTGTTTGATGTAAGATATTTGTGTGATATTTTTATGAGGGTGGTAGTTCAAGAAAGTGGCAGAGAGTTTTCTTGAGTTTTTTTGCTTGCTCACAAAACACATAACCACTTCACTTCTTCACAAGCCATTTTTCTTGAGCTCACTTCTTCACCTCATGGTAACTTCTTTAACCTCCATCCATACCCTCCCATGAGATGAGAATTCTTAGGTGTTTTGAGACAAAGTATTCATACACTATCTCTACTTCATCTTGGTTATTTAGGCTAGCAAACCGGATGCCCGAGTTGCTTTGGTATTGAAGCGGGAGCCCATATTACTAATCCTCGACATGGATCGTCTTCGACGAGGAAGACCGGAGAACAAACTTGATCGAGGAAGCCGCGAGGAGGTTGAGACAGAGGTTGAAGACCGAAGGACACTGATCGATCGGTATAACCTCTCTAAACTCCTTTTGTAGTTAACTAGTATATGGTTAATGGTTCGATCCGGGAATCGGGTTCCGTTAGCGCCGGGTTATAAAAGTTTTTGGTCCACGTTTGGCCACGGATTGATGGCCGGGGCGCTGGCGTAATCCAACATGGTAAGGTGGTCTTGGGGAGTGGGGACCCAAAACTGCCCCCATCTTGGGCAGTTTCAGGTCTGCCTCACCTCCTGGCCACCTTGTGGTGGCCTCAGGGGTGGGGTACCCCCTCTAGGCCCCCCGACTCGAAGTTAATTTCGTGCTCTAACTCCCCATAAAGGTTCGGGCGCGTTTCGTTTTGATTCGGACTTCCGAATTGGCTTTAAACGGTCGGTTTTTGGAACTTTAGCTCACTGTTTTTCATGGTTTTGGAAATTGGTTTGGTTTACTAATTGCGTGCGGAATTATAATGTCGTAGTTTACAGTACATACATTACTATCTGTGACCGTGAATGTCATTAGAACGGTACAACTTGTCTAATTGCTATAGTTCTTTTAGACGGGTTTACGAACGTGACATTCACGTTGATGTTCTGTGTTGTTGCGGATTCGTCGTGGTGGATAGCTTGGGTGCATTGATAGTACAGTTTAGTTTTATTTGTACATTTGATATCGCAGGGCGAGCGTCCGACATGTGGACTGCCGTCACTTCCTGTTTGTATATTATTTCTTTGGGGAACGACCGGGTTGAAGTCGATGTCACCGTTGTACATATTTTCTTTTCTGTACTAGGATTACCCCGTGATAGAGTGCACGGATAGCCGGGTTCTAGAGGGAAACGGGTCCGCATTTCATGGCGTTAAGAAGGAGGGGTCCTCACTCTAGAATTGGCGGGCTATTCGCCGTACTGGTAGGGTGTACAGGTTGACCCAAGGAGGGGTCCTCAAGTTACCGGATTCCGTGAAATGCTCTGTGGCCCATTCACTTTGATGAAAGGGGTTGCCTTGCTTCTGGTTTTGACGGGTAACTTGCCGCGCTCGCAGGGGTCTAGGTTTTCATTGCACAGGCTATCCACACGACCAGGTGAACGTCGGGTTTTACTTGTGGCTTAAAAGAAACCCGGGGCTCCCAGATTATATGTATTGTTCTGTGACTCTTGTCGCTATTCTGTGATATTGCATTTATCATACCTGGAGCGATTATTATATATTCTTATATATATACTAGTAGATGTTGTATATGTTTTTCACCCGCACTAGTCCTATCCCCTCTCTGTCGTTAGTTAAGTAACCTAACGGGTGATGACGGGACCCAGTGGTGAATGCAGATGGCATATGTTTACTCCAATCAGAGCAAAGCTCTTTTCAAATTCCAAGGCGGGAAATGAAGAAACGCTTCTGATTCCCCCAATCAGAGCAAAGCACTACTTTGAAAATTTAAATTTTAATAAATGAAGCAACGCTTCAGATCTCCTGCGCTGCGCGCAGAGCGCCACGTGTCAAAATCAGACACGCCAGCGCAGAGAGCGCAGCGTTCAAGGCAGCGCACCCAATCAGAGCAAGGCTATATTTAAAACAAAATTAAAAGAAGCAACGCTTCAGATGATCTGCGCTTTGCGCTGTGCGACACGTGGCAGCGCAGTTGCGCTGCGCTCAGCGCTGCGCGATACGTGGCAGCGCAGTTGCACTGGCGCAGTTGCTCTGTGCTCTGCGCTGCGCGACACGTGTCAAGCGCTGGTGCATCTGCGCCAAACAGAATTAAAATTCCAGTAAAATTTTTCTGTTCTTGTTAAAACAAGAAGATTGTCTTCTGTAAAACAGAAGCCCTTGGATCAAAAATCTAACGGTGGGGAAAATTCCCCAAATCACTCACAGAATGATCTCTTTAACAAATTTAACAAATTAATGGGCACTATATAAAGGCCCCTAGACCCCAATTCAATGAGCATCAACATCAAGATCAAAAACAACAGCACAGAGAATAGAGAGAACTCTGAAGAATTTTGAGAAAACTCAAGAAGAGAAAAAAAGTAAAAACCTTTATAAAAGAAGAAGAATTTCTTCTGAATAGATCATTGATCTAAGAACAAGATCAATGATCTTCAATAAAAAATAAATAATAACAGTGCCTTGCACTTTTTTATGAACCATTGGTTCTGGAATCTTAAAGATTCTTTTCTTGAATTCAAAATTGGATCAAGTTATTGAAACAGTGCCTTGCACTTGCAAAAACTGCACTGTTGCGCTCCTGGGTTGGCGCAAGCCACCAGAAAGCGCCACGTGCCAGCACCATAACCACTTGCGCTATGCGCTTTTAAAAATAGAGTATTGCTCTTTAAAGTTAGCGCAACTCACCAGAGCGCGCCACGTGTCACAGCGCAACAGCGCAGCGCACTGGCACAGCGCACTCCGCTAGCGTGACACGTGTCATCTCCACATGCGCTTGCGCTCAATAATTGGCGCAAATCGCCTGACAAGCCAATGTCAGACAATTAATGCACTGCATTATTTACAGAAGGGCCAAGCCCAATTAAAAAAGGCCTAACAGGCCAAATTAAATGCAATGCATTATTTTAAAGAAGGGCAGAGCCTAAACAGATGCTCTGCATCATTTATAAAGGGACAGAGCCCAAATCAAAAATGCCTAGCAGGCCAGAATGAAATGCAGTGCATTATTAAACAGGGGCAAAGCCCTAGAACAAGCCTAATAGGCCAAAGATAAAAACGTTGAATATTCTCAACTGGACTTAGCCCAATCATGGCTGTAAGTCCTCAAATTAAATTGACGGAGCAAGACTGCTCTCTTAAATCAATTTACATCCGGTTCAAGGGTACATCTCTGAACTCCTCTGACACTTATCGTTGTAATCCTTCAACGACGTCAGAGAGGTGACGGGTCCCGACAACCACACATCGACACGGACTGTGGGGTCCTTAAACCCACGGACTTATACGTCCTTAAACTAATGGACTAATGCGTCCTTAAACACAACCATATGGACGGTGGGATCCTTAAACACAACCATACGGATGGTGGGGTCCTTAAAGACTTATGCGTCCTTAAACTAACATCCGTCCCCAAAACGGGAAAAATGGACCGTAATGTCCTTAAACTACCCATGGACCACTACGTCCTTAAACTGGAACAACAGAGCCCCCAAACGCACTTTTGTCGGATCCAAATGATCCCGTTTAAGTTGATCTTAGCCTCAAACACGGCTAATGTATCCTTAAACATTCAAACAGACTTTAGTCCCAAACCGGACTACATATTCCCTAATCAATTTTGGTTCATGGGTACATCTCTGAACTCCTCTGACATCTGTCGTTGTAATCCTTCAACGTCATCAGAGAGGTGACGGGTCCCGATGGCCATACATTAAACGGACCACTACGTCCCTAAACTGGAACAATAGAGCCCATAAATGCTCTTCCGTTAAGTTGATCTTAGTCTTAAATTATACTAACGTATCCTTAATGAACGTTTAAGTTGATCTTAGCCTCAATATGGCTAGCGTATCCTTAAACTAAAACACCAAACCCAAATCTAAGTAAATACGGATTTGGACTAATCCACGTCCTACGGGCGACGGTATAACTTACTCTCCCTATACAATCCACGGGCATCCACAAACAAAACAAACACACACGACACAAAGTGAAATTTATGGAGAAGGAGAAAGTAGTTACCGCGATGCGGTAATGTAATTAACTGCAGGGGCTTGCGCCTTCAGGGAAGAGCATCCCCACAATCAAAAACCCCTCAAGTGAGGGAGATTCTGACGAAGTCTGCTACATCGGCCGCATTCGTCTAAACCTCCGATACACGGTGCCATAAATCAACTTGGCATCTTCGGAGAGGTAGACGGATAAAACCAATTAGCATCTGCTCCGAATCTCAGGCAAGACGTTCAGTCTTGGCCGTCTTTCGGCGGGGAACAGATTCTGGCACGCCCGGTGGGACCTTTTTCTCTTTCCACTCCATATTTCGTGTGTTGTTTTCGCGAACGAATCGCGGTTTGTTAATGGTTGCCTTTGGATTTCAAGTTACTAAGATTTAGTCTGTTGCCTTGAACAGAAAATCAAGCATCAATGGCCTCCAACTGCTCGAGCTGCTCAAAGTTCCAGTGCAACCAACGCTCCGCCTCACCTGGGGGTGTAGCCTATGGGCCTCAAGCGGCCTCCATCCTTGCCATGCCGGTGGAATAAGTGACCCAGGCCACCACCGGTCTGTTTTTCGGGACCATGCTCCCACCTTCAATCTTCACCATGCCAGTGCTCGCACCAGAAGCGAACAAGAAGTTGGTTTTCGATCGGCTCACTGCTACAACGGCCCCTTTCAACGGGTCGTCCAATATCAAACCGGCAGCCTCTATCTTTACCAGGCTGAACCAGAACTCTGATGGGCCTGCCAAGAAGCCCATGAACCCTGAAATGGCCGCCCCAAGGAAGACAGCCACCTCTGCACCTGAAGTCGTCAAGGCGGCTTCTCCTGTTAAAGAGTCGGTCATTTCAAGGCTGACCATTCCGGCTCCTGCTCCTACTCGAGGGTCTGTCTTTGACAGACTTGATTGATTCGAAAGAGTGTTTGTAGTTAACCGCAATCAATAACGGTGTCGCACGTAGTTAGACCGAGATGAGTACGGGTCGTCCTCAAGAAAACGTTGAATCTTTTACTCTACTTTACATGTGTTGAAAGAGGGGAGGAAATAAGAATTTTGTGAAAAGTTTCTAGATCTACGTTAAGCAAGAATGCAAAAATATAGATCTAGATTATTTTAAAGATTTAGATAATATAATAAGAAGGCTTGTAGGGTTCGTTAGGATTTAGTAGTCATGGACGATTAATTAAAAGTTACCCTTTTTATCCATTAATAGATTTAAAACTAGAATGACGGTGATGCGTGTAGATTAGGGTTTCTGGAGGGAAAAGGAATCCCACTCTTAACCCTTATCTCGACACGGAACTCCATTCATTATCTATCCTTTACCAAAACAATCATTAATCTAATCTCTAATCGCGGTCGGAACTACCAAATAATTGCTAGCGCGCCCGATTAGGATGTTAATGATTCTTTTAATAAAGTTCATAAACTTTATAGGACTTAAAAAGGGTTTAGGTATGTTCATCATCCATTAGCCTACCCTAATCCTACGAACCCTAACAAGCGGAGAATTACTCGTGCATGTTGGGAAAAGAAGATGAAAAAATAGAGAGGGAAAACATAATGTAAAATGCAAAAGAATTAAATAAAACAACTACCTTTATTAATCAACTTGAACAATCTACACTTTGATTCCTTAGAAAATGATTACAAAGACTAGTTTGCTTCTCGATCTCTTCCAAGGAGGTAGACGAACAGTTGATGATCAGCCTGGATGCGTGAGCCGTCTTGGACTTCGTGATCTCGTCGGCTTGATAACTTTTCCAAGAGGTTCTCGGTGCCCTTTTATAGTCCAAAGCCACAATCTTTTGCTTCAAAAGTTGGTAAAATATAGCAGAGATTTAAGCCACAAAATCTTAGCAAATGATCTCTCTAGATTGCCGCGGATCTGCGGCCAACATGGGGGTTTGGCCGCGGTTCCGCGGCCAATGGTGAGGATCTCTTGATCATTTTTCTTGGGCTTTGTAATTGTGACATGTGGCAATCCTAGGTACCTTCAGAATTCAGAAATCTTTTCTCGGTTGCTCCCAGACTTGGTCTCCAAGTTTTGCTTCTTAATTAGGCAAGTCTTCTTCAACAAATTGATTTGTTTGATAAATTCTGCATAACAACTTGGAAAATTCTGCACAATAATCTCAAATAATATTTAGTTGACTTAGTTCTACTAGGATTAGGTCAATGGATTTATTTGCATACATTTTCCTACCAAATGCTAATTAAAATATATTAACACATGGAAAATAGTGTTTTTACATATAAACCCTCATATGTATGATATATTATAATAAAGTCCTATTTTAATATGAAAATGGTAGGAAAAATGTAATACAAATGTGCAGTTTTATCAACTGAACAAATACCCTCAAATTTATCTTTGATCGTCCCGAGCAAACTAGTTTATTCAAGAGGGAAAAAAAGAAAGGAGAAAACTAAGCACACTTTCGTAGGCAGACACGATTGCACTGAGCACGTGCAACAAGCCGTTAAACCTCTAGGTGTCCCTAGTAGGAGGAGTGTTGTCTCCTGAGGGTTTTCAGCGGATTACACCCACAAAATCCAATAACAAAAGAAAGAATGTGAAATTTACATATAAAGATAAGAACCATAAAAGAAAGGCCTTGAAAAGAAGAGTTTCCAACTATACTAGCTTTTCAGTTGTCATGAGCCCTATCTTAATAGTCATGAAAAAATGTTAGAAATCACATCATCCCTCAATAAAACATCGTCTTTATTCTTCATTCCCACCTTTCATCCAAACAATGATCATATAACCCCACGTGTGTGAAATGGACATCCCTTCACTCGGAGAATTCAATTCAAGCTATCATACTCTTGTCCATCTACCTTAGTACTTTTTAATTTGATGAATATTAAGATTCGCTCACACATTTTCATGCGACCGTTAATACTTCTTGAAGTACTAACCAACCGATTACTCCTGTACTTGCTGATTAGGTGATAATATTTTCCTCGTCTTGCACCACCTAAGGCTTAGCAGTGACTCCCAGACCAGTTGGCCTTAGGGCACTAGGTGAAGAGGCACCCTCGCTATATTTTTTTATTGCTGTCTTGGCGAGAACAAAACCAGTGTTCATTTTTTTCTTTTCACCATTTTTATATTTTCTTCATTTTTTTTCATTTCCTTCATACTTTGGCTTTTAGACAAGAGCATTTATAGGTATCCTCTACTATCCCGAGTTTCAAGACGTGTGTAAGTGCATATAGTAGGGTATCAACATTCAAATGTTTGGCTTCCAAAATAGAAACTATTTTTCAGAATTATTTTTATCCTCAGATTAGTGACTTTCTTCATCTTACTAACCCTTGGGACAACAGCTCATAACTACTTATTACTAGTTCGTTTAAGAAAACTTCTAATTTTCTTGGTTTTCTTAAACTATTCCTATCTTTTGGATGTAATTTTTCACTTTCTACTCTTTTGTTATAAAAGATTTTTTTTAAAAAAATTTTTGAAAATGTTGTGCTTATGCAAAATATGATGCAAATTGATGTGTAAATAAGCACAAACCTCCCCCAAACCTGTTTACAGCAGTGTCCTCACTGATGTCATCTGTTAAGCTCAAAAACCTGTAGACTTGGGAAGAAATTATTAATGGGGGCAAGAATATATGAAAGTGAAAATCCTCCCCCAAACTTATTTTTGGCTCACAAATTTGAGGACAAAAGTTATGATCAAGAGCCAAAAATATATCCCTCCTCAAACATGAGTTAGACAATACGAAGCATTTTAAGAGGGGGTGAGTCATTTGGTCAAAGTAAGACTTTACAAAGACCAAAAGTCAACACCAACCATTCAAAAATTTTATCGGTATATCGTATAGGTTGGTAGAGGAATGTGTTGTATCGAGTCAAGAAAAAGTGGGGAAGGGATAAGAGGTGGTCAGGAAAGGGTTTGAATTTAGAGAAAAGAAAGAATGAGGAGGAATGTGAATGATTAGGAAGAAGGAATGGTGACGGTTCAACCTCTATAGGTGGAGATTGATTAATCACAAAATCAGTATTGTTTAAAAATTCAAGTTCGTCAGCAAAATGTTCTTCAAAAATTTTATCAATGGTGTGATTGAACATTTTACTGTTAAAGAGTTTTATGCCAGAATTTATTCTACTTGATTCATAAAAAATCACTGAGGTAGAGGACTCGAAAAACTCATCTACCTCTTTTTCATAAATATCCAAATCAAGTTGAATTTCTGGTATTACTGAACTTGAATTAACGGATTGTGATTTATCAAAACTCACTGAAACTATAGGAACAGAAGAAGAACCGGAGAAAGTAGAAGGTGAAATGGGTAAACAAATTAGTGTGTCGAGTGTTGCAGAACCAGATGTGGAAGATGGAGGCTGTATTTCTTCGGGTATACCTGTATCATCAACTTCAAGACATATTTGGGGTTCGGGAAGAATTAAAGGCTCAAGATGATGACCACAAGGAAGTGAAAGGATTTGATGAATTGGTGGGACAAAATCATCCAAAATTTCGGGTTCATCAATTAATATATCCCCAACGTCAATCGCCTCATTCAAGTGAAGGTTAAAATTCTCAAACTCCTCATCAAAAGTATGGTTTTCAATCAGTTTTGGTTCAAGAGTGGAGGTGTAGAGATCACAAGGGTTGGGTATGGTTTCACTTGAAAGGGACCCTTCACAGTTGGGTAAATCAAACACTACAAAGTCACACAACTTATCAGACATTGTACTTGATGAATCTATGAAACTGGAGTTGTGGAGTTCAGTTTGGAATGGGGAGGTTTGATTAGGAAGGGTGTACAGTTCTGTCTTACTACGCAAATCCTTCATAATTTGATTTGTTAGTTCCATATATTTTTCTAATGTCTGCTCCAGACTAGTCTTGGGTTGATAAGGAGTTTCAGTATAAGATTGAAATTCCTGTGGATAATTAAAACTCCCAAATGACTGATTAGAAGAACTGTCTAGAGTAGGTGGAAAAGTCGGATTGGATTGATAGGAACAGAATGGTTGCTGAACTTGGGTAGGAGTAGGATCAATATTATGATAAGAAGAATATTGATATGGGTTGGTTGGTTGGTTATATACAAACCGCATATCAAACTCTTCTCCGGACAGTGGTGGTGATGGTTGATATTGGTCCGGGTTGAAACTTTGGCCTCTAGACCTAGCTATGTGCTCAGCAATGGACATTCGTCTAGGGGCTTCCTCACTCTGGGTATGAACTGAAACAGGTGTAGGATTATGATACGGTTGATAAGACCTAGACTGAGGTGGACAACTGTTTCTTCCAGCTTGTTCTATATGATCTCTTAAGGATATTGAAGAGCCGGACGGTATACCGAAGGGATTTCGAAAACAAGAGATATCTGGTTGTGGACTGCAAAGCTCGGCAAGTGTTCTTCTGTTTAGGTCACCCATTATAAGAAGAGAAGAAGGGGGAAGGGGTAAAAAGGAGAGAAAGTAATTGGTTTGTTTTAAAAAAATGACGGATTTAGACAAATCACAAAAAATGCACAACCCTAAAACTATGGTTACCTAGGTCCAGTCTCTAGACCGCTCCTAGACTTCCAAAGGACAAGCCGCAGGATAAATCCTCTACCGCCTCTGTACTACCCTTGTAGCCAGGTAAGTGCCAGGTAAGTGGGAAGGAACCACGTCGTGAGCCTAATTAAAAACCACTAGCCTTCGACACACTTGCCTAGGCACTACAAAAATAATGCGGATAAACGATAGATTACCCATGACCTTCCTCTGTCCTTATTGAGCGCGACAGTCCTTAGAGTCTGGTCTAGATATTTTTTAAATTAATGAAGGTTTGATCTATATGCTTAGTTTGTGATTTGTGGGGCTTAGGAAGGGTGATGAAATCCCCACCTAATCTTGATTTGGTCTTTGCCCCTTAAAGATCCGTATTAAAATATGCAAAAACAAACCGATAAACAAAACTTTGCAAAAAGATTTTTGAGCGGCGATATTTTGCAAAGAATCCTGCAGAAAATAGATTTTATTGGATTTTAGAGGAGAGAGAAGGGAGTTAGAATCTTATCAGAGAAGTGTCAACCCTAGATCTCCTGTTTCCTTAAGTCAGTGACTCCAGATTTTCTCGCAAAAATTCACACAATAATCGATAAATAAACAATTTGCAGTTTTGTTTTAATAATGATATGACTCGTCTAAGAATTCAACACAAATAGTAAAAATAAAAAATTACGCACGTTTCCCCGGCAACGGCGCCATTTGATTGATTCGAAAGAGTGTTTGTAGTTAACCGCAATCAATAACGGTGTCGCGCGTAGTTAGACCGAGATGAGTACGGGTCGTCCTCAGGGAAACGTTGAATCTTTTACTCTCACTTTAGATGTGTTGAAAGAGGGGAGGAAATAAGAATTTTGTGAAAAGTTTTTAGATCTACGTTAAGCAAGAATGCAAAAATATAGATCTAGATTATTTTAAAAATTTAGATAATATAATAAGAAGGCTTGTAGGGTTCGTTAGGATTTAGTAGTCATGGACGATTAATTAAAAGTTACCCTTTTTATCCATTAATAGATTTAAAACTAAAACGACGGTGATGCGTGTAGATTAGGGTTTCTGGAGGGAAAAGGAATCCCACTCTTAACCCTTATCTCGATACGGAACTCCGTTCATTATCTAGCCATTACCAAAACAATCATTAATCTAATCTTTAATCGCGGTTGGAACTACCAAATAATTGCTAGCGCGCCCGATTAGGATGTTAATGATTCTTTTAATAAAGTTCATAAACTTTATAGGACTTAAAAAGGGTTTAGGTATGTTCATCATCCATTAGCCTACCCTAATCCTACGAACCCTAACAAGCGGAGAATTACTCGCGCAAGTTGGCAAAAGAAGATGAAAAAATAGAGAGGGAAAACATAATGTAAAATGCAAAAGAATTAAATAAAACAACTACCTTTATTAATCAACTTGAACAATCTACACTTTGATTCCTTAGAAAATGATTACAAAGACTAGTTTGCTTCTCGATCTCTTCCAAGGAGGTAGACGAACAGTTGATGATCAGCCTGGATGCGTGAGCCGTCTTGGACTTCGTGATCTCGTCGGCTTGATAACTTTTCCAAGAGGCTCTCGGTGCCCTTTTATAGTCCAAAGCCACAATCTTTTGCTTCAAAAGTTGGTAAAATATAGCAGAGATTTAAGCCACAAAATCTTAGCAAATGATCTCTCTAGATTGCCGCGGATCTGCAGCCAACATGGGGGTTTGGCCGCGGTTTCGCGGCCAATGGTGGGGATCTCTTGATCATTTTTCTTGGGCTTTGTAATTGTGACATGTGGCAATCCTAAGCACCTTCAGAATTCAGAAATCTTTTCTCGGTTGCTCCCAGACTTGGTCTCCAAGTTTTGCATCTTAATTAGGCAAGTCTTCTTCAACAAATTGATTTGTTTGATAAATTCTGCATAACAACTTGGAAAATTCTGCACAATAATCTCAAATAATATTTAGTAGACTTAGTTCTACTAGGATTAGGTCAATGGATTTATTTGCATACATTTTCCTACCAAATGCTAATTAAAATATATTAACACATGGAAAATAGTGTTTTTACACATAAACCCTCATATGTATGATATATTATAATAAAGTCCTATTTTAATATGAAAATGGTAGGAAAAATGTAATACAAATGTGCAGTTTTATCAACTGAACAAGACTGAATATCACCACTCAAAAGACAACATCAGTCTTTAAGGGGCTGACACTAGCAGCACCTCATTCGGACAGGGGGCAAGAAGAAGCTGTCTCTATCGCCGAGCCAGTCCCAACAGCTCGACACGCTCGACGTCGCCACTGGCGCCGAGTATGGAAGTCCGGGGGCAACTCCCCCTCGGGGCTAACTCCACCGGCTCCAATGGTGGAAGTTAATGTTGCCGTTCTAACTGGGAACAGCTTTGAACCGCTAAGGAGAGTACGCAAGAACTCTCCGACTGCCATACTGAAAATATCTCCTCTACCCACGGAGAGAGTTACAGAAACTAAGCTGGAGCAGCCCCCTCAACGGCTTTCCTCCAAAATTTATAAGGTCTGGTGGTGGGTTCAAGATTCCGTAATTAATCCAGATCACTCTCGCCAGCAGAAGAGGGTGAAAGTGAAAGAAGAAAAGAACCGTCCCGTCAAACAGCAAAGGACGACAACCGCCATGGTGCCCACTGCAACGGCCCCTTCAACTTCAACGACCCACAAGAGAAGAAGGTCGGAGAAGGTCCCTACGCCTGCGGCAAATGCCAAAGGCGGCGAGCCCAAACGCCCTAAGTCCGGGGGCATTGTAGTCCATACCGTCTACATGGCATCTGGTAAAAAGGACAGCCGTGCATCTACAGGTCATAGACCGCTTACACGGTCAATGACCAAAGCTCAGGAGCAACAGCAGAAGCTCCAAGAAATGATGAACGCGATGGCCGTGTTAGTGTATATGCCCTAGAGGCCATTACTTTATCATACTAGTTTGTATATTACTTAATGGAAGCTTGGGATATTCACCTTGTATATACAATCTTGCTCAAAATAGTAGTATGCTACTTGGTTTGTTTCTACTTCAATGTGTACATGTATTTATTTTAGTATATCACCTATACACATTAGTGGAGCTCTTAGGATCTTTGTTTGATTACCAGCGATGTGATGGCAGTCACACTAGTGGGGCTGGGTAATCTATAAGCACATCCTTATGCAGGTCCCTGGTCGCAGGACTATCGAGACAGGGCATCGATACTCCGGAGTAGACTAGCGCATGCGCTTCTCATCCCAGTGTGGGAGACGGTCTGTCCCACAGCCGTCAGTACGTCGTACTTGAGATAGTATGCGGGTGCTCGTTAGGTTACGGGTATACTGGACAGGACTCGTCGGGAAATGACTAGTTGGTATTATGCCTATCGTCAATTATCAGTTCCCAGGTGACATGAGTACAGCTTAGTCCGCTGACTTGACACTGTCACTTCGCCTCGAGTGTGTTCCCACTGCACTTTGATTACTACCCTACCACGGCTCAAAGGAGTCGTGCAAACAGGTAGTAGTTGGGTGCAGTCCCGAAGCACTTGGAGGCAGTGACGGTTAGACAGGATTCGTCTCTCCCGGTATTGGGGGTTGACATCGCGCTGTGTCTAGGAGAGCCATTACACGAGTAGTCCCTGGCCAGGGCAAACGAGATATACTGGTAGGCTTCCAGTGTTATCTCTGGGTGTTTTGGGCTTCGCTCCGGCACGACTTGTACCGCTATTGGGGGACTGACGTTTACCGCACCTAGGCCCGCCATGCGATGTATCAGACGAACAGACCGGACTGTACGGAGAATGTCACATTCAGACTCAGTAGGAGTCCAGATAGGTTTCGCCTCGTCGGTCTTCTTGTCGGCATTACCTGGGGACCGTTACGCACAGCTAGTACCGCTTGCGGTCTGTGGTTAAACCCACTGCCAGCGTAGTGTCGAGTCTTTAGAGTCCCACACAGAAAGATTTTCGCCTTTAGGCAAAAGAGTAGAGGTTGCATGGTTTTGCGACAGGTCGCATGGTTTTGCGACAGGGTTCGGTCACATCCGTGCACTTGTGCACGTACAGTGTCCGGACAGTTTACACTAGCGGGCTTTGGTTTAAGCCAGATCCTAGTGTACCTTTTGGGATTGGATTTATCCAGTTTGCATTCGTGTTCCTCGGAACGCGGATGCGGGTGTGTATGCACAGTTCACGGGGAGACAGAGGCAGCGGATTCTCATTAGGGTTGTTGACAGTTGACCGTTGACTATTGACTTTTTGCTCAACCCTAATGAGAATATGATATATGATTAACAATTATATTAATTAAGTATTATGGTGACATGGTTGTTGACTTGTTGACTTTGTTGACTTGTTGACTTTATTGACCGGTTGACTAGGCTTGACTAGTTGACCATCATAATAACCATAGCCATCATTTCATGGCAAAGACTTTTGCTTGCTTGCTCATTTGTGCAAAATGAGAGCATGAAATGATATGGTTATGGTTGCTTCAACCATCACATAATACTTGATTTGTATGATGAGTTATCATTGTTTTGGATTATGAGAGGGTGAAAGACAAAAGAAAGGCTCATTCTCACTTGACCATTCTCTCTCTTGTTCTTGAGCTCTCTTGTTTTTGCTCTCACCCTCTTCCTCTTGCTCCCTCTCTTGACTCTATGGTTCTCTTGTCTCATGAGTTGAGAATCAAGAACCATAGATAAAATCCCATACAAACTCTTCTCTACTCACTCTAGTTCACAAGGTTTAGCAAACCGAGTGAACTAGTTTCTTCAAAGTTCGAAGAAGGAGCCAAAGGTTGGAGCTTTCAGGTGGATCTATCTTCGGCGTACGGAGACGACGGGAAGAAGCCGATCCGGACCACCATCGGAGTTTGAAGACGAAGGAGTTCAAGACAAGCAAGGCATAACCCCCTAACCGAGTAGTTAGCAACTCGTAGTTAGGTTGTTAGTTAGATGTTTAACAAAGATCCGGGTTATAAGTCCATGTTACCACCTCTATAAAAATCGTTTTTTATCAAATTCCGCATGCCCGAAAGTACCGGGAGAGGTAGCATGGAATTACAGGCCGCACTCACTGGGCCAAAAGAAAGCCCCGAAGCGTCCTCGGATCAATGCCAGGAGCAAGAAACTGACGATGAATTCCTTCGCAGGATATTGGAGAAGAAGGATAAAGAGGCTGCGGAACAAGCAACCAACATAAAGCGAATGGCCCTCATGTTCCAGGACATGGTGGGTATGATGATTCAACAAGATCCTCCTAGTGAAGATCCTCCAATCTTCCTTGAAGACGACAGGGGAGAAACGTCAAATCCTCCACCGGCTCTGTCAACAGTCAAAGAGGAGACAATCTCCAAAGCTGATTTAGACGAATATATAGCCCAACAGATACAGGTTCATCAGGCGACTGAGGCAGCCGGTCAGGTCGTAAAAACGGGACGACCATATCCGAGCTGGTACGATCAGATCAAGTACCCGCCGGGCTATACAATACCGAAATTCCATGTCTATAAGGGGACGGGCAATCCCCACCAGCATGTTGCCCAGTTCAGGGCGCTTTGCGGCAACACCGCCAGTGATGATAAATTGTTGCTTCGCCAGTTCGTTGGTAGCTTATCGGATAAAGCATTCGAGTGGTACTCCGAGCTCCCAAACGACTCTATCAAGACATTTGCGGAGATGGAGCTGCTGTTTACCCAGCGATTTGCAAGTGCTAGCAAACGCACCCCGATAACGGCATTGATTAATGCCAGGGTGAAACCGGGAGAGACATGGGTCCAATATGCTATACGGTGGCGGAACTTAGTCAAAATGCGAGCAACGCATTGAAGAATCGCCAGCAGTGGGTATGTTTGTGGGAACTCTTGATCCGCAGGCGACCATATCCCAATTTATGATGTTCTTCAAGCCGACTACCTTCCAGGCCCTGATCGACAAACTAGCTCAAATGGACCAGATGGGCCATAGACCGCCCCCTCCAAAGCCGAACTCTTGAAATGAGAAGGGGAAGGGAAAAGCAATTGTTGTCGCTAATGCTCAACAACAGCCGAGCAACTTGGAACCGGCTGTCCGTCAAAATAATATCCGTCCACACCTGTCCCTCGATGAGAGGCTGGGACGTCCTTACTCGTTTCCACGAGATAAAACGAGGAGATTGTTCGAGCTGGCCTTGCGCAACCGACTCATAAATCTGCCAGATCCAAGACGTCCGTCGCAGCCAAATGATGTCAATGATCCCAACTACTGTCCCTATCATCGAGTACTGGGTCTTCCGATCGAAGATTGCTACGTCTTTAAAAATTGGATTGAGGACCAGTACCAACAGGGCAAGTTCGCGTTGTCTGACAGATGGAAGGTGAATCCGCCGCAACCTCACACCTCTAAAAGGATGAATACACCGGGGGCAACATGCTCCCTCGTTGAAGAAGCTCGGTGGGAGGTTGTGCTATCAGCCAAGACAAAGAGGATGCTAAACGAGCTTCAAACATGCCCAGCGATCAGGTAGAAAAACCCGTTGGAACCGCAGGTCATTGAGGGGATGTGGAAGCCGCGTCCAACTCCAAAGACCGATGGTGGTGGCCCAAGCACTCACAACCAGCCGTCAAAATCTTCGAAGAAGAAGAAGAAGAAATCCAAGAAGCCTGTGAAGCATGGCGACAAGCGCACGGACTTACAAAGACAGATTGATGCGCTGGAGGAATACAACCAGAAAGCACGGACCCTCATCACACTCCAGGGGTTCCTCAACCACATCTTTCAAGAGGAAGATGAGGGAGAGAGTTCGTCGGATGAATCTGAGGAATACGTGGCAAGCTGTTATATGATTTCCCATTCGTTTACAGACGATGAGGAAACTCATTGCACTGAAAAGCTAGGGGCAGATTCTAAACCGGAAATTCTGGGGCCATCGGATGAAACAATCGACGCATTCCTCAATGAAGCTCTATTGAAAAGTAAAGCTGATCAGGAACGCGATATGGCCATATTTGAAAAGGCGAAGCGCCGACGATTAAACGAAAGGTTTGAGGCATTCCCGTCAAATCACAATACATCCATTGCGGACAAAATCAAATTCAAGACAAGGAAAAGGTTTACTAAAGTCGTATCACTGGGGATGAGGCTACCACCCTCTCAAGAAAACAATGCCGGCAAAGCGAAAATGCACCCTTCCTATTGCTTATATCATCGGAAGGTTTCGCACCCCACCGAAGAGTGCAAAGCTTTCAATAAATGGTGGCAGGGATATGTCGCTCACCGGCAACATTTTAAGCGGGAAAAACACAAAACTCGTCGGGAGCGAAAAAGTACGACTGAGGGGCTTAACAGCACTACCGGCGATTATCGCATGGTTAACACCGGGGGATCGCAAGTTCTCACATTCAGGAGCGACTCTGATGAGGAACTGGCTCTTAGCTCCCTCTTTAAAGAGTCCACCTCGGGAAAAGAGGAAGAGCCGAAGGCCTGCGAAAATATCCGGCTGCGTAATCGCACGTTACCCGAAAAGAATCTCGGATCCTCAAACAAGAAAGATAAAGGGAAAGAAAAAGTCTCTGAGGATATCGCCTTAGATGACCAATTCATGGAAGAGCTAGCCACCAAGGACCCGCCGAAGAAAAATAAGGTGGACTACAACGTTCTAGCACATCTGAGAAAGCTACCCTCGCAGCTCAGCATTCTTTACGCCCTTTTACTATCAAAAGAGGCGAGAGATTCGTTAATCAAGGCACTACAGGAGCCGGAGCAATTCCAAGCTTTCCTTGCCGAGGAAAAGATGAAGGATGAATTGGAGGAAGTGCACACGGCCGATATCACTTTTGGCGATGAAGACCTTCTTCTTGGGACATGCGAACACAATCGCCCACTCTATGTCTCAGGATACTGCCATGATATAAAGATAGGCAAAATCATGGTCGACAATGGATCCTCCGTTAATCTCCTTAACGTGCGGGTGTTAAAAGAAATCTGCATGAGCGTCCAGCACCTGGCTCGGGATAAGATCACCATCTCCGGGTTCGATTCTCAATCATCACGAACTCTTGGATCTGTGATACTGACGCTACGCTTTGGGCTGCTCGTCACAGATATTAAATTTCACGTCATAGACGCCAAGACATGCTACAATACTCTGCTCGGCCGACCATGGTTACACGAGTATAATATCATCCCTTTTACACAGCATCAGTGTATGAAATATTTTAAGGATGGTCTCGAGTATACCGTGACGGGAGAATTGAACCCGTTCTCCGTGAACGAGGTCCACAAATATGAATATGCCAAATACTTCTTACCGGATTTCGAAGACACGGAGAGGTGTCACAAGACGGAGAACAAGGCTAATGCCACCATCCCTATCTTCGGGAGTGATACCGAGGAGGAAGAGGAGATAGTTTATTCCGGTCCACCCCAATACAACAAACCGGGACCATCCGTTCCTACGTTGGTCTTTGGCAGTGACTCGGAAGATGAAGTTCATGCAATATTTTTCGCTCAACCTTCAATACAAACATCCGCTGACGAAGAGCAAAGTCCACAAGTCGCCATGGTGCCACCTAAACACCATAAAGAACTGGATGCACTTGATATTTATAGTATAGAGGAGCTGCGGACGTTCTATGTCCCTCCCAGGCGAAAAGGCAAAAAGGCTATTCTATTCTACCGCTCTGAAGAAACCAAAGTGGAGAAAGAAATCTGGCACGGCGCAGATCCTACGCTTGACAGGCTTCAGCCCATTCGTCTGCCCAGATATTATACAGAAGGTTTGAAGAGGCTGCTGAAGCGCCAGGGGATATCCTTCAAACAGACCGCTCAAAAATCCAAGTTCTATGACAGGGTCTGGAACGTCCCCGGAACTCAGCACAAGTTGCCTAGTGGGAGGATGGAAACAATCGGACTTGGATACATTCGGTCCAAGAAATGAGAGCTACTCCGCGACTGCTACGTCGTTCATGACTTCAATGAAGAAGCGGATGTTCAATGGGAGGACGCTAATCCCGAACCAGTAAAAGTTCCTGATGCAAAAGTATCCAGCCCATTGTTCGAAGAACAAATGAACAGGCTTATAAGGGAAGCTGGTCAAAAAGTCCGAAACGACCATAACCGCGAAATGTCTATCTATGAGAAAGCCAAAACACAACGCCTCCTCCAACAGGCCGTGAAAGATGAAAATACCACTCCCTGTCAACCTGTTATAAAAAAGGCTCGACGCAGAGGCAGAAACAAGTCAAGAAGCGAAAGAGGCGCTCGACAGCAACAAAATGGGACTAATAAGCCACGCAAGCGGGAATCGAGCGGTCCTGATCTGTCCCTGATGAAGAAAATGGGTCGAGCATGCTCTTTTCCTCGAGACAAGACAAAGAAGATACTTGACCAAGCTATAAAATACCAGATGCTCACACTGCCGGAGTCCAAGCACCCCGAACAAGCAGGCGAAGTCTCTCACCCAAACTATTGCTCTTATCACCAAGTAATAGGGCATCCTCTCGAAGACTGCTTCACCTTCGAGAATTGGGTCGAAGATCAGTATCGGCTCGGCAAGTTCACTCTGTCTGACAACTGGAGGGTAACGCCGCCACAGAGGCATGAACCCAAAGCCACGAGAGCAGAACCGGCTCCATATTGGTCTTGGAAGCGAATTCGTACTTGTCACATGATAACGATATCAAAGGAAGAGCCCGAGAACATGGATGACCTTCCTTGGTGCTTCGGAAACAACAACGATGAGGTGATCTCAAAATTTCCACCGGCACCGAAAGAGCTGGAAGATAGAATACATACCACTGCAGATAACCTCAAGAAAATTGAGTTGGGGACGGCGAACGACCCGCGACCGACATTTTCCAGCGAGCTGCTATCTGAAGAAAGGGTGGCTACGTTAAAAGACGTGCTTACGCAGCATAGAGATTGCTTCGCATGGAACTATTCCGAAATGCCGGGACTAGATCCAGAAATTGCTGTGCACAAATTGACGATATCCCCGGACGTCAAGCCGGTCAAACAGGCACCAAGAAGAATGCGGCTCGAGCTTGAGATGATTATCAATGTTGAGGTCAAGAAGCTGATCGACTCTGGCTTCATCCAGGAGGTTCAGTATCCAGAGTGGATCGCCAACATCGTCCCGGTGATGAATAAAAACGGGACAATGCGTATATGCGTGGACTTCCGGGATCTCAATAAAGCCTGTCCGAAGGAAAATTTCCCAGTGCCAGTCACCGAACTGATGATAGACAATACGTCCACTCACGAGGTTTTCTCCTTCTTGGACGGCTCATCAGGGTATAATCAGATAAAGATGCATCCCGAAGACCAGAAGCACACCGCCTTCAGGACCCCTTTGGGTATATTCTGCTATAAGGCGATGCCCTTCGGTTTAAAGAATGCCGGTGCCACCTATCAGAGGGCCATGACGAAGATCTTTGATGACCTTATACACGAAATCGTCGGATGCTATATCGACGACCTCGTGGTTAAAAGCAAATCATACGAAGAACATCTCGAGCATCTGAAGACCGTATTTCAACGCCTTCGACAATACAACTTGAAGATGAACCCTCTCAAGTGTGCATTCAGAGTTTCCTCGGGCAAATTCCTGGGATTCATCGTCCGAAATCGAGGTATCGAAATACATCCATCAAAGATCAAGGCGATCATGGAAATGCCTCCGCCAAGGACCCTCAAACAGCTGCGGTCTCTCCAAGGGAAGCTCACGTATATACGGCGATTTATAGCCAACCTTTCAGGCAAGTGCCGCCCTTACAGTCACCTGATGAAGAAGGGAACCCCTTTCGTTTGGGATCACAAATGCCAGAGCGCGCTGGACGAAATTAAGCAATACCTGTAGAATCCGCCAGTGTTGGCTGCTCCGGTCAAGGGAAAGCCTCTCATTCTTTATACAACCGTCCTCGAGGGTTCCTTAGGCGCATTATGGGCACAAAAGAACGACCAAGGGAAAGAAAGAGCACTCTACTATTTGAGTCGGGTTCTACTGGGGGCAGAAAGCAACTATTCCCCCATTGAAAAACACTGCCTGGCGTTGATCTTTGCGATAACCAAGCTCAGGCACTATGCATTGGCGCATGAAGTCCGTCTCATATCGAAGGTGGACCCTCTTAAATATTTAATGTCGAAGGCCAGATTGACTGGTCGACTCGCTAAATGGGCCCTGCTCTTGATGGAGTTCTCGATAACATATCAACCTCTCAAGGCAGTGAAAGGCCAGGCCATCGCCGACTTCCTCGCTGAGCATCCAATACCTGCCGATTCTCCTCTGAATTGCGAGCTGCCAGACGAACATGCGTTTGACGCGATCGACGAGGGTGTACCCGATGGAAGCTTTATTTCGATGGAGCATCTTCCATGAAGAAGTGCAAACAAAGTACCCCTATAATCAAATCGGGGGTAGGCCTTATCTTCGTGACTCCACAAGGAGGGATAATGCGCTTTGCTTTCTCCTTAACAGAGCCGAGGACGAACAATGAAGCCGAATATGAAGCTCTGATAGCAGGCCTCGAGATCGCCATTGATATGGGAATTGAAAACCTCCTCATATACAGAGATTCTCAACTGGTCGTTAGTCAAGTAAACGGCGACTACCAGACGTGCAAGCCAGAGTTGGTGAAGTACGGCGAAAAGGTGCAACAACTGTTGACCCAAATTCCCTCCTACACTTTGGAAAACATACCGCGTGCGGAAAACAGCAAAACGGACGCATTAGCCAAGCTCGCTAAAGAACTGGCTGATGAGAACCTCGACGACGTCAGGATCGTGGTACAAAGTCGTCGGGTGCTTTCCCCCGCAGAAATATCTCCGGAATCATCCGAAGAAAAGGGACTAACTGGGCAAATGGCTATGCAAGTAAAAGATCTGGGAAAGGCTGAGGATTGGAGAGAAGTCTTTGTAGACTACTTCAAATCCAATCGAACGCCTGAAGACGCGTCCTTAAGACATCAACTCATGAAACGAGCTCTGTCTTTCGCCTTCGTCAATGATACTCTGTACAAGAGGTCATTTGATTCTTTGTGGTTGAGATGCCTGGGACCCGACGAAGCGAAAAGAGTCGTTCAGGAAGTTCACGACGGACTCTGCGGTTCTCACCAAGCAGGCCCAAAGATGAAGTTGAAGATTAAACGGATGGGCTACTACTGGCCCACGATGATTCAGGACTGCCTCGAATATGCGAAGCAATGCCACTCATGCCAAATCCATGGGGACTTCATCCACCAGCATCCAAATCCACTACATCCAACGGTGGCTAGTTGGCCGTTCGAAATGTGGGGAACTGACATAGTCGGCCCCATCGAACCAGCATCGTCTAGAGGACATCGTTTCATCCTGGTGACGACTGATTACTTCTCCAAATGGGCAGAAGCAGTACCGCTGATGGAAGTGAAGACGGAGAATATCCTCCATTTCTTCAAGACGCACGTCATTTACCGGTTTGGAACTCCGTGACGGATCATCTCCGATAACGGGCCAGCCTACAGAAGCCACAAGATCAGTCGCTTCGCGCAGCAGCATAATATAGACTGGAGATATTCTTCGGTTTATAATCCGCGAGCTAATGGTCTAGCTGAGGCTTTCAACAAGACCTTGACGAAGATCATGAAGAAGACGGTGTCCCGAAATAAGAAGGACTGGCATGAGAGACTACAAGAAGCTCTTTGGGCGTATCGAACTACGTTCAAAATGGCCACGAGCATAACGCCTTACGTGTTGGTATTCGGTACAGAAGCAGTACTCCCCCTCGAAATAGAATTATCTTCTCTACGAGTGGCGGTCCACTACGAGCTGACGGACGAAGAAAATGCTCACCTTAGGCTTGAGAAGCTTGACGCCCTGGATGAAATCCGGCTCATAGTGCAACAAAATCTGGAGGCTTATAAAGCAAAGATGACGCGCTCATATGAAAGATTGACCCGACCGAGAACATTCCGCCAAGGCGAACTCGTGCTAGTGGTCAAAAGGCCTATGATCCCGAATCGTGCCAAGTGGAAAAATTCGAGCCGAACTATGGAGGCCCGTACATCATAGACAAGGTCTACCAGAGGGGAGCCTATATACTCATGGATATGCACGGTGAAAGGCCTTTCAGGCCAATAAACGGACGCTTCCTAAAGAAATACTACGCTTAATGAGCCACAGCCTAGGTCAATGATAGATGACGATGACTATGTCCGCTCGCTATCTTCGTAAGCCCAAACTCTATAAGTAGTAGCCGGCCTTCTTCAATGACGGACCGAAACGTCCTTAAACTAATGCCGGACCGAAACGTCCTTAAACTAATAATGGAACGAAACGTCCTTAAACTAATGACGGACCCCTATGTCCTAAAACCAGTTGTTGACCAAGATGTCGATAAACTAGGGTGGATTGAAACATCACAAAGCCGATATAAAAAAAATTTAAAAAAATAATAAAAAAATAAACGGCATGTCCATAAGCAAAATGAGCACGGATAAAAACCTGAAAGGGCTCCGTGAGTAAAAACAGCAGGGCTACCGGCGAGTGTTCGTGAAAACCCGAGAGGGCGCGGCCTCGTAAAAAAAAGAGAGAATAAAATAATAATAATAATAAAAAACGGTACGTCCATAAGCAAAATGGGCACGGATGAAAACCCGAAAGGGCTCCGTGAGTAAAAACAGCAGGACTACCGGCGAGTGTTTGTGAAAACCCGGAAGGGAGCAACCTCGTTAAAGGACACTTACAGGGTCCTCTCGGCCTTGTAAGGAGAAACCACCCACGTGAGATCCTTACGACTCACAAGGGAGCAACACACTCAGGGATCCCCACGATTCCTAAGGAGAAAATACACTTGCGAAATCCTCACGACTCGTAAGGAGAACTCTCTTATGGGACCCTCACGGCTCATAAGATTTGAAAGTCTTAAGTTACAGAGACCAAAACATGTGCTTAAGCAACCCCCATAACCTTCGATATTGCCCTACAAGTGGTTCAATACTGACCCTTGTATACAATCCACGGGCGCGAATAAATATTTCCCTAACCAAGTCCCATCCGTAACTGGAGATATGTTCGCATGGTGAACAACCCTTGTAAGTCCTCTCAACTTACAAGGAGAAAACCCTCTTGTAAGATCCTTACGACTTACGGGGGAACATACACTTAGGAATCCTCACGATTCCTAAGGAGAGAATATACCTACAAGTTCCTCACGACTTGTAGGGAGAAATACCTTTGTGAGACCCTTACGGCTCATGAAGTCAAAAGGCTTAGTCGACAGGACCTTAACCCTGTTCGCTAAGCCACCTTTGTTCGACATCGACAGAGGTAAATGATGATTCGCTCCTGGCAACATCCCAGTTGTAGCGGTGTTGATGCCGAAATCGGTGTCTAATTTTAGGTTTACGGCGAAAAGCCAGTAGGCCGCACATGCATACGATATAGCCGAAATGATGGGGAAACTTGCAATAAAAAAAAGCAGCAGGTAAAAATGTATGCACACAAAATAGCCGAAATGATTGGGCAACTCGTAATAAAAAGCAGCGAGTAAAAATAAAATAAACAGCCGAAATGATTGGGCACCGCGAAAAATAGCCGAAATGATTGGGCAGTCGCGACCTTCGCGATATAAAAGCTGAAATGATAGAGCATCGCGGAAATAAAACAATAATAAAAAAATATATATGATGAAACTTTTGCCCTACGGGTGAGATCACATCGATCCCTGTATACAATCCAAGGGCACAAACAAAGAAGGAACCACACCTTCCCAACAGGCTCCGCCAGAAAGCGAAGCCAAATCTCGACAGTTCACCAACAATCTAGAGACAACTACGACATTCGTCTCGATACAGCAGACGCAGTGCCAGCAAACAAAGCAAAGATCAAATTTCTAACTTCACGGTTTTGACGGTAACTTATATAAAACCTGAAGGACCACCGGAGATCGTTTCAACCCCAGGGAAACCAGTGTCCTTGGCAAATACCTCAATTCAGGGAAACTAGCGTCCTTGATGAGAGCTTCCTGATTCGCGTCGGCCCTCAGAGAAACCAGTGTCTCCGCAGGAATACTCTGATTCGTTTCAACCCCGAAGAAACCAGTGTCTTCGGCAAAATCCTTCGACTCAGGGAAACCAGTGTCATTGACGAGAACATCTTGATTCGCGTCGACCCGTAGAGAAACTAGCGTCTTTACAGGAATACATCGATTCGTTTCAACTCCAGGGAAACCAGTGTCCTTGGCAAATACCTCAATTCAGGGAAACTAGCGTCCTTGATGACAGCTTTCTGATTCGCTTCGGCCCGCAGAGAAACCAGTGTCTCCGCAGGAATACTCTGATTCATTTCAACCCCAAAGAAACCAGTGTCTTCGGCAAAATCCTTCGACTCAGGAAAACCCGTGTCCTTGACGAGAACATCTTGATTCGCGTCGACCCGAAGAGAAACTAGCGTCTTTGCAGGAATACATCGATTCGTTTCAACTCCAGGGAAACCAGTGTCCTTGGCAAATACCTCAATTCATAGAAACTAGCGTCCTTGATGAGAGCCTCCTGATTCGCGTCGGCCCGCAGAGAAACCAGTGTCTCCGCAGGAATACTCCGATTCGTTTCAACCCCGAAGAAACCAGTGTTTTCGGCAAAATCCTTCGACTCAGGGAAACCGGTGTCCTTGACGAGAATATCCTGATTCGCGTCGACCCGCAAAGAAACTAGCGTCTTTGCAGGAATACATCGATTCGTTTCAACCCCAGGGAAACCAGCGTCCCTGGCAAATACCTCAATTCAGGGAAACTAGCGTCCTTGATGAGAGCCTCCTGATTCGCGTCGACCCGCAGAGAAACCAGTGTCTCCGCAGGAATACTCCGATTCGTTTCAACCCCGAAGAAACCAGTGTCCTTGACGAGAACATCCTGATTCGCGTCGACCCGCAGAGAAATTAGCGTCTTTGCAGGAATACATCGATTCGTTTCAACCCCAGGGAAACCAGCGTCCCTGGCAAATACCTCAATTCAGGGAAACTAGCGTCCTTGATAAGAGCCTCCTGATTCGCGTCGGCCCGCAGAGAAACCAGTGTCTCCGCAGGAATACTCCGATTCGTTTCAACCCCGAAGAAACCAGTGTCTTCAGCAAAATCCTTCAACTCAGGGAAACCAGTGTCCTTGACGAGAACATCCTGATTCGCGTCGACCCGCAGAGAAACTAGCGTCTTTGCAGGAATACATCGATTCGTTTCAACCCCAGGGAAACCAGCGTCCCTGGAAAATACCTCAATTCAGGGAAAGTAGCGTTCTTGATGAGAGCCTCCTGATTCGCGTCGGCCCGCAGAGAAACCAGTGTCTCCGCAGGAATACTCCGATTCGTTTCAACCCCGAAGAAACCAGTGTCTTCGGCAAAATCCTTCGACTCAGGGAAACCAATGTCCTTGACGAGAACATCCTGATTCGCGTCAACCCGCAGAGAAACTAGCGTCTTTGCAGGAATACATCGATTCGTTTCAACTCCAGGGAAACCAGTGTCCCTGGCAAATACCTTAATTTAGGGAAACTAGCGTCCTTGATGAGAGCCTCCTGATTCGCGTCGGCCCGCAGGGAAACCAGTGTCTCCGCAGGAATACTCCGATTCGCTTCAACCTCGAGAAAACTAGCGTCCTCGGCAAAATACTTCAACTTAGGGAAATTAGTTTCCTTGACGAGAACTGCTCGATTCGTCTCGACCCGTGAGGAAATTAGTGTCTTCGCGAGGACTTCCCATTTCGTTTCAACTTGGAAGATAAAGCCTTAGGCAACAAGGATTAAAATACTTGTTTCCTAAGCACTGGGATCCTGCAAGCCGGTCTAAAACAGTCTCTTGCGTACTATCCACGGGTCTCACTCTCCAAAGTCGAATCTCGAAAAGGAGGGAAACAACTGCTTGCAGGTCCTCTCAACTCGTAAGAGGGAAAATTCTCTTATAAGATCCTTATGACTTATAAGAGAAAACGCACTTAGGAACCCTCACGATTCCTAAGGAGAAAATCCACCTACGAGATCCTCTCGATCCGTAGGGAGAAAAAGTCTCTATGAGACCCTCACGGCTCATAGAGTTGAAAAGTCTTAAGCAGCAAATCTGAACCTGCGGCCTAAGCCATCGCTATCTCATGAAGAAACCAAGATGCTTACTCTATTGTCTGTCAACCATGTTTATTAAGGCAGCATACTGATAATAAAAGAAAGAAGAAAGCGACAGAAAGAACATCCGATGTGCATTTGATCAAGTATTTGAGACACATTCATTCATGCATGTGCAAAAGACTTAGAGCGAGAAATAAAACAAGCTGAAATAAAAATTTCCCATTCATATTGCCAAAAGTTCTTACAATCATGAAAGCAGTAAACAAAAAACATCATCAAATGGTTACAATGGCAAAACCTCAGATCCTGGACAGGGATTGAGGAACTCGAAAGTAACCTTGTCCAAGACTTTCCAAGCTTAGCGAACCATCCTGGTGTGCTTCCTTTCGCGAGCACGGGCGTCGGGATCCCCACTGATATCCTCCACCCTCCGATAGGCAGCAAGAATGGCGGACTGTTGAAAGGCCTGGTGCAAGAGATCGACAAGATTGTCTCGCCGTCTCTTCGAGATCAGGTTCATCAGGTACACCGTGTGCACCTTGTCCTCAGTGGCGTCCAATACCCTAAGCGGCATGCCGATAAAGAATAAGGGAAGCGCTTCCCAAATTTCTCCCATAATAAGCTTCAGAAGAGGGGAGCACCGAGGAAGCAGCTGACCGTTGTATACGTCGAAGCGGCTCATGATTTCGGCACACTCAACGTTTGTAAGTTCTCGGTTCTGAGAACGCCCGAGTCGGCGAATGTCTCCGTAAGAGATGATTTCATCAAGATCGTACATATGGGCGTCCATTGCTCCTGTAAAAAAAATTAACAGAATTAGCAGACAGACTGATTAAGCGAATTCTTATTAAAAACAGGCACAGGGAGTTAAACTCCTCGAGAGCAATGCTTTGCAAACAGGAGTGACACCTATCAAATTCAGTAATGAGAGGAATTTAAAGAAATTCCACGAGAACGCTGAGAGCCTTTCTATGAAAAGATGATAGAATCCATCAAAGATAAAACTCCATTTTTTATCTTCATTATTCATGATCAAACTCTTAAGAGTTCTTCACAAAAGATTAAGATTCTACTTGTATCAAGAGAGCAGAGCTCTGATTCATGGGCTAAGAAACCCCAAGAAAAGATCATGATCTAAGGAGAGCAAAGCTCTATTAATAAAACCCTAAATGGGTTTTCTTTAAATCAAAGATCTATGAGAGAAAGGCTCTGTTATTTAAAATTAATTTAATTTAATTTAAGTTAATTTTACCTAAAAAGTTTTCTAGAGTTTAACTCTTAAGTTCTTGAAAGCAAGAGCAAAGCTCTGAAGTTCTGAGAAATGAGAAGTCTTGAAGATGGTGAACATTTGTTGAGGACCAAGGGTCCTATTTATAGGCATCAAATGCCCTTTCAACTTCCAAAAGTCGCCGCAACAGTTGGAATTCTGCCACCGTTGCGCTCACGTTTGGGGCCTCGTAAGCGCAACGGTGGGGGGGTATTTGTTTACCTTAATCAGAGCAAAGCTCTGTTCAAATTCCAAGACGGGAAATGAAGCAACGCTTCTGATTCCCCCAATCAGAGCAAAGCTCTACTTTGAAAATTTAAATTTTAATAAATGAAGTAACGCTTCAGATCCCCTGCGCTGCGCGCAGAGCGCCATATATCAAAATCAGACACGCCAGCGTAGAGAGCGCAGCACCCAAGGCAGCGCACCCAATCAGAGCAAGGCTATATTTAAAACAAAATTAAAAGAAGCAATGCTTCAGATTATCTGCGCTCTGCGCTGCGCGCCACGTGGCAGCGCAGTTGCGCTGCGCTGCGCGCCACGTGGCAACGCAGTTGCGCTGCGCTGCGCGCCACGTGGCAACGCAGTTGCGCTGCGCTGCGCGCTGCGTGTCAAGCGCTGGTGCATCTGCGCCAAACAGAATTAAAAATCCAGTAAAATCTTTCTGTTCTTATTAAAACAAGAAGACTGTCTTCTGTAAAACAGAAGCCCTTGGATCAAAGATCCAACGGTGGGGAAAATTCCCTAAATCACTCAGAGAATGATCTCTTTAACAAATTTAACAAATTAATGGGCACTATATAAAGGCCCCTAGACCCCAATTCAATGAACATCAACATTAAGATCAAAAACAACAGCACATAGAATAGAGAGAACTCTGAAGAATTTTGAGAAAAACTCAAGAAGAGAAAAAAGGTAAAAACCTTTATAAAAGAAGAATAATTTCTTCTGAATAGATCATTGATCTAAGAACAAGATCAATGATCTTCAATAAAAAATAAATAATAACAGTGGCTTGCACTTTTTTATGAACCATTGGTTCTGGAATCTTAAAGATTCATTTCTTGAATCCAAAATTAGATCAAGTTATTGAAACAGTGCCTTGCACTTGCAAAAACTGCACTGTTGCCTCCTGGGTTGGCGCAAGCCACCAGAGAGCGCCACGTGTCAGCACCATAACCACTTGCGCTATGCGCTTTTAAAAATAGAGCATCGCTCTTTAAAGTTGGCGCACCTCACCAGAGCGCGCCACGTGTCACAGCGCAACAGCGCAGCGCACTGCGCTAGCGTGACACGTGTCACCTCCACATGCGCTTGCGCTCAATAATTAGCGCAAAGCGTCTGACAAGCCAATGTCAAACAATTAATGCACTGTATTATTTACAGAAGGGCCAAGCCCAATTAAAAATGGCCTAACAGGCCAAATTAAATGCAATGCATTATTTTAAAGAAGGGCAGAGCCCAAACAGATGCTCTGAATCATTTATAAAGGGACAGAACCCAAATCAAAAAGGCCTAGCAGGCCAGAATAAAATGCAGTGCATTATTAAACAGGGGCAAAGCCCTAGCACAAGCCTAATAGGCCAAAGATAAAAACGTTGAATATTCTCAACTGGACTTAGCCCAATCATGGCCGTAAGTCCTCAAATTAAATTGACGGAGCAAGACTGCTCTCTTAAATCAATTTACATCCGGTTCAAGGGTACATCTCTGAACTCCTCTGACACCTATCGTTGTAATCCTTCAACGACGTCAGAAAGATGACGGGTCCCGACAACCACACATCGACACGGACTGTGGGGTCCTTAAACCCACGGACTTATGCGTCCTTAAACTAATGGACTAATGCATCCTTAAACACAACCATACGGATGGTGGGGTCCTTAAAGACTTATGCGTCCTTAAACTAACATCCATCCCCAAAACGGGAAAAATGGACCGCAATGTCCTTAAACTACCCATAAACCACTACGTCCTTAAACTGGAACAATAGAGCCCCCATACGCACTTTTGTCGGATCCAAATGATCCCGTTTAAGTTGATCTTAGTCTCAAACACGGCTAACGTATCCTTAAACATTCAAACAGACTTTAGTCCCAAACCGGACTACATATTCCCTAATCAACTTTGGTTCAAGGGTACATCTTTGAACTCCTCTGACACCTGTCGTTGTAATCCTTCAACGTCGTCAGAGAGGTGATGGGTCCCGACGGCCATACATTACACGGACCACTACGTCCCTAAACTGGAACAATAGAGCCCCTAAATGCTCTTCCGTTAAGTTGATCTTAGTCTTAAATCAGACTAACGTATCCTTAACGAACGTTTAAGTTGATCTTAGCCTCAATATGACTAACGTATCCTTAAACTAAAACACCAAACCCAAATCTAAGTAAATACGGATTTGGACTAATCCACGTCCTACGGGCGATGGTATAACTTAGTCTCCGTATACAATCCACGGGCATCCACAAACAAAACAAATACCCACGACACGAAGTGAAATTTCTGGAGAAGGAGAAAGTGGTTACCGCAATGCGGTAATGTAATTAACTGCAGGGGCATGCGCCTGCGGGGAAGAGTGTCCCCACAATCAAAAACCCCTCAAGTGAGGGGGAATCTGACGAAGTCTGCTACATCGTCCGCATCCGTCTAAACCTCCGATACATGGTGCCATAAATCAACTTGGTATCTTCGGAGAGGTATACGGATAAAACCAATTAGCATCTACCCCAAATCTCAGGCAAGACGTTCAGTCTTGGCCGTCTTTCGGCGGGGAACAACATATATGTACATCATATTTTCATTCTTTTGTGGTGTGATTAATTGATGGGACTGCGTTGATTCTTTAATGCAAAGAAAACAGACCTATTCGATATTGTTGGAATAATTTTCAAAAGCTGTTATTGTAAGGACGTTATCTTTTGTTTTGCACAGAGGTATTCAGTTGGGAATATCCCGCACCTCATTCCACGAGAAAAGAGCCGAAATCCCTTCACCGGGAGTGACCACTTTAGCAAAAGTTTTCTCCACTGTATATTTGTAAAGCTATCTGGTTCCTTCAACGATATCAAGTTCATTACGTTAAAGCTTTTTCGCCAAAAACCATTTGTAGCCCTCCGTCATTTTAGACGGGTAGCATTTAATATTCATGCTGTGTATGTTGGCCTTCGTCAAGGCATAATGTATGGTAGCTATTTGTTACTTTTTTGTTGCATAGATAAATGCGTTAGTTTGGAACGGTTGTACAACTATTTTGGCCTTCGTCAAGGGTATGTACGGGTGGGTTCAAATTAACCTGGACAATGACGGGTAGAACTTGATATGTGACTTATGATATGTTGGCCTTCGTCAAGGTCATAAGAGCATGGGGTAAAAATCACATAGGGAGTTTTAAACATACATGAAACTTGCCAGGTATGAGCATACCTTCTGGAGTGTGATAATTTGAGTGGATTCCATCAAGTTATCATGCGATGATAGTTGGATCCTGATTCCCACTGATGAGTTGGTGTACTCCTCGGGTGATTTTAGATAATCCCGACTAATTCTTCTTTCAGGTTTAGAGGAGAATTTGAGGAAACAGTAGGAGACATCCTGATTAGATAAAGTGATTGACTATTCTGATCTAGATTAGAGTGCACGCTGGGTATTTCTTTTCTCTCTCTCTTTGGCAGCAACCATGTCCCGACCCTAAACTAGAACTCATAAACCAAGTTAACCGAACCTTCTTAAAACTTACTGGCTTTTGGATTTTCAAACTTGCATACTTCATTGTCACTCCTACTTTTACCCTTTGCATTTCTCCGGAACATTCCATATTACTACGAAGATCCCCTTTTATTGGATATGACTATCGTATAGTTACATACGAACTCGAAAAAACTTGTTTCAGATTCGAGGATAGTTTCCGGTTCTGGAGATATTGAATAGGACTATTTAGTTGTTTTTTTCCTCTTACCTCTCTCAGGGTGTGAGGCCTCCTAGGATTAGGAGAGGGTACACCTATTGCGCTTATTGGATAGTCCTCTTCCAAACCATAGGCAGGTGCCGAAAGGTGGGGAATGAAAAAAACCAATTGGCCTAAATATGGTGTACAGAAGGTAATAAGTAAAGACAAATAAAGGGATTAGAAAGAGGGCAAAGTAAAATGCGACTGCTATCGTTCATGACCAAACCGCGTATATCATCGCCACTCCTACTTCACCTTTGAATTTCTCCGGTTCAGGAGAAATTGAATAGGATTATTCAGGTTGTCTTTTATCATTAGCTTCTCTCAGGTTGCGAGGGCTCCTTGAATTAGGAGAGCACACCTATTAAGCTTGTTGGATAGTCTTCTTCCAAAGCATAGGCTGGTACCGAACGGTAGGGAAAGAAGAAAATCAATTAGCCTAAAGGGGGTGTACAGAAGGTAATGAGTAAAGACAAATAAAGGGATTTGGAGAGATGGTAAGGAAATATACGATTACAGTCATGAATCTGGATAGTGCAAGAGGCATTATTAGGAATACCCGGATACCCCTTCGAAACATTTTCATATTTCAGTTTCACTATGCGTTGTTAATTGAAAACTGATTTCCTAATTAGATCCTTACTCTAGGGTATATATTTACCAGGTTTGATTCTCACATCTGTATGGTTTACAGATGATGGGTGGGAGTAAGTTATTGAGAATTAGGTGATTATATTCTCATTATATCAGAATTCATTGTAATTGGTGATATTTGAGGAAATCGCCTGGGGTTTTGCCTGATGGCAGATATTTGGTTTTGACTATCCGTTGTTATGCACCAATTTCAAACCGATATATCTGTACGTTTATTTTATAAAGTGAGATATAACCTTTTGAAATTATGTCCATGACATTTACCTATATCAGTTGATTGTTAGGTAAGGATTATTCAACAGCGGTGTAATTCTTCTTAACCATAAGTACAGTTTCAACCTACGACGTACAGAGTTTGAATTATTCAACTCAGGAGACTTATACAAAATATTGTATGTTGTCCAGTGTTCATTAGGACAGAGGGGATGGTACCCGTACTATATTCTGTTAACTTGCAACTTCTCAAGTTTTAGACAAGTATTTCGTAGAAATGCAAGGTCCAAGTTTTAAGAAGTTATAGGTATAACAATAAAGTAGAGAACCGGGTGTTGAAAGTATCAGGATTCTTCAAGATAATTGAAAATGTAGATACTTATGGTTGGTATTCAGTTGATAGTAATGGTTTTGAGAAACTCGTTTCTCTTTCTGGTTACTCATATTTGGATGCACTCATAGTTAAGTAATGCAGATCGTCCTCCTTCCATTTGGTTGACATATACTGGAGACAGCTGCATGATTTGAATCTGGTTCCAATTAAATCATTGCCTCTGTTTCTATATTATATATAGAATGATTCATATCTTAACGATGTTAAGGTATATGGAGTTGTCCGGCTGATGCATAAAACCATACTCTGGATAACTCAAGGTATGTTTCTGTAATGACAGTTTATGGGTTATCCCAGGAAGCGACAAGGGTTAACTTTCTATAATATGGAAGATCAATAGTGATATCATTCTTGACTTGTCACAATTTTAGTAAAATGGACCTTTTCAAAAAACAGTAGTGGGAGTATGGTAGAACTGGAAGTGATTCCAGAACCGCAAACGATTACTGAAAATTTAATAGAACCTAAAGATTCAATTGGATTTGATATTCCATTACCACTCCGCGGATATGGTGGGTAACCGCAGGCGCCCGAGAGGTGCTCCGGTATACTCAAGGACGGTGACATGGAGGTTCTTGTTTACCCAGACTTACCACTACTGTTGTTCTACACTATGAGACCCGGTAGGAGGATGAGTATAGCGTCGTTCTATACTAGCTTTAGAAGTGCATATGTATATGACTCTGCCAGAGGATTGTTGTGGTTAGTGGGAGCAGCGGAAGCATATTGGACAAGTAGCTTATATCTATTTATAGGCTAAAGCAGATATAGCGGAGATAGATCATCTATTTTTGATGTGACATTCATAGACTTTGACTTCATCTGAATAGGAGATGGATCTGGTAAGAAGGTAGTAGGGTGTGATGTCCTGGTATTTTGATGACATACACTTTATAGAAAGTGAAATTCCTACACTACGATCGGTTCTACTATGGTTGTCACACAGTGGTTTCTCTATATAGGACATGGATATAATATGAGGCATTCTGATTACTAGATCTATGGTTTTAGATCTAGATTTGGGTAGTTTCCCAATCTGGGTACTTAAACAGTATTCTAAAGGTATTTTAGAATGACGACTCCTGGCAAGGTGGTGTACCTGCAGGTGATGGAGTTACCCTCTCTAAAGATGTTTTACAGACTAAAGGGGAGGGATGTGCATGATTGGTATATCACTTGCTTAGGCAATTGAGTCAATCATGGGATGTCAAGTACCATACCAGATATTGTTTTTGCACTAGTTGATATAAGTTTATATTAATCCAATTCTGGAGAAACGTTCGGAAGCATTTTTAGAATATAAGTGGATGTTCTAAGGATATTGTAACGGCAGCCTCCTTCCGGGGATGGTTATCATTCCAGGCTTCCAAAGTGACCTGGATGATAGAGGGACTGTCAGAGTTATAGTTTTTCCCTCTTTTGAGGGGCAGTAGTTTGGACAGGTGGTCCGAGCGGATAATGAGGGAGGCATGGCGCAAGATACTAATTAAATTCAGTGGACGATACTGTCTAAGAATTTTGCTGGATTTGGAGTTCATTTGTGAACTGGGTCCCATCAGATATCCATACATATTCTAAGACAGGGATTGCTCATTTCGGGAGATGGCTTTCTCCACGAACTTGAGATAAAAAGAGACATAGAAAGAAACATTGGAGCGGATCCACTCACTGAGGCTATTTCTCGAACGCAATAGTTTCGCAAACGAGCTTTGTGAAACTGATTAGTAGAGAAGTTGGGTGTTCGGTATCACACGGGCTGTGAGTATGCGACACCGCAATAATTGGCCTTAAGTGCAAGTGGGAGATTGTTGGCTATAGTACCCTCAAGTCAATTATTGGATCACTGGCACGCGATTGCAATGATTGGAGGAGGACCTATACTAGTAGAACAGTCTTACTCGAGATGATAGTATGCTATCTGGTTTTTCTTTATCATTGTGTACATACTTCAGGTGACACTACATATCACTATTACATGTTGATAAAGCCCATAGGATTCTTGCTTGACTGCCAGCAGTATGATGGCGATCATATATGTGGGAGCTGGGGTCTATAAGCACATCCTTAAAGTCCCTAGTCATAGGAGTTTCGAGATTGTGCATCGATACTCCAGAGTAGATTAGGGTATTCTGATCGAGACCCCGACGAGGGGCAGTGGCCGGTCTCACAAGCCATTGGTGTCTATTGGTTCATCTAAGACGTATACAGGTGCTCATTAGATTATGAGTACACCGGACGGACTCGCCGGGAACCTGCTAGTTGGTACTATATCTATTGTCAGATAGCAGTTCCCTGGTGACATGTATACATGATAGTCTCTCGACCTGATATCGTCATTTGTCTCGTGTGAGTTCCCACTATGCTTTGATTACTACCCCACCACGGCTCAAAGGAGTCATGCAAACAGGTTTTAGTTGGGTACAGTTCCGAGCCACATGGAGGCAGTGAGCGGATCGTCAGGGGATTCATCTCTCCCGGTATTGGGGGTTGATGTCGCGTTATGCACGGATGGCCATCACCATAAATCCTCGGCCGGGGTGGTCGAGAATTACCGATCTAGGATCGGTAGTTTCTCAGGCGGTGATAGGTTTCATATCGATACTAAATGTCGCGTTGTAAGGGGTCTGATTTAATCCACCCTCTAGACTCGATATGCGATACTTATAGATGAACGGACCGGACTGTACGGATATTTTCACTGTCAGGCTCAGTAGGGGTTTCAGGATGAGTTTGCTCGTCGGCCTCCCTTTCTCTCAATACCTGGCTAGCCGTTACGTACAGCTAGTGCAACTGACGTGCTTGTAGTTAAACCCACTTCCAGCGTATTGACGAGTCTTTAGAGTCCCATACAGGGGGTTTCCCTGGTTCGGGCGAAACGTTGTAGAGGCCGTATGGTTTTATGGCAGGATTCGATCATATACGTGCACTTGTACACGGATCATGATTGGACGGATAATACTAGTGGGCTTTGGTTTAAGCTGGATCCTAGTATTATATTGTTGGATTATTTTCATCTCGTTGTATTCGTATTCAGTCGGAATACGGATGCGAGTATATATATACGGATGATGGGTATTCTTGTAATTCATTACAAGTTTACTTTTGAAGTTTCCATTTCTTTTTCTTTATTAAACATTTAGTTTTAAATGTTTGATAAGTGTGCAATGAGTGAGTGTAAGTTTTGGATTGTGAGTGTGTGTTTTGGCTTTGTGGCTTTGAATGTGGCATGTGCTCACTTAGTGACTCATGGTGTTGGGTCTTGTGTGAGTTGGTGCATTGATGGGTTTTGTTTGGTGTAAAATATTTGTTTGATATTTTTGTGAGGGTGGCAGTTCAAGAAAGTGGCAGAGAGTTTTCTTGGGTTTTTTTGGTTGCTCACAAAACACACAACCACTTCACTTCTTCACAAGCCATTTTCTTGAGCTCACTTCTTCACCTCATGGCAACTTATTTAACCTCTACCCATACCCTTTCATGAGTTGAGAATCCTTGGGTGTTTTGAGACAAAGTATCCACATACTATCTCTACTTCATCTTGGGTATCTAGGCTAGCAAACTGGATGCCCGAGTTGCTTCGGTTTTGAAGTGGGAGCCCGTATTACTAATCTTCGATGTGGATCGTCTTCGACGAGGGAGACCGGAGAACAAACTTGATCGAGGAATCCGCGAGGAGCTTGGGACAGAGGTTGAAGACCGAAGGACACGGATTGATCGGTATAACCTCTCTAAACTCCTTTTATAGTTAACTAGTATAGGGTTAATGGTTCGATTCGGGAATCGGGTTCCGTTAGCGCCGGGTTTTAAAAGTTTTTGTTCCGCGTTTGGCCACAGATTGATGGCCGGGGCACTGGTGTAACCCAACAGGAAGCCATTCGAAATGGTAAAGAGAGCGAGTGCTCCATTGCAACTCATTTACTCTGACATATGCGGACTAGTCAACGTGAAGGCACGTGGCGATGCGCCTTGTTTCATCACTTTCATAGACGATTGCTCCAGTTACGGGCACGTGTTTTGTCACGTCCCGCTTTCCGGTGTACGGACAAGGAAACTGTCACGCCCCGCTTCCCAGTGTACGGGCGAGGACACGACGGGCCCACTACGTATTTACTCAAAAGTAAACACGCTAAGCGTATCTAAGCAATATAAAATGAAATATACACAAGAGACAAGATGTAAATGAACAACAACTTTATTTATTAATCATTCTTTTTACAATACAAAAAAAAGTAAATACATGGAATGAAAGCGATGCCTAAACAGTGGCATAACAAAAATGAAAATATATACAAGTAAACTAGAGCTCTGGGTCAAAGGCTATCTGATCCAAGTCCTCGCTGCTGGGCTCTGTCTCCAGAAGGTACGATCCACCTGACAACATTCTAAAGAAAGAAGAAAAGGAATGTCGTCAGCGAACAATCGCTCGGTAAGTCCTAAAGAATAGGTATAGACAGAATAGACAGAATGAGGATATAACTTTTAATATTGTATTATATTATTAACGTTGTTGTCGGAGCTTGGTACAGAAAACGCCAGTGTATATAAGAGGAGTCCCACTATTCCGGAGACTAAGGTATGCGGAGCACAAGGAACCGTTCAGCCGCGGAACAACGGTAATGGATATTCAGATTAGATGTATTATGGTTACATACACGTGCCACTTTTAACACCTTCCGCACCAATCTACCCCTTATAAACCCCGCGATATCTTGATTGCATTATTTGTATTGTTTTTTATATAGATGGATGACTTTCCGAAACCATGATATCAGTAAATGGAATGGATGTAAATGGAGAGTCATGTAGACGGAGTATATCCATGGTTCGGTTCGGTCAATATAGATTGATATAGATTGAATAGACAGATTCATGGATTCATGTTGTATTGTAGTTATATACTTGAATCACATTCAAGTCAGATTGATCAGATTGAGACTCAGTCTGAGTCAGACACTTTGAAAAGAAATTGAAATCCTGATTGTTTTGATATTATCGGCAACTGCTGCACATGGACGACATAATTTGTGTCTTTTTCCAAGACAATTACCGTGTTGATAACACCGTTTGTTAGATTGTCTACCTTAGATAGGCAAACACTCATATCTCCAGCTCCTTGAGGCTCAAGAGATTGGTCCCGCTTAAACCTATATTTACTAGGGTCCTTATTGTAATTTAGTATAACTTGAGCGGGTTTTATGTAAAAATAGTTTTGGTATAATTTAAAAATACACCTCAAGTATTTAATTATCATTCTTAGGGTTTTCATAGATGTATATTTTTTATAGAAGTGAAATTTCTAGTGAGTAAAACCTAATTTCATAATATATGGTATTTTCTTGTAATATTGTAATTGTGTTGTATTTGGATGGTATTTTCATGTAATAGTAATTCCTTTGATTTATAAAACTTGGAATATTTATATAATAAAAATAGATATTTTGATAATAGATATTTATATATTTAATGAAAATAATTTATTTATTTTCTTGTAGAAATCTCATTTTTCTAAAGAAAAACATATAAAAATTCCATCGAGATCGAATGCTCCTTTCGGAGGTCTGCATCTCGCTCTACTAAGCCCGAGAATGTGCGATAATCCGTACCATCGCGAACGGGGTCCCCAAAAGTGGTTTGTAGAGGCGCAATTGTATGGAAATGTTTAATACACTTTTTTTAAAAAAACGGTTTTATAAGTTTAGGATATTTATTTGTAAAGTCGTATTTTCCGTATTCTATTGACCCAAAATTTATCGTACTATGTCAAACATGTGTATTGTGGTGAGGTAGGTCATTACCTCGTGAGTTATCTAAAGGTATAGTAAGGAATAAAGTTATTATGTCGAAATATAAGTATGTGGTATTTTTCTGTAAAAGTACGATAAAAGTTACAAAAGTGATTCTTTTAAGGTGAAACTTGTTTTAATAGATTTATTAATGTTGGTTAAAAAATATATGAGAGTATGGTATGTTCTGGATTAAGAAAAGTTGAGTTTTGAAGAAAAACCGAATCGGAAGTCGGATAAACTCCGCGTCCGTCGGGTTTTATAATTTGAAAGTTTTTGAATTTGAGATGAGAGGGTAAGAAGAGACTTACTGGCTTGGGGTCAAGAGGAGAGGGAGAGGAAGCTACGGAATGCTTCGGGGCGTTGTTTCGTCGCCGGAATCTTCTTGGATCGTTGCCGGAACTTCACACTTTTGCTAACTCTACTTGTACACTAAAAGACTTGGGAATTTGGTAGAGTTTTGATAATGAAATTCTGGTGGGGATGTGTGAAATGAGGTGTGGTATTTATAGAAAAAAATTTGGTTTAGGGGGTGAAAGAAATGCATTAAAATTAAAATTGAATTAAATGGGTATTTTATTATTCTCTGTGTGAATGCAGAGAAAACAAACAGTGTGAGAAAGAGTGGGGTAGGTCGAGGATTGCAAGGGAAAAGAATTGGGGGATTTACCCACGGTTGGCCCGGTGGTACCGACCAAACAAGGCTTTTCGCCAGTTACAGGGGAGGCTAGGGTTTGGTGCCACGTGTCTTGTCACTTTGGTTTCTCTCGTTTACATGTTTAATTAGTCAGTAACTCTTCAGTTTACGTGTTGTGCACGTGTAGACCCTTGGGCTTCTAAAAAGATTAAAAGAAATTTTAATAAAAAGATAATGTGGCTGATGGGATTTGAACTCGGGTGCTTTGTCTCAGTAGTGCAAGGTCTTACCAGTGAGCTACAAGCTCTTCTTGCTGTTCAAAAGCAAAACAAATTCTTATAGCATTCACAGGAATTGTAAATACCCCACTTGTACATTAACTTTTAAAAAAATTTATGTACACTGAAATTGGGGTTGTTATAGAAACGCAACGAGGCACGTGACGTATTAACTCAGAAGTAAATACGTTAAGCGTAAATAAGTAATATAATATAAATATATACAAGAATGACATGAGATGTAAATGAACAACAACATTTTATTTATTAAACATTCTTTACAATACAACTGGAAAGTAAATACAATGCGGAAAGTAATGCCTAAACAATGGCATGGACTGAAAGTAAAAGTATTTACAAGTGAAATAAAGCTCGAGGTTCTCAATAAACAACTCCAAATCTTCTGAGTTGGGCTCTATCTCCAGAGAGTCGGATCCTCCTGATAACATTCCAAAGAACGAATAGAAAAAAATGCCGTCAGCAAACAATCGCTCGGTAAGTACCAAAAGATAAAGAAATAGAATAGACAGATAAGAGAATATAATTGATATATGTATGTTTGTTATGTTAACGTAGTTGTTTGTAACTTGGTACAAAATGTGCCAGTGTATACGAGAGGAGTCCAATTTACCCCGTGGACTATGGTATATGGAGTACAAGGCCCCGTCAAAACCCACAGGACAACGACAACGGATATTCATGTTAGGTGTATTAAAGTGACCGTCTCGTGTCATTTTTAACACTTTCCGTACCAGTCTACCCCTTTAAAAACCCCGTAATGTTTCTTGTGTTGTTTTATAAATGTAAGAGTTGCCGAAACCATGATATCAATTGCTCATGTAAACGCATAAGGATGTAACTTGACTTTACAGTCGAGCTGATCTCATCCCCTGTACTTCAGGCCTATCCGCATTTGTTGCTTAGTGGCCCGTCTTTTACCTCGGCTTTCGTTGAAGTATCGGTTGGAGATGATACCGTGAAAGTTGCTATTGCTGCTACTAGCCTTAGTCATCCAGGGATGAAGGAACGGATAGTCATGTAATCAAGTCATTGTATATTCATGGTTCGGTCAGTTCAAGTCATGTTGATATTTTGATAGTATTCGGTATATATGGATTCATGTTGTATTGGAGTTGTATTCGTGTATGGATTGTATTCAGATTAGACTGAGACTCCGTCTGAGTCAGACACTTAAACAAAATTGGATTCCTGAATTAGATTTTGGAGTTATCGGTAACTGCTGCACATGGACGGCAGGATTTGTGTTTTTTTCCAATCCAATTACCATTGACTTTATCCGGCTCCCTGAGGCTCAAGATAATTGTTCCCGCCTAAACCTATATTTACTAGGGTCTTTATTGTAAATTAATAAACTTGAGGGGGTTTTATGAAAAATAGTTTTGATATAATTTCAAAATAAACCTTAAGTATTTATTAGTCGTATTTAGGGTTTTCATGGATTTAATTTTTAAAAGTGAAGTATTCTAATGATTATAAATCTAGATTGAATATTATATGGTATTTTAGTGTAAATTGGAATTGTATGGATTTGTGATGGTATATTCATGAAATTTGTGATTCCTTTGTTTAGAAAAAATGGAATTTATTATATGTATTTAAAATAGATAATTTGATAATATTATAAATAATTATAGAAAAATAAATTTATTTATTAAATAGAAATCTCGTTTTCTTAAAAATTGTAATAAAAATTCCATCGAGATCGGATATTCCGTGAGGAGGTCTGCATCTCGCTCTACTAGTACCGAAAATGTGCGATAACCTGTACCATCCAAATCGGGTTCCCCAAAATGGGTTGTAAAGGTTTAATTGCAAGGAATTTAATTTAAAACAATATTAAAGAATACAGTTTTATTAGTTTAAGGTATTTTATTGTAAAATTGTATTTATCCCACAAAACACTGTTCCAAAAGCTATCGTACTATGTCATGATGAGTGTTGTGATGAGATAGGTCATTAACTCGTGAGATTTCTAAAGGTAATATGAGCAAGTATGATGAAAGATATCGAATAGAAAGTTTGGGGTATTTAACCGTAAAAGTGAAATACAAATTGCATTGTATGGTATTTTGAATTAAAACTTGTTCTAAATATTTTTTTATGATTACTAAATAAGATGTATCAATATAGGTGTTTGTTATTAAGAAAAGTTGTGTTTTTAACCAAATTAGAATCGGAAGTCAGATTAACTCCACATCCGACGAGTATTGAAAAGAGGAGAAGAGAGAGGAGGGGACTTACTGGATGAAATGAAAGAGATGAGATATATGAACAATTTGATGGCTTCGTGGAATCGTGGTGTCGCCGAAATTGTCTCGAATCGTCGCCGGAACTTGACCTTAGGCTAACTCTACTTGTACACTTCCTTAACTTGGAAAAATTTGAGAATTTTTTATAATGGATTTCAGAATGAAGAGGGCTAGGTATAGTGTGGTATTTATAGGATAAAATTAGGGTTTAGCGAATTAAAATAAGAATTAAAAATGCATTAAACATTGTATTAAAAGCTTATTTTTAATTCTCTGTTTAATTTCAGGAAAAACAAACAGAACTAGGGTAGTGGGGGGGGGGCAAAGGGTTTAGGGTAAAAATTTGGTAGCATTTGCGACGGAGGGGGGGCGGTGGCGCCGGCCCAGAAGCAAATCTCGTCGACCTTGCTGAGGGTGTGGGGCTCTGGATTTTGGCCACGTGTCGAGATCGTTTCATATACCATTCAGCACATGTTTGATTTAATCTGACTTTTCATTTTACGTGTATTGCACGTGTAAACTTTTGGGCTTCCAAAAAGTTTAAAAGAACAAACCATTAAAAAATAAATATGGCTAATGGGATTCGAACACAGTGGCTACGTCATAGCAGTGCAAGGCTTTACCAATGAGCTACAAGTGATTTCTTACTGTTCTTAAACAAATTAAATACTTATAGCATACTCAGGTTTGTAAATACTCTATTTAGTACTTTAACTTTACTCAAATTTCTGTACATTTAAAACATAGTTGTTACATTCTACCCTCCTTATAAAAATTTCGTCCTCGAAATTTACAAATATTTAAGGACTAATTTACAAATAAGAAAGAATATCTTGCACGCATGTCGTCTTCTCTTTCCCACATTGATTCTCCTGGTGAGTCTTTCCTCCACATCACTCGAACCAAGTTTACTTTCTTATTCCGAAATGACTTTACTTTTCTGTCGAGAATTTCAATGGGTTGTTGCTCACAAGATAAATTTGTCTGTATAGTGAGCTCGGAGTGATCAAGAATGTGATTGGGGTCACTTACATACCTTCTGAGTTGGGATATGCGGAACACATTGTGCACCCCTTCCAATGAGGGTAGAAGTGCCAAGCGATATGCCATTTCTCCGACTCGTTCGAGTATGTCGAACATCCAATGTACCTCGGACTTAGCTTACCCCTCTTTTCAAAGAGAATCACTCCACAGTTTGGAGAGATTTTTAGAAAGACATGAACTCTTGGTTGGAACTCCAAGTGTCGGCGGTTTGCATCAGCCCAGTGTTTCTATGGGTCATGGGCTATGCGCATTCATTCCCTGATAGTGCGAACAACATCTACAGTCGCCATTATCATCTCAGGTCTAAGGAGTTCCCTATCTTCGACGTTGTCCCAATTTAATGGTGAATGGCACTTCCTTCCATAAAACGCTGCAAAAGGTGCCATTCTAATACTCGCTTGGTAGCTGTTGTTGTATGAAAACTCCACCAGGTATAGGTGATCTTCCCACAATCGTCCGAAATCTAGCATACAAGCTCTTAGAATATCTTCAAGAATCTGAATTGTTTGCTCAAACTAACCATCTGTTTGTGGATGATAAGCTGTGCTAAAGTTCAGACTCGTTTCCAAGCTAGCTTGCAGACTCTGCCAAAACTGCGATCGGAATCTGGTGTCACGATCGGAGACAATCCAAATCGGTACTCCATGTAATCTCATGATCTCCTGCATGAGTTCATGGGTATCAGAGATAGTACACATTGAAGAGTTAAATCTTACTTAGATTCAAACTTACTTCCATGTACTTCTTTGCTAGTGTCTCGGTAGATTGGCCAACTCGAAATGGGATGAAATGAGCCAACTTTGTGAGTCGATCCATAATAACCCATACCACATCGTTACCTTTTGAGCTGCGAGGAAGAGCAGTCACAAAATCCATAATAATGTGTTTCCACTTCCATTCTAGAATAGGTAACGGTTGAAGTAAACCAGCAGTTCTATGGTGTTTATCTTTTACTTGCTAACACACCAAGCATTTGGCTACGCTTCTGGCTACTTCACGCTTCATTTCATGCCACCAGTAATGTTGTCACGGATCTTTGTACATCTTTATACCACCAGAGTGTACTAAGTATGGGGAACTGTGAGCTTCTTTCATCAACTCTTCCCGAATAAGACCTTGTAGTACACACAATCTGCTTACGTATCTCAAAGACCCGTCTTCATAGATGATGAAGTATGTTCTAAGTCCACTTTCTACTTGTTCTTTGATCTTTTGCAACTTGGCATCACTTTCTTGAGCAGCTTTGATCTGATTGAAAATTGTAGACTGAACTTGTAAATTCATCAAACTTGAAGCGTTACCTGGCATGATCACTTCTATCTCCATCTGATGCAAATCTTGTTGTAGTTTCCACTGTGCGGTGAGATTCATTGATAGTGGTTGGCGACTAAGTGCATCAGGTACTACATTTACCTTCCCTGGATGATATTGTAGGTTGATGTCGAAGTCCGCCATAAGTTCTAACCATCTTCTCTGCCGCATATTCAACTCTTTCTGAGTAAACACATACTTCAGACTTTTGTGGTCTGTATAGATATCTACCCATTCTCCAAGAAGATAATGACATAAAATCTTGAGTGCAAAGATAACGGCAGCCAACTTCAGATCATGCGTCGGATAGTTGCGCTTATGAACTTTCAGTTGTCTTGATGCATAAGCTACAATTTTACCGTGCTGGTGTAGAACACATTCTAATCCCTTACCGGATGCATCGCAATACACTACGAAACCTCCAGATTTGTCCGGTATTATGAGAATAGGCGATGTTGTCAATCTTGACTTGAGTTCTACGAAAGCTTGATCGCATGCTTCTGAACACATGAATTCTTCATCATTACGTGTAAACTTGGTCAAGGGTGTTGCAATCTTCGAAAACCCTTCAATAAATCTTCGGTGGTATCCTGCCAATCCCAAGAAACTTCGAATGTCTTTCACTGTCTTCGGTGTCGGCCATTCGCTTACTGCTGATAGTTTAGCTAGATCCACAGAGATTCTTCCACATGAAAAGATAGTCCGAGAAATTCGACTTGTTCTAGCCAAAACTCGCACTTGCTTTACTTGGCATAGAGTTGTTGCTGTCGCAAATTCTCCAGGACAATTCATAAATGTTCAGCGTGCTCTTTCCGATTCTTAGAATACACCAGGATGTCATCGATGAATATGACAACGAACCTATCTAGGTACTCTCGAAAAACTTGATTCATCAGATTCATGAATATGGCCGGTGCATTGGTCACTCCAAATGGCATCATGAGAAACTCATAATGTTCATAGCGAGTCCTGAATGCCGTCTTCGGAATATCAGACTCTTTGACCTTCATCTAATGATAACCCGAATGAAGATCTAATTTGGAGAAAACGCAAGACCCATTTAGCTGATCGAACATATTGTCGATTCGTGGTAGTGGATAATTATTCTTTATCGTGACTTCGTTCAAAGCTCTAAAATCAATGCACGTTATGTATGAACCTTCTTTCACAAGAAACACTGGAGATCCCAAACTTGAAGTACTTGGACGAATCCATCCTTTCTGCAAAAGTTCATCCAGCTGAGTACGGGCCTCCTTCAAACTTTCAGGACTTAATCGGTATGGTGCTTTGATCACCGGTTGAGCTCCAGGTACCAAATCAATTCCAAATTCAAGAGACCGATCATGAGGCCAACCTGATATGTCTTCAGGAAATACATCATCGAACTCTCGAACTACCTCTGGCTTGTCTTCTTCCGCCTGTAAAGTTGCAATCACTGCCTTCTTCGGTTTTGCTTTGTATGTGCTAGGCTCTAGGGTACGGTCTCCACTTTTGAAATAAAATACCGGATGATCTGGTATCTCAAACACTATCCTCCTTTGACGACAGTCGATGGTAGCATAGAAAGTTCCTAGCCAATCCATACCCAAAACTACATCGAAGTTCGGTATGTCCAGCACCTTGAAGTCAGCATAGAATTCTCTGCGGCAGAGGACCATTGGAAACAGGTCGTATCCCATCGTTGCCTTTAAAACGCCATTCCCTGAACTGACATTTCAGCTGGATACGAGTGGTTTGACTGGAATCGCATGAGTTCGGACTAACCGTTGCGACATAAAGCAATGAGATGCTCCAGTATCGAAGAGGGCTAGTGCAGGTAGTGAGGCTACTAAGATTGTACCTAAGTTGTGTGGAATATGTTTAGGTATAGGATAAGATATTTGATATGTATAAGGATTGGAAGAAAGCTTGAAAGAAAAGAGTTACCAGTGATGACTTGGCCAGTGGTTTCAGCTTCTTCCACAGTCAATGTGAAAGCCTGTCGCCTAGGTACGTTCCTCCTTGCGGGAGGTGCATTCCTCTGTCCGTTTCTCTGTCCCTGAGGTACGTTCCTTTATGCTTGATGGAACTGATGAGGAGGAGGTGCAGTAGGTCCACGAGGAGGTGGAGCTGGGATAGCTGTTGGGGTAAAAATTTACACCCCGGTTGACCAAGTCAAAATCAAAGTCAACCCCAAGCCAAGTGGGCCCATGCCCGGGTCGAGCCCGAACATGAAGCGGCCGGCCTCCCCCCATGCCAAGATAAAAATTTTGTAATAAATAATTTTGTTGTATTTCTTTTATTTTATTTTCGGATAAATGTAAGAAAAATAGGCATAAAGCCAAATTTTTGTAAAACCCATGGCTATGTGCAAAAAGAAATGGCACATGAGCCATGGGATAGGCAAAATGCCATTTTGTGAAGCCCAAGGGGCTATGTGTAAAATGTATGGCCTATAAAGGCAAGGATAATGAAATATCCCAACAACAACTTTTTTCTCTCTCCAAAAAAAAGTTTCAGATCTGAGATCTTTCTTCCTTCTTCAAGGTTCCAAAACCTTCTTCTTTCTTTTGAATTAAATCAAGAGTTCTACTCTCCTTTTTATAAAACAAATTAGTTTTTCACCACAAAACCCATCAAGGGGAACTCAGATCTTCCATTAGATCTCAAAAAGGAGTGATTTTTAAAATCCCATATCTCTTGATCTTCAAGATCCAGCTAACAGAGGAGGAAGAAGAAGAACCCCTTTCACTAAACCCTAAAAAAAAACACTCAGGAGTCCAACTCCTCTTTGATTTCTCATCAGAGAAATCTTTTTAGGCTAAAAGCCTCTTTTTCTCGCCGGCGCTCAAGCGCAGAGCGTCCACGTGGCGCGCTTGCGCTCCAGCGCAAGCGCTCGAGCGCAAGTCGCCCTCGTTCCGACACGTGGTGCTCTTGCGCTCAAGCACAAGCGCCCGAGCGCAAGTCACCCTGGTGTCGACACATGGCGCGCTTGCGCTCCAGCGCAAGTCGCCCTCGTGCCGACACGTGGCGCTCTTGCGCTCAAGCGCAAGCGCTCGAGCGCAAGTCGCCCTCGTGCCGACACGTGGCGCGCTTGCGCTCCAGCACTCTGCGCTCGAGCGCAAAGCGCCCACGTGCCGACACGTGGCGCGCTCGCGCTTAAGCGTCTAGGCGCTGGCCCCATGCATCCTTTGGATGTCTTTTTCCCCTTTACTTATATATACATGTATATATATACATATATATACAAATGTACACATACACATACTCCGCGACACTGTCCCCCGTAAAAAACTCTGCGTGGCTCCCGATATATTCAAACCCCCTCTCCAAAACAACACACACGCACATTGCACATTGAGTTCGCATGACCAGTTTAACCCGTTAATCGGAGGTTCCCTCGCCCCAAAGGCGAGGGGTAATTAACGGCAGCTTAGTCCGCGGCTGCCGGAGATTCGGATCCCCACAATCATTAAACTCCAGCCTACCCTAGGCAGGGGGAATCTGTAGTACGCCTGACAAGCGTGCGCGTATTCCCATCTCAATGGGGTGATGAAAAACACCCTACAGATTCTGGCACGCCCGGTGGGACTAATCTCTCCTCCCATATTTCGGGTTAAGCGTTCATGCGAACTCAATCAATATACATATCGATTGCCTATACTGAAATAATGTTTTCTTTTCGTGCAGCAATCAACTTTCGACGACAATGTCTCCCAAGACGAACTCAGCTTCCAACGTGACCCCGATTCCGTACGTGGTCAAGATCAACGCTCGTGTGGTTCTCCCCGCGAGCCTCAGTCGACAGTGGAAGGAATCGCCCCGCCAATTTGGTTCCGTCATCATCTACCCTGCCGGGAGCGCTCATCTGGCGGAGATCCCAGCGGAACAGGTGGCCAAGCCGGTCTCAAGGGGTAAGAGGCCGAATGTCGTGATCGCCAAGGCACCACAACCGAAACTTAAGACGGTGTCTGAACGACTCCCTGGCGCTCTAGCTGGGGGCAAGAACTTCGGTACAAAGGGCAACATCAAATGTTGCGGACGAGCTCAGGCGATGACTCCAACAAATGCACAATCGAGCATATCTCCAAGGCCCTCCATCGACCGGAATGCGGCGTCTTCCCAAAGAGCCAAAGTCTGCCAGATGCTTAGGACAGAAAAGTTAAGGCAGAAGCGGCTCAGGTATCGAGCCAACAAAAGGGCCAAGGCTTCGGCTAAATGGAACCGTGTGAAGTTCCAAGTGCAGGGTTGTCCCGCGACGACGGCTGAGTCGGACGTAAGAATCAACAATTCCTTCGAGCCTCTGAAGTGGGTTCAGAAAAATGCCATGACCGCCAGAATCAAGAAGACAGCGGTCCGAACAGTGCCACAAAGAGACGTGTCCCAGCCCCAACAGAAAAAGTATTACACGGTCTCATCAAGAGTCTATCAAGCACTCTGTGCCGCACGAAAGCAGCGGGAAAAACCCAGAAAAGATGCACCAGCACCATTTAAGAACCTGGTTAGGCCAGCCGCCTTCAATCGACTACCAGCTACCGAAACAAGGGGGTCAAGACAGCGATCCATGAAATCAGCTGCCAATGATAGAAAGACGTCCGGATATACCATCCATACGGTCTATATGGCGGGCGGGCGCCCTAGCGACAACCTTCGCAGCAAAAGCAAGGACGGGGCCACCACATCCCAAGCCCAATCTAGCCTGAATGTGATTGCCGCCGCCCAAGAACAGCCGCCCCCGCTAGATGAAGAAAACCCTCTCGATGAGGATGATAGGAAGAAAGACCCCTCGGTCCATGCAGAGTCAAGCTCGGACAACGAGGAAGAGCCGACTTTCCGCCCCAGGACTGCGGAGCAAGAGCTACTTCAAGAGCTTCGAAAACAACTCAGGAGTAAAGATAAAGAGATGGCCAAGCTCTATTCGAAGATTGACGACTTAACGAACGTGGTGATGCAGCTTACGGCTCAAATTGCTCGAGCGCCTCCAATCAGGCACAAGCCGCTACTAATCAGCCGGGTGATGACAATCCGAGGCAACCATGCCGGTTCCTTTGGGACCGAGACTGGTCGAGCCACATGAAAGCCAGCCACACTCCGCTTCTGGGGACGCCTTGGCCCCAGATAGCACTATCCCGCTAACACAGGACCGGATAATGGATTTGGTCACCAGCAAGGTTAAAACATTGGTGGCCGAAGCTGAAGCTCAGAAAGAAATCGGCAGTAGTGGGCGGCCATATCCCGCGCAGTACGATCTGATTGAGTTCCCGAGCGGCTACATCATTCCTAAGTTCGGAAGATTTGATGGAACGGGGAATGCAAATCAGCACGTTGCCCACTTCAAAGCATCGTGCGGAAATACAGGGGGCAATGACCCGCTCCTTCTTCATCAATTTATCAACAGGCTGACCGGTGTCGCTTTCGACTGGTACGCGAGCATACCAGACGGGTCTGTCATTATCTTTGCCCAAATGGAGTCTCTGTTCCGGCAAAGATTCATGAGCGTCAGTGATAAAATCTCCATTGCCGACCTTGTGAGGACCAAGCCGGGGAAGAATGAAAGCAACACTGACTTTATCGCCCGATGGCAAAATCTCACGGTCAAGTGCGAACCGCCGCTGGAGCAGGACCAGTCCGTCAGCCTTCTTATTGGGAACCTCAGCAATTGGATGGTCCCATTCTTGTGTACAGCGGGCCTCAAGACATTTCAGGAGCTAACCAAGAAAGTCCAGATGCTGGAACGCTCGAAGCAAGAGTCCCCGCCGGACTCTCAGAGAGACAAAACCTGGAAAAGCAAGCGGGACGACAACCGTAGAAGTGGGAGTTCCAGCAGTACCAATGTCTTCAATGCGTCCGAAAATGAAGAAAAGCGAAGGGCGGGCGAATCCAAAACCAACCGGTCTCGAAAGCCATTGCTGGGAGGAGATGGGCCTTCCCTAGAGGAGAAGAAGAACAAGGTTTACTCTTTCAGAAGGGACAAGGTCCATAAGATATTTAAAGATTCCTTGAACAACGGCCTACAATTGCCGGAGTCGAAAAGACCCCAAGAAGCAAAAATGACCGACAATCCTCTGTATTTCCCGTACCACCGAGTAGTGAGCCATGCGATCGAGGATTGCTATATCTTCAAAGACTGGATCGAGAAGCAGTACAGGGCTGGAGAGATCGAGCTGTTCAAAAGCGTGTTGGTGAACAATCAAGTTGCAACCGCCAACTTTATACAGACAAAAATTGAAGCCTTCTGGGAGCAAACAGCCGAACCCGCTACCCTGAGAAATGAGGCCGACTCGCCGCAGCCTCCATGGAGTACGCACATATCTAATAAGACGAAGAAGATGATAAATCTACTTCGGAAAGAACCCAGGATGGAATGGGAAGAACAAAAGAAGCATACCAGTCCAGTTGCCAATGCGGCTCCATCAGGCTCAAAATCCAAGAAGCTCAAGAAGAAGAAAAGTGCAGCTCGGCGCGAAAAAGAGTCTGCAGGGAGATCGACCATTCAAAAATATATCGATTCCCTTGAAGAATATGAACAAAAGGAAAGAACATTGATTCAATTGAATGAGTTCTTCCCTGTACAAGAGGCTGAAATTCTGGAGGAGTTAGAAGAAGACTCCAATGAAGAGATCCCAGTAGTGACCTGCTACGCCATCCATCTTGGCAGCGACTCCGAGGATGATCTCTGTTTTCCGGAAGAGGACGAGGAGCTCACCACAAAGGCCAATCAAATCCAGCTCAGAAGTGGCAGGGCTCTACCGCAAAATCAGGGCAACGCCCCAAAAGGGAAGGAAAAACAAGTCGCTAATGAAGAAGATGGCAGAGAACCGGCCGATGAAAACATAAGTCCTTCCTCGGTGGACTATAATGTTTTGGCACATCTCCGGAATCTTCCATCTCTCCTGAGCATCTACGACGCCCTGGTCCTATCTAAGGAGCTTAGAGATGTTCTCATTCACGCTCTACAAAACCCCGAGCGGTATCAGGCTCACTTTGCGGAAATTAATATGAAAGAAGCCCAGCACGCTTTGCATGCCGCCGCAGTCACATTTAAGGATGAAGATTTGCTACTGGGAACGGCAGAGCATAATCGGCCGCTTTACGTGACCGGATACAGCGACGGAGATAGAATTAATCGCATATTGATTGATCCGGGGTCCTCAGTGAACATCATGAATTTGCGAACTCTGAAGAGTTTGTCAATGGACGTCCGACACCTGTCAAGGGAAAGGATTGTCATTCAAGGCTTCAACCAAAATTGTCAGCAAGTTCTGGGGTCCATAGCTCTGCCAATCAAATTCGGGGATCTGCAAACTGAAGCTAAGATATACGTGATCGACGCCGACACGTCTTATAAGATTCTCTTAGGGCGGCCGTGGCTCCACGATTACGGCATCATTCCGTCAACTCTCCATCAATGCATGAAGTATACTAAAAATGGCGAAGAAAGACGCATTGAAGGAGACATCCAGCCGTTCGGTGTGCATGAAGTCCGATATGAAGATTCTCGGTACTTTATGAACCACCAAAATGCTAAGCCACAACTGACTGAGGATAGACCGGCCCCAAGACTCAAAAGCAAATCTGCTCCGGCTGTCTCTTTCAAAAGCAAAAATACCCAAGTGCGCCCGCATTTCGGCAGCGACACTGATGAGTCCGATGCTGGAAGCCCGTCCTTCCGTAAAACTCGCCCTCGTTTCGGCAGTGATACGGACGAATCTGTTACTGAAAGCCCGTCTAGCAGCAAAGTTCGCCCTCATCTTGGCAGTGACACTGAAGAGTCAGAAGAAGAGGACCTGCCGTGCAACAGCTGTGCAGATCGGCCCCCCGTGCAGCAAGCGAAACTACGAGAGACCTTCGAAGTCGCAGAAGGGTCCCTGGCCATCACAAGGGTGCCGGAACGGATGTGCAAAGAGCTTGACGCATTGTCAGTCTCTACCGTGGACCAGCTGGAAACCTTTTACGTGCCCGGGAGGAAAAATGGACAGAAGGGCATCCTGTTTTACAGGTCAAACCCCGTTGTGCACCCGGACGACCTTTCTGTCGTGTGCCTTCCCTATGAGAGAGGCATAAGAGCCGTCCTCAATCCCAGATACTATGCGACCGAGATGCGGGAATACTTTAAGAAGTGTGGATGCCGGTTATATCAAACGAAGTCCGAAGCAAAGTTTTACGAAGGGCTATGGTATCCGCCCCAGGTCCGAGCACTCATCGATGGACGAATTCCAAATAGACGGGGCATAGGCTATATTCAACCTGATTCCAAAGCGTGCTACATGATCCATGTTGGTGAGGCCGGCGAAAGATCAAATGATGATGACGAGATAGCCGAGCCAGAAGAAGCTCCTCAAGAACTCGAAGATGGCGGACAAGCAACCTTTGATGAGCTAACCGAGATTGACTTAGGAACGTCCGATAATCCAAGGCCGACCTACATCAGCTCACTCTTGTCGGAGGAAATGAAAGAGCGGATAATTGCCTTGCTGCGTGAGTTCGTCGACTGCTTCGCGTGGACGTACAAAGAAATGCATGGCCTTTCCCCTGAGGTAGCCGTGCATAAGCTGGCTATATCTCCTGATGCTAAGCCAGTCAAACAAGCTCCTCGAAGAATGAGAAGGGAGTTGGAAGAAAAGGTCATTGAGGAAACCAAGAAACTCATCGATGCCGGCTTCATCAGGGAAGAGAAATATGCAGACTGGATCGCATGCATAGTCCCAGTGAAGAAGAAAAATGGGCAGATCCAAATCTGTGTCGATTTCAGGGACCTCAATAAGGCATGTCCTAAGGATGACTTCCCGCTACCGGTCATGGAAATGATGGTCGATGACACCTCAAATTACGAACTGTTCACCTTTATGGACGGCTCGTCTGGATATAATCAGATCAAGATGTCGCCTGAGGATGAGAAGCACACAGCATTTCGAACCCCGATCGGAATATATTGCTACAAGGTAATGCCATTCGGACTGAAGAATGCAGGTGCTACATATCAAAGGGCGATGACTAATATCTTTGATGACCTAATCCATAAAGTCTTCGAATGTTATGTTGATGATCTGGTCGTCAAGACTAAAGCCAAGGCCGATCATATCCAAGATCTCAGGACCGTTCTCACCAGACTGAGGGAATACGATCTGAAGATGAATCCTCTGAAGTGCGCTTTTGGCGTGTCATCGGGAAGATTCCTGGGCTTCATAGTCCGACATCGAGGGATCGAAGTTGACCCATCAAAGATAAAGGCCATCATGGAGATGCCCCCTACGAAGAGTCTGACGCAGCTAAGATCTTTTCAAGGCAAGCTTGCTTACATACGGAGGTTTATCTCAAATTTATCGGGGAGATGTAGGCCCTTTTCAAAGCTCATGAAGAAAGGAGCTCCTTTTATTTGGGATGCCGAATGTCAAGCAGCGTTCGAAAGCATCAAACAATACTTGTTTCACCCTCCAGTGCTGGCCGCTCCCATTCCAAATAAACCGCCGATTCTCTACACTGCCGCGCTGGACGAGTCACTCGGTGCGCTCCTTGCCCAGAATAACGAGGAGGGAAAAAAAATGCCCACTACTACCTCAGTCGAACTCTAGTCGGGGCGGAACACAACTACTCCCCAATTGAAAAGCAATGCCCGGCTCTGATATTTGCTGTGAAGAAGCTGAGGCACTATCTGCTCGCTCATCGGGTTATGCTGATCTCCAAGGTCGACCCGCTCAAACACTTGATGACCAGAGCGAGCCTAGCCGGCAGAATGGCAAGATGGGCTGTCATGCTACTTGAGTTTGACATAGTTTATACCCCTCAGAAAGCAGTAAAAGGGCAAGCTATTGCAGACTTTCTCGCCGCTCATCCCATACCAGAAGAGTCGCCGCTAAACTGTGAGTTACCCGATGAACAAGTGCTGCACCTCGAGGAAGATGAGCCATGTTGGGAGCTCTACTTCGATGGAGCCTCGTCAATAAGGACCGCCAGTAAATCAAGCGTCCCGGAGATAAAAGTAGGGATAGGATTGGTGTTCATCACACCATCAATGGGAACCCTACGGCGTTCTTTTGCTCTCACCGAGCCTCGGACAAACAATGAAGCTGAGTATGAAGCTCTGATAGCTGGTTTGGAGCTTGCCGTAGAAATGGAAATCCGTCGGCTACGAGTCTACGGTGACTCCCAGCTTGTCGTCAACCAAGTAAGCGGCGACTATAAGATATACAAACCCGAGTTAGCTCGGTACAGAGGTCGAGTGGTGGAACTCATGAAACGGTTCACTCATATTGAACTAACGAGAGTCCCTACAGCGTTGAACGGAAAGGCTGATGTACTCGCTCGCTTGGCCAAGGAGCTGGCTGATCCTGACATGGACGAAATTCTGATCACAGTCAGGAGCCGGCAAATTCTACCCCCAGTCTCTCTACGAGAAGAGGAAAGCGCGGAACAGAAGAGCAGTCCTGCAGAAGAAGCTTCGATCATCCAAGACGAGCCCGATTGGAGAGAACCCTTCATAAAGTACCTCCGATACGACAAGCTGCCCGAAGAAAAATCTGCGAGGATTCAGCTGAAGAAAAGAGCTCTCCGATACGTGTTTGTAAATGACACGTTATACCGCAGGTCATACGACCAACTCTGGCTCAGGTGTCTGTCATTGGCCGAAGCCCAAAAGGTCATGAAAGATGTCCACTCGGGCGTTTGCGGTGCTCACCAATCTGGCCCCAAGACGCGGCTTCAAATCAAACGGCTTGGGTATTACTGGCCCACCATGATACGGGATTGCGGAGAGCATGCAAAGAAATGTTATATCTGCCAAATTCACGGTGATTTTATTCACAAGCATCCCAATCCATTACATCCTACGGTGGCGTCGTGGCCTTTCGAAGTCTGGGGCACCGACATTGTTGGCCCAATTAATCCTCCGTCATCTAAAGGCCACCGGTTCATACTGGCCGCGACAGACTACTTCTCCAGATGGGCTGAAGCTGTCTCACTAAAAGAAGTCAAGACAAAAGATATTCTGACATTCTTCCAGCATAATATCCTATACCGCTTCGGTACACCAAGAAGAATCATTTCTGACAACGGGCCTTCTTTCAAGAGCTTCAATGTCTCGAGGTTCGCTACTCAGCACAAGATAGACTGGAGATATTCCTCCATCTATAATCCAAGAGCCAATGGGCTAGCCGAAGCCTTCAATAAGACTCTATGCAAGCTCCTGAGGAAAAATGCTTCAGCCAACAAGAGAGACTGGAATCTCAAGCTTCACGAGGCATTGTGGGCATATCGTACCACGCACCGTACTCCAACTCAGTCCACTCCATACTCATTGCTCTTCGGAGTGGAGGCGGTCCTCTCCCTCGAAGTCGAAGTTCCAAGCTTAAGAATGTCCATTCAGCATGAGTTGACGGAGGAGGAAAACGTGCTCTTTCGACTTGAAGAACTCGATGCCCTCGAAGAAAAGAGGCTCGCGGTGCAGCAAAATCTGGAGCTATACCGAGCCCAAATGTCACGGGCCTATGACAAGATAACCCGTCTCCGCGCTTTCAAGAAAGGTGAGTTGGTGTTGGTTCTCAAAAGACCGATCGTCCCCAATCGACATGCCAAGGGAAAATTCGAGCCGAACTGGGAAGGACCATACGTCATCGAGAAAGTGTTCGACGGAGGATCCTACCAACTAATAAGTGCCGAGGGAGAAAGGCCCATGCCATCCATCAATGGCCGATATCTTAAGAAATACTACACGTGAATGCTCTAAGTCGCAGGCGAATTGAGCACATCAGCCCTACGGTCTGGATCATACATCCTGCAAAACCATATACAATCCACGGGCATAAATGACCCCCATCTCTCCCAAATCCTGCCGGTGAGACTACTTTTAAAGTCCCACCAGCGGTAAAAAAAAAGAAGAAAAAATAAATAAATAAATAATAAAAGAAATAAAAAATAAATAAATAAACGGTATGTCCACAAGCAAAATGGGCACAGATGAAAACCCGAAAGGGCCCCGTGAGTAAGAACAGCAGGACTGCCGGCGAGTCTGTGAAAACCCGAAAGGGGCGCAAACTCGTGAAGAGAGATGAAATACACTCGCAAAGTCCTCTCGACCTTGTGAGGAGAAAACCCCTGCGTGAGATCCTTACGACTCACAAAGGAGCAACACACTTAGGAATCCTCACGATCCCTAAGGAGAAAATACACCTGCGGGATCCTTACGACTCGTAGGAAGAAAATGCTTTTATGGGATCCTCACGGCCCATAAAATTGAAAAGCCTTAGGTGATAGGGACCCAAACCTGTCTCCTAAGCCATCGTTCCCCAACGGGCAACGGCAAATGATGATTCGCTCCTGGCATTTCGCTTCAGTGTTAGCGGTGCTGATGCCGACCAAAAACCCAAATCCCAAGTCCTCCCGAGGCAAATGATGAGTTGCTCCTGGTATTATTCCAGTGCAGCAATGCTGATGCCAAACAAGATCCAAATTCCAAGTCCCCAAACGGCGAATGATGAGTCGCTCCTGGTACCATATTCCAGTGCAGCGATGCAGACGCCAACCAAAATCCAATTTCTCAAAATTCTCCCAGCCCTACGGTTGGTCCCCAAGTTGACTACCGTATACAATCCACGGGCTCAAATAATTCTCGTCATACCCATGCCCCACCACAATTACCAGTTACGCGGCTGGTCTCCGCCTTTGGAATTATGCTCCATTGAGAAGACCCACTCATGTGTCCTCACGATACATGAGGAGAACAAACCTTTGTGGGATCCTTATGACTTATAAAGGAAAAACACACTTAGGAGTCCTCACGACTCTTAAGGAGAAAATACAACTGCGGGATCCTTACGACTCGTAGGGAGGAAATGCTTTTATGGGACCCTCACGGCCCATAAAATTGAAAAGCCTTAGGCGATAGGGATCTAAACCTGTCTCCTAAGCCATCGCTCCCCAATCCCCAAATGGCGAATGATGAGTCGCTCCTGGTACCATATTCCAGTGCAGCGATGCAGACGCTAACCAAATTCCAAATCCCATACCCCAACGGCGAATGATGAGTCGCTCCTGGTACCATATTCCAGTGCAGCGATGTAGACGCCGACAAAGTCCCGAAATTTTTCCGGCCCTACGGTCTGGATCATACATGTAACATCTTCAAAAATATAAAATATTAATTTTGGGAATTTTTATAATTTAATATTATTTTATTGATTATTTTAATATTAAATCTATTTTTAAATGCAAATAAATAGGAAAAATGTTAGAAAAATTATGAAAAATTATGGAAAATTCTAAAATAAGATAAATTAGTGAATTATGACATTTTTAAGTTGTTGTGATCATTTTGACACTAATATAGTGCTAATCGCGATTAAAATCGCTAATCGGGTTTTTTGGTAATTTTGTGCAAAACTTGCACATATCACATTTTCTACACTTGTACACTTTTCTTGCCATGGTTTTGTTTTGGGAGCACTATTGATGTGAGAAGCATGGGATTAGGAAAAAGGAAAAGAAAAGAATAGGGAAAAGTAGGTAATGATGAGAGAGAGGGGCAAGGTCAACCCCACCTTTTGAAACCATGCTTCCATCATTCCTTCACCCTCATTTCTCTCCCTCTCCCACCAATTTCTGCTGCTGCTCTTGCCACTCATCCCCCCCCTCTTCAAACCCTAGATCCATCAAGAAAACTATCTCAAAACCCTAAACTCCTTTCACAAATATTAGTCCCCATCTCATCCTCTACAAGATGAACCGACCAAAGTGGGATTTTGATGAACTTGGGAAGTTGGTGCTGCCTATGGAGGAGCAAGAGAGGTATGACTCTTTCTTTAGTTTAGTTTCGGCTCGATGTCTTGTTTTTGTGTTGTTTTGGAGACTTGGATAACCTGCTGTGACCCCGAGCCCATACTGGTAAAATAAATAGTACTAGAATGTTGTGCAGGTAGCCCTAATAGACCACCCAAAACCCCACACCATACCCACCTGATTTGGCCGGCGGCCAATGAAGGGATGGCCGGCGACGCCGGCCCAATAGGGAAGTTAGGGTTTGGTTTCTTGGTAGGAGTTGTCTGGCGATATTTGGAGTAGTTTGGTCCTATTGAATTTGTGAATACTTACTGTTAATAGAATCTGGGAGCTGTAATGAGTTTTGCTTGGACTTGGTGATGTGATTCCTGACCTGAACTATATACGTGAGCTATAGCATGAACTCAGGGACTTGACCATATCAGTTTTGTGACTTTCAGTGTGCCTTTGAGGGATCTGGGATATACTGGGGCATTTCTAGATAAAAGTAGTAATACCATTACCCTAATTAGACACCCAGGAGGCCACCCTAGGAAATTGAGCACCCAACTCCATGAGTGGGCCGGCGAGGCCGGGATTTTGGATGATGTGGCCGGCCACTCTGTGGTGAAATCTTCCCATGTTGCTTCTGTACCTCATATACACCCTGCATAGTACCCTGGACCTGTTGATTTGATCCAGTTTTGCCTGAGATGAAATCTGGGACATATATCCTAAGTTGCTGTTTTGGGATTCATATTTCCGTATTCCGTATTTGTGATTCTGAAATTGGATTTGTGTTTTGCCTCGACTATTTGTCGTTTATACGACGATATAGAGGATTTATTGATGGTTTTGAAGGCATGCCATAGGTTCTCACCTATAGGCCCCTTATCGTATCGTTTTGGGTTTTATGCGCCGTTTTAGATTGGATTTGGTTTTAATGCGCATATACGATATTTTGATGTGTAGGTACCCAGGGAGACTTCGGGACGACAAGCAAATGCATGGTGATGTCCGCAAATGATGATGCAAGGTGAGTAGATTATATCTACGGGGGAAAGTCGGGTGGATGGCGTATAGCACCCCCGCAGTCCTTAGATAGATTATTATGCAGTTTATTGTGATTATAGGTGTACTACGGATAGTTTAGGGTTAGCAGTGACTAGTGTAGTCATAGTCGCGAACCCTAGGATAGAATTACACCTATACACATACCCTTGTTTATCACTTATACTTGCACTGTGTTTGATCATATGGGATGACTTTGGAGATGAGTTGATGATGTGGGCTTGGTGCCCTGGGATCGGTGATTTGATACGATTCATATGTGGGATATGACTTGTGATTCTTGCGGGCTTGGGATGTGTGTTTACCCCCGCATGCATACCTTACCGATGTTACCGTTGTACTAGAGATAGAGTAGTACATCCAGACCTTATGATCTGATAATGGTGATATTTGTTATATGATGAGACAGTGAGATATTGACCTGTACCCAGTTTTTGGGAATGCCGTACGATGAGTTACCGTACGAGCCGATATTGATGATAGATCCGCACTCATAGCTAGAGGATATCTTACGATATGACATTGAGGCGGGATCACTGACTATATATCTACATGTATACTTGACTCAGTTTTAGGTGGTTTCCACACCTACCCCTCCTGATTGACAGGATACTTAGATGTAGTTGCATAGTAGATACTTCATTGTGATGTTGATTACTAGATTTCCGCATTTTCATACTATTCGCATTGCTGGCATATGTTCATTACCATGTTATTATCATGCTGTTAGGACACCAGCACCATTATCGATGATGCGTATGTTCACGTACACTATTTGCCGGCTCACACACTTCATCATCGATAATTGCCATGTCACTACACAGTAGTACTATTACATTCGTGATATGATGCTTCCTTCGACATATGCGCATTCCTATTCCATGTTGCATGATTTCCGATATGATTACTATCTTTACTTGTCGCATATATCATGGATTGATTTCATAGTACATCGCATTGGATTTGCTGCTTGATGTTGGATTTTCATGTGATTTCTGGTTTTGAGGACCGGGGGATTATTTAAGAAAAGATGTTCTATTATGAAAAACCCGGTACCTCGTGATATGATATTTCGGTGCGTCCACCACGCGTTTTCTCGGTGCTGAGACGTGTGCTTGAAACCCGATTCGAGGAGGTGATGTACCGTTTGCGGGTTCGTGGTGGGCCCGGTATGGTTCCCCTCGGCGAGATGATCGATGGGTTATGCCGATTGAGCCTGGAGGCGGGCGAGTACCTACCGGTGATTTTACCTGAGCTCGGCGGATATCCGGGGGATACCGCCTGGAGCCGAGAGATGGGCATACTGCTGGGGCCGACGGGCCGATATCCGCAGACGGAGCCTAGAGATGGACATGGGTTGACTCATACTGCCGGGGCCGAGGGCCGATATCCGCAGACGGAGCCCCATACGGATGAGGATTTACGTGTCGGTGTTTGGCACGGGTTTCATGATGAGTTTTCCATGATTTTGGTTATATCCTCACATTGCATACATGATGCTTACTGTCAGTGGGTGACAGGTGGACGGGTTCCACATATATACAGACTTGGTTCATATACAGACTGGATTTACACTTATCTTACACCAATATTAGTGGTATGGGACGCTAATATATGTGTATTGATATTATTGATATTTCCTCATTGATACTTCATGCAGACATACTTTACACTGATGACATATTGTTACCTGAGTACCTGGCACTATATACATGATTAGATGTTACCTTGCCACCTTATTACACTCAGATGTACTCTTGTGGATATTTTACTGATCGTTGACTTAGGATTATGTCTTGCATTCGATTTATCCTTGTAGATGTTTCTATTCACGAGTTGGCAACTCACCCCCGTTGTGCCACAGTTCTTGCAGGTTTTGCCGTACAGGTTCTATTGCGGCATTTCTGGCACACTACCTTCTTACGGGTGATTTGCTTTTGGTAGGTGGATTCTTTTGCATCAAGAATCCCCATTTGTACTTATTTATTTATTGTATCTAGAAATGTCCATCAACCAAAACTTGTATATTCTTTCAGAGCTTTCTTTGGATTTGATCCTCGCCACTTGGCGTTGTATATTATTATATCATTGTGTGGTTGTGACCGTCGATTGACGAAGAGCTAGCTCCCGCTTGGGGATGCCTTTATCATGTTATATCTTGTTATTATCGTTTTACCCCATTCGGGGCCAGTTTTACAAAGGAAACTCTGCCGAAATTTCTAGAAAAGACTGTACCGTTTTTAAAACTCACATTCGGCTTAGTTATTTAAAAACCTTGATTGCAAACCTGTATTTCTTCACTTCTTTAAACCAGTTTTCTTTATTTATTCTTCAAAATGGTTTTAGATTTCTGGGCTTTTGGCTTACTTGGATCAGATGGAGTCCTATAGGCTTCATATGGTTCAAGTGCCAGTCACGTGCTCTTTCGGGTCGTGACAATACAACCTGCAAAACCGTATACAATCCACGGGCGTAAAACAATCCCAATTTCTCCCAAATTCTCTCGGGGTAAATGATGAGTTGCTCCTGGCATTATTCCAGTGCAGCAATGCAGATGCCAAACAAAAACCAAAATCCCAAAATCCTCTCCATGACAGATGATGATTAGCTCCCGGTACCATATTCCAGTATAGCGATGCCGATGTCAACCCAAATCAAAATCAACAAGTCTACCCCTGACATTGCAAGAAGCGGAGCAAGTCAAGTCTACCCCTGACATTGCAAGAAGCAGAGCAAGTCAAATCAAGCATCGACCGTCCACGTCGCTAAAAGGGCAGCACCGACCGTCCAAGTCGCTAAAATGGCAGCATCGACCGTCCAAGTCGTTAAAATGGCAGCACCGACCGTCCACGTCGCTAAAAGGGCGGCATTGACCGTCCACGTCGCAAAAAGGGCAGAACCGACCGTCCAAGTCGCAAAAAGGGCAGCATCTACCGTCCAAGTCGGAAAAAGGGCAGAACCGACCGTCCACGTCGCTAAAATGGCAGCATCGACCGTCCACGTCTCAAAAAGGGCAGAACCGACCGTCCAAGTCGCAAAAAGGGCAGCATCGACCGTCCAAGTCGCAAAAAGGGCAGAACCGACCGTCCACGTCGCTAAAATGGCAGCATCGACCGTCCACGTCGTAAAAAGGGCAGAACCGACCGCCCAAGTCACTAAAATGGCAGCATCGACCGTCCAAGTCGCAAAAAGGGCAGCGCAGGATTCCTACAAAGCGGGAACCAGATCACTCCGGCCAGGGAAAACGTCTATCATAGACACTCTGTCTCGGAGACATGTCAAGCAACGACCGTCCATGTCGTAAAAAGGGCAGTGCCAGCTTCCCAAAAAGCGGGAACCAAATCAAGTTGCCTCCACGTGAAAGAAGATCCATCAATTTCATGCACACGACCCATATATGTGGTGTGCATTTATTGATGGGGGGCAATTTGTTGGGGTAAAAATTTACACCCCGGTTGACCAAGTCAAAATCAAAGTCAACCCCAAGCCAAGTGGGCCCATGCCCGGGTCGAGCCCGAAAATGAAGCGGCCGGCCTCCCCCCATGCCAAGATAAAAATTTTGTAATAAATAATTTTGTTGTATTTCTTTTATTTTATTTTCGGATAAATGTAAGAAAAATAGGCATAAATCCAAATTTTTGGCATGCCGATATATTCAAACCCCCCTCCAAAACTCTGCGTGGCTCCCGATATATTCAAACCCCCCCTCCAAAACAACACACACGCACATTGCACATTGAGTTCGCATGACCAGTTTAACCCGTTAATCGGAGGTTCCCTCGCCCCAAAGGCGAGAGGTAATTAACGGCAGCTTAGTCCGCGGCTGCCGGAAATTCGGATCCCCACAATCATTAAACTCCAGCCTACCCTAGGCAGGGGGAATCTGTAGTACGCCTGACAAGCGTGCGCGTATTCCCATCTCAATGGGGTGATGAAAAACACCCTACAATAGCAAGACGTGGTGCAGGTGCTTGGATAGCTGGCCGATGTGGATAGATGGTTACTGGTCTGGGTGCAGTATTCTGATTGAGTCTGTGCGGACAAGACCCAATATCATGTATGGATGAGCCACAGACTAAACATAGGTGATTAGCATGCCTGCAATCCTTCGCCAGGTGTCCATTTCTTTTGCAGTAGGAACAAAAATCTGGACTGGGCCGGTTGAATGGTACTCCCGGTCTCCTGGGTACAAACGGTGGCCTAGAAGAGGCTCCTCCTGCTATATGAGTAGCAGGGCGTTTCATACCGGCAGATTGAAGTCTGCCCTTCTTCTTCACTACTGTCTCGTATCGACGGGCAGCCTCCAAAGCTAAGTCGTGAGTTGGGAAATTTCCTGTAGCTAGAGCAGCTTGGATTTCCTGGTCCAACCCTTACTGAAATCTTCTGGCCCTAATCTCAGCAGTCGGTATGAGATATGCCGCGAATCTGTTACGGTCTTGTGTTAGCTGTGTAGTATGTGATTATAGAAATTCGAATATTTAAGACATATATTACATGCTCAACATGGTGAATTCAGCATCATACTCATCCACAGATTTGGTCCACATCGAACCTTGTTGAAAGTGGATGAATTGCTGCTCCATGTCGAATCGGGCAGTCTCGGGGAAATATTTCGCGTCGAACATCTCTCGAAAAATCCTCCATTTGATCGGCTGTGCAAGACGGCTTTCTTCCATCTTCCACTATACTCGGGCATTATCGGTAAGTTGCAACTTCGCAACCCTTACCCAAGCAATGTCTGGCACTTGTGCTGCCGCCAAATCGTCTTCGATCGACTGAGCCCATTCTTCAGCTTCCAAGGGGCTCTCTTTCCCAGAAAATTGCTTCGGATGCAGTGCCCGGAAGTGCTTCACTCCAGGTGCTTTCGCTTCTGGACGGTTCATGAGTATAGCAGTCTGCTGCTGCTGTCCCTCCAAGAGCCTCTTTATTGCCTCAAGCAGTGTCGTCTGCTCGTTGATCAGAGCTATAATGGTAGGCGTAAGTGGTAAAAGAGGTGGTGTGGTGTTTCCATTGGCGTCCGTGCTCGTATTGTTCGGGGAATCCATAACCTTGAAAGAAAAATAGGGTTAGGATAGATTCAAGGAATAGAAAATGTAAAGAATGTTTTAGTTGCTGATTCTTTTGATATATTGCTTAAGTTTTCATGCAGAACTGACCTGCATGGGCCACCAACAAAACCTGTCACGTCCCGCTTCCCGGTATACGAATAACGAGATGCGACGAGGCACGCGACGTATTTACTTAGAAGTAAACACGTTAAGCGTAAATAAGCAATATAATATAAATGTACACACGAATGACATGAGATATAAATGAACATCAACTTTTTATTTATTAAACATTCTTTACAATATAATTGGAAAGTAAATACAATACGGAAAGCAATGCCTAAACAATGGCAAGGACTGAAAGTAAAAGTATATACAAGTAAACTAAAGCTCGGGGTTCTCAATAAACTGCTCTAAATCTTCTGAGCTGGGCTCTAACTCCATAGAGTCGGATCTTCCTGACAACATTCCAAAGAAAGAATAGAAAAAAATGTTGTCAGCGAACAATCGCTCAGTAAGTCCCAAAAGATAAAGAAATAGAATAGACATATAAGAGAATATAACTGGTATATGTATGTTTGTTATGTTAACGTAGTTGTTTATAGCTTGATACAGAATGTGCCATTGTATACGAGAGGAGTCCAACTTACCCCATGGACTATGGTATATGCAGTACAAGGCCCCGTCAAAACCCACGGGACAACGGCAACGGATATTCAGGTTAAGTGTATTAAAGTGACCTTCTCATGCCACTTTTAACACATTCCGTACCAGTCCACCCCTTTAAAAAATCTGCAATGTTTGTTGTGTTGTTTTATAGATTTAAGACTTTCCGAAACCATGATATTAATTGCTCATGTAAACGGATAAGGATGTAAACGGATAGTCACGTAATCAAGTCAATATATATCCATGGTTCGGTCAGTTCAAGTCATGTTGACATCTAATAGTATTCAGTATATGTGGATTCATATTGTATTGAAGTTATATTTGGATTGTATTCATGTATGGATTGTATTCAAATTAGACTGAGACTCCGTCCGAGTCAGACATTTAAACAGAATTGGATTCCTTAATTAGGTTTTGGAGTTATCGGTAACTGCTGCACATGTACGGCAGGATTTATGACTTTTTCCAAGCCAATTTCCATTGATACCCCCGTTTTAGTTTTCTACCTTAAATAAGCAAACACACACTTTCTCCGGCTCCCTGAGGCTTAAGAGAATTGGTCTCGCTTAAACCTATATTTACTAGGATCCTTATTGTAAATTAATAAACTTGAGGGGTTTTATGAAAAATAGTTTTGATATAATTTCAAAATAAACCTAAAGTATTTATTAGTCGTATTTAGGGTTTTCATGAATGTAATTTTTAAATGTGAAGTATTTTAATGATTATAAACCTAGATTGAATAGTATATGGTATTTTAGTGTAAATTGGAATTGTATGGATTTGTGATGGTATATTCATGAAATTTGTGATTATTTTGTTTAGAAAACATGAAATTTATTATATGTATTTAAAATAGATAATTTTATAATATTATAAATAATTATAGAAAAATAAATTTATTTATTAAATAGAAATCACGTTTTCTTAAAAATTGTAATAAAAATTCCATCGAGATCGGATGCTCCGTAAGGAGGTCTGTATCTCGCTCTACTAGTACCAAGGATATGCAATAACCCACACCATCCAGATTGGGTTCCTAAAAATGGGTTGTAGAGGCTTAATTGCAAGGAATTTAATTTAAAACAATCTTAAATAATACGGTTTTATTAGTTTAAGGTATTTTATTGTAAAATTGTATTTATCCCACAAAACACTGTTCCAAAAGCCATCGTGGTATGTCATGATGAGTGTTATGATGGGATAGGTCATTACCTCATGAGTTTTCTGAAGGTAATATGAGCAAGTATGATGAAAGATATCGAATAGAAAGTTTGTGATATTTAACCGTAAAAGTGAAATACAAATTGCATAACATGTTATTTTGAATTGAAACTTGTTCTAAATATTTGTTTATGATTACTAAACAAGATGTATCAATATAGGTGTTTGGTTATTAAGAAAATTTATGTTTTTAACCAAATTAGAATCGGAAGTCGAATTAACTCCACTTCCGATGAGTTTTGAGAAGAGGACTTTTTAGAATAGGAAAAGAGGAGAAGAGAGGGGAGGAGACTTACTGGATGAAATGAAAGAGATGAGGTATAGGAACAATTTGAGGGTTTCGTGGAGTCGCGGTGTCGCCGGAATTGTCCCAAATTGTCGCTAGAACTTGACCTTGGGCTAACTCCACTTGTACACTTCCTTGACTTGGAAAAATTTGAGAATTTTTGATAATGGATTTCAGAATGAAGAGGAATAGGTATGGTGTGGTATTTATAGGATAGAATTAGGGTTTAGAGAATTAAAATGAGAATTAAAAATGCATTAAATATTGGATTAAAAGCTCATTTTCAATTCTCTGTTTAATTTCAGGAAAAACAAACAAAACTAGGATAGTAGGGGGGCTAAGGGGTTTAAGGTAAAAATTTAGAGGCATTTGCGATGGGGGTCCGGCGGTGTCGGCCCAAAAGCAAATCTTGCCGGCCATGCAAAAGGTGTGGGGCTCTGGATTTTGGCCATGTGTTGAGGTCGTTTCATATATCATTCAGCACATGTCTGATTTAATCTGACTTTTCATTTTACGTGTATTGCACGTGTAAAATTTTGGGCTTCCAAAATGTTTAAACGAAAAAATCATTAAAAAATATATGCGGCTGATGGGATTCGAACACAGGGGCTACGTTATAGCAGTGCAAGACTCTACCAATGAGCTACAAGTGCTTTCTTTCTATTCTTAAACAAATTAAATACTTATAGCATATTCAGGTTTGGAAATACTCCATTTAGTACTTTAACTTTACACAAATTTATGTACATTAAAAACAGAGTCGTTACAAGGTTTTGATTTCTTACCGGTCTGAGGCCTTGGATTGTTTCAAACTCTATATCAGCGAAGTAGAAAATCAATTGAGCAAAAACATTAAAACTTTGTGCACAAATCATGATAAAGAATATCTGTCGGATTAGTTTAGGGACCTGTGTAAAGGGAAAGGGGTCGTCAGACAGTTGACGATACCCTACACTCCGCAATAAAATGGTGTTGCAGAGAGACGAAATAGGAAGTTGCTAGTGTAGAGTGTTTTCGTCACCCCATTGAGATGGGAAATACGCGCCGCTTGTCAGGCGCATTACAAATTCCCCCTGCCTAAAGTAGGCCGGGGTTTATTAATTGTGGGGATCTGAATTTTCGGCAGCCGCGGACTAAGCAGTCATTAATTACTCCCTCACCTTTGAAGCGAAGGAATCTTCGATTGACGGGTCAACTAGTCATGTGAACTCAATGTGCAGTGTGCGTATGTGTGTCTTGAGGGGTTTTGGGTATATCAGGGGCCTCACTGAGTTTACGGGGGTCCCGCTACCCAGATAGCAGGCTGGGAGTCAAGTGGCGAGCAGCCCCCTTGCGGGGTGCGGGGCAACACTCCGTTAGAAATTTTTTCTAGCGGGGAACATGTTTTGAGTGTGGAGTATATATAAAAAAAATGGTAGATAACGTCCTAAGGATGTATAGGCGTTGGGCGTCTGCAGAAAGAAGGGGCTTAGCACCGGAATGAGTAGTTGAACTCTCGAAAAGGATTTTTATCTATGGAGTTAAACGCTAAAAGATTTTGAGTAGAGTTAAACTCCTAAAATTGATTTTTTATTTATGGAGTTAAACTCCAAAAGATTTTGAATAGAGTTAAACTCTTAAAAGATTTTTATTTATAGAGTTAAACTGCAAAAGATCTAGACAAATGGAGTTGAACTCCCAGAAATCTTTGGAGATGATCAAAGGGGACCCCTTTCTTCTTCCCTTTAGCTCTGAATCTTTTTTTTGAGCCTTAGATCTTCCCGAAGTGAAGTTTTTGGAGATAGGTCTCCTTCTTGCTCCTTCCTGTTGGCTGGATCTTGAAGAAAAGAGGGAGACTTAAAAAATCTTCCCTTTTGGAGATTTGATGGAAGATCCGAGCTCCCCTTCAAGGGTTTTATAGTAAAAAACTATTTTTTTTTGGAAAAAAAGAGTTAAACACTTAATTTAATTCAAAAAAGGGGGGAAAAGGTTTAGAATCTTGAGAAAGGAGATGGAGGCACAGAAATCCCAGATTTTGAGGGGAATAAATTATTATTATTCATTTCATTATCATATTGCCTTATATAGGCTTACAAATATACATATAGCCTTTTGGGCTCTACAAAATGACATTTTTCCCATCCCATACCTCATTTCTTTTCCCCATAAGCCATGGGCTTTACAAAAATTTGGCTTTATACCCATTTTTTTACATTTATTCATAAAAATTATATCAAAATTATTTATTACATAATTTTTAATTTGGCATGGGAGAGGCCGGCCTCGGGTCTCGACTTGAGCATGGGCCCACCTGACCTGGGTTTGGGCCCGCTTACTTGGGGTTGATTTTGACTTTGACTTGGTCAACCGAGGTGTAATTTTTGACCCCAACAAAGTGCCTCCCATCAATAAATGCACACCGCATATATGAGTTTTATGCATGAAATTGATGGATTTTGTTCCTAAAAAATTTGACTTTGAGGTGGAGCGTCATTCTGAGGGTGGAGCATCTTTTCGGAAGTATGATTCCAAGAGTCGGAGTGTCATTCTGATTTGCGGAGCATAATTCCAGGGTCGGAGCATCATTCCGAAAAGCGGAGCATAATTCCGGCAGTCAGAGCATCATTCCGATATGCGGAGCATAATTCCATGGGCGGAGCATCATTCCAAAGAGCGGAGTATAATTCCAGGGAAGAGGATATATTCTGAGATGAAGCATAGTTTCGACGTAGGGTTCTGGGGCGAAGCATGATTTCGACACGGGACAGGTGTATTCTGAGAAGAAGCTTAATTCCGGCGCAGGGCAGGCATTCTGAACGAAACGTAGTCCCGATGCAGAAGTTGATTCCGAGTCGAAGCATAATTCCGATAGGGAAGGTAGATACTCCAGGGCGAAGCATAATTCCGACACAGGGCACATTCTGAGACGAAACATGATTCCGATACAGAGATTGTTAGTTGACTTGATTCCGAGGTGAAGCTTGATTCCGATGGGGAAGTCGTTGGTTGACATGATTTCTAGGCGGAGCATAATTCCGACAGGGAAGGCAGATACTCCAAAACGAAGCATGATTTTCGATACAGGGTACATTCTGAGACGAAACATGATTCCGACGCAAAGCTTATTGGTTGACCTGATTCCGAGGTGGAGCTTGATTCCAACGGGAAGGTCGTTGGTTGACTTGATTCCAAGGCGAAAAATAATTCCGACGGGAAGGTCGTTGGTTGACTTGATTCCGAGACGGAGCATAATTCCGACGGGGAGATCGTTGGTTGAATTGATTTGATTTGAGAGTTTCTTATCCGTCCAGCGGGGCTTTTGAGCCTGGGACTTGGAATTTGGGTTTTTGTTCGGCGTCAGCATCGCTACACTGGAATATGGTACCAGGAAAGAATCATCATTTGCTGTGGAGAACATCGAATTTGGGTTGGTATCAGCATCACTACACTGGAATATGGTACCAGAAGCGCCATGAGATGATTTTCCTCTTTCCCAGTTTAACGACTTAGGGGTCGTCTTTTCCCATTTTAACGACTTAGAGGTCGTTTGTTCCCATTTTAACGATTTAGAGGTCATCTGTTCCTAGTTTAACGACCTAAGGGTCATCTGTTCCCAGTTTAATGACTTAGGGGTTATTTTTCCCATTTTAACGACTTAGACGTCATTTGTTCCCAGTTTAACGACTTCGGGGTCTACTGGATCAAAAGTTTGGAATTTTGGGATTGGGGTCAGCATCAGCGTTGCTAACACTGGAGCACAAGTGCCAGGAGCAATTCATCATTTGCCTTTACATGTTGGGGAGCGATAGCTTAAGAGATAGGTTTAGATCCTTATAAGCTTAGGCTTTTCAATTTTATGAGCCGTAAGGGTCCCATAAAAGCATTTTCTCCCCACGAGCCGAAAGGATCTCGTAGGTGTATATTCTCCTTAGGAGTCATGGGGACCCCCAAGTGTGTTTTTCCTTTGTGATTCGTAAGAATCCCACGAAGGTGCTTTTTTACGAGTCGAGAGGATCTCGTAAGTTTTGTTCTCCTCGTGTATTGTGAGAACACATGAGTGAGTCTTCCCAAATGGAGCATAATTCTAAGGGCGGAGACCGGCCGCGGAGCTGGTGATTGCGGTGGGGTATGGGTGTGATGAAGATTATTTGAGCCCGTGGATTGTATACGGTAACCAATTTGGAGACTGGCCGTATGGCTGAGCGAATTTAGGGGATTTAGAAATTTGTTGGTGTCTGCATCGCTAACACTGGATTGGTACCAGGAGCGACTCATTATTCGCCGTTTGAAGATTTGGATTTTGGTTGGCGTCTGCATCGCTGCACTGGAATATGGTACCAAGAGCGACACATCATTCACCATTTGAGAATTTGGATTTTGGTTGGCGTCTTCATCGCTGCACTGGAATATGGTACCAAGAGCGACTCATCATTCGCCATTTGGGGATTTGGATTTTGGTTGGCGTCTGCATCGCTGCACTAGAATATGGCACCAGGAGCAACTTATCATTCACCGTTTGGAGGTTTTTTTTTTACCGCGATTGCTCTATCGTTTCAGCTTTTCTTATCACGAAGGTCGCGATTGTCTTATCATTTCGGCTATTTATTCGCGATTGCCATATCATTTCGGCTTTATTTTCATCTTTATTTTACTCGCTAATTTTTATTGCGAGTTGCTCCATTGCCAAATTCAGAAGGCATCAACCATGCTAAATTCAAATTTTCCGGTGCCGAGAAACCCTAAACTAGATCGATTACTAGAGGTAAGGCGAAAGAACATGCAAGTTAACAACTTAACTACAAGTGAAAGTGACTACAACCTTTGTAGATCCGGTCCTCCACTTCTAAAGCTCCATGATGACGTCCCTCCGCTGCGATCATCGGAATCCCGGACTCTAGCGATGGTTTCGTCGGAGAAATGATCGGGCTAGGTCGTTGACTTCGATGCCGAAGATGATCTACGTCGAGGCGACTCAAACTCAAACTCCATCTTCACTAGGTTATGAAACTTGTGAAGAAAACATCCTATACAACATGGCAAGTGGTAGAGGATGAAGAAATAGGAAGTGGGTTCACTTTGGATTTGGATTTCTCACTTGATTTCAACATTTGGAATTTTCTAGCAAGGTTTTCTTTTCTTCATGAAGAAGAAGAAGAAAAGAATAGAAAAAGAATTGTGTGAAAAGAATAATCAAGTGAAGTTATCATCTTGCAACCATGGGTGAGATTAACCTTTGTAGAGACTAAACTCAAGTTTAAGTTAAAGGTTAGGTTAAGGAAAATCTTATGTAAAACAAAATGGTGAACTTTCTCAAAGATGCTTGAAAGTTTCATGAAGCTTCAAGCAAAGACAAAGTAAGCCACCATTTTATTTTACATAAATCAAATAAATTAAATAAAAAACTAAACCTTTAACCTAAACATGGTATAATCCATACACACACCCAAGTTTGCATGTATCATCAAACATGATACAAACTAGTGCACAAAAATATATCACATATACAACTTGTGCACATCAAGTGAGAAAATCAATCTTAAGTGAAAAAATACTAGTTAATGTAAAGTAATATATCAAATATATAATTATACATTAAATCATTAAATCAACACTTGATTTAATGATCCGGTCATACTGCATATAACCGACTAATATCAAGTGTATCAATATATCGAATCAACACTTGATTCGGTAACCCGGCTATATCACATATAACCGACTGATGATACAAATCGCAAGAATAGAATACAGTATCACATACTGGTATTATTCTTGGTCCCGCACATATCTCATATGCGCTCCTATTTCGTTTCGCTTGAGCCAGGAAACCTCTGTGTAGGACTCTAAAGACTCTTCAATACGCCGGCAGTAGGTGATGATCATATCAAACACCCACAAGCCGCAAGCGGTCTGCTAAACGTAATGGCCACCCGGGTATTGAGCGATCAGAAGATCAACGAGCAAGCCCGCTCAAACTCCTATGAATCCAACCAGTAACACTTACCGTACAGTCTGGTCTGTTCGTCTGATATGTCGCATATCTCGCCTAAGGGTGGTAAACGTCAGACCCCAATAACTCGATAAGTCGTGTCGATATGAGGCTCATAACGGGTCGAGAAACTACTGGTAACACTTACCAGTAAATCCCTAAAGCAACCTTGGCCAAGGACTTCCTGTTATAGCCAATCGAGCACAGCGTAACATCAACTCCCTATACCGGGAGAGACGAAACCCCTCCTATCGCTCATTGCCTCCATGTGATTCAGGACTGTACCCAAAAGCCACCTTTTTGCACGCCCTCTTGGACGTGGTATGATAGAAATCAAAGCACAGTGGGAATCACACAAAACTCTATGACGATCTCGGGTCTACAGACTAACCTGTACCAATGTCACCAGAGAACTGCCATCTGACGTAAGGTATAATACCATCTGGGATTTCTCGGCGAGTCCGTCCAGTGTACCCAGTCTCCACTGAGCACCCATATATCATCTCTGATGTCAAACACCAATGGATATGGGATCATCCATCGCCCATCTATATGGGTCGAGAACCTACACGCTAGTCTACTCTGGTATATCGATGCCCGTCTCGATACACCCACGACTAGGGACCTTGAAGGATGTACTTATGGACTACCATGTCCCCACTAGTATGATCCGCATCATAGTCCAGGTAGTCAAGTACACATCCTAAGGGCTTTACCAATATGTAACAGAGAGACAATCAGTGTGCACGTTAAGGTAAAGAGTAACCAGATAGCATACTATCATATCGAGCAAGAAAGTCATCCCTATATATGTCCAAGCATCCACTACAATATACATCCTATGTATAGTAATGGCCTCTAGGGCATACATATAACTAACAATCTCCCACTTGCACTAGGGCCATCTGATAGCAGTGGTTGTAGTATCTCATACTCAACCATCCCATAAAAGTCTCTCTCTGGGAAAAGGCCTTTGTGGGTGGATCCGCCGTGTTTTCCTCTGAGTCTTCTCTCTGAACCTCGATCCCCCTGGAGATCAACTATCTCCATGATTAGGTGATGCCGCCTCAAAATATGTCTGAATCACTGATGGGACAGGCATTCCTAGGCATAAGCCACAACTCCATTGTCTCACAATGGTAGGAACGAAGTTCATTTCATGAACTAATATACACCCAGACTTCCTCTTTGGTAGTATCTTTGGTAACGATGTATCTTGCCTTTAATCGTCTAGTATGCCATGGTATCTAGCTTGGAACTCTTCCAATATACCGTCCCTTTACTAAGGGTAAAGACAATGCTTGCGACTGACATTCAGTCGTCCTTATCACCCTGGAACCTTTCCAGTGATTCTCCCCAGGATCAATTGATACCATCTCACTACAACTAGTGAGTATCCTAACATCCAATTAGATCTATCTCATAGATCCAAAACCCAGGATTTAGTAGGTATCACTTTGATCCTATATGGAGAATCCTAGTGATAAGCGGAGATTGACCGAGCGTAGCCTAGGAAACTCCTTCCCTATCAAGAGTATGTCATCCACGTACTCTACGAGGATCACCACCACATTCCTTACTATCTTTTTGTATATACAAGGTCATCTACCATTTTGATGATGTCAAACACTTTGACTAACACATCAAAACAGATTTTCCAACTCCGCGATGCCTGCTTTATCACATAAAACATCTTGCACACGTTTCCGCCGCTCCCACTGTCTACGAAGCCCTCTGACGTGTACTTATAGACTCTGCTTCTAAATCATTATTTAGAAAAGCAGTCATGACACCCAACCGCCCGATATCGTAGTCATGGTATGTAGCCGTGGTAAGTAGGATCTGGATGGACTTAAGCATAGTTACTTAGAAAAGGTTTCATTATAATCCATACCTGGTCAATGATGCAAACCTTTAACAAGTCTAGCTTTGAAAGTCTTAACTTTTTCATATACACCAAGTAATCTTCTCAGGATATACTTGCTCCTGAAGGGGATTTAACCCTTCAGATAAAGCAACCAAAGTCCATACTTTGTTGGTGTATAAGGATTCCATCTCAGATCGCTAAGCATCCAGCCATTCTTATAGAGTCTCACTCCTGATGGCCAACTCGAAACTAGTTGGGCCATCATCTCATGATGCAATCCTCGCTCCCACTGTCATAGAGAAACCAAAGTATCTCTCAGGTGGGTGAGGAACCCTGATAGATCGGCGGAGAGGCTGAGGTTCGTTGGTGGCTATTGAATCCTTTGGTTCTACCAAATCATCAGCTGCAGTTTGTATAGCTGGAAATGTTTCCAGTTCCACCGCATGACCAATAATTTCTTCACAAGAAATTCCCTTTCACAAAGGTGGCATGCTGAAAAATAAAACATTTTTGTTCCTCGGTTAGGTAGACGATATTCCCTTGCGTATGCTTGGGATATCCAACAAACTTCTACAGTACTGACTTTGCCTCGAGCTTGTCCGGATTTTGCCTTTTAGACATAGGCCGGACAACCCCAAATCTTAACTGACTTAAGAGATGGGCTCTTCCCTTTCCATATCTCATATGAAATGGTAGGCATCTGATTTGATCGGAACCCTATTCAATAGGTATGCAACTTCATAAGTGCATAACTCCCTAAAAGGAAATAGGAAACTCAGTAGTACTCATCATAGAGCACACCATATCACATAGGGTGCTATTGCTCCACCCTGATATACCATCGTGCTATGGTGTATACGGAGGAGTAATGCTGAGAGAGAATCTTATTCTTAGAATAGTCCAGGAATCCCATGCTCAAGTATTCTCCTCCTTGATCACATCAAAGGACATAATACTTATACCCGTTTTTGGTTTTCTACTTCTAAATTATATTCTGTGAATATCTCAAAAGCTTCGGACTTGTGTTTCAACATGAACATATGTCTGAATCTCGAGAGATTATCAAAGAATGTAATGAAGTACAAAAAACCGGTCTTAGCATGTGTAGACAGGGGACCCTCATACATCAATATGTATCATTCCAAGAGTTCACTAACTCTTTCTCTGTTTCCTATAAACAGAGCTATGGTCATCTTATCTCTGTGACATGACTGGCAAGTTTCACAAGATGTAAATTCAAACTAATTTAAATATGCATCTAAATGTAACTTCGGCCAGTCGGGTCGCATTGATATGACCTAGTCTACAACGCCTCAAGAAGGATTCGTTCATTTCTGAACTCTTCCTCTTATGTGTGTTCCGTATACTAAGAACTGTAGTTTGATTTAGAACGTTAATACTTTTAGATAACATGCCTGAACCGATCAACTCTTGATTTAGGAAATGTTCAAAACATTATCCAACAATACAAAATTATATCCTTCTTTATCTAAATAAAGAGACTGATATGAATTTGTATATCAGGTTCGGTATCTAATAACATTTGTTCAGAATCAATGTATTCTGGTAATACAGGGTGACAGTAACCAACAGACTTGGCTGCAACACTTGCACCATTTTCTGTCTCATGAAACTTATCCCCCGTTCTCAGTTCTCTACCTATCTGTAGCCCATGTAACAGATTATATACGCGGGATCCTAATCCGGTATCACATACCCAGGGCGTAAAGGATACTGAGATAGAGTTCTCTGTAATGAACACACCCAAAGATGATGCATCAACATGCACTTTCTTCGTTTGGGCGGCACGAGAAATCTGGTATTCCCCAATTTCCTGCTCTGTCTTATAACAATTATAAGTTGGAGCGGGACCAACGTTCCCCAGCTCAGTATAACAAGCGGGTTCGGTCAATATATCCATTTTATTATCTTGATTAGGCGTGATATGGTCGCTAACTGGAGAGAGAAAGAAGAAAATACTCTGCGTGCGCTCTTGCAAGATCAGATTGGTTATTATTTTATCTAATCATGATGGCTCCCACTGTTTTTATCAAATCTTCCTTCAAACCCTAAAAGGAAAGACTAGATGGGATTAATTACACGCTACAAGTTCGCAAATCTTTCAGCCAGGCCAGTGTCGGTACTTTGAGGGAGGTTCCCCGTGCTATCGCACAGACCTAATTAAAGTAAACCTCATTTTCCCAGAGGCATAACCCCGTTGCCACCTTTCTAGACACCTACTTGATCGGCTAATTGTAATGTGTAAAACTCTCCCAGGAGTAACAATTACTCGCAGTGGGTATCGAGATCCAACTATCTCATAGAAGGTATGCAATCTCATTGCAAATTTCAACACTTGAAATTCCCGATAATTTTTGCCCCGAACGATCTATGACCTTGACAAGGTCAACAAACCATAGACCGTAAGTCAAGTTTAACCCGTCATTTCTTAATTGAATCAAACCCACCCGCACGACCCTTGACAAGGTCAACAAGGCCGTACGACTACCCTAAAACAATCTGCATCATATGCATAAGCAGATAAATACGAGTCAGCTACCGCACACTGCGCCTTGACAAGGTCAACAAACGCAGCACGAATACTAAGCAGGACTTATCTGAAATGACGGAGGGCTACGACAGGTTTTTCTGAAAACCTATTGCGTAATGAACTTGATATCGTTGTAGAATCAAATGATTTTGAAATGGAGTGTTTTTTAGGATTTTCTAGTTTTGCTAAAGGGGTCACTCCCGGTGAAGGGATCGTCGGCCCTTTCCTCATCGAATAAGGTGCTGGATATATCATATATACCGCTGTGTAAAGCAAGATCTATAGGAGCAATCAAAAGACAAACCGAGGGTTGTAGTATCTGCCAGTTATTGCTAAAGGGGTCACTCCCGGTTAAGGGATCTCGGCCCTTTCCTTATCGAATAAGGTGCATGATGTTCTACAAGGAACACCGCGATGCAAAGCAAGAACTGTAGCTACCTGTTTTTGAAAATTCGATTCCACAATATCTTTTAGGTTTCTTTTATTTCATTAATCATATTAATGAATTCCCATCATTTAAATCACCTAAACATCACAGATAAATACGACGTACACTTATGCCATCCGCATTCGCCTCGATGTCCCCTCGTGCACTGTTAGGTTAGGTAACTAACGGCAGAGCGGAGCAGGGCTAGCGCGGGTGTAAAACATAAGTAACGTCTATATAATATATCGTATATACTATATACAGTATCTATCACAACATATCAAATGATCACATCATAGATATCGCAGCAGAAGAAACATATGAAACATTGGATATACTAGGACGTCCGTGTTTTCAACACGAGCCTGTATAAAACACGGATTCCACGGTCGCGATGAATATCCAAACCCACACCCCTAGATCCCTACGAGAGCGGCAAGCAACCCTACCAATTCTAGAGTTAGGAGACCCGGACTCGACTCCTCGAGTTGGTCTCCCACTGGACTCTAGAACTCGGTTACTTGTGCTCTCCTCCTTGAGTCTATCCTAGTGCGGAAAAATAAATAATATACAAATTGTGACAGCAACCTCAACCCGGAAGTGTCCCAATAAAAGAATATTCCATACAATAAATTTTACATGAATGAAAATAAAAACTCCCATCTCACATAAAACACCCGGCTATTCAAAACGCGATGATCCAATATAACATATCCAGCAACACATAACATCACATGTCATCAACGTAAGTAAATGTGCGCATCCCAATTGTCGTTGACATATAGCAACGAAACCGGCGATATCACATATTACACTTACGGTCACAGAAAAAAAAGTGTAAAACTATAACAGTTGAAATCCGCAACCCCTTTAGACATCGCATGCCTAACCAAATGAATTCCTTAGACATCGCATGCCTAACAATTATAAACCCCGCATTTTAGTCTCATTATCGAAAACTCTTTTCAATATCAAGTCCGGCAATTCAGCAAGATTCCCGACATCCTGATCGAATGCTCGTCGCAGACTTTAATAGACGGCCGCACCCCCGGTTGCCGTCGACGAAGTGCACCAAGGCGAAACACCGCTACCGCGAGCACCCGAACGGATGCTTTCGGCGACGGGGTTCTCCTACAGTCACTTGGTCGGGGCTATGGGGCGTGGTTGTCTATTAAGTTTACCCGGCGAGTATCCGCGTACGCAACGTGATTGCGACGGACTTTTGATCACATCAAAATTCCATGGCAACCGATCAAGTGAGACTAAAGTGCTAGATTTATAACATTCATTCAGTTATCTCATAACTACTTTTGGATTCCAAATATTGTATCACATTCCAGATAAATAAACAATATTAAACTTTCCGATCGAATAATCAAACACCCAAGTTTTCCCGAAAAGCTCAACACATGAAATAAGTTTAAAAACATCCACTTCATGCCACAGTACCAACGGTCCAGCCGTAGAAGGGTCAAGCCAACGCCTCACATATGGCACGCCGTACTGCCCCAAACCCTATGGTTCAAAGGGCAGTTCAAGACGGTCACATAATCGAGTTAAGGTTTGTTGTCTTCTAAAGGGTCCATTGCGTTACTTGCACTACTTAGAATGTTCTTAAACTACGGAAAAATCCAACACGTGGAAATTTCCCGGCAGGGGAAAAAATGGGTATTTATATCCGGTCGAACTTTTTAAGAGTTTCTAAAATATCCTGAAAAACATAAACGAAGTTAAATTATCCGATCGAATTAACGAGTCCCCAATAAAACCCTAGAAAACACAACACTTGAGTGGAATTAAAAAATTCCCAGAAAAAAATGACAAGAAAGGACCTAAGAATAAATATGTGAAGTTTGAGGGACTAATTCACAATTTGGGACGCGGAACCGCCGCCAAACACTTGTTTCGGCCGCGGTTCCGCGGTCAAATTTTCGAGTTAGGGGTCCGTACTTCACAGTAATTCTTATATTTTCCTGCTTAATTTTCTGAGCATTTTTAATTCACAAAAATCCACAGTTTGAAAAAATGTACAGAGAAGGGTTTTGATCGGGGTTTCGGGGTTCGATCGGATCTCTAACTTCGTCTACACTTCGCCTAAAGCTCTATCTAGGTTCTGATACCACTGTAGGGTTACTAGGCACACTCAAGAGCTTCTAGAAGGCATCAACAATGCCAAATTCAAATTTTCCGGTGCCGAGAAACCCTAAACTAGATCGATTACTAGAGGTAAGGCGAAAGAACATGCAAGTTAACAACTTAACTACAAGTGAAAGTGACTACAATCTTTGTAGATCCGGTCCTCCACTTCTAAAGCTCCGTGATGACGTCCCTCCGCTGCGATCATCGGAATCCCGGACTCTGGCGATGGTTTCGTCGGAGAAATGATCGGGCTAGGTCGTTGACTTCGATGCCGAAGATGATCTACGTCGAGGCGACTCAAACTCAAACTCCATCTTCACTAGGTCATGAAACTTGTGAAGAAAACACCCTATACAACATGGCAAGTGGTAGAGGATGAAGTAATAGGAAGTAGGTTCACTTTGGATTTGGAATTCTCACTTGATTTCAACACTTGGAATTTTCTAGCAAGGTTTTCTTTTCTTCATGAAGAAGAAGAAGAAAAGAATGGAAAAAGAATTGTGTGAAAAGAATAATCAAGTGAAGTTATCATCTTGCAACCATGGGTGGGATTAACCTTTGTAGAGACCAAACTCAAGTTTAAGTTAAAGGTTAGGTTAAGGGAAATCTTATGTAAAACAAAATGGTGGACTTTGTCAAAGATGCTTGAAAGTTTCATGAAGCTTCAAGCAAAGACAAAGTAAGCCACCATTTTATTTTACATAAATTAAATAAAAAAACCTAAACCTTTAACCTAAACATGGTATAATCCATACACACACCCAAGTTTGCATGTATCATCAAACATGATACAAACTAGTGCACAAAAATATATCACATATACAACTTGTGCACATCAAGTGAGAAAATCAATCTTAAGTGAACAAATACTAGTTAATGTAAAGTAATATATCAAATATATAATTATACATTAAATCATTAAATCAACACTTGATTTAATGATCCGGTCATACTGCATATAACCGACTAATACCAAGTGTATCAATATATCGAATCAACACTTGATTCGGTAACCCGGCTATATCACATATAACCGACTGATGATACAAATCGCGAGAATAGAATACAGTATCACATACTGGTATTATTCTCGGTCCCGCACATATCTCATATGCGCTCCTATTTCGTTTCGCTTGAGCCAGGAAACCTCTGTATAGGACTCTAAAGACTCGTCAATACGCCGACAGTAGGTGATGATCATATCAAACACCCACAAGCCGCAAGCGGTCTGCTAAACGTAACGGCCACCTGGGTATTAAGCGATCAGAAGATCAACGAGCAAGCCCGCTCAAACTCCTGAGAATCCAACCAATAACACTTACCGTACAGTCCGGTCTGTTCGTCTGATATGTCGCATATCTCGCCTAGGGTTGGTAAACGTCAGACCCCAATAACTCGATAAGTCGTGTCGATATGAGGCTCATAACGGGTCGAGAAACTACTGGTAACACTTACCAGTAAATCCCTAAAGCATCCTTGGCCAAGGACTTCCTGTTATAGCCAATCGAGCACAGCGCAACATCAACTCCCTATACCGGGAGAGACGAAACCCCTCCTATCGCTCATTGCCTCCATGTGATTCGGGACTGTACCCAAAAGCCATCTTTTTGCATGCCCTCTTAGACGTGGTATGATGGAAATCAAAACACAGTGGGAATCACACAAGACTCTATGACGATCCCGGGTCTACAGACTAACCTGTACCAGTGTCGCCAGAGAACTGCCATCTGACGTAAGGTATAATACCATCTGGGAGTTCTCGGAGAGTCCGTCCAGTGTACCCAGTCTCCACTGAGCACCCGTATATCATCTCTGATGTCAAACACCAATGGATATGGAATCATCCATCGCCCATCTATATGGGTCGAGAAGCTACACGCTAGTCTACTCTGGTATATCGATACCCCGTCTCGATACATTCACGACTAGGGACCTTGAAGGATGTACTTATGGACTACCATGTCCCCACTAGTATGATCCGCATCATAGTCCAGGTAGTCAAGTACACATCCTAAGGGCTTTACCAACATGTAACAGAGAGACAATCAGTGTGCACGTTAAGGTAAAGAGTAACCAGATAGCATACTATCATATCGAGCAAGAAAGTCATCCCTATATATGTTCAAGCATCCACTACAATATACATCCTATGTATAGTAATGGCCTCTAGGGCATACATATAACTAACAGGGGGCCTCGCAGAGTTTACAGGGGTCCTGCACGTAGGTGTTAGGCACCTCACTCCCAATGTGCAGTGTGCAGTGTGCGTTAGAAAAATTTTTCTGGCGGGGGATGTGTTTTGAGTGTGGAATATATATAAAAAACAGTAAGCAACGTCCTAAGGACGTATGGGCACAGGGCGCTCGTGCCTCACACATCCGGCGCGTGGGCGCTGGCCACGCCTGCAGAAAGAAGGGGCTTAGCCCCGGAATGAGGACTTGAACTCCCGAAAAGGATTTTTATCTATGGAGTTAAACTCCAAAAGATTTTGAGTGGAGTTAAACTACCAAAAATGATTTTTTATTTTTGGAGTTAAACTCCAAAAGATTATGAATAGAGTTAAACTCCTAAAAGGATTTTATTTATGGAGTTAAACTCCAAAAGATCTTGATAAATGGAGTTGAACTCCTAGAAATCTTTGGAGATAATCAAAGGGGACCCCTTTCTTCTCCCCTTTAGCCCTGGATCTTCTTTTGAGCCTTGAATCTTCCCGAAGTGGGTTTTTTGAGATGAGTCTCCTTCTTCCTCTTTTCTGCTGGCTGGATCTTGGAGAAAATGGGGAGACTTAAAAATCTCCCCTTTTGGAGATTTGATGGAAGATCCGAGCTCCCCTTCAAGGGTTTTATGATGAAAATCTGTTTCTTTTTGGAAAAAGAAAAGTTAAACTCTTGATTTAATTCAAAAAAAGGGGGAAAGGTTTAGAACCTTGAGAAAGGAGAAAGATGCACAGAAACCCTATCTTTTGAGGGGAATGAATTATTATTCTTCATTTCATTATCATGTTGCCTTATATAGGCTTACAAATTTACACAGAACCCTTTGGGCTCTACAAAATGGCTTTTTCCCATCCCATACCTCATGTACTCATTTCTTTTGCACATGAGCCATGGGCTTTACAAAAATTTGGTTTATACACATTTTTCTTACATTTATTCATAAAAATTATATCAAAATTATTTATTATATAATTTTCATTTTGGCAGGGATGAGGCCAGCCGCAGGGCTCGACTTAGGCATGGGCCCGCTTACTTGGGGTTAACTTTGACCTTGACTTGGTCAACCGGGGTATAATTTTTTACCCCAACAGCTGGATATGGTAAGGAGCATGATGGCAAATTCTGATCATCTTATATCATTTTAAGGAGATGCGCTGATGAAAACAGCTTATGTTTTTTACTAAGTACTTTCTAAATCGGTTCAGTCCATACCCTACAAGTTATGGACGGGCGATAAGCCAGTGTTGGATCATTTACATCCATGGGAGTGCACTGCCTATGTGCACAATACTTCATATCCGTATGAGAAGTTAGACCCTGAAAGGAAGAAGTGTATGTTTATACGCTATTCCAAACATTCTAAGGGATATGTGTTCTTAGGTGAGCATGACGATGTGACTGTGACCGAGATTTAGTCACGAGATGTCGAATTCCTCGAGGAGGAATTTCTGCAGAAAGGTGAATTAACTAAGGATTTGGGGTTGTACGAAGTCGAGGAGACCATTGATCATTCAGAATTGGAAAAGGAATCGGTTCCTCTACCGTTTGAGGACAGTGGAAGTGTGATACCGACATATGACTCGGAACCATTTGCGGAATCTCAACCGCCTTATAGATCGTCCCGTGGAAAAGTACCTTGTCGACACTTCGAGATTGAGGGGGAAGCGTTCATGGTTGCACCACATGATGTTGTGGAACCCAAGTCCTACGAGGACGCTATTTCAAGACCTATAGCGGAAGAGTGGGAGGCCGCGATGGAGGAGGAGCTTGAGTCCATGAGAAAGAATCAAGTCTAAGACTTGGTGGATTTTCCTGCTAGACGCAAGACCATTGAGAACAAGTGGATTTCCAAGGTTAAGCGAAAAGAAGATAGGACAATCGAGCATTGCAAGGCACGTTTGGTGGCGAAGGGGTTCACCCAAAGGAGTGGTGTGGACTATGATGAGATATTTTTCCCGGTGGTGAAAATTGTGTGTGTTCACCTTGTTCTGGCTTTAGTAGCGCAGATGGATCTTGAATTACTCCAGATGGATGTCAAGACAGCCTTTCTCTATGGAGAACTGGAAGAGGAGATCTATATGGATCAGCCCACCAGTTTCAAAGCCAAAGGCCTCGAGCGCGAGGTATGCAAATTGAGAAACTTTATTTATGGCTTGAAACATCCTTCCAAAGTCTGGTATTTTCGATTTCATAAAATCGTATTGGGCTATGGTTTTAAGATGATCGATCAAGACAATTAGGTCTACCTACGACTAGCTGGTAAGAGTTTCAAGAATCTATCGTTGTATGTCAATGATATATTGCTAGCAGGGAATAACATGGAGACCATAAATTCCACTCGGAGTTGGCTATCTTCCACCTTTGAGATGAAGGACATGGGCGATGCCCAGTTCATACTCGGGATTCAGATTCTAAGGGACTGCTCTAAGAGGACCCTAAGTTTGTTTCCAGAGACTTACATTAGGAAAGTCTTGAAATAGTTCATTCTGGAAATAGTCAACAGTAAGATATTTCTCAGATTAGTTAGAATCTATTTGTAACAGAATTTGTTTGTAACTTTCTTATTTTATTGTTTTCCTCATATCTTCCTATACTCGTGTAACAAGGCTATAAAAAGAGCCTCTCTGTATACTGAATTTTTTTGTGAAAGAAAGTTCAATTCCCTAGTCAACGATGTTCCACCCGGGGCTCCTTTTCTCAAGCTCCAAGCTCCTCTTGATCTTTGAAGAAGATGAGGCAAACACTCTAATCTAGTGGGCAATACTAAACTAGAATGATAATATGGGTTTGGATCTCACATAAAAACCTTTCCTTTTTGTCAATTTCACTCACTTATAAAGAGGTAGTGAGCATTGAAGAAAGAGGAAGAGGCTGAGAATGCTAGAACTCTCTTTTCTTTTTTGATAAAGATAATGATAGATAAAATGAGAAGAGATAATATATATATTATAGTCTTCTCACTTATAATCATGGTAAAAAAATATCTAGATATTTTAGCCATTGAGTTAAAACCCAAATGAAAGATTAGATCATGGTTAAAAGTTAGGTGAGGTCAATAGTCAACAAGAAGAGTGTAGAAACTCTTAACCATGAATTAATCCCATTTGATTTTCTCAATAAATAAAATATATGTATATTTGATTCCATGTGAGTCTTGCATTCCCATCTCCACTATATCAACAACCATGACAACTATGTATGCATGTATGTGTGCATAAACATCAACATGTGCACATACACTCATTCATGCATGCATGCAAATAAAAAAGCTTTTAAATGAAAAATCTAATGGTCATTATTAAATTAACACTTGATTTAATAACCCGGTCATCTCACATACGACCCGACCAATAGAAAATGCCAGATTAGAGTGTGATATCATATACATGAATTTAATCAAGCACCTGCGCATATCCCCATATGCACCTCACATCGTTTCGCCTGAGCTAGGTAACCCCATTGTGGGACTCTAAGACTCGTCAATACACTAGCAGTAGGCAGTGATCATATCACATACCCACAAACCGTCAGCGGCACCAGCAGTGCGTAACGGCTCCTAGGTATTGATTGATCAGAAGAAAAACAAGCGAGCCTGTAAAAACTCCTATCGAGCCAACCGGTAACACCTACCGTACAGTCTGGTCTCTTCATCATATATACTGCATACCGAGTCTAGGGATGGCAATGTCGATCCCAATAATTCAATAAGCCGTGCCGATGAATGGTCTATAACAGATCGAGAAACTACTGATAACATTTATCAGTAAATCTCAACAGCCCTGGCCAGGAACTTACTGATATAGCCAACCACGCACAGCGCAACATCAACCCCTAATACCGGGAGAGAAGAAACCCCTTTTATCGCTCATTGCCTCCATGTGTCTCGGGACTGTACCCAAAGGCCACCTGTTTGCACGACTCGGTAGAGCCGTGGTAGGGTGGAAATCAAAGCACAGTGGGAGAACACATAAGACTCTATGACGATCTCGGGTCTACAGACTAACCTGTACCAGTGTCACCTGAGAACTGCTATCCGACGATAGATATAATACCATATAGGAGTTCTCGGTGAGTCTGTCCAGTGTACCCAGTCTCCACTGAGCACCCGCATACGACCTCGATGTCAAACATCAATGGATATGGGAACATCCATCGCCCATCTCATGGGTCTAGTGTCGTATACGCTAGTCTACTCTAGAATATCAATACCCCGTCTCGATATACCCACGACTAGGGACATTTCAGGGTATGCTTATAAACTAAACATATCCCACTAGTATGAACTACATCATAATCACAGTAGTCAAGCAAACATCCTTAGGGCTTTATCAACATGTACAAAAGAATAAAAGCATGATCAAGTGAACATGTCAGATAAAGAGTAACCAGATAGCATACTATCATGTCGAGTAAGAATGTCCTATATATATATATATATATATATATATATATATATATATCCACTATCATATAATGGCCTCTAGGGCATACATATATCCAACAGGATGCTACCACAGGGTCAGGGGTATGGTGCAGGCCATACTAGATATTTTTAAAATATTTTATTTGACTTTATTTGTTTTATTAAAAAAATGTAGATGCCAGATATAATGCCAGTATGCACTATATATAAAAAATATGAAAGTGTACGGATTCTCATAACTAGCCGGGATAAATCATAAATAGGAATTAAGACAGATTTCCAGGAAGCAGGTCGGGTCGGATGCAAAATCAGATGCCAATTATACTATTCGCACCCAAAACACAATAAATCAAGAAATAAACATAAATTAAAAAATACCCAAAATAGAACTGGTATAAATGAATTAGGGTGTTACAATTTCAATGTGAAGTATGTGCTTTTGCCAAACATAAAAGGGCAATTTATCCACCTCGACCCTATAAATCTTCAGCACCGTTTACCTTAATCCATAGTGACATTTGGGGACCATCCCGCGTTTTATCTGTCTTCGGGAAAAAAATGGTTTTTTTCGTTTATTGATGATCATACTAGAGTCTTTTGGGTGTTTTTTCTAAAGAAGAAATCAGAAGTTGAACAAGTTTTCAAAACCTTTTATGTCATGGTTGTAACACAGTTTAACACAAAAATTCAGAATTTTCGAAGTGATAATGGACTAGAATTTTTTAACGAAATCTTAGGAGATTTTTTTGCAAAGAAAGGTATCATTCACCAAAGTTCTTGCATTAACACACCGCAACAAAATGATGTGGCTGAAAGAAAAAATAAATACATTCTTGAAATTGCTAGGGCATTATTATTCACCAACCATGTTCCAAAAACATTATGGAATAAAGCAATTTTAACAGTAACCTATCTTATTAATAGAATGCCCTCGAAAATTCTCAATTTTAAAAAACCTGTTGCCTTGTTAAAATCCCTTTACCCTCAAAACCGCCTTGCAATCTCGGATCTGCCTTTGAAATTTTTTGGTTGTACCATGTTTGTTCACGATCACAACCCCACTAGGGGCAAACTTGATCCAAAATCGAAAAAATGTGTTTTCATTGGCTACGCAACGAATCAAAGAGGGTATAAATGTTTTGATCATTTATCAAATAAAATATTTATCACGATGGATGTGTTGTTTTTTGAAAATAAATCTTTTTTAAGCCTCCTCTTCAGGGGGAAACAAATAGTGAAGACTCGGTTTCCATAAAAAATAGTCTCCCAAAAATACCCAACTTAATCCCACATACAAATTCACAAGATCTAGATTTTTTAAATCAAGACATTTTAGACCAATCTTTTGAACACCTGACAAACCAAAACAGTGAAAATTCAGTGGACACTCAAAAAAAGGTCCTTGAAAACTCAGAAAAATATGTCTGTTGAAAACTCGGTTCCTTTATTAGAAAATCCGGAAAAATCCCATAAAAATAGGAACACACCACCGACTCCTAAAACAACTTGCCCCGTGAATTTAAATCCACCAGAAGCTGATGTGGAAATTAAAACTTACAAAAAAAAACAACGTGAAACAGGTCTGGAAAAAACGCAACAGGAGTATTTAATTGAGATAGATCCTTCTCCATAAGCAGAGGCCGACTCTGTCTAGCCCCACCAAGAATCCGACTCGAGAACAGAACCGAATCACAGTGAGCCGGATCTTCCCATAGCCCTCCGAAAGTCTACAAGGTCATGTACTAGTCGTCCCTTGTATCCAATGTCAAAATTTGTGTTCTCAAATAATCTCTCACCCAGTTTTTCAGCTTTTACCTCTAATGTGTCTGCTGTGGAGATTCCAAAAACTGTACAGGATGCTCTGAGAGCTCCAGAGTGGAGAAAGGTGATTTTCAAGGAGATGAATGCACTTGAGAAAAATTGGACTTGGAACATGAAGGAGCTGCCGAGAGGAAAGAAGACTGTAGGATGCAAATGGGTATTCACACCAAAGTTTCGTGCAGATGGAACCCTAGAATGATATAAGGCGAGGCTCGTTACTAAAGGATTCACTCAAACATACGGGATTGACTACACAGAGACTTTTGCACCTGTGGCTAAGCTAAACACGATCCGGATCTTGCTGTCAGTTGCAGTAAAGCTCGATTGGCGACTTCAACAACTAGATGTGAAGAACGCATTTTTGAATGGAGACCTGGATGAAGAAGTGTACATGGAACCTCCGCCGGGGTTTGAAAAAGGGTTCGGCTCCAAAGTGTGCAGATTGAAAAGATCACTTTACGGTCTTAAACAATCTCCACGAGCTTGGTTCGAACGTTTCCATTAGTTTGTGAAAGGGTAAGGATACAATCAGGCTCAGGCAGATCATACCATGTTCTACAGAATCTCGAGACATGGAAAAATTGAAATACTAATTGTTTACGTTGATGACATTATTATTACAAGAGATGACGAGAAAGAGGTCAACCAGTTAAAAGAAAGTCTCGTCAAGGAGTTCGAAGTAAAAGACTTGGGAGAATTGAAGTATTTCTTAGGTATGGAAATTGCTCGAAATAAAAAAGGCATTGTCATGTCTCAACGGAAGTATGTTCTCGATCTTTTCAAAGAAATAGGGATGACAAACTGCAAACCTGTGGAGACACCGATAGATCCGAATAAAAAGCTCGGAGAATTTACACAGAGCCCGTCAGTGGACATTCCATAATACCAGAGGTTTGTGGGAAAATTGATCTATCTCTCACACACACGTCCCAATATCACCTTTGCAGTGAGTATGATAAGCCAATTTATGCACTCACCTCAAGAAGAGCTCCTTGATGCAGCATATAGAGTTTTGAAGTATTTAAAGGGCGCACCAGGAAGAGATTTATTCTTCAAAAAAGGCGAAACTCGCAGCGTCGAAGTATTCACTGACGCGGATTGGGCAGGTTCCATCGTAGACAGGAAGTCAACTTCAGGGTATTGTACATACGTGTGAGGCGATCTAGTTACATGTCGAAGCAAGAAACAAAGTGTCGTGGCAAGGAGTAGTGCGGAGGCAGAATTTCGATCCATGGCCAACGGTATTTGTGAAGTTCTGTGGGTTCAACGGGTACTACAGGAAATAAAGCAGCCTATAACTCAGCCACTAAAACTATACTGCGACAACAAAGCTGCCATCAGCATAGCACACAACCACATACATCATAACAGAACGAAGAATATTAAAGTCGACCGCCACTTCATCAAGGAAAAACTGGATGCCGGTAGCATCTGTATCCCCTATATTCCGACAAAAGAACAAACTACAGATATCTTTACAAAGAGACTATTCAAAGCAGTGTTCGAGGGACTCATAAGCAAGTTGGGAATAATGGGCATCTACGCACCAACTTGAGGGGGAGTGTTGAAAATAGTCAACGGTAAGATATTTCTCAGATTAGTTAGAATCTGTTTGTAACAAAATCTGTTTGTAACTTCCTTATTTTATTGTTTTCCTCATATCTTCCTATACTCGTGTAACAAGACTATAAAAAGAGCCTCTCTGTATACTAAATTTTTTTGTGAAAGAAAGTTCAATTCGCTTATAGTTCAGAATGAACGATTGCAAACCCATTAGGACTCCGATTGCAAAGAATCATGCGCTAAGTCTAGAACAGTGTCCCAAGAACGAAACGGAGAAAAGGCAGATGTAGAATGTTTCTTATAAGAGCACTATCGGGAGTCTCATGTATGCCATGGTATATACAAGACCCGATATATCTTATGTAGTGTGACTGATGAGCAGATATCAATCCAACTCCAATGTTGCTCATTGGAAAGAGGTGAAGCGGATCTTGCGGTACCTAAGTGGGATAGCCCACTATATTTTGTGCTATGGCGGATCAGACACTCGCCTGCAGAGCTATACAGATGCCGATTGGGCTGGCGATCTGGATGAGTGAGCGTCCACGTCGGGATATGCCTTCTTACTCAATGGCGGGGTCATCTCTTAATGTAGTAAGAAGCAGAATTACATTTCCCTTTCCACCATGGAGGCGGAATATATGGCGGCCTGTGTTATGGTACAAGAGGCAGTTTGGTTACACAGATTCTTAAAGAATCTCACTATAGTGCCACATGCAAAGGACATTGTGATTCTTAATTGTGATAACATGTCGGCCATTGCGTACTCAAAGGATCCGAAGTACCATGGCAAGTCCAAGCACATTCAGATTCGGTACTATTTTATTAGGAGGCAGGAGAAAGAAAAAGTCAAGCTGCAGTGCATCCCTACGAATCAGAAAGTCGCGGACCCACTAATGAAGGGAATTGCCGAGGAGCGTTTTGTACAGCATACTAAGGCCTTAAGGCTACGTCCTTGGTGACGACCATATATTTAGACATGTAGTGACCTCCTATTACGTTTGACATTATTCATTTGTGTGTGGTGACTTTATAGACGTATATTTTATAATTGATGGTATGTTGCTTTCTTTCTTTATTATCTGAGATGGATATATTTATTTTGTTTGACTATTTCTGGTATGGAGTACAAATTTAAGTGTACAAGGTATACGTAGTGTACGGGATACACGATATGTGCAGAGCACACATTTAACAAAGATATATCAGCAGGTAGGAACCCCCCTCATACGAGAGATCCTCTTTATGCGAGAGAAGTATACGAAGATGAGGCTAAGTAAGACGTCATCTGCTCGGAGCAGTGACCGTATTGTTGCATACATGGTATGGCGACAGTGAGAGCACTTAATAGAGTTGACCCGACTGGGTCATGATGAAGTTGCGATGTGTTATATGTCGAGCGACCGAAGTGGTTATCCCATGGACACTTTACCTATTTTACATATAGCCAGACTAGGGGTCTGACTCGTACGTGGTGCAAGCTTGTCGCAAGATCCCAGATATATCGCAGGGCGATATGGCCGGGCAAGTCAATCACAAGATAATTAGACCTAGGTCCGTACGTTTTAACTTTAATGGCGTATGCCCTTAGGGGGAGAATTTTATACAGTAGCACGTTGCCATACGACATGCGCTGAGACCGTACACATAATGAGGTTGAGGGATGGATCCTATCTCCCTCACTGTGTGAGTCCTTATGACAACCTCCTTTACGGAAGAATAAGAAGTCAATATACCCTTAGTGATACCGGGCTGTCTGGGTAAGCATGTTATGAGCGTCTGCTATTTTGGCTGCTGTTTCCTGTTGCGATGACTATATCCGTACATTCGGGACAGTGTCGGGAAAGCGGGTAAATAGCAGATCTAGTTATTCAGAGGCGAAGGAAGATCCATTGGAATGTTTCCTGATTATATCACATGGCCAACTCTTATTGATGTCATGGTGGTGAAGTATAAGAGTACGATAAATCGAGAAACTGCCGCGGTGTTCGAGTACGCTTCCAAGAGAGATCAAAGGTGCTTGGGCAAACATACCTGATCGGATCTAGAGTACGAGATTTTGCAGTCTAACATATATTTAGTTTATGTTGTTTTTTTTAGGGAGATCCTTGTATCGGTCTTAACGTATCTGCCTGCAAAGCTACCCGCTTGTAGATTCTCAACGGTCCACCTTACACCAACATATATGGGTATGAATAAGGACCGAAAAGAAGATTCTCAAGAAGAAAATTTACTCATAGAGTCGACGGTTCAGGGAACCAGCCCAAGAAGGTATGGATGGCGTCCACTCAAAGGTGCGAGTGGGAGTATGTTGGCTATTGGGTTTCACCCGGTCCAATACTCGTCCCTTCCAGCGGCCCTTGTATATATATGTGCTCGTGTTTAATCTAATCTAATTAATAATAAGGGAAAGAAGGGATTGCTAGGGATTGTTAGGGTTTGAGCCGTCGTCTTTTCTTCTCCAAGTCCTATCGAGGGTTGGCTTGCGAGATGGTCATATAGGAGACTCTCGCTCATCAAGGTTATGGTTTCTCTTCGGCCGTTGCAAGGAAGCGAAAATCAAAGTTCGTTGTGGTAACGTGGGCGAGAATAACAATCCCACCATTTTCTGGTTAAGGTAATTCCTGTAGAACCTTGTGTGTAGATTTTCATTTTCCGTTGCCATGATTTGATATTATGATCTATGCATCCATATGCGACAGATTTTTTTAAATATTTTTAAGAAAATAATTTGTACAAGAAAATTAACAAAAATTAGAAGGTTCCCAAAATATAAAGGTCTACATTGTGCTCTGCATGATCAACCCGTTTATCTATGTCATATTTATATACACCTATGATTTAGGGAATGATTATCATTAGTAATGGTATTCTAGCTCTATATTACTTTTCTTAAGGGAAAATTTACAAGGTCGGCTGTGTTGGGATACTAAAAATCAAAGCCGAATCCTGAGTCGTGCGCTTTCTATGAAATTTAATCGGTTTTAAGTACGCACCTGGTATAACTTGAACCAGAGTCCATCAAGATTGAAGGACAAGATTTTACATTCTAATTAACATACTTCCAATGTTTGGGAGGCAGATAAACTTGTTAGCGAGAACTGATTGCATGATTGGAGTTCCAATATATCTCACTATAACTCGAACTGATATCCGATAAACTCTCCAGTTAACACATGTATACATTCCATTATGAGTTCAATAATGTCAAAACCTTTAGAAATAAATAAGTATATATATATATATATATATATATATATATATATATATATATATATATATATATTTGAGTTGACATTTTTTGTTCATTTGAATTTCAAACCTCTTTGCACCACTGCACAAATATTTAAAGAAAAATTTTAAGGGAAAAAATAAAATAAACCCCCAAGAAAGATCTCATGTACTATGTACAAATTCGCTTAGATCTAAATTCCCCTGCCCCTATTTGACCTAATTGGCCTTCTACCAAGATTGATATCCGAAATCGTCGAATCCGGAAACCTCATCTTGTGCCTCTGCTCATATCCATTCTGCTTTCCCTTCTCCCTCTCATCCTCAACCTTGCTCTCGTCTGCCATCGCCGACACTGTATACACGAAAGGGCCCATCGGTATATCGTTCATGTCAAGAAGGGGCTCTAAAGTCTCGACGACGGTTCTCATTAGGGGCCTCAATTTTTGGTTGTGGCTCAAGCATTTGTAAGCCAATGCCGCCGCTTTTTGAGCTCCCAGGGTTGAATACTGGCCTTCCAAGCTGACGTCCATTATGTGGCTTAGCTTTTCGGGGCACTTGAGATAAGGTTTCGCCCACTGTACGAGATTTTTTTGCCTGCTCTCTCTAGTTTTGTCTACGGATCGTCTGCCGGTTAAAAGTTCGAGGAGTACTACTCCGAAACTGTAGACATCGCTCTTGGTTGTTAGATGCCCTGCATTATCAAATGAATTTTCAAGGTTAGAAGTGTGAGTGATTTATACTAAAATACGATAAACTTTGTAAATGCATTATAACACCAAAAACTTTCTTATTTCTTGCATTAAAATACCATCGGCTATCTTGTGATTTTCATATAATCAGTATATTCCCATTTCAACCTTCTAGATACTGCAAACATTATGATGGAAGTTTTTGGTATTTTAATGTAATTTATAATTTTCATGGTGTTTTGCTAGACGGTTGGGGGAAAAATAATAATTCAATATAGATATCGCAGTTGGTTCTTACCGGTCATGATATACTCGGGCGCACAATAGCCTTCTGTGCCCAATACTCGAGTCGAGACATGCGAGACATCACCTTCTGGACCGTCCTTTGCTAATCCGAGATCCGAGAGTTTTGCCCTAAAATCCTGAAACATTGAAATTCAAATGCTTGTTATAAAAGCTTACCCTATCACATTTCTAAGGCTTCATAAAAATGGAAATTTTGGGTATACTCCAAACACTAATTAATTAGGAATTAACAAAGCAAATATAAAATACCCTATCAAATTGTCAAATATGTCAAGGTTGACATTGATAATGCTCATGACCAAATTAAAGTACTTCTAATTTTAGCTAGAGAGTGCTAAAAGTTGTTCAAATATTAGGAGCATGACCTCCTCCCAGTGCCTGCCACTTTTGTTGACTTTGGATCCAGTCAAAGTGCAAGGATAGGACAATTAATCTTTGAACCTTAAAGATCCAGTTCTAATCGACAAACACCAGCTAATTCATTATCTCGGTATGTTTCAGTTCTGACTTTTTGTTCCAATTGACTAACCCTAGGATTGATGTGGTTTCCGATTTTGATTCTCCCTGCCGATTTTTGGAGTGCACAGATAACATATGACTGTTCACAACTTAATGCATACAGAGATACTGTTTTTAGATCCAAAATCAAAACCGAATAAGATGTAGCTGGAATTTTAGAAAAAGAATATTCTTAAGAAAGTTTTAGTACAGCGCGGGCAGAGTCTTTACCTTGTCCAAGAGTATGTTTGATGCTTTGCAATCGCGGTAAATCACAGGCTTGGCTGCTTCATGAAGAAAGGCAAGGCCCTTGGCAGCTCCTACTGCTATCTTCAATCTTGTAGACCATGGCAGTGGATTAATCTCTGCATTAATCATTAAGATTAGTATTTGTAACTTTTTATTTTATTAATAAAAGATGACTAATTAATAGCTAGAAATGGACTTACTATTAAATAATTGGCTCTCCAAGCTTCCTTTCTCCATAAATTCATATACCAAAAGCCTGTGCTCATCTTCATAGCAATAACCAACTAATTTCACAAGGTTTGGATGTGCCAATTGCCCAAGAATGATCACCTCAGCCTGCAATTTTCAAACAAAAATGAAATTACAAATATATTAGTAATATTATCATTTTAAAAACAATAACCAAAAAGTTGCACTACCCAGTTTCTATTCTATACCCATATTAAAAATATGTCATATATAGAGCTGTAATGAAAAAAAATATATGATATAAAAATATTTAAGAATAATTTGAAAATGAAAAAATTTGCTAAAAGAAATTCATCCAAATTTTCTTATATGAAGGGTAAAAGTGAAACCTTTCTAAAATGATAATAAATCAAGATAGATGTGCAAAAATGGTAAAACAGGGGTTGGGTCCCTAGGATTTTATTGGGGTTCATAAGACCGCAACGAATTCGCTGTGGTCTATCGCAGCCCTATTAAAATCGTCGAACAATAATGAAATTTGTAAGAAATGGATGCAAAAAATATTACCAGCCACTCTTTGTGACCCTGCATCCCTTCCAAATCCAAGAGCTTGACTGCAACTGCTTGTGGCTTAACCCCAGCCCGAATTCGCTCGTCGATGAACCCTCTATAAACGGGCCCGAACCCGCCTTGGCCGATCATGTTGCTCATCGAAAATCCTCTTGTTGCTTCCTTGAGCTCACCAATGGTGAAGATATGCAGGTTTGTTCCAATCAATGAGAGAGATAAGTCTTCAGGAGAGCTTATATCAGTACAAGAGAGCCTTTGATCATGAGAGGCAGAGCTTTGGTCGGCGATTCGGGTTCTCGATGGCCGAGGTTTCCGGCCATTGAAGCAAGAAGAGAGCAAAGATCTCAATGAGATCTTGGTCATGTTTGATGGTGGAGGAGGTGAGGAGTTGGTGAAGGATTTTGAGAAGTTTTTGCGTGTGTGTTTTGTGTAATGGAACAAGTAATATTGCTATATATTTATAGGAGAGTTGGTGATTGTTTGTGGGCTTTGACCTTCGACATTGGAATTAGATAGGAAGTTGTTGGAAATATATATATTTTTATTGCACAAAAAGGGTTATTTTATATGCAGCCCCCTGACTCTTTTGTGTTTATTTTCGTTGAATTTTGCGTATTTGTATATATTGCTATATTTTTCATGAGAGATGGTGTTTAAATAATGAATATTAGCTTTGTTGAAGTGCAAACTAATCTTGTTTATGGTTTTTTTAATATATTTTTAATTCAATCTGCCATTTCAATCACTAAAACATGCTGCTTTGCAACTAACCTTGCTAAAACATGTTCTTTCACAAAAGAATTTTACCTCCGGAAAATTTATAGTCTTAGTTCCCATTTGGTTAAAAGAGAGAGAATATATAGCGAATTAATTTTGAAAACGATAAATCAATATATTTTTTTATTGAATAATTGAATAAAAGTATTTAGGATATATTACAAAAAATGATGGAAATGCAAACATATTAAGAAAAAAAGGTTTCTTTGAGGGACAAAAAATTGTTATCATATGGTTATGTTAAAATATAAAGAAATGCATATGTATAAATTTTGGCACAAATATAATAAAGAAAAAAAAGTTGACACAATTTTATCATATGGGTATTTACAAATATAATGAAATATTGGCTATATAAATATCAAAAAATTGAGGGGTATATAGAAAACCCCCAAAAATGGGTATGCTCATGTCATATTATTTATTAATTTTATTTTGTTAAATATATACATGCTTGGTGTGAAGGCAAAAAACCAGGGGTTTTTTTTGATGACATGGGAGGAGTGGAACATTCTTAAAGGTAAATGGTCACCTCAACCACTACAATGAGACTTGGTGTGTGTGATTTTGTCTTTTGGCTTTAACAACAAATTCTAGAATATAGATCACACGTCTCCTTTGATAATGATACTCTTAAATGATAAATTAATAGGTCGAAGAATTAGATAACCCATCTTCTCTTCTAACATGGATACTAATAACTTATGTTCATTTTTAGATCTTAAATGATAATAGCAATGATAGCTAGGATTTTTTTTCCTATAAAACATTTTGAATATTTTTTTTATGCTTATCATATGCTTCAGATAATAAAAAATTAACGTACTGAGATAACACCATTGAACTTTAAAAACACTATAAAACCTTACTGAAATGCATTTTCGTAAAAAATATCATATTCCGCTCATTTTGAGTCTATTCGATCTATTTACAAAATATTTTGGGTTTATTCAGTCCAACTGTGCCTTGCATGAGTTAATCAAAACAACTATTTCAAACAATATTGATAGTTCAGTGGGATTTTAAAGCATTTGCATAAAGGTAAAATAAATATTTCAAGACAAGTTCTTCAATGATGTTATCCCAAAAGCCCCTAAAGATGAATTGTGTTTAGTAAAGTTTACCCTGAGACTAATCAGGCCTAAAGTATGATCTTATGATCTTAATATTAAGAGAGAGAAATTCAGCATGAAAACATTACGTGCCCTAGGGTTTTGGTAATAAATGGACCGAGTGCACACTATCAAATGATGATTAAGGCTTGTAATCTCTTTGGCATATTAGTTAGTAAGCAAATAATTCCTATTTAGGTATTATGTATATATACATTACCCAATCACATACAGCTCACTGTTTGTTGGTGGCACGTATGTATGAATCCAGTTTGAAACCGAAAATTTTGTTTAAGTTCAGATGTATTTATGAATTCTATTAGAAAGAAATGGATCGATTTCCTCTATTGGTAGAAATGTGAGTGTTCAACGTTTTGCATGCAGTGCATCCAGATAAGAGAGAGAAAAAGATTATAAAAGAAAAATTTGAGGCATCTTCCCAACAGCTATGTAGAGTGCGTATATATAATTATTTCTCTCTCGTTATCGGGCACATGCACCCGGTGCATAGAAGAAATTTACTACAATTAGCATTCGAAATCCGAATATATGTAAAATACTCTTGTTCAGTAACTGACGCGACCTGCATCATGCCAAGATGTTACCTTCCGTTGATCTGCTGATGGCGGCGAGGGATGACTGAGATTGGATCTGGAGGCAGGCTCCTGAAGCGTGTGGATCTCAATGGGTTTGAGGTTGGTTGTCGCCGAGCTACCTGCAAGAAAGTCCCGAGATGGTTGTACCACCGAGGACCTTCCGACGATCACTCTGTTTCTAATTTCATGTTTGAAATTAACAAACCCTTTCATGACTTACTTGGATGTTGCTAACTCTAATTCTAGCTTGACACATTAAACATTAAACTATGATTTACTCATGTTCTTTAATGTTTCTAACTATATGTATGATACCATGAACGATTTTAATGAAAGTCACGGTTACTAATGTTGGATGATGCTATAAGCAGACCTTGAAAAAAACATATGCATATGACAATCTATCCCGACTGGTATGACGGACGGATAGCCGCACCGATAATCATTTTCTATGAAATTTAATTTAAAATATATATAAAATATATGCCAATTTTGGGAAATTAACATATTTTTTTTTTGCTTTTCATATGTTATTTAGGCCAGCTTTGTATTTTTCACAACATACACATCCATGGTCCTTGTCTTTTTGTGTGCATATAGCTGCATCTTGGCTTCTGGAAATTGATTCTATTCTCCAAGTATATATCTTGGGAAACAAACAATAGGATGAATGCTTGGAGAGCAAGAATGATATAAAAATGGAAGCATCATATATTTATATAAGTTTTAATTTCTTAATATATAAAATAATTATGATGCCTGTTTCTTGACAGAAGTGAGAGAGACAGCTAAGAAATGTTTGTACTTGTGACAACATTCAAGATGATTAAAAAAGTGCTTTACTTACCTTTGAGGGCAAAGTGGCAGGTTTTTCTCAACAGACTTCCCCATTTGTGTCCTTGTCATTTTGGGTCTCTAATTAAGTATCTCTCATTGGTTGGAAAGAAGTTGCTGCTTCAACTTTCAAAAAATTGATAGTTGATTTCTATATATATAAATACATTAAAAATACAAATATTTTTCACATACGAAAATACACATGGGCTGTGGATTTCAAAAATTCCATGTGAATTTCAAAAATACAAATCTACTATTCAAATATGAAAGTCGTAATCGAAATTTAAGTACATTCGTGGAACATATATTTTATTTGGATGGGAGGAGAGAGAATGTTTTTGGTGGGAAAATAGAATATTCAAGATTTTAAAACGAGGAAAAGTTGGCATAGATTTCTAAGAAAGCAATTAATTATTACGATTTCCCTTTTATATAACTTTTTCTAAGAAAGGGAAACCATCATCTTAGAGATATAATGAATGTAAATTTAAATAAGCAGGTTATCATTACAATAGTAGAGATAAAGTCGGGGAAGAAATGATGTGTAGAAAGAGATATTCATGACATTAACGTCTCTGTTGTTGTTTTTAAGCCTCGTTATGCAACGCTTTACAGAATTCAAATCAGTTTAGTTTTTTTATTAAAACATAGTTTTGCTTCTTCCTTTTTTTCGAATTCCTCTATCGTGACACACTGACACTTTTGAATCGCAGGTATTCTATCAAGAACGTTTTTTAAAATTTTTTAAAAAATTAAGTACTTTTTTAGCAACATGAAAATTGAAGGGAAAAAATACCCAACCTAAGTGAAGATTTCCTTTTTCCATCTCCATCCTTCCTCCTTATTCATCTATCCCTAATTGTCACCGTGCCCTTTCCCTCTAAACTCCTTGGTATCGTCTCTTTTCCGTCGTCCCATCGTTTTAGTTCTCGCACTTCATGGAAACAATATTTAACGCAGCAACATATTTAGTAAATCCAACTTAATTTGTGAACAGGCCCAGGGCATTTTTAGTGCAACATAATCTGTTTGTTTAGGGTATTTTAGTACAATTTTAATTGTTTAAGGCATTTTAGTGGGAAAAAAGCGACATAAAGGTAAATATACTATTTGCCTAAAAGAGAATGCCGCGTCAGTTCACCTACTCCCCTCAAATCTTAGCACGCATGTCTACACTTGAACAAACTCATTAACGCTACTTCTTCGAATTGACCGAACTTAGCTAACCGCGTGTGAATGATTAATTAATCAACAATGTTTTAAGAGTCAATACAACCTATTTAAATAAGAATCAATCCTGCGGCACACTGTTTTTAAAACAGACAGCTAGTAAAATTACAAAAAGGTGCAAACACGTGGGTAGCTAAAAAATATGAAACACCTTGCTTTTTTTTATACAGGGTTTTTCACTAAATAGTCCTCAAAACTTGGATAATTACGGAAAACCCCCGTCACGTCCCGCTTCCCAAAATACGGAATACGAGAGATGGCTAGACCAGCCATATTCCTACGGTCAAGAAATAATCCAGCCATAGTCACACTTCGGTTTCTATCACTACATGGTAAGAAGTAAACACAGCACAAAAGTAAAGAGAAATCGCATTTCACAACTTTATTGCATTTAACCAACAGAGTTTAAAAATACAATTATTCAAACGAAAATAGCAACTAACCAAATGAAATACAATATCTTTATTGAAAGCAGGAAAGGCGATAACTCCGAGTCACTGTCTAAATTCCCGCGATCTCGTAAGGCAGGTCTGATTCTGGTGCGGGGTCCATTTCGTCCTCTGAGCATGCACACTTAGATTGTCAGGACGACACGGTAAAGAAATATATATAATATTTGCAATGATAAGCAAGAAAGACGGCATAAACTAGTAACATGAGAATATGGAATATCAGGTATATGTGAACATTATAGTATGTGCATCATGTCAGTAATCAAGCCAATATATATGTCGCTACCTATCAGTCACTAAGTCAATTGAAATCGATCGGTGGAAAAGAATGATCGTGTTTAATAAGGGTCTCATGTATGTCCGAGACTACGGTCCGCTGTTGCCTGGAACACAATCCGATTATCAGTATATATCACTAATATCGAATGATCATCCTCTAAATCGTTGTACCTCACTAAATATGAATTCGATTCCATCTCGATTTCCCCATTTCCTCAGGTTATAGTATGTGTTCAGGTATTAGATAGGTTGTGAATAAGTACGTATCACTTTCACTATTCAGTCACATTATCGCTTATCAGTATCATTTTCAATCACTGGTTCACTATCGTACTTGTCACAACCCAGTCACTAACACTTATCAATCGACAATGCAAAACAGTCGCTAGGATTTCAATGTAAACAGTCACGAAACAATGGGAAAACAATGGGCGTAAAGCAATGACAAGATATGGTAGGAATGCATTAAATAAACATTCGCTAAATTAAGAGCCACCGGTGTCATGCAATTTATAAAATTCAAAATAAATTATACGCGCCGAATCGGGCAAAACAATATCAAAGGTATGTGAAGTATACTTGATTATCTAAGCAGTAAAATTGGTTTCAAATCAATAGGAATTCTGGTTTAAGAGTTATGTTCATTTTAAAATAAGGATGTGCTGCTGGAATTCCAGTTATAGAACTGGAAGTCCAACTTCAAACACAGTTTTCTATAGATTATGATCAGATTCAGATATCGCTACAGTGGAATAAAATCTATCACTATTGGTTAGGTTTCCAACTCAATAGACGGAACAGTAATAACCTGTCACGACCCGAAATTGGCACGTGATGGCCCTAATACTACGCAACGCCTAAAGACGTAACGCAGTAAAAGAAAGCCAAAACCCAGAAATCTAAACCATAAAAATAAGATAAGAAAAGATAATAGCAGTTTTTGAAACATTTGAAATCGCAGCCCAAATTTTTTAAAAGTCCAACTTTCTTTCTTTAAAATTTTGGCAACACCCTTTTTTGTAAAAACTGGCCCAAAGGCGGAAAACAATCCACATCACAAATATACGATGCCGTAGCGAAAAAATAAAGACAATAGAGATAAAGCTGTATATAAGACAACAAAACCACAAATAATATACAATATCGTCCTCACCAAGTCTCTAAGTCAACAATATAATAGTAGATAGAGAGTACAAGATACAACGAATGTATAATACAAAATACAGATAACCACCAAAACCCATCTAAGCAAAATAGCACACTGTGAGCCGATGTGGTATCTGTAGCTAAAGATGATAGGTGAATAGCCTGCCTCGACTACTCGGGGGAATAACCTGCAACACCTGTGGCACGACGGGGGTGAGTTGCCAACTCGTGAATAGTAGATAACATATGCAGGTAATCACAGGAATGTACGTACAGCATGAATCTAAGATATACAATTTACAACAATAACAGGTCATGTGAATGCAGAATAATGGAAAGTACACTAGCAGGTACAGTCAATATGTGGAGCAATAATAACATAACAGTAGTATGCAATAACCATGCAATAGGGATATGAGAATGTAGATATGCAGCAATCATGAAGGGTACACTAACAGGTACTCCTAATACATGGAACAGTGCATAAGTGACAAGGTATGAGGTATGGAGTGAAATATGTCATCCCACGGAATCATGTCATCGTGGTAGGATCACAATCCATCAAGACACTCAATTCCCAATTCCTCAAATCAGCCCCCACGTTGGGCTCTCACATCATATGAGTCTCACATCTCCTCAATGTATAATATCGAGTAATCTCCTATATCCCGAATGTACAAATCAGTAATCCCATATGTATGTCCAACATCCAATCTCAATGAATCACCTAATATCCCAAGTCAAAATCTCAAGTAAGATTCTAGCATCCTATATATATATATATATATATATATATATATATATATATATTTGCAGAAATAAATATGATGGGGGCAATACACATATATTAGCGTCTCATTCCACTAATATTGGTGTAAGGGTATATATAACAACGGCTAAATCCCCTGTTATATATACAAAGGTGTTTTAAAGGAAATATCATGAAAACAATGTGTCAAGCATCGACACAGAAATCCTGATAGGCACGTATCATACGCTATCCCGAAAGCACGAGTGCCTAGCTCTGGCCCTCGCCTTTCGACGTATGCATACGTGCATGACTCCCAACGGTATCTCCATGATCCTCGCTGAGTCATTGGTACTGTCACCGGTAGGTACTAGGCCGCCTCCAGGCTCAATCGGCAAAGTCCATCGATTTTCTTGCCGAGGGGAACCATACCGGGCCCCACCATGTACCCTCTACGGCCTCGACGCCTCCTCGTAGGGGTATATATAAATCAGAACCGATAAAGCTCATGGTGGATGCGCAAATATCATATCAAGGAAACCGGGTTTTTCAATGTATGCATAATTTCATGAACCCCCGCGGTTCCCAAATCCAGAAAACATCATGTAAAATCCAAATAACAATGCGCAAATCCAGGAATAAATATGTACGATAAATCTGAAATGCGAGCATATAAAGGAAAATATATAGCTGAAACCAGATGTATGCGGAATCAATAAGGTACAGCTAAATATAGGTGTCTACCTATAAGTAAAAGATGTCGTATACCCCCCTGGGTATAAGTAAAATATATAGGATACCTCCTGGGTATAAGCAAAATATGTGCAAGGTATACCTGTAGCTGTATTGCAAGGTGTATATGTACCTATCACTAATGGTATGATACACTATAGGTATACCGACAAGCTAGACGTCATGTGTGACAAGCAATATAGTATCTATAAGGGGTTTGTGTGTGACATGGCAATTATTGACGGGGTGTGTGTAGCATACAATCCGTGCTCGTGCAACATGAACCGTCAATAATATGTGCAGTGTCATACGGCTGCTAGTCACAGTATCATTATACCTAATAAATAGGGTAAGGCGCAATTCTAACAATGACGTAGAATACGCAACAAGTATTAGAATCCTAGCCGAGACGCATAACGCCATGCGGGCGATTCCCCTGTAGATGTTAAATCTACTCACCTACGCTCCACGCTAGGTGAATCCTACCACCTGTGTCCCTCTGTAGCAGTGTTCGTAGTCCCCGCCTGCAAACCTGAAAATTAGACAAGGAAATCATATAAATAAGCAAATATCTCGCAAAACGCGATATCGACACTAAACGAGAAACTCGCGTCGCGAACTAAACGCGCGTGTGCACGATACGCTAAAACGTGTGTATACGCGTCTAAAACTACCGCGACACGCCGCGACACGCTGGATCACAAAACCCACTTACGTATCGCGCGTATCGCGCAAACACAACGAACACGAAAAACGATATATTGTCCCAGATTTTTCTACAGGTCAAATCTTACAAAACTACACATGCCAAAACACTAGAAAACACAACAGAGAACCCTAGCTAAGACCCCAACACCCCAGCCCCCTACTTGGCCGCAATTTGCGGCCAAACCTAATAAAACTGTGGCCTCAGTTGGAAATGGGGTTCTCGTTCTCTGGTGGTGTGTTCTAGACTTAGTGTGCATGCCCCAGTTTCCCCAATTTTGCCCTGAAGGCTCCGGGTCAAAAGCAGATTCCAGATGTCGCAAAACGACACCAAAAAATGATATTTTGCACAAAATGGAAAACCTATGGTATTTTTGTGAAACCTGGGTTGAATCTCAGTTGAGGTGACCTAACAACACTAAAATGAGCTAGGTTAACCAACACAATCACATTCTAACCAAATTTCCACATAATTAGCACTAAACTCACTATTTAACACTAATCGAAGCTAATCAAAGCACAACTTAAGCAAACCATGAAATGGAGTTCAAGAAATATACCCTAATGAACCCTAAAAGGCAGGTGAAGAAGTGGAAGGAGCTGTTGTAAGTAGCTGGAGCTCCTGCTGCTGCTGTTGCTGCTGCCTGCTGCTGCTGTCTCTGTTGTTGTTGTTGATGATGCTGAAGTTGTTGTTGCTGCCTCTGGTGCTGCTGCTGCCACTGCTGTAGGTGTGTGTGTGTGTTTGTGAGAGAGAATGAGAGAAAGAGAAAATGAGAGGAGAAATGAGAGAACAAAGCCAAGACCCCCCCTCTCTCTCTTCCCTCATAAATGAGGCATGGCTCACACCATGCTCCCCATGCACTCTCTCTCACACAAAGTCAATATTTCAAATTAAAACCCTTTTTCATTTTATTTTAACAACCATGATACCCAAAATATAAAACTAGATTAAGAAATGGTTAAACCCCAAATTAACACCCTAATTATCATGCACAAGTGTGTGCAAGCCTAGGAAAAATCTAATAAAATATTCATTAAATAGAATAAAATAATTAAAAACCAATTTGGTAAACTTTTTATTAAAAACCATATATTAAAATATAATTAGCCACAAAACACATTCTAAGGTATTGCAATCCCCCCCCCTAAAAGAAATCCATCCCCGAATTTAAAAATATACTAAGCGTACCTTCAAAGAAAAGATTACAAACTCTCAGATCTCGCTCGCAGCCTCCCAAGTGATTACCTTACTATACGGTTACGTCCAAGAAAAACCCTTCACCGATGGCAAGACCCTTGACCGATGCTTCTCCACCTGCCGAGCCATTAACACAAATAGCTGCCGGTGAACGAAACGATCGCGTCCATGCCAAATGGTCTGGTGCCAAATCATTTGAGAAAGGTCATGAAGGTAATCGTAACGTATCAATATAAGGAAAACGGGGTGAATACTCAATAATCTGGGTGGAAGTGCCAAATTAAAGGCAACGAAACTAACTCGCTTATAGGATCTCGAAAGGACCTACAATCCTGGGACAAGCTTCCCAGAATCCAACACGTCATTCATCGGAAAAATCTGCAGGAATACATGGTTTGCCAATGCGCACTTAAGTCTACGACCAACACAGTCGGCATAGGACCTCTATTTGCACTGGGCTACTCTCATCCTGACCTGAATCAACTGGATAATTTCCGAAGTCTCTAGACTAGATGGGGTCCAAAATCCTACTTACGCAGAGTTAGAAAACAACAGACTGGTGATCGACACGACCTAACCCCTAAACCTAAAGGTTGCCAATTGGAGTGTCTCCTGATAGCAGCTATCGAAGGAGAACCCTGACAATGGCGAGTGACGATCCCCAACTGCTGACAACAATAAATACCTACGAACAAAGAACAACTGAGCAAGCTGAGTATAACCGGACGACAAGCATCCGAATGGAGTCACACCATGACTAACCCTGGGTAAACACCATAACGAAATTCATGGAGATCTGCTCCCACTCCTACTTCGGAACGGTTAAAGGTTGCAACTCTCCAGCCGGCCTCAGATGCTCAACCCAAACACACAAAAGACCGACACCTTGAAACGAGACCCAGAGCTTCTATTTACATCCTTTCCCACCCGTAACTATATCACAAGTCACGTCAATGTTGGTGGAACTCGAATGAAAACAGAGAGTTGACAGATGTGCCTGCTCTAGAATTGCACGTCTCTACCTGATAATATCAGGTACACAAACGCATCCCTAACTTAGCACACCATTGTCACAAATCAAGGACCCCGAATCATTACCCAGCCGAGTATGCTCAAGTATCTCTAACGTACGAGCATCGGCGGGCAGTGTCTCGCGAAAGCGATTTAAGAAAAGTGGTCGGGCGCGGACACGAACAAGCTGTCCCCTCCGTAAAGACGAACTTAAGCTGTACTCAACGATTGCACAAGAACTGTAAATCTGCAGAAGACTATCACAACAATCAAATCCGCTGCAGAAAGATGTGCATTAAGCTCTGGTGGTCTGTGAAAATCTGACACGACTCTCAAACAATTAGTGTCTCCAAATCTCCAACACAAAACCACCGCGGCCATCTCCAGATCATGAGTGGAATATCCTTTTCGTACTTCCTCCAAATGTAGGGAAGCAAAAGCGATAACTCTATAGTGTCACCTCAGTACACACTCGAGCCCACTCAAGAAACATTACAGTTAAACAACAAGGTCGCCCGAACCAAAAAGCAAAGAAAGCACCGATGCAGTTGTTAACAGAATCTTCAACTGTCGAAACTCCGCACACATACCTCAGTCCACAGAAAAGAAATCTCCATTTCGGTCAATTCAGTCGACGGTGCAGCACTACTCTAGAAATCCTGCACGAAACGGCGGTAAGAACCTGCTAAGCCCAAAAATCTGCGGACCTCCGTCCTGCACACAAGTCTGGACCTAAGCTGTACGGCCACGATCTCCCTCGGGACCATACAAACCGTCTCCCGTGACAACAAGACCTAGGAGTCAACACAAACAAGCCTGAAGAAACACTCCGAGAATCTAGCAAACCGCTGGTGCTCTCCCAGTATCTGCATAACAAATCCTCAAGTGTTACTCCTGTTCCTCAAGACACATTAAATAGACCAGAATGTCGTAAATAACACAACAACACTGGTCGAGGAACGGCCTGAAGAAATCTGGTTCATCATATCTACGAATGCTGCCAGGGCATCAGTGAATCCAATGACTCACTAATACACACAAAGCCCGTAGCACACATAAGGCAGTCTTTGGAATGCCATCACTCCGAACCCGCAATAATGATGACCTGATCCCAAGTAAACTTAGAAAATGTCTCGCACTGCGGAGCTGATCGAAGAAATCGTCAATGCGAGGTAAAGGATACCTATCCGCACCGTAAGCCGGTTCAATTAACGATCCGTCGATACACAACCTCAAGCTGCCATCTTTCTCCTTGACGAACTGAAATAAGAGCTTCCAAAAGCGAAACACTCAGACGCACAAAACTCCTCAACAAATAACTCTGTAGCTGATCCTTAAGCTCCCTAAGTTTCGCCGGCTCATCCGGGACAACGTCGAAAAAACTCTCGCACGAAAGGAACACCGGTCCAACAAACCCTCTGTGGCTGCGGTATCACGAATGAATGCCAAGAATCCACGACATCTCCTCCAAAGCCGACTAACGAGAAAGGCTGAATTCAAGCTGTGAGAGGCGGCACAACTATCCACCTGCACAACAAGAACTGACCTGCCGGGGAAAACAAACCTGATTGTTTCCTCACGGTAGTCCACAGATGCCTAACACGTAGCTAAATAGTCTATGCCCAGGAGAACGTCAGATCCAACATCTCTAGTAGGATCGAAACGACGGACACGTGTCGCGCAACAAAAGAATCGCTGACAGAAGTTAACACAAACTACAACTAATCTACCCAACCACGGTACAAGTGTGAAAAACAAACGAGTACATCAAAAGAACATGTGAATTAAGGATACCTGAAGACTCTGCATTGGACGCCTGCGCATCCCGATGAGTAGAAGCAAATTCCTGTGTCTGCCCTCTACCCGCAACTGGCTGAACTACTCTGGTAGACTGACTTCTCTGAGCGAATCTTCCACGTCCACGGCCTCTTTGAATACGATCATGACGAGGTGCTAAGGAACAATCCCTGACGAAGTGCTGAAGGCTCCTGCATCGAAAACATCCACGTGGTGACTGCTGACCATCCTGGGGATGAGAGCTGAACGACTGTCCTTGTCCTAAGCCTCTGCTACTCCCGCGACGGCCACGAAATCTGTCTCGATGACCAAACCTCTGTCTCTGGGCTGGTACACTGGTACGAGTCCTCCACTGTCCTGGAACTCTCTGAGCCTCTGGAATATGCGCCTCGTCAACTGGAACTGCAACCACTGGTGCTATGTAGGTGACGGACTGCTGCATGCTGATCGTAAGTGACAACTGAGTAACATTGGTGACAACCTCCTGTTGTAGCTCCCGAACGACATCAACCAATGAACTCATCGTCTGGCGGAAGTCCTGCATCTCTGCCACAAGCCTATCGATAATATATGTCGTAGGCTGATCCATCTGCACCTGTGCAACTAGAGTGCCATCCTGGTCAGTACTCGTCTCACCCGAGCCAACTCCGACCTCGGCCCTCGCTGCATCACCCTGAGTCCCCATAGTCATCGGCGGCAAGGCTATAAATAGAGATAAGATTTGATAAGAATAAGGAAATCGAATCGCAAGGAAATGAATCATCAAGGAAGGAATTTCAAGCAATATGTACTTAGGTCACTTAAGGCGAAGTACCGCATCGTGGGTATGCTGCAGACATACACACACTACGTTACTCTGCTTAAGCTACCTACTCCATCATATTAAGGTCATCCTACACTCCGAAAGGTAAAACCTAGCGCTCTGATACCAACTTTGTCACGACCCGAAATTGGCACGTGACGGCCCTAATACTACGCAACGCCTAAAGACGTAAAGCAAAAAAAGAAAACCAAAACCCAGAAATCGAAACCATAAAAATAAGATAAGAAAAGATAATAACAGTTTTTGAAACATTTGAAATCGCAACCCAAATTCTTTAAAAGTCCAACTTTCTTTCGTTAAAATTTTGGCAACACCCCTTTTTGTAAAAACTGGCCCAAAGGCGGAAAACAATGCACATCACAAATATACGACGCCGTAGTGAAGAAATAAAGACAATAGAGATAAAGCTGTATATAAGACAACAAAACCACAAATAATATACAATATCGTCCTCACCAAGTCTCTAAGTCAACAACATAATAGTAGATGGAGAGTACAAGATACAACGAATGTACAATACAAAATATAGATAACCACCAAAACCCACCTAAGCAAAATAGCACACTGTGAGCCAATGCGGTATCTGTAGCAAAAGATGATAGGTGAATAGCCTGCCTCGACTACTCGGGGGAACAACCTGCAACACCTGTGGCACAACGGGGGTGAGTTGTCAACTCGTGAATAGTAGATAATATATACAGGTAATCGCAGGAATGTACGTACAGCATGAATCTAAGATATACAATTTACAGCAATAGCAGGTCATGTGAATGCAGAATAATGGAAAGTACACTAGCAAGTACAATAAATATGTGGAGCAATAATATCATAACAGTAGTATGCAATAACCATGCAATAGGGATATGAGAATGTAGATATGCAGCAATCATGAAGGGTACACTGACAGGTACTCCTAATACATGGAATAGTGCATAAGTGACAAGGTATGAGGTATGGAGTGAAATATGTCATCCCACGGAATCATGTCATCGTGGTAGGATCACAATCCATCAAGACACTCAATTCCCAATTCCTCAAATCAGCCCCCACGTTGGGCTCTCACATCATATGAGTCTCACATCTCCTCAATGTACAATATCGAGTAATCTCCTATATCCCGAATGTACAAATCAGTAATCCCATATGTATGTCCAACATCCAATCTCAATGAATCACCTAATATCCCAAGTCAAAATCTCAAGTAAGATTCTAGCATCCTAAATATATATATATATATATTTGAAAAAATAAATATGATGGGGGCAATACACATATATTAGCGTCCCATTCCACTAATATTGGTGTAAGGGTATATATAACAACGGCTAAATCCCCTGTTATATATACAAAGGTGTTTTAAAGGAAATATCATGAAAACAATGTGCCAAGCATCGACACAGAAATCCTGATAGGTACGTATCATACGCTATCCCGAAAGCACGAGTGCCTAGCTCTGACCCTCACCTTTTGACGTATGCATACGTGCATGACTCCCAACGGTATCTCCATGATCCCCGCCGAGTCATTGGTACGGTCACCGGTAGGTACTAGCCCGTCTCCAGGCTCAATCGGCAAAGTCCATCGATCTTCTTGCCGAGGGAAATCATACCGGGCCCCACCATGTACCCTCTATGGCCTCGACGCCTCCTCGTAGGGGTATATATAAATCAAAACCGATAAAGCTCATGGTGGATGCGCAAATATTATATCAAGGGGAAACCGGATTTTTCAATATATGCATAATTTCATGAACTCCCGCGGTTCCCAAATCCAGAAAACATCATGTAAAATCCAAATAACAATGCGCAAATCCAGGAATAAATATGTACGATAAATCTGAAATGCGAGCATATAAAGGAAAATATATAGCTGAAACCAGATGTATGCGGAATCAATAAGGTACAGCTAAGTATATGTGTCTACCTATAAGTAAAAGATGTCGTATACCCCTCTGGGTATAAGTAGAATATATAGGATACCCCCCTACGTATAAGCAAAATATGTGCAAGGTATACCTGTAGCTGTATTGCAAGGTGTATATGTACCTATCACTAATGGTATGATACACTATAAGTATACTGACAAGCTAGATGTCATGTGTGACAAGCAATATAGTATCTATAAGGGATTTGTGTGTGACATGGCAATTATTGACGGGGTGTGTGTAGCATACAATCCGTGCTCGTGCAACATGAACCGTCAATAATATGTGCAGTGTCATACGGCTGCTAGTCACAGTATCATTATTCCTAATAAATAGGGTATGGCGCAATTCTAACAATGACGTAGAATACGCAACAAGTAGTAGAATCCTAGCCCAGACGTATAACGCCATGCGGGCGATTCCCCTGTAGATGTTAAATCTACTCACCTACGCTCTACGCTAGGTGAATCCTACCACCTGTGTCCCTCTGTAGCAGTGTTCGTAGTCCCCGCCTGCAAACCTGAAAATTAGACAAGGAAATCATATAAATAAGCAAATATCTCGCAAAACGCGATATCGACACTAAACGAGAAACTCGCGTCGCGAACTAAACGCGCGTCTGCATGATACACTAAAACGTGTGTATACGCGTCTAAAACTACCGCGACATGCTGGATCGCAGAACCCACTCACGTATCGCGCGTATCGCGCAAACACAACGAACACGAAAAACGATATATTATCCCAGATTTTCCTACAGGTCAAATCTTACAAAACTACACATGCCAAAATACTAGAAAACACAGCAGAGAACCCTAGCCAAGACCCCAACACCCCAGCCCCCTACTTGGCCGCAATTTGCGGCCAAACCTAATAAAACTGTGGCCTCAGTTTGAAATGGGGTTCTCGTTCTCTGGTGGTGTGTTCTAGACCTAGTGTGCATGCCCCAGTTTCCCCAATTTTGCCCTGAAGGCCCCGGGTCAAAAGCAGATTCCAGATATCGCGAAACGACACCAAAAAACGATATTTTGCACAAAATGGAAAACCTATGGTATTTTTGTGAAACCTGGGTTGAATCTCAGTTGAGGTGACCTAACAACACTAAAATGAGCTAAGTTAACCAACACAATCACATTCTAACTAAATTTCCACATAAAACACCATAATTAGCACTAAACTCACTATTTAACACTAATCGAAGCTAATCAAAGCACAACTTAAGCAAACCATGAAATGGGGTTCAAGAAATATATCCTAATGAACCCTAGAAGGCAGGTGAAGAAGTGGAAGGAGCTGCTGTAAGTAGCTGAGCTCCTGCTGCTGATGATGATGGCTGCTGCTGTCTCTGCTGTTGTTGTTGTTGATGCTGAGGTTGTTGCTGCCTCTGGTGCTGCTGCTGCCACTACTGTAGGTGTGTGTGTGTTTGTGAGAGAGAATGAGAGAAAGAGAAAATGAGAGGAGAAATGAAAGAACAAAGCCAAGCCCCCCCCCCCCCTCTCTCTTCCCTCATAAATGAGGCATGGCTCACACCATGCTCCCCATGCCCTCTCTCTCACACAAAGTCAACATTTCAAATTAAAACCCTTTTTTCATTTTATTTTAACAACCATAATACCCAAAACAATTTTAAAAAATATAAAACTAGATTAAGAAATGGTTAAACCCCAAATTAACACCCTAGTTATCATGCACAAGTGTGTGCAAGCCTAGAAAAAATCTAATAAAATATTCATTAAATAGGATAAAATAATTAAAAACTAATTTGGTAAACTTTTTATTAAAAACCATATATTAAAATATAATTAGTCAAAAAACACATTCTAAGGTGTTACATAACCGAAGAATACAGGAAGATATGTTCTGTTTAAGATCAATGTGTATAAAAGATCACTGCAGAAAATAGCCAAACATATCGACGATCTAAAATACTTTTAAAATATCAAACCACAGTTAAATTAAATGAAACCAACGCCATAAGTTAGATAACTTGATTATCTACGCAATGATATAGGAATATGCTTATTTTCATATTTATACAGGGATGTACAGACATTTAAAATTAGATGTCGTCAGAAAATACTGCACTGGACTGCAGTCCAGAGCCGTATTTCTATGTAGTTTCCATTGTCGTAACATGGCAATATTCAAACGAGATTTGCATAAGGTTCTAGTTTATCTAGTTGTCTTCAATACGAGCCCTAGAACATTATGTTACGAGTTATATCCAATTTAATATTAATTTTACAACGTGATATATAAGGTGGTCTTCAGATTTAGCGTAGCCTTTTGGGGCATCATTTCATGTACGAAACTATGTTGTTTTAAGTCTAATTTCTACACAATATTCGTGAACAGTAAATGAAACTATCGGTAAAAGATTTAAGCATTTCTAATAAGGTTTTGGTTCTGGCAATGGCATCGAACTCTTGATATATATATATATTGTCACCCCTAGTGTATTTATACCATATTTGGGGTATTTCAAATCTTTTGATAAATTTCTTTATTATTATTTCTTTTGGGTTGTGGATAGTGCAATTGGTAGTTGTGGGTATTATTCGACCCGGCCCCATATTTGAAACCCATTATGGTTCAAAATTATATCAAATATTTGCTAGTACAGAGTATCCGTGCAAATCTAGATATTATACACATATAATATATTCCACATATTTTTTAATAATACAAAATAAAAACCAAATAATATATTTTGATATCTAGCCTTGCATGTCATCACACCCTATATCATGTGGTTACACTCATATATCATGTTCATGTCCTAATTGTTAAACAGACTCGTTTTTTATCGCTACGTATATTTACGTAGATCCATATTTGGGGGTATATATTTTTAATTGTAGAATATCGTATTATGGTTTAAACTTTTACATATATTCTCTATATTGAAAAACTAGATTTTTAGAAGGGACACGGGTAATATTCGGAGTAATATGGTATTAGCTGTAAAATCATATATATATAATATAATATATATGTCTCTCTCCGTCTCTCTTTCTTCTCTCTCTCTCTCTATAATATATATATATATATATATATATATATATATATATATATATATATATATATAATAAAATCCAAATACTCTCTCCCTCTCCCCCGTCTTTTTCACATCGTGAACCCTAACCCACGTTCCCGTCAATGTCCCGTCTCCACCCTCTCACCGTCACCGTTCCCATCTCCTCGCCTCCCCTGCCTCGCCATTCCCTCTCATCACCACTCCCTCTCGCCCTCGTCCTCTCCCCTGCCTTGCCGGCCTCTCCTCTCCCCTCTTCTTTCCTTCCTGAAAGTATGTCTTAGACCCTCTACTAGGTTTCAACAAGTATCAAGTATGCAATTTTTAAAAAATACAAGGGTTAATCTAATCTCAAATCGTGGCCGAGACTATCAATAAGTTGGTAGCGTACCCGATAAAAATGTTAACATTTATTTCGCTAAAGTTTATAAACTTTAAAATGTATAAAAGAAGTTAAAATATTTTATCATCCATTGATCTATTCTAGCCTACGAACCCTAGCAAGCTAGTAATTACTCAAGCATGATTGGAAAAGAAAAGATAAAGAATGAGATCATAATGTAAGATGCAGAAATTAAGTACAGAAAGTAAGTGCAGAAATTAATTGGGAAAAAACTAATAAAAACTCTACTTTTATTAATCAACTATATCATGTACAAATCCTTTTAATGTATAGTATAAGAACCCTAGTTTTTGCTCTCGATCTCTATCTTGTTGGAAGTAAATGAACAACTGATGATCAACTCGGACGCGTGGATCTTCTTCGACCTCTTGATCTCTTCGGTTGATTATCTTTCATGTGAAACTCTCGGTTTTTTAAATAGTCACAAAAACTCTAAACCCTAGATTTCATGTGTGATGATTTGCTGTTGCGATCACACTGAAAAAATCCCAAATCCAACGGCCATAAATGGGCCGCGGATCCCCCACAAACATGTGTATTGGCCGCGGTTGGATGGCATAATAGTGGGATCAGGATTTCAAAATTCTTGTGATGTTTTGTGTTGACACGTGGAGATCATTGTGATGTCTGGATTCTTCAAATCTTCCTCTGAATCTCTACCGTTTATGATTTTATGATTTGATTCAACTTTATCGACAGATTTTATTCCCGACATCTCGAATCTCTCGATCTTCAGGCCTGAGCTGATATCTGCACAATATCTCAAGTCATAGTGTTAGTAATATATGTTATTATTTTAAGATATTATCCTAACCATTTGTATGATATAATATTTTAAAAATATTGATTAGAAATATTTGATATGACATGCATATTTTAATTACAAAGATTTCATATAAATATTATATGCATATATTTTTCCTCATTATGTTAATTATAATTTAGAAACATATGATAATAAACTTTTTACAAATAAACTCACATGTGTTCTATATTTACAATAAACGCTTTTAAGAACTTAACAATAATAGCCAAAAAATAATCATTCAAATGTGTAATATTTTCAACTAATCAATGGGTCATGGCTTCTCAATACTTCTCCAAGCATCCAAAACCATGACTCATTTTCCCTTGTTTTTCTTTTTCTTAAATCTTAAATCATCCAAATTTATCTTGTGTGATTCGCATACACCAATGGTCCTTGTATCATCAACCATGATACAATTCATATATTAATATATATATATATATATATATATATATATATATCGCATATGTATATATACAAATATATAACAAGAGAAGAAAATCTTAAGTGAGCATGTGTGTGTGTGTATCAAATTATTAAATCAACACTTGATTCAATAATCCGGTTATATCATATATAACCGGCTAATATCATATATATATATATATATATATCACATTATTAAATCAACACTTGATTCAAAAATCAGGTCATATCACATACAACCGGCTAATATTCAATATTCGATATTAAATCAACACTTGATTCAATAATCCGGTCATATCATATATAACAGGCCAATATCAAATATATATACATAAATCAAATGTTTGAATCAAGACTTGATTCAATAATCCGGTTATATCATATATAATCTAACCGATATCAAATATCGCTAGATTATAACACGGTATCACATACTCGTATTTAATCAAGCTCTCGCACATATCTCCATATGTGCCCTACATCGTTTCGCTTAAGCTAGGAAACCTCTGTATGGGACTCTAAAGACTCGTCAATACGCCAGCAGTAGGTAATGATCACATCAGATACCCATAAGCCGTCAGTAGTACTAGCTGGACGTAACGGCTACCCAGGTATTGAACGAATAGAAGGTAACAAGCAAACTTGTCGAAACTCCCATAAAGCGTATAAGCAACACTTACCGTACAGTCCGGTCTCTTCGTCTGATATGTCGCATATCGAGTCTGGGGGTAGAATCGCCAGACCCCGGTAACTTGATAAGTCATGCCGATGTGTGACCTATAATCTTTCGAGAAACTACTGATAACACTTACCAGTTGTCCACCGCCGGAAGCCGGGAAGACTGGACGTCTTGCCTGAATCTGGGGGCAGATGCTAATTGGTGCTATCCGTCCACCTCTCCGAAGATGCCAAGTTGATTTATGGCACCATGTATCGAAGGTTTAAACGGATGCGGCCGATGTAGCAGACTTCGTCAGATTCCCCCTCGTTTGAGGGGGTTTTGATTGTGGGGACGCTCTTCCCTGCAGGCGCAAGCCCTGCAGTTAATTACGCTACCGCATCGCGGTAACAACTTTCTCCTTCTCCACATGGTCACTTTCGTGTCGTGGGTGTTTGTTTTGTGTTTGGTTGCCCGTGGTTTGTATACGGAGAATAAGTTATGCTATCGCCCGTAGGACGTGGACTAGTCCAAATCCGTATCTTTCTTAGATTTGGGGGGGTTGTGTTTAAGGATACATTAGCCTTATTTGAGGCTAAGATCAACTTAAACATTTGTTAAGGACACGTTAGTCTATTTCTAGACTAAGATCGACTTAACAGGATCGTTTAGATCCGACAAGAGAGCAATTGGACTCTATTGTTTAGTTTAATGACATTGCGGTCGATAATTAGTTTAAGGACATTGCGGTCCGTTGTTAGTTTTAAGACATCGCGGTCGAGGTTAAGGACATCATAGTCCATGAGTTTAAGGACCCCACAGTCCGGTATTAGTTTTAAGACATCACGGTCGAGGTTAAGGATATCATAGTCCGTGGATTTAAGGACTCCACAGTCCGGTATTAGTTTTAAGACATCACGGTAGCGGTTAAGGACGTTATAGTCCGTGAATTTAAGGACCCCACAGTCCGTAGCAATGTGTGGCCGTCGGGACCCATCACCTCTCTGACGACGTTGAGGGATTACAACGACGGATGTCAGAGGAGTAAAGAGATGTACCCTCGAACCGGGTGTAAATTGATTGGAAGAGCAGTTGTGCTCCGTTCAATTTATATTGAGGACTTATGGCCGGAATTGGGCTAAGTCTAATTAAAAATGTTTAACATTTTATTCATGTTGAGCATGTTAGGCCTTTATTTGGGCTCTGCCCTTTTAATAATGCATAGCATTGGGCTCTGACATTGGATATAATTAAATGCATAGCATTTATCAGGGGAAAAATAGTGGTCTGATAGTACGCCACGTGGCGCATCAGGCGTTTTGCGCCAATTAAAGAGCGTATTGCGCTAGCGCACATAAGAGTGACACGTGTCGCCTAGCGCTGAGCGCAAGTCTGTTAGCGCACTGCGCTTTATGAGTGCGCTGCGCCAATGCGTTGCACCAGTGAATGACACGTGGCGCGCTCTGGTGCTATGCGCCAATCCAAGAGCGCGGTGTGCTGTTTTAGAAGCGCAAAGCGCAGATTGTGTCTGTAGTTGACACGTGGCGCGTTCTGGTGCAGTGCGCCACTCCAATAAGCGCAAAGGCGCATTTCAAAAGTGCAAGGCACTGTCCAATAGCACAGAGCGCATCTTGATCAATTTAAGATCAAAGAACAATTTTTTTGTTCTCTTAAAAGAGGTTTTACCTCAAGATCAAAGAACCAAAGTTCTTGTTCTCATCAAAAGGCTGTGCCTTTATATAGATCAAAAGATCTAAGAATGAAGTAAATTACTTCTTTTAATCTTTTATAATTAGATCTTTCTTGATCTTTTTTTTCTTTTATTGAAGACTTTGATCTTGTTCTTAGATCACTGATCTTTTTAGAAGAATGTTCTTCTTTTTTAATGAGATGATTTCATCTCTGTTTTCAAGAATATAATTCTTTACCTTTAAAGATGAAGAAAATGATCTTCTTTCTTCAAAGGCTTGCCTTTCTTTTTCTTTGAGTTTTTTCTCTAACTTTGCAGAGGGTTCTCTCTCTTCTGTATCTATCTGTGAGACTTGGAGTCTAGAGGCCTTTATATAGGGCCAATTGATTTGTTAAGTTAGTTACAGAGATCTTTCTCTGATTGATCTGGGGATATTTCCCCACCGTTGGATCTTTGATCCTAAGGCCTCTGTTTTACAAAAGACAATCTTCTTATTTTAATAAGATTGGAAAGATCTTTCTAGAATTTTAATTCTAATTAATTAATAATTTATTATTTAAACTCCGGTGCTGGCACAATTGGCGCCAGCGTGCCTGCGTTTGACACGTGGCGCGCAGCGCAGAGCGCAACGCAACTGCGCTAGCGCGCCTGTGTTTGACACGTGGCGTACAGCGCAGAGCGCAAGTGATCTGAAGCGTTGCTTCAACTTTTTAGATTTTGAATTTTGAAACAGAGCTTTGCTCTGATTGGAGATAAGGAAGCGTCTCTTCATTCCAAATCGTGGACTTTGAACAGAGTTTTGCTCTGATTGGGAGAAGCAGAAGCGTCGCTTTTTTTTAAAACAGAGCTTTGCTCTGATTGGGGTAAACACCAGTAAATCTCATCAGCCCTAGCCAGGGACTTGCTATTATAGCCAATCGAGTATAGCGCAACATCAACTCCCAATACCGGGAGAGACGAAACCCCTCATATCGCTCACTGCCTCCATGTGACTAGGGACTGTACCCAAAATTCACCTGTTTGCACGATTCCTTTGAGCCGTGGTAGGGAGAAAATCAAAGCACGGTGGGAACCACACAAGACACTATAACGAACTCAGGTCTACAGACTAAGCTGTACAAGTGTCACCAGAGAACTGCTATCTAACGATAGGTATGGTACCATCTAGGAGTTCTCGGCGAGTCCTGTTCGGTGTACCCATTCTCTAATGAGCACCTGTGTACAATCTTTGATGTCAAACACTAATGGTTGTGGGATCAACCATCGCTCTATACAGGGTCAAGAAACGTACACACTAGTCTACTCTGGAATATCGATACCCTGTCTCGATATTCTCTCGACTAGGAACTGTTAAAGGATGTGCTTGAGGACTACACAAGCCCCACTAGTATGATCTGCATCATAGTCCTGGTGGTCAAGCCTACATCCTAAGGGCTTTATCAACATGTATCAAAGAGACGGTATACTATAATAAGTGTACATGTTAAGACAAAATGCAACCAGATAGCATACTATCATATCGAGCAAGAAAGTCCTCTCTATATATGTCCAAACATCCACTATAATATACAATAATGGCCTCTAGGGTATACATATTCCTAACACTTCCCGAGCACCACCCAACCCGAGAACCCATCATCCAAACCCCTCGCCGGCAACCTCTCGTCGCAGGTCGACTCACTACCACCGACCACCTTTTCACCATCCTCATCTCCCCGGAAACCCCGAACACCACACCCTACCACCACCGACCCTTGCTACATCCTCGATCACCTTTCACCCCTCGCCAGACCACCTCGTTGTCGCCGTCGTCTTGTTGCCACCATCCCTTCTGTCCATCCCCAGAACTCCAGAAACCCAACAGAAACCTCCACTCTTCTTCTTATTCTTCTTCTTTCAATTCTTTATTTCCTTTCATTTCGTGGCCAGCTGTCTTGCAGGAGTTGCGCGTCGCCGAAGATCCAGATGATCCAGTCACCATCGTCATCTAGCCCTGTCACCATGTCACGCAGTTGCTCAGCTAAGTAAAGCCCTGTGTTCGTAAGTTTTGCATCGCGACGTTATTCCAACATCGGAACGTGATATCTGTATCTCAACGTGAGATCCGATCAGGTAAGTTCTAAACTTGCAACATGCTATTTGATTATATCGATATTTATTTAATAAATGATAGTGCATGGGTTTTACTATTCAGCAGAATTTATCGATTTATAGTTTTATCGTATCCGTCTGAATTCGTACTGATAATAGCTTATCTAGTTGCATGCCGGAATATCACAACGTTATTATACTACTATAACAGTTCAATATGTTATCTTGTTTGCATCATATAAGGTAATGGACGTATAACGGTTATTACAGATGATACATATGCATCCTGGTAGTAATTGTGTTTCGATATTGATTACGGTTTTACATTGGTATCTATTTTGGTTAATATACAGTACATGACATGTTCACCACACACTACCGGACTTGTTACTTGGATCTTATTGCTAATGCCGACAATCCTGACTTGTTGTCCTGACGGATGTAACTTGTTGTCTACATAGATAAGACCTGTACCTGCTTGATCCTGTGCTGGCATTAGAATTGAACTCAAAATCTGGGTGGGAAAGGGGAAATCAAGAATGTTACGGAAACGTAACTTAGGAGGATATTATTCTTGTTTGCCGTGATTCCGAGCATTACGGAATAAATCATTGTTTATTGTACCGTGGTCCCGTGAGGGCATGAATGTGATATATACTGTTGAGTTACGATGAGAATTATATTAATTGATTTCAAAGACTTATAAAATAGATAACCTAGAGGAACAGACTTTTAGGATACACATCACATATATGTACCTCACTGTTTTATACCTGCGTTATTTATTTATAATCATGTTTAATCATAGAATCATATCCTGATTATTGCTATTATTTTAATATTATAACGCACTAACGTCTGGGTTTTGCATGGTACAGTTCCTCTACTTTTATCGCAGGCAGATCAAGAGTACTTTAGCAATCAAGCCAAGAAATGAGGAGCTAGCCAATTAGTTTAGAGGCTCTAGGTATATTTATTTCAGCAGTTTTATTCCTATTGATGTAAGCCCATGTTGGGACGTGATTCGGATATTATTGTTTATTGGATCTTGATTCGTTTCTGCTTTATGCATTTCTTGATTTTATTTATTATGGCAGATGGACATGTGTTAGCTAGATTATATATTTTACTGTTCTTGATATCCGATTGACAGCCGTAATGTGACTGTGGAGTGATGATTCCTAACCACAGGTAGTATGGTTTGCTCTGTCACGTGCCGTGTTTACGTATCTTGGGAAATAGGGCGTGACACACACACACACATAACCGAAACGTCGTTTTCATCAAAACACCATTTAATTCTTACCATTTCCATACAACATTATTATGAGGTGTTGGACTCGATTATAACCAAATCAATATGGCTAAATTAACACGGTTTGTTATTAAAAATGTGACAGTAGTTTGCGGTATAGTTATGTATATATATATCGATCTATTTATTAACATAGCATGTAAAGAAAGTGGAGTTCACTTGCATGATGATGACATCAACGATGATGGGAAACGGCAATAGCGACAACGGCACGCGCATCGCAACGGTACGAGCACGGCAATGGCACGGGCAGCAACAATACGGGCAACAAGCATAGCTATAGTTTGGGCTGGTGCTTAGGCTTCTGTGATGCAGGAGTTGAGAAGGTGTAGAGGGTGTTGGGAGCTCGTCGACGGCTAAGAGAAGTGATCGATGGAGGTGAGCACTGCCGGCGGTGTAGTGGGTTTGGGAAGCTCGGCTAGCAAGGGCTTGCAGATGAAGAGGAGAATAGGGAGATGATGGTGGAGGGTCTACAGGCGTCAACGATGGTCTTGACGGCTGTGGAGGTGGCCGGTGATGGGAGAGTGAGAGAGAGAGAGAGAGAGAGAGAGAGAGAAATTGAGAACGAGAGAGATAAAGATAGAGATAGAGAGGGACTCGGTTCTGTTTATGTAACACCCTAGTTCATTTATACAAATTCCAGTTCACGTATTTCTTTATTTATGGTATTTTCCTGATTTATCGTGTTTTAGGTGCGAATAGTATTTTACATTAGTCTTATCATTCGACCCGACCCGCTTGCTTGAAACCTGTTTGATTCATGTTTATGAATTATTCTGACCTGTTACATGGACTTGTGCACTTTCATGAATACTGCTTACTGGGATTTTATCTGGTATTGCATCTTTTACCATATAACATTTTAAATCATATAAAATATTTTAAAAATACATTACATGGCCTGCATGATACCCCTAACCCCGTGGTAGCATCCGCGCATCTTGTTCTCGTCCCGTTCAGTGAAACGGACTCGTTTGGATGGCTACGCGCACGTACGTGCATCCGTTCTTGGGGGTATGCATTTTCGTTACCCGAGCATTCATTTTTAATTTTGGTCGTCGCATATATTTTTCGTATTTTTAAAACTAATTTTTTAGATACGACCCGGGCGTGTTTTGGATTATTTTTGTATCCCGCCAAAATTCAAATTTTATTTAAATTAATATCTGTATTTTAAATCGACAGTTTAAATAACTAACAAATTTTATTAAATTTAAAATCCTAACTTTTAACTAAACAATCCTAACCTTTAACAAACCCATCTTTCTCTCTATCTCTCGTGGACCCCACACTCAGAGTCCCCCTCTCTCTCACGCAGTTCCTCACTTTCTCTCTTCCCTCGCTATCTCTCTCTCTATCTCTTCTTTCTCTCTCATCTCGCGAGTACTGTGTGTTCCTCGATTCTGGTCACCGCACGCACCGATACGGTCACCTCCCTCCTTCTTTTCTCCCTCTTCTCCTTTTAAATACCCGAGCCTTCTCCTTAACCCATCGCAGTTCACCTCCTCCTCAAACCCTAACCCTAAGACTTCATCTCCTCATCACCTCCTCCCTCAACAGAGCCTCCTCCTCCTCGTCACCTTCTCATCGCCGTCTCTTTCTTCTTCTTTTTCCCGAGCCCACACCAGCACCCTCAAACCCCAACTGAACCCATTGCCGACGATCCCAACCTCGTCGTCATCATCTTTTTCAGCTTCATACCACTACCATCATCATCTCCACCTCTCCCTATCCTCTGTACTTATCCCTCACCAAGATCCCTGCACACCAAGAAACCCCAGCTGCACCCGAGCCTAACCCTAACCTAACCCTAATTTCTTGAAGCCAACCCTAGCCTTGCCGGAGCTCAGTCGACCTCATCGTCACCCTCACCTCTCCCTGAATCCTCAGCACACCACAACCATAGTAAGCTTCATCCCTTCTCTCATTTCCTCTTCTTCTTCCTTTCTTTTTCTTTTCTTTGTGTTCTTGAAATCTGTATTTTAGCGATCGCCGGAGCCAGGCTTGACGCCGACGATCCAGACGACCCAGAGGAAGTACCTTACCTGCGTGATCACCCTCTTGCGTTGTTTGGACCCGTCCCGCATGCCGTGCGTGCGTTGTGACGTTTTGCCGACGTCGGACGTGCCGTACATATCTGTTTCGCAATCCGTTGAACCAAGTTTATCTTGCTACATGCTATACTACTATATTCTACATCTATTTGAATTATAACACTTCATAACGATTAGTTTTGCAATCCACATTATCAGTTTTCATATTACACCGTTTTCGGACATCCATATGCATCCGTACATGTTATTTCACCTCTAGTGCATGCAAACCTATCTTGTTACATACTATATTACAATATACTGCGCTCAATGGAATATTTACATCTCATATTGTTTAATTATATATCATGCATTTACCAGTTTATCATTTTACTGTTATATCACGTCCGTATGTATCCATACCATTATTTACACATCTAGTCGCATGCTAAATCATCTTGCTACATGCTAGGTACAGTATTATGCATCCATATGAATAAAATGTTAACCATTTATCATATTATACATCCATATTAAAGTTTTACAGTTTTCGGATACCCGTTTGCATCCATATCACTTAATATACATATAGCCGCATCTATAGATCACATTATTACATATTATGGTTATATTGACACCCCATATTTAATAAAGTGCATCCTAATTAGTATTGAAACTATAAATGTAATCCTAACCGATAATTGTGCATCCATACCATTGATTTTATACCTGTTCGCATACCATGTTACATTATTTCATTTTTTTGTTATATTAGTACTCCATACTTGATATTGTGGACCCTACATAGTAATGTGATAACCACTGATAAATATTTGTGCATCCGTGCTTTTGTTCGGCATCCGTAGTTGTTACAGTTTTATTATGAGCTTCCGCTTGATACCCGTTGTAGGGTGTTTTTCGTCATCCCATTGAGATGGGAATACGTGCGCGCTTGTCAGGCGTACTACAGATTCTCCCTGTCTAGGGTAGCCCGGGATTTAATGATTGTGGGGATCCGAATCTCCGGCAGCCGCGAAATAAGCTGCCGTTAATTACCCCTCGCCTTTGGAGCGAGAGAACCTCCGATTGACGGGTTAAACTGGTCATGCGAACTCAATGTGCAGTGTACGTGTGTTGTGTTTTTAAAGGGGGGTTTGGATATATCGGGAGCCACGCAGAGTTTTTACGGGGTTCCGCTACCCGGATAGCGGGCTGGGGGTTAAGGGAGCTAGCAGCCCCCTTGCGGGGTGTGGGGCAGCGCCCCGTTAGAAATTTTTTCTAACGGGGGAGGTATGTTTAGTGTGGAGTGCATAAAAAAATAGGGGGAAGCGTCTTGAAAGCGCGTGCGTGGCACGTGGGCGCATGGTGCCCGGGGTCACGTGTGCGCACATGGGCGCTTTAGTGCCCGGGGTCACGTGCGCGCACGTGACCATTGGACGCCTCAGCGCCCGGGGTTACGTGGGGCACACGTGACCATTGGGCGCCTCAACGCCTGGGGTCACGTGGGGCACATGTTACCATTGGGCGCCTGAGCGCCCCGGGGTCACGTGGTGCACACATGACCGATGGGCGCCTTAGCGCCCGGGGTCACGTGGCGCGCACGTGACCATTGGACGCCTAAGCGTCCTGGGGTCACATGGCGCGCACGTGACCGATAGGCGCCTTAGCGCCCCGGGGTCACGTGGCGCACACGTGACAGATGGGCGCCTTAGCGCCCGGGGTCACGTGGCGCACACGTGACCGATGGGCGCCTTAGCGCCCGGGGTCACGTGGCGCACATGTGACCGCGGGAAACACCCGCGGGAAGGGCCTAGCCCCTAGGTTGAGGAGTTGAACTCCCAAGGGTTTTTGGAGTTGAACTACTAACAGAAACTAATTTATGGAGTTAAACTCCAACAGATCTAAAAAGGTGTTAAACTCCTAGGAATTTTTGGCTCTTCTTTTGAGCTTTGAATCTGTCCAAAGTTAGATTTTTGGAGATGGGTCTTCTTCTTCCTGCTCTTGATCGGCGGGATCTTGGAGGAAAAGGGGTGAGACTTAAAAGTCTCCCCTTTTCGAGATCTGATTGAAGATTCGAGCTCCCCTTCGTGGGTTTTGTGGTGAAAAACTATTTATTTTTTAGAAAGGAAGAGTTAAACTCTTGATTTAATTCAAAAAGGAGGAAGAGGGTTTTAGACCCTTGAGAAAGGGAAAGGAGGAACAAACCCTAATTTTTGGGAGAAATGAAAAGTATCTTTTTTATTCATCATCATGTTGCCTTATATAAGCTTACATATTTACATATAGCCCCTTGGGCTTTACAAAATGGCATTTTGCTCATCCCATAGCTCATGTGCCATTTCTTTTTACACATAAGCCATGGGCTTACAAAAATTTGGCTTTATGCCCATTTTGTTTACATTCATGCATAAAAAATTACATAAAAATTATTTATTACATGATTTCATTTTGGCATAGGGGAGGGCCGGCCGCTTCATGTTCGGACTCGACCTGGGCATGGGCCCACTTGGCTTGGGGTTGACTTTGACTTTGACTTGATCAACCGGGGTGCAATTTTCGACTTCAACACCCGTGTATTACTTGACATGACTTGATACTTGTACACTACCTGACATGACATGACATACTGCTACTTGACATGACTTGATACCTATGCACTACCTGACATGACCTGATATATCACTACTTGACATGTTACCTGATCCTGTTTCTAATGCCGACAATCCTGACATGTTGTCCCGATGGACATATCCTGTTGTCTGTATAGACAAACTTGTTCCTGCTTGATCCTGTGTTAGCATTAGCTTCAGATTTATCAATACCTGACTTGAACACATAACTTGAGGGTATGTGGAAATCAATGATGAAACCTGACTTGCAACTCGACAGTTCGCTTGCTTATACTGATCAGTTTTAGGGGCTAGGCCAGCCTTGGGATGATGATGCTGACATCATTCATCTGTAAATATTTCCTGTTTTAGTGCCTAATGGCATGTCTCGGTTTCAGCCCGAGAATCTGGACCGTGGTCCCGGGCACGTACGGGATACTATTGAGTTACATCGACGATTCATTAAATTGATTTCAAATACTTGAGAGTAATTAACCCAGTAGCTTAGTTCAGATTACTCACTATACATCACATGTTCTTATACCCATCATTGTTCCTTATTCGTGATACTGTTATACTCTTATTACTGTTTATACTTCATGCCTGCATATCTCATTACATCCTGCTTGCTTAGTATTATTGATATTATGACGCACTGACGTCTGGGTTTTGCATGGCCCAGATCCTCTACCTTCGCCGCATGCCGATCAGGAGTATTTTCAGTCAACAGGTCGAGCAGTGAGGACTTGTTAATATTCTAGTTTAGTTTCCTTTCAGCACTTTTTATTTCCTGATGTGAGCCCGTATTTGGGACGTACATTCCAGATTATTATTGTTTATTGAATCTATTGCTTCCGCATTTTATTTCATGACTCGTTTATTCTGGCTTATGGACATGTACTAGATAGTTTATTTTATTTCTACTGTTCTTGATATCTCTAGACAGCCATAATGTGACTGTGGAGGGATGTTTCCTGTCCACAGGTAGCATGGTTGGCTCTGTCACGTGCCTATCTTAGCGCACTCTGGGAAGCGGGGCGTGACAGGGTTTGTTTGGTATCAGAGCCATAGGATTTAGGTTAATCGGGTTTGATTCTTTTGTAGTTGGGTATTGGACCCAATACACGAATCAGAAAATCTATGATTAGGAACATGTCCTGCCACATTGTTATCATGATTCTTGAGTCATATCTTTCTCTTGATCCTTTGCCTGGACGATATGTAAACCACTTTGCATCTCGACTTGAAATCTTTTTGGTTCCCTACTGTTTCTCCATGTTCCTTGATTCTGATACTAGGATTTGGGCGACTTGAGTGGAATTATGTGATTGTAACTATATACCGCGGTATGATTACAATGCGGTACTCTATTTAAGTAACTTGGAGTTCTAGCCTTGATTCCTATCCTTGATTCATGGTCATCATTCATCGCAAGTTTTGAATCTTGTCTATCATACTAATCCTCTTTGGTATATTGGTTGCAGGATCATGGCAGACAGAAATCTGAAAACGTACCAGAGGCGTGTGAATGACGCCGCCTTACTTGGAGTAATTCGTGGCTTGCTGTAGAGCCAGAAGCGGCAGACCGAGCTGAACCAGCGGCAAGCCGAAGCTTTTCAGGAAGGTTTGCAGACCGTCCAGCGGTCCGTAAACAATGTTGCGGCCACACCGGTATAGCGTGTGGGTACCGTGGCGGATTTCAGGAGACCTGGTCCATTCACTTTCACTGGTTTAGAGGAGCTGTTGCCAGCAGAGCAGTGGCTAGTCGATACGGAGAATTTGCCCGTTGCGGCACAGATTCCAGAGGACAAGAGAGTGGATGTAGTTCGCATCCAATTGGTGGACTATGCCCGTGAATGGTGGCTCATGGAAGAGACCCGTTTGCCCAAGCCAATCAGTTGGACAACTTTCTCGCAGAGTTTCTTGGAGAAGTTCTTTCCGCAGACTGCACGGAAAGAAATGAAAGAAAAGTTTATCAGCTTGAAGCAGAACGGCGCACCCGTGGATGTACATGCGGCTGAGTGGACCCGCTCAGTAAATTCGCTGGACCTTTGGTTGCCAACGATGCTGATAGGGCAAGGAGGTTCATGCGCAGTTTGGACATGGACATCTAGAAGCAAATTATATCTCTGGGTTTGACCACTTTCTCACAAGTTCTAAAAGCAGCCAGAGAGCAGCAAAGCTTATCGTTGAAGACAGGAGGTACGCAGCTGCAGGCAGTTGTAGTGCAGAAGCCGGCATTCATGCCGAACCGAGCGCCTATGCGTAGAGGTATTCCAGTAAACCGACGTGGCGTAGCATCGATGAAGAAGCCCGTCGTTGCAGATCAGAGAAAGGGCGTGATTTGCAACTTTTGCCATCTACCCGGGCACATAAGGAGAGATTGTCGTAGGATGCGGGGACTCTGTTTGGTTTGTGGATCAGTGGATCATGCTATCAATGCTTGTCCGTCGAAGTTTTGTATGAAGGATGATGTTCAGAGGCCACCACAGAAGCAGTTTCGGGAGCTGAAGCGATTAACTCAGGGACCCAATCAAGCTCGAGCCTTACCCTGATGGTTGAAGAGGCCAAGGCTTCAGAGAAAGTCGTTTCAGGTATCCTGCTTGTTCATGGTTTTTCCGCATTAGCGTTATTCGATTCTGGTGCATCCCATTGTTTTATTTCGTCCAAGTTTACTGCTACACACTCGATGACTTGCACAACCCTGTCTAGTTGTTGGGACATACACACTGGGAATGGGAATATCATAGCTAGTAGAGAGGGTAAGGATTGTTCAGTGGTTAGTTGCAGATGAGAGTTATTTGCATATTTCTTGGTGATCATTACCGGCAGTGGTGATGTTGTCTTGGGAATGGATTTTCTCGGCACTTTCCATGCTCATATTTAGTGTGTGGCAAAGAAAGTGATTTTTCAGATTCCCGGACATTCGGAGTTTGTTTTTGCTCTGGGAAGCTGTTCTGTCGGGCCAGTCGAGTTTAGGGCTAGGCCGACAAACAGTATTCTTTCGTCGATGGAAGTTGATAAGGAGGAAGCGCCAACTGTAGTTCGAGATTTCTTGGACGTGTTCGAGGACATCTCGGGTTTACCGCCAAAACGAGATGTGGAGTTCGCGATCGATCTTGTTCCTAGTGCAGCGCCAATCTCAAAGGCATACTATTCAATGGCACCAGTGGAGTTGGAAGAAGTAAAGAAGAAAGTTACCGAATTGCTTGAGAAGGGTTGGATTCGCAGCAACATTTCACCTTGGGGAGCTCCAGTTCTTCTAGTCAAGAAGAAAGATGGCACGAGGAGGATATGCATCGATTATCGAGAATTAAACCGGGTGACTATTAAGAACAAGTACCCGATCCCTCGCATTGGTGAATTGTTCGAGTAACTTAGTGGCGCGAAGGTATTCTCGAAGCTGGATTTGCGATCCGGATATCATCAGGTTCGAGTTAAATCAGAAGATATTTGCAAGGCTGCGTTCCGAACTCGGTATGGACATTACGAGTATTTAGTGATGCCATTCAAAGTCACGAATGCACTAGCGATATTTATGTACTTAATGAACCGAATCTTTTCACCGTTCTTGGACCAGTTTATTGTGGTGTTCATCGATGATATTCTGGTCTACTTGAGGAGTCTTGAAGAGCATGCTGAACTCTTGAAGACATGTTGAGATCTTACATGTTAGACTTCAAGGGTTCTTGGGAAGATCATCTACATTTGGTGGAGTTTTCTTACAATAACAGCTTTCAGGAGACTATTCAGAAAGCTCCATTAGAAGCGTTGTATGGTCGTAAGTGTCGCTCACCCGTTTGTTGGGATGATGTTGGAGAACGAAGACTGTTGGGACCAGATTTGATCATACAAACGGTTGAGAAGGTTAATACTATCCGGAGTCATATGATAGCAGCACAAGATCGGCAGAAAAGTTGGGTCGATACATCGAGAAGACCTCTATAGTTCGCTGTTGGTGATCTGATGTTCTTGAAGATATCACCTACTAAAGGAGTGATTCGTTTTGGGAGTCGAGGCAAGCTTAGTCCTCGATTCGTAAGGCCTTTCGAGATTTTGGAGCGTGTTGGAGAAGTGGCTTATCGATTGGCTTTACCACAATCTTTGGCGAATGTTCATGACGTGTTTCATATATCTCAACTCCGTAAGTATGTTCGAGATGAAACACACGTGCTGGATCATTCGGAGCTGACTGAAAGAGAGGATTTGACCTTTGAGGAACGACCGATGTCGATTGTTGATCGAAGAGAAAATGTCCTTAAGAACAAGCTTATCCCTCTCGTACTTGTTTCTTGGGAAATCGCTCACATGGAGAATCAACTTGGGAATGTGAAGATGAAATTCGATAGAAGTTTCCACACCTATTCTTGTAGTTTCTTGATTATTTATCTTTCCTTGTTCTTGGAATTTCGAGGACGAAATTCTTTTTGTGGTTGGGTATAATGTAACACCCTAGTTCATTTATACCAATTCCAGCTCACGTATTTCTTTATTTATGGTATTTTCCTTATTTATCGTATTTTGGGTGCGAATAGTATTTTACATTAGTATTAGCATTCGACCCGACCCGCTTGCTTGAAACCTGTTTGATTCATGTTTATGAATTATCCTGACCTGTTACATGGACTTGTGCACTTTCATGAATACTGCTTACTGGCATTTTATCTGGTATTGTACCTTTTACCATATAACATTTTAAGTCACATAAAATATTTTAAAAATACATTACATGGCCCGCATGATACCCCTAACCCTGTGGTAGCATCCGCGGATCTTGTTCTCATCCCGTTCAGTGAAACTTGTTTGGATGGCTACGCACACGTACGTGCATCCGTTCTTAAGGGTATGCATTTTCGTTACCCGAGCATTCATTTTTAATTTTGGTCGTCGCATATATTTTTCGTATTTTTAAAACTGAATTTTTAGACCCGACCCGGGCGTGTTTTGGATTTTTTTTGTATCCCGCCAAAATTCAAATTTTATTTAAATTAATATATGTATTTTAAATCGACAGTTTAAATAACTAACAAATTTTATTAAATTTAAAATCCTAACTTTTAACTAAACAATCCTAACCTTCAACAAACCCAGCTCTCTCGCTATCTCTTGTGGACCCCACACTCAGAGTCTCCCTCTCTCTCACGCAGTTCCTCTCTTTCTCTCTCCCCTCGCTATCTCTCTCTCTCTTCTCTGTCTCTCTCCTCTCGTGTCTCTCTCTCATCTCGCGAGTACTGTGCGTTCCTCGGTTCTGGTCACCGCGCGCACCGATACGGTCACCTCCCTCCTTCTTTTCTCCCTCTTCTCCTTTTAAATACCCGAGCCTTTTCCTTAACCCATCACAGTTCACCTCCTCCTCAAACCCTAACCCTAAGACTTCATCTCCTCATCACCTCCTCCCTCAACCGAGCCTCCTCCTCCTCGTCACCTTCTCCTCGCCATCTCCTTCTTCTTCTTTTTCCCGATCCCACACCTGCACCCTCAAACCCCAACTGAACCCATCGCCGACGATCCCAACCTCGTCGTCATCATCTTCTTCAGCTTCATACCACAATCATGATCATCTCCTCCTCTCCCTATCCTCTGTACTTCTCCCTCACCAAGATCCCTGCACACCAAGAACCCCAGCTGCACCCGAGCCTAACCCTAACCTAACCCTAATTTCTTAAAGCCAACCCTAGCCTCGCCGGAGCTCAGTCGACCTCATCGTCACCCTCACCTCTCCCTGAAACCACAACACACCACAACCATAGTAAGCTTCATCCCTTCTCTCCTTTCCACTTCTTATTCCTTTCTTTTTCTTTTCTTTATGTTCTTGAAATCTGTATTTTAGCGATCGCCGGAGCCGGGCTTGACGCCGACGATCCAGACGACCCAGAGGAAGTACCTTACCTGCGTGATCACCCTCTTGCGTTGCTTGGACCCGTCCCACGTGCCGTGCGTGCGTTGCGACGTTTTGCCGACGTCGGACGTGCCGTACATATCCGTTTCACAATCCGTTGAGGCAAGTTTATCTTACTACATGCTATACTACTATATTCTACATCTATTTGAATTATAACACTTCATAACGATTAGTTTTGCGATCCACATTATCAGTTTTCATATTACACCGTTTTCAGACATCCGTATGCGTCCGTACATGTTATTTCACCTCTAGTGCATGCAAACCTATCTTGTTACATACTATATTACAATATACTGCACTCAATGGAATATTTATATCTCGTATTGTTTAATTGTACATCATGCATTTACCAGTTTATCATTTTACTGTTATATCACGTCCGTATGCATCCATACCATTATTTACACATCTAGTCGCATGCTAAATCATTTTGCTACATGCTAGGTACAGTATTATGCATTCATATGAATAAAATGTTAACCATTTATCATATTATACATCCATATTAAAGTTTTACAGTTTTCGGATACCCGTTTGCATCCATATCACTTAATATACATATAGCCGCATCTATAGATCACATTATTACATATTATGGTTATATTGACACCCCATGTTTAATAAAGTGCATCCTAATTAGTATTGAAACTATAAATGTAACCCTAACCGATAATTGTGCATCCATACCATTGATTTTATACATGTTCGCATACCATGTTACATTATTTCATTTTATTGTTATATTAGTACTCCATACTTGATATTGTGGACCCTACATAGTAATGTGATAACCACTGATAAATATTTGTGCATCCGTGCTTTTGTTGGGCATCCGTAGCTGTTACAGTTTTGTTATGAGCTTCCACTTGATACCCGTGCATTACTTGACATGACTTGATACATGTATACTAACTGACATGACCTGACATACTGCTACTTGACATGACTTGATACATGTGTACTACCTGACATGACTTGATATATCACTACTTGATATGTTACCTGATTCTGTTGCTAATCGACAATCCTGACATATTGTCCCGATGGACATATCTTGTTGTCTGTATAGACAAACCTATTCCTGCTTGATCCTGTGTTGGCATTTGCTTTAGATTTATCAATACCTGATTTGAACACATAACTTGGGGGTATGGGGAAATCAATGATGAAACCTTACTTGTAACTCGACAGTTCACTTGCTTATACTGATCAGTTTTAGGAGTTAGGCCAGCCTTGGGATGATGCTGCTGACATCATTCATCTGTACATATTTCCTGTTTTAGTGCCTAGCGGCATGTCTCGGTTTCAGCTCGAGAATCTGGACCGTGGTCCCGGGCACGTACGGGATACTATTGAGTTATATCGACGATTTATTAAATTGATTTCAAAGACTTGATAATAATTAACCCAGTAGCTTAGTTCAGATTACTCACTGTACATCACATGAGCTTATACCCATCACTGTTCCATATTCGTGATACTGCTATACTCTTATTACTGTTTATACTTCATGCCTGCATATCTCATTATATCCTGCTTGCTTAGTATTATTGATATTATGACGCACTGACGTCTGGGTTTTGCATGGCCCAGATCCTCTACCTTCGCCGCAGGCCGATCAGGAGTATTTTCAGTCAACGGGTCGAGCAGTGAGGACTTGTTAGTATTCTAGTTTAGTTTCCTTTCAGCACTTTTTATTTCCTGATGTGAGCCCGTATTTGGGACGTACATTCCAGATTATTATTGTTTATTGAATCTATTGCTTCCGCATTTTATTTCATGACTCGTTTATTCTGGCTTATGGACATGTACTAGGTAGTTTATTTTATTTCTACTGTTCTTGATATCTCTAGACAGCCGTAATGTGACTGTGGAGGGATGTTTCCTGTCCACGGGTAGTATGGTTGGCTCTGTCACGTGCCTATCTTAGCGCACTCTGAGAAGCAGGACGTGACAGTTTAGAAGAAGGAGGAGGTAGGCGAGGCAATCGCGGAGGTAGTCGTAGGGACGAGGGAAGAGATCGTGGCTGTTAACGGGAGCAGGTTTCGGGGGGTAACACGAGAGAAACAGAGACGTTGGGGAAAAGAGAGAGATCGAGAGAGAAGGGGGGAGAAGGGACCGGGAATGTTGGCTAAGGCTTTGGGAAAGCGGGCTGGGTTTTGGGCTCAGGTGTGAGATTTAATGGTGTGGGTTGTGGGCTTAGGCCAAGGAACGAAAAGGGAGAGAAGGAAGTTGGAGATGGCCAGGGCTGGTGTAGGTTTGGGTTAGGGTTTAATACAGTTAGAAATAATATAGGAAAAATATTTATATGAAGTATTGAAGAAAAATTAAATAGAAAAATAGGGGAAATATTTATTTTAAAATACAGAAAATATTTATAAAGGAAATAGGTATTACACCTCCAGTACTTGATAATTACTATTTACTCCCCCAAAATCTTTAAGTTGTTACATTTTACCCCTTCCAAGATTTTCATCCAAAAATAATGTTGTCATTATGAATTTTTTAATACCTTCCCAATTACCCCTCGTCTTCATTAGATGATCAATATTTTTTTTAATTCCAAAGCTCTCTCACCAATTATCCTCAACTTCTCCTCTTTCGATTTAGGTTTTTTATTTACCCTTAACTTACGAATCTAACCACATTTACATTCCATTAATGCATGGAAAGAGAAGATTGAGCTTGAAGATCCCCCTTCCATGGTGAATTGAGTTTCGATAAAGAAAATATCTAATCCTAATTTTGATTTGGGACCGGACTTGGAAATTTTTAATGTAGTAGATGGGTTTAGGGTTTTTAAAAATCTTGTCCCGACATTCCTCCGCTAGATGCCTACTGGATTGAAAGAAAGAGAATCTTTTTGGAATGTCCAAGGACCTTTTAGAAATAATTTAAAGATTTGGGGGACCAATAGTAATTATTAACTATTGGAGGATTTTTTAGTAATTAGTCAAGGTTTGAGAGACCATTTCATGAAAAACCCTTCTCACGGACTGTTCTCTCATTGGATTATGGCACGTTTGATGCACGTATAAAATAATCAATTGCATTGTTTGCTAAATGAAGGTTGTTTTTAGTATGGTTAAAATACCATAATCTTTGCAATAGATATTTATTTAGTTTTTTATCTTACCTTAATGTTCGTAATAATATGTTTTTAGATTATTTATTTAAATAAAGAAAGCAAGGGTTAAATCAGTAAACTAATAGACTAAAAAATTTATAGGGTAAATTAATATGCAAGTTCTATTTCTTTTTCCCAGTTTTTGAAGTGAGATGGGGAGAGGAAGACATATTGAGAGAGCATCCCTAAAATCATAATTAAGACCAGAAAAAATTCGAATTTTGCTCATTTTTTTAAAAGATGAGAAAATGTCATATTCCTTGCTAGTGTTTTGCTTACAATAGTGAATATTTTAACTAAAATAGCCGAAAGTAAATTTTAATTAAAAAATTTTAGTTACAAATTATAAGACCATAGCTGCACATAGGATTTCTTCAAAAAGAAGGTAAATTGTCAAACAAAAAAAACTAGCCCATTCCAGACCTGTAAAAAATTTACTGGGTCTTTTTCTCTACTGAAAGAACTTCTTAGCTAACTAAAAACACTGATGTACGACTCTAATAATTTTATATATTCCAAGATTGTCTCTACCCATGTGCGTTGACAACTTATAAAGCAATAAAGATAGTTGTCACGGTACTAAAGCCTTGCATGTAATATCTAAACACTGCCATGTAATATCTGAAGACTAGCCTTTAATATCTATCATGTTTTCAGTCCATTCTAAAAAGCCTAAGTGTTTAATATTTGTACCAAATTCTTGTCTGAAATATCAAAGCAGTTTCATATAATATATAAACAGTTGTCTGCAATATCAATGCACTTACCTGTAATATCTAAGCATTAACCTGTAATACCCAGGCAGTTGTATGTAATATTTAGGCTAAGTTTTACTAAACCCCATCCACCTTTTGAGCTTTTTGAGATAACCACATTGAACTTTAATAATATTATAAAACCCGGTAAAAAAATTGAAAAGCATTTTTGTCGTAAAAAAATTGAAAAGCATTTTTCTCGAAATATATCATATTTCGTTCATTTTGAGTTTATTCAATCTATCCGTAAGACAATTTGGGGCTATGCGGTCCAATTGTGGCTTGCACGAGTTAATCAAAATAACGATTTTATACAATATTGATAGTTCAATGAGGTTTTATAGCATTTTTGAAGTTCAATGGGGTTATCTCAAAAATCCCAAAAGGTGGCTGGATGGGGTTTAGTAAAATTTATCCTTATATAGGCACTTGTTATCAACTGGGTTTAGACCGTTGGTATCGATTTCTTATCTGACAAAAACAAATATACAGTTGCATTTTGTATGCAATATCTAAATGTTTGTTTGTAATATCTAATCATTTTCCTGTAATATTTAAATAGTTTCGCCGCCGAAACTATCTATGAGTGGTGGTGGAAGGGAGAAGTGAAGGAAGGATGAGCAAAGGAGGAAGAGGAGCCCCCTCGGAGTGATGGAGGGAGGAGAGGAGCAATGGAGCGGGGAGAGCGGCGGAGGAGGGGAGGTTTTGGGTCGAGAGAAAGAAAGAGGAAGAAGATGAACATTAGAAAGTTTTGGGAGAGAGTGGTATTCTTTGAACTTCAGCACAAAAGATATAAGTGAGCCGATTAAAATATGGCGAGTTTTAGTATGAGAGGATTTTCATCTATTTTAAGAATTGCATGTGGTTTTTTAACTGGTCTAGAGTTGTTTGTTTTTTTGACAATTTTAACCCCCACAAAAAAGACCGAACGAAAAAGGCCATTAATGGGCACGTTGGAATGGGTAGATTCCAAAGTTTGAGCTTAATATTTGGGCCTAAATTTTGTTTAGATTCAGGCTAAAAGATATGACTCAAATTAAACTAGCTAATCTACTAAAAGTGCAAGTAGAACTTTTAGATGCATTTGTAGGATTTGTAAAATTAATTCGCAGAAGATAGATTATTAAATAAGATAAATAAATTAGCTAACTCAACTCCTAATTCTTATTTATATATTTATTGTTGGATCTATGAAGTTATAATTCCAATTTGGACCATATCTAAATATCAAAGCCTGATCCAAAAGCAGGCCTAGGAGCCTGGCTTGATCTCAAAAATTATAAACTTGGACAAAAAATTATAAACTTGGATGACAACCAATGGAAAAGGAGTGGCTGCTATGGCCAAAATAATTGCATAGGTGCTCTGGAGAAATTTCAGCCACACATCCTACCTGCTTTGTAGGATATACCAATATCAAAGGACCCTTGTTTCATACAAATCTCGATCGTTCATTTCTATTTTGGATGAATTTGGACCGTTTGATGCAATAGTATGGGTGTTATTTTGCCCCTAATAGCAGCCACTCCAAATCCACAACCAATCACTAACAAACGCTTCGAAAGCTTACTTGGGTGATTAAAAATCTCAGAGGTACAGTCCACTTGTGAACCTGCCGATACGCGAAATTCCTTCCTCGAACGACAGGTATTGCCGATTTCTCGACCAGCTCGAGCGCTCAACCGAGAAGCGTCGAGACACCCGAAGAATGATGTTGAAGACCACACTCGCAGGAGTCACTTCGACGGTTTTTGCAAGGCTAAGAGATAGAGATGGTCACAGCTGTTGTACCTTCAAAGGAGAGGGCAAAGGAGGCTGCAGCAAAGAATAAAGCTCAAGAGTGAGACCGCGTAGATGAACCGAGATCAGTCCTAGGATGATAGCTACCTATCAGATGGGCTCGCCTGCCATGGTAGTGCAAGTGCGGGGTGATAGGAGTAACAATTTAAATGAGGTGTCCATCTGATGGAGGTCATGATCTCCTTCAGATGTTGTCCTCCGTCGATCTGTCGCGAGCGTCGATGAACGGCTGAGTTTGGGTTTGAGAGTTGCCTCCTGGAGCGTGTGGATCTCAGTGGGCTTGATTTCGAATGAAGCCGAGCTACCTGCAAAGAAGTCCCGGAAAGGGTGTACTACCGTGGACCCTCCGACGATTAAATTAGCCAAGATATATGAGCATAGCAACGGCTTATTGGAGTAAAATTGCGTTACCTGAGTCGTCTAAGAGAGGGGTTTATATAGCGGTCTCCATGGGCTACCTGGCGTGAGATTCACGCCGGCCGTTACGCCTGCGTGAATGGCGGGATCCCCCATTAATGACGAGATACACTCGTTAATGGGGAGATGCGACGGCGTGGAACGCGGGATCGTGGGACGGCGGATATCTCGGGCCTGGCGAGATCCGCAGAGCCGTGGTGGAGGCGCCTGTGATCTGCGTTCTAGGTCGCTCGGTAGAACCGACGAGGCCTAGCTCGGCGAGAGGCCTAAAAGAGGGCGAGAGGCCGAGCTAGTTCGGTTCTATGATAGCTCAGAGGCGAAGGGCCAAGGAGCTCGGCGTGTAGGAGGGCTCGGAAGCGAGCCAATGGTCGTTTACATGGCGAGCATAGGAATGTTCAGGGCATCCTCGGAGGTCATGTCCGGGCAGCAGGGCGACAGCCCGGGGGGAAGCCTCGAATATGTGGTGCTTGCCATATTTCCGTGTGCCTCGGGACACGTTATCTATCATGATCTGGGGAGTTCCCAATTATGAGCATCATCATTATCCCCCCACTCTCGTCCCAACTTATTTATGGGTCGGGTCGAGAGTGGTCTGATCGTTCCCCCGGGCTCAGCTCGTAGTTAAGGACCTCGTCAGCGCGGATTTACAAGGCGGTTAGGCGTATCCTCGATGACGTCAGCGGATCAGAGAGGAGATCGTGCATTAAAGAGGGAGCGCCGATTCGATCGTACGTTCGTTGAGGCGCAGACCACATGTCCGACGCCGATTGGCAGACGTGACGGGTCATCACTGTCTTCTGCGCTCGAAGGGACGTCTCCAATGGCTGCGCTACACGTGGAGCATCGACGGCTGGCGAGCGTGAAGCGTTGTTTTGGCGGGAAACAATCTGAGCCGTTGGATGCATTTGCCAAAGTACTATAAATAGGGGTGAGATCCCCCCAGGGTCCACACTTTTGCCATCATTTCCCTGTCGCTGCGAAAGATAGCTCGGCGCTCTTTCTTTTAGATCGGATCTCTCGCGCTCTTTCCTCGGAGAACCCCTTCTTTGAATCAGGTTAGATGTCTTCCTATGAGGAGTCTGTTGAGATAGTTAGGGTAGATTCTAGGGAGTTTTCTTCTGCTTCCTCCTCTACCCTATCCGAGTCGGATTCCCCTCATAGAGTTAGGGTTATCCGCGTTCCCCCTGGCTATTCGCTTCGTTTGGCTAGAGAGGACAAGAGGGTGGATCAGGTGCAGGGGCAAGGAGATTGCCTTGTACTTGGACGCATTCAGAGCAAGAATGCGTCTGCCATTTCCCTCCGAAGTATGTGGGGCGCTACGTTGCTTCCAACTTGCCCCGGGACAGCTAGTGCCGAACTCATGGAGAATTCTCCTCGGGTTCCTGGTCCGGTTGAGCCTTGAAGAAATCCCCTTCAGCTTGACCCTTCTCCTTTCCTTCCTTTGTAATAAAAATCCTCCCGGCACCCGTAAGGACGAGCCGAGCTGGGTGTACATTTCCTTCAAAAAGCGCAAGGGAGAAGCGGCCGGGTCGGGGGTAGTTGTAGTTCCTTCTTCCATTCACGAATGGAAGGAGAAGTTCGTATTCGTCGGGCCACCCAAGGGAGAGGATTGGCCTGTGCATGTACAGTGGCATAGGGCCGACTGCCCGCGGGTGAAGCAGTCGTCCTCTGCCGAGGAGAGGGCGGTGTCCATGTGGGAGCCGATCCAACGGGCTGACGTTTTGCTGTCCGAGCAGGCCCTTAGCTGGGCAGGGTTCAGCCCCGCTCGGTTCGTGGGTAAGTTAGGAGCTTGGACGATCAGTCTAGACTTGAATATATAATTTTCTTTTGCTCTTTCCCGGGTTACTAACTCATTTGTGTATTTTTCTCTTTGCAGAGCGAATGGACCGATCTAAATTCCTGGCTGCCATGGCCGTTAAGAAGGGGAGGAAGACCGGGGGCGCTGGCTCGTCCCGCCCCGGTTCGAGCCCGGTCTCGAAGGCAGCCGCACCGGCTTGGCCTTCCACCATGCCCCGGGTTTCGGAAACCAGCCGCGAAGAGAGCCATAAGCATGCTCAGGAACCGGAGCCCCGGGAAAGGGAGGTGGGGGATGAGGCCGACCCCCCAAGGTCCCCCTCAAGAGGTACAAGAGGACGGTGTCTCGATCTTCATCCTCCCAGATCTTGGTGCAGGAATGGGACGTCTGCTTCGAGGTCTCCTATGGGATTTCTGTCGCCGATAGCTTGCTTTTGGAGATGGAACGATCGGCCGGAGGCAAAATTCCCCGGAGGACCCGCAAGGCCCAAGTTGTCGCCATTGCTCAGGAGGTTGTTCAGGTCAGTATCTGCTTTCCGCTGAGGTTTTCGTCAAGTGTTCGGATGCTTTTGAACCCCTTCTTTTATCTTCCTCGGGTCCTCCAGCACTGCGCCCTCATTGCCAACATGGAGCACGAGTATATTGCCGGCGATGCAGAAGGCGGGCGAGTCTTCTTCGCGGGAGGACGATCTATAGCAGGCGAAGGAGAGGATCGCCGCCCTCGAAACCCGGGTGACCGCCAAGGAGGTGGTGAACTCCAAATGCAAGGAGTCCATTCGCCTTCCGAAGGAATCCAACAAGGCTACCCATGCTAAGTTGGAGGAGGCTAAGGTGCTAAATTCCACGATGAAGAAGTTGCTTAACGCCTGCAAGAGGGAAACCGAGGTGGCGAAGGAAGCGGTGAAGATCGCCGACCTCTAGGCTGTGAAGTCGGTGGAAAGGTACAAGACGTCGGAACAGTTCTACGCCGACCTTACCGACGCCTCGGCCATCGTTTGGCACCAGGCCCTCGATGCTGTCAAGGCATTGATGCCGGAGTTTGCCGATGGCAAGCTTCGGCTCGAGTACCCCCTCACCGAGGATGAGCCGCAAGGGGATGCCGTCGTATGTGCTGCCGGGGGAGAGGTCGGAAGGTGGGAGTGCTGGAGATAAGGCTCCCGGTAGGAGTGCCGATCTAAAGGCAGTCATCCCGGCTCTCAGCGCCGAAGCTCCTGGTGGGAGCATCGACCCTAAAGCCGTCACCCCGGCTCCCGACGCCGGCGATGAGCAGGTTGAGATCCTCCCCGGTCCCAAGGCCTGAGCCTTCCTGCCTTCTTCTTTTTTTTTCCTTGAATTTTGTATGCCTTCGAGCAATTTTTGTAAGGCTAAGGAGCCCACAGTACCTTGTAAAGACTTGTAAATACTTTCAGATCGTGAATAAAGCTGCTTTTAATTTTTCTTCGCAGCAATATTTTCTTATGCTCGTTGACGTGAGCTAGTTAGTGTTTTTCTTGTCTCAAGAGTCAAGCCGTAGGTCGATGACCAGTCTCTTAGATGTCGATCTCCCGTCGAGTGTAAGCCACTTAATCGCTAAGTGCAGGAAGGTCGGTCCCCTCCCGGCCCCGGAGTCGAGGTGGCGATCGTTTACTTAAGATACGTCGATTGGCTCTTTCGAGTAGAAAGGTATAAAAATGGCGACCACTTCTATTATAGTAAGTTAGACAATAGCCAAGTTTGAATTGGTCGGCGTTTCCCGAGGTTGACGTTGCTTGGTGGCTTATAGGTGAGGGCTTTCGATCCTTGGCGTGGATGGGTAGGAGCTACCTGTCAGGGATGGGTCGAGCAGGGAAGCTGCTCGGTGGCCTCTTGATGAGGACTTTCGATCCTTGGCATGGATGGGTAAGAGCTACCCACCAGGGATTGACCGAGAAGGGAAGCTGCTCGGTGGCCTCTTAATGAGGGCTTTCGATCCTTGGCATGGATGGGTAGGAGCTACCCGCCAGGGATTGACCGAGTAGGGAAGCTGCTCGGTGGCCTCTTGATGAGGGCTTCGATCCTCAGCATAGACGGATAGGAGCTACCTGTTAAGGATGGACCGAGCAGGGAAGCCGCTCGGTGGCCTCTTGACGAGGGCTTTCGATCCTTGGTATGGATGGGTAGGAGCTACCTGTCAGGGATTGACCGAGCAGGGAAGCTGCTCGGTGGTCTCTTGATGAGGGCTTCGATCCTCAGCATAGATGGGTAGGAGCTACCCGCTAAGGATGGACCGAGCAGGGAAGCTGCTCGGTGGCCTCTTGATGAGGGCTTTCGATCCTTGGCATGGATGGGTAGGAGATACCCTCCAGGGATTGACCGAGCAGGGAAGCTGCTCGGTGGCCTCTTGATGAGGGCTTTCGATCCTTGGCATGGATGGGTAGGAGATACCCTCCCGGGATTGACCGAGCAGGGAAGCTGCTCGGTGGCCTCTTGATGAGGGCTTTCTTGGCATGGATGGGTAGGAGCTACTCGCCAGGGATTGACCGAGCAGGGAAGCTATTCGGTTGCCTCTTGATGAGGGATTTCATCCTTAGCATCGATGGGTAGGAGCTACCCGCCAGGGATGGACCGAGCAGGGGAGTTGCTCGGTGGCCTCTCGAGGAGGGCTTTATTGGTGTCTATCGGTCTCCTTTGACCCGCAAAACTTGGGGAAGAGAGACCGTCGCAGGCAATATGCGACAGAAACGCATGGGGAGGCGTACCGCTCCGTAATGCGTATCATTCTAACTTTTGTTTGGCCATTTGAGGGCATGGACGCCACGTGGCGGCTCTGCATAGGGAGCTTTGAAAAGATCCTGTGAATTGCGCTGCTGCGCGCGCAAATTTGGGCCCTTAAGGATTCCGTTCGGGCTATAAATAGCGAAGGCGTGTCGGTTTCTTTTAGCATTGCGTTTCTGAAAATGGCCGGATGTCCGTGTGTGCTTATCAGTGAGATGATTTCCCGGGACAATGTGTACCTCTACAATCTCGACCGGTCTGAACAGACGTACGAGGCGGTGATAGACCGCGTGGAGGCCCATTTTGGACGTCTGCTTCCCCGGCGATCTCCACTCCTCCAGGTGCTCATTTATGCAATCTGGAGGAGGTCTCCGGGTCTACACAACGCCTTGTCTCCGCGGCTGAGAGATGAGACGATTGAGAAGTTGCACTCGCTTTACCACCTCGGTCTGATCTCGAAGAGCAGGCGAGATAGATCAGAGGTCCTTCTTCTGGAGTGTTTCCAGAAGAGGCTGATTGTTGATTTTTGTCAGGCGGGTGAAGCTTTAGAGGTGGCCGAAGAAGCTAAGGCTCGGCTGACGGAAATTTCGTCGGAGTATCATCAACAATGCTTCCTCCATCTCCGGCCCCCTTTATTGTAATAATATTTTTTTGTAAGGCCGGGGAGCCAATAATACCTTTGATGAATAAAGTTCCTTTTTTGCGACATGTTTTTTGTCTCCTTTTTGTTCTCTTTGTGCTTTTGCGTATGTTCACGAAGTGAAATCAGTGCCCTTTGATCCGAGGAAGGGGGAAATATATTGAATAGGTTTCTTTTAATTCAGAAGGTTTAAAAGAGAAATTTACATCGCTTGGGCAAAGAAAATACACATATTCATAGATACAAATTTCGAATTCACTTGTACAATTTGAGCGTTTCGGCGTTGTAAGGTTGCGGAAACTTACGACCCGCCGTGTCTTGCAAGCGATAGGCCCCGCCGGGCAATACCTCGGAGACGAGGGATGGGTCGTCCCACTTCGAGGAGAACTTGTGCAGCTTGCCTTGGTCTATGAACTCATTCCGCCTTAGGACTAGATCTCCAGTCTTGAAGGTGTGATGATTGACTCGTGCGTTATAGTAGCGAGCAGTTTGCTGTTGGTAAGCGGCGGTTTTGATCTGTGCCCGATCCCGCTTCTCTAGCAAGATGTCCAAATTAGTTCAAAGCGCCAAGGTATTAGCTTCGTCATCGAAGTGCTCGACTCTGTAACTGGGTAGTCCGATCTCTGTTGGCACCATCGCCTCAGTGCCGTAGCAGAGACTAAAGGGTTCTCTCTAGTGGGGGTCTTCTTCGATGTGCGTAGAGCCCATAAAACCCAGGGTAGTTCGTCGACCCAACTGCCATGCCTTCCTTCCAGACGAGTTCGAAGACCTCGAATGACGTCCCGGTTAGCGACCTCGGCCTGCCCATTGCATTGAGGATGCGCGACCACAGCAAACTTCATGAGTACGTGGTATTCATCGCAGAATCCTTCGACATTTTTCATTTTCAAAGTTTGTCCCGTGGTCGGTAACGATACACCTCGAGATCCCGAACCGGGATATTATATTGTTCTGCAGGAATTTGATGGTCGTGATGGCGTCCGGTTTTCTGATAGGGACAGCTTCGATCCACTTCGAAAAGTAGTCTACCGCGACGAAAATGTATTTGTGCCCGCCCATACCAGTTAGAAGTTGGGCTACCATGTCCATTCCCCACTGGGCAAACGGCCATGGGGATGTCAGGGCCATTAGCTCTGTCACGCCCCGCTTCCCAGAGTACGCAAGATTGGGCACGTGACATAGCCAACCATGCTACCTGTGGGTAGGAAGTATCCATCCACAGTCACATTACGGCTGTAGAGATATCAAGAACAAGATAAAAACTATCTAACACATGTCCAAATCCAGAATAATAAGAGTCAATGATAAATAAGTGCGGAAGCAAATGATCCAATACAATAATAGAAAAGTATGTCCCATAATGCGGGCTCACATCTGGAAAAAAGAAATGCAGGAAATAAACTAATCACTACGGAACTCACAAATCAGCCTGCTGGCTGAAGTACTCCTGCTCGGTCAGCGACAGTGGTAAAGAATCTGGGCCATGCAAAACCCAGACGTCAGCGCGTCATGTCAACCAATAATATAATATGAACATGGTAATAAGCAATGCAGGAATAAACATGAATAAAGCAATAATATGAAACAAGCAGTGCAGGGTAGTATGCAGTGGGTAACTAAACTGTTCTATCGGGTTTCTATTCTAAAGTCTTTGAAATCAATTCGAGTAATCCTCCATGTAACTCAAAGGATATGTCCCGTTACCCCCCGGGACCACGGATCAGGAAGATGGGAACCAATAATGGTTCTGTCCCGTTGCCCCCCGGGACCACGGATCAGGAATGTAAGAGTCACGAATGGCTCTGTCCCGTTACCCCCCGGGACCACGGATCAAGTAATACCCTTTTAAGTTACACTTTAGATTACCCGTTTGATTTCCTCATACCGCCAGGTTATATGTGTCAGGTCAGGTATTCAGTAGTCAAGGACTAATGCCAACACAGGATCAGGTAACAGGTCAGGTTTGTCTAGATAGACAACAGGAATGGTCCATGAGGACTCCAAGTCAGGTTTGTTGGCATTAGGCATGAGATCAGGTAACAGGTCAGGTCATGGTACATCAGGTTAAGTCGATAGTAAAGGGTACCATATCCGGTGCATCGGTATGTATACATGTCAGGTGTAGCAAGGTCAGGTCAATATGTAACACAATCGAGGGTGTGCTCATAACAGGCATAAAATCGAACAAGGAATAGCAGCAGGAAATAAACAGTGAATTTAACAACAATAAGCAATTTATTTAATCACAATGGTGCATTAATATAGTGCGGTCGTATTATCATATTAACCGGTTTGAGCACCCTTGCGGTGCAATAAATCACATGACTGTGCAATACTGTTATATCAATATCAGAATGTAATAGAGCTACAAGTGTAAGGCTACCGTCCTTTAAACGGTAAATGTGATTAACGGGTAACTTCGTTATTAGGGTTAAAGTGGCAAAATGTGGTTTTAGGTTAACTGTATCATGATATAAGTCATATTGCGTCCAAATAATAAAATAGCTATATCTAGTTAAGTTTGCAAGTTTAATGAGTCAAAACACATTTAATTATATAGTATAGCATGAAGCAAGTGATACTTGCCTCGACGGTTCGCGAACCGGGAAAAACGGACGTAACGTCGGCGGGGAAACACGCGACGGACGTACGGTTCACGGATTGAACCCAAACAACGAACCATGGGGCCACGCGGATCGGGGTACCTTGCTGGAACGTTGGATCAAGCCGTCGGCATCGTCCGATTCCGGCCGAGGAATGAACAGTGAACTATCAAAACATGCAAACAAAAGAGAAGAGAAAAACAAAGAAGGAAGCGAGTAGGATCTGAGAAGGGGTGCTCACGATGATCCATGGGACGGGCGGTGACGGTCGACCCCGTCGACGGAGCTCCGGCAGCCAGCCGACAGTAACCGCGACAAGAGGTCTGTAGATTCACGAATGCATTAGTCGAGAATGGAAAAGGAAGGGAGGAGAAGGGGAAAGTCATCTCACCGAGGGGTGTGCCTGCGAGGTCGGGGACACGGGAACGGGGTCGTCGGCGGCGACAGGCGGCGGTCCGACGGTGTGCAGGGGATGTGCAGGCGGGGTGAGCAGGTGGTCGGGGCTGCGTAGACGTGCGCAGGGTGTTGATGTAAGGGCGAGGGAGGAAATGAGCGGGTGAAGATGGTAGGGTGAGGCTAGGATCGCCGGCGATGGAGGAACGCCGACGAGGTGGCGCGGGCGAGTGCGAGGGCGTGCGGTGGCCACCTGCAGGCGCTGGAAGGAAGGGAGAAAGGAGGAGGGAGGTGCGGTCGAGGTGAGGAGGAAGGAGAGTAGGCGTTGGTGGCGCCGGCGTGGGGCCGCGGTGGTGAAGGGAACGAGGCGGAGGCGACTAGGGTTGCACGGGTTGGGTTCTGCGATCGCAACAGAGAAGGGAGGAAGGATGCAGAGGTATATAAATATAGAAGAGAGAGAGAGATATATAAGAGAGAGAGAGAGAGAGAGGTAGAGAGAGGGGGGGGGAAAAGAGGCGGGGCCTACGGGGTTTTAAACCTCTCGTGATTGGCTGTTGGCTGAAAGTTTGGTTAGGGAAAATTTAAAAAGATTTAAATGGTTTTAAAATAACAGTAAGATTTATAATATGTATAGTTTTGATTATATTATTAATTTGGGATTTTGGTGCTAAATGAAACATTTTCAAATCGCGTCCGGGTTGGGTCCAAACATTCGAAATTTAAATAATAGGATTTTAAGCGGGTTCCAAATTTTAAAATGAAATGTTTTATGATTAAAAAGCATGCCCCCAAGTCGGACACTTGCACGCGCGCGTAGCCGTCCAAATTCGTCCGTTTCACCGAACGGGATGAAAACTCGACGCGCGGACGCTACCACGCGGCTAGGGGTGACGTGTAGGCCAATATAGATATTTTTAATTTTACTTTAGATGTTAAAATTTGTTATATGCAAAAATGACTTAACCAGATGAAATTTCACAGTAAGACCCAAACAAGAAAGATAAATAAAATGAGTGATATTTAATGCTCCACCGAAAACAGGAAAAGTAATATTGGGCTCGGGTGTTACAAGCTCGGTAGCCGGAAGTCGGGGTATGCTGCCATGAAGTTGACAGCTCTTGCATCTTCTAACGAGCTTCTGAGCGTCCTGATGAATGGTCGGCCAATATTACCCATGGAGTAGCGTTTTCTGGACTAAGGTGCGGACCCCTTGATGAGCTCCACTGACCCTTTCATGTATCTTACGCAGGACGTAGTCGGCTTCGTGGGGGTCGACGCACCGAAGTAGAGGCTGGGTGAAGGAATTCTTGTAGAGGTTTCCATTGCTCCAGACGAAATGGCGAGCTTTGGCCCGAAGGCGGCGTGCTTCCACTCGATCTTCTGGGAGTGTACCCTCCTTCAAGAACTCTACGAGAGGCTTCCTCCAATCCCGGCCTTCCTTTTGAGTAGCGTAAACTTGAAGTGATGTCTCACTGTCTTCCACGCTGGGCCGTGGCAAGACCTCGAAGAGGATATTCCTCTTATTGTTAGCCGTATAGGAGGAGGCTAGCTTGCTCAGTGCATCGGCCTGGGCGTTTAGGTGTCGAGGAATCTTCTCTACTTGAACTTCGTCGAAGTCTTTTCGTAGTTTCTTACATCGATTAAATATTTCACCATCAGAGGCTCTTGGGCCATGAATCGGCCAGTCACTTGGCCTACGACCAGGGCGGAATCACTGCGAATTCGGATCGTCTTCAGCCTTACTCCGGAGGCGATTCGTAGTCCAGCTAGTAAGGCTTCATACTCTGCGGCGTTGTTTGAAGCTTTGTACCCGAGCTTCAAATAGTACCCCATCTCTGCCTCGTTCGGGCCTCGAATGATGAGGCTGGCACCGCTCCCATCCTCGGCAGAGGATCCATCGACGTAAAAGACACAATCGGGGACGGAGTCGGGCCCTTCCTCGATCGAGGGTTGAGACCCGGAGACAGGCGCCGACACTGCCTCCTTGTTGGGGATAGTACATTCGACAACGAAGTCTTCCAGGACTTGTGCTTTGATAGCTTGCCTTGGGCGGTATTTGATGTCTAATTGAGATAACTCCTACCTCCACTTCTCCAAATGTCCAGATGACTCGGGGGAGGCGAGAATAGCCCCTAAGGGACGCTCGGTGAGGACGAGGACGGTGTGTGCCTGTAAATAGTGCCGTAGCTTTCCTGAGGCCATGATAAGCGCCAAGACAATCTTTTCTATGGACGAGTACCTTGTTTCCGCATTCTTAAAGACGTGGCTTACATAGTAGACCGGCTTCTGGACTCCTTCGACCTCTCGGACGAGCACCGAGCCCGCGTCCTAATCATACACCACTAGATACAGTGATAGATCATATCCTTCAACTAGCTGGATGAGCAGCGGAGGAGTTGCCAAGTGCATCTGACACTCTTGCAACCATTCGAACCTCGGGATCTTTCTCAGGGCTTTGAAGAATGGGAGGCACTTTTCTCCGGACCTCGACATGAAGCGACTAAGAGCGGCCACCCTCCCCATTAGCCGCATGATTTAGATGTTGCTCTTCGGCACGACCATATTGAGGATGGCGCTGATATTTTCCGGGTTAGGTTCGATTCCTCGGTGGGTAACTATGAACCCGAGGAATTTTCCACTAGTGACCCCGAACGCGCACTTGGACGGATTCAGCTTCATTTTGTATTTGTGGAGGATGTCGAAAGTCTCGCCAAGATATTTGGCGTGCTCGTCCGACGAGGTCGACTTGACGAGCATATCGTTGATGTAAACCTCTATGTTCCTCCCGATCTGCTGTTTGAACATTCTGTTCACCAGGAGCTGGTACGTAGCTCCGGCGTTTTTTAGGCCGAAGGGCATCACTTTGTAGCAGTATACCCCCCGATCCGTTGTGAATGCGGTGAGCACTTCGTCTGCCAGGTTCATGCGGCTCTGGTTGTAGCCGGAGAAAGCATCCATGAAGCTGAGCAATTCGTAGCCTGCCGAGCTGTCGACAAGCTAATCTATCCGAGAGAGGGGATAGTTGTCTTTCGGGCAGGCCTTGTTGAGATCTGTAAAGTCGACGCACATGCGCCACTTCCTGCCTGCCTTTTTAACAAACCACATTCGCCAGCCATTCTGAGTAGGCCACGTTTCGAATGAAGTTGGCTGCAAGCAATATGTCGACTTCGTCCTCGATCGTCTTTTGTTCAATCGGAGCGAAACTTCATTTCTTTTGCCTGACGGATCGGGCCATCGGGTCGACCCCGAGCTTATGCGAGATTACCTTGGGGTCGATCCCGGGCATGTCGGCGAGTGCCCAAGCGAACACGTCCAAGTTTTCTCGGAGAAAGTGGATTAAGTTGTTGCGCCGGGCTCCCGTTAAGAGTGACCCAATCTGGACAGTTCGTTCATTGTTTCCCTCGATGAGGGGGACCTCTGTTAGCGCCTCAGGGCCCCTCGGATCTCTTTGTGTTCGTCACGAGTATCCAAGGAGCCCTGGAAATCACCCGCGCTTTCAAGGTCGTCGCTTCGTTCCTCGGGGGTGGACGTCGTTGTGAAGCAAATCTTTGCGATTTTCTGGTTCCCGTAGGCCCGGCCTATTCCCCCTTGTTCCAGTGGAAACTTGACCGCGAGGTGGTAGGTCGAGATTTGGGCCCGAAGGGAGTTTAGCGCGGGCGTCCTAGGAGGATATTGTAGGACGATGGAATTCTAGCGACGATGAACTCCACGGTACGGTTCTCGTACGGCCCGCCTCCCTAATGTTAAGGAAGAGGATAACCACTCCCTCCGTCGGGATGGAGTGGTTGGTGAATCCCAACAGGATGTGGGCGGTTGGCCTCAGATCCGACGGGCCGAGCCCTATACGTAAGAAGCAGTCATAGAAAACGATGTCCGCCGAGCTTCCCGAGTCGACCAGTATCCTTTGAACCTCGTAGCGGTGGACCCGTGCTGTAATCACGAGGGGGTTGTTGTGAGGCAAGGATATCCCGTGGAGGTCTTCGTCGGTGAAGGTGATGGGCTCGGCAGCTTTGCTTTTCTTCTGGGGATGGCTGCTAGTTCTATCGACCGGCAGGAAGCGGCGAATCTCGCCGGCTCTAGGCGCACCCCCCGTTGATACGACCATGATTTGGCCGATTGTCAATTCGCCGGGAGGGGGATGGTTCTCTTGCTCCCGGTCTGCTTGTCGCTTTTCCCGCAAGTACTTTGCCAGGTCCCGAGCGAATCAACTCCTCGATGTAGTCGCGGAGCTGTTTACAGTTCTCAGTGGGGTGTTCCTGCAACCTGTGGAAGGCGCAGTACGTCCCTCGAGTCCATTTGGCCGCCCAATTGGTGACCGGAAGGAGCTTGAAGAATCGTCCGCCCTTCGCCTCTTCCAACAGCTCAGTCTGAGAGATGTTGAGCGGAGTATACTCCTGGAACTTCGGGGAGTATAGCTTTTGTCACGCCCCGCTTCCCAGAGTACGCAAGAATTGGGCACGTGACATAGCCAACCATGCTACCTGTGGGTAGGAAATATCCATCCACAGTCACATTACGGTTGTAAAGATATCAAGAACAAGATAATAAGCTAATCTAATACATGTCCAAATCCATAATAACAAGGATCAATAAACAATAAGTGCGGAAGCTAATGATCCAATACAATGAATAAACAGTATGTCCCATAATGCGGGCTCACATCTGGAAATGAAATGACATAAATAAACGAAACTCTAAAGAACTCACAGTTCAGCCGGCTGGCTGAAGTACTCCTGCTCGGTCGACGACAAGGGTACAGAATCTGGGCCATGCAAAACCCAGACGTCAGCGCGTCATGATATCAAGTATATAGCACAAACATGATAATAAACAATGCAAGCATGAACATGAATTTAAGCAGCAATAAGAAGTAATAAACAGGGTAATGTGCAGTAGTGACTAAACTGTCCTACCAGGTTTTCTACTCTATAGTCTTTGAAACCAATTGATGAATCGTCGATGTAACTCAATAGTATCCCGTGCGTGCCCGGGACCACGGTCATAATTCTCGGGGCTGAATCCGAGACGTGCCGCTAAGCAGTAAAAGGTAGTAGGATAGATGAGTGATGTCAGCATCATCACTCCCGGACCGGCCAAGCCCGTAAGACTGATCAGAACAATGTATCGAACTGTTGAGTTACAAGTCGGTTTCACCTTTGATTTCCCCATACCCCCAAACTATGTATGTCAAGTCAGGTATTCAGTAGTCGAGGACTAATGCCGACGCAAGGTCAAGTAACCGTAGGTCTGTCTGGGTCGACAGCAGGAATGGTTAGGTTTGTCGGCATTAGGCATGAGATCAGGTAACAGGTCAGGTTACTTTCCACAGGTAGAGTCGATATGTACAGGGTGTTGTGTCCGGTGTATCAGTACATATGTCAGGTATATCAAGGTCGGTCAATATGTAATGCAATCCGGTATATGATGATAACAGGTATAGTAACAAATAATGAACAGTAGCAGGAAGCAGTAAATAACAAATATTATTCTATGTGAACACAGTGATGTTTGTATTTTCATATTAGTCCGGTTCACGCACCTTTGAGGTGCAAAAGCCACAAGGTAAAGCAGTATTCACAATATAAATTTAGGAACTACATGGAATTATACTAAGCATAATAATTATCTCAAGAATAGTTTAACAGTTCAAGCAGATCAGATTCAGTTGTTTTATTTAGTTAAAGCATGGAGTGGTGTGGGTTAAATAATTACGAGGAACTGTTGTAATGATTCCAATATACAGATAACAACAGTAATACGATATCAAATGCCATCATTAAGTTACGGTATTAAATAGTGTGAATTAAATTGCGTGGCAAGACTAGATCTCGCACGCTAGCATGTTAGAGCAAGTATTCAGATACTTGCCTCAGAACAAGGATCGAGGTGCAGGCGGCCTGATGCACAAGTCACGATACGGTGTGTGAAACGGCGCGACACGGTACTGGGTCCAGGCGCGATCTGCTGCGCGGTACGGACGCGATCTGCGGCGCGGTCTGGTGCGCGATACGGACGCGATATGCGGCGCGATCTGGTGCACGGTACGGACGCGATCTGATGCACGGTACGGGCGCGATACGGTCACGGTCTGCAGCGCGGTACGGTGCGCGGTACGGGCGAGTCCAAACACGAACAGCGGGATCACACGGACCAGGGGGCTTCGCTGGAGCGTCGGGTTCGAACGACGGCACGGTCGGAATCCGGCAAAAGTCATCGGCAACGAAGTTAGCAACAATACGATATACGCAAACAACGACCAGCGAGGGGGATCCAGTACAAATGGAAAGATCGAGATGCTTACCGGGAGACACCAGGGGGCAACCACGACGGCTCGACGGCGATGGGGCGCCGGCAGCGAGGAACCGTGGCGCGGCAAGGGTTTGAGGTGGCTGGCTGTTGCTGGAGACGATGGTGCTGGTAGTAGAGGAGGGTGGTGGTCTGTTCTGGTGATCGAGGGGAGAAGGAGGTGGTCGGAGGCAATGACGGCGATGATGGACGGCGAGTTTCCCGGCGATAGGGTGTTGGGTTGGTGTCGGGGAAGTTGGTGCAGGGTCGTCGGGAAGGGGAAGGAGGAGGTCTCGGGGGTGAGGAGGAGAAGAAGGTGAGGTCGAGAGGGGGACGATGATGGCGAGGGGGAGGCGACGTGACGGCGACGACGAGGCCCTGCAGGTTGGAGGTGAGGCCGGGCTGCGCGCAGGTGCGGGGAAGAGCGGGAGAGCGAGAGGAGGAGGGTGCTGTGAGGTCGACGGGATGGTGGCGGCGACGGCGAAGTCGCGGGGAAGTCGGCGGTGAGGTCTCGATCCTAGGGTTAGGGTTTGGTGTGGGTTCGTCGCGAAGAAGAGAACGTGGGGGGGCGGCTGTTGCATGCGGGGTTATATAGAGGGAGAGAGAGAGAGAGATAGGGGAGAGAGAGAGAGAGAGAGAGAGAGGAGGGGGCCCACGAGCTCAATAAGAGCTCGTGATTGGCCACGAGATAAATTTGAGAGGAGACTTCGTAGGATTTGGGAATTTACTGTTGTGACTTAAAGATTTGAGTTTATACATATATATTCGATATTAAATTTAAATGGGCCATTTTGGCGCGAAATGAAACATTTCCAAATCGAGCCCGGGTCGCGCCCAAATGTTCCAAATTCAAATTATAGGATTTTAAGCGGGTTCCAAATTTTGAAAAGAGGTGTTTAATGATTAAAATGCATGCCCCCAAGTCGGACACTTGCACGCGCGCGTAGTCGCCCAAACTTGCCCGTTTAGCCAAACGGAACGGAATCTCGACACGCGAACGCTACCACGCGACTAGTGGCGACGAGTAGGCTAACATGGACATCTTAAATTTCATTTTAGGAGTTAAAATTTGTTATGTGCCAAAAGACTTAGCCGGTTAAAATTTTAGCAATAAACCCCAGAAAAACAGAATAATTGGAAAAGAGCAATATATAACCCTTAACTAGTAATATAAATAGTATTATTGGGCTCGGGTGTTACATCATACCCAACTACAAAAGAATTTCGTCCTCGAAATTCCAAGGATACAAGATAGCTCACTACTGGAAAAGGTGAGGGAATTTCTGTCGGATCTCGTCTTCTCGCTCCCAAGTCGATTCTCCATGCTATCGATTTCCCCAAAAAAACTAGCACAAGAGGGATAATCTTGTTCTTAAGAACGGTTCTCTTCGATCCTTGATTTCAACTGGTCGCTCCTCAAAAGTCATGTCCTCTCGTACAGTCAACTCCGAATGATCCAAGACATCGTGAACTCCTGCTAATGATGATGGTAATGCCAACCGGTACGATACCTCTCCGACACGCTCCAATATCTCGAAGGGTCCAACGAATCGGGGACTAAGCTTTCCCCGACTTCCAAAACGAATCACCCCTCTAGTCGGTGATATCTTCAGGAATACCAAATCGCCCACGGCGAACTCTAGAGGTCTTCTTGACGTGTCGGCCCAACTCTTCTGTCTGTCTTGAGCTGCCTTCATGTGCTTTCTGATTGTATTTACCTTCTCGACTGTCCGTACCACCAAATTTGGTCCTAAAACCCTTCGTTCACCAACTTCAACCCAACAAACCGGTGAACGGCACTTACGACCATACAACGTTTCAAACGGAGCCATCTGAATTGTCGCTTGGAAGCTATTGTTGTACGAAAACTCCACCAGGTGTAGGTGATCCTCCCAAGAACCCTTGAAGTCTAACATGCAGGCCCTCAACATATCTTCAAGGGTCTGGATCGTCCTCTCTGATTGTCCATCAGTCTGGGGATGATAAGCTGTGCTAAACTTCAATCGAGTCCCCAAACTTTCTTGTAAGCTCTTCCAAAAGTGCGACAAGAACCGAGTGTCCCGGTCGGACACGATGCTTACCGGTACTCCATGCAATCTGACAATCTCCTGCATGTACCGCTCTGCCAAAGTCTCTGTCGATTGACCAACCCGAAACGGAGTAAAGTGAGCTGCCTTGGTCAACCGATCGACAATCACCCATACTGCATTGTTGCCCTTTGGACTCCGCGGTAAAGCCGTCACGAAATCCATGGTTATATGTTCCCACTTCCATTGAGGAATCGGAAGTGGTTGCAACAACCAGCAACCCTTTGGTGTTCAGCCTTGACTTGCTGACACACCAAGCACTTAGCCACGAAGCGAGCGATTTCCCGTTTCATACCTTCCCACCAGAAATGCTGTCGAATATCTCGGTACATCTTTGTCCCTCCTGGATGTACAGAGTAAGCTGAACTGTGTGCCTCCTTCATAAGCTCTTCACGCACATCTTCTTTTGGCACACACACACGGCTACCATATCTCAACGAACCATCTTCATGGATCAGTAGATCGGTTCGTAGTCCGGCTCCAACCTGCTCTCGAAACTTTTGCAGTCTAGGATCCTGCGATTGCGCCGCTTTAATCTTCTCAACTAAGGACGATTGTACTTGTAACTGCATCAACTGTCCTGTAGCACGCGGTAGCACAACCTCCAAGTCAAATCTCCGAAACTCCTCAATGATCTCCCTCTGTGCAGTCAATAACTGACTTGCTAGTAACCGACTTAGCGCATCTGGCACGACGTTAACTTTTCCCGGATGATACTTGAGATCAAGGTCGTAGTCGGCCATCAGCTCCAATCATCTGCGTTGCCTCATGTTCAACTCCTTCTGAGTGAACACATATTTCAAACTCTTGTGATCCGTAAAGACTTCAACTCTCTCGCCCAGAAGGTAGTGTCTCCAAATCTTCAGGACGAAGATCACGGCCGCAAGCTCCAAGTCGTGAGTCGGATAATTCTGCTCATGAGTCTTCAGCTGTCTTGATACGTAAGCGACGACTTTCCCATTCTGCATCAAAACACATCCCAATCCTTTTCCAGATGCGTCGCTATGAATCACCAGTCCTCCTGAATCATCCGGTACGGTTAGGATAGGGGCGGTTATCAGCTTCTGCTTCAACGTCTCGAAGGCCAATGCACATCCATCTGTCCAAGCAAACGGTACCTCCTTACGCGTAAGCTTGGTTAACGGCTCAGCTACACGAGCGAAGTTCTCCACAAATCTTCTGTAGTAACCGGCGAGTCCAAGAAAACTTCTTATCTCCGCAACATTCCTTGGAACAGGCCAATCTCGAACTGCTGCAATCTTCTCGGGATCAACGGCGATTCCATCGCCCGACACGACATGCCCCAGAAACTTCACTTCTTCCAACTAGAATTCGCACTTACTCATCTTCGCAAATAATTTCTCCTGTCTCAGCGTCGGCAGTGCGATCCTTCTTCTTTACTAAGAGAACTGGAGTTCCCCACGGTGAGTTGCTACTTCAAGCCATCCCTTCTCGAGTAATCCACTCACTGGTTTCTTAACTCCCTCCACTTCTACTGGTGCCATTGCATAGTCAGCTTTGATACTGGCGTTGCACCAGGAGTAAGGTCAAACGCAAACTCCACATCTCGCTTCGGTGGTAAGCCCGAAATATCTTCAAACACATCCATAAAATCGCGAACAACTGCCGGCTCTTCATTACTATCCACAACCATAGCCGCAAGAACACTGTTCGTCGGCCTAGCCCTAAACTCGACTGGCCCGACAGAACTTCTTCCTCCAATGAAAGTAAACTTAGGATGTCCGGGAATCTGGAATCACCTTACTCGCCCTACAGTCAATGTGGGCGTGGAAAGTGCCAAGAAAATCCATCCCCAAGACAACCTCATAGCTGCTCGTATCTATCACCAAGAAGTCTGCAAAAGCTCCCGTCCGCAAACAACAACTGTACAATCTCTACCTTCCTTACTAGCTATAATTTTCCCATTCCCAGTGTGTATGTCCCAGAAACTAGACAGGGTCGTGCAGGTGATCGAGTGTGTAGTTATAAATTGGATGACATAAACAATGGGATGCTCCGAAATTAAGTAATGCCAAAGCGGGAAAACCATGAACGAGTAAATTACCTGAAACCACTTCTCCCGATGCCTTAGCTTCTTCAGCTGTCAACGTGAACGCTCGAGCCTGCTGTGGTCCCTGAGTAAGCGGTTCCTGTCCTTGGAACGGTCCTTGCGGAGGCCTCTGTGTATCATCCTTTGTGCGAGGCTTCGACGGACAACCCTCAACGGTGTGATCTGCCGCTCCACATCTAAAACAAAGTCCCAGCTTCAAACGACACTCCCTTCGCACATGTCCGGGTTTATGGCAGTATCTACAGATCACGCTCCCCTTCCGATCACTCATACTTGTTTTCTTCATTGGTGCCACGCTGCGCCTGTTCACTGGAATACTTCTACGTACGGACGTGGGGTCCATTGCAAATGCTGGTTCCAGCTCGAGTTGTTCCTTTAGTTTCTCCAACAATCCCCTTATCACTCTTCGCCTGGCGGCTAAGACCGTAGGTCCTGGGTCCATCTCCAAATTCTGATCGGCCATATCCCTGGAAATCAAAGTACCCAACATTAGCATGTTGATAGTTTTCGAGTATAGATCAAGGCTAGAACTCCAAGATACTTAAATAGAGTGCCGCATTGTAGCTATGCCGCGGTATCATAGCCGCAATTACTTAACTCCACCCAAGTCGCCTAAGTCCTAGGGATAACAAGAAATTGGGTTTTCGAATTGACAATGCAAAGTAAGTTTGCATGTCGACATGATCTGGAAGAATGATTCAAGGACGGTAAAACGGTCAAGGTGGCAGGACATGTTTCCTAATCACGGGTATCATGATTCGCGTATCGGGTGCAATACCCAACTACAAAGAATCAACCCAATTAACCTATGGCTCTGATACCATAAAACCATGTCACGCCCCGCTTCCCAGAGTACGCAAGAATTGGGCACGTGACATAGCCAACCATGCTACCTGTGGGTAGGAAATATCCATCCACAGTCACATTACGGTTGTAAAGATATCAAGAACAAGATAATAAGCTAATCTAATACATGTCCAAATCCATAATAACAAGGATCAATAAACAATAAGTGCGGAAGCTAATGATCCAATACAATGAATAAACAGTATGTCCCATAATGCGGGCTCACATCTGGAAATGAAATGACATAAATAAACGAAACTCTAAAGAACTCACAGTTCAGCCGGCTGGCTGAAGTACTCCTGCTCGGTCGACGACAAGGGTACAGAATCTGGGCCATGCAAAACCCAGACGTCAGCGCGTCATGATATCAAGTATATAGCACAAACATGATAATAAACAATGCAAGCATGAACATGAATTTAAGCAGCAATAAGAAGTAATAAACAGGGTAATGTGCAGTAGTGACTAAACTGTCCTACCAGGTTTTCTACTCTATAGTCTTTGAAACCAATTGATGAATCGTCGATGTAACTCAATAGTATCCCGTGCGTGCCCGGGACCACGGTCATAATTCTCGGGGCTGAATCCGAGACGTGCCGCTAAGCAGTAAAAGGTAGTAGGATAGATGAGTGATGTCAGCATCATCACTCCCGGACCGGCCAAGCCCGTAAGACTGATCAGAACAATGTATCGAACTGTTGAGTTACAAGTCGGTTTCACCTTTGATTTCCCCATACCCCCAAACTATGTATGTCAAGTCAGGTATTCAGTAGTCGAGGACTAATGCCGACGCAAGGTCAAGTAACCGTAGGTCTGTCTGGGTCGACAGCAGGAATGGTTAGGTTTGTCGGCATTAGGCATGAGATCAGGTAACAGGTCAGGTTACTTTCCACAGGTAGAGTCGATATGTACAGGGTGTTGTGTCCGGTGTATCAGTACATATGTCAGGTATATCAAGGTCGGTCAATATGTAATGCAATCCGGTATATGATGATAACAGGTATAGTAACAAATAATGAACAGTAGCAGGAAGCAGTAAATAACAAATATTATTCTATGTGAACACAGTGATGTTTGTATTTTCATATTAGTCCGGTTCACGCACCTTTGAGGTGCAAAAGCCACAAGGTAAAGCAGTATTCACAATATAAATTTAGGAACTACATGGAATTATACTAAGCATAATAATTATCTCAAGAATAGTTTAACAGTTCAAGCAGATCAGATTCAGTTGTTTTATTTAGTTAAAGCATGGAGTGGTGTGGGTTAAATAATTACGAGGAACTGTTGTAATGATTCCAATATACAGATAACAACAGTAATACGATATCAAATGCCATCATTAAGTTACGGTATTAAATAGTGTGAATTAAATTGCGTGGCAAGACTAGATCTCGCACGCTAGCATGTTAGAGCAAGTATTCAGATACTTGCCTCAGAACAAGGATCGAGGTGCAGGCGGCCTGATGCACAAGTCACGATACGGTGTGTGAAACGGCGCGACACGGTACTGGGTCCAGGCGCGATCTGCTGCGCGGTACGGACGCGATCTGCGGCGCGGTCTGGTGCGCGATACGGACGCGATATGCGGCGCGATCTGGTGCACGGTACGGACGCGATCTGATGCACGGTACGGGCGCGATACGGTCACGGTCTGCAGCGCGGTACGGTGCGCGGTACGGGCGAGTCCAAACACGAACAGCGGGATCACACGGACCAGGGGGCTTCGCTGGAGCGTCGGGTTCGAACGACGGCACGGTCGGAATCCGGCAAAAGTCATCGGCAACGAAGTTAGCAACAATACGATATACGCAAACAACGACCAGCGAGGGGGATCCAGTACAAATGGAAAGATCGAGATGCTTACCGGGAGACACCAGGGGGCAACCACGACGGCTCGACGGCGATGGGGCGCCGGCAGCGAGGAACCGTGGCGCGGCAAGGGTTTGAGGTGGCTGGCTGTTGCTGGAGACGATGGTGCTGGTAGTAGAGGAGGGTGGTGGTCTGTTCTGGTGATCGAGGGGAGAAGGAGGTGGTCGGAGGCAATGACGGCGATGATGGACGGCGAGTTTCCCGGCGATAGGGTGTTGGGTTGGTGTCGGGGAAGTTGGTGCAGGGTCGTCGGGAAGGGGAAGGAGGAGGTCTCGGGGGTGAGGAGGAGAAGAAGGTGAGGTCGAGAGGGGGACGATGATGGCGAGGGGGAGGCGACGTGACGGCGACGACGAGGCCCTGCAGGTTGGAGGTGAGGCCGGGCTGCGCGCAGGTGCGGGGAAGAGCGGGAGAGCGAGAGGAGGAGGGTGCTGTGAGGTCGACGGGATGGTGGCGGCGACGGCGAAGTCGCGGGGAAGTCGGCGGTGAGGTCTCGATCCTAGGGTTAGGGTTTGGTGTGGGTTCGTCGCGAAGAAGAGAACGTGGGGGGGCGGCTGTTGCATGCGGGGTTATATAGAGGGAGAGAGAGAGAGAGATAGGGGAGAGAGAGAGAGAGAGAGAGAGGAGGGGGCCCACGAGCTCAATAAGAGCTCGTGATTGGCCACGAGATAAATTTGAGAGGAGACTTCGTAGGATTTGGGAATTTACTGTTGTGACTTAAAGATTTGAGTTTATACATATATATTCGATATTAAATTTAAATGGGCCATTTTGGCGCGAAATGAAACATTTCCAAATCGAGCCCGGGTCGCGCCCAAATGTTCCAAATTCAAATTATAGGATTTTAAGCGGGTTCCAAATTTTGAAAAGAGGTGTTTAATGATTAAAATGCATGCCCCCAAGTCGGACACTTGCACGCGCGCGTAGTCGCCCAAACTTGCCCGTTTAGCCAAACGGAACGGAATCTCGACACGCGAACGCTACCACGCGACTAGTGGCGACGAGTAGGCTAACATGGACATCTTAAATTTCATTTTAGGAGTTAAAATTTGTTATGTGCCAAAAGACTTAGCCGGTTAAAATTTTAGCAATAAACCCCAGAAAAACAGAATAATTGGAAAAGAGCAATATATAACCCTTAACTAGTAATATAAATAGTATTATTGGGCTCGGGTGTTACAGCTTTAGTCGGTCGACCTTCTTCTTCTCTTCTCTGTCCCTCTTCCTTAGGTCGGACTGGTCAACCCGGGGTAGGTTGGCGTTTACTTCGGACTCGAGCTGGATTTCCCGCTTGGTCCAAGCTTTTACCTCGGCCATGGTCTTAGGTTGCGCTAATGCAAAAGAGCAGAGCCACCCCTTGTGCCTAAGACCTGACCTTAGAGCCGTGATGGCAGTCTCGTTCCGGTGCTCGGGAACCTTAAGAAGAGCGTTGTAGAAGCGAGTGACGTATCCTTTAAAGGATTCCTTGTCCCCACTCTTTATAGTGAAAAGGTAATCGAAGGTCCGCTTCTGTCGTCTGTTCCCGACGAAATGCCCGAGGAACTGGGCGTCCACCTCATCAAAGGTAGAGATGGAGCGTGGCGTGAGTCCTTGAAACCAGTCTCGTCCAACCCGGATGAGAGTGGCGGGGAATGCTCGGCATTGGGCGGCATCAGAGTTGTCCTGGAAGCTCATGCCCGCCGTGAACGCGTCTAGGTGGTCTTTCGGGTCGGACATCCCGTCAAAGAAGGCCACTTTTGGAGGTTTATTCCTGGACGAGACACGTACAGCGAGCAGCTCTTCAGTGAATGGCTTCGTAATAGAGTTGGCAGCATACCTAGCCCCCTCGTTTGAAGGATGGCCCTCCCGATGTATACCCTCGATTTTCTTTTCGAGGGCGTCGAGACGGTCATGGTATCCCGAGGATTCGGCGTATTCGGAGTTATGGCCCCTCCCGCTGGCGGCTTGAGCCTGGCTGTGACTCCGGTTCCGTTCTATGAGGTTCCTCAGGTCCCCTGGCGAGGTTGTTCGTAAGTCATTGCGGTGAGCGCCGTTTGCGTGACCCCGTCGAGGGAGAGGGTGTCGGCCATGCCTGGGAGCAGGCGAGCTGATCGACACCTCCTCAAGAGGGACAGGAGCGCGACGGGCCTCAAGACGGGGCGCACTTTCACTAGACCTCGGCGTGGAGCTGTGAGGCGTCCACCGAGTCATTGAATTGGTCGCCGCGGGGGACCTGTGGCAGCCGGAGATAGCGAGACGCTGCTCGGTGGTGCCAGCATAGGCATTGGCATCTCCCCCTCTGCGGAGGTCGCAATCCTGAGATGGGAGAACGGCGACCAGGGGGGCTTGTCCCGCTGTTTGGACGCGGATAAGGGCATCCCCGATGGACACGAGCCTGTCAATCCATGCAGATAGGGCGTGAACGACGTTAGGGGGAGGGAAGGATCCGTCCGCGCATCCGTTGTGGGGAGGGCGGCGGCTCGTGCTTGGATCGTCGCGGTGATCACTCGCCATGAGTTCGAGATCGGAAGATCAACTTTCGATGAGTGGAATCTTCGGTTCCTACAGACGGCGCCAACTGACGGAGGTCGGGATCTCTTTCAGATGTTGTCCTCCGTCGATCTGTCGCGGGCATCGATGAACGGTTGAGATTGGATTTGAGAGTTGCCTCCTGGAGCGCGTGGATCTCTGTGGGCTTGATTTGGAAAGAAACCGAGCTACCTGCAAAGAAGTCCCGGGGTGGGTGTACCATCGTGGACCCTCTGACGATCAAGGAGGTATTTGAGCAGAGTAGCGGCCTGTTGGAGTAAAATTGCGTTACCTGAGTCATCTGAGAGAGGGGTTTATATAGCGGTCGCCATGGGCTAGCTGGCGCGAGATTCACGCTGGTCATTACGCCCCTGACGTTACGTCTGCGTGAATAGCGGGATCCCCCATTAATGACGAGATACGCTCGTTAATCGGGGGATGCGACGACGTGGAACGCAGGATCGTGGGGCGGCGGATATCTCGCGCCTGGCGAGATCCGCGAAGCCGTGGCGGAGGCGCCTGTGATCTGCGTTCTAGGTCGCTCGGTAGAACCGACGAGGCCTAGCTCGGCGAGAGGCCTAAAAGAGGGCGGGAGGCCGAGCTAGTTCGGTTCTGTGATAACTCGGAGGCGAAGGGCCGAGGAGCTCAGCGTGTAGGAGGGCTCGGAGGCGAGCCAATGATCGTTTACATGGTGAGCATAGGAATGTTCAAGGTATCCTCCGAGGTCGGGTCCGGGCAGCGGGGCGATAGCCCTGGGGGAAGCCTCGAATATGTTGTGTTTGTCCTGTTTCCGTATGTCTCGGGACGTGTCATGATGCCACGTGTCATGATCTGTGGAGTTCCCCATTATGAGCATCATCACCATCCAACATTGTTCGTCCAACCAGCCAAAGGCTAAATGAGAAAGGGGAAAAAATAACGTTTAACGATCTCGACGCTCGATGTATAACCACGTTTCCGCTTACAACCAATTGGTCATCATAGCCCTGATTAACAAGTTTGAACTTTGAAGAATCCTAATTAGCACCAACAATTCAACGGACATTATATACCTCAGCAGCTTTGGCACAAGATGGGGGCCTCATCGGACATGAGGGAAACCCCATCGGACACGATGTACCTATCAATTAGTTTTATCAGTGTATGTGTGTATATGCGAGTAAGTGCGTGTGAAAGGAAAAGCAGTCGTGCGTGAGGTGGACTTTGGTGAACTTTTAGGTTGCAACCTAAACAATCGTTCTAAAATTCCAACCTTAGAAAAACTTTTTCTTTCTTTGGGTACAAGTACTTCTTAATATCTAACAAATGATCAACCCTCTGCAGTAGAACATCTAGAACCGTCATCTCATCAAACCCGAGCACACCATCTAGCATTTTAGCATCGGCCATAAAATCGGCACTAGCATTTACTTCACGAAAAATATGAGAGGCTCGACATTTAGATCTTGAAGATCCTTCATTTCTGGATTTAAAACCCTAATTTGATAGCAAGCCATCTCTAATTCTAAAATCAAAGCCTTAATCTTAGTTCACTTCATTTCTTCAATCAACACCGTAATCCGAATTAACCTGACAAGATCCCTTAATGAGACGGGCTTAAAGCCTTGCTCTTTCTTCAAAAATAAAAATAAAAATAAAAATAAAATAAAACTTACAAGAGCATCTGAAACATCCGATCAAAACTACTCGGATCTCTTCATTTATCCAACCAAAATCCTTTTTTTGGCACTGGCATGTAATCCCACACAAACACATGTGCGCGCATCATACACAAGCACACGACACACACGCACACCCCAGGAGACCCACGAATTTGCCCGAAAACGTTAATTTGTGGCCACTTCCTCTTCTGGATTCATATGGTTCGAACCATGCACTCTCTCCAAGTGGGGAGAGGGGAAGTGCCCATGCTTCCAATCAAAATCTTCATTTATCCATTATTCCAGTCAAAACGCTAATACAAGAATTGCATTCCTCCATTTATCCAATCAAAACCCTTATTAAAAGTCATATCCCCCATTTGTTCATTTAAAACCCTAATCCCTTAATTTCTCTGATCAAAAACTTAATTAGAGCTATTTCGAACTAATCCCTTTTATTCTCTTTCTGTTGTTGTTCAATCTGTAATTAACCGATGCACAAAAAGAACAGAACAGAACAAATCTGCATGGGAGCAAAGATTGCAGCTCTGACAACGAAGGTATCACCAAATATTCATCGGAAATAAAAATTATTATCCGCATTTGATAAATATCGGAGTCGGCTTGGATTATATGTATCCGTTTACATCCCTGTAAAAAGACGAATGATATTTCCATGCAACAACCAATGGTAGTTCATGATGTTTGAATATAGTTTGTGGATCACGGGCATATTTACCTTTGTTTTGATCAGGAAAAAACAAATTACGGTATTATCTCTGATGAAAGTTCATGGTAATTTTATATAATGCACCCTTCCAAGAATATACTTTTATGGAGATTTTGGACCACAAATGGGGGCCCATTAAACGAGAGAAGACAAGCCCACTATCTCCATGAATGGCCATCCTCTAAGGCCAATCTTCTACTTTTTGTCATCTTCAAACAACCTTTTGTCTTCCTTTTTCTTGGATGCGAGAGGGGTTGTGGTCTAATCACTCTGTTTTTTTCCCTTGTTAGTACATTAATAACTCAAAACAAAAAGCCTATCTTGGTGTGGTAGGTATGTACATGTAGCAGATATAGCCGTTACCGGATCCATATTCAGTAGGCATTAGTCCTTGACAGATGTGAGTACAGATATGGATAATTATCGGTTACTATATGTCATGCCCCGCTTCCCAAAATACGGGATACGATGGGTGACTAGGCCAGCCATGCTCCTACGGCCAGGGAATAATCCTGCCGTAGTCACACTTCGGTTTCTAGCATTACATGGTAGTCAGTAAACAGTACTTGAGTAAAGGAAAATCACAGTCCACAACTTTATTACATTGCAGTTTAAAAGAGTTCGAGATACTTTTATTTCATAGAATAAATAACTAACCAATAAAACAAATGCTGAAATTAAAGGTAATAGCGCTGGTGATGCAGTCTAGATCTCCGCGATCTCGAAAGATAGGTCCTGCTCCTGGGCTGTATCCACTTCGTCCTCTGAGCATGCATACTCAAGTTGTTAGGGTGACACATATAGCAATTAACATATATAATGAGCAAATAGTATTATTAAACATGAGGAATACAAAGAATTGCAGAACATGTGTATAATAACATCAACTGAATATGAATAGTGCAATATGAGTATCATGTCAGTGAACTGGGCAATGCATATGTCACTAAGTCAATGAAATCAAATGGTGGAGAGGATGCGCGTGTTTAACAAGGGTCTCGTGCATGCCCGAGACTACGGTCCACTGTGCCCGAGACATAACCCTGTCAGCCGTGCCGCTAGGCCCACGACCTAAAGTGTGTGTGTGTGTGTGTGTGTGTGTGTGTGTGTGTGTCACTGATAGCGAATGATCATCCTCTAAATCACTGTACCTTGCTAAATACGAGTTCAATTCCACCTTAATTTCCCCATTCCCCAGGTTATAGTATGCATTCATGTATTAGATAGGTTGTGAACAAATACGTATCGTTGTCACTTTCAATCACTTTTCCACTTGTCATTATCACTGTCGTATTTGCCACAACGCAATCACTAACACGACTATACCAACAATGCAATTCGGTCACTAGGTTTCAATGTGAATGATCACTAAGCAGCAGGTATAAAGCAAACAGGAAAATATGTAGAAACACACTGAACAGGTATTCACTATTTCAATGACGATCAATGCCATATAACTTGTAAAATTTACGATAAATCACACTTCTAGAATCGACCAAAATAATATAAAAGGCATACGAATTACACCTGATTATCTAACCAGTAAAATCAATTTCAGGTCAATCGGGTTCAGGTTTGGGAATTACGATCATTTTAAGGCAGCGATCGATTTCTGGAATTCCAGTTTCAGAACTGAAAGCTCAACTTCGCGCGCATTTTACCAGTGATTATGTTCAGATTTAGGTATTTTCCTAGTTGAATAAAATCTAGTTCTGTCAGTGAAGTTTCCAACGCATCAAACGAATTATCATTCGCACTTCTATATCAGAAGTTATATTCAGTTTAAGGTGACAGTGTAAGGAAATATTAGTGCAAAATTTGCAGAACATAGCGACACTCAAAAAGACAATTTAAATATCAAACGACCGTAAAAATGCACGGGGCCAAATTTAGGTGTTAGCTAATTAAGTTATCTACGCGACCATAGGGGGCTCCGCACATTTTCAGTTTTATGCAGGTACGCAGGGGTGCTTAAGGTTCAGGTTTCCCCCGTAGAATGTTGTCTCGGACTGCAGTCCAGAGTCGCATTCCCAACCAATTCTTGTTGCCGTAAACTATCAATATCGAAAAATAAACTATATATAGTTATAGATCATCGAGTCGGCTTCGATATGAGCCATAGAACGTTACGTTCCAACCAGTATTTAATTTTACAAAGATTTTAGTGGGTTAACCTGCACGGTAAACTTAGCGTCGTCTTTAGAAGCGATGCTACAGAATTATAAGCACGATACATTTAATGTAAATCCTTACACTATGGTTATCAATCAGCAAGGGGTTTGCCGATCATAAATTTCGGTAATTTAAGATAGGGTTTTCCTTCATGTATCACGTCGAACACATAGGTTACGTACGATTATCAGTTAAAACATCGGTGTCGGTTAATTGATCAAGCTAGTTGTTATTCGGTGTAAATCTAAATGATGTTGTTACGGGTCAGTAAATTCCAAGTCGGGTTCCATTCAATATAATCAACTAATAGGGTTCGCTAAAATAATTGAATCACGATTTTTTTTCTCGATGTAAACGTGCGTGTGCGTGTATGTCATCTACTTGGCTTACACCCACACACCTCATACACTTTCCTACCAATTAAGTTACTACACTGTGTTTATTAAACTAGGTATTCACATAGCATGAATTGAACAAGTGAAGGAGGTTCACTTGCCTAATACGACGACAGAACGACGACGATCGCACGGACACGAACACGGCACGATCACGACAGGGGCATGGCCACAAGCACAACACTTCACGGCTGCGACAGCGATCAACTGGCTCGGCCACGGGCTCTGGAGAAGAGGGTGCTGGGCTTTAGCTCTGGGGAAGGTCGACGGTGAGGTAGGCAGCCGGAGGTGCTCGTCATGGCGACCGCAGTGGGTTCGGGCGTTTGCTGGAGGCAATGGGTGCGGGGCTCAGTGTCGTGGATAGGGTTGCCGGCGTTTAAGTTGGTCGGGGCTCATCGGCGAGGCTCAGGGGTGTAGCCTGCGGTGGCACGGTGATGAGGTGGTGATGCCCCGGCGGCGGCCTCGACGGCGAGGGGATCTTGGAGCTCGGGTGTGCAGTGGCTTAGGGATGGTGAGCAGGGGAGGAAGAAATCGATGGCTGCGGGTGCAGGGATGAAAGTGTTGGGTGCTTGGAGGTCTTGGAGTCGATGGGGCGATGGAGGGGAGTGTTGTGGTGTGCTGGGGAGCTCAGTCACGGCGGCGCTCAGGCGAGGGTGCTGGGTTGAGGTAATGGGACGAGAAGATGAAGGGGAGGCTCGTTGGGGTTGAGTTGGAGGAGGTGAGAAAAATGAAAACGGGGAAGAAAAACGAGGGGGAAAAGAAGAGGGAGCTCGGTCATCGTGAGGAGGGAGAGCCGTTGGAGGAAGCAAGGACGTGGGCGGATCTTGAGATGGCGGCGTGAGAAGGGAGGAGTCAAGGGGGAAGAGCCGTTGGGGGAGCGTGGGTGCGAGTCTCGCGGCGCGGGCACGAGGAGCACGGAGGCGTGGGGTGATGGGCGTGAAAAGCAGGCGTCGAGGGAAGAGGCGTTACAAGGAAGTGGCGGAAAAACGAAGGCGAGTGGGGAAGAAGAGGTAAAGCGGGTCGGGTCGGGCAGGATTTAGTGTTTGGGTTTGGGTTTAGGAATTTTAGATATAGAAAATTATATAAAATTCATAAAAATAGGAAAATTCAAGGAAAAATCTGGAAGAAATATATGGAAAAATATAAACGGGAACCGGGGATTTACATCATACCCTTCTTACAAAAATTTCGTCCTCGAAATTAAAACAAAAACAACAGAACAACACACTATACAAATAAATGCGGAAAACGTGCGCGGATGTCTTCCTCGCGTTCCCAGGTAGACTCCCCTGGAGAACGACCACCCCAAGAAACTCGAACTAGGGGAATCACTTTGTTCTTCAGCACTTTTTCCCGACGATCGAGAATGGTGGTAGGCTGCTCCTCGTAAGACAGATCGGTGCCCAAAGTTAACTCCGAATGATCCAGAATATGGCTGGCATCCTGAACATAGCGCCTCAACTGAGAAACATGAAAAGTGTTGTGAACGCTAGCTAGCGATGGAGGTAAGGCAAGTCGATAGGCCACCTCTCCCACTCGCTCTACCACCTCAAAAGGTCCGATGAATCAGGGACTGGGTTTCCCGCGACCTCCAAACCTGATAACACCGCGGGTAGGGGAAATCTTCAGAAACACATGATCTCCGACCTCAAATTCTAGCACTCTCCTGTTAGCGTCCGCCCAACTCTTCTGTCGGTCCTGAGCCGTCTTAATGCGCTGTCTGATCATCTGTATCTTGTCTACCGTTTGAACAATAAGTTCGGAGCCCAGTAATCTCCGCTCTCCTACGTCATCCTAACAAATAGGGGATCGACATTTCCGTCCGTAAAGTGTTTCGAATGGAGCCATCTGGATGCTAGCTTGGAAACTGTTATTATAAGAAATCTCCACCAGATGAAGGTGATCCTCCCAAGATCCTTGGAAGTCCAGCATGCACGCCCTCAACATGTCCTCGAGTGTCTGAATAGTACGCTCGGACTGCTCGTCCGTCTGTGGATGGTAAGTCGTGCTAAACTTGAAACGTGTACCCAGACTCTCCTGTAAGGTCTTCCAAAAGTGGGAAACAAATCTGGTGTCTCGATCTGACACTATACTGACCGGAACTCCGTGAAGTCACACTACCTCTTGCATGTATTTCTCCGCAAGCGACTCTGTCGACTGTCCCACACGGATGGGTATAAAGTGTGCAGCTTTCGTAAGACGGTCGATGATAACCCAGACTGGGTTGTTGCCCCTTGGGCTCCGTGGTAAGGCAGTCACAAAATCTATAGTGATGTGCTCCCACTTACACTCGGGTATCGGAAGCGGTTGCAACGGTCCAGTTGTTCTCTGGTGTTCTTCCTTTACTTGCTGGCATACTAAACACCTGGATACAAACCGTGCTATCTCTCGCTTCATCCCGTTCCACAAAAAGTGTTGTTTTAGATCCCGATACATTTTCGTGCCTCCCGAATGTACAGAATAAGCCGAATTATGAGCCTCGACTAATACCTCTTCTCGAACATCTCCCTTGGGGACGCAGAGTCTGCTGTCGAATCTTAGAGAACCATCCCGATGTATGAGTAAGTCCGTTCTCAGCCCGGCTTCCACCAGCTCCCTGAACTTTTGCAATCGAGGACCATCAGCCTGCGCAGCCTTAATGCAATCTATAAGAGAAGACTGCACCTGTAACTTCTAGAACTGCCTGATTGTACCCGGCGTAACCACCTCTAGTTCGAGCTTCTGAAAATCCTCAATGATGCTCTTCTGACTGGTCAACATCATGACTGCTGGCTTGCAACTGAGAGCGTATGGTACCACATTTACCTTTCTCGGATGATACTGTAAGTCCAAGTCATAGTCCGCCATTAATTTTAGCTATCGGCGTTGCCTCATATTCATTTCTCTCTGAGTGAACACGTACTTCAGGCTCTTGTGATCCGTGTACACTTCCACCTTTTCGCCCAACAAGTAGTGTCTCCAGATCTTCAATGTGAAAACCACTGCGGCTAACTCCAAGTCGTGTGTTGGGTATTTCCTCTCGTGATTCTTCAGCTATCGTGAGGCATAAGCAACTACCCGACCGTGCTGCATCAGGACGCAACCTAAGCCTTTCCCCGAAGCATTGCTATGTATCACCAACCCACCTGAATTATCTGGCACTGTAAGGATAGGCACCGTGGTCAATTTCTGCTTCAATACCTCAAAAACCCGAGTACACTCCTCCGTCCATACGTACGGTACTTCCTTCTGCGTCAGCTTCGTCAAAGGTTCAGCGACTCGTGCAAAGTCTTGAACGAACCGCCGATAATATCCTGCCAATCCCAGGAAGCTTCTGATCTCGGCCACTGACTTCAGTGTCGGCCAATCTCTAACAGATTCTATCTTCGCTGGGTCCACTGAGATACCTTCGTCCGAAACAACGTGTCCCAAGAACTGCACTTTGTCACGCCAGAACTCACACTTGCTCAATTTTGCTTATAGCTTCTCCTCCCGAAGAATTTGTAATACCGTCCGCAAGTGTTCGACATGCTCCTCCTAAGTCTTAGAGTGGACTAGTATGTCGTTGATGAATACAACGACAAACGTGTCCAAGTATTTCGCAAATACTCTATTCATCAGATCCATAAATATAGCTGGAGCATTGGTAACCCCGAACGACATCACAAGAAACTCATAATGCCCGTATCGGGTCGTGAAGGCCGTCTTGCATATATTTTCGGCCGTTACTCTGATCTGGTGATAGCCCGAACGAAGATCCAGCTTCAAAAAATACCTTGGCCCCACCCAACTGATCAAATAAGTCGTCGATACGTGGAATAGGGTATTTGTTCTTTATCATAACCCTATTCAGCTTCCAGTAGTCTACGTACATCCGTAGCGATCCGTCCTTTTTCTTCACCAACAAGACTGGTGCACCCCATGGCTAAGCGCTTGGGCGAATAAATCCTTTTTCCAGGAGTTCTCCAATTTGTTTCTTCAATTCTGCCAGCTCAACTGGCGCCATCTTGTAAGGAGCCTTGGAAACTGGCGCCGTTCCTGGAATCAAGTCAATAGAAAATCCCAAGACGCGGGGAGGTGGTAGACCTGGTAAATCTTCAGAGAACACATCAAGAAAATCCCGAATGATCTCTGGGGCTGGACTCTCATCAATCTCCATAGCTGTCAACGCTTTTGGCTTGGCTCTAAACTTGGCTGGCTCCAAAGACTCGCTCCCACCTTCGAAAACAAACTCAGGGTGATTGGGGATGCGGAAAGTCACCTTCCTTGCCCGGTAATCAATAATTGCATGGAATGTACTCGTCCAATCCATCCCGAGAATCGCATCATAACTGCCCGTCCCGGTTAAAAGGAAATTCGCATAGAATTCTCTGCTGCATACTACCACCGGACATAATCTACAATCTTGATTGGACACGATAATACCGTTACCCGTATGTATCTTCCAACCCTTGGTCAACGGCTCGTGAGGTATAGAGTGCATGTCGACAAACCGCATGGAAATAAAACAATGTGAAGCACCTGAATCGAAAAGAACTCTAGCTGGTACAGAATATACAAGGATGGTACCTGTAACCATATCTCTAGAAGCCTGTGCCTGCTCGGCGGACAGGGTGAAAACCCGTCCCTGATTCCGACCTGAAATAGTCTGCCTCTGATCGAAGGACCTCTGCTGGGGCACCCGAAGTGGACCCTCTGAGCTGAAGTGCCATACGACGGTTGTTGTTGCTCGAACCCTCCCTGTAGCTCAGATCTCTGAGGACACCAGTTGATCCTGTGCTCGCTGGATCCGCAAATCAGGCACTGCCCTTTAGCTCTGCGGCAATCTCTCTGCATGTGTCCTGGCCTCTGACAATAATCGCAAAATAGGGCCCTCCGCTGCGGCTGCTGGGTGAGAAGGTACGCTTCATCTGTTTGACCCGCGGCCTGTGAACTAGGATCGCTCCACAGGGCGGAATGGTAAGCCGTGCCGGAACTACGTGGGGTCTCCTTTCCACTGATCGTTGACCCTTGGCCTTCTCTGCCATTCTTTCCTGTACTCGGGCAGCGTTCAAAACTTGGGCGCAGGTTGGTAGGTCGGGAGACGCGATGAGTTGTTGCAGTTCAATATCGAGCCCTTGCTGGAAACGTCTTGCCCTAGCGGATTCGGTGGCTACCATGTACGGTGCGAAGCGACTCAGCCGATTGAACTCTGCGGCGTAGACATCCACCGATCGCCCATTTGCTTCAACATAATAAAATTTTCCTCCATCTCGGCCTTGGTAGTAGCCGGAAAGTAATAATCCAGGAAGCACGCGGAGAACGTGTCCCTGTTCCCGCCGAAAATTTCTGCGCAGAAGAGTCCAAGGTATCAAATGGAAGCGATACGCTTAAGGAAATGCGAACCAATGTCTTCCGGCCTGTATTTTGATTAGTTCCCGAAGGAGGAACTATTAAATTCTGATGGTATTAGAAGTATCTCGAAAAACCCTTCAATTTGATATATTATGGGCCTCATAATTCATCCGGGATCAAAAGTTATGAGGCATCACGTGTCCACACGTGATGAACCTTTAAGAACCCGCTGGAGGAGTTAAAAGATATAATAAAAACTCAGAAAAGACCCCAAAGGGGTATCACGTGCTCACACGTGACCATGGGTCACGTGCAGACACGTGATGGGCTTTTAAGGCCTCTAAAATAATGAATAGAATTAAATTCTAAAATCTGTTCCCTGATTAAAAATCAGGAAGTACCTCAACGAGGCATCACGTGCTCACACATGACCAACCGTCACGTGTTGACACGTGATGGTTAAAACAACAACATGAACAAGCGGCCGTTAAAGAAACCAATTTGGGGGTCACGTGCTCCCACGTGACCAAGGGTCGCGTGCCAGCACGTGACGGGCTTTGAAAGCCTTACAGTTTAATAGAATTAAAATTCTAAATTTCTCTAAAATCTTTTGAAATAGAATTAAAATTCTAAATTTCTCTAAATCTTTCCAAATGGAAAAGGATTATGGGGACCGTTGGATTAAAAATCCAATGGTGATTAAAAAACCACCAATTTATGGAAAAATCTCAAATAAGGAAAGATCTCCCCAAATCTCACCGAAATAATAAACAGAATATCTTTGGATTTAAAATCCAACGGTGAATAAAATTCACTGAATGATCTAAAGGATCATATTAAATATGAAAACAAATCAAATCTTTCAATGAGAGATTTGCTGAACAAATTGATTCTTTTTCTTCTCCTATAAATAAGAGCCAAGAAAAGAAGAGAGGGGGACCTATATTTTTGGGGAGAAAAACAGAGAGAGGAGAATTTAATTCTCAAGAGAGAAGAAAAGAAAGGAGAATTTAATTCTCAACAAAGAAAACCCTAGGTGAGAAAAGGGAAAAGATCAACTTCAAAAAGAGAATTTAATTCTCAAAATTTAAGAGTTTAACTCTTCTGCAAATAAAGAACTTAGTTCTTCTTCTGGTTGAAGATCTGTACAGAGCACATCTCCCCATAAGATGAGAATTTAATTCCCATCGGGTCGAGATCCTGCCATGCAAATCCTAAACTTAGAAGGGGAATTGAGTTTTGAGAATTTAATTCTCCTAAAACAAAACTAGGGTTTAACCCTAATCAAGAATTTAATTCTTTTACATATCTGGGAATTTAATTCCTTTGAAAAGAAATCAGGGTTTTATCCTAAATAAGAATTTAATTCTTTCACGATAGGAATTTAATTCCTCCAAAATCATAATTAGGGTTTAACCCTACAAAGAATTCAATTCTTAAAAGATCTTTGTTCATGAAAAGAACTAGGGTCACGTGCCCCCACGTGACCCTTGAAAAGATCCCCTGCAAAGAACTTTGAAGCATCACCTCACGTGCTCCCACGTGACTCCCAAAACGCAGAAAGAAAAAGCAAAGGAAATGAAAGCTTTGGGCGCTCTCACGTGTTATCACGTGACCCCTCAGCAAATGCTTTAACAATTGGCGCACAGATCCCCATCACGTGCCAACACGTGATGCTCTAAAATAAAAATAAAAGTGTTTAACACTTGTTCGCAGATTTAAGGATAAACCAAAAGGAGATCTGGCTCCACATTTAGGGCGCCCTCACGTGTCCCCACGTGACCCCTAACGAATCCCTTTAATATCGAATGGATGGATGCCTATCACGTGCCCACACGTGATGGCCAGGAAATTAAAAGTATTAAATACTTACCTGCATAATAAAATAAGGGAAATCAGGGCGCTCTCACGTGTCCGCACGTGACCCCTCCCTCCTCAGTGTTTAACACTAATTGGAAAACTCTATCTGCAGTGTTTAACACTGATTTTCTTAGTGTTTAACACTAATTTGGAAAACTCTATTTGCAGTGTTTAACACTGATTTTCTTAGTGATTAACACTAATGTGAAAACTCTGTTCCCGGTGTTTAATACTGATTTTCTTTAGTGTTTAACACTAATTTGAAATCTCTGCTACCAGTGTTTAACACTGATTTGCTTTAGTGTTTAACACTAATTTGAAAGCCCCGTTGCTAGTGTTTAACACTGATTATCTTTTAGTGTTAAACACTAACTTGCTAATCTTAATTCCAGTGTTCAACACTGTTGGTCTTTAGTGTTTAACACTAGCATTAGCCCAATTGGCTAAGTTTCTAGAGGCAAAGCCTCTCCTTCAATGAGCCAATAAAGGGCCAATATTTCAAACATAATTGGACTTAGCCCAAACTGGCCATAAGTCCTCAAATCATCTTGAACTGAGCACATCTGCTCTTTCAACCAACTTATTGGTTCAAGGGTACATCTCTGAACTCCTCTGATATTTGTCGTTGTAATCCTTCAACGTCTTAAGAGAGGTGACGGGTCTCGACAACCACACATCAACACGGACTGTGGGGTCCTTAAACTCATGGACTTATGCGTCCTTAAACCAAGATACGGACTGTGGGGTCCTTAAACCCACGGACTTATGCGTCCTTAAACTAACGGACTAATGCATCCTTAAATACACCCATATGGACTGTGGGGTCCTTAAACCCATGAAGTTATGCGTCCTTAAACTACCAATGGACCGCAATGTCCTTAAACTACCAATGGACCACTATGTCCCTAAAGTGGAACATGGACCACCATGTCTCTAAACTGGAGATGGACCACCATGTCCCTAAACTGGAACAATAGAGCCCAAATGCTCTTTTGTCGGATCTAAACGATCCTGTTAAGTTGATCTTAGTCTTAAATTAGACTAACGTATCCTTAACAAACGTTTGAGTCGATCTTAGCCTAAAAAATGGCTAACGTATCCTTCAAACAGACTTTAGTCCCAAATTGGACTATAGATTCCCCAATCAACTTTGGTTCAAGGGTACATCTCTGAACTCCTCTGACATCTATCGTTGTAATTCTTCAACGTCGTCAGAGAGGTGATGGGTCCCAATGGCCATACATGCAATGTCGGATCTAAACGATCCCGTTAAGTTGATCTTAGTCTCAAACTAGACTAACGTATCCTTAACAAACGTTTAAGTTGATCTTAGCCTCGAAAATGGCTAACGTATCCTTAAACCAAAACCCCAAACCCAAATCTAAGAAAACACGGATTTGGACTAATCCACGTCCTACGGGCGACGACATAAATTAGTCTCCGTATACAATCCACAGGCAACCACAAACAAAACAAACACCCACGACATGAAGTGACCAGCTGGAGAAGGAGAAAGTTGTTACCGTCATGCGGTAGCGTAATTAACTGCAGGGGCTTGCGCCTGCAAGGAAGAGCGTCCCCACAATCAAAAACCCCTCTAGCGAGGGGGAATCTGACGAGGTCTTCTACATCGGACGCATCCGTTTAAACCTTCGATGCATGGTGCCATAAATCAACTTAGCATCTTCGGAAAGGTGGATGGATAGCACCAATTAGTATCTGCCCCGAATTTCAGGCAAGACGTCCATGTCTTGCGCGTCTTTCGGAGGGGAACAGTCCCATCCAATAGGTTTCTCTAGCCGGCTCTCCTCTATGGACCACCATTTGCGGGCCTCGTCTTCTAGTTGAATCTTCACCACATTCACTCTGTCGTCGTCAGGAATTCGGGCGGCAGTCAGGAGGTTCTCGACGTTGATGAGCCATTGTTCGGCATCAAGTGGACTTGCCGATCCCGTGAATACTACTGGATGAAGCCTCCTGAAATCTGAAACGGTACCAACCCTAGCCTAGGCAGTCAGTACGAGCACGCCCTCGGAGGCGGGAACATCCGTAGTTCTCTCCAGGGCGGTAATTGCGGTCTCCTGTACCGCCTTCAATCCCTCGGCCAGGAGATCGGTCTTCCTCTCTTGGGCTTGGGCCTGGGACGTTAGTGTGCTAATGATCTTCTCAGTACGATCGTGGGGACCAGCACCTGAGGAGTTGCCTGAGGAGTCCATTTTCTTGAAAAAGAAATTAGATTCAAGTAAGGCTACACAATGATTCAACGTTGATAACGAAATGAGGAAGAATGTAATAAAGCATATGCTAAGGGTGTAACTCAATCTAGAGGTCTCTCGACGGAACTGTAATTTCACCCAAAACTTGGCTCTGATACCAACAAAACCATGTCACACCACGCTTCCCAAAATACAGGATACGAGGGGTGACTAGGTGTAAATCCCTGTTTCCATCAATGAGAATCTTCCTATATTTTTCTGGTTCCCCGATGTTTTCCTTTTCCTCGTAATTCTGTGGGAAATTGGTTGCTAGGTTTTTAATAATTGTTTCTTTTTCCCAAACCTTTAAAATCAAAACCCAAAACCAAGCCCAACAAAACAAACAAAATTAATCAAAACAAAATCAAACTTATTAAACAAATCCAACCCCGGCCCAAAACAAAAATAACAAAACAAATTAATTAAATCCTTATCCCGGCCCAGCCCAACTCCAAGCCCCACAAATAATTCCCTCACTCCCCGGCCCAACACCCTTACCCGCAACCCTACAAACCAGACCCGACCCGCTTCGTTTCTTTCTTCCCCCTCGTTCTGAAAATTTTCCCTCTCGTTTTCCTTTCTCTCCACTTCGTGCCCACGTTGCCCGTGCCGCCGACCCACGTTCTCGCCCCTCACGACCATGACCCTGCGAGCTCATCAACCCACTCCTCGTCTCAAACTCCTCTCTCCCTCATCACTCTCGTTCTCTCATTTTCCTCACTTCGCCTCTCTCCAAAACTCCCAACTCGAGCCCCTGCACCCCGCTCATCCCAGACGACGACGTCGACGACGACTCTCCTCGTCTTTCCTCCCTCGCTTCCTTCTCCTCTGAACTCGAACCCCACCGAGTTCATCTTCCCTCGCCTGCGAACTCAGCCCACCGCCGAGCCCTCACTGCACCCGAGCTCGAGCCCCTGCACCCTCTCGCCGACGAGCTCCCATCGCGCCGCCGGCCACATCATCGACCTCTACATCCTTAGCATCATCCCCATCACCTCCAAACCCGAGCCCCACTACCTCACTCCCTCTCTCCAAACCTACTGCCATCATCCCTACCCCCGTTGTGCCCATCGCCAGAGCGATCACCTCCGACCATCGTCGACCCCAGCACATCCCAGGAGATCCACAGAGCATCCCACTCCGCTTCCAGGGATACGAGCCATCTCCAGGTAACTCCGACGACGAACCCGAAACACGAGCCGAGGCCGCGAATCCAAACCGTGCCGTTCGTCACGTGTTCGTGCCGTTGTCGCTGCCATACGTCGCCAAAGCATCTCCAGGCAAGTTACCTACTTGCTTCATGCTATTTGTTCTACTAGAACTTGAAATACCGTTAAAATTCACATGAACATTTAGTGCGACTTAAAACAGTGTATGTGTTCGATGCAAAACTCGAACAAAAAAAACTTTCTTTAAATTGACGGAACTTGATTGCATATTCTGGACCTTCTAGAAATGAACCTTGTATAGAAATTTGACTGAAAAATGTGATTGTTACTGGCTTAAACAATCACCCCAATTACACCCGTAAAAACTGAGAACTTCCCGCACCTGAAACTTGTTAAAATCATAATTAATTGCTTACATATTGAAATGATGCGTTCGAGGGCTCAAATCGAAGCCTACTCGACGATCTGGAACCCTATACAAGTTCTTAATTGTTACTGTACTGAAATTATGACGAGAATTGGTTCGGAGAGCGGCTCTGGACTGCAGTCCAGAGCAGCTACGGCTGTTGGTTTCTATCTCGTAACGCTCACTACCTTGTTGCCTGAACTTGTATGTTGCGTAACCCTACACTTTATTGAAGATGAATCTGTTATCTAAATAACGCAAGTGATTTCACCCCTTTTTATCGTCGTTTACTATTTAAACTGTAATTTAAAAGAACATGACGTCTAGTAGTCCCAAACAGAAACAGAACTGATACCCTAGCGTTGAACAGTACATAACTTTTGACGTAGAGACATGATTGAGAATATTTCTATTGAGTTGAAAATCCTATTTAAAACCCTAAATTTCATTCAACTGTAGTGTTGCTAAATTCTGAGCCCAATTGGGTGAAAATCGTGTCGCGAAACGGACGTTCAGTTCAGAAACTGAATTTCCTGCAGCGAACACTTAAATTGAAATGGCTGTAACTTGAATACCAGAAATCCGATTGTACTGAAACAAATTTTACTGAACTACCGACAGAGTTTACTTGTTACCGTATTTGTATCATTTCACTAAATTCTGAGCATATGAATTACTGAAAATTTTGTAAGCTTATGACGTGCATAATAGTTCATATTACACATGACTTCTTAACTGCATAAATGTACATACCTTACCCAACTGCCATATACATAGTGATAATGCGCGTTATTATTCAGTAGACATTGCATTATCGTGCGTGAATGGTATTGGTTTAGGAGTGTCAAGTACGCCAATGGGAAAGTGAATGATTCGTGACAGTGACTAATACAGTGAACAGTGACAAAACCGTGTTATTGGTGCATACTTGTACACGACTAAATCATAATCATCACTAGTGTAAACCTAGGGGGAAAGGGGAAATCGAAGTGGAAAGAGCATCGTATTTAGCGGGACCGTGTTTTAGAAGATGATCATTCGAACAGTGATCCTTATATATATTAGGTAGGATCTAACGATCCGGCTGACAGGGTTATGTCCCGGGCGTGTGGGCCGTTGTCTCGGGTATGTACGAGACTCCCGTTAAACATGATCCTCCTTTCCATTATTCGATTTCAAGCATGACTTAGAGACCGATAGGGACACAGATCATACTTTGCATCATTTAGTGACATAGTGATTATCCACATTTTACTTTCACTGTTATTACCTTATTTGCCTATTTCATATCATTATTATAATATTGCTATTACGTCGCTCTGACGACCTGAGTATACATGCTCAGACCTCGAGGAAGAACCAGCGCAGAAGTCGGATTTACCTTTCGAGCTAGTGGAGATCTAGTCTGGAGTACATTTTTCTTCTTTCCTGCTTTCCCTAAAAGAGACCTTGTATTCGAACTTGGTTAGTAGTTTTTTTCTTGTTTATTTGTAAATTGCGGACAATGAACTTTGATGTAATATTTTAGTGATGTATTTCCTTTACTTTTGTGCTTTGTTTACTGATTACCATGTAATGCTAGAAGCCGAAGTGTGACTACGGCGGGATTATTCCTTGACCGTAGGAGCATGGCTGGCCTAGTCATCCCTCGTTTTCCGTATTTTGGGAAGCGGGGCGTGACATGGTTTTGTTGGTATCAGATCCAGGTTTAGTAACAAGGGATAACATTAACTACACTGTATTACATTATTTTCGCTTCACTATTCCTGATTTTCATCCTTGTATCTAATCATATCCTTTTGAATATCTTCCAACGATATGACGTCCCCGAACGACTACTCCTCGGACTCGAGTTCTCAGGATCGCACGGAGAGGATACTTAGTGCACTGACCTCTCTAGCAGAAGCTCAGGAGAGGAAGACGGACTTACTCACCGAGGGACTCAGGGCTATTACCGCTACAGGGGGACCCTCCGCACTCATTACCGCCTCCGAGAGCACTGCTCCACCAGCTTACTCTGCCAGGGCTGGCACCATTTCAGATTTTCGGAGGTTGCATCCAGCTGAATTTACAGGGCTAGCCGAACCACTAGAGGCCGAGCAATGGCTAGTGAACATGGAGAACTTACTGACGGCCGCCGGGATACCAAATGAAGATAGGGTGAATGTGATAAAAATCCAGTTAGAAGATGAAGCCCGTACTTGGTGGACAGTTGAAGAAAGCAGGCTAGAGAGGCCAATTGAATGGAGCAAATTCAAGGAGTGCTTCCTGGACCATTATTTTCCTTCCACCGCCAAGGCAGAGATGGAAGAAAGATTCATCCTACTGAAGCAGAATGGACGTCCCGTAGACGTTTACGCGGCAGAGTTCAACCGTCTGAGACGATTTGCTCCATACATGGTTGCTTCAGAGGCCACCAGGGCCAGACGCTTCTTGCAGGGACTTGATTTCGAGCTGCAGCAGTTGATCGCGTCACTGGAGTTGCAGACTTTTGCTTAGGTACTCAACGCGGCGCGAATTCAGGAGAAACTGATCAACAAATTCAGGAAGCCCCCAGTCATTCCAGCACGCACCCATGCACCTTCTCGAGGAGCCATACCAGTTCATAGGCCTGGAACGACATAGATGAAGCGCCCATTCGTGCCCCAGCATCGCCCCCAGAGACAGAACGTAGTTTGCGGCTACTGCAATAGAGATGGGCATACCCAGAAGGACTGTCGCCGCGCCAAGGGACAGTGCTTGATTTGCGGATCCAGTCGGCACAGAATTAGCGGTTGCCCCGAGCGAGCAGAGATACAGGGAGGTTCTGGACCGCAGCAGCAGAGACCACAGGAGCAGAGGCAACCCTATACAGGTCGCGGTCAAGGACGGGCTTTCACCTTGACCGCCGAGCAGGCAGAGGCTTCAGGAGAAGTTGTTGCAGGTACTCTACTCGTACATTCCTTACCAGCTAGAGTACTATTCGATTCTGGAGCATCGCGATGTTTCATATCTGAGCATTTCATTGATACACACTCCATACCACATGAACCACTAACCAAGGGCTGGGAGATACATACGGGTAATGGTGTTATAATATCTAGTCGAGAATGTAGATCATATCCGGTTGTAGTGTGTGGCAGGGAATTCTATGCGAATTTCCTCTTGATCGGGATATGCAGCTATGACGTAATTCTCGGGATGGATTAGATGAGTACCTTCCATGCAGTTATTGATTGCCGAGCAAGGAATGTGATCTTCCGCATTCCCAATCACCCGGAGTTTATTTTCGAAGGCGGGAGCGAATCTTTAGAGCCAGCCAAGTATAGAGCCAAGCCAAAGGAGCTGACAGCTATAGAGATTGATGAGAGCCCAGCCCCAGAGATTGTTCGGGATTTTCTGGACGTGTTTCCTGAAGATTTACCGGGTCTACCATCTCCACGCGTCTTGGAATTCTCGATCGATTTGACTCCAGGTACAGCACTAGTTTCCAAGGCCCCGTACGGAATGACACCGGTTGAGTTGGCAAAATTGAAGAAGCAGATTGAAGAACTCCTGGAGAAGGGATTTATCCGGCCGAGCGTCTCACCGTGGGGTGCACCAGTTCTATTAGTGAAGAAGAAAGATGGATCGCTGCGGATGTGTATAGATTACCGAGAGCTGAACAAAGTCACAATAAAGAACAAGTACCCAATTCCGCGCATCAACGACTTATTCGATCAGTTAAGTGGGGCCAAGGTATTCTCGAAGTTGGATCTCCGTTCTGGCTATCATCAAATCAGAGTAGCAGCCGAGGATATATGCAAGACGGCTTTCAGGACCCGATACGGACATTATGAGTTCCTTGTGATGCCGTTCGGTGTTACCAATGCTCCAGCAATATTCATGGACTTGATGAACAGGGTGTTTGCAAAGTACTTGGACACGTTTGTCATTGTATTTATCGACGACATACTCGTCTACTCGAAGACCCAGAAGGAGCATGTTGAGCATTTGCGCACGGTTCTACAAATCCTTCGAGAAGAGAAGCTGTACGCGAAACTAAGCAAATGTGAATTCTGGCTCGACAAGGTTCAGTTCTTGGGACACATCGTTTCAGGCGAAGGCATCTCAGTGGACCCGGCAAAGATAGAATCTGTCAGAGATTGGCCAACGCCGAAGTCAGTGGCCGAGATCAGAAGCTTTTTGGGATTGGCAGGTTATTATCGGAGGTTCGTCCAAGACCTTTCAAGAATCGCTAAACCGTTGAAGAGGCTGACACGGAAGGATGTACCGTTTGCGTGGACAGAGGAGTGTACTCAGGCATTTGACATACTGAAGCAGAAGTTAACCACGGCACCTATTCTTACAGTACCAGATGATTCCGGTGGTTTGGTGATACATAGTGATGCCTCAGGGAAGGGATTAGGCTGTGTTCTGATGCAGCACGGTCGGATGGTTGCTTACGCCTCTCGACAGCTGAGAAATCACGAGAGGAACTACCCTACGTATGACTTGGAGTTAGCTGCAGTGGTCTTTGCGTTGAAGATTTGGAGGCACTATCTGTTGGGCGAGAAAGTAGAGGTGTACACGGATCATAAAAGTCTGAAGTACGTCTTCACTCAGAAGGAACTAAACATGAGGCAGCGCCGATGGCCAGAGCTGATAGCGGATTATGACTTGGACCTTCAGTATCACCCGGGGAAAGTAAATGTTGTACCAGATGCGCTCAGTCGCAAGCCAGCGGTCATGATGTTGACCAGTCAGAGGAGCATTATTGAGGACTTTCAGAGACTCGAGCTTGAAGTCGTTACACCGAGCGCAATCAGGCAGTTTTAGCAACTACAGGTGCATTCTTCCCTGGTCGATCGCATCAAGGCTGCACAAGCGGATGATCCTCGATTGCAAAAGTTCAGAGCGCAAGTAAAAGTCGGGCTGAGAACGGACTTAATCATACATGAAGATGGTTCTCTGAGATTTGGTAGCAGACTCTGCGTACCTAAGGGGAATGTTCGAGAAGAGGTACTGGCCGAAGAACATAGTTCAGCTTAATCTGTGCATCCGGGAGGTACAAAGATGTATCGGGATCTAAAGCAGCATTTTTGGTGGAAAGGGATGAAGGGAGAAATTGCGCGGTTCGTATCCAGATGCTTGGTATGCCAGCAGGTGAAGGCGGAACATCAGAGGACAGCAGGATTGTTACAACCGCTTCCGATACTAGAATGGAAGTGGGAGCACATTACTATGGATTTCGTGACGGCCTTACCACGGAGCCCTAGAGGCAACAACGCCATTTAGGTTATCGTCGACCGCCTCACGAAATCTGCACACTTCTTACCATTCCGAGTGGGACAGTCGACAGAGTCACTGGCAGAGAGATACATGCAGGAGATAGTGCGACTTTACGGTGTTCCGGTCAGTATTGTGTCAGATCGAGACACCAGATTCGTGTCGCACTTCTGGAGGAGCTTACAGGAGAGTTTTGGTACCCGCTTCAAGTTCAGCACAGCTTATCACCCGCAGACGGACGGACAGTCCGAGCGTACGATTCAGACACTCGAGGATATGTTGAGGGCCTGCATGTTGGATTTTCAGGGTTCCTGGGAAGATCATCTGCATCCAGTCGAGTTTTCTTATAACAACAGTTATCAGCCTAGCATTCAGATGGCTCCTTTCGAAGCACTTTATGGGCGGAAGTTTCGATCCCAAGTTTGTTGGGATGATGTGGGAGAGTGAAAATTACTGGGTCTCGAGCTTATTATTCAGACAGTCGACAAGGTCCAAATGATCAGGCAGCGTATTAAGACGGCTCAGGATCGACAGAAGAGTTGGACAGATACCAGCAGGAGAGTACTAGAATTTTAAGTCGGAGATCACGTGTTCCTGAAGATTTCCCCTACCCACGGAGTTATCAGGTTTGGAGGTCGCGGGAAACTCAGTCCCCGTTTCATCGGACCTTTTGAGGTGATAGAGTGAGTAGAAGAGGTGGCTTACCGACTTGCCTTACCTCCATCGCTGGCTGGTGTGCACAACACCTTCCATGTGTCTCAGTTGCGACGTTATGTTCGGGATGAGATCCATGTTCTGGACTATTCTGAGTTAGCTTTGGGTACCGACCTATCTTACGAGGAGCAGCCCACTACCATCCTCGACCGCAGAGAGAAAGTGCTGAAGAATAAGGTCATTCCGTTAGTCCGAGTGTCTTGGGGCGGTCGTTCCCCAGGAGAATCTACCTGGGAGCGGGAGGAAGATATCCGTGCATGTTTTCCACATCTCTTTGTTTAGTACTTTGTTTCATTGTATTCTTGTTAAATTTCGAGGACGAAATTTTTGTAAGGGGGGTGTGATGTAATCCCCATTTCCATCAATGAGAATCTTCCTATATTTTCATGGTTCCCCGATGTTTTCCTTTTCCTCGTAATTCTATGGGAAATTGATTGTTAGGTTTTTAATAATTGTTTCTTTTTCCCAAACCTTTAAAATCAAAACCCAAAACCAAGCCCAACAAAACAAACAAAATTAATCAAAACAAAATCAAACTTATTAAACAAATCCAACCCTGGCCCAAAACAAAAATAACAAAACAAATAAATTAAATCTTTATCCCGGCCCAGCCCAACTCCAAGCCCCACAAATAATTCCCTCACCCCCCGACCCAACACCCTTACCCGCAACCCTACAAACCCGACCCGACCCGCTTCGTTTCTTTCTTCCCCCTCGTTCTGAAAATTTTCCCGCTCATTTTCCTTTCTCTCCACTTCGTGCCCACGTTGCTCGCGCCGCCGACCAACGTTCTCGCCCCTTACGACCACGACCCCGCGAGCTAATCAACCCACTCCTCGTCTCAAACTCTTCTCTCCCTCATCACTCTCGTTCTCTCGTCTTCCTCACTTCACCTCTCTCCAAAACTCCCAACTCGAGCCCCTGCACCCCACTCATCCCAGACGACGACGTCGACGATGACTCTCCTCGTCTTTCCTCCCTCGCTTCCTTCTCCTCTGAACTCGAATCCCACCGAGTTCATCTTCCCTCGCCTGCGAACTCAGCCCACCGCCGAGCCCTCACTGCACCTGAGCTCGAGCCCCTGCACCCTCTCGCCGAAGAGCTCCTATCGCGCCGCCGGCCACATCGTCAACCTCTACATCCTCAGCATCATCCCCATCACCTCCAAACCCGAGCCCCACTACCTCACTCCCTCTCTCCAAACCCACTGCCATCATCCCTACCCCCGCTGTGCCCATCGCCGGAGCGACCACCTCCGACCATCGTCGACCCCAGCACATCGCAAGAGATCCACAGAGCATCCCACTCCGCTTCCAGGGAACACGAGCCATCTCCGGGCAACTCCGACGACGAACCCGAAACAAGAGCCGAGGCCGCGAATCAAAACTGTGCCGTTCGTCACGCGTTCGTGCCATTTCCGCTGCCGTGCGTTGCCAAAGCGTCTCCAGGCAAGTTACCTACTTGCTTCATGCTATTTGTTTTAGTAGAACTTGAAATACCATTAAAATTCACATGAACATTTAGTGCGACTTAAAACAGTGTATGTGTTCGATGCAAAACTCGAACAAAAAACCCTTATTTAAATTGACGGAACTCGATTGCATATTCTGGCCCGTCTGGCAATGAACCTTGTGTAGAAATTTGACTGAAAAATGTGATTGTTACTGGCTTAAACGATCACCCCAATTACACCCGTAAAAACTGAGAACTTCCCGCACCTGAAACTTGTTAAAATCATAATTAATTGCTTACACATTGAAATGATGCGTTCGAGAGGTTAAATCGAAGACGACTCGACGATCTGGAACCCTATACAAGTTCTTAATTGTTACTGTACTGAAATTATGACGATAATTGGTTCGGAGAGCGGCTCTGGACTGCAGTCCAGAGCAGCTCCGGCTGTTGATTTCTATCTCGTAACGCTCACTACCTTGTCTCCTGAACTTGTATGTTGAGAAACCCTGCACTCTATTGAAGATGAATCTTTTATCTAAATAACGCAAGTGATTTCACCCCTTTTTATCGTCGTTTACTATTTAAACTGCAATTTAAAAGAACAGGACGTCTAGCAGTCCCAAACAGAAACAGAACTGATACCCTAGCGTTGAACAGTGCAAAACTTCTAACTTAGAGGCGCGATTGAGAATACGTATGTTGCGTTGAAAACCCTATTGAAAACACTAAATTTCATTCAACTGTAGCGTCGCTAAATTCTGAGCTCAACTGGGTGAAAATCGTGTCGCGAAACGGACGTTCAGTTCAGAAACTGAATTTCCTGCAGCGAACACTTAAATTGAAATGGCTGTAACTTGAATGCCAGAAACCCGATTGTACTGAAACAAATTTTTCTGAACTGCCGACGGAGTGTACTTGTTACCGTATTTGTATCGTTTCACTAAATTCTGAGCATATGAATTACTGCAAATTTTGAAAGCTTATAACGTGCATAATAGTTCATATTACACATGACTTGTTAACTGCCATATACATAGTGATAGTGCATGCTATTATTCAGTGGACATTGCATTATCGTGCGTGAATGGTATTGATTTAGGAGTGTCAAGTACACCAATGGGAAAGTGAATGATTCGTGATAGTGACTAATACAGTGAACAGTGACAAAACCGTGTTATTGGTGCATACTTGTACACGACTAAATCATAATCATCAATAGTGTAAACCTGGGGAAAAAGGGGAAATCGAAGTGGAAAGAGCATCGTATTTAGCGGGACCGTGTTTTAGAGGATGATCATTCGAACAGTGATCCTTATATATATTAGGTAGGATCTAGCGATCCGGCTGACAGGGTTATGTCCCGGGCGTGTGGGCCGTTGTCTCGGGTATGTACGAGACTCCCGTTAAACATGATCCTCCTTTCCACTATTCGATTTCAAGCATGACTTAGAGACCGATAGGGACACAAATCATACTTTGCATCATTTAGTGACATAGTGATTATCCGCATTTTACTTTCACTGTTATTACCATATTTGTCTGTTTCATATCATTATTATAATATTGCTATTACGTCGCTCTGACGACCTGAGTATGCATGCTCAGACCTCGAGGAAGAACCAGCGCAGGAGTCGGATTTACCTTTCGAGCTAGCGGAGATCTAGTCTGGAGTACCTTTTTCTTCTTTCTTGCTTTCCCTAAAAGAGACCTTGTATTCGAACTTGGTTAGTAGTTCTTTTCTTGTTTATTTGTAAATTGCGGACAATGAACTTTGATGTAATATTTTAGTGATGTATTTCCTTTACTTGTATGCTTTGTTTACTAATTACCATGTAATGCTAGAAGCCGAACTGTAACTACGGCGGGATTATTCCTTGACCGTAGGAGCAAGGCTGGCCTAGTCATCTCTCGTTTTCCGTATTTTGGGAAGCGGGGCGTGACACTAGGCCAGTCATGCTCCTACGGTCAGGGAATAATCCCGCCGTTGTCACACTTCGGCTTCTAGTATTACATGGTAGTCGGTAAACAGTACTTGAGTAAAGGAAAATCACAATTCACAACTTTATTAAATTGCAGTTTAAAAGAGTTCGAGGTACATTTATTTCACAGAATAAACAACTAACCAATAAAACAAATGCTGAAATCAAAGGTAATAGCGCTGGTGATGCAGTCGAGATCTTCGCGATCTCGAAGGATAGGTCCTGCTCCTGGGCTGTATCCACTCCGTCCTCTGAGCATGCACACTCAGGTCGTCAGGGCGATACATATAGCAATTAACATATATAATGGGCGAATAGTATTATTAAACATGAGGAGTACAAAGAATTGCAGAACATGTGTATAATAACATCAACTGAATATGAATAGTGCAATATGAGTATCATGTCAGTGAACTAGGCAATGCATATGTCACTACTTAACGGTCACTAAGTCAATAAAATCAAATGGTGGAGAGGATGCTTGTGTTTAACAAGGATCTCGTGCATGCCCGAGACTACGGTCCACTGTGCCCGGGACATACCTGTCAGCCGTGCCGCTAGGTCCATGACCTAAAATATGTATATATATATATATATATATATATATAGCGAATGATCATCCTCTAAATCATTGTACCTCGCTAAATACGAGTTCAATTCCACCTTGATTTTCCCATTCCCTAGGTTATAGTATGTATTCATGTATTAGATAGGTTGTGAACAAATACGTATCGCTGTCACTTTCAATCACTTTTCCACTTGTCATTATCACAGTCGTATTTGCCACAACGCAATCACTAACACTACTATATCGACAATGCAATTCCGTCGCTAGATTTCAATGTGAATGATCACTAAGCAGCAGGTATAAAGCAAACACGAAAATATGTAGAAACGCACTGAACAAGTATTCACTATTTCAATAACAGTCAATGCCATATAACTTGTAAAATTTACGATAAATCACACTTCTAAAATCGACCAAAATAATATAAAAGGCGTACGAAGTACACCTGATTATCTAACCAGTAAAATCAATTTCAGGTCAATCGGGGTTCAGGTTTGGGAATTACGATCATTTTAAGGCAGAGATCGATTTCTGAAATTCCAGTTTCAGAACTGAAAGCTCAACTTCGCGCGCATTTTACCGGTGATTATGCTCAGACTCAGGTATTGCCCTGGTGAATAAAATCTAGTTCTGTCAGTGAAGTTTCCATCGCATCAAACGGATTATCATTCGCACCTCTACATCAGAAGTTATGTTCAATTTAAGGTGACAGTGTAAGGAAATATTACTGCAAAAACTGCAGAACATAGCGACACTCAAAAATACAATTTAAATATCAAACGACCGTAAAAATGCACGGGGACAAATTCAGGTGTTAGCTAATTAAGTTATCTACGCGACCATAGGGGGCTCCGCGCATTTTCAGTTTTATGCAAGTACGCACATGTGCTTAAGGTTCAGGTTTCCCCCGTAAAATGTTGCCCCGGACTGCAGTCCAGAGTCGCATTCCCAACCAATTCTCGCTGCCGTAAACTATCAATATAGAAAAATAAACTATATATGGTTCTAAATCATCGAGTTGGCTTCGATATGAGCCGTAGAACGTTACGTTCCAACCAGTATTTAATTTTACAAAGATTTTAGTGGGTTAACCTGCGCGGTAAACTTAGCGTCGTCTTTAGGGGCGATGCTACAGAATTATAAGCACGATACATTTAACGTAAATCCTTACACTACGATCATCAATCAGCAAGGGGTTTGCCGATCATAAATTTCGGTAATTTAAGATAGGGTTTTCCCTCATGTATCACATCGAACACATAGGTTACGTACGATTATCAGTTAAAACATCGATGTTGGTTAATTGATCAAGCTGGTTGTTATTCGGTGAAAATGTATATGATGTTGTTACGGGTCAGTAAATTCCAAGTCAGGTTCCATTCAATATAATCAACTAAGAGGGTTCGCTAAAATAATTGAATCACAATTTTTTTTCTCGATGTATACGTGTGTGTGCGTGTATGTCATCTACTTGGCTTACACCCACACACCTCATACACTTTCCTACCAATTAAGTTACTACACTATGTTTATTAAACTAGGTATGCACATAGCATAAATTGAACAAGTGAAGGGGGTTCACTTGCCTAATACGACGGCAGAACGACGACGATCGCATGGACACGAACACGGCACGATCACGACAGGGGCATGGCCACAAGCACAACACTTCACGGCTGCGAAAGCGATCAATTGGCTCGGCCACGGGCTCTGGAGAAGAGGGTGCGAGGCTCTGGCTCTGAGGAAAGTCAACGGCGAGGTAAGCAGCCGGAGGTGCTCGTCGTGGCGACCGCAGTGGGTTCGGGCGTCGGCTGGAGGCAATGGGTGCGGGGCTCAGTGTCGTGGATAGGGTTGCCGGCGTTTAAGTTGGTCGGGGCTCGTCGGCGAGGTGCAGGGGCGCAGCCTGCGATGGCACGGTGATGAGGTGGCGATGCACCGGCGGCGGCCTCGACAGCGAGGGGATCTTGGAGCTCGGGTGTGCAGTGGCTTGGGGATGGTGAGCAGGGGAGGAAGAAGTCGATGGATGCGGGTGCAAGGATGAGGGTGTTGGTTTCTTGGAGGTCGTGGAGTCGATGGGGCGATGGAAGGGAGTGTTGTAGTGTGCTGGGGAGCTCGGTCACGGCGGCGCTCAGGCGAGGGTGATGGGTTGAGGTAAGGGGATGAGAAGATGCAGGGAAGGCTCGTTAGGATTGAGTTGGAGGAGGTGAGAAAAATGAAAACGAGGAAGAAAAACGAGGGGGAAAAGAAGGGGAGCACGATCGTCGTGGGGAGGGAGAGCCGTTGGAGGAAGCGAGGACGTGAGCGGATCTTGAGATGGCAGCGCGAGAAGGGAGTCATGGGGGAAGAGCCGTTGGGAGAGCGTGGGTGCGAGTCTCACGGCGCGGGCGCGAGGAGCGCAGAGGCATGGGGTGATGGGTGCGAGAAGCGTGCGTCGAGGGAAGAGACGTTACGAGGAAGTGGCGGGAAAACGAAGGCGAGTGCGGAAGAAGAGGGAAAGCGGGTCGGGTCGGGTCGGGTAGGATTTAGTGTTTGGGTTTGGGTTTAGGAATTTTAGATAAAGAAAATTATATAAAATTCATAAAAATACGAAAATTCAAGGAAAAATCTGGAAGAAATATACGGAAAAATATAAACGGGAACGGGGGATTTACACTATCCGTATTTGGTAGAAGTCGGATATGGATTTGAAGGTGACATCAGAAAAAGTGAATCCACTGCATATATACTTGGATTATTGTTTCCACGTGTCATACCATCATAAAATCGGAACTAATATTGATGTTATCGTATACATATTATGTATTCTATTGACGGATGCAAATAAGAATACAGATAGTCGTCGTAAATGATAACTATTATCTCCATATGATAAATTAAATTGAATACGGATACAGAATCAGGTTATTCTTTATCGCTGCATCCTTCAGAACTGAGTGCCCTGTTGCAAGGGGAATTGATATCAACCACTCACTGGGAAATCCTTAGCTGGCATTTCTAATGTTGTTATGTGACTTGCATTATGCTTCCCATGTGATGCGTGTACGGACCAGATGTTGATAACTTCTCAATTTGCAGCTTCCTATGTTTCTTAGGGTTATAAATTGCAGGGAAGCCCTTCAATTTTTCCCGGTTCGCAATAAACCACACTCGGTGTGAAGAATATGCTTTTTGCCTTCTGTTTTAACGGCCATCTCTATTTGTATAAATTGTTGATTATCTAAAAACCCTTCGCTGAAAATATTAGAGAATACCGGTTAGTGCAATAATGGCATAGAAAATGTAGAAGTTGTTTGAAAATTATTATCGAAAATAACAGCGTAAAACCATCCAGGTTTAGAACTTCTATTAGCTTTCTTCTAATCAGGCAATAGCAAAGAGTTTAGATGTATTTTATGGTTAATAAATTTATATATATGCTTCATCATAGTTAATAGTCTCCAAGGATGATGGTATCTAAGACATAGAAAAATCTTAGCAATTTAATGATCATCATTGATGATATTGGATTATAGAAGTAATCATTGTCATCGACGAGGCAACGATGACAACAACAAGAGTCTAGAGCGGTGGCAGCGAAGAGGCAACGATTCGTATCCATGAGTATCTAAAATCGATATTTTCATCGGGGAAAATAATCTAAAACAGATATGGCTTTCAATTTTCTTTTTTCTTTTTTTTTCCTTATAATTATAATTAAAAGAGAGCCAATTTTGCTGAGGAGCAATTTAATGATGATAATATTGAATTATAGAAGTAATCGTTGTCATCGACCAGGCAACGTTGGTAACAACAAAGGTCAAGAACGATGGCAGCAAAGAGGCAACGGTTCATATCCATGAGTATCTAAACCCGATGTTTTCATCAAAAAAATCTAAAATAGATATGGCTTTCAATTTTCTTTTTCTGTCCCCCCCTGTAATTAAACAATTTTGTTGAGGACCATAAGGCTTTGTCTACACAATCATGCAACTTGTCTACTCAATTATAAAAGGTGCATTCAACTTGCAAAAGTATCATTTTGTCATCTTGTGCCATATAGAGATCTCTCTCTCTCTCTCTCACCTATCATCGTTACAAGCATCTTTTATGGATGGGCTTCACATCACATGCCACCCAACTAAAAAATAAAATCCACTCTCTTTTTCTTTAAAGAAAATTTACATTTTAGAAATTGAAAAAAAATAATGCACTTTACTAGTTACTAATAAATATCATAGGCACTTATGTTTTTTTTTTAAGTTTAATATCAGTTATCATACTTTATTTAGTTGTTATCATACTTTATTTGGTTTGTTATTGTTTTGTTGATGCTATGCGATATTGTTTTAATTGAAAAACCTTGAAAGCTAGCTGTAACCATTTACAATAAACAACTGTTGTAGAATTAATTTGAGGTTGAAGGGCTTGCAGGGACCTGCAGGCCTAGAATTGCAGTGACCTGAACCAGATCCTTTTTTGCCAACTAATTTAAGGAAAAAAGAAAAAGGACCATGATTTCATAATATTTCTTGCAAAGTTTTTGGGTAGCTGGGGGCCTATCTCTCCCTACACCCCCATGCACGATAGCCCTTTGATGCACGTCATGCCCATGCATGCTATCCAAAATTTCTATATAAACACCCAAGTGAAATATACTTCTTGTAGCTTAAACAATACCAATGGAACACAAAAACACAATTATCCCCACCCTCCTCTCCTTCATCCTCCTCATTTCCTCCACCTCCGCAGCAGATTTCTGCGTAGGAGATGTGAAAGGCCCTAAGACTCACTCCGGGCATGCATGCAAGGAGGAGTCTACGGTGACGGCGGATGACTTTGTCTTCACCGGCCTTGGAAAGGCCGGAGACACCGCCAACATCATCAAAGCGGCCGTGACACCCGCGTTCGCTGCGCAGTTTCCGGCCACCAATGGACTAGGGATCTCGGCGGCGCGCCTCGACCTCCAGTCCGGGGGTGTGATCCCTTTGCACACTCACCCTGGGGCCACTGAGTTGATTGTGGTGATCCAAGGGGTTATTGAGAGTGGGTTCATTTCTTCGGGTAATAATGTTTATACCAAGACTTTGAAGAAAGGGGATGTTATGATTTTACCACAAGGGCTGCTGCATTATCAGGTTTGATTTAATTTAGGCTAAATGACAGTAAACTCCTTTAATTATCGATGTTTTCCGGCTAACCATCTCAAAGTTCTTTTTTTGTTCTTTTTTTTCCTTTTTTTTAATTAATTGCATTTAAGGGTTTTTTAAGTGGGGAAAAAAATCGTAAAACCAACATTTAAGAAAGTTAATTATGATTAAAAAAGGCTTTAAGGTATTTTAGTGAAAAACAACGATAATTAGCTATATTTTAATGTAATCTAGCCTTTAATTTAAGATAAGCTTGGTATCATTCATAAGAATTTGGGTTCAATCAGCTCATATATCCCACTATAATTTGGAGGTCAAAGTAAGATAGCGTATAGACCAATATTATGAATTAAATCAAAGTGTTCATATAGTATGAAGATAAGAAATCTAAAATTCATGGAAATTTAGAGTAGTTTATTTATTACAAGCATTTACGCGAAAAATGATGAAAGTTCCTGATAGTTAATCAAGTAGTCCATAATTTAGCCTTGGATTCATATTATCAGGTACAGTAGTTTTACATTCGTTGATGTATGCAGTCGAAGTCGCATTTCCTTAATATATATATATATATATAGAGAGAGAGAGAGAGAGAGGTATAAGATGCAATTGAAGATATTACACCAACATTTAGCAATAAAAAAATTAGACATTACTGATGAATGCTTTAGTTGTTCTTTTCAATTATTTTGGATAATCTGCAATAACCGGTTGCAAGCAGGTTTGAACCCTAGATCTTTTACTTAACTGCACAAGAAGGTGTTGCTACTAGGCTATAGGGACATTCTCGCTGTTCTCCTCTTAATCATGATGTTTGATCTCCTATATAATTTCTTAGTACTAATGATCAATTTTCGTATTACAGGTGAACGCGGGGGATGTGACTGCAGTCGCAATAGTGAGCTTCAGCAGCCCAGAGCCAGGGCTGCAGATAACAGACTTTGCCCTGTTTGCAAGCAAATTCTCAACTGATTTAATTGCCAAGACCACATTTCTTGATGTAGCCCAGATCAAGAAGCTCAAGGGGGTTCTTGGAGGAACTGGCTAATTTTGTTTGATTTACTTTTGTTGATTCATTTGGGTTCCTCTTATGGTTCAGCATTTTAATTTGTTTTAAATTGAAGTTTCAATGATCAATGTTTGGGTTTTGTCCTTGTAACATGCAGTGTTGGTTTGGATTAGTTCAATCAAATCGATGTTTTGTTTTGATTATTGTCACAAAGAGAATTGACTGCATGTTTTTACGTGTAAATTTGTTCGTTAGCAAGAGTATATATATACATGCTGCATAAGGGAATAACCTAAAAAGAAATGTGTGCAATGCACGTTAATAAAATTGATACTGTATGCAGTATTTATTTTCGTGTTTTCGTGTGAGGAAGAGGAGGTGAGAATATGCAGTCAAAATTAAAAAAATGTAAATAAGAAGAATCATGGTAGGATGGTCTAATGTAAAAGAGGAAGGAAGAGTTAAAATCAGAAGAGTTAATGACAGGAATAGTCTAATGTAAAAGAATTCATTTGGGGATTTTTCTCAATTTCTATATTCCCTTTTTAAACAAGATAGATCATCGAAATAAGTAAAACTTCTTTAGGTTGCATTATAAGAACTAGAATTTTGCGCATGCATATGAAAAAAATTAAAAATTTATTGCAATATTTGTTCTTTTGTGTGCATGTGAGAGACGTGAGAATAAGGTAGGGGAAATTAATAAAACCAATTACGAAGTTAAAAGAATAAAAAGAATGATATGGAAGAAAGCTTGGCATAAAAATTTGAAAACTATAAAGTTGATTATATGAGATGCGCCAAATTGGTGAATTCATTTGGGGAAATTTTCGCATTACTTATATTCATTTTTTTCAAGAAGATAGGCCATTAATAAAAGTCATGAGCTGCATCCTTACAGTGGATATATATTCTAGAGCAGGAAATTCTCATACCTTAAAACTTCGGTGTCATTATTAACCTTGTGATTTTTAAATTCATTATGGCTCATGGATTTTTTTAGCCGTTGGCTGTAACAATTGGTGAAAATCCAAACATGATGGAATCTGAAGTCTTCCATGTCCATAAACTTTGCTGCGAAAGATCAACATATAGTGTTGTTACCAATGAGCAATAGCTCAGTTGGTATGGACACTTTTCCTTTTGGGGAGTGTGCAGGGTTCAAACCCCAGAAACGACCCAAAGAAGGGAAAGTGGTCACAAATTAACGCTTTCGAGGGAAATTTGTGAATTCCTTGGATGCGTGTGCTTGTGTGTGATATGTGCGTGGATGTATGTGTTGTCTGCATAGGTTAGTTTGGGTTTACAACCCAGTGCCAAAAGAGGTGCGAGGGGGGGATATAGTACCATTACCTGTCAGCAGTCAGAAGGTAATAAAAATAGAGAAATTCTTTGGTGCTTCCCAAAGAAGAGAGAGAGTGTAAGTGTGTGTGAGAGAGAGAGAAAGAGGAGAGAGAGTGTGAGTGTGTGAGAGAGAGAGAATTGTTGGAAGCACCTAAGAATTACCCATAAAAATATATGTGCTTTTAATTTTCTCCAATACAAACAGATAACTTGTATTCATTCATTGAGCATGTGAATGCTATCTAGTTGGTAAAAAGTCCATGCCATCCACTTGATGGGTCATTTTCTTGTCTGAACTAATGGTCCAAATATGAACAGGGAATCCAAATTCACAATACCAATTCAATAATATTGGTCCAAAACAGGCAAAAGAACTGTAATGATTAAAAAACTGGTCCAAAACTATAATTATAATGCTTCAACCCTCATTATGGTTTTGCAAAAGGCTACAACAAACAAAGCTCAATAACTTTTTCTTATTTATCAGATTAATGAACGACAATCAAATCTTCCTAACTGACAAAATTGAGGATGAGAATTTCCTATTTAATGCATTATTCAACATTGCAAGGAAATCAATTACAACAACTATCATCTACAGTGTGTAAGAAAAATATACCTTGTTTCACACCACGCCACAGGTTTCAAACCAGCGATTTAAGATCATTGACGTTTCTTTCGCTTGTTATGTCCATAAATTTCGGTGGCGATTTGTATAACACTCAGGGATGTGATATTCCGTTCCTTTAGTCTGAAGGCCACAAAAGGCTTCACTTTTGCTCCTTCGGAATAGTAGCAGCCATTGTTTGAATCAAAAGAATGCTATAATCGAATATTTTCTCTGATGGATGTGAGTGAAATTTTTTGCATATATCTGAACTGCTTTTGTGCCTGTAATGGTATTAATAAGGAACCCGTCTTTCTATTTCTTTCTTCGTGTTTTTTCACAAATACACCCTGGTAAAGGATTGGCGTAAAAACTCTCCTCAAGCTTAGGGATTTCTCCAGGCTCTCTAAAATATGGACCTCCAATTCTTTCTTTGTGTAGTTTTTTCACCTTTGAACTGAATTTCTTCCAGGACATATTTCCTTCATCAAAATCGTCAACAAGCTTTACAAAATTTAACCTGCAGAAAAAAGTGAATGACAAAAGGCAATGAATTAATATGGGCTTAAACTCTACATAACGCGGCAAGTTCAAGAAGATCAGTCAGGGGACAGTCATCCCCAACTAAATAAATGTTCTCTAGCAGTGTGCATGTTTATTTATTTGTTGGGTTTTGCTGCAAGTTCTTTAAGTTTTTTTAGTGGGTTATTCATATCTCAATTTTGGTAAAGGAATAGCATTCATCGGCCATCACGCACAAAGCAAAATCTCTGTTGCAATCTTTTTTAATATGGTTTTTAAAAATTTCCAAGATGACAATGAAACTTGAATATATATATATATATATATATATATATATATATATAATCAAACCATTGTGTGCGTGCGCGCAAGTGAATTTTCTCTTTACTTTTCTTTTTTTGGGTGTAGGTTGGGGGGGATATTTAAGTTGGCAATTTTCATGCATGATCTTCTGGCATTGAAAAAATTGGATTTTGGCATTCGACAGTAAGAATTTTAGATTTGATTGCTTTATTATAAGCAAATGCAATGCCCATCTAGTACATAATTTATAACGAAACTACATGGGTTGTGATTGGATTTGGAGTTAAGATAACTAGACTTCTGCATTGTTGACTAAATTTAACTGCAAAATTCTAGGTTTACCTTGTTTGGTAACCGGAGGTGTTTCAACCTAAAAGTCAAGATAATTCAGAATTATCTCGACTCCAATCCATCCTCATTATTATTTACGCCCAAAGAAGTAAATATCTTTCTTGGACTTTAGATGACTCGAAAGCTAAACACGTTCAGAGTAAATTTGTAAGTGGAGGTAAAGTTTTGCATACACGTAACCTGTACTTGCAAGCACACACGCGCGCACACAAAAAGAAAGAAAAAACTTAGGTTATTGTTAACTTTAAACCCAAGCAGGTTCTTAGTAGTCTGGCATTCCTAATACTTACCTCTACTACTTCTTATCGTATATATACAAACCAGAATAATCAGATTTAGTAACACCAAAACAGTAATATTATTACCTGTCAGGGTTGATGGTTTTCCTGAAGTTCTCAAAGCGCCTGTGCCCCTGAACAGCCTTCGCCATATTTCCATCATATGTGTAAATAAAAACATCGCTCTGAAGAGCCACAACATAGTCCAACCCCGCAAGCATGTTCTGGTGATGTTTAAAATGACTGAGCTCTTCTTCTGTGGCTAAGGTTGAATGCGAGTAGATGTTGGGAAAATCATCAGTTAAGTGCTGCATGCTTCCATTTCCAAAGGCTTCACCAGCCACTAAGTATATTTTCATGCTTGATGGAAACCCTAACCCTTTAAGCAAAAGGGAAGTTTCCCTTGGAGTCAAAGGGCAGCCCCCAAGGTTTCGTCTCTCAACTCCATCAATCTCTTTCTCTTTCCAATGGCTTACCTCATATCGCATTTGCCGTAATTCTTCTGCTTCTTCAGATGTCAAATTGTGACTACAGCCGGTGAAAGCAAGCATGTCCTTTTCATATCTGTGACACACAGAGAATGGGCCATGAAAAGGAATGAGTGGGTCAAAGGTAAAGAACAATATACATTGTGGCCACCAAAAGGTCACAAGATTAAATAAGAAAGAAAGAAAGGAGAGAAAATAGTATTGAGGCTGTACACAGCCCAAGAATCTCACCAGTTATATACAAACATCATTTTAGTCCCTTCTATGATTATATATTGTTGTTCTTACGACCATGTATGCGTGTGAAGCTACAAGCTACTGGTTGCATGGGCCAGCGCCTGGAATTAAGATCAGTCTCGTCATAATAGACCCATGCAGGCACCTAGATGCATGACAACAGCTATGGGTTAACTTATGTTAAGCTTGGTACATGGAATGGAAGATTACCGGGAATACTTGTATTTCCAGGAATGGGATGACCGGGCATCTAATTTCTAGGAACCTTGCATTAACGTGTTTAGTATACTTTAATCATTTCCGGTAATATACTTATGTGCAACCGTCGATCGCCGGCAAGGCAGGTGACGAACGACCGATCGGTAGATGGCGAGCGGAAGGGCCAACCGGCGGCGAACTACGGCCGACCTGTGGCGAACGGCCGATCAGCAATGACCGGCGGGCTGCCGGCGACGAACGGCCGGCATGTGGCAGATGGACGGCGTGGCCGGCCGGCCGCGAATGGTCATAACTCATTTCATGTTAAACAGGAATATTTCATGATAAACTAGGATAGCCACATGTTTTGGGAAAATAGAATTGCCATGAAATAAGATCATTTGATTACCATAATAATTATATATTCCCGAGAATATCTTTTACACCAAACCAAGCGTCGTAATATTTCAAGGTAATTTAGGATCACCACATAAATTACCTCCTACCAAGCGCACCCTATGAGCTTACACAAGACGATTTTTTAGTATGGTGAGCTGAGTTTATTGTTTATTTTCACGGCCAACGGCTGTTCGTTAATCATTTCAGATCTTTCGCAGCTCAATTTCTTAATGTCCCTTCTATTGCACCAAACTTCTAAGTTGTGTAAAGGCTGAGGGGTATAAACTTGTGCTATAGTGGACCTGCAGATTAAGTTTCCTTATGAGCCGAGCCTGAGCTATTTTGAAAAGCAATATAGTTTTTTCCTGAACATAGATAAGCATTATAGTTTTTATCAGCTTTTTCTTGAATGCACGCCTGGTGGGATTTGACAATGGGTTGCTTTGGTAACTTCTTAAAGATAACACATATTGAATCTCATTTAAGATTGTTATGAAGATCAAATCATTTTTATTTTTTTATTTTTTATTATTTTTATTTGGGGGGGAGGGGGTAAATTGCATATATGTGTCGTCGTGTCGAAGATCAAATCATATGTCTGTATACAATTTTCTACAAAGAAAAAATTAATAAGTTTATTGTAAAGAAATGGTTAAATTGTGGTTAGAATAGACATGATGCAACAACTAGAATCCATTTTTGAGATAGATCAAATACAAAATGTTGTTCTAGTTCTTTCAATATCCATGTCTTTTTTTAGGGTTTTCTTCCACCTATTGCCTCCTCGCTTCTCCTACGGAAACTCCAAGATAGACCATTTTTTGGAATCAAGTGATAAGAGAACGCCTCCGTCCCTTTGCCAAAGTTATGTGTTTCAAGCATGTAAATTAATATAAACTATAGAGTTTTATGGTTTTCTCCACTTTTCCTTTTTTTCTTCATTTGTTTGTAGCTCTCTTCTTCTTACTTCTTCTTGATTAGTCTATAGGCATTAATAGTATATCGACACTGTAAACGATCTATATTTTCCCCCTATTTTTTCATAGTTTTGCAACTTTTTATTATTACTGACTTTTCTTGATTATTCTAGAATGTTCTAGAATACTCTTCAAATTACCCAAATTATATGCCAGTGGAGGATAAGGCTTTATATGACATCTATGAATATACCACAAATTATTACATTATTGGAAGATAAATCGAAAAAATGAATTTTTGAATCACCAAGAATTATGCACTAATGCACTCTGCTTGGCTCCCAATTTAGCCTAAGAGCTTGCTTTAGCATCTCAGGCGTCTCACTATCATGAGGTGCTTGGTTCAAGGCTTCAAGCATCAAACTCGATAATGCATCGTCTGGGCATATGAGGCCCTCACGATGTTTTGCCTTCCCTTTAAATCACCGAAATTAAGGGTAATCTCTGGTGGCAATATTTTATATTTTTTGGTTATCAACCTACATGTATCAAAATAGCATGCTAAGGTGTGTGTCCTTAATATATTTACTTTCCCAGCTAGATACACAATGGTCTAACTGACATTCCTAGCAATGTGCAGAAGTGGATGGCTATCTATATAGCGATATCTACAATGCATTTTTTTGTTTTGGGAGGAGGGGGGGGGGGGGGCGTGCATGTGTGAATAAGAAGCTCGCTCTCATATCCAACAAATCATACGGCACCATATGTAACAAAGTTAAATTAAAAGAATTATGTTTATTCTGAAAGACATCGTTGTGTTTGAACTTTATTCCCTCCAAATTAAATCTTATATAACACTTTAAAAGGGTAGATCAGTTGGTGCACTGGTGGAAAACATGGTAGATTAATGTCAATGAGCAAGAATCAGCCAGGATTGCATGGTTAAAAGGGTTAATGATTGTGACTACCAGCATTGTGTAGATAATTTTGAATTTTTTTGGAGAAACCCTATAAGTCCATTTATTGATTGAATGCGGAGACCATTGTAGAAAAATATTCAAGTTCACACCACACCACCACACCACACCACACCAAAAAAACCACCAGAAATTAAACGCGTACACTCACAAAAAGAAGGCAAAACTAGCATACAGCGTAAAGGTACTAAAAAACCAGAAAGAAGGGAAAATAAAGCATTGTAATCTAATGCACCATGGATTCAGATCAATAGTGATTGAAGAGATCCCGAAGTCTGCATTCAAATGAAAGAAGTACCTTAAATGGAGAGCCATATAAGGGCTTCCACCTTGGCGCATCCTTGAAATTAAGGTGGCCCCCAGCTCTTCAATTGGTGCCGAATATTTCAATGCTCTGTAGTTCACATGGCATCTCAGCTTCTGAACAGATGTTGGAAGTCCATTATTTGCAAGTCGGGAATCGGTATGGGTGAAGTATATAACCTTGTGATGTTTCAGAAGTGGCAGAACATCTGATTTATAGTAATTAACCTGAGTGTAGCAACTAAAGTATCACAAAAGTGTATTTTAAATTCAGAAATAAAGCCAGAATAGACTGTTGGATGATAACATTAGTCGTAAACCTTAGACCAGGATATCGGAGTTTTCATAAAAGGTCCGGTTTTCTCATATGCAGCTGGCAGTGTCTCGACAAGGTGAACAACTTCCTTCAAGGCCTCGATGAAATACTTCCAATCAAAAAGATCCTTGAAATCACTGTAAATGATAGAAGAGGAAGAATCCTCAGACCACAAATAACAGACCGTGGTGAGATAACAGAAATCGAAACAAGTTTGAAATGGGAGCTGTGAACCTTTCATCTTCCCAGTAGGAGGTGTGGTCGAGTGCAGGGAGGACTAAAGTAGCCTTCATGATTTTAGCAACAGCAACCATATCACAAATCTGCATTCCAGATGATAATTTATCAGGCAGTTGTCTGCAATTATATTTCAGTCTAAATAAACCAATAGAAAGTAGTCCGACCCCAAATCTCATCTGATTTAAACCTCCATTAGCGTTGATGAGTAGGTAACCATTTGTTTTAGTGTCCAGCTCTGCATTAAGCCCGAAAAGAACCTTTAATTTTCCGTAAAAGGTATGAAGATTAATTGAAAAAATCCAATTTGTCAGAGCAACTTACTTTTCTGGTGATCCACATGGCCAATACACTGTGTGAAATTTTCACTATTTGGCTTGGCCCATATACCTGAGAGCTGAATGAAACAAAAAGCAGAACAATTGGTGGTAATTTCATTTAAGAACATTGAGAAAACGTGAAAAGAAGTTAAACATGACTTGCCTCGACTAAACCATTTTGATCTCCAGCTGTTCCTGATGATACCGTCATCAGACTTCTTTCGTTATCGCTTACTCCCCTATGCCCAAGGTCACGAGTCATTTGAACTGTTAGACCGCCAACTTGGGAGCCAGATAAAGCCTGATAATCAAATAAAATATCAAGACCTCCATATTTTCTTAGAGTCGATCCAGAATTATGCTAAAATCGGATTTGGAAATCATAAAATCTTCATATGTGCACACTACAATAGATTAGTCTAAAATTTACAAGATAACAGAGAAACAATAGTGACAATTATTAATTTGCAGCAAGATATCGTTCATATACTTGGGTAAAAACCAAAACACGGACACAGATTGGAAGGACCATTGATAGGTTGATATTGGTTTAGCATATCACTAACTCGTGCAATTGGACGAAAACTAGAAACGGGGTTTCTAGCTTTTCAAGAAAATTTGTCTAACCAGAAAAAACTTAACAATTCAAGCTTACAAGTCCAGTCAGTTATTCATTGCTGCAAGGGCTAACTGCTAAGACATTAACTGGAACAAGTTTGTCCAAATCCCTATTCACCTTTCTTTTGTTCCAAAGATAAGGGTAAGGAAACAAAATTCAACAACAACCGGTGTAAAGCAAAAAGAAAGGGAAAGAGAAAAGAGTCATCTTCCAATCTAGCGAAGGGAAGGGAAGACAATTGATGAATGGAAGTGAAAAATATAATTGAGGCCCTGACGGCTCACTTTGAGCTGCATTGAGTGTCCGGCTCTGCTCTAACTTACTTGAGCCTCTCAATTTATTTATACATTCTTCATTAAAAAAAATATCCCACCTTCGTCAATACAAAATAGAAAAATATCATATGTTCGCAATTCCTTGAATCTTATATTAATCATATTTTTGAGTTTCCTCATCTTTTCGTTCTGTTATAATCAATACATGCTGCTTCATCCGTTTCATTTTCTTAACTTTAGTGCATTAATTGCATGTAATCGCCAAAAAGAGAAATATGTTTCTAGACTTCATCAACACAAAATACTACAAGCTAGTGCAGATTTCTCAGTATTTTGCTATCTGAAATAATTAAAAAAAATCCCCATGCAAACTTCTGCATTATGACCTTCGTGCCCATTTATGCATTTTCCATCTTCCCCAACATTATTAGCTATTGAAAAAATTCAAGTTGCTCACTCGTCTATGTACATTTGTGCACTTAAGCACATACTTTCCATTTGCAACAATCATACAGCATGTTAAAGCATTAAATGTTTTGTGGTGGCAAAATTTATATTGCACAAGAAGGATAGTTGTCTGGTTACTCATACAGAAAATTTTCAAAAGTCCGAGATATTAGTCCACGGATATGGACTAAGGGACTCGCAGACAGTTTTACGTTTTACGCCTGACGTATGACCTAGAATAAACTATGGACAAAAGATGGCCCAGTAATAATGTTAAATAACCAATGGTATCCTCCAAATTCTGCGATACTCAAAACCTTCTCTAGATATTTAGAAGGGAAAAGATGATAGATTTGCTATCATGAATTATGTTCAACTCTAAGGCACAAATAAATCCGAGCAAAATGGAACATGTTCATAATATTATAATATAAAAGAAACGGCGTTAATAACTATTATCGAATTCACAATATATATGAATTGTCTCTTAAACAAGATGGAGTTTTTGAAGTATCAAAACCTTTTAGTTTCATTCCTCCTCAGATATGTTTAAGTGTATACCTAGCATCAGGACAAAACGATCCAGATTCTTTGAAGGTGAGAAGCAAGCATGTAGTATTATCTGAATCTTTCTAATGATGGAAGCTATTAACCATGAAGCATAGGATTAAAGCTGGACTTTAGTATCTTTTTTGAGTTAATCCAGGAAGTATTTGTGCACATAAAGCATTTGAGAGAAGCTTAACAAACGCAGAAGTACAGGTTGACTTCATCGTCCCTCTAACTATCTATTCCCTTTATACCTACATCCTCATCTTGATTGGCCCCCAAACTCTAATTCATCCTTCTCAAGCCTCTTCCTTCATCCAGCGAAATCTTCCTTGTGTTAGCAGGGAATTAGCCGGGTTATTTTGCCCGAAGAGTTTAGGGAAGAGTCTCATTATGCTCCCAAAAAAAAGAGTTCCCACCAAACGTATCCCGTTTTAAGCGAACACCAAACTAGTTATGATCTATATTGAACCAATGAAGAGCAAGATAACAATACATGAAATACCACAGGTTTTCAGGTGAAGCAACGCCTAAGCAGCAATTTAATTTCCCGGTCAGTCTTTTCAACAAGATATTGAGGCATTCTACAGAAATATTTAGAAATGGATGAATGCCTTTATAAGATCTAGTTAAATCTCTTCACATGATTAATATCTAACATGATTAATAACCTCTCCACTTTCACGCCATCCAATGTCTCATCATCAAGCTTTTACCAAATCTATTAAATTGAAGTTGAATTAACTTATAGCAAAACAATGGGCAATCTAGATTCTAAAAGATGCCAAATAAATAGAAGTCCATGTTATGTTACATACCAGTTGTCCACATGCCCGTAAAGTAGAAAAATAATTTGAATGCTAAACATAGACAACTAAAACGGGGCGAGACATGACAGAAAAGGAAGTCCTCAAGAGTTTTCTAGTAGAAAACACAAGATTTTAGAAGAGCAGCATAGTGTACAAATTTCCACCTGAAATTTTATCATTTGTTAGGAAACACAAGAATCTGGATACAAAATACTTGGAAGAGGTGTTTTCTCTCCTAACACATACTGACAAACCCAGTCTTTGCCAATTTCAAACTGCAAACGATAAATTGATGGATACAGGTGACGGTACATCTACAATGGGCATTTGAATATCAATATCCACCCCCTGAAAGTTCAATTGTCATGTCTTTGCCTAAAATATGTTCCATACATTATAAGATGATAATCCCTTCTACCAAAAATTTTGGGATAACCTTTGGCAATACATCTATGATAAGAGAACCCCCTCACCAAACAGGAATCTATTCCTTCAGGGTGTACGGTCTATTGATTAAGCTAAGGTAGATGGCATGAGCAGAACTCATAATGGTAAAAATCCCAGCTTGAAGAAGTCCCTGATAATTCGAGTTCATCTTGAGGAAGAGCTTGTCAGATAATTTACTCCGAAATTATATAAAATACTAGGTATCAGATGTGTCATATTTTAATGTGCAGATCATTAGACTTGACTTTGGTGTCAATAAAGTGATCAGCTGCAAGCATGGTAAGTCAAACTAAACAGGTGAGTGCCACTGGCTAAATTTAAAAGTCAAAATTACATTCGCATGACCTTAGTAAGACCTGCTAAATCACCATCCACTCAATTAAGCTTGTTTGTGCATAATTCCCAATATATTATGGACTGTTTATATCAATTAATAGAGGAGCAATATTCTCAACATTAACACATTCCAACCCTACCATGAGATTTTGGCTCAAAATATGAAAAAGAATAATTTCAACCCTACCCTCATAGAAATTGCACATTTTTCATTCTATAAATTAAGTGCATAATGTTTCAACCTAATTATTTTTGGAGAGTATCATAACCTATGGCTGCAATGCTATAAACAGTATATAATTCCAAGAAAAACACAATTATGATCATGAACAGCATCTTCACCTAAAATTTCCCATCTTTAGCAAAAACAAGAAACACATCAGGCTCCAAAAAGCACTCACCTGATAATCGTCTCTCTCCGGGACCACACCAAACCCTAGCCAACCACCAGCAAAGATCTTCACGACACCAAGCATCAAGCAAACGCTGCAGAACGCAAAGAACATGAAGTTCCCGATCTTCCCCCTCTCTCGAAACCCTAGATCCACGATCCCAATCACCGACGACTGCCTCTTGAACATTCCGATCCTAAACCTCAGATTCTTCTGCTGCTGCAGGTGCGGGTGCGGGTGCTGGTGTTGGTGTTGTTTCCCCTGCCACCGCTCCTCCTCCGCCTCCGCCGCCGCCGGAGGAGACCCTCCGGCGGGGCTCTGGCAAGAGGAGGAGTTGGACCTCGGAGAGTTGATCTGGAGCTCGATCTCGTGGCTGCAGTCGCCGTTCGTGGATCTTTTGAAGGACTGGCCTCTTCGAGTCATGTTGCCGGCGAATCTAGGGCTGTTGAGGCCGCGGCCATCGATTTGGTCTTTGGTGGCGGCGGCGTTGGTTCCGTTGTGGAGTTGGAATCCCATTATCTATCGCTAGTGTTAGGGATTTTTTATTGAAAAGGGAACGAGGGTTTTGCGATCGCCATTAATGTCGGGGTTTGCTTTTTTACTTCTTTTTTATTTTTCATGAGAGCGGAATGAGGAGGGAAACAGTTAATTTTTATGGTGGAGATGGAGGTGGGTCTGAAAACGGGCTTGGTGATGAGGACATTTGCGGAATTGCCATTTTCTGGTGGTTTGACGAAAGTACCCAGTTATTTTTATTTTATTTTTTTGAGAAAATTATTTTTGGAACTAAATTTAAAGAATTAGTGGTTTGATTAGAAGTGGCAAGATGCTGAGTGCAGATCTATTTTCCAAAGGTTCGATGAAAGTGCCCTTGTTAATGGGTTTTATTTGTTAAAATGATTTTGGGACTTAATTGCTAGAATTAGTATGATTTTATTGCTTTTGCTTGCTACTTAAAGTGAAGATTCTAAAAGGGGAAAAAATGAAGACTTTAGATCATAAGACTTGATCACGGATGTTCTTCTTACGGTGCTAACATCGTATTGCTTCTTGAAATGGATAGTGTATAGGTTTTTCAATCAGTTAGAACCATTTTCGTAGACCATAGCAAAGAAATTTCTTCGATTTAATAAAAACCAACGGTCGGTTGTTAGGACTATGTATCACATATCATTTAACTTGTTATACATGAAGGGTAAATTACACCGAATACCCTAAACTATCATTTTTTTTCAATAAAATGTTTTAAAGTTTTTTATTATAATAAAATACACTAAGATATGTTTTGTAAGGGAATGATTCCCTTAAAAATCATAGGTATTCTAAAGAAAAAATTTCCAAGTATTTTAATGAGAAAAAGTAATGGCAAGATTTTTTTTAGTGCGGTTTACCCTTAAACGAATTTTTAGACTAGACTTCTCTATTATTATTATATTTTTTAAATTTGAGTGAAGATTTTGGATGAGGGAGAGTTTATATATGTTTATATATACGAGAATAATGGAGGAAAGACGCCGTAAGAGGGAATTTACTTCTATAACGTCGAAAAAATACACTCTTCCTTATTTTTTCCGCCGATTGGCACCAACCATCGTCATCGTTGTCATCTAAGATGTGGGTACACCAAATTTCATGTGATTCTACAATCTTTTCACCGTTAATTTAGCAATGTAAAAAGTTCTATTGTCGCTAAACGGTTAATTTTGAACCAACTAAATCAACGATGAGAAGGTTGTAGAATCACATGAAATTTGGTGTACCCACATCTTAGATGCCAACGATGAAGATGGCGGGTGCCGATCGTCGGAAAAAATCAGGAAGGGTGTATTTTTTGGACGCCATAAAAGAAAATTCCTTCCTATGGCCTCTTTCCTCCATCAACTTCTCTCTCTCTCTCTCTATATATATATATATATATATATATATATATATATTTGGTAATATCCGTTTGTCTGATTATTTTCTATGGGCATCACAATCAAACGAAGTCAACAGCCCAAAGTACTATTCTGCTTCTGAAAGAATATAAATACATAGATTTAACAGCAGCCACTAATGTAATTTCAAATTAATTGGACCAACAATTGATTTTGTGAATTTTTTTACACATCTCTGCTATATGAATAATGCCAAAGTAGGGATGCACGAAAACACATGCGGATAAAAAACCTTTAATTTGTTGCTATCTAAGTAACGATGACGTGTCAACTTATTATGGCACGTGCGATACACATAATTTAATTAATTAGATATAGAAAAAAGAGATTTGTTGGTTTTTTAGTTTAAATTGCTTTATTTTTTGTTTGAGAAATATCTTAAATACTTTTAGTTAAGATAATAATGATTTTTAAAAATTATTTAAAATAAGTAACTTATTAGATTTTAAAAAATAAAAATCCAACGGAAAACCTTTAAAGTTTATATTATTTTAACTGGGTTTTTTTATTAAAAAGCTTCAAATCTTTTTCGTATTAAAATATACAAATATGCATAGCAAATGCTAAATACTAGTTTATTAATTTATTTAACGCTGCCATAGCAAATGCAAATACTAATTTATTTAAAATTTACGTCTCTACAGCCCCTTGTTGTTTAGCCGAATTAGCACCATGAATAATGAAAATTTAGTGGATAGATTTGCTGTTTAATATCAATGTACAGCAATTGGTTCATCAATCATGAAAAGAAAAACTTTAAACAAAAGTTAGGATCTAGGCACCAAATTGATTAGGTTTAAATGCAAAGCTAACATTCATGTAAATAACAGCATCATGAAGAAGGATTTTGAGAACACTTAAATCTTGGAGCAATGAAACATATATATGCACATGCAAAGTATCGATAAATATGAAATTTTTAAAAGGGCCTATATGAATAACATAATTTTCTTTTCTGTTTTCTCACTTCATCCCCTATGTTCTTTACTTTCAAGATAATCTAAATAGAGCTTATTTATGATACTAATAAAGGAATTGTGTGTGGACTGTGAGCATGTAATAGAAAATATTGCTCCACTTTTTAAGAATTTGTTTTTATAATTATGAAGACTCATTTGATCCCTTTTTTCCCAGAAGACGAAGACATGAAGCCCAAATTAATTTCACATATTAAAGAAAAAAGTTACAACATAAAATTACAAAAGAACACATACTATCATAAAATAATAATTCAAGTTCGAACTTTTGGAAAGGTGTGTGCTATACTTATGGATGAATCTGAAATGACATCATGAAGAGCAATCTTTTTAGTCCTACAACAGAACCTAAAGATTTGGTCGTTTTGTTCTTTCCATACGTTTCAAGCAACGTTCGCAGCTATATGCCATATGTAGAATGACTCCGATCGGTGTTTTACTTGAGGCCGTATGTTGCATGATATCCATTTGAGTACATCATAACGCGTATTTTTGATGATTAGTCCATAATACAGCTCTGAATAAACCTACTTTTCTTTCATAAATAAATCTTAGTATTTTAGCCTATATTCTTTCTATTTTTTAATGTTAGTTTCATTATAATTACAATTATTTTAACGTATATTGGGATGGGGACATGAATCCTTGCATGCGGCCGCCATAATTGACCACCTGATAAAAATGTATTATGACGTTTGTCTGTAGGCTTTCTCATGATATTACGTATCTGCCCCTATATCACCATATACTGTTCTGCATAGGATCTGAGGCTAAGTGGTGCCGGTGAGGTTAGAATCGTCATTTGACTTCAGGCAGGGATGGGATAGGATCGGATCGACGTTTCGCGGCGAAACGCGTTTTTCTCGTGACGCTGTCAAAAGCGAACACGCGACCAACGATCACTCCTTGTCTAATGACGGAAATACCCTTAACTTCATAATTAATAAATTTTGATTTTTTTCACTCGAAATTAGTGATACCGGATTATGGCACATATGATACCACGCACGTGAAAATGATTTTTAGCTTTGTGACACTGTGTTGCTCAAACACCATAGTATCTTCAGATAACTGTTAATTTAATTTTATATACCTTAAATGTTAGAAATAATGTATTTTTAATTAAGTAGTAAGAATATAGAGATTAAAATCGAATAGATATCAGAAAAGTACAAGACAATTAAAAATAACCACAAAATTAAAGAGCAAAGGTATAAGCTTTCATCTTATTTAAATTCTAAGGTGAGAACCTTTATGCCGTGGAAAAAATCAAATATGCACTATTTTTTTACCATGATTGGCGCTGTATTATTTTATTGATCTAAAATATAAATATACCAACTTTCATATGTTTTATGTTCTCATGTTCATAAAAAAATGTTCATTAAAAGATGGGAGAAGAAATTATATTTTCCCTTTTTTGTTAAAATTTTGTTCATAGCAGTCATTTAATGGAAATGGCAAAATGCATCAATATTGATATCTATTTTGCTTCCATTGCAAAATTATGATTGTGATGGATAGTACAATAAGACTCGATCAATGACTTCAACCTTGATGATCCTCCTCCACCACAAAACAATAAGACTCACATATAAGATCATTAGCGTCAAGTCAAATATTAAATCACTCCTTAATCTTTAAACAAAACAACCATTTCCTGTTTTCAAAGATAAAAATAAAAAGACATGACTGCAAAGAGACCTTAACACCGAGCTGTTAGGTCCGTCTAAAACAAAACAATCTTAAATTAGAAGAATTTTGCGGTGCAAGGGTGTCAACTTGATTCCAAGAATCTGTGTAGCTGACCCCCAAAACTTGTGCTAAATGAGAGCAATCCTGCATTTCCTAGGCTCTTTGTCAGTTTGCATATTGTACTCATCTTCGTTGAAGCGCAACGTTAAAAAAATTCCACATCTTTGAATCTGGGCCCAGGGCCCACTTACTCCCGCTGGTCCATTGGCATCGCAATCTCAACAGTTGTCAGTTAGGCGTTTGTCCACTTTGGGCTCCCAATATTTATACCCCTTTTGCAATAAAAGAAAGGGACAAAAGATTTTGGGTCTGGTATTATGCATGTCTCAATTTGTGGCCCTAGGACTACCCATGGCCCAACACTTTGAGGCCCGATCAAAAGGCCCAATAGGGTGGGTCCATGATAATATGTACTCAACAACATTCAAGGGTTAGGTTGCACAAAACTTCTTTCATTTTGCCCGACAGAAGAAAAAACGACATAATTTGAAAAAAATGCCCTTTACATTGAATTTTAAGGGCAATTAAAAAAAATACAACCCCACTCCCTCCCAAAACAATACACACACATAGTGGGAAAAATACTAATGACAAATTGCAAACCTTGCAATGACAAAAACGAGAACATTTAAGTTTAGCGAAAATAATGAAGACTGGAAGGCTATATACAGATTTTAAAGCGACGTGGCAATGTCAAGGGTTGTAACTCTATATAAATCCCTAATAAATCCAATATGTAAACCCTACCTCCGAGCCAAACACGCATCAAAATTCCTTTTAAACCATTTTTGATGATGCTCTATATTGGCGATCTCACAGATCAGGACACGTGGCAAATGATGTGTCCCGGAACTCAGAAGAAAAGGCCCACAGAAACCGACCAGGCTACCTCTGTACCTGACCTGCAAGCACAAGCTAGCTCTCCTTAGAGCCCCATGCAAATTGGCCTCCTCGGGCTCCCAGCCGCCACAGGACCAAGATGCCTCAGCTCTCCCGCTCGTTCCCGAGCTCTCCCCCTGAGGCCATCTTCCTCGGTCCCTCCGACTGACCAATTCCACCACTTACAAGCGTAACCGCCGCTCCGCAAATCTCGCCATGCGCAGATTCTCCGCCGGCAACATCCCACGTTCCACGCCATCACGATCCCCATTAACGGACGATCCGCTCGTTACGCGGGCGTGACGTCGGGAGCGTAACTGCCGGCGGGATTCTCGTGCCTGTTGCTGCGTGCTGCCGCCATTATATAAACCCCCATCACAGAGGGGTCAAGTAAGCTTTTTTCACCCCACTTAGCCGTTACTCTGCTCGGATCTCGTGCTAACTTGATCGTCGGAGGGTCCTCAGTGGTACCAAGCCACCCCGGGACTTCCTTGCAGGTACTTGGCGCAAACTCCTCAAACCACCAATCTCCTCAAAACCCATTGAGACCCACACGCAACAGGAGATCACCTCCACAATCCACCGGGAGATCGGCAGAAGACAACATCTGACGGAGACCCGAAAAGGACCTCCATCAGTTGGCGCCGTCTGTGGGAAACTAAACTCCACAAAAAAACAAAGTTGGCCTTCCGATCTCCATCCATATGGCAAGCGATCACCCTGAAGATTCAGGTACCAGCCGCCGCCTCCCTCTCAACGGAGGCACGGATGCACCTCCTCCGGCGACCGTCATCAACGCCCTCGCCGGCCGAATAGACCGACTACAGTCCATCGTGGAGGCGCTCATCCGCTGTCACGCCCCGCTTCCCATTATACGCCGAAGGGGACGCGACTGGCCCGCTACGTATTTACTCAGAAGTAAATACGCTATGCGTAACTAAGCAATATAAAAGAAAATACACAAGAGGCAATGTATAATAAAGCAACAACTTTTATTTATTAACATTCTTTTGTACAATGCATGAAAAGGAAATACAACTGAAATAAAAATGATGCCTAAACAATGGCATGACAGAAAATGAAAAGTACTGAATGGAAAATGTACAACGAAACTAGAGCTCTGGTTTTTAAGCAAGCTGATCCAGGTCTTCTGCAGATGGCTCGATCTCTGTCGGGTCCAAACCACCTGACGGCATTCAAAGAAAAAAGAAATAGAATGCCGTCAGCGAACAGATCGCTCGGTAACTCCCAAAGATAAGGGAGAAGTAGAAAAGAAGAAAGAGAGAGAGAGTAGCTTTTAATATTGTATTATATTGTTGTAATGTTGTATTAACCTTGTTGTTTGTAGCTTGGTACAGAAGAATACTAGTGTATACGAGAGGGGTCTCAGTATGCTAGAGACCAGGGCAAATGGAAGTACAAGGCTCCGTTATACAACCCGAAACAGCGGCAATTGGATTCATGTTAGGTGTCTTAATCTTACCGTCTCGTGCCACCTTTAACACCTTCCGTACCAATCTACCCCTTAACCCCCGTAGTGTTTTATTTGTATTGTTTTGTACTGTAAATTGTATTGAATATATAATTGAAAGACCGACCGAAACCATAATATCAGTAAACGGATGTAACCGTAGAATCATGTAAATGGAATAACTGGAGAACCATGTAAATGGAATGTATATCCATGGTTCGGTTCAGTCAAGTTGTATAGATTGATAATTGGATTCATGGATTCATGTTGAATTGTAATATTGAAGATTGTAGATTGTACTTGAATCATATTCAAGTCAAATATAATCAGACTCAAATCCAAGTCAGACAATTAGAAATTTAAATCGAAGTCTTGATTAATTCTTACCTATAATTTGCTAGGGTCCTTAGGGAAATTTATAAAACTTGAGGGGGTTTTATGTAAAAATACTTTTATATACTTTTCAAAATACACCTCAAGTATTCGTTATTCGTCTTTAGAGTTGTAATGAAAGTGGATTTTATATTGGGATATTTCTAGTGAAAATATCCTAGTTTCATAAAATAAAGGTATTTATTTGTAATATTGATTTATTTGAAACTCATGGTATTTTAGTGTAAATTTATTCTTGTGATTTTTAGAAAAAGGTGTAATATTTATATTATAATAAAATGGATATTTAAATGATAAATATACATATATTTATACAAAAATAATTTTAATAAATATTTTATATTCCAAAAATCTCATTTTCTTAAAATGTCGTATTTTAAATCTTTCGAGACCGAATGCTCCTTGCGGAGGTCTGAATCTCGCACTACTAAGCCCGAGGGTGCACGATAAACCGTACTATCCCGAACGGGTTCCCAAAAATGGGTTGTAGTGGTGCTTTGCAAAGATTTTATAAATACCAAATCCTTTAGAAAACGGTTTTATAAAGTGAATGGTATTTATTTGTAAAAATATCAATTTTCCATATTCTATGTTCTAGGGTTTCCTAAGTCAACTAGACTGTTTCTAAATGGTCTAAACGACAAGTTGTGAGATACCTCAAATCGCCTCTTCACCGCCAATTGTGGCCAGGTAAGTACAAGTGAGGAAAGGAGGGATCCGCTCACGAATCACCGTGAGACAGGCCTTTTAAAGTTACATTTCTCACTTGCTTAGTCTAGACACCACAAAGTCAGGTTTAGATAAACGACTGATGTCCACAACTTATCGTATTTTCCTAATAAGAGATAGATATTCAAAAAGTGTAACTATACTAAATCTTTTAGTAATGGTTTTATTAAGTCGAGGGTATTTAAGTGAAAATATTGTTTTCTCGTATTCTAAGTTTTCGATGGTTTCGTGTTAGGTTGTATATGAGTGTGTGAGGAGGTAGGTCGTTACCTCGTGCTCTACTTTAAATGTATGACAAGTTTGATGGAGTTAAATGAAGGATTGAAACAATGTGGTATTTAAGTGAAAAAACGATAATTTGAGAAAGTTATCATTTCATGTGATGAAACTTATTCAAATTGTTTAATTAGTGTTTAATAATCAACATGAGAAAGTTTAAGAATGATTGTATTAGCGAGAAGTGGAATTTTATAGAAAACCGAATCGGAAATCGGATTTGTTCCAATTCCGTCGGGTTTTGTAATTTCGTATTTTTTCTTGAATAGGGAAGAGAGATAGAAAATGACTTACGGGTTTTCGATTGAGTGAGAGGGAACTAGAGGGATCGCCGATGTTGCGTCGCCGCCGGTAGTTCCTAAGACGTTCGCCGGAATTTCGTCGGAGTTTCGCCTCGAGCTCGTTTTCAAAGTACACAAGATCTCTTGAGAATTTTAGAGAGTTGGCTCAGAAAAGTGAGTGAGAGTGTAGAGAGTAGGGGGTGTATTTATAGGGTTAGGGTAGGTGAAGAGTTTAAATTAAAAAAATGTAAAAATATATTAAAATGCATTAAAATATGGAGTAAATTGGGATTTCAAAGGTTTCTGGAACCGATCTAGATAAATAGAGTATACAGGGGGGTAGGTGAGGCCAAGAGTCAACTTTTTTATGTTGACGACTCGGCCGTCCGTCCGGCGGCGCCGTGCCGAGTCGGCCGGTCCGCCGTCCGAGTCGGAGGTCAGGGAGGTGGGGGGTCGTCTGGTGTAGCCTTTGGTATATTTAGTTTTTCGGGTTTAGTTCAAAATTTAGGAGTTATTGTGTGTGGACTGTTGGGCTTCCAAAGAATTTAAAACAAAATAAATAAAAAAATAATGCAGGGCATGGGATTTGAACTCTGGTGGCTTGGTTCAGCAGTGCAAGGTATTACCAATGAGCACAAGCTCCTTCTTATAATTAAATTGCTAATTAATTACTTAAGTCTTGTGCTTAGGCAATAAATACCCCTTAAAGGATTTTGAAAAAAAAACAATTTAAAAATTTGTATAGGAAAAAGTGCATAAGAAAATTAGGGTTGTTACATCCGCGTCCAGACGGCCGGGCCAGGGCCCCAGATAGCCGCTCCTCCGCCTCCAGAAGACTCTGCCCTCGTCAGCACGGCTGACCACCGGCAGGCTACGACCCATGGCCACAGATCTCATGGGCCGATACTCCCTAAGGCCCGCTGGGTGCCCCACAGCTCCACACCAAGATCCGCAGCCAGAGAACCTCGCCTCGAGCCTCCTCGCGACCCTTACCCCCATGAGGAGATGTCAGTCACCTCGCCTGTCCTCAGGCATGATCGACACCCCCTCCCTCGACGGGGTCTTACGGAAGGGGCTCGCCACGACGGCTCAAGGGCTACCTCGCTCGGGGATCTGAGGAACCTCATCGAGAGGAACCGGGGCCGCGCCCAAACGTAGATCTCCCACAGCAGAGGCCAGGGATCACAAGGCGCCGAATCCTCGGGGTACCACGGCTGACTCGATGCCCTCGAAAAGAAGATCGAGGGCATGTGCCGGGAAGGTCACCTCTCGGCCGACGGGGCTAAGTACGCCGCCGACTCGCTCACTAAGCCGTTTACAGAGGGACTGCTCGTTGTCTACGTCTCCTCGCGCAACAAGCCCCCGAAGGTTTCTCTGTTCGACGGGAAAACCGACCCGAAAGACCATTTGGATGCTTTCACCGCGGGGATGAGCTTCCGTGACCATTCCGACGCCGCCCAGTGCAGGGCCTTCCCAGCCACCCTCATCCGCTCTGGTCGGGACTGGTTCCGAGGACTCGAGCCTCGCTCAATCTCGACCTTTGACAAGCTGGCTACTCAGTTCCTCGGCCACTTCGTCGGGAACCGTCGGCAGAAGCGCATGGTCGACTGCCTCTTCACAATTAAGAGCGGGGACAAGAAGACGTTCTTACGTCACCCGCTTCTACAACGCCCTCCTCGAGGTCCCCGAGCACCGGGACGAAACCGTCATCACGGCGCTCAGATCTAGTCTTAGGCACAAGGAGTGGTTGAGCTCCTTTGCGTTGGCGCAGCCTAAGACCATGGCCGAGGTCAAGGCGTAGACCGAGCGCGAGATCTAGCTCGAGTCCGAGGTGAACGCGAACCTCCCTCGAGCAGAACGGTCCGACCAGAAGAAGAGGGATCGGGAAGAGAAGCCGGAGCGTCAGCAGCCCTATCACCCGAAGTTCCAGGAGTACACCCCGCTCAACATCTCTCTCGCAGTGTTACTAGAGGAGGCCCAAGGCGAGGGGTTCTTCAAGTTCCCTCCAATCCCGCGTCAGGCCTCGAAGCGAACCCGGGGCCCCTACTGCGCCTTCCACCGTACGCTGGGCCACGCCACAGAGGATTATAAGCAACTTCGGGATTACATCGAGGAGCTCATCCGATCGGGGCACCTCGCCGCCTACTTGAGGGATAAGCGGCAGGGCGACCGCGAGCAGGAGTAGCGCCCCCCTCCCGCTGAGCTGACCATCGGCCAGATCATGCTCGTTTCGGCAGATGACTAGTCTGGAGCCCAGGGATCCCCGTACCCGGTGCCGAGCACGGAGACCAACAAGCCTCCGGAAAGCTCGGGCCACGCTAATAAGGTCATCTATTAGCACGTACTTTTTTTTAGGGCAATGTAAACTTTCCTAGGGTCTGTTGTAAATTTAATAAAGATCAATGGAACATTGCGAAAAAGAAGGAAATGTCTCATTTATTCAAGAAGGTATTATGGGTTCCTCAGCCATACATACAAAAAGAAAAAGAAGATTACAACAGCGAGGGAAGGGGGTACAGAGAGCACTGCTCATGGTACTCAGTAAAGATCTCCGCCAGCCGAGGCCTCGCGAAATCCAACCTCAGCCCTCGATTCCCCGCGCGCGCGTTGACCTCGAGCCTCAGTTCGTAGCACTCACGGACGAGCGCCACCTAGCGAGCCAGCCGACTCGCGGAGATCAGGCCGAAGCGCCTCAGAGACCGCAGCTTGCCCACGGCCTCGTCGTAGAGCTGCTCGGACAAGGGGTTGTAAAGCCCCGGTGACGCCCTCCAGATGGAGTACATCAACAGCTGCAGCAGGGAGGAGCACCGGGGGAGCAGCCGGCCGAAGTGGTCTTCGATGCTCCCATAGACCAACTGCACCGTGTCCTCTGTGCAGTTCTGGTCATAGAGGTATACGTCTTCGAAGTGGATGATATCGGGGATGGTAAAGGGGAAGTCTTCCATTCTCAACGATCTGTTTACGAAGAAAGGAAGGACCAGTGCTCCCTCAGCCTTATATAGCCCACTGCGCCCCAACGGAACCCAACAGTCGCTCGTTTTCGCCCGCAAAGTCGCTACCACGCGGAGATCATCGAGCCTTCTCCGGCAGAATCGAAACGACGCGACTCTGGCGCTTCGCTTTCCCGCGCATTCAATGCGCATGCTACACGCACATTCGCCGCGACCGTTCCTGTTCCCCATACCTGCCACGGGATGGTCGGGCGAAACCTCATGAAGAATCGGCCAAGCATCTACCATGCTCGGCCATCCCTGGCCGGTAGCTTCCCTACACGCAACGCCGGGGATCAAAGCCCTCGCCGAGAGGCAACCGCGTAGCTTCCCTTCCCGGTTATCCTTAGCAGGCCTACTACGGCCCCTTCAACGCTAAGGATCAAAGTCCTCCGTAGAGGCAGCCGAGCGGCTTCCATGCTCGGCTATCCCTGGCCGGTAGCTTCCCTACTCGCAACGCCAGGGATCAAAGCCCTCGCCAAGAGGCAACCGCGCAGCTTCACTACCCGGTTATCCTTAGCAGGTCTCCTACGGCCCCTCCAACGCTAAGGATCAAAGTCTTCCTTAGAGGCAGCTCAGCAGCTACCCTGCTCGGCTATCCCCAGCTGGTAGCTTACTACCACAACCGACAGGGATCAAAAGCCCTCCTAGAGGCAGTCGAGCCCAACCCTCGCTCGGCTATCCTTCAGGACAAAAGCCCTCGCCAAGAGACACCGGGCAATAACCCTGCTCGGCCAAAGGTCCTTGGTAGGCTTCTTACAGCCTCTCCCGTGCTAAGGACCAAAGTCTTCCTTTGAGGCGGTCGAGCCCGACCCTTGCTCGGCTATCCCCGGCTGGTAGCTTCCTACCACAATCGACAGGGATCAAAGTCCTCACCAAGAGGCTCTGGGCAGTAACCCTGCTCAGTCCCCATCCTGAAGGATCAAAAGCCCTCGCAAGAGGCAACCGAGCCCGACCTTTGCTCGGTCATCTTCGGCTAGTAGCTCCCTACCCATGACGCCAGGGATCAAAGCCCTAGCAAGAGGCATCCGAACGGCTACCCCGCTCGGTCATCCCCGGCTGGTAGTTGCCTACCCACGACGCCAGAGATCAAAGCCCTCGCCATGAGGCAACCGCGCAGCTTCACTGCCCGGTCATCCTTAGCAGTCCTCCTACGGTCTTTCCAACGCTAAGGATCAATGTCCTCCTTAGAGGCAGCTCAGCAGCTACCCTGATCGGCTATCCCTGGCCGGTAGCTTCTCTACTCGCAACGCCAGGGGTCAAAGCCCTCGCCAAGAGGTAACCGCACAACTTCACTGCCCCGGTTATCCTTAGCAGGCCTCCTACGGCCTCTCCAACGCTAAGGATCAAAATCCTCCTTAGAGGCAGCTCAGCAGCTACCCTGCTCAGCTATCCCCGGCTGGTAGCTTCCTACCACAACCGTTAGGGATCAAAAGCCCTCCCAGAGACAGTTGAGCTCGACCCTCACTCGGCTATCCTTCAGGACAAAAGCCCTCGCCAAGAGGCACCGGGCAGTAACCCTGCTCAGCCAAGGGTTCTTGGTAGGCTTCTTACAGCCCTTCCCGCGCTAAGGACCAAAGTCCTCCTTTGAGGCGGTCGAGCCCGACCCTTGCTCGGCTATCCCCGGCTGGTAGCTTCCTACCACAACCGACAGGGATCAAAGTCCTCGCTAAGAGGCACTGGGTAGTAACCCTGCCCGGTCCCCGTCCTGAAGGATCAAAAGCCCTCGCAAGAGGTAACCGAGCCCGACCCTTGCTCGGTCATCTCCGGCTAGTAGCTTCCTACTCTTGATGCCAAGGATCAAAGCCCTCGCAAGAGTCATCTGAGCGGCTACCCCGCTCGGTGATCCCAGGCTGGTAGTTGCCTACCCACGATGCCAAAGATTAAAGCCCTCGCCAAGAGGCCACCGCACAGCTTCACTGCCCGGCTATCCTTAGCGGGCTTTCTACAACCCCTCCAATGCTAAGGATCAAAGTCCTCCTTAGAGGCAGCTCAGCAGCTACCCTGCTCGGCTATCCATGGCCGGTAGCTTCCCTACTCGCAACGCCAGGGATCAAAAAAGTCCTCCCATAGGCAGTCGAGCCCAACCCTCGCTCGGTTATCCCCGGCTGGTGGTTACCTGCTCGCAACGCCAGAAATCAAAGCCCTCGCCAAGAGGCAACCGAGCAGCTTCCCTGCTCAGTCATACCCGGCGGCCATCCCTATGCCCATCACATGCAGTGGATCCGAAGCCCCAACAAGGGACATCAGGTCTATCCAAGTCTGAGCGACCCTTCCTCGACTTCGGGGCCATGGAGATGCCTCCTTCTCAGCAACGTTTGGCACACTTGCCAAGTGATCGAAATCAACTCGACGAACGATCGCTAGACGGATAGCCGACCTGACATGGAAGCCCAACAGTGCAAGCAAATATATTTTACGAGCATTCTTCACAAACAGAAGACAAAGAGAAAACTGATGAAATAAAAAAAAGTTTTACTACCAAAAGCGAAGTCTTTACAAAGGGTATTTTGGGCTCCCCAGCCTTACAGACTGCCTGGAGGCTTACGAAAATTCCAGAAGCAGCAAAATAAAAGGAGGAGGAGGACGGGGGGCTTTAGGCCTCGGGGCTAGGCACGACCTCGGGGTCCTCGATATCTATCACGAGTCGAGCAGGGTCCTAGGCCAACTCCTCGTCAGGAATCTCTTCCCCTTGCTCATTGGCATCCGCGAGAGGGTATTCGGCCAGGAGCTCTTCATCGGCGAACTCCGGCATCCGGGCCTTGACGGCGTCGAGGGCCTCATGCCAGATGCGGGTGGTGGCCACGGCTAAGTCATTGTAGAAGTCCTTCGACTTCTTGTAGACCTCCACCACCTTAGCCGCCGAGAGGTCGGCCCGCTCCGCCGCCTTGACCGCCGCCCCCAGCTCCTTCCGGAGGGTCCTCATCGTCTTCTTCAGGTTGCCGACGAGCGCCTGAGCGTCCTCAAGCTTGACCTCGGCAGCCAAGTCGGCCTCGCGGTGCCGGGCAACCTCCCGTTTCCCGGCCTCCACCTCGCCCTCCAGGGCGGAAACCCTCGCCATCGCTGCCTCCAGCTCCCGCTTGGAGCTCTCTTCCAGCGAGCCAAGGTGGTCCACGGCCTTCATCGCCGGGGCTATCACCTCGTCCTCTATGCGTAAGGCAAGGGAGACGTGCTGGAAGAAAAAGGTCAGGAAGATGAAGGAAGCACCAAATCTCAAAAACAACCGAGCACTTACCTGCACGGACTCCTGGGCGATGGACGCCATCTGGGCCCTGAAGGTCCCCCCGGGGACCCTGCCCCCTGCCGACCTCTCTATTTCGTGCAGCAGGCTATCCGCGACAGATAACCCCGAGGGCACCGCGAACCGGAGTCCCCCCCCCCACCATGATCGGCGAGGGCGGGCCCCGAGAACACCTCCGGGAACCCCTCTTGAGTGGCTCCGATGGAGAGCTGGTCTCCTCCTCCGAGACCGGGTCCTCCAGACTTCGAGCCCGCTTCCGGCCCGAAGCTCTGCTAGGCCCTGGGGAGGGATCCGCCCCCGAACGCTCAAGGGACGCGGCCACCGAAGGCACTGGGACGGAGGCCGAAGAAGCCAGGGCAGGCTTCGAACGGGAAGAGCTGGCACCTCCAGCCTTCGTGACCTTCCTCGGCTGGCGCATGGAGGCTCGGAGCTCGTCCATATCCATGGGTCCTGCACAAAACCAAATGCAAAGAAGTCAGCGACACATGCAATATAAGAGCCAAAAAGCAAGCCTAACTTACCAACGAACTCAACGGGGCTGAGCCCAGCCCAACTCAGGACCCTCTCAGACAGTAGTACGTCAAATCGGGGGACGGGCTCCCACGACGCTACTCTCACCGCAGCGGGGTCATTGGACTGGTTCCCCGGCAAGCATTTTTCCCTCGACCACCTGGTGGGCACGGGCCAGTCCTCGCCCTCGGGCGGCGTGACGAAGAAAAACTTCTTCTTCCAGTCGTGAATGGAAGAAGGCAGGTCTACAACTCCTGTCCCGGCGGCGCCCCCCTGTCGCTTCCTAAAAGAGAGGTAGACCCACCTCGGGTCGCCTGCTCGACCCCCAGAATGATTTTTGAAAACAAGGGAAGAATTAAGGATGGAGAGGCTGAAGGGAACTGCCTGTAGCTTCAGGCGGATCAGGAACCTGAGGAGAATCCTCCATGAGTTCGGCACTAACTAGCCATGGGCTAGCCCGAAGAAGTTCGGCGCTTCGACGACCTCGGGAGAGAAGGGCAGGCGCATTCCACCCCAGAAAGCTTCCAAGTACATGGCGATCTCCCTACCCCGTACTTGGTCTGCCCTCTCTCCCTCCTTGTCCAGACGAAGCGTATAACGTGGGGGGATGTGGAAGTGAGCCCGAGCATTGGCAAGCTCGTCCTCATGCCTCACCCAACACGAGGCGCCGGGGGCAGCGTCTACCGCCTCCTCCCTGGGGGCTGCCCCCGCCGCACGATCCAGGGAAGAGGATCCGATCCCTGCTCTTCGGGAAGATTCAGGCTCAACTAAAGAGTCCCTAGAATCTACTCCTACGACATCTACAGATTCTACGAAAGAAGACATCTAACCTGGAGAAAAGAGATCCTCGGAAAACGAAAGCAGAAGAAAGAAGATGAACGCCGAGCAACCATGATTTACAGCGAGGAAATATGAAGGAGCAGGGGCCCTAGAATGGGCCCCACCCTTATTTATCACTGCAATCGCACTCATCCAAGGGCGCCCTTCATCTCCCGCCAAAGCGCCTCCTCGCGTCCAACGGCTCCGATCGCTCCACTTGTCGTTCCTACACTGGGCCGCACCCCGTCAGACGCCGCAGGTCTGCACACGTCGCGTCGGCCAACCGACGCTTGACACGTGGGCCGTCACTCCGGTGACAGGATGCACGAACCGGCGCACCTTCCTTAAATGCACAGATCTTGTCCTGATTCGCTGGCAGATAAGACAGCTGACAGCCCGAGGACGCGTCCCGACGAAACCTTAGGAGGGAGCTCACCCCGGTCGGCCCGGCAGTCCACTCTTGACCCGACCCGCCAGCTGGTCGGGACAAGAGTAGGGAGCTAATGATGATGCTCTATATTGGCGATCTCCCAGATCAGGACACGTGGCAGATGACGTGTCCCGGAACTCAGAAGAAAGGGCCCACAGGAGCCGACCGGGCTACCTCTGTACCCGACCTGCAAGCACAGGCTAGCTCTCCTCAGAGCCCCGTGCAAATTGGCCTCCTCGGGCTCCCAGCTCGCCCCGAGCTGCCACAGGACCAAGATGCTTCGGCCCTCCCGCTCGTTCCCGAGCTCTCCCGCCGAGGCCATCTTCCTCGGTCCCTCCGACCGACCAACTCCACCACTCACAAGCGTAACCGCCGCTCCGCAAATCTCGCCATACGCAGATTCTCCGCCGGCAACATCCCACGTTCCACGCCATCACGATCCCCATTAACGGCCGATCTGCTCGTTACGCGAGCGTGACGTCGGGAGCGTAACTGCCGGCGGGATTCTCACGCCTGCTGCTGCTTGCTGCCGCCACTATATAACCCCCCATCACAGAGGGGCCAAGTAAGCTTTTTTCACCCCACTTAGCCGTTACTCTGCTCGGATCTCGTGCTAACTTGATCGTCAGAGGGTCCTCGGTGGTACCAAACCACCCCGGGACTTCCTTGCAGGTACTCGGCGCAAACTCCTCAAACCATCAATCTCCTCAAAAGAGACCCACACGCAACAGGAGATCACCTCCAAAATCCACCGGAAGATCGACGGAAGACATCTGACGGAGACCCGAAAAGGACTTCCATCACTCTTCATCATAAAACGGTCCTGCAAATTTCTGCAAAAGTTGAGACCTTTTCAATAAGTCATCTGAGATTTTCTTCTTCAAGCATCTGCCCCAAAAAAATCCGGCTTGTGTTGAAAACGTTGTATCTGAGCGGACTTTCAAAACAGGTTAACTCATATGTCGGTCCATAGATAATGACTCAACAGATATTGTGCATGACGTATTTTGCAAGATCAGATATTTTGTGAATGATGAATCAACAAGGAAGACATCTACTAAATTAAACTAGGCCTACAAGGACAACCCATTCATAGGCAACACGACTTGAGACTCGTCTAAACCAGAGCCAACGAGAGAAATGCTAAATCACATGAAACATTCTAATCCAATTAACAGGAAACTATTCTCTGCACCATCCAGAAAAAAAAAAATGGGGAACATCATTTTCTTGCAGCATTTCATGGTGAGAATCAAATTGAAATTTTAATTGAGATATCCATCAACAGATGCTAAATAAATAAATAAATAATTCAGCCCGAGAGCAGTGGAGTGGTTGTTTGAACCTCACATTCCAGTTGGTAATATCTCGCACTCAAGTGAAATTTCTTCCGTCGGATGAAGATCTAATGGCTCAGCTTGATCGTTTGGTGCACCGACTAACAGCATAATAGCACGTGCAGAGAATAAAGAAAGCATACCATTGGATAATATTTTATTCATCACAAAATTACCTTTCTGACTTCACGACACAATTATTGAAGCATTGAACCCCCGTTCAATGTCGCTGTCATGAAGTTTTATCATGTTGGTACGGCTTATAATTAAGTTGAGACAGCTCACAAGATTTCTGATAGAACCAATTATACTTTGTTCGTGTGAGACGGCTCATAAAAATGTTGAGAAGGCTTAAAGTCATCAGACGCTGGTTTTTTGTACGAACCGGATATTTTGGTAATACTGTTTGATCCTAATTTAAATAGAATTAAAGTTTGGTTATAAATAGAGTTTCTTGAGATTAAATATGATACTATTAAGAAAGGTTATTAAATTGTATAGCGAGAGGGTGACGAGTGACGACTAAGAAAGATTAGAGATTAGAAAGATTTGAAAGAAATCTTCTGGGTTTGCTCTTGGTGTAATCTTGACTAAAGATGTAGTAGAAGTTTTGCAGATTCTGCTTTGCCGGGAACTGACCATATGGTGTGTGAACCTCGTAAGTAAATACCGTGTCTCTCTCTGATTTGATTCTCTTATTCTTACATTATTTTATCTTTCATTGTTTATTGTGTATTGCATGATTAGCCGTTTAGCTTAGTTCTTGCTTCTCCCGTTTTTTCCACAACAAAGTGGTATCAGAGCGTAGGGAACCGAAGGGTCTTCGATTCTATGGTCTAAGTTTACAGTGGGGGACGACGCTTGTTTATGCTTCTCATCTTCTTAGATTGTAATTTCGAAGGTGTTGCTTTAAAGATCCGAGGAAGAAAATTAAGTTTGCTGCGGCAGTAAACAAAAGAGGACTGAGGATAAAATCCGAATCAAGAAGTTTAATGGTCGTAACTATGGTTGGTGGCGTATGCAGATGGAGGACTGCATATATCAGAAAGATTTGTATATTCCGTTATTGGGCGATAAGCCCGAGAAGATGTCCGATGAGGTATGGAATCTACTAGATAGGAAAGCCCTGACGACGGTTAGTGTCACGCCCCGCTTCCCAGAGTGCGCTAAGATAGGCACGTGACAAAACCAACCATGCTACCTGTGGATATGAAATATCCCTCCACAGTCACATTACGGCTGTCTAGAGATATCAAGAACAGGAAAATAAAATAAACTATTTAGTACATGTCCATGAGCCAGAATAAACGAGTCAAGAAATAATATGCGGAAGCAATAGATCCAATGAGCAATAACATCAGGAAAGTAAAACTGGATACTAACTGGATCCTCACTGCTCGGCCTAACGGCGGAAGTACTCCTAATTATCCTGCAACAAAGGTAGAGAATCTGGGCCATGCAAAACCCAGACGTCAGTGCGTCATAACATCAATAATAATATAATCAGGGGGTAACAAGTCATGCATGCATGAATTATAAAAAAGGTACATGAATGTAATAAGTGAGCAGGGATATAGAATAGTGAAGTGTAACAATATATGTGAAGTACAGCGGTGAAATTAAATTGTGCTACTGGGTTAACCACTCTCAAGTCTGTGAAATCAATTTGATGAATCGTAGATGTAACTCAATAGTATCCCGTGCATACCCGGGACCACGGTCCAGACTCCCGGGGCTGAATCCGAGACGTGCTGCTAAGCACAAACAGGAAACATGTACAGATGAATGATGTCAGCAACATCATCCCGGGACTGGCCTAGCCCCAAAACTGATCAGTATAAGCGTCGAACTGTTGAGTTACAAGTCAGGTTTCATCATTGATTTTCCCATACCCCAAGGTTATGTATTCAAGTCAGGTATTGATAAATCTGGAGCTAATGCCAACAAAGGATCAAGCAGGAACAGGTTACAGACAACAAGATATGTCCATCGGGACAACATGTCAGGATTGTCGGCATTAAAAACAGGATCAGGTAACATGTCAAGTAGTGGTGTATCAGTTCATGTCAGGTAGTGGTGTATCAGGTCATGTCAAGTAGTACACAGTGTAACAAATGGGTGCCCAACGGTAAGATGTAGCAAGTATGGAATCAGGGTAAAAGTACGGATGTACGATAAAAGCATGGATGCACAAACATTTATCAGGGGTTGCATCATGACTATGTAGGATGCACATTATCAAGCATGGTGCACTAATACAACAGTAATATGAAATAATATGGTCTCGGCGTGCAGCTAGATATGTAATAAACCGTACGGATACAGACGGATACTATAAAACTGTAAATCGGTAAAATTTGCTGAATATTAAAACACAAACAGTATTATTTATTAAATAGATATTGATATAATAATATTAACATGGATAACATATTCAAACCGATTGATAATTATAAAAGTGGTATTGATTAATCATGCACAAGAAAGTTCCGTTCAGAAATTTAGCGTCACCCTAATTTGTAAAATAGCTTAAAAATAACAAACGTTCTCCAAAAGGGACGCATCTTATACCAAAACAAAGATAATTCAATAAGGTTTTTATTTTTATAAGTTGAAGTATCTCAGGTTATTCCTAAAAAAAGGTATGAACATTCGAAGTTGAAAGTTTGCTATTGGAATTTCCCTGGACAGCAGTTTAGAGATATTTTCATTTGCATTTTACTTTATTTAAACAATTTATTTTGCAAGTAAATATTTCATAGAGTTATAGTATTCTAAGTTAGCTTCGTAACGAACTAAAAAATGTATACTAATAATTTTTCTATGATTTATAATGAATTTTATAAGGTAAGGTGTATAGTAAATTTCAGATTTGTCGTATCCGCATTGCAATGACGTTTCATGTGTAAACTATAATATTTTCAAATTATATTTTGTATAAAATTATAAAATTCAGATTATAAAGTAATTAAAGATAATAATAAGAAATATTACGACGATATATATTCTAAATGATATGGATGCAACGGGTATCCGAAAACAGTAAAACTATAAAATGGTAATATGGGATGTACAACTAAGCAATATGTGATGTAAATATTCCATTGGGTGCAGTATATTATAATATAGTATGTAACAAGATACATTTGCATGCACTAGATATGAAATAACTTGTACGGATGCATACGGATATCCGAAAACGGTGAAACATGCAAAATGATAATGTGGGATTCATGATTTAAAATACAAGTGCTATATTTATTTAAATAAATGTAAATACAGTAACATAGCATGTAGCAAGATAAACTTGCCTCGATCGAATCACGCGACGGATACGCACGGCACGTCCGACGTCGGTAAATCGTCGCAACACACACACGGCACGCGGGACGGGTCCAGGCAAGACAAGAGGGTGATCACACAGGCAAGGTACGTTCACTGGATCACCCGGATCGTCAGCGACGAGCACGGCTCCGTCGATGATCACCGGAATCAAGAAAAAGAAAGAAGAAAGAAGAAGAAGAAGAAATAAGAAGAAGATGTTGTGTATTAAATAAGGAAAGAAAAAATATATATATATAAATATATATATGCAGAGGAGAGAGAGAGAAAGGGGTTGTTAGTTTGTTAGGAAATTAGTTTAGACTTAAATTTAAAAAAATCTTTTATTAGTTAACTAAATTTTAATTTGTATCAGTTTATAAAATTAATATTATATAAATAAAATTTGATATTCTGGTAAATGTCCAAAACATACCCGGGTCGGGTCTAAAATTCAGTTTTAAAATTCGAAAAAATATACATATCGACCAAAATTAAAGTTGGATATCCGGGTAACGAAAAAATGTATACCCCCCAAGAACGGATGCACGTACGTGCGCGTAGCCATCCAAACAAATCCGTTTCACTGAACGGGACGAGAACAAAATGCACGGATACTACCACAGGGTTAGGGGTATGATGCAAGCCATGCTAGATATTTTTAAAATATTTTATTTGACTTTATTTGTTATACTAAAAAAATGTAGATGTCAGATAAAATGCCAGTATGCAGTATATGAAAAAATGAAAGTGCATGGATCCACATAACAAGCCGGGATAAATCATAAACGGGAATCAAAACGGGTTTCCAGCAAGCGGGTCGGGTCGGATGCAAATACAGATGTCAAATACACTATTCGCACCCAAAACGCAGTAAATCAAGAAAATACCATAAATAAAGAATACTAGAATTGGTATAAATGAACTAGGGTGTTGCATTATACCCAACTACAAAAAGAATTTCGTCATCGAAATTCCCAAAACAAGAAAAGATGAACAATCAAGAATCTACAAGAATAGGTGTGGAAACTTCTGTCGAATTTCGTCTTCTCGTTTCCGAGTCGATTCTCCATGCGAGCGATTTCCCCAAGAAACAAGTACGAGAGGGATAACCTTGTTCTTAAGGAACTTTTCTCTCCAATCAACAATCGACATCGGTCGTTTCTCAAAGGTTAAATCCTCCCATACAGTCAGCTCCGAATGATCCAGCACGTATGTTTCATCTCGAACATACTTACGGAGTTGAGATACATGAAACATGTCATGAACGTTCGCCAAAGATTGTGGTGACGCCAATCGATAAGCCACTTCTCCAACACCCTCCATAATCTCGAAAGTCCCCACGAATCGAGAACTAAGCTTGCCTCGACTCCCAAAACGAATCACTCCTCTAGTCGGTGATATCTTCAAGAATACCATATCACCAACAGCGAACTCTAGAGTCTTCTCGATGTGTCGGCCCAACTCTTCTGCCGATCTTGTGCTGCCTTCATGTGATTCCGGATAGTATTAACTTTCTCTACTGTTTGCACGATCAAATCCGGTCCCAACAATCTTTGTTCTCCAATATCGTCCCAACAAATAGGTGAACGACACTTGCGACCATACGATGCTTCGAATGGAGCCATCTGAATAGTCGCCTGAATGCTGTTGTTGTAAGAAAACTCCACCAAGTGTAGATGATTCTCCCATGAACCCTTGAAATCTAACATGCAAGCTCTCAACATATTTTCAAGAGTTTGGATCGTTCTCTCCGACTGACCATCTGTTTGAGGATGATAAGCGGTGCTGAACTTCAATCGTGTCTCCAAACTTTCCTGTAAACTCCTTCAGAAGTGCGATAAGAATCGGGTGTCACGGTCGGACACGATGCTCACAGGTACTCCATGCAATCTTACAATCTCCTGCATGTACCGTTCTGCTAACGCTTCCGTCGACTGACCAACTCGAAATGGTATGAAATGAGCTGCCTTGGTAAATCGATCAACAATTACCCAAACTGCATTGTTGCCCTTTGGACTCCGCGGTAAAGCTGTCACGAAATCCATGGTTATATGTTCCCACTTCCATTGAGGAATCGAAAGTGGTTGCAATAAACCAGCAACCCTTTGATGTTCAGCCTTAACTGCTGACACACCAAGCACTTCACTACAAAGCGAGCAATCTCCATTTTCATGCCTTCCCACCAGAAATGCTGTCGTAGATCGCGGTACATCTTCGTGTCTCCTGGATGTACAGAATATGCGGAACTGTGCGCCTCCTTCATCACTTCTTCACGAATGTCTCCTTTTGGCACACACAAACGACTACCATATCGCAAAAAACCATCTTCATAGATTAACAAGTCCGTTCGAAGTCCAGCTTCAACCTGTTCTCGAAACTTCTGCAATCTTGGGTCCTGTGACTGCGCTGCTTTAATATTATCGATCAACGACGACTGTACTTGCAGCTGCATCAACTGTCCTGAAGAATGCGGTAGCACGATCTCCAACTCGAATCTCCGAAAATCTTCGATAAGTTCCTTCTGTGCAGTCAACATCCGAATTGCTGGTAACCAACTAAACGCATCCGGCACTACATTAACTTTCCCCGGATGGTACTTAAGATCAAGATCGTAGTCAGCCATTAGCTCCAACCATCTACGCTGCCTCATGTTAAGCTCTTTTTGTGTGAACGCATATTTTAAGCTTTTGTGATCGGTGAATACTTCGACCCTTTCGCCAAATAAGTAGTGTCTCCAAATCTTTAAAGCGAAAATTACAGCTGCTAGCTCCAAATCATGAGTTGGGTAATTCTACTCATGGATCTTCAATTGTCTTGATGCGTAAGCTATAACCTTCCCATGCTGCATCAAAACACATCCCAAACCTTTCCCAGATGCGTCGCTGTGAATCACCAATCCTCCGGAATTGTCTGGTACGGTCAAAATAGGAGCGGTTATCAATCTCTGCTTCAACGCCTCAAAAACTGACGCACAATTATCCGTCCATACGAACGGTACTTCCTTACGCGTAAGCTTGGTCACAGACTCAGCCAAATGAGCAAAATTCTCCACGAACTTTCTGTAATATCCGGTAAGTCCAAGAAAACTTCTGATATCTGCTACATTCTTCGGAATCGGCCAATCTTGAACTGCTGCAATCTTTTCGGGATCAACGGCGATTCCATCTCCAGATATAACGTGCCCCAAAAACTTCACTTCTTCAAGCCAAAACTCACACTTGCTTATCGTTGCATACAATCTTTCTTGCATCAATGTCTGCAGTGCGATCTTTAAGTGTTCTGCATGCTCCTCTAGGCTCCTCGAGTAGACCAGAATATCATCGATGAACACCACTATAAACTGGTCCAAGAACGGTGAAAAGATTTGGTTGATCAAGTCCATAAATATCGCCGGTGCATTCGTGACACCGAATGACATCACTAAATACTCGTAGTGTCCATACCGAGTTCGGAACGCAGTCTTGCAAATATCCTCTGATTTAACTCGGACCTGATGATATCCGGATCGCATTTTTTTGGCTTCGAGAATACCCTCGCGCCACTAAGCTGCTCGAACAATTCGCTAATGCGAGAGATCGGGTACTTGTTCTTAATAGTCACCCGATTTAATTCTCGATAATCGATGCACATCCTCCTTGTGCCATCTTTCTTCTTTACTTAAAGAACCGGAGCTTCCCAAGGTGAATTGCTGCTGCGAATCCAACCCTTCTCAAGTAATTCAGTAACCTGCTTCTTGACTTCTTCCAACTCCACTGGTGCCATTGGATAGTACGCCTTTGAGATTGGCGCTGCACCAGGAACAAGATCGATCGTGAATTCCACATCTCATTTTGGTGGTAAACCCGAGATGTCCTCGAATACGTCCATAAACTCTCGAACTACAGCTGGCGCTTCCTCCTTACCAACTTCCATCGACGAAAGAACATTGTTTGTCGGCCTAGCCCTAAACTCGACTGGCCCGACAGAACTGCTATCTCCAGCAAAAACAAACTCCGGATGTCCGGGAATCTGGAAAATCACTTTCTTTGCCCTACAATCAATGTGAGCGTGGAAAGTACCGAGAAAGTTCATTCCCAAGACAACTTCATAACTGCCGGTATCGATCACCAAGAAATCTTCAAAACATGAACTGGTAAGCAATGAAACTGAGAGAACCAAGGTAATAAAACGACCATGGAATAAGGAAATGAATCAAGACCAGGACTCCAAGTTACTTAAATAGAGTACCGCATTGTAACCATGCTGCAGTTCATGGATACAATCACATAACTCCGTTCAAGTCGCCAAATCCTAGTATCAGAATCGAAGGAACAGGAAAGCAGAAACAATAGAACCAAAAGGTTTAAAGCCGAGAGGCAAAGTTGTTTTCATATCGTCAAGACAAAGGATCATGAGAAAGATAAGATTCAAGAATCACGAGAACAAGGTGGCAGGACATGTTCCTAATTACGAGTTTTCCGATTCGTGTATTGGGTCCAATACCCAACTACAAAAGAATCAAACCCAATTAACCTATATCCTATGGCTCTGATACCAAACAAACCCTGTCACGCCCTGCTTCCCAGAGTGCGCTAAGATAGGCACGGGACAGAGCCAACCATACTACCTATGGATAGGAAACATCCCTCCACAGTCACATTACGGCTGTCTAGAGATATCAAGAATAGGAAAATAAAATAAACTATCTAGTACATGTCCATGAGCCAGAATAAACGAGTCAAGAAATAATATGCGGAAGCAATAGATCCAATGAGCAATAACATCAGGAAAGTAAAACTGGATACTAACTAGATCCTCACTGTTCGGCGTAACGGCGGAAGTACTCCTGATTAGCCTGCGACAAAGGTAGAGAATCTGGGCCATGCAAAACCCAGACGTCAGCGCGTCATAACATCAATAATAATATAATCAGGGGGCAACAATTCATGCAGGCATGAATTACAAAAAAGGTACATGAATGTAATAAGTGAGCAGGGATATAGAACAGTGAAGTGTAACAGTATATGTGAAGTGCAGCGGTGAAACTAAATTGTGCTACTGGGTTAACTACTCTCAAGTCTGTGAAATCAATTTTATGAATCGTAGATGTAACTCAATAGTATCCCATGCATACCCGGGACCACGATCCAGACTCTCGGGGCTGAATCCGAGACGTGCCGCTAAGCACAAACAGAAAACATGTACAGACGAATGATGTCAGCAACATCATCCTAGGACTGGCCTAGCCCCCAAAACTGATCAGTATAAGCGTCGAACTATTGAGTTACAAGTCAGGTTTCATCATTGATTTTTCCATACCCCCAAGTTATACGTTCAAGTCAGGTATTGATAAATCTGGAGCTAATGCCAACAAAGGATCAAGCAGGAACAGGTTACAGACAACAAGATATGTCCATCGGGACAACATGTCAGGATTGTCGGCATTAGAAACAGGATCAGGTAACATGTCAAGTGGTGGTGTATCAGTTCATGTCAAGTAGTGGTGCATCAGGTCATGTCAAGTAGCACACAGTGTAACAAATGGGTGCCTAACAGTAAGATGTAGCAAGTATGGAATCAGGGTAAAAGTACGGATGTACGATAAAAGCATGGATGCACAAACATCTATCAGGGGTTACATCATGACTATGTAGGATGCACATTATCAAGCATAGTGCACTAAAACAACAGTAACATGAAATAATATGGTCTCGGCGTGCAATTAGATATGTAATAAACCGTACGGATTCAGACGGATACTATAAAACTGTAAATCGGTAAAATTTGCTGAATATTAAAACACAAGCACTATTATTTATTAAATAGATATTGATATAATAATATTAATATGGATAATATATTCAAACCGATTAATAACTATAAAAGTGGTATTGATTAACCATGCACAAGAAAGTTCCGTTCAGAAATTCAGCGTCACCCTGATTTGTAAAATAGCTTAAAAGTAACAAACGTTCTCCAAAAGGGACGTGTCTTATACCAAAACAAAGATAATTCAATAAGGTTTTCATTTTTATAAGTTGAAGTATCTCGGGTTGTTCCTAAAAAAATCTATGAACATTCGAGGTTGAAAGTTTGCTGTTGGAATTTCCCTGGACAACAGTTTAAAGATATTTTCATTTGCATTTTACGTTATTTAAAAAATTTATTTTGCAAGTAAATATTTCATAGAGTTATATTATTCTAAGTTAGCTTCGTAACGAACTAAAGAACATATACTAATAATTTTTCTATAATTTATAATGAATTTTATAAGATAAGGTGTACTGTAAATTTCAGATTTGTCGTATCCTCTTTGCAACGACGTTTCATGTGTAAACTATAATATTTTCAAACTATATTTTGTATAACATTATAAAATTCAGATTATAAACTAATTAAAGATAATAATAAGAAATATCACGACGATATATATTCTAAATGATATGGATGCAACGGGTATCCGAAAACAGTAAAACTATAAAATGGTAATATGGGATGTACAACTAAGCAATATGTGATGTAAATATTCCATTGGGTGCAGTATATTATAATATAGTGTTAGTTATGTATATGCCCTAGAGGCCATTGTTGTACATATGATGTATATTATGATGGATGCTTGGATATATACATAGAGGACTTTCTTGCTCGTCATGATAGTATACTATTTGGTTTCACTTTATCTTAACATGTTGACTTGTACTGGTTTACTGTCTTTCTCTCACATGTTGATAAAGCCCTTAGGATCTGTACTCGACTACTGGGACTATGATGAGATCATACTAGTGGGGCACGGTAGTCGATGAGTACATCCTATAACTGTTCCTAGTCGAGGGTGTATCGAGACAGGGCATCGATACACCAGAGTAGACTAGCGTATACGCATCTTGACCCATATGATGGGCGATGGATGATCCCATATCCATCGGTGTTTGACATCAAGGATGGTGTACGGGTGCTCAGTGGAGACTGGGTATACTGGACGGACTCGCCGAGAACTCCCAGATGGTGATATACCACACGTCAGATGGCAGTTCTCCGGTGTCACTGGTACAGGGTAGTCTGTAGACCCGAGATCGTCATAGAGTCTTGTGTGATTCCCACTGTGCTTTGATTTCCACCTTACCACGTCTAAGAGGGCGTGCAAAACGGTGGCTTTTGGGTACAGTCCCGAATCACATGGAGGCAATGAGCGATAGGAGGGGATTCGTCTCTCCCGGTATAGGGAGTTGATGTTGTGCTGTGTTCGATTGGCTATAACTGGAAGTCCCTGGCCATGGCTGATATAGAGATATACTGGTAAGTGTTACCAGTAGTTTCTCGACCTGTTATGAGCCTCACATCGACACGACTTATCGGTTACTGGGGTCTGACGTATACCACCCCTAGACTTGATATGCGACATATCAGACGAACATACCGGACTGTACGGGAGTGTTACTGATTGGATTCACAGGAGAATGGACAGGCTAGCTTGTTGATCTTCTGATCGCTCAATACCTGGGTGGCTGTTACGTTTAGCCGACCGCTTGCAGCTTGTGGGTGTTTGATATGATCATCACCTGCTACTGGCGTATTGACGATTCTTTAAAGTCCTACATAGAGATTTCTTGGCTCAGGCAAAACGGGGTAGAGGCACATATGTGATATGTGCAGGACCGAGGATAATGCGATATGAGATACCGTATTATATTCTCGCGATATTTAGATATGAACCGGGATATCAGATCAAGTGTTGATTCGATGAATCGGTACATGTCATATTAGTCGGTTATATTCGATATAGCCGGATCGTCGAATCAAGTGTTGATTCGATGATTTAATGTATAATGATATATATGATATATTGTATTACATTAACTAATATTGGCACGCTTTATTATTTCATTTTCTCACCGGATTAATACATTGATATATATGCGATATATGTTAATTGTATTATTTTCTTTTGTTGCAAATATATAATATATGTGTGATATATATTATTGTGACATGATATGATTTATTATGAAACATGTTTAGGGATGATAAAAAGGGATTAGGGTTTGATTAGGGTTAGCTCTTTCTTGCACTTTCTAGAAAGATTCTCTTTTGTCAAGTATAAGATATTATGGTTGATATTATCTTATGACTCATTATCTAACCTAACCAAACCCTAGCTCTAGTTTATTCTCTACAAAGGTTAAGCCTCTCATCCTTGACCATGGTTCCATAATCAATCATATATTCTTATCTACTATTCATCACAAAAGGAATGATCTTTTTCATTCATCATCTTCTTCTCTCTTAGCTTTGAGAAAGCTTGCTTGTTATTTCTTTTGTGATGATTTATTGTGAGAAAATGATATAAAAAGATAACATAAATACTACTCCATCATCGTCATCTAATCTAACCCATTAGATTAGGGTGTTCACCTCATTAGAGTGAGAGAGCTTGAGCTATTGCAATTTCGACGTAGATCATCGGAGAAAAGGAATACGACAAGCTATCATGGATCGTTCGAGTCGTGGAGCCTCTCTTGAGTCCGGGAGATCGTGGATCGCGGCGAAGGGACTTCTACTCGGAGCTTATGAAGCGAAGGAGCGGACTACAAAGGTTGTAATCCCTCACTTATAATTGTAAAGATATTTACTTGCATGTTTAACCCTAATAATCTAGCAAAGATCCCGGCTTTGGGTTGTTCGGCACGTCTAAAATTTATTTGGGCATGTTTGATGTCTTATGAACCTTCACAAGAGTGCCTAAGAACCCTACAGTGGTATCAGAGTCTAGCTAGAGCATTAGGCGACGTGTATACGAAGTTAAAACTCCGATCGAACCCTGAAACGACGGATCGACCCCTTCTCTGGTTTTTTTTTCAAAACCGTGATTTTTCAGAATTAAAAATTCTTAAAAATACCAGCAGGGAAATATAAGCACAGAACTGAAAAACGAGCGCCCAATACATACAAACCGCCGCGGATCCGCGGCCGTACCGCGCTTGGACCGCGGATCCGCGGCCGTACGGAAGGATTGTGCACTAATTTTTCAACCGTAATATTATATTCTGTGAGTTATATTTTCTGGGTATTTTTAATCTGACTCAAGTGTTGAGTTTTCTGGGGTTTATTTTGTAATCGTTGATTCGATCGGAAAAATTTAAATACGTTATTATTTCCGGATATTTAGAAACTGTTAAAATGTTCGAACGGATATCATTAACTCATTTTTTCCCGGCACGAAAAACTTTCAAGTATTGAATTTGTATCGGGTTTAAATCTTTCGGAAAAATGCGCAAGTAACACGGTGGACCCTCTAGAAGACAACAAACCTTAACTCGATTATGTGACCGTCTTGAACTGCCTCTAAACCTTAGGGTTTGGGGCAGTACGGCGTGCCACATGTGAGGCGTTGGCTTGACCCTTCTACGGCTGGATCACCGGTATTGTGATATATTCTGGGATTATTTGAACTCCGCTCAAGTGTTGAGAAATTTAGGAAATTTTGGGTATTTGATTATCTGTTCAGAAAGTTTAATACCGTCTATTTATCTGGAATGTGATACAATATGTGGAATTCAAAGAGTTAGGCATGAAATGCGAAGTATGTGATATTTCGGATTTACGATGTCTAAAGTGATTGTGGATTTCAAATATTGTAGTTTTACTATTTCTTTTCTGTGACCATAAGTGTAGTATGTAGTTGTATTGCCGGTTTTCGTTGCTATACGACAACGACGATCGGTGTATGCATACTTACTTACGTTGATGATATGTGATATTATGTGTTGCTGTGATATGTTATATTGGATCGTCGTGTTCTGAATAGCCGGGGGTTTTATGTGAGATGAGGGTTTTTATTTTCATTCATGTAAAATTCATTTGTATGTAATATTCTTTTATTGGGGTACTTCCGGGATGAGGTTGATGTCACCTTTGTATATTATTTATTTTTCCGCATTAGGTAGACCCAAGGAGGGGAGCACAAGTAACCGGGTTCTAGGGTCCAGTGGGAGGCCATCTCGAGGAGTCGAGACCAGGTCTCCTAACCCTAGAATTGGCAGTGTTACTTGCCGCTCTCGTAGGGGTCTAGGGATGTGGGTTTGGCTATTCATCGCGACCGTGGAATCCGTGTTTTATACCGGCTCGTATTGAAAACACGGACGTCCTAGTATATCCAATATTTCATATATGTTCTTCTGCTGCAATGTTCTATGATGAGATCATATTACTGCCTGAGACGAATGCTTATACTATATATATATGCTGATATATAAATATTACTGCTTTCGTTTCTTCTGTGATGCTTAGGAAGCATAAGCTGATGGGATTTTATTAATGAGATTAATAAAAAGAAAAGAAACCTAAAAGATGTTGTAGAATCAAAACTTTATAAAATGGGTAGCTACAGTTTTGCTTTGCATAGCGGTATATATGATATACCCTGCACCTTATTCGATGAGGAAAGAGCCGAGATCCCTTCACCGGGAGTGACCTCTTTAGCGAAACTGGCAGATGCTACAAAACTCGGTTTGTCTTTTGATTGCTTTTAGAGTTTTGCTTTGTACAGTGATATATATGATATGTCCTGCACCTTATTCGATGAGAAAAGAGCCGAGATCCCTTCACCGGGAGTGACCTCTTTAGCAAAACTAATGAAATCCTCAAAAACACTCCATTTCAAAATTTCACATGATTCTACGACGATATCAAGTTCATTACGCTCATGGTTTTTTGAAAAACCTGCGTAGCCCTCCGTCATTTCAGATAGATATTATTTAGTATTCGTGCTATGTTTGTTGACTTAGTCAAGACGTAGTGTACGGTAGCTAAGTAGTGTTTATCTGCTAAAATATGAGATGCGATTGGATTAGGGTATTCGCACGGCCTTGTTGACTCAGTCAAGGGTCGTACGGGTGTGTTTAATTCAATCGGGAAATGTACGGGTTGAACTTGACTTGCGATTTATGGTTTGTTGACTTAGTCAAGGTCATAGATTGCTAGGGGCAAAATATTATCGGGAATTTCAAGTGTTGAAATTTGCAATGAGATTGCATACCTCCTATAAGATAGTTGGATCCCGATACCCACTGCGAGTAAGTGTTACTCCTGGGAGAGTTTTACACAGGACAATTAGCCGATCAAGTAGGTGTCTAGAAAAGTGTTAACGGGGTTACACCTCTGGGAAAACGAGGTTTACTTTAATTAGGTCCGTGCGAAAGCACGGGGAACCTCCCTCAAGTACCGACACTGATCTGGCTGAAAGATTGACGCAATTGTAGGGTGTGATTAATCCCGGCTAATCTTACCTTTTAGGGTTTGAAGGTAGATTTGATAAAAAAAGTGGGAGATATCCTGATTAGATAAGATAATAACCAATCTAATCTTGCAAGAGCATACGCTAAAGTGTTTTCTTCTCTCTCTCTCCAGGTAGCGACCATGTCAGGCCATAATCAAGAAAATAATATGGATGTATTGACTGAACCCGCTTATTATACTGAGCAGGGGAACGTTGTACCCGTTCTTTCTTATAAGAGTTATAAGACTGAACAGGAAACAGGAGAATATCTGGATTCTCACGCCGCCCAAAAGAACATGCATGCTGATGCATCTTCTTCGGGTGTGTTAGTTATTGAGAACTGTTTCTCAGTTCACCCTACGTCCTGGGCATTAGATACCGGATCAGAATCCCACTTATGTAAATTGTTACATGGGCTACGTAAAGGTAGAGAACTGGGAAAAGGTGATCATTCCGTTCAAGTAGGGAATGGGGAAAATGTTGCAGCCAAAGCAGTTGGCGAATATCACCTAGTATTACCAAGTGGTAATACACTGATCCTGAATGAGTGCTATTATATACCGAACATGATGTGCAACATTATATCAGTTTCTTTATTAAGTAAAGAAGGATATAATTTTGTAGTACAGGATAATGTTATGAACATCTTCCTAAATCAAAAGTTGATTGCATCAGGCTCGTTACATAATGGCATATTCATTCTAAATCAAAATACAGTTCTCAATATACAAAACACACACAAGAGGAAAAGTTCAGAAATGAACGAATCCTTCTTGTGGCATTGTAGACTTGGCCATATCAATGAGACACGACTAGCTAAGTTACATAAAAATGGATATTTGAATTCATTCGAATTTTCATCTTATGATACTTGACATTCATGTCTCAAAGGAAAAATGACCAAAGCTCCGTTTAGTGGACACGGAGAAAGAGTTACGGAACTCTTAGGACTGGTACATAGTGATGTATGCGGTCCCATGTCTACACACGCCAGGAACGGTTCTTCCTACTTCATTACATTCACTGACGATCTCTCTAGATACGGGCATGTGTTCCTGTTGAAACACAAGTCTGAAGCTTTTGAGAAATTTAGAGAATATAAGCACGAAGTAGAGAACCAAACGGGCAAAAGTATTAAGATCCTTCGATCTGATCGAGGAGGAGAATATTTGAGCAATGATTTTCTGAATTATCTAAAAGAGAATGGGATTCTCTCTCAGCTTACTCCTCCTTATACACTACAGCACAACGGTGTATCGGAATGGAGGAATCGGACCCTATTAGATATGGTGCGCTCTATGATGAGCGAAGCTGAGTTATCTATTTCCTTTTGGGGGTATGCGCTTGAGACAGCCATATACATATTGAATCTAGTTCCGTCTAAATCTGTACCTACCACACCATATGAGATATGGAGTGGGAAGAGACCATGTTTTAAACGAGTTAAGATATGGGGTTGTCCGGCCTATATCAAAAGGCAAAATCCGGACAAACTCGAGACACGATCAGTTCTTTGCAAATTTGTGGGATATCCAAAGAATTCTCAAGGATATTTTTTCTACCACGCTGAGGAACAAAAAGTGTTTGTTGCTCAACATGCCATCTTTTTGGAAAAGGAATTTCTTGCAAAAGAAATAAGTGGCAAACAGGTAGAACTGGAAGAGGTTCCAACACCACAAACTACAACTGATGATTTGTTGGAACCAGAAGATTCAGTAGTACCCGACGAACCCCAGCCTCTCCGCCGATCTAGTAGGGTTTCTCGTCCACCTGAGAGATACTACGGTTTTTTCATTGATGGTGGAAGCGAGGATTGCATCATGGAAGATGATGACCCGACTAGTTTTGAGCAGGCCATCACGAGTGGTGACTCTGTGAAATGGCTGGTTGCAATGCGATCTGAGATGGAATCCATGTACACCAATAAAGTATGGACTTTGGAAAATGCTCCTGAAGGGGTAAAACCCATTGGGAGCAAGTGGATTTTTAAAAAGAAATTTGGTGTAGATGGAAAAGTTGAGACTTTCAAAGCTAGACTTGTAGCAAAAGGTTTTCGTCAACGACCAGGTGTGGATTATGACGAAACCTTTTCTCCAGTGGCTATGCTTAAGTCAATCCGGATCTTACTTGCCATTGCTGCATACCATGACTACGAAATCTGGCAAATGGATGTTAAGACCGCCTTTCTAAATGGTAATTTAGAAGAGTGTGTGTACATGACTCAGCCAGAGGGCTTCGTAGATAGTGGGAGCAGCGGAAATGTGTGCAAGCTGCTTAAATCCATTTATGGGTTAAAGCAAGTATCGCGGAGTTGGAACATCTGTTTTGATGTTGTAGTCAAAGAGTTTGACTTCATCAAAAATATAGATGAACCTTGTATCTATAAAAAGGTAGCAGAGAGTAAGGTTATTTTTCTCGTATTGTACGTGGATGACATACTCTTGATAGGAAATGATATTCCTATGCTGCAATCAGTCAAGCTCTTCTTATCACAAAGATTCTCAATGAAAGATCTAGGTGATGCCTCCTGCATATTGGGGATAAGGATCTATAGAGATAGATCCAAAGGATACTGGGATTGTCCCAATCCAGGTACATTGACACCATACTAAAGAGGTTTAGTATGGAAGAATCCAAGCGTGGGAACAAACCCACGATCTCTGGACTCACTCTCTCCAAAGAGATGTCTCCCAAGACTGATTTGGAAAGAGCTCGCATGCAAGGGATACCCTATTCTTCGGCAGTAGGCTCTATCGTGTATGCGATGCTATGTACCAGACCCGATGTAACATACTCACTAAGTGTAGTGAGTCGGTATCAAGCAGATCCTGGAGAGAGTCATTGGACAGCTGTGAAGAACATTCTTAAGTACTTGCGAAGGACTAGAGACATGTTCTTGGTGTATGGTAACGGAGAACTCCGGGTGGAGTCCTTTACCGATTCCAGCTTCCAAAGTGATAAGGACGACTCTAAGTCGCACTCGGGTTTTGCCTTTACCCTCAATGGAGGGGCGGTATGTTGGAAGAGTTCCAAACAGGATACCGTTGCAGACTCGACAATGGATGCTGAATACATCGCTGCCAACGATGCTGCCAAAGAGGCTGTCTGGATGAAGAAGTCCATCACTGAACTTGGTGTGGTTCCATCCATTGAACATCCAATACCTCTGTATTGCGATAACAATGGAGCTGTGGCTTTGGCCAAGGAACCCAGATCCCATCAGAAGTCCAGACATATTCTGAGGCGGTATCACCTGATCAGGGAGATAGTTGATCGCCGGGAGATCGAGGTCAGGAGAGTAGATACGAAGGACAACACTGCGGATCCACTCACGAAGGCCATTCCCCAGATACAGTTTGAGAGATTATTCGGGATGCTAGGTATGAGATACTACAGCAGCTGGTCTTAGTGCAAGTGGGAGATTGTTAGTTATGTATATGCCCTAGAGGCCATTGTTGTACATATGATGTATATTATGATGGATGCTTGGATATATACAGAGAGGACTTTCTTGCTCGTCATGATAGTATGCTATTTGGTTTCACTTTATCTTAACATGTTGACTTGTACTGGTTTACTGTCTTTCTCTCACATGTTGATAAAGCCCTTAGAATCTGTACTCGACTACTGGGACTATGATGAGATCATACTAGTGTGGCGACGGTAGTCGATGAGTACATCCTATAACTGTTCCTAGTCGAGACAGGGCATCGATACACCAGAGTAGACTAGCGTATACGCATCTTGACCCATATGATGGGCGATGGATGATCCCATATCTATCGGTGTTTGACATCAAGGATGGTGTACGGGTGCTCAGTGGAGACTGGGTATACTGGACGGACTCGCCGAGAACTCCCAGATGGTGATATACCACACGTCAGATGGCAGTTCTCCGGTGTCACTGGTACAGGGTAGTTTGTAGACCCGAGATCGTCATAGAGTCTTGTGTGATTCCCACTGTGCTTTGATTTCCATCTTACCACGTCCAAGAGGGCCTGCAAAACGGTGGCTTTTGGGTACAGTCCCGAATCACATGGAGGCAATGAGCGATAGGAGGGGATTCGTTTCTCCCGGTATAGGGAGTTGATGTTGTGCTGTGTTCGATTGGCTATAACTGGAAGTCCCTGGCCATGGCTGATATAGAGATATACTGGTAAGTGTTACCAGTAGTTTCTCGACCTGTTATGAGCCTCACATCGACACGACTTATCGGTTACTGGGGTCTGACGTATACCACCCCTAGACTTGATATGCGACATATCAGACGAACAGACCGGACTGTACGGGAGTGTTACTGATTGGATTCACAGGAGAATGTACATGCTAGCTTGTTGATCTTCTGATCGCTCAATACCTGGGTGGCTGTTACGTTTAGCTGACCGCTTGCAGCTTGTGGGTGTTTGATATGATCATCACCTGCTACCGGCGTATTGACGATTCTTTAGAGTCCTACACAGAGGTTTCTTGGCTCAGGCAAAACGGGGTAGAGGCACATATGTGATATGTGCAGGACCGAGGATAATGCGATATGAGATACCGTATTATATTCTCGCGATATTTAGATATGAACCGGGACGTCGGATCAAGTGTTGATTCGATGAATCGGTACATGTCATATTAGTCGGTTATATTCGATATAGCCGGATCGTCGGATCAAGTGTTGATTCGATGATTTATTGTATAATGATATATATGATATATTGTATTACATTAACTAATATTGGCACGCTTTATTATTTCATTTTCTCACCGGATTAATACATTGATATATATGCGATATATGTTAATTGTATTATTTTCCTTTGTTGCAAATATATAATATATATGTGATATATATTATTGTGACATGATATGATTTATTATGAAACATGTTTAGGGATGATAAAAAGGGATTAGGGTTTGATTAGGGTTAGCTCTTTCTTGCACTTTCTAGAAAGATTCTCTTTTGTCAAGTATAAGATATTATGGTTGATATTATCTTATGACTCATTATCTAACCTAACCAAACCCTAGCTCTAGTTTATTCTCTACAAAGGTTAAGCCTTTCATCCTTGACCATGGTTCCATAATCAATCATATATTCTTATCTACTATTCATCACAAAAGGAATGATCTTTTTCATTCATCACCTTCTTCTCTCTTAGCTTTGAGAAAGCTTGCTAGTTATTTCTTTTGTGATGATTTCTTGTGAGAAAATGATATAAAAAGATAGCATAAATACTACTCCATCATCCCCATCTAATCTAGCCCATTACATTAGGGTGTTCACCTCATTAGAGTGAGAGAGTTTGAGCTATTGCAACTTCGACGTAGATCATCGGAGTAAAGGAATACGACAAGCTATCATGGATCGTTCGAATCGTGGAGCCTCTCTTGAATCCGGGAGATCGTGGATCGTGGCGAAGGGACTTCTACTCGGAGCTTATGAAGCGAAGGAGCGGACTGCAAAGGTTGTAATCCCTCACTTATAATTGTAAAGATGTTTACTTGCATGTTTAACCCTAATAATCTAGCAAAGATCCCGGCTTTGGGTTGTTCGGCACGTCTAAAATTTTATTCGGGCATGTTTGATGCCTTATGAACCTTCACAAGAGTACCTATGAACCCTACATATAGTATGTAACAAGATAGATTTGCATGCACTAGATATGAAATAACTTGTACGGATGCATACGGATATCCGAAAACGGTGAAACATGCAAAATGATAATGTGGGATGCATGATTTAAAATACAAGTGCTATATTTATTCAAATAGATGTAAATACAGTAACATAGCATGTAGTAAGATAAACTTGCTTCGATCGAATCATGCGACGGATACGCACGGCACGTCCGACGTCGGTAAATCGTCGCAACACACACGCGGCATGCGGGACGGGTCCAGGCAAGGCAAGAGGGTGATCACACAGGCAAGGTATATTCACTGGATCACTCGGATCGTCAGCGACGAGCACGGCTCCGGCGGTGATCACCGGAATCAAGAAATAAGATCAAGAAAAAGAAAGAAGAAAGAAGAAGAAGTAAGAAGAAGAGGCTGTGTATTAAATAAGGAAAGAAAAAATAAATAAATAAAATATATATAAATATATATATGCAGAGGAGAGAGAGAGGGGGGGGGGTTGTTAGTTTGTTAGGAAATTAGTTTAGATTTAAATTTTAAAAAAATCTTTTATTAGTTAACTAAATTTTAATTTGTATCAGTTTATAAAATTAATATTATATAAATAAAATTTGATATTCTGGTAAATACAAATATAGTCCAAAACATGTCCGGGTCGGGTCTAAAATTCAGTTTTAAAATACGAAAAATATACATATCGACCAAAATTAAAGTTGGATATCCGGGTAACGAAAAAATGTATACCCCCAAGAACGGATGCACGTACGTGCGCGTAGCCATCCAAACAAATCCGTTTCACTGAACGGGACGAGAACAAGATGCGCGGATGCTACCACAGGGTTAGGGGTATGATGCAAGTCATGCTAGATATTTTTAAAATATTTTATTTGACTTTATTTGTTATACTAAAAAAATGTAGATGCCAGATAAAATGCCAGTATGCAGTATATGAAAAAATGAAAGTGCATGGATCCACATAACAAGCCGGGATAAATTATAAACGAGAATCAAAACGGGTTTCCAGCAAGCGGGTCGGGTCGAATGCAAATACAGATGTCAAATACACTATTCGCACCTAAAACGCAGTAAATCAAGAAAATACCATAAATAAAGAATACTAGAATTGGTATAAATGAACTAGGGTGTTACAGTTAGGTTATCATTGACTCCACAAGTAGCCTTTAATATTTCGAAGGAGAAAACAACAATGGGGCTAATGATAACTTTAGCAAAGTTGTATGAGAAGCCTTCAACGTCAAGTAAGATATTTCTGACGAAGAAACTTTTCAACATGAAAATGGCAAAAAACGGTTCAGTGACAGAATATCTGAACGGGTTCAACAGTGTGACAAGCCAACTCGAATCAGTCTCAATCACATTTGATGATGAAATTCGAGCCCTATTGTTTCTATGTTCGTTGCCGGAAAATTGGGAAAACCTGGTTATGGCGGTCAGCAACTCGATCTCAGGAACTCTCACATTTAATGATATTGTGAGCTGCATATTAAATGATGAGATGAGGAGAAAGTCTGTGAGTGTGTTGGCTATAATGCCCTCAAGACAATTATTTTAATTGCAGGTAAGCGGTTATGATAATTGAAGGAGGACCTATACAGATAGAACAGTCTTGCTCGATATGATAGTATGCTATTTGGTTTGTCTTTATCGTTGATGTATATACGTTATACTTGATATTATGTGTCGCTAATACATAATGATAAAGCATGTAGGATCTTTGCCTGACTACCAGAATTATGACGGCGATCATATCAGTGAGAGCTGGGTAGTCCATAAGCACATCCTTAAATGTCCCTAGTCGAGAGAGTATCGAGATTGCACATCGATATTCCAGAGTAGACTAGTGTATACGTTTTTAGACCTCGTCGACGGACGATGGCAGGTCTCATAGCCATTGGTGTCACGCCCCGCTTCCCACAATACGGAATACGAGGGGTGATTAGGCCAGCCATACTCCTACGATCAAGGAATAATCCTGCCGTAGTCACATTTCGGTTTCTAGCATTACATGATAATCAGTAAACATATCACTAAAGTAAAGGAAATCATTGTTCCCGTCAAAAATTTCTGCGCAAAGAGCCTAAGGTATCAAATGGCAGTGGTACGCTTAAGAAAATGCGAACCAGTATTTCCCGAGCTGAATTTTGACAAATTCCCGAATGAGAAACAGCTAAAACCTGATGGTATCCTCGAAAAATCCTTCGATTTGATATATTATGGGCTTCATAATTCATCCGGGATCAAAAATTATGAGGCATCACGTGCCCATACGTGACCGGGCATCACGTGCCCACACGTGCCCATTTACAGGCAAAACCTGCAGGCACTGAATAAAATAAATAATTAAATGGGGTCACGTGCCATCACGTGATAGGACTTTGAAAATGCACTGAAGAAAATTAAAAGTGCAATCAGGAATACCCCAATGGGGGATCACGTGTCCACACGTGACCAAAGTTCACGTGCAGACACGTGATAGGTTCTTAGGCTCTTTAACTAACAGAATTAAATTCTAAGCAAGCAGAAGTGTAAACAAGCAGCAAGGAATACCCCAATGGGGCATCACGTGCCCACACGTGACCAAAGGTCACGTGCAAACACGTGACCAAAGGTCACGTGCAGACACGTGATGGGTTCCTAAGCTCTCTGAATTAATAGAATTAAATTCTAATTAAATAATTAATCAGTGGGGTCACGCGCCAACACGTGATGGGCTCTTAAACCCTCTGAAATAATAAGAATTAAATTCTAAACAATGGGGTCACGTGTCAACACGTGATGGGATCCTAAAATCTCTGAAACAATAGAATTAAATTCTAATTAAGGGAAATCAAAAACCCTAACTGGAAAAATATTTCTTTAAATCTTTCCAAACAAAAAGGACGGTGTTCTGTAAAATGGAGCACCGTTGGATTAAAAATCCAATGGTGATTAAAAATCACCAATTTACGGAAAGATTTTATACAAGGAAAGATTTCCCTAAAATTCACCAAGAATAACAGATAAAAGATCTTTTGGATTAAAAATCCAATGGTGAATAAAATTCACCGAGTGATCTAAAAGATCATGTTGTTTACAAAAACAACCAAAATCTTTCAATGAAAGATTCACTAAACAAATTGATTCTTTTCTTTCTCCTATAAATAGGAGCCAAGAAAAGAAGAGAAGGGATCTACTTTTTTGGGAGATAACAACAACAGAGAGAAAAAAGAGAGGAGAATTTAATTCTCAACAAAGAAAACCCTAGGTGAGAAAAGAAAGGGAATCAAAACTTCAAACAGAGAATTTAATTCTCAAAATCTAAGAGTTTAACTCTTCTGAAAGAACTTAGTTCTTCCTCTAGTTGAAGATCTGCAGAAGCACATCTTCCCATAGGTTGAGAATTTAATTCTCAACGGGTTGAGATCTTGCCATGCTGATCCAAAACTTAGAGGGGGAATTGAGTTTAGAGAATTTAATTCTCCCAAAACCAAAACTAGGGTTTAACCCTATATGAGAATTTAATTCTCCCAAACTCACAGGAATTTAATTCCTTCATGATGAACTTGGGGTTTAAACCCTATCTGAGAATTTAATTCTCCTACAATTCATAGGAATTTAATTCCTCCAAAACAGAATTAGGGTTTAACCCTATACAAGAATTTAATTTTTTTACATATATGGGAATTTAATTCCTCTAAAAGAAAATTAGGGTTTAACCCTATATAAGAATTTAATTCTTTCATAACAGGAATTTAATTCCTCCAAAATCATGATTAGGGTTTAATCCTACAGAGAATTTAATTCTCAAAATAAAATAAGGAGACTTAAAAGATCTCTGTGCATGAAAAGAACTAAGGTCACGTAGCCCCACGTGACCCCTGAAAAGATCCCCAAAAAACAAGAAGGAAAAAGCTCTGAGGCAACGCCTCACGTGCTCCCACGTGACCTCCAAAATACAGAAAGAAAAAGCAGAAGAAAAGAAGCTTTGGGCGCTCTCACGTGTCCCCACGTGACCCCTCAGCAAGTGCTGTAATTATCGATGCATAAATCCCCATTACGTGCCAATACGTGATGCTCTAAAATAAAAATAAAAAGTGTTTAACACTTATTTGCAGAACAAAGTGAGGGATCTGGTCCCACCTTTGGGCACCCTCACGTGTCAACACGTGACCCTTCTTTCTTTAGTGTTTAACACTAAATTGAAGATTATATTTCCAGTGTTTAACACTGATTGTCTTTTAGTGTTTAACACTAATTTGAGAGTTCTGTCTCCAATATTTAACACTGTTGTTCTTTAGTGTTTAACACTACTTTTAGCCAAATTGGCTAATTTTCCATAGGCAAAAGTCCCTCCTCCAAATGAATCTCAAAATTGAGGAAATCAAAAATGAAAATGTTTAGCATTGCTAAATAATGTGGGCTTGAACCCAGACAAGTGTTAATGGTCCAACAAAGGGCCGACATTTCAAACTTAATTGGACTTAGCCCAAATTGGCCATAAGTCCTCAATTCAGACTTAACTGAGCCTAAATGTGCTCATAATCTAATTAATTGATCTTAGTTCCAAATTGGACTACAGATCACTTAATCCACTTTGGTTCAAGGGTACATCTCTTCACTCCTCTGATATTTATCGTTGTAATCTTTCAACGTCTTCAGAGAGGTGACGGGTCCCGACAACCACACATTTCATAGATTATGACGTCTGTAACAACCCTAATTTTCTTATACACTTTTTCCTATACAAAAATTTTTCAAATATTTTTTTTCAAAAATCCACAAAAGGGTATTTTAGCCTGAGCACAAGATATATGTAATTGTTTTGTTTTTTAATTACAAGCTACAAGAATGTAATAACTCCATTTTTAGTGTACAAGAAATTACTTTAAATTTAATGTATACTTGGAGTATTTACTCTTGCTGCTATCATTTTAAGTAATTAAATAACACAATAATTACAAGAAGGATCTTGTAGCTCATTGGTAATACCTTGCACCGCTGAACCAAGCCATCAGAGTTCGAATCCCATGCCCCACATTATTTTTAGATTATTTTTCTTTTAAAATTCTTGGAAGCCCAACAGTCCACAGGCCATAACTCCCAAAAGTTGATCTGAACCCTAAAAAGTGAGTATATCAGGAGCTACGTCAGAGGACCCCGCACGCAACGACCACCGGACTCGGCCGGACGGCCGAGTCCCCAAAACGAAAGTTGCGTCTTTTGGCATTCTCAACTCCCCTGTTTACTCCAATTTATTGGATCTGTTCCCTAATTTTAATTACACCTTATTTACTACAAATTTTAATGATTTTTTTCTTTAATTTTTACAATTTTTTTAAAATAAAAACCCTTCACCTACCCTACCCTAGCCTACCCTATAAATAGACCCCCTACCCTCTACCCTCTCATCCCAAAACACTAGGTTTACCCTCTTAAAATTTCTACAAGAAAGGTGTACTTGAAACCGAGTTCACGGCGAAGCGCTGACGGAATTCCGGCGACGTTTTTGAATCAACCGGCGACGAAACAACGCCTCGGCCACTCATCTAGTTCCCCTATACTCTTTAGTATAGATCGAAACCCGTAAGTCCCATTCTTCCTTTCTTTCTACTTCTCAAAAATACGAAATTACGAAACCCGACGGAAATCGGAACAAACCGATTTCCGATTCGTTTTTTTTTATAAAATCTCACTTGTCACCCATTCCATAATACCTAAACTTATTCATCATGACTATTAATCACATAACAATTAATTTGGACAAAGTTTCTCACATGAAATGATAGCTTTTGCAATATCGTATTCTTTTTCACATTAATACCATAATGTTTATTTTTCTTCTTCTAATCAATTCAATCATTCCTAAACATCTTCATCTTGACCATTAAACTTGTAAAAATCAATTTGAATAAGTTTTCACACATGAAATGATAACCTTTTCAATTTACCGTATTTTTCACTTTAATACCATGAAGTTTCAATTTCACATTTAACCACTTAACCTTAATATACATTTAAAATAGAGCACGAGGTAATGACCTACCTCCACACACACGCAAATACAATCCTAAAATGATATCATCAAAACTTAGAATACGATAAAAACGAAATTTTCATTAAAATACCATAATCTTCATAAAACCATTCTTAAAGGTTTTAGATTGTTACACTTTTAAGTAAATATTTCCTACTAGGAAAATACGATAAGTTGTGGACATCGATCGTTTATCTAAATTGACTTTGTGGTGTCTAGGCTAGGCAAGTGAGCTTGGGTAACTTTAAAAGGCCCGCCTCACGATTCGTGAGCGGATCCCTCCCTCCTCACTTGTACTTACTTGGCCGCAATTGGCGGTGAAGAGGCGATTTGAGACTTCTAACGGCTTGTCGTTTAGACCATTTAGAAATATGCTAGTTGGCTTAGGAAACCCTAGAACCTAAAATACGGAAAATTACACTTTTCAAATAAATACCTTTTACTTTATAAAACCGTTTTCTAAAGGATTAGTATTTTACAATCTTTGCAAAGCGCCGCTACAACCCATTTTTGGGGAACCCGTTCGGGATCGTGCGGTTTATCGCGCACCCTCGGGCTAATAGTGCGAGATTCAAACCTCCGCAAGGAGCATTCGGTCTCGAAAGGTTTAAAATACGACATCTTAAGAAAATGAGATTTTTGAAATATAAAATATTTATTAAAATTATTTTTTGTATAAACATATGTATATCTATCTTTTAAATACCTATTTTATTATAATATAAATTCTCCACCTTTTTTCTAAAAATCACAAAAGAATAAAGGTTACACTAAAATACCATGAACTTCAATATTACAGATAAATACCATTATTTATGAAACTAGGATATTTTCATTAGAATTGTCACAACATAAAATCCACAACTCTAAAGACAAACAATAAATACTTGAGGTGTATTCTGAAAAGTATATTAAAGTATTTTTACATAAAACCCCCTCAAGTTTATAAATTACCCTAAGGACCCTAACAATTATAAAACCTCGATTCACAATTCTGATCGTCTGACTCAGGTTTGAGTCTGATTAATCTGACTTGAATATGATTCAAGTCAACCTATAATCTACAAGATTCCAATTCAAAATGAACACATGAATCCATGAATACAATTATCAATTTATACAATTTGGCTGAACCGAACCATGGATATATTCCTTTTACATGATTCCCAGTATTCCATTTACATGACTCTATGGTTATAACCGTTTCCTGATATCATGGTTTCGGTCAGTCAGTCAATCAATCATACAACCAATACAATTTACAAGATAACAATATAAACAAGACATCGCGGGGTTTAAGGGGTAGATTGGTACGGAAGGTGTTAAAGGTGGCACGAGACGGTAAGATTAAGACACCTAACATGAATCCAATTGCTGTTGTACCGTGGCATAAACGGTTTCTTGAATTGCTGATACCTTAGTCTCCGGGGCAAGTGAGACTCCTCTCGTATACACTGGTATCCTTCTGTACCAAGATACAAACAACAGCGTTAATACGAAATACAACAATATAATAATATAATACAACTGTAAAAGCTACTCTCTCTCTCTTACTCTCTGTCTATTCCTCCCTTATCTTTGGGACTTACCGAGCGACCTGTTCGCTGACGACATTCTGTTTCTCTCTTCTTTGAATGTCGTCAGGTGGTTTGGACCCGGCGGAGTTCGAGCCATCTCAAGAAGACTTGGAGCAATTTGCCGAAGATCCTGCATTTTAGTTCATTGTACACTTTTTCTTTCTGTACTTTTCATTTCCTGTTATGCCACTGTTTAGGCATCTTTTTATTTCAGTTGTATTTCCTTCATGTATTGTACAAAGAATATTAATGAATAAAAGTTGTTTCTTTTATATCTTGTCTCTTGTGTATTTATTTTATATTGCTTAGATACGCTTAGCGTATGTACTTCTGAGTATATACGTAGCGGGCCTCGTCGCGTCCCCTTCGCCGTATACCGGGAAGCGGGGCGTGACAGGTTTTGTTGGTGGCCTATGCAGGTTAGAGCTGTATGAATCCCTATCATGCAGTTTTGTTCTGCATGAACAACCTAAGCAATATAACACAAGAAACAGCAACTAAAACATTCTTTACAATTCATGTTCCTTGAATCTCGCCATGTTATATTTCTTGAATCTTATCATTTCATGTACTTGAATCTGTCCTAACCCAAATTTTTCTTCATGGTTATGGATTCTCCGAACAACACCAGCACCAACGTCAACAACACACATCCAGCACTACCTCTCACACCAGTTGTTCCTGCGCTACCTACCGAACAAACAGTGCTACTTGAGGCAATCCGCAGCCTTCTCGAGGGACAACAACAACTCTTGAACCGTCCCGAGACTGATGCTCCTGGAGTAAAGCAATTCAGGGCTTTACATCCGAAGCAGTTCTCAGGAAAGGGGAGCCCACTGGAAGCTGAGGAATGGGCTCAAAGTATCGAGGATGATCTGGCCGCAGCACAAGTGCCAGCCGTCGCTTGGGTCCGTGTAGCGAAACTACAACTCACGGACAACGCTCGCAACTGGTGGAAGGCGGAAGAAAGCCGTCTTGATCAGCCCATTGAATGGAAAACGTTTCGCGAGAAGTTCGACGCGAAATACTTCCCTGTGACTGCCAGGTTTGCCATGGAGCAGCAGTTCATTCATCTACAGCAAGGATCAATATGGGACAAATCGGTAGATGAATACGACGCTGAATTCACCATGTTAAGCCGATTCGCGGCATATTTGATACCGACGGACGAGATCAGAGCCCATCGTTTTCAACAAGGACTGGACACAGAAATTCAGGCTGCACTAGCCACAGGGAAATTTTTGACACATGAAGATGCTTTGGAAGCTGCCCGTAGTTATGAGGCGGTGATAAAGGCAAGGGGCAGACCCCAATCTGCCGGTTTGAAATGCCATGCCTCTCAAATGGCAGGAGGAGCCTCTTCCAGGCCAATGTTCGAACCCAGGAGAACTGAAGAACCCAATCACCAGCCTAGACCACATTTCTGTTTCCATTGCAAGAGAGATGGACATTTGATAAAGGACTGTAGGCGCGCAAAAGGCCTGTGCCTAGTTTGTGGCGTGTCCAATAACAGAATTGAGACATGTCCATATAGATACAACTCAGCTCACACACACACCAACTACTCGCAGCGGCCAGCTATCCAGGCTCCTGCAACTCGTCCTGCACTACCTGCTCCACCACCTGCACAGCCTACTCGCCAATTCCAACAGGCAATGAGAGACATGCCTAGAGGGCAGAGAAACAGGCCCCAAAGGCAGAATGTGCCTCCAGCTAGAAGGAATGTACCACGGCGACAGACCTTCACATTAGAAGCCGTAGAAGTCGAGACTGTAGGTCAAGGTAACACCGGTAAGCCTTTTTCACCCTTGTATCACTTTGTTATTTTTATACACTATCTATACTACAGCCACCAAATTTCTTTGCACTGTTACACTTTCCTTTTACAAATTTCGAGGACGAAATTTTTATAAGAAGGGTAGAATGTAACAACCCTAATTTTCTTATACACTTTTTCCTATACAAAAATTTTTCAAATATTTTTTTTCAAAAATCCACAAAAAGGTATTTTAGCCTGAGCACAAGATATAGGTAATTGTTTTGTTTTTTAATTACAAGTTACAAGAATGTAATAACTCCATTTTTAGTGTACAAGAAATTACTTTAAATTTAATGTATACTTGGAGTATTTACTCTTGCTGCTATCATTTTAAGTAATTAAATAACACAATAATTACAAGAAGGATCTTGTAGCTCATTGGTAATACCTTGCACTGCTGAACCAAGCCATCGGAGTTCGAATCCCATGCCCCACATTATTTTTAGATTATTTTTCTTTTAAAATTCTTGGAAGCCCAACAGTCCACAGGCCATAACTCCCAAAAGTTGAACTGAACCCTAAAAAGTGAGTATACCAGGAGCTACGTCAGAGGACCCCGCACGCAACGACCACCGGACTCGGCCGGGATCGGCCGAGTCCCCAAAACGAAAGTTGCGTCTTTTGGCATTCTCAACTCCCCTGTTTACTCCAATTTATTGGATCGGTTCCCTCATTTTAATTACACCTTATTTAATACAAATTTTAATGATTTTTCTTTAATTTTTACAATTTTTTTAAAAATAAAAACCCTTCACCTACCCTACCCTAGCCTATCCTATAAATAGACCCCCTATCCCCTACCCTCTCATCCCAAAATACTAGGTTTACTCTCTCAAAATTTCTACAAGAAGGGTGTACTTGAAACCGAGTTCACGGTGAAGCGCTGACGGAATTCCGGTGACGTTTTTGAATCAACCGGCGACGAAACAACGCTTCAGCCACTCATCTAGTTCCCCTATACTCTTTAGTATAGATCGAAACCCGTAAGTCCCATTCTTCCTTTCTTTCTACTTCTCAAAAATACGAAATTACGAAACCCGACGGAAATCGGAACAAACCGATTTCCGATTCGTTTTTTTTTATAAAATCTCACTTGTCACCCATTCCATAATACCTAAACTTATTCATGATGACTATTAATCACATAACAATTAATTTGGACAAAGTTTCTCACATGAAATGATAGCTTTTGCAATATCGTATTCTTTTTCACATTAATACCATAATGTTTATTTTTCTTCTTCTAATCAATTCAATCATTCCTAAACATCTTCATCTTGACCATTAAACTTGTAAAAATCAATTTGAATAAGTTTTCACACATGAAATGATAACCTTTTCAATTTACCGTATTTTTCACTTTAATACCATGAAGTTTCAATTTCACATTTAACCCCTTAACCTTAATATACATTTAAAATAGAGCACGAGGTAATGACCTACCTTCACACACACGCAAATACAATCCTAAAATGATATCATCAAAACTTAGAATACGATAAAAACGAAATTTTCATTAAAATACCATAATCTTCATAAAACCATTCTTAAAGGTTTTAGATTGTTACACTTTTAAGTAAATATTTCTTACTAGGAAAATACGATAAGTTGTGGACATCGATCGTTTATCTAAACTGACTTTGTGGTGTCTAGGCTAGGCAAGTGAGCTTGGGTAACTTTAAAAGGCCCGCCTCACGATTCGTGAGCGGATCCCTCCCTCCTCACTTGTACTTACCTGGCCGCAATTGGCGGTGAAGAGGCGATTTGAGGCTTCTAACGACTTGTCGTTTAGACCATTTAGAAATAGGCTAGTTGGCTTAGGAAACCCTAGAACCTAAAATACGGAAAATTACACTTTTCAAATAAATACCTTTTACTTTATAAAACCGTTTTCTAAAGGATTAATATTTTACAATCTTTGCAAAGCGCCGCTACAACCCATTTTTGGGGAACCCGTTCGGGATCATGCGGTTTATCGCGCACCTTCGGGCTAGTAGTGCGAGATGCAGACCTCCGCAAGGAGCATTCGGTCTCGAAAGGTTTAAAATACGACATCTTAAGAAAATGAGATTTTTCAAAAAAAAATATTTGAAAAATTTTTGTATAGGAAAAAGTGTATAAAAAAATTAGGGTTGTTACAACGTCTTTAAACTGGTATTGGACCACTATGTCCTTAAACTGGTAATCGACCGCAATGTCCCTAAACTAAACAATGGAGTTCAAATGCTCTTTTGTTGGATCTAAATGATCATGTTAAGTTGATCTTAGTCTAAAATTAGACTAACGTGTCATTAACAAACGTTGAGTTGATCTCAGTCTAAAATTAGACAAACGTATCCTTAACGAACGTTTAAGTTGATTTTAGTCTCAAATGAGACTAATGTATCCTTAAACCCAAATCCCCAAACCCAAATCTAAGAAAATACGGATTTGGACTAATTCACGCCCTACAGACGACAACATAAATTAGTCTCCGTATACAATCCACGGGCAACCAAAAATAAAACAAACATACACGACACGAAGTGACCATCTGGAGAAGGAGAAAGTGGTTACCGCGATGCGGTAGCGTAATTAACTGCAGGGGCTTGCGCCTGCAGGGAAGAGCGTCCCCACAATCAAAAACCCCTCAGACGAGGGGGAATCTGACGAAGTCTGCTACATCGGCCGCATCCGTTTAAACCTTTGATACATGGTGCCATAAATCAACTTGGCATCTTCGGAGAGGTGGACGGATAGCACCAATTAGCATCTGCCACGAATCTCAGGCAAGACGCCAGTCTTGCGCCGTCTTTCGGAGGGGAACAATCATGGCTCACAACTTTATTATATTAAAACAACAGAGTTCACGATACATTTATTTGCATAAAATGAATAACTAACCAAAGAAATAACAAAGTTCTTATAGCAAGTAGAAGGCGATAGCGCTGATGTAGCGGTCTAAATCTCCACGATCTTGAATGATAGGTCCTGCTCCTGAGCTGGGTCCGCTTCGTCCTCTGAGCATGCACACTCATATCGTCAAGACGACACATATAGCAAAATATATATAGTGTGTGTACTATGTTATTAAATATGAAATGAACGGCAAAATAACATGGAATATCAAGTGAATATGAACAATATGGTATATATATCATGTCAGCAATCCATGCAATGTGTATGTCATTACCTATCAGACACTAAGTCATTTGAAATCAATCGGTGGAAAAGGATACTCGTGTTTAATAAGGGTCTCGTGCATACCCGAGACTACGGTCTACTATTGCCCAGGATATAACCCTGCAGTCGTTCCGCTAGGCCCACGACCTTATATATATATGTATCGCTAATATCGAATGATCATCCTCTAAGTCCTAAATACGAGTTCGATTTCACCTTGATTTCCCCATTTCCTCAGATTACAATAACTATATGTATAGGACTAGTTATATATAAGCACGCGCCAAATCACGGTCTTATTTACTTTCCATTGCATTGTTCGCTTTCACGAATTAATCACTTATCACTGGCGTACTTGATACAACTAATCCAATACCACTCACGTTCGACAATGCAACATTCACTATAAATCACTATGAACGTTCGCTATCACTAAAGGTATCACAGTCGGGTAAATTACGAAAATGATACAACATAGCAAGTCATGTACGATATGAAATACAATGTACATTACGAGTTCAAAAAAACATATTAATTCGTACAATCGTAATTAGACAAAATGATACAAAAGAGGCTATAAGTAAACTCAAACAGCGATCCAAAAAAATTAGTTTCAGGTCAATCAGGTTTTAGGTTTACAAGTTACGGTCATTTCATTTTAATTGTTCATCGCTAGAAATTCAGTTTCTGAACTGAAAGTCCATTTCGTAACACATTTTAATCTCCGTTGGGATCATAATTAGCGACAGTAAAGTTGGGTAAAATTTAGATTTATAAATTAAGTTTACAACGCACCATACGGATCGACAATATCTACCGTGAGCTAGGAGTTATGTTCTGTCTAAGGCCAGGGTATACCATTTGTCTCTGTACTAAACTGCAGTACACCTCGACAGTTTAAAATGCAATTAAAACATCAAACGGCAATAAAATCAAACCAAACTGCCACCTTTAGTTAGATAATAGGATTATCTTCGCAACAGTATAAGGTTCCGAATAATTTCCTTTTCATACAGTGTTACAAATTTATTTAAAGTCAGGTGTCAATATGGAATGCTGCTCTGGACTGCAGTCCAGAGCAGCATTCCAAGCCAGTTCTCATCGTGGGGTTATATCAGTATCGAAATAAAATTTATAGGGGGTTCTATCTTATTGAGTCGGTTTCGATATGATCCATAGAACATTACATTCCGGTATGTATCAAAATTAATATCAATTTAACATCTCGACATGTACAGTAAAACCAGAATTGACACCGCCTCTTTGGGGCGTCGTTACACGTGCGATACTTCGTTATTTTGAGTTCAGTTTTCTACACGACATTCGTAAGTAGCAAAAGAAAATAATGGTAAAATATTTGAGCATGATCGACGGGGTTTTGGTTCAGTTCACCCCATCGAACTATTAGCGTACAATATCGAGAATTATCGAATTAAAGTTGGTTTTGCCTAACATGTGAAAATGGTATCAAATGCTTACAATTTCACATGGTATTAATGTGATGTTCAGATCCAATTACACTCAAACTAATCATTCTAGAATTACTATGGTTTTTCATGAAGGTACGATAACGACTTACGAATTATATGTGATAGTAAACCAACTAATACGGACACGTAATAATCTATCTAGTATCAGGTTAACACGAATCTATAGATACCATTCGTCTCAACATATAAAGTGATCACATTACAGAATATCATATATATAATATATATCATTCGTCTCAACATATAAAGTGATCACATCACAGAATATCATATATATAATATATATCATTCGTCTCAACATATAAAGTGATCACACCACAGAATATCAGCAGCAGAAGCACATATATGAAAATATAGGATATACTAGGAGGTCCGTATTTTGTATTCAGCCAACAATAGAAAATACGGATCCCACGGTCGCGATGAATAGCCAAGCTCACACCCCTAGACCCCTACGAGAGTGGCAAGTGACCCTACCAATTCTAGAGTTAGGAGACCCAGTCTCGACTTCTCGATATGGCCTCCCACTGGACTCTAGAACCCGGTCACTTGTGCTCCCCACCTTGGGTCTATCCTAATGCGGAAAATTAAATAATATACATCAATGGTGATATCATCCTCAACCCAGAAGTGCCCCAATATAAGAATATTACATACAATGAATTTTACATGAATGAAAAGAAAAACTCCCATCTCACATAAAACCCCCGGCCATTCAATCACGACGATCCCATACATCATATCACAGCAAAACATAACATCGCATGTCATCAACGTAAGTAAGTATGCATATCCCAATTGTCGTTGACGTATAGCAACGAAACCGGCGATACACCACATACTACATTTACGGCCGCAGAAAAGAAATGTCAAACTACAACATTTGGAATCGACACATCCCTTAGACATCATAAACCCGGAATATCTCATATTTCGGATTTTATGCCTAACATTGTAAATCTTACATTTTGGTCTCATCTATGAAAACACCTTTTCAAAAGAAATTGGGTAATTCAACAAGATTCCCGATTCCTACCGAGACCGAAATATTAAATTTACAAGTAACTAATCAATTTTCACAAAACTAATTAGTGTAGATTACAAATATTGTATCACATTTATAAAAATTAGGCGATATTAAACTTTTCGATCGATCGATCAACCACCCAAAAGTCTCAGAGGACTCAGCACTTGAGTTAGATTCAAAAAATTTCAGACAATGCCATAACCATATACGGACCAGCACAAGAAAGCACGTCCCAAGCTTCACCAACGGCGCCGCGGAACCGCCGCCAAAAGCACCTTTCGGCCGTGGTTCCGCGATCGTTAGGTCGAGTTAGGGGTTCATTTTTCTTGGGGATCCACACAATACCCTGCATAATTTTCTGAACATTTTCAAACCCAAAAATTCTAACTTTTAAAAAAAATTCCAGAAAGCAATCTTGAGGTGGTGTTTGATGTTCGTTCGAACTTTTTAACGTCGTCTAGGTTAAATTAAACGATGTTAAAATACGACCACGAAACACTCCGAATTTCCACTACAGAAAGATAACATCACATGCAATCTTTAGCAAAAACAAACAATACCTGAAACACCAAACCCTGGAGACTGGAACACCAGAGGAAAACGAAGCCAAAACCTAGTCACAAAACCGGTGGGGCCGGGTATTCTGTGAGTTTGGCTGGTCAAAATCTGACGGATTGGTTTCGTTTTTCTCTGGTGTTCATATTACATCACATGTAACATTATGCACCTGTTTAAAAAAATTTAGAGAACTTAAAAATTTCGACAGAAACTAGGGATTTTGTTTCGAGGTTTCGGAGTTGTTTCGGTTTCATAATTCTATTAGCATCGTCTAATTCTCTACCTTGGCTCTGATACCACTGCCGGATTTGCTTAGCACCCTCACTAGGTTTTGACAAGTATCAAACATGCTACATTAAAATTTTTAGGGAGCTAACCAAACCTAACCTAGAATCGAACTAGAATATTAGGGTAACATAAAGCAAGTATCACATATTAGCAAGTGTTTGACACTAAGAGGGGAGAAATACAACCTTTGTAGACCTCTCCTCTTTGACTCCTTGGATCAACTTGGAATTTGAACGGGTTCACTTGAGTCCTTCGAAGTCCACGACGATCCACCACGGAGTCCTTTGGCACAAGCTCCAAGCTTTACTTGATCTTGGTGAAAGTGAAGCAAACAAGCTACACTAGTGGGCTAGAATAATATAAATTGGTGATATGGGTTGTAATCTCACTTAAAAACCTTTCCTTTTAATTTTCTTCACTCACTTTCGAAGAGCCAGAGAGCTTGGAGGGGGAAGAAGGAGAATGGCTTAGCTTGAGATCATGTGAGAGTTATCTCAATAATAATAAGAATAATAAAATATATGAGAGAGTCACACTCACTCATAACCATGGTCACAAAATATCTAGATATTTTGTGATGTTGAGTTAAGAGATAATAAGAAATGAAACCATGGTTATGACTAGTCAACTAAAGAAGTGTGTAGAAGCCAAAAGAAAACAACCATGAATCATTTCCCATTTTCTTTTTCTCAATAATCAAAAAATACATAAATAGTTTCCATGTGAGGGAATATCTTCTACCACACTGAGGAACAAAAGTTGTTTTGTTTCTCAGCATGCCACCTTTTTAGAAAAAGGAATTTCTTGTGAAAAAATTTATGGTCATGAGATAGAACTGGAAGGAGTTCCAGCTGGACAAACTAACAGCTGATGATTTGGTGATACCAAAGGATTCAATAGTCTCCAACGAACCTCAGCCTCTCCGCGATTCTGGTAGGGTTCCTCGTCCACCTGAGAGATACTATGGTTTCCTCGGTGACGGTGGGAGCGAGGATTGCATCATAGTAGATGATGACCCAACTAGGTTTAGGCAGGCCATCACGAGTGTGGACTCAGTGAATTGGCTGGATGCTATGCAATCAGAGATGGAATCCATGTACACCGACAAAGTATGACTTTGAATGTTGCACCTGAAGGGGTAAAACCCATCGGGAGCAAGTGGATCTTGAGAAAATTCTTGGTGTAGATGGAAAAGTTGAGACTTTCAAAGCTAGACTTGTAGTAAAAGGTTTTCGTCAATAACCAGGTGTGATTTATGATGAAACTTTTTCTCCAGTGGCTATACTTAAGTCCATCAGGATTAATACACGCATCGCAGAGTTGGAACATCTGTTTTGATGTGGCAGTCAAAGAGTTTGACTTCATTAAAAAGGTAGATGAACCTTGTATATACAAGAAGGCTGTAGAGAGTAAGGTTGTCTTCCACGTATTGTACGTAGATGATATACTCTTGATAGGAAATGGTTTCCTATGCTACACTCGGTCGAGCTCCTCTTATCACGAGGATTCTCCATGGAAGATCTGGATGATACCTACTACATCTTGTGGATTATGATCTATGGTGATAGAACTAAATGGATGTTGGGAGTGTCCTAAATCCAGGTACATTAACACCGTACTAAAGGGGTTTAGTATGGAAGATTCTAAGCGTGGTGGTTCACCCACTTACTCAGGGATCACTTTCTCCAAAAAGATGTCTTCCAAGACTGATTTGGAGAGAGCTCGCGTGCAAGAGATACCCTATGCTTCGGCAGTAGGCTCTATTATGTATGCGATGTTATGTACCAGATCAGATATAGCTAACTCACTAGATGTAGTGATTAGGAATCAATCGGATCTTGGGAAAATCACTGGATAGCTGTGTAGGATATTCTTAAGTACTTGAGAAGCACTAAAGAAATGTTCTTGGTGTTTGGTAACGGTGAACTCCAGTGGGAGTCCTTTACCAATTCCAGCTCCCAACGTGATAAGGTCGACTGAAAGTCAGTCTCGGGCTTTGTATTTACCCTCATAGGAGGGACGGTATGTTGTAAGAGTTCCAAGCTATATACCGTGGCAAACTAGACGATAAAGGCTGAATACATCGCTACCAACGATGCTACCAAAGTGGATGTCTGGATATTTCTTGTTCATGAGATGAACATGGTTCCTACCATTGAGTGTCCAATAACGGTTATTGTGACAACAATGGAGTTGTGGCTTTGGCCTAGAAACGCCGTTCTCATCAGCGATCCAGACATATTCCGAGGCAGTATCACCTGATCAGGGAGATGGTTGATCTCCAAGGGATCAAGGTAAGGAGAGTTGACGCAAAGGATAACACAGCGGATCCACTCACAAAGACTTTTCCCTAGAGAGATTTCTATCGGACGTTGAGTATGAGATACTACAACAAATGGCATTAGTGCAAGTGGGAGATTGTTAGTTATATGTATGCCTTAGATGTCATTATTATACATGTGATATATATTATAGTGGATGCTTGGACATATATAGAGAGGACTTTCTTGCTCGACATGATAGTTGTAATACCCCAGGTATTATCCGGTATACCCATTTATACCAGATAAGCATGGGGACCCACTATAAAACAATGGGGAATCTTCGGAATACATTCCGAAAGAGGACAGATCTGTACTATAAATGGAATGATACCACTCTTCAATACAGAGGCGCATTTTAAGTGAACTGGCACTACAGGAGTTTGAGAACTCCGTAGTTAAGCGTGCTTGGGCCAGGAAAGTCCTGGGATGGGTGACCTCCTGGGAACTGGCCCATGGTCGGGTCCGGTTCGCTCCGAAGGACAAAATTGTGCGGTTTCTGCCAGAGCGAACAATACTCTCTGTATTGGGGGTGGGGCGTGACAGGATGTAATACCCAGGCCCCCTGTGAATATCTTCCGTATTTTGATAAATAATTTCCCAATATTTCCCCCAAATTTTCATACATAATTTTACTATGTTTTTCTAAATATAATTTCTATAATTTCCTAACCTTTACCAACTTTTAAACACTAAGACCTTTTATTTTTCCTAATCCTTACCTTCTAAACCCGGCCCATAACCCAAACCCTAACCCTTTCTTTTTCCAATTATTTTACCTTATCTATTTTAAGCCCCAAGCCCAGCCCAATCTCCATCTCTTCCTTCTTAACACCCGACCCGACCCGTTCCCCTAACACCCGACCTGACCCGATTCCCCAACACCCCTCTCCTTCTTCTTCTTCTCTTTCTCTTCTCTTCTTCACCTCCTCTTTTCCTGCTTCTCCTTCGTGCACCCCCACGACCCCGCCCTCGTCCCAACAACCCCCGCACAACCCGCTCCCAACGAGCCCCCACGACCTCGCCTTACCCCCAACGCCACCTCGTTCTCGCGCCAAACTCCTCCACCTCCTCGACGTCCTCCTTTCCCCCCTCCTCGAGACCCGCGCCTGCTCGCAATCCCTTCCTTCCTCGCTAACGGCTCTATGCGACCCACTCCCCTTCACTGCCTCTCCACTCTTCTACTGCACCTCACTCACTGCCTCACCCCTCCCTCGTCCTCGTCGCGACCACGACACCCACTACCACCGCCATCGTCTCCATATTCTTCCTCCTTCCTCCAAGTCCATCGCCAAGCCCGAGACCCCTCGCTGCCGTCTCCACCCACCGACACTGTTGCCGCCGCCTGCAACCGCCGATGACCACCTCACCTCCACCACCAGGCTCAATGACCCACCAATACCCCGTCGAGCTTAGTGCCACCACCAGCATCTGCTCCACCTCTTGCTACCCCGACCTTGCCTCCATGACCGAGCTCCAGCCCACTACCAAGCCTCCGTCGTACTGCCTCCACCAAGCTCCCCTCAACCCCTAACCCGAGCCCTTGCCGCCATCACCACCAGCGTGACCCCCGGCGGCGAGCTCGACCCCCGTCTCCTTTCTTCCTCTGCTCCCCACCTCCGAGCTGCGAGCTCCAAGCACCCAACACCCTCGTTCCCTGTACCCTCACCTGAGCTCCAACCCCCGTCGCCTCCACGCCTCGCCACAACGAGCACCCAGCCGCCTACCTTGCCAGAGCCAGAGCCCACTGCCTCCAGCCGCCACCTGAGCTCGCTGCTTTATTGCCACTGTGCCGGGCCCGTGCCCACTCCCAGAACCACCGTGCCACCATTGGACCCACTCCCGCGTCGCGCCGTGCCCACCTGTGTGCCACGACAGCACCCACTCCGTACCCGGCACCGTGCCACATCGTGCCCACTACTGTGCCTGGTCCAGTGCCCGCCTCCATGTCACCGTATACCCAGACGTGTCGCGCCCCGTACCCACTCCCCGTGCCACGTCGTGCCAGCCCCTGTGCCACACCGTACTCGATCCAGTGCACGCGCTGTGCCGCTCCCGGACTATGCACCGAGTCAAGACCATGCCCAGTGCCGTGTCGCGCCGTGCCACGCACAGAGCCAGGACTATGCCCACTACCGTATCACGCCTGCATCGCCACTGCGCCCAGTACCGGATCTCCACGCATCGCGCCCGGGCTGCGCCTGTGTCCAGCATCGCATCGTCTCGGGTGTTGAGACGAAGTCTGCAAGCGGCATCGCTTCTATATCAAGCGACCGAAGGCAAGTGAATTCCTCACTTACTTACATGCTACTATTTTACAAACCAAAATAAATGTTTAATTAGACTATATGCACCAATAGGCACAATCGAGATCGATCAGCGTGAAACCCTATATCAAAACATATTTTAATGTGGCGGAACTCATGATCAATGGAATCTTGTATTGTTAATGAATACCGTACATAAGATAAAGTTGGTTAACCTCCTAAAACGACAAACCAATAACCCTTGTGGAAGCTGGTTTTTCTCGGACGAACCGAACGGTTAAAATCATAATAAATTATTTATATATCGGACCCTAGATTTCTATGGCTCATATTGAAGCCTACAGATAAACCTACAGCACCCCATAGTCCAACCTTTCATTTTGACAATGAATCCTGAGGCGATTCGCGGCCATGAACTGCAGTTCGGGGCAGTGTTCGTTTGGATACATGGCTTTGGAACACATGTATACCCTTTATTTAAACTGAAAATGCAGGGATCCCTATATGGTCGTGTAGATAATTTAGTTATCTAACACTTGGATCTGATCCCGTGCGGTTTCACCGTCATTTGATATTTAATTTGCATTTTAATGTACCTAGGTGTTCTGCAGTTTCTGCAGTGACTCCTCTTGCATAGCTACACTAGACAGGACATAACTTTTAATACAGAACTGTTATTGGTAATCCGTTTGATGCGTGGGGAGAATGACAGAAAAATCTACACATTATTTAAAGCATTGCCTAATTATGCTTCAAAATGGGAGTAAAACATGTTGCGAAACAGACTTCCGGTTCAGAAATTGGATTTCCAGCAGTAAACACTTAAAATGAAATGGCCATAACTAGCAAACCTGAAACCCGATTGACGCGAAATAAATTTTAATGGATATATAATTAAACATACTGCTTACCCTTTTATATTGTTTTGCTTAATTCTGCACATATGATTTATAGTAAATTTTGCAAGTAGTATGACACTGGCTGCTTTATTCGTATTATAATTAATTGCTTTCTCATCATATCATGTAGCGGTTATATTCTCATTTGAATAGCGTTCAGTAGCATTGATAACTTAGTGATCATGTACATTACCCAGTGATAGATATTAGTGATTGGATTATGGCAAGTACGTTAGTGTTAAAGTGTGATTGAATAGTAAAAGTCACACGTACTTGTACACAATCAGTGGAACCAGTTAAATTATTGCATTGTCGACGCCTATGGGACATATGTAAGTGTAACTATAACTGGTATAGGACGGTTATGGAAACACTTATATTAGTTTCATAGGTAAGGCGTCAAACACAGTCCATTTATCTTGGGTACCAGTCGAGACATGCTTGATGGAGATCCTGTCTCCAGTTCTCGCGTAGACTTGCCATGGACTGACTAGTATTTAGGTTTATGGTCGGTGTTTGATGTAGACTACGGGGTGTGGGGTAGTTTGAGTGTGGGTTCAACGATTTCTCGGGAGTCCCATTGCCGACATATACCGTGATTTTGGGAGTTGTATGGATGATGTTACTGATTATTATCGTGCATGATTCGGGCCCGTGTTCCCTTGCCCCTGGGGCCCTACCCTTGGGTTAGGGATACTCCTGCATGGTTGACGCTCACACTTAGACTGACGATAGGTTTAGCGACCTGGACAGTGAGACTTAGAGACTGATAGGTTTAGTGACATGGACATGCATTGATTACTGATTTGATATACCTGCTTTACTGTTTACCTGCATCGGTTACTTCATGCTCATGTCATCACTCCATATTTATTGCTTCATGTTCATCATCATTGCACGTGTTTATATTTGTATTTATATATATTGCTATTGTGTCGCTCTGACGACCTGAGTATACATGCTCAGAGTGAGAAGTGGACTTAGCTTGGATCAGGACCTGACGTACCTCGAGGATATTGCGGACATCTAGATTAGCGACGCCAGCGCTATCTTCCTCTTGATCTCTATCTGGTATATCTTATATCCTTTTGATAGATTAGTGGCTACATTTCTCATTACCCGTGCGTTGATTACTGATTACCACGTAATGCTAGAAGCCGAAGTGTGACTACGGCAGGATGTTTCCTCGACCGTAGGAGCATGGCTGGCCTTGTCAACCCCTCGTATTCCGTATTTTGGGAAGCAGGGCGTGACAATAGTATGCTATCTGGTTGCTCTTTATCTTAGCATGTACACTTATTGTCTCTCTATTACATGTTGATGTCACGCCCCGCTTCCCAGAGTGCGCTAAGATCGGCACGTGACAGAGCCAACCATGCTACCTGTGGTTAGAAAACATTCCTCCATAGTCACATACGGCTATTTATAAGATATCAAGAACAGTAAAAATAAAATAAACTATCTAGTACATGTCCATATGCCAGAATAAACGAGTCAAAAAATAATATGCGGAAGCAATAAATCTAATAAACAATAACATCTGGAAAGTACGTCCCAAATACGGGCTCACATCAGGAAATGAAAATGCTGAAAGAAAACTAAACTAAACAAAGCTAAATACTAACAGGATCCTCACTGCTCGGCCTGTCGGCTGAAATACTCATGATCAGCCTGCGAAAGAGAAAGGATCTGGGCCATGCAAAACCCAGACGTCAGTGCGTTATAATATCAAACAATAATAAATGAACATGATACACGAGATATGCAGGCATGAATATGAACAGTAATCAGTGTATAACAAGTAACACGGGAATGAAATAGTGAAGTGTATACGTGCGGGTGAAGTGCGGTAAATAATCTAAACCGTGCTACTGGGTTATCTATACCAAAGTTATTCGAAATCAATTAATATACTCCTGATGTAACTCAAAGAATATGTCCCGTTACCCCCCGGGACCACGGATCAGGATATGTGAACCAAGAATGGTTCTGTCCCGTTACCCCCCGGGACCACGGATTAAGCTGTAAGAGTCACGAATGACTCTGTCCCGTTACCCCCCGGGACCACGGATCAAGAAGAATCACGAATGATTCTGTCCCGTTATCCCCCGGGACCACGGATCAAGTAATATCCTTTTAAGTTACACTCGGTTACACCTTTGATTTCCCCATATCCCCAAGCTTATGTGTTCAAGTCAGGTATTGATAAATCTGGAGTTAATGCCAACACGGGATCAAGCAGGTACATGTTTGTCTATGTAGACAACAGGATACGTCCGTCAGGACGACAAGTCAAGATTGTCGGCATTAATAACAAGATCAGGTATCAAGTTAAACAATGGTGTATTAGATCATGTCTGTAGTGCACAGGTATCAAACGGATGCTCATAATAAAACTGTAGCAAGTACGGATGCACGATAAAAGCATGGATGCACAAATATCTATCAGGGGTTACATCTACAACTCCATGACTATGTAGGATCCACACTATCAAGCATGGGGTGTTAATATAACAGTAACATGAAATAATGTGACATGGCATGCAACTAGATTATAATTAATGGTATGGATGCACAATAAAACACGGATGCACAAATATCTATCAGGGGTTACATCTACAGCTCCAGGACTATGTAGGATGCACATTATCAAACATGGGGTGTTAATACAACAGTAATATGAAATAATATGATCTGTAGATGTAGCTACATACATGATAAATGATATGGATGTATACGGGTATCCGAAAACAGTAAAACATTAATATGGGTGTACAATGCAATCAACATGTCGTATTTTTATTTATATGGATGCCAAATATGATACATAGCATGTAGCAAGATAAATTTGCCTGAACGGATCTCACGACAGGGTGTACACGCAGCGTCCGACGTAGGTTAAACGTCACAATGTACACACGCGCACACGGGACAGGTCCAGGCAAAGCAAGAAGGTGATCACGCTGGCTGGGGATGTCCACTGGGTTGCTCGGATCGTCGGTGACGGCCACGACACAGGCGATGACAGGAATCAAGAATCAAGAAAGCAAGAGAAGAGAGAAGAAGGAGGAGGAGGAGGAGAATTGCTTCTGGGGTTTTGGTGCTCTGGGGTCAGAGATGAAGGTGAGGGGGTGGCGTCGACGATGGGCCGTCGACGGTGAGGATGCAGGCGAGAGTTTCCCGGCGATGGGTAGGGTGTAGCTGTGGTTTCAGGTGCAGGGAAAAGGCTCGGGTTTTGGGAGAAAAAGAGAGGAGAGAGGAAGAGGAGATGGCGGCGAGCGCGTGGAGGTGACGACGAGGTCGGAGCTCCGACGGCAAGGGTGCGGGTGCAAGTTGCAGGCGTGCAGGGTGATGGGTTGCAGAGGATGAAGCTCGGGAAGGAAAAGTGAAGGGAAGTGGAGGAGGAGAGGAGAAGGAGGAGATGAGTTCGAGGGTTAGGCGGTGACGGCGAGGTGGTCGGCTTGGGCGTGGGGTAGGGTTCTCGTGGAGGCTGCGGCGAAAAAAGAAAGAAGAAGGAAAGAACGAAGAAGGAGAAAGAGGGAGGTAGGCGTAGTGAAGAAGGGGTGACGGGATTCTCGTAGGGGGTTAAAGAAAAAATAAATATAGGCAGAGGAGAGAGAGAGTCGAGAGAGAGAGAGTTTTGTTTTGATTTTAAAAAATCTTTTAGTTATATATAAAATTTGTAAACAGTTTAGAAAATATAAAATATAATATTATTTAATTTTGAGTTTTTGGCTAATACAAAAATAGTCCAAAACACGCCCAGGTCGGGTCTAAAAATCTAGTTTTAAAATACGGATAATATACGTGTCAACCAGCATCAAAATAGGATATCCGGGTAACGAAAAAGTATACCCCCAAGAACGGATGCACGTAGCATGCACGTAACCATCCAAACGAGTTTGTTTCACTGAACGGGACGAGAACACGAGGTACGGATGCTACCACGGGGTCAGGGGTATGGTGCAGGCCAAGCTAGATAATTTTTTTAAAATATTTTATTTGACTTTAAATGTTATATTAAAAAAATGCAGATGCTAGATATAATGCCAGTATACAGTATAAACAATATTAAAAGTGCACGGATCCTCGTAACTAGCCGGGATAAATCATAAACAGGAATCAATACGGATTTCCAGCAAGCGGGTCGGGTCGGATGCAAATACAGATACTAATTATATTATTCACACCCAAACAATAATAAATAAAGAAATAGCCATAAATAAAGAAATACCCAAAAGAACTGGTATAAATGAACTAGGATGTTACAGTTGATAAAGCCCTTAGGATGAGTACTTGACTACCAGGATTATGACGCAGATCATACTAGTGGGGCAAAGGTAGTCGGTAAATACATCATTCAAATGTTCCTAGTCGTGGGAGTATCGAGACGGGGTATCGATATTCCAAAGTAGACTAGCGTATACGCTTCTTGACCCATATGATGATAATGTGGAAATCAAAGCACAGTGGGAATCACACAAGACTCTATGACGATCTCGGGTCGACAGACTAACTTGTACCAGTGTCACCAGAGAACTGCTATCTGATGATAGGTATAATACCATTTAGGAGTTCTCGGCGAGTCCGTTCAGTATACCCAGTCTCCACCGAGCACCCGTATACCTTCTCTGATGTCAAACACCAATGGATGTGGGATCATCCATCGCCCATCATATGAGTCAAGAAGCGTATACGTGGTAAGATGGAAATCAAAGTACAGTGGGAATCACACAAGACTCTATAACGATCTCGTGTCGACAGACTAACCTATACCAGTGTCACCAGAGAACTGCTATCTGACGATAGGTATAATACCATCTAGGAGTTCCCGGCGAGTCCGTTCAGTGTACCCAGTCTCCACTGAGCACCCGTATACCTTCTCTGATGTCAAACACCAATGGATGTGGGATCATCCATCTCCCATCATATGGGTTAAGAAGCGTATACGTGGTAAGGTGGAAATCAAAGAACAGTGGGAATCACATAAGACTCTATGACGATCTCGGGTCGACAGACTAACCTGTACCAGTGTCACCAGAGAACTGCTATCCGACGATAGGTATAATACCATCTAGTAGTTCTCGGCAAGTCCGTTCAGTGTACCCAGTCTCCACTGAGCACCCGTATACCTTCTCTGATGTCAAACACCAATGGATGTGGGATCATCCATCGCCCATCATATGGGTCAAGAAGCTTATACGCTAGTCTACTTTGGAATATCGATACCCCGTCTCGATACTCCCACGACTAGGAACATTTGAAGGATGTACTTACCGACTACCTCTGTCCCACTAGTATGATCTGCATCATAATTGTCACGCCCCGCTTCCCAAAATACGGAATACGAGGGGTTGACAAGGCCCGCCATGCTCCTACGGTCAAGGAAACATCCTGCCGTATTCACACTTCGGCTTCTATCTTTACATGGTAATCAGTAAATAATGCGCAGGTAATGAGAAATGCAGTACTGGAACAAAACAGTATGAAGAACTGACCTGATGGGAAACAAAAGGTGTAACCCTGGATAGCTAATCAAGATGTCCGTGATGTACGTCTAGTCCTGGTCCAGGATAAATCTTATCCTCACACTGAGCATGCATACTCAGGTCGTCAGAGCGACACAATAGCAATATAATATATAAATTCATGTGACAATTCTAACAGTGATAATAGATATAAATAACAGTAAATCAATGACGGTATAGGTATGAACATGCAGTAATCAATGCAGCGGAACAGTAAAAGCAGTAGAATGATATGCCACATATGTCAACACAGTAAGTATGTATATCGATGCTATCATCCCTATCAGTCTCTAAGTCTCACTGTACAGGTCACTAAGCCTATCGTCAGTCCAAGTGTGAGAGTCAACCACTCGCGAGTGTCCTCCATCCAAGGGTAGAACCCAAGGGCAAGGGACCACGGACCCAACATGTATATCACGGTAATAATCATGTACCCTGTAAATATCCATATATCTCCCTAAATATATAAGCCGGCATGGGACTCCCGAGATTCTGTTGAACTCACACTCAAACTACCCCACACCCCGTGGTCTACATCAAACGCTAACCATAACCCTAAATACCAATCGGTCTGTGACAAGTCTGTGCGAGAACTGGAGGCTGGACCTCCATCAAGCACGTCCCGACTAATACCTAAGATAAATGGCAGTGTCTGGTGCCTTATCCGTGACACCCGTGCAAGAGCTTCCATAAGTGTCCCATACCACTTATAGTCACACGTACACGCGTCCCACAGACGTCGACAATGCAATAGAATAATAAGGTTCACTGATTGTGTACAAGTACGTATCACTTTCACTTATTCACTTATACACGAACACTAACGTACTTGCCACAATCATCACTAATACCTAACACTGGGTGATGCACGTTATCACTAGGTTATCAATGCAGCGACATGTGTATGATATGATGCGTAAACAGTGTATAAAGCACGATTAGGGTGTCATGAATCAATAATCTACCACTTGCATAATTTATCATAAATCATACGGTTATAGTTTTAGTGAAACGATGAATGGGGAATGAATAGTATGTTCAGTTATCTAACCAGCGAATTTGGTTTCATGCCAATCGGGTTCCAGGATCATTAATTATAGCTATTTCATTTTAAGCGTTCACGGCTGGAAATCCGGTTTCAGAATCGGAAGTCCGTTTCGCAGCGCAATTTAATTCCAGTTGGGATCAGATTTTAGCGACTCTACAGTTGAATAAAATCTAGGGTTTTCAGTAAGGTTTTCAACGCAACAGACGGATCTTCGATCGAGTCTGTACGTCAGGAGATATACACTGTTCAATACTAGAATGTAAATTCTGATTCTGTTGGGACTGTTATACGTCCCCATCTTTTAAATTGCAGATTAAATAACAAACGATAACGAAACAGGATGAAACCACTTGTGATGTCTAGCTAACAGATTCGCCTATAATAAACAGCGGAGTTCCGCAACCTACGAGTTAAGGAAACAGTGTGATACCCATCACGGGACAGTAAACAACAACTGGAGTCGCTCTGGACTGCAGTCCAGAGTCGCACTCCGATCCAAATATCAACACAGTTTGAGTACAGAAATATTTGGAACTTGCATAGGGTTAAAGTTCGACGAGTCGGCTTCGATTTGAGCCCTCGAGCGTATCATTCCGGTATATGTATAATTTATGGTGATTTTAACGGTTTGCAGGTACAAGAAAATTCCAGTTTTACGGGTAAACTTGGGGGTAGTCGTTTTAGTCATTAACGGTCATATTATCCCACGAAATTCACACACTACATTCACAGCCCTACGGGCCAGATTATACAATTGAGTTCCGTCAAATTAAGCAAGTATTTTCATTGGGGCCATACGTCGAACAGGTAAATAGTGTACGTTATCACGAATAGTAACATTGCAATTTATACGATTTGGATTTGTAACATAAATTGAATAGCATGAAGCAAGTAGAGAACTTGCCTGGACACGTCTCGGGGATGTACGGCGACGGATTGCACGGGCACGAGCACGACAAGATGACCACAAGCTTGGACTCAGCTATGGGGTTCTGCCTCGGCAACGGCTAGGGCTCGTGAGACTGGGGAGATGATGGTGCTGCGAGGCCGATGGTGAGGGATTTGCAGAGGGAGAGATATATTGAGAGAGGGAAAAAGTTAGAGAGAGAGAAAAGATTGAGAGAGATTAGAGAGAGGGGAGACAGAGAGAGATTAGAGAGAGGGAAAGTGAGAGTGAGGGACAGAGAGTGAGGGATCAGAGAGAGAGAGAAAGTGAGGAAGATACAGAGAGAGAGAGAGTTGTAGAGGGAGAGAGAGACAGAGATTTGAGAGGAAGAGAGAGAAACAGAGAGAGAGGTTGCAGGGGAAAATAGAGGGGGAGAGAGGGCACAGAGTGTGCGTGAGGGAGATAGAGAGAGCTTGGGAGAGGGGTGTAGAGGCTCGGGTGTGGGTGTATGGGGTGATGGTGATGCTGCTGACGACGAGGAGGGCATGGGGAGTCGACGATAAGCAGTGGGGCTCGCAGACGAGAGGGCGCCGGTGGCCGAGCTCGTGTGTGAGTGGGTTGGGTATGCAGGGGAGTTGGGTAGGGTGCTCGGTCGACGAAGTGGAGTGGTGAGGGGCTCCGTTGGTGGAGGAGGAAGGGAGGAGGTTTGTCGTCGTCATCGAGGGGAGCGGGTGAGGGAAACTGCAGTGGCTGCGGGAGTGGGTTCGAGAGAGAGAGAGGAGAACGAGGGTGTTGTGGGTTGGGTGAGGGAGTAGAGGGAGAAAGAAGGAGCGACGAGACGCGCGTCGTGGGGAGTAACGGCGCGCGATCGTGGGCGCGAGGGGCGGCGACGAGGGCGCAACGGGAAGATTCTCGCGCGGGAAATCAGGAGGTAGCCTTTGGGGAGAAGAAGGAGGTGTAGGGTGCGGGTCGGGTTTGGGGAAGCGGGTGCGGGCAGAGGGTGAGAAGAGTGGGCCGGGCCTGGGATGGTCTTGGGATTTAAAGGGAAAAAATCAATGGAAGAATATAGGAGGTGGGCCGGGGAAACTGCTGGGCCGGCAGGAAATTAATGGAAAATGGTGAGAAGGGTGTGGGCTTGGATGTTGGGCCAGGGAGAATAAAAAAGAGAAAAAGAAAATGAAGGGCCGGGCTGGGGTTGAATAAAAGAAATTGGAGTTTAATTTTATTGATAAAAGAAAATGGGGTTTAGAAGAATTAAATTTATAAACAAAATAAATAAAATTATAATTAAGAATAAATAGAATTCTAAAGTAAAAAAATACAGATTTTGGTATAAAAGGGGCTGGGTATTACATCATACAACCCTTACAAAAATTTCGTCCTCGAAATTTAAAAGAAACAACAAGCTATAAAATAATAAGCGAAGAGTTATCATATCGAACACTAATACATAGTGATCTACTTAAAACGGGTGGACAAAATTTTGAAGGTATATATATATATATATATATATATATATATATATATATATATATATATAAGAACCACATACAAAAGATAGGTCTAATAGGTATAATGCAGGAACACTATAAGGGCAACTACAAGTATACGAGAATATAGGTAACAATAACGAACAATAATAATCAAGGCGTGTTCGATAAAAGTCGAAACCCAAATATGTGCACATCTAAGTATATCAAAAATAGCACCGCAGAAATAAAAGTATAAGATACAGCCATTCATAATAGTAATCATAGGCACAATGCCCGAAAATGAAGTAACGATAATAAAGTAGTGAAAGATTTGTCGGTAGGTTAAAACATTTTAGGACGATGTATCGTTCAGATAGTTTTAAAATAACTTAGAAAACTCACATAATGAAAATGAGTAATATGGAACAAAATATGCGCGGTGTATGGTTGCGCTACTGAAAAATAAGGATAATAGTAGTGCACTTTAAAATACATAAAACTAAGCAGTCAATAACACGCACTCTTCGACAAATACAAGATAATGAAAACCAAATTTCGAATAATAAAGTCCCTAAGTATATATAGGGTAATAGGAAAACACACAAAAATGTATAGGGCTAGCTAGGGTAAGGGTTACAAGGAAGTGTGGATCATTCAAAGGTTGGAGTATGGCGGCTTTAGGCTGAAGATCAAGAAGATTGGGATCGGGTCAGCACAGGAAGTAAGGGTGAGCAATAAAGGACTACAAGGGGAAAGTAGGGGAAGGATAACGGTCGGTACATCATATGAATCAAAAATTTGAAGAGTTAGCGAACTCGGAGATTTCATAAAAATGTTCTTCTCTCGGAAGGATCTCAAACGAGGCACAGACGGAGGATGAAGGGTGGACCTCTAAAAGATCGGGTGTGGTACTAGTTAATCTTAGTGAGGGTTAAGACAAAATAAGAAGTAGAGGTGGACAGATCTCAGTAGAGGAAATAATTGTACATAAGAAATATTCAAGTAGCAAGTGAACTAAGAAGATCGAAAGATTTGCGAACTCAGCAATTTATTTTATTCCAGAAGATTTTAAACAAAGCATTCACAAAGATGAAAGGTGGCCCTAAACTATACACAGTTTTATTTGGCCAGATAAGACAACATCAAAAAAGAATCCCGTCAGTCGCGGTTGTGGAGATTCAGCAAGTTGCGGTAGGCTCACGCGCTCAGGTAGGGGCGTCCATTTCCATAGCGTCTCACAGGGATCGCCACTGGGAGTTCTTCCACGGCAGGGTCTTGATCTTCTGGTACTTCTTCCTCGGCTGGAGCTTCTTCATCGAGGTCTGATTCCATGTGATTCTCTTCTTCTGGATTTCTTTCCATGGGATTTTCCTCCACTGGATTTTCTTCTATCGGATCTTCTTCGGAATCTTCTTCCATCGGGTTTTCTTCAGGGTCTCCTTCCTCTTCGTCGGAATCGTCTATCATGTCAAACTCTGGGGCGGCTGCTCCTTCGTCCTCTGGTTCGCTGTTCCCGGAAATGGCCTGGGGATCGTTGATCTCATCATCAGAACTCATCAGCGTGCGGTCTAAGGAAACGCATGACTGTGCATCCTCATCTAGATGCGGTGCTGCTCCAGGATGGGCCATGGCCTGAAAAGAAAGAGTCATGATTAGACAGTGGAATGCATCAAGAAAATAGCTCAGGGTATGAAGTATAGGAAAATATGCGGTGGCAGGAACTGGAAGATCATGATTAAAATGCTGTGATAATGAATAGTATAAATAAGGAGAAAGCAAGAGAATGATACATATATTACGATTCAAGTTTTATTGCATTCAACTAAAAGTTCAATGGATACAAGATTTCAAACGGAAAGAAATAGTTATAAAAGGATGACAACATTATTACTGAAAGTAGAAAACGTGAAAAATTCTTCTTTGATTACTAGACCGCTGCATTCTCGTCACGCGAGTTGAATCCTGGGTTGGGTCCGCCTTATTCTCAAAGTTCGAACTATGCAATAATCATCACTTGTCAGAAGTGTGGAGAGTGGACGAGTCTCCTCCTTGCAGCTCCTTCCTTTTTGGGCAACCGTTGATGAGATGTTCGTTGGATCCGCAAATCAGATATTTCCCTTGGGCGCGGCGACAATCCCTCTGAAGGTGTCCTGGCCTCTTACAGTACCCACAACATGGGGTCTTCTGCTGCTTCTGTCGCGGGGAAACAAATTGGCGCTTCATCTTCTTCTCTTTTAACGGGGATCCCTTTATGATTGGAGACTCCCGCTGGTGCCTGACTCACCTGCCTTCTCAGTCCTTCAGCTAACAAGCCGTTTGTTCGCTCCTGGGCTTCCTTTAAACCTTGCAGTACACTCAGGATCTCAACGGTCTGATTCTGAGGAGTGGAGATAGATGATGAGTCGTTGGAAGACATGATCCTGAACCAATAATTTTGAGAACGATATAAGAATCAAATTATAATATGGATTAGGCAAGGAATCAAGAACATCGGATGTGATGAAATTTATTACAAATGGAAATCAACTGTAGGATTCTAAGTCACTTAAACGGAGTACGGTAGTGCAATTGCAACCACGTAACCATGTCAAGTCACCTGAAACCCTAGCGAATGGATAGCAGAACACTCAGTGTGAATATGGATCAAGGATATCAAGTTTACAATCTAGACTGAGGGATGTCTTAGCTTGTCAAGCTCTACACGGAAAACTGCAATCCCGATCGAATCAAAACCTGGTCTCTGATACCAACTAAACCATGTCACGCCCTGCTTCCCAAAATACGGAATACGAGGGGTTGACAAGGCCAGCCATGCTCCTACGGTCAAGGAAACATCCTGCCGTATTCACACTTCGGCTTCTAGCTTTACATGGTAATCAGTAAATAATGCGCAGGTAATGTGAAATGCAGTAATGGAACAAAACAGTATGAAGAACTGACCTGATGGGAAACAAAAGGTGTAACCCTGGATAGCTAATCAAGATGTCCGTGATGTACGTCTAGTCCTGGTCCAGGATAAATCTTCTCCTCACACTGAGCATGCATACTCAGGTCGTCAGAGCGACACAATAGCAATATAATATATAAATTCATGTGACAATTCTAACAGTGATAATAGATATAAATAACAGTAAATCAATGACGGTATAGGTATGAACATGCAGTAATCAATGCAGCGGAACAGTAAAAGCAGTAGAATGATATGCCACGTATGTCAACACAGTAAGTATGTATATCGATGCTATCATCTCTATCAGTCTCTAAGTCTCACTGTATAGGTCACTAAGCCTATCGTCAGTCCAAGTGTGAGAGTCAACCACTCGCGAGTGTCCTCCACCCAAGGGTAGAACCCAAGGGCAAGGGACCACGGGCCCAACATGTATATCACGGTAATAATCATGTACCCTGTAAATCTCCATATATCTCCCTAAATATATAAGCCGGCATGGGACTCCCGAGATTCTGTTGAACTCACACTCAAACTACCCCACACCCCGTGGTCTACATCAAACGCTAACCATAACCCTAAATACCAATCGGTCTGTGACAAGTCTGCGCGAGAACTGGAGGCTGGACCTCCATCAAGCACGTCCCGACTAATACCTAAGATAAATGGCAGTGTCTGGTGCCTTATCTGTGACACCCGTGCAAGAGCTTCCATAAGTGTCCCATACCACTTATAGTCACACGTACACGCGTCCCACAGACGTCGACAATGCAATAGAATAATAAGGTTCACTGATTGTGTACAAGTACGTATCACTTTCACTTATTCACTTATACACGATCACTAACGTACTTGCCACAATCATCACTAATACCTAACACTGGGTGATGCACGTTATCACTAGGTTATCAATGCAGTGACATGTGTATGATATGATGCGTAAACAGTGTATAAAGCACGATTAGGGTGTCATGAATCAATAATCTACCACTTGCATAATTTATCATAAATCATACGGTTACAGTTTTAGTGAAACGATGAATGGGGAATGAATAGTATGTTCAGTTATCTAACCAGCGAATTTGGTTTCATGCCAATCGGGTTCCAGGATCATTAATTATAGCCATTTCATTTTAAGCGTTCACGGCTGGAAATCCGGTTTCAGAGTCGGAAGTCCGTTTCGCAGCGCAATTTAATTCCAGTTGGGATCAGATTTTAGCGACTCTACAGTTGAATAAAATCTAGGGTTTTCAGTAAGGTTTTCAACGCAACAGACGGATCTTCGATCGAGTCTGTACGTCAGGAGATATACACTGTTCAATACTAGAATGTAAATTCTGATTCTGTTGGGACTGTTATACGTCCCTATCTTTTAAATTGCAGATTAAATAACAAACGATAACGAAACAGGATGAAACCACTTTTGATGTCTAGATAACAGATTCACCTATAATAAACAGCGGAGTTCCGCAACCTACGAGTGAAGGAAACAGTGTGATACCCATCACGGGACAGTAAACAACAACTGGAGTCGCTCTGGACTGCAGTCCAGAGTCGCACTCCGATCCAAATATCAACACAGTTTGAGTACAGAAATATTTGGAACTTGCATAGGGTTAAAGTTCGACGAGTCGGCTTCGATTTGAGACCTCGAGTTCATCATTCCAGTATATGTATAATTTATGGTGATTTTAACGGTTTGCAGGTTCAAGAAAATTTCAGTTTTACGGGTAAACTTGGGGGTAGTTGTTTTAGTCATTAACGGTCATATTATCCCACGAAATTCACACACTACATTCACAGCCCTACGGGCCAGATTATACAATTGAGTTCCGTCAAATTAAGCAAGTATTTTCATTGGGGCCATACGTCGAACAGGTAAATAGTGTACGTTATCACGAATAGTAACATTGCAATTTATACGATTTGGATTTGTAACATAAATTGAATAGGATGAAGCAAGTAGAGAACTTGCCTGGACACGTCTCGGGGATGTACGGCGACGGATTGCACGGGCACGAGCACGACAAGATGACCACAAGCTTGGACTCAGCTATGGGGTTCTGCCTCGGCAACGGCTAGGGCTCGTGAGACTGGGGAGATGATGGTGCTGCGAGGCCGATGGTGAGGGATTTGCAGAGGGAGAGATATATTGAGAGAGAGAAAAAGTTAGAGAGAGAGAAAAGATTGAGAGAGATTAGAGAGAGGGGAGACAGAGAGAGATTAGAGAGAGGAAAGTGAGAGTGAGGGACAGAGAGTGAGGGATCAGAGAGAGAGAAAGTGAGGAAGATACAGAGAGAGAGAGAGAGAGTTGTAGAGGGAGAGAGAGACAGAGATTTGAGAGGAAGAGAGAGAAACAGAGAGAGAGGTTGCAGGGGAAAATAGAGGGGGAGAGAGGGCACAGAGTGTGTGTGAGGGAGATAGAGAGAGCTTGGGAGAGGGGTGTAGAGGCTCGGGTGTGGGTGTATGGGGTGATGGTGATGCTGCTGACGACGAGGAGGGCACGAGGAGTCGACGATAAGCAGTGGGGCTCGCCGACGAGAGGGCGCCGGTGGCCGAGCTCGTGTGTGAGTGGGTTGGGTGTGCAGGGGAGTTGGGTAGGGTGCTCGGTCGACGAAGTGGAGTGGTGAGGGGCTCCGTTGGTGGAGGAGGAAGGGAGGAGGTTTGTCGTCGTCGTCGAGGGGAGCGGGTGAGGGAAACTGCGGTGGCTGCGGGAGTGGGTTCGAGAGAGAGAGAGGTGAACGAGGGTGCTGTGGGTTGGGTGAGGGAGTAGAGGAAGAAAGAGGGAGCGACGAGACGCGTGTCGTGGGGAGTAACGGCGCGCGATCGTGGGCCCGAGGGGCGGCGACGAGGGTGCAACGGGAAGATTCTCGCGCGGGAAATCAGGAGGTAGCCGTTGGAGAGAAGAAGGAGGTGTAGGGTGCGGGTCGGGTTTGGGGAAGTGGGTGCGGGCAGAGGGTGAGAAGAGTTGGCCGGGCCTGGGATGGGCTTAGGATTTAAAGGGAAAAAATCAATGGAAGAATATAGGAGGTGGGCCGGGGAAACTGCTGGGCCGGCAGGAAATTAATGGAAAATGGTGAGAAGGGTGTGGGCTTGGATGTTGGGCCAGGGAGAATAAAAAAGAGAAAAAGAAAATGAAGGGCCGGGCTGGGGTTGAATAAAAGAAATTGGAGTTTAATTTTATTGATAAAAGAAAATGGGGTTTAGAAGAATTAAATTTATAAACAAAATAAATAAAATTATAATTAAGAATAAATAGAATTCTAAAGTAACAAAATACAGATTTTGGTATAAAAGGGGCTGGGTATTACAATAATCCTGGTAGTTAAGTACTCATCCTAAGGGCTTTATTAGCATGTAATAGAGAGACAATAAGTGTACATGTTAAGATAAGGAGCAACCGGATAGCATACTATCATGTCGAGCAAGAAAGTCCTCCATATATATGTCCAAGCATCCACTATAATATACATCACATGTATGATAATGGCCTATAGGGCATACATATAACTAACAAGAGGTGGCTGAAGAGACTAGTGTGCAAAGCACGGGCTTCATTGGACTCATCCCACCCGTCCCCGCCGGCCAAAACCCCATTTCCGCCAATCGATTTGTGACATCTGGCCTCGAGATTCGTGTCAGCTGATTAAATCCATGTTAACATCATTTTCCATATGTTTGATTATTCTGAACTCTTCATTTCCCGTGTATTGCACGTGAAATCTTTCAGGCTTCCAAAATGTTATAAAGGAAAATCAGAAAAAATAATTATATCTGATGGGAATCAAACACAGGGGCTACGTCACAGCAGTGCAAGTGCTTTACCAGTGAGTTACAAATTATTTCTTATTGTTTTTTCACAAAAATGACTTATAACTCAAACTCAGGCTGTAAAACTCATTTCTGTATATTAAAATGGAAAAATCAGTACAGTAAATTCAAAATCGTTACAAGAACCACAAAGAGAGATAAGAGATAGATAATAGAGAGGAATGAGAAAAGTAAATAGATCTATATTTAAGTTGGGGAATTGGGCACGCATTTAAAATGCGCTCCATTATTTTTCAGTAAAATATATAGGTGCATTTTGAAAGTACGCCCGGTGATGAAATAAAATTTTGTAGTGGGCGCAGTTTCAAACTGCGCCCATTACATTTGAATTGGAAGCGGTTTGGAACTGCACCCAGTATATTTGTGAGGGGCACAATTTCAAAATGCACCCCTTACAGTTTTAATGGGCGTACTTTCAAACTACGTCCCTTTAAAAAATCTATTCACAGTAGATTGTAAGGGACGCAGTTTGAAAATGCGGCTCATATATTTGTAATGAGCACAGTTTCAAACCGCGTCCCTTAATAAAAAAAAAATTATTGAGGTCAGCGCTGAGCTGGCACTGACGTGGCGCTTACAAGAAAGAAAGTGGCCTCTTTCTATAATAAGTTTTCAAAATGGTTTGTTTTAGACATAATTATTTAAAAATGGTTTAATATAAAAATTGTCCTTTTCAACAGGAGAAAGACAAAGCTTAATTACATTTTAAGGGAGTAACGGATAGGCAGTCTATTAAGAAAATATCAAAAAAGATGCCACCTAACAACGAAACTAGTTGTTTTTATATAATGATAATAAATATAAAGAAAAGACAGGTGCCTCATCGTCATCTAAAGCGTCGGAGACAAGCGGTGAGATCTGAGAGAAACAAGAGACCGAAAAATCTTAGAGAGAGAAAGAGAAAGCTAGCAATGGAGGCCTTATTTCTCGCCTCTTTCTTTCTCCTCCTTTTCTTCTTCCAGGCTTCAGCCAAGCAAGTCACTAGTAAGCGCTCTCTCTCTCTCTCTCACATTAGATCTTGCATTGTAGGATGTGAGATTGTTGAAGCCCATTGTGTTTATTTCTCTAGATCTTGATATTGCTCAACTTTACTTTACCTTTTCTTTTCTTTTTTCCTAATTTGTTTTTAGTGGGTTTTAAATTTTTTTCCCCTTCTCCTTGGCATTTGCCTAAAAATAGATTAAGGCTGAAACATTTTGCTGAGAGCATTTCAATATTCTGAAGTTGGTGTTGAATGTGAGTTTTGTCCACCCTACTTGTTCTTGGATCCAGATCCCCTACAATGTTTTTGCATTGTAGGGTACAATAAAAAGGATGAGCTCGGGGTGCTCCACTAATAATTGATTATAGTGAATACAGAAAAAGAGTCCCTATTATTTGAAATCCAATAGCTGGGGTGCTCTGGGTAGTCACGGGCCATAGATCCTACGTACTTTGCATGTAGGATACACCAATACACAAGGCCCGTTATACACAAATCTCGACCGTTGAATTCGATTTTGGATAAATCTGGACCGTTGGATACAATAGTAAGGATGCTATTTTGCTTCAAATAGCAGGGACTCTGAATCCAGTGAATACACCGCTGCATCCAATTGACTGTTTCGTTGGAGTATTTTTTAAGGAGTTGGAAATCCGGCATAAAAATGAGTAAAGAGTTGGAATTCTAGAGTTTGTTTGGAGGAGTTACTTGTACTTAAACTTAGTGGTTTGAAGTTCGTGTTTGGTAGGAAGCTTTAAAAAAAATAGGAGTTTATAAATGAAAATGGAGGTAAATAAGGTAGATAAGAGAGAAGCAGCATTTAAAAACTTAAAACGTACTTGATGTGACAAACTCCAGAGCATCCTCCACTATTTTCTGTGAGTGTACAGAGGCTTTGATATAACTGGATTCCAATAATAAAACTCAAACCCTGTTTGGTCCATTTTATATTTTATAACCATGTACCTCTTATAGTTTTCCTGATGTGGGACTATTTTAATTCACATATTTTAACAGCCCCTATCGTAAAGGTACCGATAATGAGATTTACTTTTTATACTCGCTCGAGTACTAATCTATGTCATCTATCAAACTAATACTATAGAAACTCCATTTGATATATAAGGGTGTAGCAAGTTATCCACGGTCCTTGATTTGATCCTTGATTTGATACGCGAACGATCAGAATCGAAAGCCTCAACTTCTATTTTCTATAGAATATCATTTTTTTGTGGTTATGTGCAATTTACATAAAAGGTAACCTGATTCACAAGGGATAAGGCCACTGAAAAGGGTATTACAATGGAGAAGTTCATGTGTATAGAAGGTGCGATATTATAAGGAGGTGGTTGTTTGTGTTTAGTCCCAGAAAAAATAATGCATCAGCCTATGCGATTGGACCCGGTACCTATCAACAAGAACCTAATTGATCGAATAGGGAAATTGGATAGTTCTCTATTTTTTTTACTTCTTTTAATTAGCATGCATACCCGGTGATTTTTAAAAATATTGTATTGCTCTGACATTTCGTATAGTTCCTTGCAGGGTCTTCATGATAAATTCTTAGAACAAAATACCCGATTTTATAAACCCATGCCTTTCGTAATTAGACTTAGTATTGATACATATATTTGGTTTCGAATAAGAAGTTATATAATTGGATATCTAGTCAAGATTTTCCCCTTCTCGATCAAATTGGATTGCGGGCATCTCCTGATCCAAATAAGTTATTTGTAAAATATTTGTGCTTACAACAAAGGTTATGGATGAAGATCATAATCTTATTCAAGACATTTGTAACTCACAACTACACACACTTCGCTATTTACTAAAAGGTCCCTCCATACTTCATATTTACTTAAAAGACCCCCATATATTTAAGCTGCACTAAAAAAAACCAACATGCGAAAAAGAGAATTTCTTGGCATCTTCCATCACTTTATTAGGAGGCTAACGGTGAGTATCGGTTTGGGTTTTAAAATCTTCTCAACCCTCTTCTTTTGCCAAAATTCCTAAATTTCCTCCAAATTGGTTTTAGCATTAGGGTTTCGATCAAAGATCTCTCAAATTGATCATTGAAACTGGCTTGTTTTTCTCAACTTTCTTCACCAACGTGTTTGTCAAGTGTCGTTGTCCCTTCAAATGCAAGCTTTGAGTTCGTGGACAATCTCATTTGAAAGAAAAACGATTCTTTAGTTGCGCTAAATCTCAATATTCAGCTAAGCAATAATATAAATTCTTTGTATAGGAGAAACATCTATCGAAACATCTAGAAGGTAAGGGAACAACCCAAACACAAGTTTCAGTTCTATCTTTCTAACGAGACGCTGACGTTTGATGGAAAACCAGTGAGGGAGGCTTTTTAATGCAATTTAAATATATGAACGGCCTTTTAAGTAAATATGAAGTATGTGGTTTTTTTTTTAGTAATTAGCGAAAAATATGGGGGATTTTAGTAAAAAGCCAATTATATATATAATGTAAGAGAAAACGGGGCCTGCAGTGACCCTACAAGCCCAACCTGTAGTGGCCTCTTATATTAGTCCTGCAATTAAGCTCCTGGACCCCATTGACCCATGTGAGAGGCCATTGCAGCTTGGGCCCTCGTTTCCTCATAATATAAAGCCTTAATTCAAGCTTTTGAGCTTGATTCAAGCTTTTTGCCTGTCCAATTTTGCCCCTCATAATTGCTTCAATGCCATTTTTATTCTCGCCTTCAAATCAACTTAACAATTGTTTTTAGCCCCTCTTTGGGCTTAACTTTATATATGGTCCCTTAACTTTCATTATTAGTTTGGTATAATTTTCTTCGGTCTCTTTTTGGTCTTTAAATTTGTATTTGGTTCCTTAACTTTCATTTTGGGTTTGCTATAATATTTCTTTGTTTTTCATTAATGATAAGATGCAAATTGGATTGATGAAATCTCATAACTTTTATTATGATTTTGCCATATTATATGTTTCCATTAATGAATAGGCTGAAAATATATTTAATGAAATCTCATAAGTTATAACACTATATAGAAATTTATATGTCTTATAATTTCTTAATAAATTTGGCGTGGTTATAATTATTCAAAAAACTATTTTGTATGTGCAAGGTTTTCTCATATTTGATGGAAATCCGAGAAATCATAACATCGTATAGGAACTTTTGCATGTTATTTGGTTTAAGTTTTATCTCAAAAAAAAAAACGATGTCTGCAAATAGATTTAAATAGATTTTTAAAAAACAATATCTAAATTTTTTGTAGATGTAAAATGAATTAAAATCTCCACTTAGGACATGCTGACTGATCCAGGAATTTTCAATTGCGATTAGCGTCAATTGAATAAATGCAAAAAATGGATAAAGGTATAAAGTCAAGAGACTTTTGTGAAATTGTTTTCAAATATAATAAAGTAATTTTTTGAAATTGTTTTGAGAGAATGTGGGTAAAAATTAGTGAGACAATGGATTTAAGGTGAAATGATGGTCATTTTTGCAATAACATATTCTTTGAATTCTTGGGCAACTTTGTGTTCCCGTGCATGACACGGTGGCACTCGCTAGTTCCTAAATGTCAAATAATATTAATGATTTGACATATATAAGATGATTTTAACCTATTTTCCCCCTTTAATAATGAAGTTTATAGAAAACAAATCTCTTTAACTTGTGAGCATTTAAGTTTCTGACCATTATATACCAAAATTACTCGAGACTAAGAAGAACCATAGAAACTGAGTAACTTAAAACCAAAATGACTGCATACTGAAACATAAATACGTAATGGCATTTTATTATAACTTAACCCTCACACCCCCAAAAAATAAAAATAAAAGCCATAAACAAAATTTCTTGCTAGTTGCACCACAGACATAATCTTGCTTGACCTGTACTGCATTTTTCTTTAAAATTTCACTTGGATACTCTGAGGATGACACGGTGATTGCAGTAGACATTTTGAACACTGTAAAAGTTCATGGTATTTTTTGTTATAATTTACCCGAAAAAACTGCAAATGTCTTGTTAATTACGTTTTCCTTTCTTTTCTCAATTACATTTTCTGAAGTTGGTCCTGTTGATCATGGCATTCATGAAAAAAAACTGTTTGTATTAGTACAATTTATCCAAAACATGCTTGTAAAATTTTTTAATATATATTTTCCATTTTTGTCTGCAGATAACCCTGCGGATCAATTAGTCGCGGACCTCAACACCAACCGCACTGGACACAAGTCGACGACCCTCTTCCCCAACCCAGGCCTTGGCTGCATGGCCCTCGAATACATCAAGGCCTACCAAGGCCAATGCGACGATGTAGGCGATGGCATGCGACCCCCAAATTCGAGCTTCGTCGACACCTTCGCCCCCAATTGTGGTGTCGACGCCAAGACCCTCGCCCCCATCACCGGACGCCTCCTAGCCTGCCAATCCAAGTACATTGGCCCCGAAGACGCCTTTGGGCTACTCATTCATGACGGACGGAGCCTGCAGATACTGTACGACAAGAACCATACTGAGGTCGGAGCAGCTGTGAAGGGGACGGATGGAGGGGCACCGTATTTCTGGGCTGTACTGTTTAGCGGTGGAAAGACGAATCAGAGCTTTGGGTTCTTGGATGGGACGGCGAAGTTGGATCGTCCAGGATGTTACAGTGGTGCTAATGATGAGTGCAGCGGAGCTGTAGGTAGCACCCTGAGCAGCTTGGCGGTTGTGTTAGGGGTTTCGATTGCGTTGTCATCTGTTTTTGGGTTGTAGGTCTGTTCGATTTGAGTTGTGATATGTTTGGAGAGATTGTATTGTTGGTGTTCTTTACAGAGAAACGTATACATTCATTTTGCTTGTGCGCTATTCGATTCTATGCATGTCTCGATGAAATATCATATTTCTTGTTATTTTTTAGTCTTGTACCATTCTTCTTTTGGTCAAATTTTGCTCTTGAATCAAATCGTTTAGAATCAGTATCAGCTACCAATAAGGTAGCAACAATGAATTGAAAGCACATTTTCAAGATAAGTTATTTCAAAGCTGCATTATTCATATGCATGGCTATGCTGCAAATTATTACAGGAAAAATAATGTCAGTTTCAAGCAGGCATGATCATGATTTCAATACCAGCCAAGTCCTAAAACAGTTGCTTCACCCCAATCATTAAAGCTCTCTTAGTTGCTCTTGTTAATTACACAATGCATCTTCTTATGAACTTCGCACCAGCATAAATTTCTCAAGATTTGTAAACATATTCTCAGAGAGCACTTTTGATCAATTGATTGCCAATAAGCTGTGTTGTACATAAAAACATTTTCAAAGCTGAGCTTGCTCTCTGAGCAATCCGTTCACGCCATTTAATATCCGAACGATTATTTCCTGTTTTGTGAAGATAAGTCATGTGGTATGAGTTAGAATGGCCTTGACTCGATCAATTGATGCTTGCAAGCGTCCATAGTTCATGTCGAACACGGGTTCTCCTGTGCCAACAGCCCTGTCAATTGAATAGACAGCTCTAGTTAAGAATGTACATGTCCCTAGCCCAAATGCTGCAGCACAATCATATCCAATTATCTTTTGGCTCAGAACAGTTTTTCCATAGAAGGCAGAATGGTAGATCAAGCGAACATTAATTTTGGATCCTATACTAGAAAATTTCAAGGGCAAGTTTCATGAAAATGCACTTAATTATCGCTATTCTCTTGTACCAGTAAACTCCATAAACCATTGGTTTCACAGCACTAATTTCACTAAAATATCTTTAAATGCAGCACTTTAAGGTAGCTTACGGTACAAAAAAAATTTAAAAAAAGAACTTTAAGCTAGTCTAAGGAAAAGAATGAGAGTTAAATGTGTTTTAGTGAAACTTACCCAAAAGGTAAATCATATATAATAGAATGCTAAGAAAGGATATGAATCCTATGAAATAGATTTGGATCAAAGAACTCTATTATATATGATATCTGATAGCCTAGGTGTTTCCTATAACTACTCAAACAACAAATGTTGGCATCTCGCAGGTTTCCTATAGTTCAGAGAAACCATCACATAACATTGTGTTTTATAGGTGCAATGCTTTACTCTCAATCACCTAAAACAGAAATGGAGGGATTGAAGTTGGTGATATCGCTTGTCAAAGATTTCAAGAAAATGATTAAACTACTGAGCGTTTACTGCTTTACATAAAACACTATTAAACTTTAAAAAAATGCATTAAGCGTCCTTGAGCGCTAAAACATTGTAATAAAATTAACATTAAACACCATTAAAAAGTTGTACTAAACACCAGTGATGGTATTCGTAACTCTAAGTCCAATGGTATTTAATGTAACTTACCCTAAATATCAAGGTGTAAGCTTCGTCATGAAAGAATTCTATATGATTTAAGTCTAGGGTAATAAATACGCGCTTGTGTTCAAGGTTAATGGTGTTGGGAACTCACCCATGAATCTCCGGAAGTATGTACTCAGCCCTCCACCCGATTCTCAAATCACATCCTGGGAATAAACCGACTGATGTTTTGTTTCTGATTTGAGAAACTCCATCACCACCCAAACATGTAGAAAGCTTCCATTTCCAGCCAGTTACATTTTGAAGGCAATTGTGACCTATGCCAACCTGCCTAGTCAAAAATAAATAAATATAACAAACATAATACGTGTGCATATTGCAATTTGACATGGGGACAACACACAATGTAGTTAAACATGTACTCATTTTATGTTTAGTCAGCCAGCTCATAACACACAAACAGATTGTAAGCCGCATAATTAGATTTCGCAAAAAATTCACAGAAATGTATTTAATATGCAAATATATTGGGGAGTATTAAAAATCAGAATACACAGAAGAAAATATGTCAGTGCGGAGAGGGGGGGGGGGGGAGGGACTGGCGTTTTATTAAGTACATATTAAGTTTGGTATCAGGTCTTGGATATGGCGTAGGCTGTGTGCGTCGTATATATGTTTGATTAAATGGCCAGTATCAATTTCACATTAGGGTCAATTATGTGGCCATTTGGCTGATTAATCCCTTTCAAAGTGGTTACAAGCCAAACATTTAAGCGGCGGATTAATCATGAGCCTTGGTTTAGAAACACATACCTTACATAAAACACAAAGCATTGTTATAGAAACAAACAAATAAAACACAAAGCAGAAGTAGCAAGGCTCAACCATGTAAAGTACAACAATAACTAGATATAACAAAAAGCAAGCACAAGAATATCCAAGAGAAGCTGCAGTTTCAGCCAGATACCAACAAAAAATCAAAAGAGAGGCATGGACTCAATCAAACAGAACCTTTAAAGTTCAAAGTGAAATATAAAGGGCATTATACAATATTCATCATGAGACACTTTATCATCCCTGATGGTGTAATGATGAAAGAACAGGAAAGTCTAGCATTTAAACCTCGAGATGGAGCTGCTTCTCATATAATGAAAATATTAGAATCGTTTCTTTCTCCAGATTCTGAGAACCATTCAGTAGTATCAGATGTGAACAATTATTTGTGATTACTCGTGAAAAATTTTACGTGCAAAGACAGATATTCATGTAACTAATTAATCTAATAATCATATTCATATGTGCTTGGCTGGCGAGAACCAACGGAAATATGATTTCTTACCTCCTAATCTCTGCGAACAATTTACCTCTGGCTGCCACTACTAATGGGGGGGGGGGGGGGAATTTATATTGTTCCTGCATGTGGAATATGTTCCTTTTCGCCCATGGTTTTATCTTTATCTTCAAGTTAAACATTATTCCTATAGAATATATATTATCTTGCTCATTCTTCTAAACTTCTTCATCAATAGTGTCTGCAAATATTTGAAGGATGTCAACCGTTCATCTAGGATTATGACACCCCCTCGCTTCTCATAGCTTTTTAATCAGGGAATTGGCAATAATCGAGAGAGGATAAACATCAGGTTGACTAGCTTTTCTTCAAAGATCCCCTGTTATTTTTTTTTATGAAGAAAGGCTTAGATGATGACGATGCGACGCTGATGATCCGATTGTTTCTACTTCCTAGACCCCGTGCCAACAACTTATTAGTTATGATATTTTCCCAATCAAATAATTGAATTAAACTCCTTGAGTGGCAAGGAATCAAACTTCCATGCTTAACATTAAGTCTTAAAGCTTAACAATAACTCAATAAGCTTAAGATTTGGCAACATAAACTTCATTGATATAATGTTTTGGTTTCTCAGCATATTGGGTGCTGCGATGCATAAGCATGCACATCTCATTGATTAAGAAGGGTATAAATGAATGATTAAATAAGCTTGACCGGGTATTATGTCATTTTTAAATGCATAGATTCTGAAATGAACTGCCCACAATATTAAGTTGATCGCGATTTAATGCATTATCACCATTGAAAAATTAAAAAAAAACTCAAGGTAAACACATTGAGGAGCTCATATAATGCATTTAGAACAATGAGGCGTGTCCCTAAGTAGAACATGTTCAACTACAGATACGGTACATGACATGAGTCGGATTCGTGGATTCGCAAATTTCAAAAAATCAGGGATACACCAAGTTTTTAAAGCTAAACTATATATACATAAGAACGAAAAGTTTATCATTTTAGCAGCTATAAACTAATAACACGTAATTTATTAAGTGTTGATGCATAATTGTTGGTGTCTTAACCGTAAATGCACACTGTTACATATTAGGATGTACAAAAAGGAGTTCCACAAGTATACTAGACGAGCCCAAAAGAATCCAATATGGATATGTCTCCTTGAAGGTGCTACATAAGTGTGCACTTCATATGAGACATAAATCAAGCATACATAAGGATTGCACTGTTAAATCGGGTCAAATTTAGGCACATTTCTTATTTCTAAGGGAATAGGCCTTAGAAGAAAGTGCAAAGAGAAATTTTTGCGGCCAGATACATACTAAAGCTAATGGGTTGCGTGCCAATATTGTGTATCTAGCAAACGAGACTTTAGACCACATACAACGACTTCTAGCTTAAATATATTCACTCAAAAATAAAATAATGGGGGCTGATAAACATATTGTGTATTTTTAATGATGAAGCCAAAATTCCAAAATACTCAAGGAAAAATAATGCACTAATACCATGTAGGAGGGCATATTAGTGAAAGACATAAGCTTATGATTGTTTGTGGCTAACAATGTATATCAAGCCAGCTTAACACTTCACATTAAACCCTTCACCTCAATGACCTAATGTTTATGCCTTTCAAAAAACAGACACGTGAGACAAACAGATCAATGAAGTAAAATATACCAAACCTGAAAATTGAGGTATTTAGTTATGGGAATTTTCTTGGATAGCAAACGTATATCCCCATGTATGGGCTCATACATGAACTTCCACTTTCTAACAGGCCTTAGGGGCTTCATAACCATCTTCGCTCGAAAGTCGTTACTTTCAAGATTACAGAACTGAAAAAATTGCAAACAATAACATTAGGATTATTACCAAAACACGAATATAAACTAACCAAAATCATTCACATCTGTGTAATTTGGAAAAGAAAAAATGTAGATCCTACCCAAATGTACACTTCATTCTTTTGCTGAAATGCTGAATATATCATGATCACAAACATAAACTCCAAGAATAATTCTATCAGTGAGTAACTCAAGTGCCCACTTTTGCTTGGTTTTTATTACTATAAAGATTAAAGAACTGAAATTTGCAAACAGTCGGAAGTTCTTAAATGTCCGGCTGCTGCACCAAAACTCCGAAGTCATGATGATGGTTGAGGGATTTATTTTTATATTCTATCACACCCCACATGTTGAGGGACCTTTGGACCAAGGACTGGCTTTTGCGCAGCGGTATTCCTCTTAATTAATCCACTTTTGAATACGCACCCTATGAGATTCAAACTTGGGTTGTTGTGGTACCATCTCAAATGTCCTACCACTAGAGCTAAGCTCCAAAGTTATGACTAAAATCAAGAAATTTATTTAATATTTTAATAGAGAGATATGCAACAGCCAAAACACCAATATTTCAAAAAAAATAAAAATACCACGATAAATAAATTGAACAATGCCATTCGTAAAGAGCATTTGTGCCGTTTGGAAAAGGTGCAATCTTTACCCTAATCTATCTCTCTTAATCTGCAAGCATTGATTTTTTTTATGACAGCCAGCATAAATTCCTCCTACAAATGAGAAAACCCTTTAAAAAAACTTACAAAATAACTAATAAATTGCAGGGATTGCAACAAAACCTTGTCTTAGCATCTAATTTAAAAATTAGGGCTGGGGATAGAATTGAAGGAAATGATTTGACCTCAAGGTTGAGTCCGAGTCTAAAACCTTGAATATCTTTGCGGAACTTGAAGAAGAGCTCTGAGGGGAAGACGTTGATCTTGTAGAGATCCTCTATCGATGAAGCCTCGTTGTTGCTGCTGCTGCTGGCGTGGCTTTCATCCATGAGAGAGAGAGAGATGAAAACAAAGAGAAGGCAGCAGCTCGATATCTTTGGAGAGTGAAAAAGAGAGGGGGGAGAGAGAGCGAACGAGCGAGCGAGAATGTTTCGGAAAGGGAAAAAAATGGATTAAACAAAGAGAAATAATTATTCTACAAACTCAACAATCTAATAATCTAATCCCTAATATAAATGATACCTATAACAAGGATGACATATACTATATCTTTTGCGTAAAATATTTATTTTATGTATACTGATTAAACGATTAGGATCGATCGTACGCACGCTACACTATGCTACATAACCGAGTGGTTGATTTTTTTGTAAGATCCTAAAGAAACTTTTCAGTATATTTAAAAAAAACCATTCGCTGTAACAAATTAACAATATGTTGTCCGAAGAGGAGTTAAATACGGTAGGATAAGGGGCTTGGAATAGCCTATTCATGGGGTTTGGAATAGCTCATGGATGGATGAGATCCGGGATCGAGCTCAGGAACTTCCATTCATGACAGCATGGTTAATTTATTCCACCTATTATCTCAAACAAAATAAAAATACGGTGGTAGGCTATTTGGGTGTAAAATGAGGAATACCCATGTCTGCCTCGATTAATAGTGGAATCCAAGGCTTGGACTTGCAGAACATGGAAAATGTATATCATAAAAGAGGAAACAGGCCTAGTGATCTTCGTAATTTTAATGAAATTTACTTGTTTTTAGGAACCATAGGGCTTAATGAATTTTGGCCAATGTGGTCTAAGGTAATTATAAACGTAATTTTTTTTCAAAAATAAGCATCATTACGAAGGTTTACTACTTTGTTCTTTTTAAAAACTTTAACTGATAACCTTTTCGGTTTTCGCTTGACACGACTTGGGTACATTCAACAACCATGCACATTCTTAAAAAATAAGAGAATTATGAAAGCAACAAAGACTGGAATTTAAGCTAAACAAATAAAGCTTTTTTTGACGGAAAAAACATTAGAAGTCCTACTCAATAAAATAAATTAAACAAACAAAATATTCACCAGACAAAACATTTATGTATCGAGATAAACAATTATTGCTAGAGTTAATATCTCACGTTTTTTTATATGTGGTCGGGAAACGGACAATCGCCGTTATCTTTCATATAAATGCAGCCATTAGATATATGCTATAGACCATACAATTAAAATCTTCAATGCATCATATAAAAATACAACAAAAAAATGCTGCAACCATTCATTTAAATATCAGCAGCTGCTAAATTGAATGCATTGCAAATTTTTCTTTGAAGTCAAAATATGTATCCGTCGTGGAAAGCTCCAATCAATATCTTCGAAAAGTATGTTCACCAAAATACCGAGGACCTTGCTTTCGTTTTTATCCAAAAGCCGAATTCTATTAATAATATTTTCATCCTTAATAATAACACCGCAAGAATTAGCAATATCCATAAGAGCACTATCATCATAGTTATCAAGAGATTTGATACATGGAGGTTTAGTAAAGCTTTTTTGTATCTGCTTTCTGCTTGGAATTTTTGAACGAAGTGATAAATCCACACAGCAAAGAATGATGTTTAGAAAAAAGCTATGGTAGCAAACAATTTTCTCTTAAGATTATCTTCTTAGAATGAGATGGTTTAAATCCAAGTGGGATAAAAGAATCATCTTCCGAATCCAACTCAATAGAATTGAAACTCTTCACCACCGAACTATCTGCGTTAATGGGTTCAATCGCCGCATCTGGAATCACATGATTATTATTTTTCTCTTTATTTGTAGAAAAAGAGAAAATAACAAAGATAAACCATAATAGAACCAAAAGAAAAGAAACTGATTGTACAGCATTGCTATCAATACTTAGTATTCCCATTCGCTGATTTTTTTTTAAAAAATTGTTATTTTTGGGCTAATGACAATTATGCAAGCACTGCTGATCTCTTTTCCAAAATTGTTGGAAATTTTGATTCAAAATAAAATAAAAGAGAGAACCAAGTTATTTTCATATACCTTTAAGTCTGTTTATTATCTTGTTCTTATATCATCATTACCACATTTATTTCCAATTTAAATTTGTCTTTAGTTGTTTCATTTTGGGTGTTTCTATTTATCCATCATGAAATTGATCACTTACTTTATTTTGTTGATTATGCGCGCGCGTGTATAATCATTTTTCTAGCCAATATATAATGACTCACTTTTGAGAGAATATAACAAAAAAATTAATACGCTTTCTCTCCATTATTGATATTTAAACAAATATATATTTTAGTATTTTATATGTTGGGCATTTGAAGTCATCAACCGGATCTTGCTTTCAGTCGTCCGTGTGCCACCGGAAGCTCCGACATGGGGTCTTATACGCACCGTTGGAAAAAACAACATCTTAATTAATTGCAGGAGAGGTAGAATCTTTATTCTTAGGGCAAAGATTAAATTCACACTAACCCACAAAGACAAATATCATGTTTAGTTTATTAATATATTTCCCACATTTACATTTAATATATTATTGCCTTTATAATTCAACAATTATTTTATATGTTGATTTATACAGAGCTCTAGGAATAAAGAAATAATTATTTCGATTGGTAAAGTTTCTATCTTCATCAGTTCACTGGATTAGTAATTTGGCAATTAGATAAAATATATTTAGTTAGTCTTGTTTGTTAGACACTCTTGAATTTTGATAATTATGATTATTGCTGAGATGAATAACTTATTGGCATATGTTGTTGTGTTATCATTAATTTGAATAGTTCACTCATTGTTTTCTGTAATAATATAAATATAAATGCGGGAAATATATAAATATACTAAATATGATCTCTGGCATGTGGAGTCAGACGAGAATTTAATATCTATCCTAGGAGTAAAGACTTCGTCCCGTATAGACAACCAACGTGACAGTCTTCCCAACAATACGAAAACACCCTTGTCGAAAGTCCCACAGACGACGAGTAAGATCCGGTTGACGACCTCAAATGCCCAAGATAAAAAGTAAGAAAAAATATATTTGTGTATATATCAAGATGGAAGAGAGCTTAATAATTTTTTTGGTTATATCCTCTCTAAGTTGAGGCACTATTATAGGCTAGAGAATCGATCATATATATTGTAACCATAATCAACAAAATTAAGTAGGTTTCAATTTTATAATGAGTGAATTGAACCAGCCAAAACGAAACAATTAAAGGGAAAATTAAATTGAAAATAAATGCGGCAGTGATGGCATAATAACAAGACAATAATGGACCTAAAAGTACATAAAAAAAATTCTTTAGCTTTTATTTATTTTGATTCAGAAGACAAGAATATATTTGGAATCCACCATAATTGAGATAACTAATCCCTCAAAAAAAAAATCTACACAACTATCACCAAAACTAAATAAACTACTGCCTCTGTTCACAACCATTTGTCCTTTTAGGAAGTTTTTTTTTGTGCTAAATTACTTGTCCTTTTATGATATAGAGATAAATAGTATAGAATTTCTCACCACATTTATTACTTTGCTTTTGTAAAATATCCAAACTAACCTCAATATTTAAGAAGATGAGAAGATAACATTCATTTAATATGATGGTAATTTAGGAAAATTTACCAGGATAACAATATTATAATTTCTCTCTCAAATAGGCTTTAAATCTTACCTTAATTGCCATGCAAAAGTCTAAAGGACAAGTAATTATGAACGGAGGGAGTATTATCTCGAAAAAAAATATCTAGTCTAATATTCGAAATAATCGTCAGTAAGTATTTACTTAATCCACACCCTTAACTTGTCCTACATCACTATACGAGAAGCTTACTACAATATCATTAGAGATCGTAGCATCTACCATAGAGGACATGCAAGGGTTACAGTACCGACAACATATAATTACTTCAAAGGATAAATTGCAGAAAATCCTCCCTCAGTCACTTGTTACAGTACCTACAACATATAAACACTTCACTACCAGCATTTCTGCCAAAAAAATTTGTCCCCAAAATACTCCAAAAAACCTTCTGCATGTCAATGTTAACCAACAGAGGAGGTTCTGTGAATGTATGTGTAACAGATCCATGAAAAGAGACGTACAGAAACATGCAAGCCTATAAAAGGACTCAAAAAATCAACAAATTACTAACAAAGATGAAGATGAATATCCCTCTGGGTATCACTAATTTACTGTGATAGCTTATGGATTTTGATGATCCTATTATTTAGTTTTGTTGATAGCTAAAACATGAATAGTTGTGCAGTGTCACTTGCGTACCATGCTTTCATTATCGACACTAAACTTGTATACACTTGGTGTTTAGCTTGCATATCTATATCTTGTGTATATCGAGTAATATTTCAATAATTCATACTTTACTTGTGCTATATATCTTGATATTGAAATATTATTCACATTCATAGTTTTGATGATTCACAATGTGTATGTATATACATGTGTTCTATATCTTGGTTTACACATACCATGTGTAAATATATATAGTATATCAATATCTCATGCTATGCATTTGATTCATATCTTGATATTGATATACTATTCATTTCATAGTTTGTGATATCAAAACAATAAATGTTCATATACTTGTGTTTATATCTTGTTTATTTCATAACACTATATATGATGTGCTTGGTCGTTTTGAGATTGCATTTCAGGATATCTCACGGCACAAGCGTATAACGGAGGATGGAGAAAATTAAGCTTAAACGACATATCTAATGGGGTTGGAGTATACGGACGAAAGCTTCCCAAACTGCATATTCAAGTTTCGTGAAGCTAAGAAGCCGAAGTCCGAGTTTAAAGGACGAGAGCTTCTCAAATTGGAATATCTAGCTATGAAGTAGGTAAGAACCCAAGTTCGAGATTGATGCGTCGAAGTCCAAGATAATCCAAGATTTGAAGATCAAATATCGACTTCAAAACGCTAATGAGTTGCATGTCCAAGTTTGAAGCTAAGAAGGCAAGAAGGCAAGTTCAAACGCATGCCAAGTTTCGAGAGCTCAAGATCAAATAGTCGAAGATTCAAGAATCGGAGATTTATGATATCGACATAAGAATCTTTATAAGTACTTTTCGAATTATGATTAATATCAATTAAAGCTTTTAAACACTCACGCTTACATGCACAAAAGTTTTTACCTTGCATAAACATTGGGTTTTTCGATTTCGAAGTTTTTTATTTTATGAAACCCAAAATATTTGTTTTTGTGCTTATGCAGATGTCTGCCTATTTGAGCTTCAGCCGTCTGCCCTTTGGATTTTTTCAAATTTCAGAAATATCAGAAACACGGACTGGAGCCAGACGTCTAATGGTCAAAGTGACAGACGTTTGATGTTGATTTTGAAAGTGGAATTTTTGTTCTTCAGACGTCTGCCTATTTGTGCATCAAACGTCTATCTATACTCTGTGTTTTCTTGCTTTGCCTTCAAAATGTCGACAAATGTCTGATGCTTATTTGGGCAAACGACTGCAGTTAAATTAGTTTCAAAATATAGGCGTTTATAACCGTTGGGACTTTTCTAGTAAAGCTGAAGACGTCTTCCCAGCTCTTATGCAGACGTCTATCGATATTATTTTTTGTTGAGTTCTTCAATAACAACTAGTTTTTCAAAGGGAGTATAAATACGTTTTGTTTGGTTTTTCTCCTCCAATCACTTGAGCATTTTAACTTGCGATATTCCAAAGTGATCTTAAAAGAAAATTTTCATTTCTTGTGAGAATTTAGAATGTTTATTCATTTGATTATCCAAATCACACTCACACACAAATACACTCAAGAGGTTCTAACTTGATTATCCATCATCTTAAGTATTAGTGAGCTTCAATTGTAAAACTCTATTGAGAATAATCTTGTGCTTGTAATTTCTCTCTTCTTTTCTTTGTGCGAGGACTCTTGAATGCAATGGTGGATTTGTAAGAGAGAAGAGTGTATTGAGACGAGAAATGATAAGAGCTTGTAAGAGAGAAGCGTTGCTCGTGTGTCGAGCAACATGTTGTCTTTTGAGGAGACGTGTGTAAGGTTTGTCCTCCACCGGAAGCGGGGTTGTGGGTTGCTTGCTGGCAACGTGTTTGTCTCCGAGAAAGACGTGTTTAGTAGAACAAGCTCGATCGCTCAAAGAAAGTAGACTAGAGAATCTCCCGAACCACTATAAAAGACTTCGTGTTTGTGATTGCTTGTGTTTGCAATTTCTCCATCCTCTTACTTTACATTCATAGCTTAGATGTTGCATGCCTTCATCTCTCTTGCTCTATATGCTCATACTTGTGATTATTGTCTCTTGCTATATGTTTTAGTTTCACAATTGGATTTGTGCTTTGCTCTTATCTCTATTGGATTATCTATTGTCAAGCTTTGCAATTGTGTTTTGATTAGCAAGTGTAGTATAGAATTTTTTAATTTGGACATTGTTTACCGTAGAAAACAGAGACGGATTCGGGATGGATCGTCTTGTCTGAATTTGAGGGCAGATGCTATTTGGGTTTATCCGTCCACCTCTCCGAAAATACCAAGTTGATTTATGGCACCGTGTATCGGAGGTCTGGACGGATGCGGCCGGTGTAGCAGATTTCGTCAGATTCACCCTCGTTGTGAGGGGTTTTGATTGTGGGGACGCTCTTCCCTGCATGCGCAAACCCCTGAAGTTAATTACGTTACCGTATCGTGGTAACCACTTTCTCCTGCTCCAGAAGGTCATTTCGTGTCGTGTATGTTTGTTTTATTTTTTGTTGTCCGTGAATTGTATACGAAGACTAATTTATATTGTCGCCCGAAAGGCGTGGATTAGTCCAAATCCGTATATTCTTAGATTTGGGTTTGGGTTGATTTAAAGATCGTTAATCTTGTTTGATATTAAGATCAACTTAAATATTTATTGAGGATACGTTAGTCTAATTTTAGACTAAGATCTACCCAACAGGATTTAGGATCATTCAGATCCAACAAAAGAGCATTTGGACTCTGTTGTTTTAGTTTAAGAACGTTTTCGGTCCATAACTAGTTTAAGGACGTTACGGTCCGTTATTAGTTTAAGAACGATGCGGTCCCTATTGGGATATACCCATCGGTTTGGAAATGCACCAAAGAGTTGTTGGTTCTCGGGACCCACCACCTCTCTGAAGACGCTGAGGAATTACAATGACATGTATCAGAGGTGTGAGAAGATGTACCCTTGAACCAATTTCCGTTGGAAGATCAGTAGTCGTGTTTGGGACTAAGACCAATTTGGAAAATAATAAGCACATGGGCTCGATTGATCTGAAATTAGGGATCTAGTCAACTTGGGCCCAGCCCACTCAGTCTTCGTCATTTCATTTAAATAAAGCGCTAAACATTTGCTTGGGCTCAGTTCTCTTTCTGTGCAGACAATACTGAGCATTTATATGGATTCTAACACTCATACTTTACTTTAATTTCCTTTTTTTTGTTTTGAAGCGTAACACTCTTTATGGCGCCCACGTGAGGCGCTTGGCGCTGAACGCCAACCACTGAGTGCTAGGCACTCTTTATTGAGCAGCGCCCGCATGAGGGGCACGTGAAGCGCTCGGCGTTGAGCGCCAACCACTGAGTGCTAGGCACTCTTTTATTGAGCAACGCCCACGTGAGAGGCACGTGAGGCGCTTGGACTCTAGGTTTTCTTCGTATATTCTGTTCTGAAGAGTTCAATTCTCTGTTCTTTTCTGGATCTTTGATCCCCAAGAACAAGTTCACCCCCATGAGAATTAAATTCTCATTCGTGGGAGACTTGTCTCATTGATCTCAGATCCAGAAAAAGAACTAAGTTTTTTTTATAAGGGTTAAACCCTTGGATATGCAGATGAGATGCTCTGATCTCTATTATTTTTATTTACCTCGAAGAGAGGTATTCTTCTTTCCTTGCTCCGAAAGCTTTTTTCTTGCTTGCTTTTTTTTAAGTTTGAAGCTTATGGGGGGTTCCTCTGTGCAAGACTTGAAGTCTTGGGTCCTTTATATAGTAGATGCAAGTTTGTTGATTTAGTTAAAAAAATCTCTCATTGAGAGATCTTTAATTGATTTGGGGATTTTATCCACCGTTGGATTTTTTATCCAAGGACTTATGTTTTACAGAAGACATCTTTCTTTTTTTTAACAAGATTAGGGAAATATTTTCCCATACAGAATTTATTCTGCAGATAGGTGATTTTTTATCACCATTGGATTTTTAATCTAACGGTGCTCTTTTTTACAGAGAGTAATCTTTCTTGTTTAGAAAGATTTGAGGAATATTTCCTCGACAGGATTTTAATTCTGCATTTTGATAATTTATCATCTCCGTTGAATTTTTGATCCAATGGCTCTGTCTAACAGAGTGCTTTTAGTTCTGGCGCCGGCGTCCTCGTGCGAGACACGTGAGGGACTGCATAAGAGTTTTTAACCAATTTTAAATAATTTTTAACCATTTTCCCAATATTTTAACCATTTAAAAATAATTCTTCTAATTAAAAATCTATTTTTTGTTAAACGGTTTTGTTTTTCAAACTAAAAGAAAAGAAAAAAAATAAGAAGGTGGAGGATCGATGGCCGTCGGATCGCTTGATCCAATGGCCCAGGGCAGCCGCGTAAGGACCACGCACAGGCACGTGTAACACCCTAGTTCATTTATACCAGTTCTTTTGGGTATTTCTGTATTTATGGCTATTTCTTGATTTATTGTTGTTTGGATGTGAATAGTATAATTGGCATCTGTATTTGCATTCGACCCGACCCGCTTACTGGAAACCCGTCTTGATTTCTGTTTATGATTTATCCCGGCTATTTATGAGGATCCGTACACTTTCATATTTTTTATATACTGCATACTGGCATTATATCTGGCATTTGCATTTTTTTCAATATAGCATTTAAAGTCAAATAAAATATTTTAAAAATATCTAGTATGGCCTGCATCATACCCCTGACCCTATGGAAGCATCCGTACATCTTGTTCTCGTTCCGTTTAGTGAAACGGACTCGTTTGGATGGCTACGTGCACGCTACGTGTATCCGTTCTTGGGGGTATGCATTTTCGTTATCAGGATATCCTATTTTGGTTTTGGTTTATACGTACAATATCTGTATTTTCAAACCGTAATTTTAGACCCGCCCCGGGTGTATTTTGGAGTATTTTTGTATTAACCAGAAAACTCAAATATAATCAATATTATATTCCTTATATTTCAACTGTGAATATATGCGTTTTTAAACTAAAATATTTTTTTAAAATCTTTAAAATCCTATATCCTAACCACAGTATCCTAATTATCTGCATCTCTCTCTATCATAATATATTATACGTATTAATTTATCCTTAAATTTTTTTTGCACTGTTCCCTCTCCCTCTCTTCTTCATCACTCGTTTTCTTTCCTCCTGCCTCGCGAGAGCCCGCGCCACTCGCCGCCTCGCCTCACCGCTCGTCGCCTCCTCTCATCACCACCATCCCCTCTCTCTCCTTGACCTCTCTTCTCCTCTGTGCAACCGCTGCAACCTAACCTCACCTCGCCTGTAACTCTAGTCTCGCCAGCACACCCCGCCTCGTCACCGATTATCACCTTGGACCTCGCCCTCCCGTCACCGTCACGACCACCATCCTCTCCCCTCTCTCTAACCCGACACCACCCTCACTTCCCGACACCACGAACCCGAGAACCCGAGAACCCCAACACCCACTGCCCTTGCTGCCAACCCTCGCCGGAAAAACCCATGACTCGTCGTAAATGTCCGCCTCACCTCGCCTCTGTCCCCAAACACCAACCCAGAGCACCTTGAACCCAATCCCACTCTCTTCTCCCTCTTTTTCTTCTTCCTTCTTTTCTTTTCTTTTCTTTTCGTGACCCGTATTTTCCGGTCATTACCGGAGCCGTGCCGTCGCCGATGATCCGGGCGACCCAGTGAATGTTCCCAGCCAACATGGTCACCTTCTTGCTTTGCCTGTACCTGTCCCGTGTGCGCGTGTGTCCATTGCGACGTTTACCCGACGTCGGACACTGCGTATACACCCCGTCGTGAGATCCGTTCAGGCAAGTTCATCTTGCTACATACTATGATACATATTTTGCATCCATATTTATAAAAATATTACATGTTTATTACATTGTGCATTCATATTACAAATTTACAGTTTTTCGATACCCGTATGCATCCATACCATTATTTACATATCTAGTCGCATGCAAGTTTATCTAGCTACATGCTATGTATCATATTGGCATCAATATGAATAAAAATATCACATGTTGATTGCATTGTACACCTATATTAATATTTTACTGTTTTCGGATACCCGTATGCATCCATATCATTTATCATATATGTAGCTGCATCTAAAGATCATATTATTTCATGTTACTGTTGTATTAACACCCCATGCTTGATAATGTGCATCCTACATAGTCATGGAGCTGTAGATGTAACCCATGATAGATATTTGTGCATCCGTGTTTTATTGTGCATCCATACCATTAATTATATATCTAGTTACATGCCATATCATATTATATCATGTTACTGTTACATTAGCACCCGATGGTTGATAATGTGCATTCTACATAGTCATGGAGCTGTAGATGTAACCCCTGATAGATATTTGTGCATCCGTGTTTTATTGTGCATCCATACCATTAATTATATATCTAGTTGCATGCCATATCATATTATATCATGTTACCGTTATATTAGTACCCCATCTTGATAATGTGCATCCTACGTAGTCATGGAGTTGTAGATGTAACCCCTGATAGATATTTGTGCATCCATGTTTTACTGTGCATCCGTACTTTTACCGTGATTCGATACTTGCTACATTTTACTGTTGGGCATCCATTTGATACATGTGTACTACCTGACATGACTTGATACACCAGTGCTTGACTCGATACCCGATATTGTTTCTAATGCCGACAATCCTGACTTGTCGTCCTGGCGGACGTATCCGGTTGTCTACATAGACAAATCTGTACCCGCTTGATCCTGTGTTGGCATTAGTTCCAGATTATCAATACCTGACTTGAACACATAACTTTGGGGGCATGGGGAAATCAAAAGTGTAACTGAAGTGTAGCTTAAAAGGGTATTACTTGATCCATGGTCCTGAGGGATAACGGGACAGAATCATTCGTGATTATTACTTGATCCGTGGTCCCGGGGGATAATGGGACAAAGTCATTCGTGACTCCCACTACCTGATCCGTGGTCCCGGAGGATAACGAGACATATCCTTTGAGTTACATGGAGGAGTACACTAATTGATTTCAAACAAACTTTAGAATAGATAACCCAGTAGCACAGTTTAGATTTATCACTGCACGTCACATATACTGATACTCTTCACTGTTCTATATCCGTGTTTACTTGTTACATTCATGTTACTATTCATGCCTGCATATCTTGTTACCTCCTGATTATATTTTATTGTTTGATATTATGACGCACTGCCGTCTGGGTTTTGCATAGCCCAGATCCTTTATCTCTTTCGCAGGCCGACCAGGAGTATTTCAGTCGACACGCCGAACAGTGAGGATCCAGTTAGTATCTAGTTTCGTTTAGTTTAGTTTTCTTTCAGCATTTTCATTTCCTGATGTGAGCCCGTATTTGGGACGTACTTTCCAGATGTTATTGTTTATTGGATTTATTGCTTCCGCATATATTATCTCTTGACTCGTTTATTCTGGTATATGGACATATACTAGATAGTTTATTTTTATTTTCTACTGTTCTTGATATCTTATAGACAGCCATAATGTGACTGTGGAGGGATGTTTCCTAGACACAGGTAGCATGGTTGGCTCTGTCACGTGCCGATCTTAGCGCACTCTGGGAAGCGGGGCATGATAGCACGTGCACCCACGTGCGTGAGCGGGGGCCGTTGGATCCTTTAATCCAATGGTCGAGCGAGCGGGACACGTAACAGCTACGCATTTGGCGCGTAACGGCGGCTCCTTTTCCAGCCGGTTCGGGTTTAATTTTCAAAACCCTATAAATATCCCCCATTTCCAACTCGATTTTCTCACAATCCACTCAATCAAAAATTCTAAAATAATATCGTTGTCTTCGTCTCTTCGTTGCCTACGCTACGGTGCCGTCCAAATACTCGGGAAAAATCCGAGGAAGGAGATATCCGCGTTATGGTGCCGCTCGATGTTCTCTACTCCGCTTCCTTTCACTCGTCCAAAAGGTAAGATCCATCTCCCTCCCTCTCGATCTCGTCGCTTCTTCTGCATGTAATATCTGTTCTAATAATGGCACCAATTCCTTAATCTTAATATGAACTCTTTGGATATGTTTTGTTAGTTTCTAAAAACCTGTTATGTTACCTTAATTTAGAGCGCACACTCCATGATGAAACTATTTCACGGGATAACGACCTATCTCTTTATTTACTGTTATTCTATAAATTCGAACATGCCGTTATGCTGCCCAACTCTAAACCCAAAAATAACCTTTTTACAAACCAAAGTGCTGCCCGAATTTAGAGTTAACAAAAATACTCCAAATGTCGCATTTTTACATAAAAACACCCTCGAGATTTCAAATACCGCATTTTTACATAAAACACCCTCGACATTTCAAATATCGTATTTTACATAAAACACCCTCGAAATTCTAAATACCGTATTTTCACATAAATAACCTAAGATTTTCAAGACCCGTATTTTCTAAATACCCCGACTTATCTAAAAGTCCTATTTTTAAATAAATACGACTTTTCTAAAAGTCGTATTTTTAGATAAATATCTCGACTTTTCTAAAAGTCGTATTTTCAATGAAATGCCATAAACTTCTAAAGTCATACTTCCCCAAGTTATATTTCATTAAAATGCCATGAACATTTATGGAAACCTAAATGCATGAGTATTGCCCTACATATATGTCACGACCCAAAAGTACGGAACGTGGATGACACTTAGATTACGAAACGTCTCAATGCGTAACATAATCTAAGTCAGCCAAAGCCGAGAAAATCTAAACCATAATCAATAAGAGTGAAGGAAAACCTTTTATGAAAATGATTTTAAACCAATTAAGTTATATTAATCCCTTTTAAAAACTTCAAAATTTTCCGAAAATTTCGGCAGAGTCTCCTTTGTAAATACTGGCCCCAAACGGGTACAAACAATAATATATAAATCTGTAATGATATAATGGCATCCCCAAGCGGGAGCAAGCTCTTCGCCCAAGGCGGATCACAACCACACGCAATATATATGTAATATCAAGCAAATAAGCATAAAGAAGCACAAAAATAAGAAAAACACAACGTCGGCTCAAGTGAGCTCGACCCCAAAGGAACCACATATACACAAATCTCTCAGTCTCATCACTAGGTCGCATATACAGAATAAGAAGTGGTAGATGGAGAATACTAGATACAACGATAGTACAAAAAAAAGACAAAAGTGTCCTCGTAACCTACCTACGACCAATGTCGCGAGTCCGAACAAATGAAGCCCATAAAAAGATACGCCCGCCGCTACAAGGCTGACGGGTCCGACCTGCAAGACATTGTGGCACGACGGGGGTGAGTTGCCAGCTCGTGAGTAGAAAATAATATCTAATAAGGCTATAGTAAGAATGCACGCAAATGCGTCACAACTTGTATATCTAGATATGATGTGATGCCACTAGTATGTATGCACATGAATGCAAAATCAATACGAAATCTTTAAGTGTTTAAATACGATGATCTCTGCATTCTTAACTTAGAAAAATATCTGTACAATAGCTAAGGTACCATCAATGAAATCATCCGAAAACCGTGTCAAGTATCGACACCAAATATGGAAATATATCTGTCTCAATGTCTCACTATGTCAATATCTCAATACCTAGGGCTCCGTCAGTCCGGATCGGCCCATATCAACAAATCTCACGACAACTGTCGGTATCCTCCGGATATCCGCCGCGCCAGACATCACCGGTATGTAGTCTTCCCCTGCCAGGCTCATCGTCTACAACTCGATCTTCTTGCCCCGGGGTACCATACTGGGCCCACCATGTACTCGAGACGGTTCATCCACTCTTCGAATCGGGTCTCGAAATCCAACAGAAAACATGAAAACTCATGGTGGACGACACATACATCACGAGAAAAACCGCAACTTGCCTTTTTAAAACATAATGAGTATGGAAAATTCTTGCGGTTTTCCCCAAAATCCAGAAATCTCATCAATAGTAAAATCCTCGAGAAATCACAATATCTGACATGTTGCAAATGATAGATGCCTATGATATCAATATTATGCAATGGAGTTTATGACGAGGAATCTATACAAGCATGATAATGAAGTGAAGTATATGCATGCTTTGCAATTCAATGTATCATGTATGATGCAAATATTTGATACTGAACTAAGCAGGTTCTAAAGTGCTCGTGGCATGGCAATTACCAAAGGCATGTGTGTTCAAATGAATAGTGCGCGTGCAACATGAGCCAATGGTAATGGTGTACGTGTCCTAAGAGGTGATATCACACATAGGTATATAGATAACCATGCAATGCCAGTAGACGAATAACTAGAAAGATATGCATATGAATGAGATGGTTAACTAACTAACTAAGCAAATAGTTTGCAGGTAATAAAGTGATCCTAACTATGGGGCGCCTCGCGCCATCCATACGATTTCCCCATAGATGTAAACATCTACTCACCCTGACGCCTCACTAATCTGATCCAACCACTGCTTTGCCTTTGCGTGCCGCGTCCGATATTTCCACAACCGATCCTAAAATTGAACAACACAAAACATAAGATTACACATTCCTGAAATGACGCAAAGTCACAATATGAAAAGATCAACGCTCATAAGTTAGGCACAACGTGCACTAGGTGCGCGGAACACGCACGATAATCACTATAACCTTAACTAAAATCGTCGTTCGGAACAACCGTCAAAGCTAAACCCGATCAAACCAAATTTCGCATTCACACACCCTAAATGTCGTAGAAGATGCCATTGATATAACCAATATCTCAAAATTAATTCACATCCTAATTATATAAAAACCTAGTAAGCACTAAAAATTCCAAATTCGTGCAAATATCGTAGATTTGCGATAAAGTGGCAACAATCTAGCACAATCATCCAACTCAAACCATTAGATGGCCACTACACTAAATTTAACACATTTACAAAGCTTCAAACCCTAATTTTAAAATCAAACCCTTTTCTTGAATTTCTTTAACAAGCAATTGCAACCAAATTAACACTTTGAATTTCTATTTTAGCATATTTAAACTACAACTTAACCATTAGATAGAGTTTTACCTCACAAGTATTGAACTCTAGCTTGCACTAGCCTCCAAAGATGCCTCCTTTCTCCATATTTTAAACTAACTTTGGCTTGAGAAGAGGTAGAATAGGGATTTGTTTTGAATTTGTGATGAATTTTGTGGATTTTAATTGATTTTTGATGAAATTTGAAGCAAAATGAATTGGGGGAAAATGAGGACTGCAGCTGGAAGAGGCTCTCGGCCTTGAGGTGGAAGTGGGGGAAAGTGAGGGAATAGTGTGGAAATTTCCATAGAAAAAGTCTCTCTCAAGTTCATTTAATGCTTTTCACATCAATTTCCTATTAAATTTTCATTTTAACTTTCATTTTAAACCATAAAACAACTAGACTTGGAAAAACTTGATGAAATTTATGTTACTACTAGATTTTAGTCTGTAATGGTTCCTAAGTATGTAATTTACCCATTCAAATTTGTATTTATCACTAATTTAATGTATATTTAAAAGCTTAAAATAATATTAAAAATAATTAATTAAGGAAAAAAATTTAAATGACTAGAAATTTTTAAGTGACAATTAACTAACCAATTTCTAGCAATTTCTTATCTAAATTTTGTATAATTAGGTCTATATTGAAAAATAATTATTTTCACTTTTTACGGAAAATTCTGATTATTTTACCGATTATCGAAAAACTACCTAGACGATTTCAAAGTGTTACAATCTTCCCCCCTTTAAGAAATTCGGTTCCCAAATTTAAAATTTAACTACGCGTACCTTCAAAAAGATGGGGATATTTCTTCCTCATCTCGTCCTCGGTCTCCCAGGTGACCTCCTCGCTGTTCGGGCCACGCCAAAGAACCTTGACGGACGGTATAACCTTCGACCTCAATTTTTTCACCTGCCGATCCAAAATGACCACCGGCTGCTCGGTGAATGAAAGATCGCGCTCCAGCTGGATTGTCTGGTGCTGAATCGCATGAGAAGGATCATGAAGGTACTTGCGGAGCATCGAAATATGGAACACGGGGTGAACATCTGGGAAACTGGGCGGAAGAGATAACCGATAAGCCACCGAACCAACACGCTCCGGGATCTCGAAGGGACCAACATATCTAGGACTAAGCTTCCCTTTCTGCCCAAATCTCATCACGCCCTTCATCGGAGAGACCCTCAGGAAAACATGATCGCCAACATCGAACTCGAGTCGGCGACGACGCCTGTCCGCATATGATTTCTGCCTACTCTGGGCCGCTCTCATACTGTCCCGAATCAGCTATATCTTTTCGGTCGTCTCCTGTACGATCCGCGGTCCCAAAATACTGCTCTCCCTGAGCTCTGTCCAACATACGGGCGATCGACATTTCCTCCCATATAAAGCCTCGAAAGGTGCCATCTGAATCGTCTTCTGGAAGCTATTATTGTAGAAGAACTTGATCAAGGGCAAATGATGATCTCAGGTACCACCGAAATCTAAAACACAAGCTCTGAGCATGTCCTCAAGAGCCTGAATAGTATGCTCTGACTGACTGTCAGTCTGCGGATGAAAAGCTGTGCTAAAACTCAATCGGGTGCCCAAAGCCTCCTGAAATTTCTACCATAATCGGCTAGTAAACTGGGTGCCCCGGTCGGACACGATGCAAGTCGGGATGCCATGCAGTCGTACGATCTCATCAATATAAACCTGGGAGTACTGAGCAAATCCAAAAGCGGTCTTCACTGGCAGAAAGTGAGCCACTTTCATCAGTCGATCTACAATCATCCAAATAGATTCATACCCTCGACTGGTCCTAGGTAGACCCACAATGAAGTCCATGGAGACCTGTTCCCATTTCCACTCAGGAATGGGCAAAGGTTGTAACTCGCCGGCTGGCCTCTGGTGCTCGGCCTTGACTTGCTGACAAGTCAGGCATCTCGATACGAAGTCTGTAACATCCTTCTTCATCCCGTCCAACCAGTAAACCTCTCTCAAATCATGGTACATCTTGGTGGAACCTGGATGAACACTGTATACTGATCTATGTGCCTCCTCAAGAATATCACACCTCAGTCCCTCAGAATCTGGTACGCACAGTCGAGTCCCAAATCGAAGTATCCCCTGGTCATCAATCACGAACTCGGAAACTCTGCCATCCCGAATCTGCTCGATAATCTCTAAAATACGGGCATCACCGGACTGTGCCTCACGGATACGGTCAAGTAACTGTGGGCGTGCTCTGAAATGGGCTAGCTGTCCTCCTGTAGGAGTAAACTCGAACTGCACTCTGCTGTCACATAAAACCTGCCAATCCGCCGTCGACTGCATCTGTACTGCGTTCAAACAAGATAATCTACCTCTGGGCCCCCTATTCAAAGCATCTGCCACCACATTCGTCTTGCCCGGATAGTATAGAATCTCGCAGTCATAATCTTTCACCAATTCCATCCAACGGCGTTGTCTCAGATTTAGATCTCGCTGCTGAAAGATATACTTCAAGCTCTTGTGGTCAGTGAATATCTGGCACGACTCGCCGTATAGGTAATGTCTCCAGATCTTTAGTGCAAACACCACTGCAGCCATCTCTAAATCATAAGTGGGGTAGTTCTGCTCGTGCTTCCTCAACTGTCGAGAAGCATACGCAATAACTCTGTCGTGCTGCATCAATACACAGCCCAGCCCCACTCGAGAAGAATCACAATATACCACAAAACCGCCCGATCATGAAGGCAATGATAACACTGGTGCAGTAGCCAGACGAGTCTTCAACTGCTGGAAGCTATCCTCACATGCCTCGGTCCAAACAAAAGAAACCCCCTTCCGGGTCAACCCGGTCAACGGTGCAGTAATACGGGAGAAATCCTGGACAAAACGTCGATAATAGCCGGCCAGACCTAGAAAGCTGCGAACCTCTGTAACTGATACCGGTCTGGGCCAACGCTGCACTGCCTCGATCTTCTTCGGGTCCACACAAATACCATCTCTCGTCACCACATGACCCAAGAAGTCGACACTGTCTATCCAGAATGCGCACTTGGAAAATTTGGCGAACAGCTGATGCTCCCTCAAAGTCTGCAATGTGATACGCAAGTGCTGCTCATGCTCCTCCCGGCTCCGAGAATAAACCAAGATGTCGTCAATGAACACAATGATGAACTGATCAAGATATGGCCTGAATACATGGTTCATCAAGTCCATAAATGCTGCCGAAGCATTGGTGAGCCCGAACGACATCACCAAGAACTCATAATGACCATATCGTGTACCGAAAGCGGTCTTCGGAATATCCTCCTTCCGAACCCGCAACTGGTGATAACCTAACCGTAAATCAACCTTCGAGAAAAACCTTGCACCCTGGAGCTGATCGAATAAGTCGTCAATGCGGGGTAGGGGATATCTGTTCCGCACAGTAACCCGGTTCAACTGACGATAATCGATGCATAAGCGCATACTACCGTCCTTCTTCTTAACAAACAAGACGGGAGCACCCCAAGGTGACACACTAGGTCGGATAAGCCCCTTATCTAGCAAGTCCTGCAACTGATCTTTCAGCTCTCTAAGCTCCGCCGGGGCCATCCGATAGGGCGGTATAGAGATAGGCCCCGTGCCGGGGATCAAGTCAATGCAAAACTCAATCTCGCGCTCTGGTGGCAGACCAGGCAGCTCGTCAGGGAATACATCAGGAAACTCTCTCACAACAGGGACCTGGTCCAACGGAACCTCTGTGGCGCTAGTATCACAAACATAGGTTAAGAATCCCTGACACCCTTTCCGCAAGAGCTGACCAGCGCGAAGAGAAGAAATCAAGCTGGGAAGAGTAGCGCTACGATCTCCTTGAATAACAAGAACCGGCTCACCAGGAAAGCAGAATCTGACTGCCTTTTCACGGCAATCCATAGATGCATAACAGGTGACTAGCCAGTCCATACCAAGAAGAACGTCGAAGTCTAGTATATCGAGGAGAATCAAATCAACTGAAGAATCTCTCTCCCCGATACGAACGGGACACGACCGGTACACAAAACGGGCAACAAACGACTCACCTACTGGAGTAATAACAATAAGTGGCTGATATAAGAAAGAAGACTCTCGGCCCAACCTCGGTGCGAAGTAAGTGTATACATAAGAATGTGTGGAGCCTGGATCGAATAACACCCGTGCATCAAAAGAACATACTGGCAGAGTACTTGTCACAACGGCATTGGATGCCTGTGCATCCTGAGGAGTCAAAGCGAACACTCTGGCCTGTCCACTACTAATAGCTGGCTGTCCTCTGCCTCTGCCTCTGCCTCTGTCGCCTCTTCCTCTCTGAACAGGACCGCCACGCCCATGACCTCTAGGAGTATCTGCCTGGCGTGGAGCATCATCAAGGGTAGGAAGTAGAGCTCTCTGAGGAGGTGGTGAAGGTGGTAAGGTCACATGTGGCACTGTCGCCGCGCCCTGGAGCCCCATGGTACAGTCTCTGATACGATGGTACTGACTCCCGCACCGAAAACATCCTGGCGACGACTGTTGGGTCTGCGGATAAGAACCAAATAACTGACCCTGTCTCAATCCTCTGCCGCCACCATCTCCCGGGAAAAATCTATCACGGTGTCTACCCATCTGCCGCTGGGCTGGCGTATCAGTACGAATCCGCTTCGGCCCAGAAACGACCGAAGTCTCAGAAATACGCTCCTCCAAAAGTAAGGCTGCATCCATCGTGGCTGCGTATGTGTCAAAGTGTTGGGTGCCGATGGCAAGGAATAACTGTGTGTCAAGTCCTCGCACAAACCTCTTTATCCTCTTCTCTTCAGTGTCTACTAGGTACGGAGCATATCGGGACAACTGAGTGAACTGCATATCATACTCGGACTCTGTCATCCCAGGAGTCTTGCGCAAAGACTCAAAACTACGGGCTCGAGCATCTCGGACACTCTCCGGAAGAAAACGGGAAAGAAATGCAGCTGTGAACTCATCCCAAGTCATAGGAGGTAGACCTGCACCTCAGCCTCTCTCTACTGAATCGTACCATGTCTGAGTAAGGCCCTCCAGACGAAAACTTGTAAACTCTACCCATCTATCGTCAGAACATCTCAACGAACGACAAATCCAAGTCATCCTATCGAGAAATGCCTGTGGGTCCTCTGTCGCATCCGTGCCGGTAAAAGCTGGAGGTCTCAGCCTCATAAAAACCTGTAATGATACGGGGATAGTCGTAGTAGTAGCATGAACAACAGTCTGGGAAGCAGATACAATCGTGGTCTGTATGGTGGAAGGAACGTCCTCAGATCTCTGTTGCAACTCCTGTATACCGGCCTCAACTAAAGATCCCATCATCTGTTGCAACTCCTGTATACCGGCCTCTAATATGGCAATACGGTCTGGAGAAGGCGGATCAATCTGACCCTGAGGGGTAGGCGTATCATCCCGTTCGATCCTCGCCTCAGACGAACCCGCTCGAATCTCATCCCTAGCGGCAACCTGCTGAGCTCTCGTAGTCTTTGGCGGCATCGAAGCTGGAATAAGAAACAGGAGCGATAAGAACATTGCAATTGAATCAAGGGATGCATGGAATCAAAAAGGGATATACAAGCAATCATGTCCTAAGGTCACTTAGGCGGAGTACCGTATCGTAAATATGCCGCGGAACATACACACGCTACGCCACTCTGCTTAAGTCACCTACTCCATCTACCAAGGGTCGTCCTACACTCAGAAAGGTAAAACCTATCGCTCTGATACCAACTTTGTCATGACCCGAAGGTACGGAACGTGACTGGCACTTAGATTACGAAACGTCTCAAGGCGTAACATAACCTAAGTCAGCCAAAGCCCAGAAAATCTAAACTATAATCAATAAGAGTGAAGGAAAACCTTTTATGAAAACGATTTTAAACAAATTAAGTTATATTAATCCCTTTTAAAATCATCAAAATTTTCCGAAAATTTCGGCAGAGTCTCCTTTGTAAATACTGGCCCCAAACGGTTACAAACAATAATATATAAACCTGTAATGATATAATGGCATCCCCAAGCGGGAGCTAGCTCTTCGTCCAAGGCGGATCACAACCACACGCAATATATATGTAATATGAAGCAAATAAGCATAAAGAAACACAAAAATAAGAAAAACACAACGTCGGATCAAGTGAGCTTGACCCCAAAGGAACCACATATACACAAATCTCTCAGTCTCATCACTAGGTCGCATATACAGAATAAGAAGTGGTAGATGGAGAATACTAGATACAATGATAGTACAAAAAAAAAGACAAAAGTGTCCTCTCAACCCACCTACGAGCAATGTCACGAGTCCGAACAAAAGAAGCCCATGAAAAGATACGCCCGCCGCTACAAGGCTGACGGGTCCGACCTGCAAGACACTGTGGCACGACGGGGGTGAGTTGCCAGCTCGTGAGTAGAAAATAACATCTAATAAGACTATCGTAAGAATGCACGCAAATGCGTCACAACTTGTATATCTAGATATGATGCGATGCCACTAGTATGTATGCACATGAATGCAAAATCAATACAAAATCTTTAAGTGTTTAAATACGATGATCTCTACATTCTTAACTTAGAAAAATATCTGTACAATAGCTAAGGTACCATCAATGAAATCATCCGAAAACCGTGTCAAGTATCGACACCAAATATGGAAATATATCTGTCTCAATGTCTCACCATATCAATATCTCAATACCTCGGGCTCCGTCAATCCGGATCGGCCCATATCATCAAATCTCATGACAACGGTCGGTATCCTCCGGATATCCACCGCGTCAGACATCACCGGTAGGTAGTCTTCCCCTGCCAGGCTCATCGTCTACAACTCGATCTTCTTGCCCCGGGGTACCATATCGGGCCCACCATGTACCCGAGACGGTTCATCCACTCCTCGAATCGGGTCTCGAAATCCAACAGAAAACATGAAAACTCATGGTGGACGACACATACATCATGAGAAAAACCGCAACTTGCCTTTTTAAAACATAATGAGTTTGGAAAATTCTTGCGGTTTTCCCCAAAATCCAGAAATCTCATCAATAGTAAAATTCTCGAGAAATCACAATATCTGACATGTTGCAAATGATAGATGCCTATGATATCAATATTATGCAATGGAGTTTATGACGAGGAATCTATACAAGCATGATAATGAAGTGAAGTATATGCATGCTTTGCAATTCAATGTATCATGTATGATGCAAATGTTTGATACTGAACTAAGCAGGTTCTAAAGTGCTAGTGGCATGGCAATTACCAAAGGCGTGTGTGTTCAAATGAATAGTGCGCGTGCAACATGAGCCAATGGTAATGGTGTACGTGTCCTAAGAGGTGATATCACGCATAGGTATATAGATAACCATGCAATGTCAACAGACGAATAACTAGAAAGATATGCATATGAATGAGATGGTTAACTAACTAACTAAGCAAATAGTTTGCAGGTAATAAAGTGATCCTAACTATAGGGCGCCTCGCGCCATCCAGACGATTTCCTCATAGATGTAAACATCTACTCACTCGGACGCCTCGCTAATCTGATCCAACCACTGCTTTGCCTTTGCGCGCCGCGTCCGATGTTTCCGCAACCGATCCGAAAATTGCAAAACACAAAACATAAGATTACACATTCCAGATCCTGAAGGCAATGATACACAGCCCAGCCGATGTTTAACTCTGCCGTGCTGCATCAATACACAGCCCAGCCCCACTCGAGAAGCATCACAATATACCAGAAAACCGCCCGATCCTGAAGGCAATGATAACACTGGTGCAGTAGTCAGACGAGTCTTCAACTGCTGGAAGCTATCCTCACATGCCTCGGTCCAAACAAAAGGAACCCCCTTTCGGGTCAACCCGGTCAACGGTGCAGCAATACTGGAGAAATCCTGGACAAAATGTCGATAATAGCCGGCCAGACCTAGAAAGCTGTGATCCTCTGTAACTGATACCGGTCTGGGCCAACGCTGCACTGCCTCAATCTTCTTCGGGTCCACACAAATACCATCTCTCGTCCCCACATGACCCAAGAAGTCGACACTGTCTAGCCAGAATGTGCACTTGGAAAATTTGGCGAACAGCTGATGCTCCCTCAAAGTCTGCAATGTGATACGCAAGTGCTGCTCATGCTCCTCCCGGCTCCGAGAATAAACCAAGATGGCGTCAATGAACACAATGATGAACTGATCAAGATACGGCCTGAATACACGGTTCATCAAGTCCATAAATACTGCCGGGGCATTGGTGAGCCCGAACGACATCACCAAGAACTCATAATGACCATATCGTGTACAGAAAGCGGTCTTCGAAATATCCTCCTTCCGAACCCGCAACTGGTGATAACCTGACCGTAAATCAACCTTCGAGAAAAACCCTGCACCCTGGAGCTGATCAAATAAGTCGTCAATGCGGGGTAGGGGATATCTGTTCCGCACAGTAACCCGGTTCAACTAACGATAATCGATGCATAAACGCATACTACCGACGGGAGTACCCCAAGGTGACACACTCGGTCGGATAAGCCCCTTATCCAGCAAGTCTTGCAACTGATCCTTCAGCTCTTTAAGCTCTGCCGGGGCCATCCGATAGGGTGGTATAGAGATAGGCCCCGTGCTGGGGATCAAGTCAATGCCGAACTCAATCTCACGCTCTGGTGGCAGACCAGGCAGCTCGTCAGGGAATACATCAGGAAACTCTCTCACAACAGGGACCTGGTCCAACGGAACCTCTGTGGCGCTAGTATCATAAACATAGGGTAAGAATCCCTGACACCCTTTCCGCAAGAGCTGACCAGCACGAAGAGAAGAAATCAAGCTGGGAAGGGTAGCGCTACGATCTCCCTGAATAACAAGAACCGGCTCACCAGGAAAGCAGAATCTGACTGCCTTTTCACGGCAGTCCACAGATGCATAACAGGTGGCTAGCCAGTCCATACCAAGAAGAACATCGAAGTCTAGCATATCGAGGAGAATCAAATCAACTGAAGAATCTCTCTCCCCGATACGAACGGGACATGATCGGTACACAAAACGAGCAACAAACGACTCACCTACTGGAGTAATAACAACAAGCGGCTGATCTAACAAAGAAGACTCTCGGCCCAACCTCGGTGCGAAGTAAGTGTATACATAAGAATGTGTGGAGCCTGGATCGAATAACACCCGTGCATCAAAAGAACATACTGGCAGAGTACTTGTCACGACGGCATTGGATGCCTGTGCATCCTGAGGAGTCAAAGCGAACACTCGGGCCTGTCCACCACTAATAGCTGGCTGTCCTCTGCTTCTGCCTCTGCCTTTGTCGCCTCGTCCTCTCTGAACAGGACCGCCATGCCCACGATCTCTAGGAGTATCTGCCTAGCGTGGAGCATCATCAGGGGTAGGAAGTAGAGCTCTCTGAGGAGGTGGTGAAGGTGGTAAGGTCACATGTGGCACTGTCGTCGCGCCCTGGCGCCCCATGGTACAGTCTCTGATACGATGGTACTGACTCCCGCACCGAAAACATCCTGGCGACGACTGCTGGGTCTGCGGATAAGAACCAAATAACTGACCCTGTCTCAATCCTCCACCGCCACCATCTCCCGGGAAAAATCTATCACGGTGTCTACCTATCTGCCGCTGGGCTGGCATATCGGTACGAATCCGCTTCGGCCCAGAAACGACCGAAGTCTCAGAAATACGCTCCTCCAAAAGTAAGGCTGCATCCATCGCGGCTGTATATGTGTCAAAGTGCTGGGTGCCGATGGCAAGGAATAACTGTATGTCAAGTCCTCGCACAAACCTCTTTATCCTCTTCTCTTCAGCGTCTACTAGGTACGGAGCATATCGAGACAACTGACTGAACTGTATATCATACTCGGACACTGTCATCCCAGGAGTCTTGCGCAAAGACTCAAAATTACGGGCTCGAGTATCTCTAACACTCTCCGGAAGAAAACAGGCAAGAAATGCAGCTGTGAACTCATCCCAAGTCATAGGAGGTAGACCTGCAGCTCGGTCTCTCTCTACTGAATCGTACCATGTCTGAGCAAGGCCCTCCAGACGAAAACTTGTAAACTCTTACCATCTATCATCAGAACATCTCAACGAACAGCAAATCCTAGTCATCCTATCGAGAAATGCCTGTGGGTCCTCTGTCGCATCCATGCCAGTAAAAGCTGTAGGTCTCAGCCTCATAAACTCCTGTAATGATACGGGGATAGTCGCAGTAGTAGCAGGAACAACAGTCTGGGGAGCATGTACAATCGTGGTCTGTGTGGTGGAAGGAACGTCCTCAGATCTCTGTGCCCGACTGGCCTCAACTAAAGATCCCATCATCTGTCGCAACTCCTGCATACCGGCCTCTAATCTGGCAATACGGTCTGGAGAAGGTGGATCAATCTGACCCTGAGGGGTAGGCGTATCATCCCGCTCGATCCTCGCCTAAGACGAACCCGCTCGAATCTCATCCCTAGCGGCAGCCGGCTGAGCTCTCGTAGTCTTTGGCGGCATCGAAGCTGGAATAAGAAATAGGAGCGATAAGAACATTGCAATTGAATCAAGGGATGGATGGAATCAAGAATGGAAATACAAGCAATCATGTCCTAAGGTCACTTAGGCAGAGTACAGTATCATAAGTATGCAGCGGAACATACACACGCTACACCACTCTGCTTAAGTCACTTACTCCATCTACCAAGGGTCGTCCTACACTCAGAAAGGTAAAATCTATCGCTCTGATACCAACTTTGTCACGACCCGAAGGTACGGAACGTGATTGGCACTTAGATTACGAGACGTCTCAAGGCGTAACATAACCTAAGTCAGCCAAAGCACAGAAAATCTAAACCATAATCAATAAGAGTGAAGGAAAACCTTTTGTGAAAACGATTTTAAACCAATTAAGTTATATTAATCCCTTTTAATAACATCAAAATTTTCCGAAAATTTCGGCAGAGTCTCATTTGTAAATACTGGCCCCAAACGGGTACAAACAATAATATATAAACCTGTAATGATATAATGGCATCCCCAAGCGGGAGCTAGCTCTTCGCCTAAGGAAGATCACAACCACACGCAATATATATGTAATATCAAGCAAATAAGCATAAAGAAGCACAAAAATAAGAAAAACACAACGTCGGCTCAAGTGAGCTCGCCCCCAAAGGAACCACATATACACAAATCTCTCAGTCTCATCACTAGGTCGCATATACAGAATAAGAAGTGGTAGATGGAGAATACTAGATACAATGATAGTACAAAAAAAAGACAAAAGTGTCCTCTCAACCCACCTACGAGCAATGTCGCGAGTCCGAACAAAAGAAGCCCAAGAAAAGATACGCCCGCCGCTACAAGGCTGACGGGTCCGACCTGCAAGACACTGTGGCACAACGGGGGTGAGTTGCCAGCTCGTGAGTAGAAAATAACATCTAATATGGCTATCGTAAGAATGCACGCAAATACGTCACAACTTGTATATCTAGATATGATATGATGCCACTAGTATGTATGCACATGAATGCAAAATCAATACGAAATCTTTAAGTGTTTAAATACGATGATCTCTGCATTTTTAACTTAGAAAAATATCTGTACAATAGCTAAGGTACCATCAATGAAATCATCCGAAAACCGTGTCAAGCATCGACACCAAATATGGAAATATATCTGTCTCAATGTCTCACTATGTCAATATCTCAATACCTCGGGCTCCGTCAGTCCGGATCGGCCCATATCAACAAATCTCACGACAACAGTCGGTATCCTCCGGATATCCGCCGCGCCAGACATCACCGGTAGGTAGTCTTCCCCTGCCAGGCTCATCGTCTACAACTCGATCTTCTTGCCCCGGGGTACCACACCGGGCCCACCATGTTCCCGAGACGATTCATCCACTCCTCGAATCGGGTCTCGAAATCCAATAGAAAACATGAAAACTCATGGTGGACGACACATATATCACGAGAAAAACCGCAACTTGCCTTTTTAAAACATAATGAGTTTGGAAAATTCTTGCGGTTTTCCCCAAAATCCAGAAATCTCGTCAATAGTAAAATCCTCGAGAAATCACAATATCTGACATGTTGCAAATGATAGATGCCTATGATATCAATATTATGCAATGGATTTTATGACGAGGAATCTATACAAGCATGATAATGAAGTGAAGTATATGCATGCTTTGCAATTCAATGTATCATGTATGATGCAAATGTTTGATACTGAATTAAGCAGGTTCTAAAGTGCTCATGTTATGGAAATTACCAAAGGCGTATGTGTTCAAATGAATAGTCCGCGTACAACATGAGCTAATGGTAATGGTGTACGTGTCCTAAGAGGTGATATCACACATAGGTATATAGATAACCATGCAATACCAGCAGACGAATAACTAGAATGATATGCATATGAATGACTAACTAACTAAGCAAATAGTTTGCAAGTAATAAAGTGATCCTAACTATGGGGCGCCTCGCGCCATCCAGACGATTTTCCCATAGATGTAAACATCTACTCACCCGGACGCCTCGCTAATCTGATCCAACAACTGCTTTGCTTTTGTGCGCCACGTCCGATATTTCCGCAACCGATCCTAAAATTGCACAACACAAAACATAAGATTACACATTCCTGAAATGACCCAAAGTCACAATATGAAAAGATCAACGCTCACAAATTAGACACAACGTGCACCAGGTGCGCGGAACACACGATAATCACTATAACCTTAACTAAAATCGTCGTTCGGAACAACCGTCAAAACTAAACCCGATCAAACCAAATTTCGCATTCACACACCCTAAATGTCGTAGGAGATGCTATTGATATAACCAATATCTCAAAATTAATTTACATCCTAATTATATAAAAACCTAGTAAGCACTAAAAATTCCAAATTCGTGCAAACATCGTAGATTTGCGATAAAGTGGCAACAATCTAGCACAATCATCCAACTCAAACCACTAGATGGCCACTACACTAAATTTAACCCATTTACAAAGCTTCAAACCCTAATTTTAAAATCAAACCCTTTTCTTTAATTTCTTTAACAAGCAATTACAATCAATTAACACTTTGAATTTCTATTTTAGCATATTTAAACTACAACTTAATCATTAGATTAGAGTTTTACCTCACAAGTATTGAACCTTAGCTTGCACTAGCCTCCAAAGATGCCTCCTTTCTCCATGTTTTAAACTAACTTTGGCTTGAGAAGATGTAGAATAGGGATTTGTTTTGAATTTGTGAAGAATTTTGTGGATTTTAATGGATTTTTGATGAAATTTGAAGCAAAATGAATTGGGGGAAAATGAGGACTGCAGCTGGAAGAGGCTCTCGGCCTTGAGGGGGAAGTGGGGGAAAGTGAGGGAAGAGTGTGGAAATTTCCATAGAAAAAGTCTCTCTCAAATTCATTTAATGCTTTTCACATCAATTTCCTATTAAAATTTCATTTTAACTTTCATTTTAAACCATAAAACAACTATACTTGGAAAGACTTGATGAAATTTATGTTACTACTAGATTTTAGTTTGTAATGGTTCTTAAGTATGTAATTTACCCATTCAAATTTATATTTATCACTAATTTAATTTATATTTAAATGCTTAAAATAATATTAAAAATAATTAATTAAGGAATTTTTTTTAAATGACTAGAAATTTTTTAAGTGACAATTAACTAACCAATCTCTAGCAATTTCTTATCTAAATTTTGTATAATTAAGCCTATATTGAAAAATATTTATTTTCACTTTTTACGGAAAATTCTGATTATTTTACTGATTATCGAAAAACTACCTAGACGATTTCAAAGTGTTACAATATTACCCAACACATGATATACTATATGACTTGCTAACTGGTATGGTATGGTTAGGGTTAGATGCGCGAACCTAGGTATGGAATAATTTTGAAGATCCCGATATACGAGTGACCTTATCTACGAAGATCCCGGTATACGGATGACCTTATTTACGAAGATCCCGATTTTCGGGTGATCTTATCTAAGAAGATTTCGACATACGGATGACCTTATTGCTTCTGAAATTCCATGTCTGGAAGAACTACGCGCTAACACTGACATGTACTGATACATCACTGAATAAGATCAGGGCTGGGTAGTTTGATTAGACAAAGTCGTATTTCGGGTTCGGATTCCCCTATTGATTGACCATGGTTCGGAGGGTGAAATAAGTACTATTTCGCTCCCAATTTGGCCCCAACAGAATAATCCCGAGAGTCGGTACCCTTGCTTATCAAACTAATACGTTCATAATACTCAGTAGATATCTGGTATTGTTTACCACTACACACATATGACATCATACATCGCACACACATATTACTTTACCCATCTTTCTTTATGATATATCCTACCCGAGTTTAACTCGCTGACGGACTTCCTTTCTTCCTATTTTCTTCTTGGAACGTCCGTTAGACGAGTACGAAGTACGAGATGGAGATGAAGGAGTGGAACCCACGGAAGATGACTACGCAGACTTATCAACCTACTACTAGGAATAGTTCTTTCCCCTTTTCAGCTGCCCACTTGTTTAGGGCTTGTCTTTCTTTGATGTATTCAAACAATAAGTTTTATTTTGGTGCCCCTATGATGTAATAAATACTATGTTCCCTCATGGGAACTGAATAAAGCAGCAAGGAAATACACAAGAGGAGCATCACGTGTCCATACATGATCGGGCATCACGTGGGGACACGTGACCTTTTATGAGCAAAGTTATAGGCGCTGAGATACACAATTTGAGATAGGGTTACGTGCCAGCACGTGATGGATTCCTGAACCCTTTGAACTAATAGAATTGAATCCTAATCAAATGGTGTCACGTGTCCACACGTGATGGGCCTTTAAACCCACTGAAATGAATTAAAAGGTATAATAAAACAACAAGAAAAAACCCTAACGGGGTATCACGTGCCCACACGTGACCATGAATCATGTGCCGACACGCGATGAGTTCCCGAGTTCTTTAAAATAATAAAATTAAATTCTAAATTGAATGCTTAATCAGTAGGGTCACGTGTCAACATGTGATAGGCTCTTAAACCCTCTGAAACAATAGAATTAAATTCTAATTTGAATGCTTTAACAAATGGGGTCGCGTGCCAACACGTGATAAACTCCTAAACCATCTGAACTAATAGAATTAAATTCTAATTAAGAGGGAATCAAAAACCCTAATATTTCTCTAGATCTTTCCAAACAAAAAGATTGCGCTCTGTAAAATGGAGTACCGTTGGATTGAAAATCCAATGGTGATTAAAAATCACCAATTTATAGAAGGATTCTATACAAGAAAAGATTTTCCTGAAATCTGCCAGGAACAACAAAAAAATATCCTTTGGATTAAAAATCCAATGGTGAATAAAATTCACCGAGTGATCTAACAGATCATGTTGGTTATAAAATCAATAAAATCTTTAAATGAAAGATTGACAAAACAAACCGACTCTTTTCTTTCTCCTATAGATAGAAGCTAAAAAGAGAAGAGAAAGGGAGATGAAACAACAGAGAGAGAATAAAAAAGAAAAGAGAATTTAATTCTCCAAAGAGAAAAGAATGTTTCTTTAGAAAAGAAAGAAATCCTAGGTAAGAGATCATCCTATAAGCTCCTACAAAATAAAAAGAGAATTTAATTCTCAATCTAAGAGTTTAACTCTTCTAAATAAGAACTTAGTTCTTCCTTTGGTTGAAGATCTGCAGAAGCAGATCTTCCCATAAGTTGAGAATTTAATTCTCAACGGGGAGATTCTGCCATGCAGATCTAAAATCTAGGGGAGGACATACCTAAGTTCAGAGAATTTAATTCTCCCACAAAGCACATATGCATTTAATTCCTCCAACAAAGATAGGGTTTAATCCTTAATATAAGAACTTAGTTCTTCTTCATGGTTGAAGATCTGCAGAAGCAGATCTTCCCATAATTTGAGAATTTAATTCTCATCCGGGAGATTCTGCCATGCAGATCCAAAACTCAGAGGGAGAATTAGGTTTAAAGAATTTAATTCTTTCAAATACATAGGAATTTAATTCCTCTAAATAAAATTAGGGTTTTAACCCTATAAAAGAATTTAATTCTTAAACAAGGGACTTAGACTCTCTATGCACGTAAAAGAAATCAGTACCCAATATGATCACGTGGCAACACGTGACCCTCCCCTCAATGGTCAAAAAAAAAAAGAATGAATGAGATGGGGTCACGTGCTCCCACGTGACCCTTGGATAAATTCCTCAAAATAAAGAGAACAAAGCCAAGTCACGATAGATTTTGGGCGCCTCACGTGTCCCCACGTGACCCCCGACAAAAAGAGAAAACGAGGAAAAAACTGAGGAGTAATATCCAAATCATGGATACCCATCACGTGCCCGCACGTGATGGTCATAAAGGCAAAGTGTTTAACACTTACTTGCATATTCTGAGAATAAAAGAAGTTCGGGCCCAACACTCAAGCGCCTCACGTGACCCCACGTGAGCGCTTCATTTTTTAGTGTTTAACACTATTTTGTGCGCTGCATCCTTAGTGTTTAACATTATTTTAAGCGCATCATGTGGGAGCACGTGATAGACGAGTCTACTTTAACACTATAGCCAATCTTAGCCCAAATTAGCTAAGTCTTCCAGAGGGAGGACCCTCCCTTTTGACTGAACCTGAAATACACTCTTATCTTCCAAAATTGGTCATCTCATATGACATTCAAAGCAAGACCCAGAGCCTTTCAATCAACTTTGGTTCAAGGGTACATCTCTTCACACCTCTGATACATGTCATTGTAATTTTTCAACGTCTTCAGAGAGGTGGTGGGTCCCAATGACCAATAATTATCTGGTGCATTTCCAAACCCATGTTAGCATCTCAACTTGGACCGCAATGTCCCTATACTAAACAACAGAGCACAAATGCTCTTTTGTTGGACCTAAATGATACTGTTAAGTAGATCTTAGTCTAAAATTAGACTAACGTATCCTTAACAAACATTTAAGTTGATCTTAATCCCAAACGAGATTAACGGTCCTTAAATCAATCCAACTACAGATCCCCCAACCAATATTGGTTCAAGGGTACATCTCTTCACTCCTCTGATATTTGTCGTTGTAATCCTTCAATGTCTTCAGAGAGGTGACGGGTCCCGACAACCAGACATTTCACGGACTGTGGGGGTCCTTAAACTCATGGACTATGATGTCCTTAAACTTTATAGACTATGATGTCTCTAAACTACCACGGACTATGGGGTCCTTAAACTCATGGACTATGATATCCTTAAACTTTATAGACTTTGATGTCTTTAAACTATAGACTGTGGGGTCCTTAAGCCCATGGACTATGATGTCCTTAACCTTGGACTGTGGGGTCCTTAAGCCCTTGGACTATGATGTCCTTAACCTTGGACCGTAATGTCCTTAAACTAATTATGGACCGCAATGTCTCTAAACTAAACAATAGAGCCCGAATGCTCTTTTGTTGGATCTAAATGATCCTGTTAAGTTAATCTTAGTCTAAAATTAGACTAACGTATCCTTAACAAACGTTTAAGTTGATCTTAGTCTCAAATGAGACTAACGCATCCTTAAACCCAACCCCAAACCCAAATCTAAGAAAATACGGATTTGGACTAATCCACGCCTTACGGGCGATAATATAAATTAGTCTCCATATACAATCCACAGGCAACCAAAAAAAAAACATACACGACACGAAGTGACCATCTGGAGAAGGAGAAAGTGGTTACCGCGATGCGGTAGCGTAATTAACTGCAGGGGCTTGCGCCTGCAGGGAAGAGCATCCCCACAGTCAAAGAACCCCTCAAATGAGGGGAAATCTGACGAAGTCTGCTACAACGGCTGCATCCGTCTAAACCTTCGATACATGGTGTCATAAATCAACTTGGCATCTTCGGAGAGGTGGACGGATAGCACTCAATAGCATCTGCCCTCGAAATTCAGGTAAGACGCGGTCTCGTCTGGCGTCTATCGGCGGAGAACAGATTCTGGCATGCCCGATGGGACCTCTTCCTCTTTCCACTCCACACTTCGTGTGTCATGTTTCGCGAACAAGTCACGGTTTGACATGGTTGCCTTTGGATTTGAAGTACTAAGATTTGGTATCTTGCTCCGTGCAGAAAACAGAAGATCAAATGGCTTTCAACTGCACAAGCTGCAACATCGGCAATAACTCTCACTCCGTCCCTGCTGGAGGAGTGACCTACGGGCCTCAGGCGGCCTCCGTTTTTACAATGCCAGTGGACCAGGTGACGCAAGCCACCACATGGCTATTCTTCGGGATCATGCTCCCGCCGATAAGCATCAACGCCCCTGTACCATCGCAAGAAGCTCAGAAGAAGTCGTTCTTTGATCGGCTTACCACTACTGCGGCCCCTCTTAACGGGTCACCCAAACCAAGCGCCTCAGTCTTTAACAGATTGGGCCGAAGCTCAAATGGGCCTTTGAAGAAGCCCACGATACCGGAAAGGGTTATCCCGAAGAGGATAGCAATTCCTTCTCCTGAAGCCGCCAAAGCGGCTTCCCCTGGTAAGGAGTCGGTCTTTGCAAGACTGATTGTTTCGGCTCTCGCTCCAAACGAAGTCACCAAGACTGCTCCTGCTTGAAATTCTGCCTTCGGCATGTTGGCTATCCCCGCTCAACGGACGTCCGTTTTCAATAGGCTTGCGCCAATAACAGCACCTGACCAGAACAGGAGGCACGATCAAGCCACCCCTATAGCTGAGCCAGTACCGTCGGCTCGACACGCTCGACGTCGCCACTGGCGCTGAGTAAGGAAGGCTGGGGGAAATTTCCCTTCTGGATCGACTCCGCCGGCTCCAATGGTAGAAATTGATGCTGCTGTTCCAACTGGGAAAAACTTTGAACTACTTAATAGGGTGCGCATGAATTCGCCAACTGCCGTGCTAAAAAAGTCTCCTCCGCCTGTTGAAAAGATCACAAAGGTGAAGCCAGAGCAGCCCCCTCAGCGGCTTTCCTCTAAAGTTTACAAGGTCCGGCGTCAAGTCCAAGACTCGATGATTGATACAGATTACTCCCGCCGACAGAAAAAGATGAAGGTTCGGCAAGAAGAGGACCACCCTGTCAAGCCACAGAAGGCGACAACTACTTGGGTGCCCACCGAAATGGCCCCCTCAACTTCGACCGCCCACAAGAGGAGAAGGCCAGAGAAAATCCCTGAGTTTGCAACGAATCGCAAGACCACTGAACCCAAACGCTCCAAGTCTGGGGGCATGGTGGTACATACTATCTATATGGCATCCGGGAAAGAGGATAGCCGTATCTCTACTGTCACGCCCCGCTTCCCAGTATATGGGCAGAGGACGCGACGAGGCCTCTACGTATTTACCGTGAAGTAAATACGCTAAGCGTATCTAAGCAATATAAAAGTAAAATCACAAGAGACAAGATATAATAAAATAACAACTTTATTTATTCACATTCTTTCTGCACAATACATGGAAAGTAAATACAATTGAAATAAATCAATGCCTAAACAATGGAAGAAATGAAAAGTACTGAAATGGAAAGTACTGAAATGAAATAGGTACAAGTGGCTACAGCTCTGGGTCTTCGGTATACTGCTCAAGGGCCTGCTCCGAATGCTCCTGAATGGTCTTGTGCTCTAGTGCTTCCGATCCACCTGACAACATTCCAAAGAAGAAAGAGAAGGAATGTCGTCAGCGAACAGATCGCTCGGTAAGTCCCAAAGATAAGGGAGAAGTAGAATAGACAGAATAAGAAAGTAGATTTTAAAGTTGTAGTATATTATTATAATGTTGTGTTAACGCTGTTGTTTGTAGCTTGGTATAGAAGTATGCCCGTGTATACGAGAGGGGTCTCTATATGTTAGAGACCAGGGCAAACGGAATATAGAGTACAAGGCTCCGTCGATAATACCACGGAACAACGACATAACTGTAATTACGTCTTAAATCTTGCAGTCTCGTGCCACTTATAACACATTCCGTACCAGTCTAGCCCTTAAACCCCGCGATGTCTTGATTGTATTGTTTGTATTGTAATTTTATTGCAACTTGAATTGTATTGTAATATAGATTGTATAATTGGATGACTTGCCGAAACCATGATATCAGTAAACAGATGTAACTGTAGAATCATGGATGTAACTGGAGAATCATGTAAGTAGAATGTATATCCATGGTTCGGTTCAGTCAAGTTGTATAGATTGATAGATTGAATATATGGAATAATGGATTCATGGATTCATGTTGAATTGTAATATTGTAGATTGTAGATTGTACTTGAATCATATTCAAGTCAGATTATAAAAAGACTCATCTGAGTCAGACAATTAGAAAAGTAAATTGAAGTCCTGATTGTTTTGATATTATAGGTAACCGCTGCACATGGGCGGTAGGATTTGTGTCTTTTTCAAAGACGATTACCATGTTGATAACACCGTTGTTAAGTTGTCTACCTTAGATAGGCAAGCACCCACTTCTCCGGCTCCCTGAGGCTCAAGAGATTGGTTCTGCTTAAACCTATGTTTACTAGGGTCCTTAGTGTAATTTATAGAACCTGAGGGGTGTTTTATGTAAAAATACTTTTGTATATTTTTCAAAATACACCCCAAGTATTTATTAATCGTCTTTAGAGTTGTAATGAATGCATATTTTATGTTGTGATATTTCTAGTGAAAATATCCTAATTTCATAATAAAGGGTATTTATTTGTAATATTGACTTGTATGGATTTCATGGTATTTTAGTGTAAAATGATTCTTATGATTTTTGAAAAGAGTTGGAATATTTATATTATTACAAAATAGATCTTTTAATGTTACATATATATATATACATTTATATAAAAATAATTTTAATATATATATTATAATTCTAAAAATCTTATTTTCTTAAGATGTCGTATTTTAAATCTTTCGAGACCGAATGCTCCTTGCGGAGGTCTGCATCTCGCACTACTAAGCCCAAGGATGTGCGATAATCCGCACCATTCCGAACAGGTTCCCCAAATGGGTTGTAGCGACGCTTTGCAAAAATTTGTATAAATACTAAATCATTAAGAAAAATGGTTTTATAAGTAATGGTATTTATTTGACAAGATGTCGTTTTCCCGTATTCTATATTCCCGAGGGTATTGTGCTATGTTGCATACGAGTGTGTGAGGAGATAGGTCATTACCTCGTGATCTACTTGAAGGTATAGCAAAGTTTTGATGGTTTAAATGTAGAAATGAAACTATGTGGTATTTTAATGAAAAAAATACGGTAAAATGGAAATACCAATTACTTTTGATATAGAACTTGTTCAATATGATTAGTTAGTGTTTAATAGTCAACATGAATTGGTTTTAGCATAATTGTATTAAAGAAAAGTAAGGTTTTAGGAAGAAACCGAATCAGAAATCGGATTTGTTCCGATTCCGTCGGGTTTTGTAATTCCGTATTTTTAGAAAAAGAATAGAGAAGTGGGATGGGGACTTACAGGTTTAGTTAACAGAGGAGAGGAAGGGGAGATGAGAGGAGTCGACGGTGCGTCTTTTCGTCGCCGGGAGTTCCTAGGATCGTCGTCGGAAGATGGACGGAAAATTCGCCGGAGCTTCGCCTTTCGCTCACTTCGATTGCACACTAAAGTTTCTAGGGATTTCTTGAGAGTTGGCTCAGAGTTTTGGGATGAGGGGGTAGTGTTTAGGGGTGGTATTTATAGGGTTAGGGTAGATGAAGAGTTTAAATTGAAAAAATGTAAAAATATATTAAAATTCATTAAAAATGGAGTAAATAGGGATTTCAAAGGTCTCTGGAACCGATCTGGGGAAATGAAGTGTGCAGGGGGGTAAGGAAGATCAAAAGCCAGAATTTTCATTCAGGGGACTCGGCGGTCCGGCGGAGTCCGGACGGCTGCGCTGGCCCGAGTTGGCCGGTCCGCCGGCCGACTCGGCCGATCCTGGCCGAGTCCGGTGATCGGGAGGGCCACCGTCGGTAGGGTAACTCACTGGTGCATTAACATTTGTGGGTGTAGTAGGGTTTTATGGTTTTAGCACGTGTTGACTCTTGGACTTCTAAAAAATTCAAAACAAAATAATATTAAAAATAATGTGGGGTATGTGATTTGAACTTTGGTGGCTTGGTTCAGCAGTGCAAGGTATTACCAATGAGCTACAAGCTCCTTCTTGTAATTAAATTGCTAATTAATTACTTATCTTGTGCTCAGGCAATAAATACTCCTTTAGGAATTTTGAAAAATTTTGTATAGAAAATTGTATAGGAATTTAGGGTTGTTACATCTACGGACCATCGACCACTCACCAGATCCGTAACAAAAGCCCAGGAGCAACAACAGAAGCTCCAGGAAATGTTAACGTAAATGGCCGCACTCACTGGGCCAAAAGAAAGCCCGGAGGTGTCATCAGAGCAACGTCAAGAACAGGAAACCGATGCTGGCTTCCTCCGCAGAATTCTCGAAAAGAAGGACAGAGAAGCAGCGGAACAAGCGGCCAATATAAAACGAATGACGCTTCTCTTCCAAGACATGGTCGGGATGATGATACAGCCGGATCCTCCGGCTGAAGACCCTCCGATTGTCCTCGAAGATGACAGAAGGGAGACATCGAACCCTCTTCCGGCTTGTTCAGCAGCCAAAGAGGAGACCATCTTAAAAGCCTCTCTGGATGATTACATCGCTCAGCAGATACGAGTTCATCAGACGAATAAAGCGGCCGAGCAGATTGCTAATACTGGACGACCCTATCCGGGTTGGTACGACCAAATAAAGTACCCGCCGGGATATACGATCCCTAAATTCCATGTATATAAGGGGACGGGAAACCCGCACCAACATGTTGCTCAATTTAGAGCCTTGTGCGGTAATACTAGAGGTGATGATAAACTACTGCTCCGCCAGTTTGTTGGCAGCTTGTCGGAGACAGCATTCGAGTGGTATTCGGAACTCCCGAAAGACTCTATCAATACATTTGTAGAGATGGAGCTGCTATGCACCCAACGTTTTGCGAGCGTTAGCGAACGTACCCCAATCACGGCGCTGATCAATGCCAGGGTGAAACCGGGAGAAACTTGGGTCTAGTACGCGATACGGTGGCGGAATCTATGGTCGAAGTGTGAACAACGCATCGAAGAGGCTCCTGCAGTGAGCATGTTTGTGGGAACCCTCGATCCGCAGGCGACCAAATCCCAGTTCATGATGTTCTTCAAGCCGACCACCTTCTAGACCTTGATTGATAAGCTGGCCCAAATGGATCATAAGCCTTCCTTTTCAAAGACAGAGCCGCGGAATGAAAAGGGCAAAGGGAAAGCGACCTTTGTCGCCAATGCTCAACAACAGCCGAGCAACTTAAAACCGGTTGTTCGCCAAAGCAACGTGCATCCACGCCAATCCTTCGAGGAGAGACTGGGATGTCCCTACTCGTTTCCGCGGGAGAAAACAAAGAGACTGTTCGAGCTGGTAGTGCGCAACAGGCTTATCAATCTGCCAGATCCTAGACGTCCGCTGCAGCCCGACGATACTAACAATCCCAATTACTGCCCTTACCACCGAGCAGTAAGCCATCCAATTGAAGATTGCTTCATCTTTAAAGGCTGGAATGAAGACCAATACCAACAGGGCAAATTCACACTATCCGAGAATTGGAAAGTAAGTTCGCCACAACCGCACACTCTTAAAAGGGGGGACACACCAGGGGCATCGTGCTCTTTTGTCGAAGAAGCTCCATAGGAGGTCGCTCTTTCAGCCAAAACGAAAAGAATGCTAAAGGATTTCCAAGCATGCCCAGCAATCAGGTGGATAAATCAGCTAAAACCCGAGATCATCGAGGGAATGCTAAAGCCGCGCCCGACGCCAAAAATTGGTAGCGACAATCAAAACGCTCAGGCCCAGCCGTCAAAGTCTTCAAAGAAAAAGAAGAAAACCAAAAGGCCCGTGAAGCCTGCTGACAAGCGCACGGACCTGCAAAAACACATCGACGCGCTGGAAGAATATAACCAGAATGCGTGAACCCCGGTCACGCTCCAAGATTTTCTCGACCACATCCTTGAGGACAGAGACGATGACAATGATGGGGGAGAGGACTCGGCAGATGAAACTGAGGGCTATGTGGCAAGCTGCCACATGATCTCTCACTCGTCGATGGATGGTGAAGAATCACCTGATGCGAAGAAACTGGGGGCAGATCTAGAACCGGAATCAAAACCCTTGGAATTGTCTGACAAGATCATCGACCTACTGCTGAACGAAGCCCGTCATAAGAGCAAGGATGATCGAGAACACGAAATGGCTATATTCGAAAAGGCCAGCAGTCGGCGTCAATTTAAAGAAGTTATGGGTCATGAAATACCCCAACCAGATCAAAGCACTTCTGTCGCCAACAAAAACAGGTTCAAGACGAAGAAACGGTTCGCCAAAGCTATATCGATGGGAATGAAGCTGCCACCCTCCGAAGGAGACACTCCTGATGGGATACACCTTGATGAAGGGGATGCACATCCAAACTACTGTTTGTACCATCAGAGGACTACATACCTTACTGAGGAGTGCAACGTTTTTAAAAACTGGTGGCAAGGATATGTTGCCCACCGGCAGCATTTCAAGCGAATAAAGCGCAAGATGCGTCGAGAGCAAAGGAGCACGATAGATGAGCGTAGAAGAAATGCAGGCCACTGTCACATGGTTGACAGGAAGGGATCGCAAGTTCCTACCTTCGGGAGCGATTCTGATGAAGAAATGCCCCTTGGCCCTCTCTTCAAGGAATCTACCTCCGAACCAGAAGAAATGAAGACCTGCGAGAACATCCAGCTGCGTAATCGCACATTACCTGAAAAGAATCTCGGACCGTCAAATAAGGGATCGAACAAAAAGGATAAAGGGAAGGAAAAAGTCCCTGAGGATATTGCCCTCGACGATCGAATCGTCGAAGAGATGGCAGCCAAGGACACGCCCAAGAAAAGCAAGGTGGATTATAAAGTTCTAGCACACCTGAGAAGGATTCCTTCACAGTTGAGGATCCTCGATGCCCTTCTGCTATTTAAAGAGGCGCGAGACTCCCTAATCAAAGCGTTACAAGACCCCGGACAGTTTCAAGCTTTCCTTGCCGAAGAAAAGATGAAGGACGAGTTGGGGGAAGTGCACACTGCTGAGATCACTTTCGGCGATGAGGACCTCCTCCTCGGGACGTGCGAGCATAACCGTCCGCTATATGTCACCGGATACTGTCATGACATCAAGATAGGCAAAATCCTGGTCGACAATGGGTCCTCCATCAACCTTCTCAATGTAAGGGTGTTGAAGGAGATATGCATGAGCGTTCACCACCTCGCTCGGGATAAGATCACTATCTCCGGGTTCGACTCTCAGTCATCACGGACGCTCGGGTCTGTGATACCGACGTTACGCTTTGGGCTGCTCGTCACTGATATCATGTTCCACGTCATTGACGCCAAGACTTGCTACAACGCTTTGCTCGGCCGGCTTTGGTTACACGAGTACAACATTATCCCTTCTACACAACATCAGTGTATGAAGTACTTCAAAGATGGTCTCGAGTACACTGTGACGGGGAACTAAACCCATTCTCCATGAACGAAGTTCGCAAATATGAAGATGCCAAGTACTTCCTGCCAGATTTCGAAGACACAGAAAGATGTCGCAAACCAGAGAGCAAACAAAAAGCAATCACCACCATTCCGGTCTTCGGGAGCGATACCGAGGAAGACGAAGAGATAGTCTATTCCGGGCAGCCCCAATACAACAAGCTGGGATCGTCCACCCCTATGTTGGTCTTCGGCAGTGATTCTGAAGACGAAATCAATGCAGTATTCTCTGCTCGGCCATCAATACAAGCCTTCGCTGGCAATGATCGAAGTTTGCAAATTGCCATGGTTCCGTAAGAGCATTACAAAGAGCTCGATGCACTTGATACCTACAGTGTGCAAGAACTGCAGATGTTCTACGTCCCTTCCAGGTGAAAGGATGAAAAGGCGATCCTCTTCTATCGATCCACGGAAACCAAAGTGGAGAAAGAAGTCTGGCATGGTGCCGATTCTACACTTGACAGGATCCAACCCATCCGTCTGCCCAGATACTACACAGAAGGATTGAAGAGGCTGTTGAGGCGCCAATGCGTACCCCTTAAGCAGACCACGCGACAAGCTCGGTTCTACAATATGATCTGGAACGTCCCTGGAACTCAGCGAAAATTGCCTACCGGGAGAATGGAAACGATCGGGCTTGGATATATTCGATCCAAGAAATGGGAGCGAGTCCATGGCAGCTACGTCATACATGACTTCGATGAAGAAGGAGATGTTCTGTTAAAAGACGCTAACCCTGAACCAAAACGAAGTCCCGCCATGAAAATGCCAAGTCCGTCGTTTGAAGAACAGATGGACAAGCTAATAAGGGAAGCGGGTCAAAGGGTATGGGATGACCATAGCCGCGCAATGTCTATTTACGAGAAAGCCAGGACGCAGCGCCTCCTTCAGCAGGCCGCAGAGAATGACAATGCTCTTCGTTGCTAGTCTGTCATACAGAAGACCCGACGCAAAAACAAAAACAAACCGAAGAACGGAAAAAACGTTTGACAGCAACGAAGCGGATCCAAGAAGTCACGCTATCGAAAATCGAGAAGCCAAGATCTGTCTCTTATAAAGAAGATGAGTTGAGCATATTCTTTTCCCCAAGAAAAGACAAAGAAAATCTTTGACCTCGTCATGAAACATCAGATGATTACGCTCCTGGAGTCCAAGCACCCCGATCGAGCAAATGAGGTTCATCACTCAGACTATTGCTCCTATCACCGAGCGATAGGACATCCTATTGAAGACTGCTTCACCTTCAAAGACTGGGTTGAAGACCAGTATCAACTCGACAGATTCGCTCTATTCAATAGTTGGAGGGTAAGTCCGCCACGGAAGCATGAATCAAGAGCCACTTACGCGATGAGAGGAGAACCAGATCAACATCGGGCTTGGAAATGATCTCGTACCTGTCACGCGATAACGCTGTCAGAAGAAGAACCCGAGAATATGGATGACCCCTCCTGGTACTTCGAAAACGATGATGACGAAGTGATCTCAGAGTTTCCACCGGCGCCAAAAGATCTGGAAGATGGGATACACACTACTGCGGATAACCTCAGAAAAATTGACTTGGGGACGACAAACGACCCGCGGCCTACGTTCGTCAGCGAGTTGCTGTCCGAAGAAAAGGTGGCTACGCTAAAAGACGTGCTCATGCAGTATAAAGACTGTTTCGTATGGAACTATTCCGAGATGCCCGGATTGGATCCAGAAATAGCCGTCCACAAATTGGCTATATCTCCGGACGTCAAGCCGATCAAACAAGCGCCGAGAAGAATGCGGCTCGATCTTAAGATGAGCATCAACGCCGAGGTCAAGAAGCTAATCGACTCCGGCTTCATTCAAGAGGTTCGGTATCCTGACTGGATCGCCAACATCGTCCCAGTGATGAAGAAAAATGGGACGGTGCGCATATGCGTGGACTTCCGGGATCTCAACAAAGCTTGCCCGAAGGACGACTTTTCAGTATCGGTCACCGAGCTGATGATAGATAATACGTCCACTCACGAAGTTTTCTCCTTCATGGACGGCTCATCAGAATACAATCAGATAAAAATGCATCCCGAGGACCAGAAGCATACCGCTTTCCGGACCCCTTTGGGCATATTCTGCTACAAGGTAATGCCCTTCGGTCTAAAGAACGCCGGTGCCACCTATTAGAGAGCCATGACGAAGATCTTTGATGACCTTATACACGAGATTGTCGAATGTTATATCGACGACCTCGTGGTAAAAAGCAAATCGCACGAAGAGCATTGGGAGCATCTAAAAATAGTGTTCCAACGCCTTCGGAAATACAATCTGAAGATGAACCCTCTGAAATGTGCATTCGGAGTCTCCTTAGGTAAATTCCTAGGATTCATTGTACGACATCAAGGCATCGAAATCGATCCGTCAAAGATCAAGGCGATTATGGAAATGCCATCCCCACGAACTTTTAAACAACTGCGGTCTCTCCAAGGAAAACTCGCATATATCTGACGGTTCATAGCTAACCTCTCCGGCAAGTGTCGCCCCTATAGTCACTTGATGAAGAAGGGAACTCCGTTCGTCTGGGATCGTAAATGCCAAAGCGCACTGGACGAAATCAAGCAATATCTACAAAATCCTCCGGTGCTAACTGCTCCGGTCAAGGGAAATCCTCTCATTCTGTATACAACCGCCCTTGAGGGTTCTCTAGGCGCATTATGGGCACAAGAAAACGACCAAAGGAAGGAGAGAGCCCTCTACTATTTGAGTCGACTCCCCCATTGAAAAACACTGCCTAGCGTTAATTTTCGCGATAACGAAGCTCAGGCACTATGCTTTGGCGTATGAGGTCCACCTCATATCAAAGGTGGATCCTCTCAAATATTTGATGTCAAAAGCCATACTAATAGGGCGGCTCGCTAAATGGGCCCTCCTCTTGATGGAGTTCTCGATAACATATCGTCCTCTCAAGGCGGTGAAAGGCCAGGCCATCGCCGACTTCCTCGCCGTGCATCCTATACCTGCCGATTCACCCCTAAATTGCGAATTGCCAGACGAGCACGCATTTGACACGATCGACGGGGAGAAAGGAAGGAGTGATAGCCGATGGGAACTCTACTTCGACAGAGCATCTTCCATGAAGAAGCGAAAGCACAGCTCCCCCATAATCAAGTCTGGGGTGGGCCTCATCTTCGTGACTCCACAAGGAGGGATAATGCGCTTTGCCTTCTCCTTAACAGAGCCGAGGACGAACAATGAAGCCGAATATGAAGCTTTGATAGCTGGTCTTGAGATCGCTGTCAACTTGGGAATCGAAAATCTCCTCATATACGGAGACTCCCGGCCGGTCGTTAGCCAAGTAAACGGCGATTATCAAACGTGCAAACCAGAGTTGTTAAAGTACGGTGAGAAAGTACAACAATTGCTGGCTCAAATTCCTACCTACGCCCTGGAAAGAATACCGTGTGCGGAAAATAGCAAAGCGGATGCGTTAACCAAACTCGCTAAAGAACTGGCTGACGAAAACCTTGATGATGTAAGGATCGTGGTACAAAGCCGTCGGGTTCTTGCACCGGCAGAAATATCTCCGGAATTTTCTGAAGAAAAGGAAGCGACCAAGAAAACAACCTTACAAATAAAAGATCAGGAAAATGCTAAGGATTGGAGAGAAGTCTTTATAGATTACTTCAAATCCCGACGAACACCAGAAGATGCATCCTCAAGACATCAGCTCATGAAACGAGCTCTGTCTTTCGCCTTCGTCAATGATACTCTGTACAAGAGATCATTTGACTCTCTATGGCTAAGATGCCTGGGGCCGGAAGAAGCAAAGAGAGTCGTCCAAGAAACTCACGACGGACTTTGCGGCTCTCATCAAGCCGGGCCAAAAATGAAGCTGAAGATCAAAAAGATGGCTACTATTGGCCCATGATGATCTAAAACTGCCTTGAATACGCAAAGTTGTGCCACTCGTGCCAAATTCACGGGGTCTTTATCCACCAGCATCCAAATCCACTACATCCAACGGTGGCTAGCTGGCCGTTCGAAATGTGGGGAACCGACATAATCAGGCCCATCGAACCAGCATCGTCTAGAGGACATCGATTCATTTTGGCGACTGATTACTTCTCCAAATGGGCAGAAGCAGTACCGCTGAGGGAAGTGAAGACGGAGAATATTCTCCATTTTTTCAAGACACATGTCATCTATCGGTTTGGCACTCCACGACGGATTATCTCCGATAACGGGCCGGCCTACAGAAGCCATAAACATAATATAGACTAGAGATACTCTTCATTCTACAATCCTCGAGCTAACCGTCTGGCTGAGGCTTTCAACAAGACCTTGACCAAGATCGTGAAGAAGACGGTGTCCAGAAATAAGAGGGACTGGCACGAGAGACTGCGTGAAGCTCTCTGGGCGTATCGAACCATGTTCAAAACGGCCACAAACACAACGCCGTATGCATTGGTATTCGGCACAGAAGCTGTACTCCCCCTCGAGATAGAGTTACCCTCTCTACGAGTGGCGGTTCACTACGAGCTAACCGACGAAGAAAATGCTCACCTTCGGCTTAAGGAGCTCGACGCCCTTGATGAAACCCGACTCATGGCGCAACAAAACGTGAAGGCTTACAAAGCAAAAATGACGCGCTCATACGAGAGATTGACTAGGCCGAGAATATTCCGCCAAGGCGAACTCGTGCTAGTGGTCAAGAGACCTATGATCCCCAATCGTGCCAAGCGGGGGAAATTCGAGCCGAACTATGAAGGCCCGTACATCATAGACAAAGTTTACCAGGGTGGAGCCTATCTCCTCATGGACATGAATGGCGAAAGACCCTTCAGGCCAATAAACGGTCGATTCATGAAAAAATACTACGCCTGACGAGTCACGGCCTAGGTCAACGATAGATGACGACGCCTATTGTCACGCCCCGCTTCCCAAAATACGGAATACGAGGGGTAGACAAGGCCAGCCATGCTCCTACGGTCAAGGAAATGTCCTGCCGTAGTCACACTTAGGCTTCTAGTTTATCATGGTAAACAGTAAAGATGCGCAGATAATGAGAAATACAGTAACTGAAAGGAACAATGTGAAGACTGACCTGAAGTGGAACAAACGAATGTAACTCGGAATGGCAAGACGAGAAGTCTGTGATGCACTGGTCCAGCCTAAATCTTCTCCTCATACTGAGCATGCATACTCAGGTCGTCAGAGCGACGCAACAACAATATTATTATAATAAGATAAAACAGGTAAGTGAGGTAATACTAGTATAAGAACAATGTAAGTAATCACGGTGTCACTATATGATGCAGAATATGTTATGTGTCCCTATCGGTCTCTAGGTCATGTTTGAAATCACATAGTGGAAGGAGGATCATGTTTAACAGGAGTCTCGTACATACCCGAGACAACGGCCCACATGCCCGGGACATAACCCTGTCAGCCGGATCGCTAGATCCTGTCCTACACGTATAAGTATCACGGTTCGAATGATCATCCTCTAAACACGGTCCCGCTAAATACGATACTCTTTCCACTTTGATTTCCCCTTTTTCCTCAGGTTACACTATTTAAGATATTGATCTAGTTGTGTACAAGTATACCAATGGCACGGTTTTATCACTGTTCACTGTATTTATCACTGTCACGAATATTCACTTTCCATTGAGCACGATTTTATCACTGTTCACTGTATTTATCACTGTCACGAATATTCACTTTCCATTGAGCACGATTTTATCACTGTTCACTGTATTTATCACTGTCACGAATATTCACTTTCCATTGGTGTACTTGTCACTCCTAAACCAATATCTATCACGCACGATAATGCAATGTCCACACGCACTAACACTGAATATATGGCAAGGGTATGATATATGTGTATTGTATGCTACCAATAAGCTCTATATGTTATGAATCAACATGCATGTCACGAGCTAAAATAAATTGCACAAATTAATATGTTACGAATTCGGCAAAAATGATGTAAGTAAGATATATAGAACAATCAGTCAGTAATTCATCAAAATTTGTTTCAGTTCAATCGGAATTTCGGTTTTCAAGATATAGCTGTTTCATTTTAAGTGCTCGCGGCTGGAAATTCAGTTTCAGAACTGAACGTCCGTTTCGTGACACGAATTTCACCCAGTTGGGCTCGGAATTTAGCGATGTTACAGTTGAATGAAATCTAGGGTTTTCAATAAAGTATTCAACTTAACAGACGGATCCTCAATCGCGTCTGTACGTTGAAAGTTATACACAATTTAATTCAATATGTCGTTTCAGAAATTGTTCTGAACAGCTTCACGTTCTGCCCTTTTAAATATAGTTTAAAATAACAAACGGCGATGAATCGGAATGAAACCACTTGTTTTCTTTCACTCGCAGGAATATCTTATAACTACTGTAAAGTTCCGTATCATACGATTTCAGGAAACACGGGGACGCAGGTTTTTGGACAGAACACACTAATCAGAAACGCTCTGGACTGCAGTCCAGAGTCGTGTTCCGATCCGAATATCTTCATGGTTACATAACAGAAATGATCAGAAATTTACATAGGATTATAGTTCATCGAGTCGGCTTCGATTTAAGCCCTCGAACGCAGCTTTCCAATATGTATATGATTTATGGTGATTTTATTCGTTTTCAGGTACGAGAGAGTTCTAGTTTAAACAACATATATGGGGGTATCACTTTTTGTCACGAACAATCGTATTTTCCAGCGAATTTCGCACACGTTATACATCATTAAAAGGGCCAACAGAACGTATAGGTTACCGTCAAATTAGACAAATATTTCCATTGGGATCATACATCGAACACATACGTCATAATATATTTAGTTATTCGGTAAGTTTCAATTTATATGATTTTAAGGTTGTACCACTAATAATTTAGCATGAAGCAAGTAAAAACTTGCCTGGTAACGTCTCGGGGTCGCGAGGCAGCAACGTCGTCGCGAACGTGTAGGTGAGTGCTGCATGCTCCCACAACTTGATGATACGGTCCTTCGGGTCTTCTCTTTGACGTCCCGATTTCCCGCGGCATGTCCGGTCTCCATCTCGTCGCCGGAAGGGCACCACATCGCCTACGTCTTTTACGGGCTCCCATCTCAATGCCGAGGCAACTCGGGCGTGAAGTTGGCTAGCCGACGCGCCCAAGATTTGCTGTAGAATGTGTAGTGTAGTTATCTCTTTGGGGTTTAGGAGTTGCCATGATGGAGGAATTTTTCACAAGGATTTTTCATGTAGGCTTGAAGAAGAATGGAGCATGCCATGAAAAAAACTTGAGCTCGGCCAGCCCATTAGAGCTCTCTGGAATATCATGAAGCTTGCAATCTGATGAATGTGTGCATGAATGAATTATCAACCTCACAAACAAAACAGCCCACTTCATTAAGCTAATCCCTTAGCTCATTAAAAAAACCTCCTGCACTCCCACAATGCAATTATCAATCAAATAATGCCATCCCCTGCACACTCCTTTTAATAAATTAATTAGCCCATCTCCACAGCACAAACCAACCTTATATAAATTAATCCTTCAACATTTAATAATCAGCACACTCATTCCATTCCCAGAAAGTGGCCGGCCCATTCATGTTTCTCCTTTACATTAATTAACCCCTTTAATTAATCAATCCCCACTCCAATCAATCAGTGGCCGGCCCATTCATTTCACTTTCCAGCGCTCTTCATCAAATGCAACATAATAAATTAATATTAATTAATTTATCATGACAACTTAAAAGAAGCTCCTGCCCACTCCATCTCACTAACAAAATGTGGCCGGCCCATTAACAATGAGGACAAGTGGGGAAAAAGAATGAAGATGTCACAATCACAATAAACCCCCTCCACAAATAGTTAATTGCGAACTTGCAATTAACACCCTCCAACGAAAAGTCCGACCGGGAAGGAAAAGGAGAAAACCGGCCGGAACGGAATGCAAACTGGCAACCCCAGAAAACTGGTATGAATGAACTAGGGTATTACATTATACCCAACTACAAAAAGAATTTCGTCCTCGAAATTCCTAAAACAAGGAAAGGTAATCAAACATGAATCTACGAGAAGAGGTATAGAAACTTCTACCGAATCTCGTCTTCTCGTTCCCAAGTCGATTCTTTGTGCGAGCGATTCCTCCATGAAACCAGTACGAGAGGGATTATCTTGTTCTTAAGGACCTTTTCTCTTCGATCAACAATCGACATTGGCCGTTCTTCATAGGTCAAGTCCTTCCTTACTGTCCGCTCTTAATGATCTAGCATGTGTGTTTCATCTCGAACATACTTACGGAGTTGAGATACATGAAACACGTCATGAACACTTGCCAAAGATGGTGGTAAAGCCAATCGGTATGCTACTTTTCCAACGCGCTCGATGATATCGAAAGGCCCTACGAATCGAGGACTAAGCTTGCCTCGACTCCAAAAATGAATTACTCCTCTGGTTGGTGATATCTTCAAGAATACCAAATCACCAACTGCGAACTCTAAAGGTCTTCTTGCTGTATCGGCCCAACTTTTCTGTCGATCTTGTGCTGCCTTCATGTGATTCCGGATAATATTAACCTTCTCTACTGTTTGCACGATCAGATCTGGTCCCAACAATCTTCGTTCTCCAATATCGTCCCAACAGACGGGTGAGCGACACTTGCAACCATATAGCGCTTCGAATGGAGCCATCTGAATAGTCGCCCGAAAGCTGTTATTATACGAAAACTCCACCAAGTGTAGATGATCCTCCATTGAACCCTTAAAATCTAACATGCAAGCTCTCAACATGTCTTCAAGAGTTTGGATTGTTTTCTCCGACTGGCCATCTGTCTGGGGATGATAAGCAGTGCTAAACTTCAATCGCGTCTCCAAACTTTCTTGTAAACTCCTCCAGAAGTGTGATAAGAATCGGGTATCACGATTGGAAACGATGCTCACAGGCACTCTATGTAATTTCATAATCTCATGTATGTACCGTTCTGCTAACACTTCCGTCGACTGACCAACTCGAAACGGTATGAAATGAGCTGCCTTGGTCAATCGATCAACGATCACCCAAACTGCATTATTTCCCTTAGGACTCCGCGGTAAAGCTGTCACAAAATTCATGGTTATATGTTCCCACTTCCATTGAGAAATCGGAAGTGGTTGCAATAAACCAGCTACCCTTTGATGTTCAGCCTTAACTTGCTGACACACCAAGCACTTTGCTACAAAAGGGGCGATCTCCCTTTTCATGCCTTCCCACCAGAAATTTTGTCGCAGATCACGATACATCTTCGTGCCTCCTGGATGTACGGAATATGCGGAACTGTGCGCCTCCTTCATAACTTCTTCGTGAATGTCTCCTTTCGGCCCACACAAACGGCTACCATATCGCAACGAACCATCTTCATGAATCAACAAGTCCGTTCGAAATCCTGCTTCAACTTGCTCTCGAAACTTCTGAAATCTTGGATCGTGCGACTGTGCTGCTTTAATATTATCGATCAACGACGACTGTACTTGCAGCTGCATTAACTGTCCCGAAAATACAGTAGCAGGATCTCCAACTTGAATCTCCGAAAATCATCGATAAGCTCTCTCTGTGCTGTCAACATTCGTATTGCTGGCAACCGACTAAGCGTATCCGGCACAACATTAACTTTTCCCTGATGATACTTAAGATCAAGATCGTAATCAGCCATCAGCTCCAACCATCTACGCTGCCTCGTATTAAGCTCTTTCTGTGTGAACACGTACTTTAGGCTTTTGTGATCGGTGAATACTTCTACCCTTTTGCCCAACAAGAAGTGTCTCCAAATTTTCAGAGCGAATGTTATAGCTGCTAGTTCCAAATCGTGAGTTGGGTAATTCTTCTCATGAGTCTTCAACTGTCTCGATGCGTAGGCTATAACCTTCCCTTGCTGCATCAAAACACATCCCAAACCTTTCCCAAACGTGTCGCTGTGAATCACCAATCCTCCGGAACCGTCGGGTACGGTCAAAATAGGTGCGGTTATCAACCTTTGCTTCAACGCCTCAAAAGCTAACGCACATCTATCCGCCCATATGAACGGTACCTCTTTTCGCGTAAGCTTGGTCAAGGCTCAGCTAAACGCGCAAAATTCTCCACGAACCTTCTGTAGTATCCGGCAAGTCCAAGAAAACTTCTGATCTCTGCTACGTTCCTCGGAATCGGCCAATCTTGAACTGCTACAATCTTCTTAGGATCAACAACGATTCCATCTCCGGATACGACATGCCCCAAAAACTTCACTTCTTCGAGCCAAAACTCGCACTTGCTCATCTTCGCATACAATTGTTCTTGCCTCAACGTTTGCAGTGCGATCTTCAAGTGTTCAGCATGCTCTACCATACTCTTCGAGTAGACCAAAATATCATCAATGAACACTACAACAAACTGGTCTAAGAATGGTGGAAAGATTCGGTTCATCAAGTCCATGAATATTGCCGGTGCATTCGTTACTCCGAATGGCATCACTAAATACTCGTAATGCCTATATCGAGTTCGGAACGCAGTCTTACAAATATCTTCTGATTTAACTCGAACTTGATGATATCCGGATCGCAAATCCAGCTTCGAGAATACCCTCACGCCACTAAGCTGCTTGAATAATTCGCCAATGCGAGGGATCGGTTACTTGTTCTTAATAGTCAGCCGATTTAATTCTCGATAATCGGTGCACATCCTTCTTATGCCATCTTCCTTCTTGACTAGAAGTACTGGAGCTTCCCAAGGTGAATCGCTGCTACGAATCCGACCCTTTCTCTAGCAATTCGGCAACCTGCTTCTTGACTTCCTCCAATTCCACTGGTGCCATTGGATAGTATACCTTAAGATTGGCGCTGCATCAGGAACAAGATCGATCGCGAACTCTATGCCTCGCTTCGGCGGTAAACCTAATATGTCTTCGAACACGTCCATGAAATCTCGAACAACAGTTGGCATATCTTCCTTATCCACCTCCATCGACGAAAGAACATTGTTTGTCGGCCTAGCCCTAAACTCGATTGGTCCTACAGAACTGCTTCCTCCAGCAAAACAAACTCCGGATGTCCGGGAATCTGGAGAATCACTTTCCTTTCCTTACAATCACTATGAGCGTGGAAAGTGCTGCGAAAATCCATTCCCAAGACAACAACAAAGGGATGCACCAGAATTGAATAATCCTAATGCGGGGAAAAAAAAAACAAGAACAAGTAAGATACTGAGATGACTTCATCCGACGTCAAGGTACTGAAGAGGATTAAGCACGGTGAGCAGGATTCAAGCTTGCGATAAAATATGAACTGGAAAGTAAGAGAATCAAGGCAATATGAAGACCATGAAACACGGAAATTAATCAAGACCAGGACTCCAAATTACTTAAATAGAGTACCGCATTGTAACCATGCTGCAGTTCATAGTTACAATCACATAACTCCAGTCAAGTCGCCCAAATCCTAGTATTAGAATCAAGGAACCTGGAGAAACAATAGAGAACTAAAAGGTTTCAAGTCGAGATGCAAAGTGGTTTGCATATCGTCAAGACGAAGGATAAAAGAAAGATATGATTCAAGAATCATGATAGCAATGTGGCACGACATGTTCCTAATCACGAGTATTCTGATTCATGTATTGGGTCCAATACCCAACTACAAAAGAATCAAACTCGATTAACCTATAACCTATGCTCTGATACCAACAAAACCATGTCACGCCCCGCTTCCCAAAATACGGAATACGAGGGGTAGACAAGGCCAGCCATGCTCCTACGGTCAAGGAAATGTCCTGCCGTAGTCACACTTAGGCTTCTAGTTTATCATGGTAAACAGTAAAGATGCGCAGATAATGAGAAATACAGTAACTGAAAGGAACAATGTGAAGACTGACCTGAAGTGGAACAAACGAATGTAACTCGGAATGGCAAGACGAGAAGTCTGTGATGCACTGGTCCAGCCTAAATCTTCTCCTCATACTGAGCATGCATACTCAGGTCGTCAGAGCGACGCAACAACAATATTATTATAATAAGATAAAACAGGTAAGTGAGGTAATACTAGTATAAGAACAATGTAAGTAATCACGGTGTCACTATATGATGCAGAATATGTTATGTGTCCCTATCGGTCTCTAGGTCATGTTTGAAATCACATAGTGGAAGGAGGATCATGTTTAACAGGAGTCTCGTACATACCCGAGACAACGGCCCACATGCCCGGGACATAACCCTGTCAGCCGGATCGCTAGATCCTGTCCTACACGTATAAGTATCACGGTTCGAATGATCATCCTCTAAACACGGTCCCGCTAAATACGATACTCTTTCCACTTTGATTTCCCCTTTTTCCTCAGGTTACACTATTTAAGATATTGATCTAGTTGTGTACAAGTATACCAATGGCACGGTTTTATCACTGTTCACTGTATTTATCACTGTCACGAATATTCACTTTCCATTGAGCACGATTTTATCACTGTTCACTGTATTTATCACTGTCACGAATATTCACTTTCCATTGAGCACGATTTTATCACTGTTCACTGTATTTATCACTGTCACGAATATTCACTTTCCATTGGTGTACTTGTCACTCCTAAACCAATATCTATCACGCACGATAATGCAATGTCCACACGCACTAACACTGAATATATGGCAAGGGTATGATATATGTGTATTGTATGCTACCAATAAGCTCTATATGTTATGAATCAACATGCATGTCACGAGCTAAAATAAATTGCACAAATTAATATGTTACGAATTCGGCAAAAATGATGTAAGTAAGATATATAGAACAATCAGTCAGTAATTCATCAAAATTTGTTTCAGTTCAATCGGAATTTCGGTTTTCAAGATATAGCTGTTTCATTTTAAGTGCTCGCGGCTGGAAATTCAGTTTCAGAACTGAACGTCCGTTTCGTGACACGAATTTCACCCAGTTGGGCTCGGAATTTAGCGATGTTACAGTTGAATGAAATCTAGGGTTTTCAATAAAGTATTCAACTTAACAGACGGATCCTCAATCGCGTCTGTACGTTGAAAGTTATACACAATTTAATTCAATATGTCGTTTCAGAAATTGTTCTGAACAGCTTCACGTTCTGCCCTTTTAAATATAGTTTAAAATAACAAACGGCGATGAATCGGAATGAAACCACTTGTTTTCTTTCACTCGCAGGAATATCTTATAACTACTGTAAAGTTCCGTATCATACGATTTCAGGAAACACGGGGACGCAGGTTTTTGGACAGAACACACTAATCAGAAACGCTCTGGACTGCAGTCCAGAGTCGTGTTCCGATCCGAATATCTTCATGGTTACATAACAGAAATGATCAGAAATTTACATAGGATTATAGTTCATCGAGTCGGCTTCGATTTAAGCCCTCGAACGCAGCTTTCCAATATGTATATGATTTATGGTGATTTTATTCGTTTTCAGGTACGAGAGAGTTCTAGTTTAAACAACATATATGGGGGTATCACTTTTTGTCACGAACAATCGTATTTTCCAGCGAATTTCGCACACGTTATACATCATTAAAAGGGCCAACAGAACGTATAGGTTACCGTCAAATTAGACAAATATTTCCATTGGGATCATACATCGAACACATACGTCATAATATATTTAGTTATTCGGTAAGTTTCAATTTATATGATTTTAAGGTTGTACCACTAATAATTTAGCATGAAGCAAGTAAAAACTTGCCTGGTAACGTCTCGGGGTCGCGAGGCAGCAACGTCGTCGCGAACGTGTAGGTGAGTGCTGCATGCTCCCACAACTTGATGATACGGTCCTTCGGGTCTTCTCTTTGACGTCCCGATTTCCCGCGGCATGTCCGGTCTCCATCTCGTCGCCGGAAGGGCACCACATCGCCTACGTCTTTTACGGGCTCCCACCTCAATGCCGAGGCAACTCGGGCGCGAAGTTGGCTAGCCGACGCGCCCAAGATTTGCTGTAGAATGTGTAGTGTAGTTATCTCTTTGGGGTTTAGGAGTTGCCATGATGGAGGAATTTTTCACAAGGATTTTTCATGTAGGCTTGAAGAAGAATGGAGAAAAAAACTTGAGCTCGGCCAGCCCATTAGAGCTCTCTGGAATATCATGAAGCTTGCAATCTGATGAATCCTCAATGCCGAGGCAACTCGGGCGCGAAGTTGGCTAGCCGACGCGCCCAAGATTTGCTGTAGAATGTGTAGTGTAGTTATCTCTTTGGGGTTTAGGAGTTGCCATGATGGAGGAATTTTTCACAAGGATTTTTCATGTAGGCTTGAAGAAGAATGGAGAAAAAAACTTGAGCTCGGCCAGCCCATTAGAGCTCTCTGGAATATCATGAAGCTTGCAATCTGATGAATGTGTGCATGAATGAATTATCAACCTCACAAACAAAACAGCCCACTTCATTAAGCTAATCCCTTAGCTCATTAAAAAAACCTCCTGCACTCCCACAATGCAATTATCAATCAAATAATGCCATCCCCTGCACACTCCTTTTAATAAATTAATTAGCCCATCTCCACAGCACAAACCAACCTTATATAAATTAATCCTTCAACATTTAATAATCAGCACACTCATTCCATTCCCAGAAAGTGGCCGGCCCATTCATGTTTCTCCTTTACATTAATTAACCCCTTTAATTAATCAATCCCCACTCCAATCAATCAGTGGCCGGCCCATTCATTTCACTTTCCAGCGCTCTTCATCAAATGCAACATAATAAATTAATATTAATTAATTTATCATGACAACTTAAAAGAAGCTCCTGCCCACTCCATCTCACTAACAAAATGTGGCCGGCCCATTAACAATGAGGACAAGTGGGGAAAAAGAATGAAGATGTCACAATCACAATAAACCCCCTCCACAAATAGTTAATTGCGAATTTGCAATTAACACCCTCCAACGAAAAGTCCGACCGGGAAGGAAAAGGAGAAAACCGGCCGGAACGGAATGCAAACTGGCAACCCCAGAAAACTGATATGAATGAACTAGGGTATTACACCTATGTCCGCTCGCTATCTTCCTAAGCCCAAACTCTATAAGTAGTAGCCGGCAAATGGACCGAAATGTCCTAAAACTAAAGACGGACCGAAACGTCCTTAAACTAACGACGGACCGAAACGTCCTTAAACTAACGATGGACCACTTTGTCCTAAAACTGGCTATTGAACGAGACGTCTATAAACTACTACAGACCGCGGCATTTCAAGGCTGACACAAAAAATATAAAAAAAAGAAGAAGAAAGAAAACGGTATGTCCATAAGCGAGATGGGCACGGATGAAAACCTGAAAGGGTTCCGTCAGTAAAAACAGCAGGGCTACCGGCGAGTTTTGTGAAAACCCGAAAGGGCGCGATCTCGTTAAAAGACACTTGCAAGGTCCTCTCGACCTTGTGAGGAGAAAATACCTGCGTGAGATCCTTACGATTCACAAGGGAGCAACACACTTAGGGATCCCCACGATTCCTAAGGAGAAATTACACTTACGAGATCCTCACGACTCGTAAGGAGAATTCCCCTTTGAGACCCTCACGGCTCATAGGATTCAAAAGATTTAAGCTACAGGAATCTGAACCTGTTCTTAAGCCATCACAACCTCCAATGCTGCCCTACAAGCAGTTCAATATTGACCCTTGTATACAATTCACGGGCACGAATAAATATTTCTCTAACAGAGTCCCACCACTGACGAGGGATATCTTCATGTGGCGAACGACACTTGTAAGTCCTCTCAACTTATAAGGAGAAAACACTCTTATAAGATCCTTACGACTTATAAGAGAACACACACTTAGGAATCCTCACGATTCCTAAGGAGAAAATGCAGCTACGAGATCCTCACGACTCGAAGTGAGAAATACTTTTATGAGACCCTTACGGCTCATGAAGTCAAAAACCTTAGTCGACGGGATCCTAACCCTGTTTGCTAAGCCAGCTTTGTTTAAATCGACAACGGCAAATGATGATTCTCTCCTGGCAATATCCCAGCTGTAACGATGATGATACCTAAATCAGTATCAAATCCCAAATCCTTTCACGGCAAATGAAGATTCGCTCCTGGCAATATTCCAGTCGTAGCGATGCTGATGCTGATATTGGCATCAGATTCCAAGCTCCATACTCGCAGCAAAAAATCTGCGAGTCAAAAATGCATATGAAACAGCCAAAATGATGGGGCAACTTGCAACGAAATCAGCAAGTAAAATATATGCATACAAAACAGCCGAAATGATTGGGCAACTCGCAATAAAAACCAGCGAGTAAAAAGAAAAAATAGCCGAAATGATTGGGCACCACGAAAAATAACCGAAATGATTGGGCAATTGCGACTTTTGCGATATAAAAAAAAGAGCTGAAATGATAGAGGATCGCGGAAATATGAAAGAAATAATAACAAAATGAAACTCTTGCCCTACAGATAAGATCACATCGATCCCTGTAGACAATCCAGGGGCACAAACAAAGAGGGAACCATATCATCCCACCATGCTCCATCGGAAAGAGAGCCAAGTCTCGATGGCAACATCTACAGCCAGAAGACTCACAACGGCGTTCCTTCTCATCTCAGCAAGACTCGAACGCGACAATCAAAATAACGGAGCAACGGCGAAGTCCCTAGTTCCAAGCCTCGACGGTTCATCGGCAATCTAGAGACCACCTCGACATTCGTCTCGACACAGCAGACGAGATGTCACCACGGCGTTCTTCCTCCAACAGGATTCAGACGCAATGCCAGCAAACGAAGCAAAGGCTATATTCCTAGCTTCAGGGTCTTGATGACAACTCATATAAAACCTGAAAGACTATCGGAGATCATACCACACCAGCGCGGAGTGATCACCACAATGACATTCGTCTCGATACAGCAGACGCAATGCCAGCAAACGAAGCAAAGCCAATATTCTTAGCTTCAGGGTCTTGACGGCAACTCATATAAAACCTGAAAGACTATCGGAGATCATACCACACCAATGCGGAGTGATCACCACCGTGACATTCGTCTCGATACAGCAGACGCAATGCCAGCAAACGAAGCAAAGGCAATATTCCCAGCTTCAGGGTCTTGACGACAACTCATATAAAACCTGAAAGACTATCGGAGATCATACCATACCAGCGCGGAGTGATCGCCATCGTGACATTCGTCTCGATACAGAAGACGCAATGCCAGCAAACGAAGCAAAGGCAATATTCCTAGCTTCAGGGTCTTGACGGCAACTCATATAAAACCTGAAAAACTATCGGAGATCATACCACACCAGCGCGGAGTGATCACCACCGTGACATTTTTCTCAATACAGCGGACGCAATGCCAGCAAACGAAGCAAAGGCAATATTCCTAGCTTCAGGATCTTGACGGCAACTCATATAAAACCTGAAAGACTATCGGAGATCATACCACACCAGCGCGGAGTGATCACCACCGTGACATTCGTCTCAATACAGCAGACGCAATGCCAGCAAACTAAGCAAAAGCAATATTCCTAGCTTCAGGGTCTTGACGGCAACTCATATAAAACCTGAAAGACTATCGGAGATCATCCCACACCAGCGCGGAGTGGTCATGACTCATCGGGGCTCCCAAACTGAGCCTAACCTCAAGTAAAAAGCTACATGGAATATCCCTAACGCTTGTTCTTTCGACGGTAATACTACCTGGAAGATTGCTTGAAGACGTCTTGTCCAGCCCTTGAAGGGATCAGAGACACGACAGTCGCAAGGCTACTCGAACAGCAAAATTGCCTATCGAGGAATACATCAGCTAACGCGACGGTACGACGGACACAACCCTAGTACCACAGACCCTAACAGACCTCTGTCGTATAGAGCGGAGGTTAACTGCGACGTTAGGACATCCTTGTGAGAAAGCCTTAGGTAATGGGGATTAAAAAAAACCTGTTTCCTAAGCACTGGGGCCCTGCAAGTCGGTCCAAGATGGACTCTTGCATACTATTCACGGGTCACACTCTCCGAAGTCGAATATCGACGAAGAGGGAAACAACCACTTACGAGTCCTCTCGACTTGTAGGTGGGAAAATTCTCTTGTGGGATCCTTACGACTCTCAAGAGAAAAAGCACTTAGGAATCCTCACGATTCCTAAGGAGAAAATACACCTACGAGATCCTCTCGACTCGTAGGGAGAAAAATCTTTTTGAGATCCTCACGACTCATAAAGTTGGAAAGTCTTGGGCAGCAGACCTGAACCTGCTTCCTAAGGCATCGATACCCTACAAGAAGGCTAGGACGAAATATTCTCTACGCTTCCCAGAGTAACATAGTGACAATACAGCAAAGTGGAAAAATGACAGAAGGAGACGAGAAAAATATGTCTTTTATTCATGAATTAAAATGAATACAAATTACAATTTATGAAAGAATAAAAAAAAATACTCTCATTCAGGAGTATGTACAAAAGAAGAATAAAAGGAAAAATATACAATTTTTCAAGCCGGCGGACGATGTAACAGATTTGTCAGTTCATCCTTTTTCCGCTGGGCCTCGGCTTCATAATTTGTTATCACTACGAGACGGGCCTCCGCTTGAGACTGTTGAGCCTGGTACGAGGCAAGCCGGCTTTCAAGCTCCTGTTCAGTGACCTTATGGGCTTCAACCATATCGCGGGTAAAAATGACGGCTTTATCAATAGCTACCACCTCCCTGATAGCTTCTTGAAGCACCCGCCAGAGTTCATACGCACGAGTGGTCTTGGCCGTAAGTTCAACCTGAAGTTCCCCCAGCACATTTGAAGCCAGCTTCCTTTCTGAAAATTTTCGGCTGATCCTATTCTCGCATGACAGCATATTTGCGGCGCACCATTCAATCAGCCCCCACAAGCTCGCCTTTGCAGCCACAATCTCTGAAGGAAGGCGCGTACATTCAAGACTATGCAAACAAGCATCCACCTGATGAAAAAACTCGACCCAGACTTGCACCAATGTTTCGCTATGGTAAGCAGTAAGAAAGGGGAGAGAACTGTTGGCTTCGGCGGCAAATTCTTCGGCCGTGATCAAACTACCAGCATAAAAGTTTTCGATCAGAGCTGACGAAGAGTGAAGGCTTAGCTTTGCCATCCGTTCAGAAGCACGCAGAGCATAGGGGCCGGGTGGCATGACGATGCGAGATTCCAGCGTGGTAAGAACTGTCAAAGCTGTTAATATTTATAAACAATCAGCGAGGCTTGCAAGCAAAGAGCAGATGGAACAACGTCAAAACTTTACTTACCCACAGTCATGCAAGAAGGGTCCAAAAGATCCCCAGGCCTGTCAAGAATCTCAACTTCGTCATCGGCTTCCAGAACTACAGAAGACATCAGTATCGTTATATGAAATAATAATGCCGTGAGAAGAAGGCAAATAACACTAACCTTGCCCGGAAGAGAGGACGATGCGTTGACGGGATATTGCTTGCGGAGCGGCCATCTCTAGCAAACGCTGAAAGGATTTTCGAGGAGACAGATCAGCGATAGACGCCACCAACCCGCGTAATTCTGAAAAGACAGAGAGGTTCAGATGATGGAGAGATTATTAAAATAAAATATAGAAGGCTACCTTCGATACTCCTACCGCTTTGAACAGGAGGGATAGCCGCTTCGGCAGCTTCCTCCGTACCTTCAGGCGCATCATCGGGGACACGGGCCGGTATAACAGCTTCCAATTGAGGAGCAGCGGCCACTTCTGCAGGCTCCAATGAAAGGACGGTGGCCTCGACTACCTGTCCCACAGTCTCCGGGCCATCACCAGAAAGATCCATTGAATCTGCGGCCAATGAAGATGCCTCATCCGGGAGAGAAAGCACCGGGAGAACGGAAGCCACCAATGGAAGCTCTGCAGCAGGAATAGCAACTGTAGCGTCCCCCTCCACACCTACTGGTGTCTCATCGGGAATATTTACAGAGTCCACAGTCAAGATGCTACTCGAGCACAGATTCTCTGCCATTGCCGAAATCCCTACAAAGTTTTCACGAAGATAAGGATATATATATATATATATATATAAGCAGTGCAAAATACTACAAAAAGATGTATAAGTATACCAATGCGCCAAGAAGCTTCTAGTATGGCTTTTTCAAGCCGGCGTTCCTTTTCAAGAATTTGTGCTCGCCGGGGTTCGAGGGTAGATTCGTGGCCACCAGTCCACAACGACAGATTATCTTCGGCATCAGCCGAGATAGGCCGCATAAGGGCTATCTCGCCTCCCTCTTCCAAAGGACCTATAAATGTTCGCCGTATCGATGGAGAATCTTCATAGAAAATGACGGCAGGATAAGGCCTCTTCGGGACCCTCACATTTTCAGTCTCATCCTGGGAGGGTCTTATAGCCTCAGCCAATTGTGCGGCTTCCTCGGCAGATGAACCTGGAAAAAGAAGACCACCATCCGGCTCTTGCATAGCTATTGGTTCATCTTGAAAGATAGGCTTGGATTCCACTAAAAAGTCGAGCATATTGGTGACTGTTTTCTTTCGCCTCTTTGACCCAGAGTTAACACCAGAAGACGATTTCTTCTTTCCCCTCGGTGCTTTGGTGCAACGTTGACCCACTTCGCCTTTAGTATCCTCTTTCGGCGGTGCTACCGATGATGACACTGCCATCGCTGACGCCGCAGCCGATGAAACTGTTACCGGCGCCTTATCAGAAGCCCTCGCTTGAGCTCTAGTGTACGTCGGCAGCCCAACAGTAAGAGGAGTCGGGCCCGCGTCCACTGCCTCAGGAATAAGTTAGGCGCCAGTCCCCCTCAAGGGAGGGCGAACCATTACCCGCGGTCACGGCGGGATCCCTGTAGCCTAGAGCGGGGCGGGAGCCCTAAGCCCAAAAAGTATTCTCCTCTCCTCAGCAATGATTGGACTAACCCGGTGGCGATACCATCCCGTGAAAGACCCCACGCACCTCGGAATGTAGTCCGCCTCGGGGATCATGAAATGAGAATCGATGTTCAGCCTCATGAAATGGTGGGCGGCGTCACGAACAGCTTCCAAAGAAGAGCTAGGCTCCACCATGAATGCTTCAAAGGGAACACCCTGGTCATAACCCAATTGCCGGGCGAAGCGGTGCGGATTATACCGCATAAAAAGAACCGCGTCATTTCGGCGGAACACCAGATAACCCGGCCTGATCGAATATAAGTGCATGGATTCCTTTGGCTTCAAGGATAGTGCTCCCTCTTTCGATAAATCAAACAACTGTTGAACAGGTCCCGAGGGAGCTGAGAGGATTCGATCATTAAATACCATTCCGCCTTCGTTGGCATACGGATTGAGCAGCACACAAAGAGCCCCTAATTGAGTTGGGACAGGAGCAGAAGCGTCCACCAACCTCATGAGCCGCGGAAAGGTATAAGCATCATAAAAGCTGGGTCTCTAGTGCGCAGCAAATGCCCCTAGCACATGCATCTCAATCCATGATGTAAAATAATGAAGAGAGAAATTCACTACGTTCACGCCTGGGGTTGAGGTATTGGCTGCAGTGCTTAGCCCATGGTATAGATGTGATAGCCCTGCAATGCCCACAGCTAGTCGCGTCCTTTCGGCAATGCGATGAGCAGGGTAAATGACCGAGGCTCTCATGAATCGATGGTGCGTTGGAACGACAAACCAACTAAGCCAAACTCTGATAAAACCGACGAAGAAAGTTTCTTCATCCATGCCAGGAGCTGCGATCGACTCGAAAGATACAGCCGACAAGATTGGAATGTAGAATCATGGCAAATCCTCTTCTCTAGTCGGTAGCTTATTTAAACCAAACCCGAAGGGGTCATTAATATTCGTGAACTTTGGAGCCGCCTTTGATAGAACGTCTCCACGAAGGAAGCAGGAAATAAAGCTTTTAAAAGTGACGCCCTGTTCCTCTGACTCTGTGAACAGCTTCTCAAAAATACCCAGGGTCTTGATTAGACTCGGGTACTTGTGGCGGACGGCATTTTTAGTCGACAAGCCGTCAAGCGTAGCGGGCACAGTCTCGAAGACATACTCGTCAGAGGGCAACAATTCTTCGTAAGGTGCTCCCCTGATCGATAAACCCGAGATCTCGCAAAACTCTTCCAAAGAATCGAAACTTTGCGGTCCCCTAACAAGAAAGTGTTGGTGGGAAGATTCCATTGATTAAGGAAAGCTTTAACCCACCAAACGTGAGGGGACTGATAATGGAAGAGAGACGCGTACACCGTTTGGTAAAGCCCGACCTTCTGCAGTCGCGTACGATGGGCGAACAGGATGTAATGAGCCCAGAGAAGATAGCTCATGGGATGGCGAAGGGTAAGCCCTATCTTGTAGACTTGTCCCCAGGGCTGGGCTTCGCCTTGGCAAATACGACGCCCCAAGATATCTATGGCCGGCATAGGTTGGTTTGGTATCCCAACTGTCGACGGCTCGAGCCAGCCTGTAGGAGTCCAATCCGCCGCCACTACAGCAAAAGCAGTCAGTGGATGGTCCATCGGCAAGAACGGGCGGAGAGTTTCTGTTGGCACCTCGCAAAGAAAGTTTCGGCGACCGCGGATGATATGACCGTACCAAGTTCCTCATAAGAGTAAGTTGGTGCAATCCGGGTCATGAGCTCTGATCGTTGCCATCGCTTCTTCGTCCGACGGTGATTGAGGAAAAGCCGCCTCCGAGCAAGTAAAGGGAAAGTATGGAAGAGAAGCCATTGTTCCTGAAATAAAGGAAAGGGAAACTGTTAGTGAAGCCCACACGTGTGTATATATATATATATATATATATATATATATATATATATATAAGTATATATATAGGAAGACAATGGAAGGGAACGACAAACAACTTATTTCATGGGACCATGTGTTACAAAACACATGGGCCCCACAAAATCAAGATGGCGGCCCACTAATGATGATGCAGGGTAATCATTATGAGAACAAAAGGAGGATTCTCAATAAACTCAAACAACTCTACACATTCCCCCAAGGAGAAAACCCATTGCAGAAACTCTGTGCAAATCAAGAAGGATCTCTCCTAAACTATTTTTGCAAGAACTACTCAGGATGAAGAAATCCAAAGAAGTCTTCTTTTAAGAACCAAGTTCTTTAGAGGAATTAAATTCCTTTTGAACAGAGAAATTAAATTCCTAGAAAAAATTTCAGAGCTAAGCTCTTTGGAATGGAATTAAATTCCAGAGGCAGGCAAGTATCATCATCAATCCCCTAAGATCAGAGAAATGCCTAGCAGAGGGGGTTTATTATTTAAAGATCGGACATTCTTAAAGAACTTGGAAAGATGGGCTTTTGTTGAAGGGAAAAACGCTTAGTATGGATTTAAAATCCAAAGAGTTTTTTTTATATGTAAAAGTTCTTCGGTCGTTCAAAACCATTACCTGAAGAAAAGATTCTTTCTTGAACAGAGTTAAACTCTGAAATTTTTTAGAAAAGAGAACTGAGCTTTGAGGAAGAGAATTAAATTCTCAAAGGAAAATGAATAAGGAAGAAGATGAAAGAGTGGAGGCGATTCTGAAGAGACCCTTGCATTTATAGGATGTGATGGAAAACGGTTCATCTGCCCCCTTCCCTAGGCAAATCCAACGGCCACAAAGATGACAGCATTGCACCAACGTGCAAACACGTGAGAACAACGCTGCGGGGGCATTAGTTCCCTCATGGGAACTGAATAAAGCAGCAATGAAATACACAAGAGGAGCATCATGTGTCCACACGTGATCGGGCATCACGTGGGGACACGTGACCTTCTATGAGCAAAGTTGTAGGCGCTGAGATACACAATTTGAGATGGGGTCACGTGCCAACACGTGATGGATTCCTGAACCCTTTGAACTAATAGAATTGAATTCTAATCAAATGGGGTCATGTGTCCACACGTGATGGGCCTTTAAACCCACTGAAAGGAATTAAAAGGTAAAATAAAACAGCAAGAAAAAACCCCAATGGGGTATCACGTGCCCACACGTGACCAGAGGTCACGTGCCGACACGTGATGAGTTCCCGAGTTCTTTAAAATAATAAAATTAAATTCTAACTTGAATGCTTAATCAGTAGGGTCACGTGCCAACACGTGATAGCCTCTTAAACCCTCTGAAACAATAAAATTAAATTCTAATTTGAATGCTTTAACAAATGGGGTCACGTGCCAGCACGTGATAAACTCCTAAGCCATCTGAACTAATAGAATTAAATTCTAATAAAGAGGGAATAAAAAACCCTAATATTTCCCTAGATCTTTCCAAACAAAAAGATTGCACTCTGTAAAATGGAGCACCGTTGGATTGAAAATCCAACGGTGATTAAAAATCACCAATTTATAGAAAGATTCTATACAAGGAAAGATTTTCCTGAAATCTGCCAGGAACAAAAAATAAAATATCTTTTGGATTAAAAATCCAATGGTGAATAAAATTCACCGAGTGATCTAACAGATCATGTTGGTTATAAAATCAATAAAATCTTTCAATGAAAATTTGACAAAACAAACTGATTCTTTTCTTTCTCCTATAAATAGGAGCCAAAAAGAGAAGAGAAAGGGAGATACAGTAACAGAGAGAGAATAAAAAAGAAAAGAGAATTTAATTCTCCAAAGAGAAAAGAAGGTTTCTTTAGAAAAGAAAGAAATCCTAGGTAAGAGATCATCCTATAAGCTCCCACAAAATAAAAAGAGAATTTAATTCTCAATCTAAGAGTTTAACTCTTCTGAATAAGAACTTAGTTCTTCCTTTGGTTGAAGATCTGCAGAAGCAGATCTCCCTATAAGTTGAGAATTTAATTCTCATCGGGGAGATTCTGCCATGCAGATCTAAAACCTAGGGGAGGACCTAAGTTTAGAGAATTTTATTCTCTCACAAAGCACATAGGAATTTAATTCCTCCAACAAAGATAGGGTTTAATCCTTAATATAAGAACTTAGTTCTTCTTCATGGTTGAAGATCTGCAGAAGCAGATCTTCCCATAAGTTGAGAATTTAATTCTCATCGGGGAGATTCTGCCATGCAGATCCAAAACTCAGAAGGAGCATTGGGTTTAAAGAATTTAATTCTTTCAAATACATAGGAATTTAATTCCTCTAAATAAAATTAGGGTTTTAACCCTACAAAAGAATTTAATTCTTAAACAAGGGACTCAGACTCTCCATGCACGTAAAAGAAATCAGTACCCAATATGATCACGTGGTAACACATGCCCCTCCCCTCAATGGTCAAAAAAAAGAATGAATGAGATGTGGTCACGTGCTCCCACGTGACCCTTGGATAATTCCTCAAAATAAAGAGAACAAAGCCAAGTCAGGATAGATTTTGGGCGCCTCACGTGTCCCCACGTGACCCCTGACAAAAAAAGAAAACGAGGAAAAAACTGAGGAGTTAATATCCAAATCATGGATACCCATCACGTGCCCGCACGTGATGGTCATAAAGGCAAAGTGTTTAACACTTACTTGCATATTTTGAGAATAAAAGAAGTTTGGGCCCAACAATCAAGCGCCTCACGTGACCCCACGTGAGCGCTTCTTTTTTTAGTGTTTAACACTATTTTGTGCGCTGCATCCTTAGTGTTTAACATTATTTTAAGCGCATCATGTGGGAGCACGTGATTGACGAGTTTACTTTAGTGTTTAACACTATATTCGAGCCAATCTTAGCCCAAATTAGCTAAGTCTTCCAGAGGCAGGACCCTCCCTTTTGACTGAACCTCAATTACACTCTTATCTTCGAAAATTAGTCATCTCATATGACATTCAAAGCAAGACCTAGAGCCTTTCAATCAACTTTGGTTCAACGGTACATCTCTTCACACCTCTGATACATGTCGTTGTAATTTTTCGACGTCTTCAGAGAGGTGGTGGGTCCCAATGACCAATAATTATGTAGTGCATTTCCAAACCCATGTTGGTATCTCAACTTGGACCGCAATATCCCTAAACTAAACAACAGAGCCCAAATGCTCTTTTGTTAGATCTAAATGATCCTGTTAAGTAGATCTTAGTCTAAAATTAGACTAACGTATCCTTAACAAACATTTAAGTTGATCTTAATCCCAAAAGAGATTAACGATTCTTAAATCAATCCAACTATAGATCCCACAACCAATATTGGTTCAAGGGTACATCTCTTCACTCCTCTGATATTTGTCGTTGTAATTCTTCAATGTCTTCAGAGAGATGACGGGTCCCGACAACCAGACATTTCACGGACTGTGGGGGTCCTTAAACTCATGGACTATGATGTCCTTAAACTTTATAGACTATGATGTCTCTAAACTACCACGGACTATGTGGTTCTTAAACTCATGGACTATGATGTCCTTAAACTTTATAGACTATGATGTCTTTAAACTATGGACTGTGGGGTCCTTAAGCCCATGGATTATGATGTCCTTAACCTTGGACTGTGGGGTCCTTAAGCCCATGGACTATGATGTCCTTAACCTTGGACCGTAATGTCCTTAAACTAATTATGGACCGCAATGTCCCTAAACTAAACAATATAGCCCAAATGCTCTTTTGTTGGATCTAAATGATCCTGTTAAGTTGATCTTAGTCTAAAATTAGACTAACGTATCCTTAACAAACGTTTAAGTTGATCTTAGTCTCAAATGAGACTAACGCATCCTTAAACCCAACCCCAAACCCAAATCTAAGAAAATACGGATTTGGACTAATCCACACCCTACGGGTGACAACATAAATTAGTCTCCATATACAATCCACGAGCAACCAAAAACAAAACAAACACACACGACACGAAGTGACCGTCTGGAGAAGAAGAAAGTGGTTACCGCGATGCGGTAGCGTAATTAACTGCAGGGGCTTGCGCCTGCAGGGAAGAGCGTCTCCACAATCAAAGAACCCCTCAAATGAGGGGGAATCTGACGAAGTCTGCTACAATGGCCGCATCCGTCTAAACCTTCGATACATGGTGTCATAAATCAACTTGGCATCTTCGGAGAGGTGGACGGATAGCACCTAATAGCATCTGCCCTCGAAATTCAGGCAAGACGAACCTACGCGGTCTCGTCTCGCATCTTTCGGCGGAGAACATGCTATAGTTAATGAGAATAAATACTTTTGCTTTTATTTGCTTGTTTTGGTACATTGCCTGTATGATCTTTGTATGCTTAACGTAACTGTATCAAGTTAGACCACCTTTGGTACAGTTAAATTGCGGGCCTGCTACGTCACTGCTTCAGTACTTTAGAAAGCGGGGCATGACAAATACCAAGCACGTTACTGTAAGATTCCTTGGAATTAGATGCCCGGTCAATTATCACTTCTATTGTAACACCCTAGTACTTTTATACTATATGTTTGGGTATTTCAAATCCTGCTGTAAATTCTTTACTATTGTTGCTATTGAATTGCGAATGATACAATTAGTAGTTGTGGCCATGATCCGACCCGACCCGCGTGTTGAAATCCAATATGGCATGAGATTATATCAAATACTTGCTAGTACAACGTATCCATGCGAATCGAGTGCTAAATATATATATAATATATTTTAAGCTTTACATATCCCTTTATAATACAATATAAAAACAAATAATATTCTTTTATTATCTAGCCTTGCATGGCATATTACACCATATCAGGTGGTTGCGCCCATATATCATGTTCATATCTTAAGAGTTAGACAGACTAGTAATTAGATCGCTACGTATATTTTATTTGGCGGTATATGTTTTTAATTACAGGCATTTGCATTGTGGTTAAAATTCTTGTGTATGTTCTTCATATTTAAAAACTATATTTTTGAAGGGAGACGGGTAATATTCAGAGTAATCTGATATATTATCTGTAAAATCCCACAATATATATATATATATATATATATATATATATATATTATTACGAAAATACATATAACGGTTTTTTATATATATATATATATATATATATATATAATATTATATTAATTTTTTTAAATTAAAAAAAAAAACTCTCTGTCTCTCTCTTCCCGTCCCTATCTATCTCTCCGTCCCCACCTCTCCCCCCCTATATATAACATATATATAGAGAGAGAATAATGGAGGAAAGATGTCATAGGAGGGAATTTCCTCCTATGGCGTCGAAAAAATACAACCTCCATCGTTTTTTTCCGACAATCGGCACCCATCATCTTCACCGTTATCATTTAAGATATGGGTACACCAAATTTCATGTGATTCTATAACTTTTTCACCGTTGAATTAGTGGGTTCAAAATTAACGGTTTACCGACGATAGAACTTTTTACATTGCTAAATCAACGGTGAAAAAGTTGTAGAATCACATGAAATTTGGTGTACCCATATCTTAGATGATAACGATGAAGATGATGGATTCTAATCGTAGGAAAACACGATGGATGGTGTATTTTTTCAATGCCATAGGAGGAAATTCCCTCCTGTGGCCTCTTTCCTCCATTATTCTCATATATATATATATATATATATATATATATATATATGTAAGTATATATATATAATATAATATAATATAAAATTTTATAAAACGTCTCTCCCCCCTTCTCTCTCTTCCCTCGTCTCTCTCTCACCTTCGCTCACGCCGAACCCTAATCCACACTGTCGCCGCCCTTTTCGTCGCTATCCCCCTATCGTCGTCATCCCCATCTCCTCTCCATCACCTCTTCCTCATCAGCACCCCTATCTCCTTTCCTGAGGTCTCACCGAGCCAGATATCCCGACGCCAGAACCCATCACCCCCTCATCGTCGACCTCACCGGAACCCGACCACCTCCATCACCTTCTCGCCTCGTCAGCAACACCAGAGCACCCATGCCATTTCTTTTTCTATTTTTTTTTATTTTTCAAATTTTCAATTTTTATGATTTTTATATACGGATGCAATGCAGAATTTAAATATGCCAAAGAAAAAGAAAAATATATACAAAAAATTAAAATATGCTATGCAAAAGATAACTATATACACCACTATCTCCCCCAAACTTAAGCAAAGCAGTGCCCTCACTGCCTGGCCCCACGTCGCGCTCTCGTGCGTGAACGTGATCGCTCTTCCCTAGCCAACAGGGTTTGAATACCCCTCTCAACCTCCGTCAGTCGACGGTCGTGCTCTCTTGTCGTCGCCCTAAACTCCTCCCTTAAAGCATCAATTCCCCTCACAGCTCTCCTCATTAACCGTGCATGCTCTTGAGGTGTCATTTCGCCATCGCTCGATGTCGAGCTCGAGCTAGGTGTTCGGGCGGGTACATTCTCCGCCGGTTCGGTTCTCGACCAGACATCAGTCAATCTAGAGTAGGACGTAGAAACGCCCTCAATAAATGGTTGGACCGGTTTCCTCCCATAATGTAAAACTCAAATTCCTCAACGGGGAGGAAATATCAGCAAAGCTGTGTGACCAGCATAGGACAGGGGTAGTTTATGGCCCGTTTTCCCGCACCTATAGAATTTAGCAATACTGTGCACATATCGAAACGTGGGTTCTTCGTCATAAGTGTGTGCACAACATGTAACGAGGGGGTGAAAAAAGTTGTATTGTGAGAGCTGCCAACAATGTTATTTTGTGCCCATCGGCACACGGTCAAGACATTCGCGAAAAGGGATCAAGCTTGAATACCCTGTCATGGCGCCCTCGAGCAATCGGTGCTCATCAGGGGCATGTAGTCCTCGAATTGTAGGGGGTGGTCGTGTGCAGGTAAGCGAGGTATAAGTGTGACCTCGTGAATTAAATCCCTATCAATTTTTATTTCGCGATCTCCCAGTTCAATTTTATATAACCTAATACTGCCAGACACCCATCCTCCATAGATTCGTAAAAGTTGTGAACTAAATCTGGTAGTGCAAATGCAGAAGGGTGGTTATAGAGCAGAAAATTCCAACCCCTCCGTGCGATTTCGTTCGCGAAGTAGCTACCATAAATCTTGTGTGAGAAAACCTGTGAAAAATCCCTCTCTAATTGCATGCTGTGCGACATGGTGTTCTACAGATTTTAAAATGTGAAAAACAGAGAGGAAATGAGCAGATTGTACCTCCCCTGAAGTTTCAGGGGGTGAATTGCCATAGGCGCGGCGGATCGGCGGCGGGAGCGGTCTTGTGCGGCGGAAACACGGCTTCTTGGAGGCGGCGCTCCTAGATCTTTCTGCAGAAGGGAGGTGGCGGCGGCTAGGGTGTTAAGAGGATGTAGAAATTAGGGTTAGAAAGACAGAGGGCTCGGTTCTTTATATAGTGGGGGAAAGATGGAAATTTGCAGAAAAAACCCTCCAATAGGAGGAATTTATCTGTAAATAAATTATTTATTTATTTATTCATTCTGCAATATTACAAAAAGGTCAATTTTTCTTTTCAAAATTTTTTTTTTGGTATTTTGTATTTATGTATTCACAAATGATACACACCCCCAAACTTATTGGAAACAAAGTTTTGGCAAGAAGATTGGAAATTCGGAGATGAAAGTGGAGGAGAATTAATCGGTGTAAAGCGGCTCCTGCAAAAACAGGAGCTCCTCCGATGGGTCCGCTGTGAGGAACGGTTTCAATCGATGTCCATTTACTTTGAATAAAGTACCGTCCTCTGGATTTTCAAGATCGACCGCACCGTGCAGATAAACGGTGCGAACTACAAATGGCCCTTTCCACCTAGAACGGAGATTGCCGGGGTTATAATATAACCGAGTGTCATAGAGTAAAACCTGTTGACCATGTTTAAATGTTTTTCCCAAAAGGTGTTTATCATGGAACACCTTAGTTCGGTTTTTAACAATTATGGCATTATCATAAGCCTCATCCCGCAGCTCTTCTAGTTCATTTAATTGCAGCTTTCGATTGCTGCCAGCACCTCCTAATGATGAATTCAACTCTTTGATTGCCCAAAATGCCTTATGCTCAATCTCTACTGGGAGGTGGCAAGCCTTCCCATAAACAAGCCGGTATGGAGACATACCAAGATCGGTCTTGTATGCAGTACGGAAATCCCATAGTGCATCGATCAGTTTGAGTGACCAATCTTTACGGTTTTTAGAAACCGTTTTCTCCAAGATTTTCTTAATTTGCCGATTCGAAACCTCGGCTTGCCTACATATTTTGGGATGGTATGACGTTGACAGCTTGTGGGTAATAGAATATTTGCCATTAATGACTCAAAAGTCCTATTGCAAAAGTGAGAACCATTATCACTTATAATCGCTCGAGGGTGCCCAAACCGAGAAAAAGATATGTTCTTTAAGAAATCGAACGACAACCTTGTTATCATTCGTTCGGATAGGCACAGCCTCGACCCACTTTGACACGTAGTCAACAGCCAAAAGAATATACACATTCCCAAAAGAATTAGGAAATGGTCCCATGAAGTCTATTCCCTAAACATCAAAAACATCCACAACCAAAATTGGTTGGAGCGGCATTTCGTTTCTCCGCGATATCCGGCCCAAGTGTTGGCACCGGGAGTATGTCTTGCAGTATTCATATGCATCATTAAAGAGTCGTGGCCAATAGAAACCACACTGCAAGATTTTCTCGGCTGTCTTCTTTGGGCCAAAGTGCCCGCCACACTTGATCGTGGCAAAAAGACAGCACACTCTTAAACCCGTTTTCCGGTACACACCGACGAATGATTTGGTCGGAACAATATTCAAAAAGATAAGGTTCATCCCAGTAAAAATGCTTTACTTGGGATAAGAATCGTAGTTTATCCTGTTTCGACCAAGCTTTAGGTATCAAGCCGGTGGCTAAGTAGTTTACTATATCAGCGAACCATGGTTCGCAAGAAACGGTCAAGAGTTGCTCCCCGGCAACGGCGCCATTTGATTTAGAGGGATTTTACGATCAAAAATATATGTTACCGCAATCAAGAACGGCGTCGCTTGGTAGCTAGCCGGTGAATACGGGTCGGTCCACAGGGATGGTGTTAATCTCCTAAATGTTCTTACGAGCTAATTCCAAAGGGTGTTGGATCTTTAATCACAAAAACTAATTTGAGTTATACTAGGATCAGGAAACTTGCTAGGATTAGGTTTAGGAAAAGTTTGGTAAAATAAAGATCTCCACCTCTTTCAATGCCCTAAATTAGATATCTTTGTTAGTGTATATGCCCTAGGGGCCATTATTGTATCATACTAGTTTGTATATTACTTAATGGAAGCTTGGGATATTCACATGTATATAACAGTCTTGCTAAACATGGTAGTATGCTACTTGGTTTTTCTATCTTAATATGTGAGTATACGTATTGATAGAGCTCTTAGGATCTTGCTTGACTACCAGCGTTGTGATGGCAGTCACACTAGTGGGGGCTGGGTAGTCTACAAGCACATCCTTACTCTGGTCCCTAGTCGTAGGATTATCGAGACAGGGCATCGATACTCCAGAGTAGACTAGTGTGTACGCTTCTCATCCCAGTTGGGGAGATGGTATGTCCCACAGCCGTCAGTACGTCGTACTGGAGATAGTATGCAGGTGCTCGTTAGGTTACGGGTACACCGGACAGGACTCACAGGGAACTGTTGGTTGGATTTATACCAGTCATCAGTTAACAGTTCCCAGGTGACATGAGTACAGCATAGTCCGCAGACTTGACACTGCTACTTCGCCTCAAGCGTGTCCCACTGTTCTTAGATTGCGACCCTACCACGGCTCAAAGGAGTCGTGCAAACAGGTAGCAGTTGGGTGCAGTCCCGAGCACTTGGAGGCAGTGGCGGTTAGACAGGATTCGTCTCTCCCAGTATTGGGGGTTGATATCGCGCTGTGTCAGAGAGCCATTACGCAAAGTCCCTGGCCAGGGCAAGCGAGATTTGCTGGTAGGTTCCAGTAGTTTCTCAGGGTGTAATGGGCTTCGCTCCGACACAACTTATACCACTATTAGGGGACTGACGCTTGCCGCCCCCTAGGCCCGATATGCGATAGTCTTAGACGAACAGACCGGACTGTATGGAGATTGTCACATCAGACTCAGTAGGAGTTCGGATGGGTTTCCTTATCGGCCTTCTTATCGACATCTACCTGGGGACCGTTACGTACAGCTAGTGCCGCTTGCGGTCTGTGGTTAAACCCACTGCCAGCGTAGTAGTCGAGTCTCTAGAGTCCCATACAAAGAGTTTCCCTACTCCAGGCGAAACGATATAGAGGTCGTATGGTTTTACGACAAGGGTTCGGACGCATACGTGTGTTTACGCATGTACGACATCCGGACAGTTTTTACTAGCCGGCTTTGGTTTAAGCCGGTTTCTAGTATCCGGTTATTGGATTTATACAGTCTAAAGTTTTTCCGTGTTTTCACGGATAGGAGGGGCGTTCTCGTAATTGCGCGAGAAGCTTCTAGAAGATGGTGACTTGGGGGTTAAGGTAGCATATGCATTAAATGAGATTAGTGAGTCATTTGAGTGATTCATCCATGTCATTAATGCATCATAAATACTTAATGACTCATGGAGACGAATCACCCTCTTGTATTTATTAAGCATGATGATTAATCCTTTATTTTCTTTTATTGGATAAATGATAATGCTTGATATATATTATGATAGATCATTATCTCATCTCATTCTCTTGCTCACTTTCTCTCTCCTCAAGCTCTCTCTCTCTTCAAACCCTAATCCTCCCCTCTCATGTGTTGAGACCAAGGATTAGAGTAGACTACTTAATTCTTAACCATTCTCTATATCACCTAGGTTACTTAGATTAGCGATTTAAGAAACCTGGTTACCTCAAGTTAGAGGTGAAGCTTGTAGTAAAGCTCTCGGGTGGATCTTCTACTACATAGAGAAGGCCGTAGAGAACGTGGAGAACGACAAGACGAAGGACTCGGTTCTTTAGGTATAATCACTTATCATAGTAGTTAACTCTTCTATGGTTTCTTGTTAGTTATTGTTTATGCAAAGATTCTCGGTTAGTCGATGTTTATGCCTAAAACAAGATCGTTTTTCATTATTCCGCCTCCCCACAAATCGTGGGGTGTTGTACATCGACTTACAGTGGTATCAGAGCCTCGCTAAACAATAATTAACTCATTAGCAAAGTCGTATGAATTTCGAACGCAAAACGAACAAAAAAACGACATCGATATCACAAGTTTCTGTCGAATTTTAAACAGGCTCTAAAAATTTTTCAGGTTGCTGCAGAGTAACAAGTATAGAAAGATAAGAACACTGGAGAAAAATGGGTTTATGAATCGGCCATACAGCAGCGGAACCGCGACAAACACAACAATATCACAAAAGAATAACATGAGCAAACTGGGTCGAATCGGCCCCAACTCGGACACCGATCCGCCGCGGATCCGCGGCCGAGTTGGGGCCGATTCGACCCAGTTTGCTCCTGTTATTCTTTTGTGATATTGTTGTGTTTTCTGGAATATTTATTTTCTGCTCAAAGTCTCAGGCGCACAGAGAAGTTTTGGGAGTAGAATATGATATGTTTGCTCGATCGAAATTATACGATGTTTGCTAATTTGATAATATCTGTGTTTGTATAATGTGTTCGTAAACCTTCCCTAACTGCTAGTATGTCGGTTGGCAGGGGGTTGCACATTTCTGTAATGGTTTTTACTGTTTGTGATTGTGAACTGTATTGGACTGTTGTGATGTTTAGCCGGGGTTTGAGATGGGTTGTTATATTCATTCATTCGAAGTAATTGTAATATGTTGTAATATTATTTTGCGGGGCGCATCCAGGTTGCGGTTGTAGCCACCGTTGTATTATTTCATTTTACTGTTTTTGCTCCTAGGATAGACCCAAGATGGGGTGCACAAACTACCGGGTACTTTGAAGTGTTTAAGTGGCCTACTCACTTTGTTGAGGGAGACCGCTTCACTTCGGGTATTTGGCGGGTAGTTTGCCGTACCCGTAGGGGTCTAGGGTGGGGTAATGGCTATTCATCACAACTGTGTAATCCGTCTTTTGTTGCAGGCTCTAAACAAACGCGGATTGCTTGCAAATCCAATAAAGTTCATATGAGATCTGGAATGCCTATTATTGCGTCTGACGAATGTACAATATCTATATATGATAGCTATTTAGACGACACTTATGTTTTACACCCGCGCTAGCCCAGCCCCTGCTCTGCCGTTAGTTAAGTAACCTAACGGGTGATGACGGGACCCCGTGGCGAATGCGGATGGCATAAGAGGACGTTGTATTTTCGTTGTTTTCTGCAATGATAGGTTAATGATGGGACGCATTATTTATAATGCAAAGAAAATAAACCAAAAGATGAATCGTTGGAACAATTTAAAAGAAACCACTCGGTTATTTTTTAACGGATGATATTTTTAATTGCGGAGCTTTAACCACTCCTTTTAAAAGCTATCAGGTTCCTTCGGTCATATCAAGTTCACTACGTTCACGGTTTCGCCAAAACCATTCGTAGCCCTCCGTCATTTCATTTGGGTATTCAGTAGTTTTCAAGCTATGTATTTTGACCTAGCGCCAAGGCATAGTGTTTGGTAGCTGCTGGGTATTCATTTGTCGCATAGATAGATGAGTTAGTTTGGGACAGTCGTATTATCATTTTGGCCGAACGTCAAGGATATGTACGGATGGGTTCAAATTAACAAGATAATGATGGGTAGAACTTGACATGTGACTTATGACATTTTGACCTAACGCCAAGGTCATAAGAGCATGGGGCAAAAATATATATCGGGAATTTCTAAAGAAACTGAAATTTGCAAAGAAATGCATACCATTTGGAGTTTGATGAATGTTGGTAGGATTCCTTCAACATTATCGTACGATGATATTTAGATCCCGATCCTACTTTGAGTATATGCTACTCATCAGGATATTCGTCACTTAAACGATCAATGCTATAAACCAAGTAGGTGTCTAGAAAGGTGTCAGCGGGGTTACGCCCCCAGAGAAAAGAGGTTATTTAATTAAGGAAATTCGCGAAAGCGTTGGAAAACCTCCCTCGAAGTACCGACACCAGCGTGGCTGAACGGTTAAGCAAGTATTGTACAGTGAGAATAGTCCTGGCTAATTCTTCTTTTATGGTTTGAGGAAGGATTCGAGAAACAGTGGGAGCAATCCAGTTTAGATAAATTAAAAACCATTCTAAACTTGCAAGAGCATCATGCTAAAGAGTTTTCTTCTCTCTCTCCTAATTGCAGCGACCCTGAAAATGACTGGACTTAAGTTACTTTTAGAGAAAAATATACCGACAGGGCCAAACTATAAAGATTGGCTGCGGAATGTCAAAATGGCTTTGACCTATGACAAATTGGAGTACGTCCTCACCGCTAAGGCACCTGCAGTCCCAGGTCCCAAATCCAGTAATGCGGATAAGGAAATCCGCAAAACCTGGGAGTATGATTGCGCGAAAGCCAAGTGCATCGTGCTTGCCTCGATGAACAATGAACATCAGAGGAGGCACGAGGATATGGAACTAGATGCCATATTTCTCCATACAAAGGAACTTTATGGAGAGCAATCTCGTATAGCAAGATACAAGACCTCTAAGAACTTGTTTCGAGCGAGGTTGGCTGTCGGATCATCGGTAGGAGAACATGTCATAAAGATGATTGGCTACATAGAAGAGCTCGCAGACCTTTTAACGACTTTGGATAATGAGCTCTATACAGACCTTATTCTCCAGTCCCTTCCTTCCATCTACGCCCAGTTTATTCTGAACTTCAACATTCAAAGAAAAGAAGTTGAACTTCCAGAACTCCTTAACATGTTGAGGAGTGCAGAGGGCACCTAGCAGAAGGCAAGGGAAACACCCGCTATGTTTATTAGCGGTGCTTCTTCTTCCGGGTCCAAGGCTAGGGCCAAAGGAAGCAAAAAGAAGGCCGCCACCAAAACCTAGAGGAGGTGTAAGTAAGGTGGGAGGGAAGGGAAAGAAAAAGTTTGCAGTACCGGTAGTGGGCCATGATGAGTGCTTCCATTGTCACAGGAAAGGGCACTGGAAAAAGGATTGCAAGGCGTGGAACGCCAAGAACCAGGAACCGAAGCAAGCTGTGGCTTCGACTTTTGTAATTAATAATTGTCTGTTAATCAACTCTACTTTCTGGGTATTGGATACCGGATCAGGATCTCATATTTGCAATTCATTGCAGGCACTGAGAAACCGTAGAGTGCTGAAGGAAGGTGATATGACCCCGATGGTTGCTAACGGAGCTAGCGTGGGAGCTGTGTCCGTAGGGGATTATCACCTGGGATTGACGAGTGGACACATTTTGGTTTTACATAACTGTTTTTGTGTACCCAGCTTAACGTGTAATATCATATATGTTTCCTTGTTATCAAATAAAGGTCATGATTTCACGTTTGTAAGTGATGTTGTTAACATCCACTTTAATAATAGTTTGATTGGGTCCGGTACACTGGATAACGGTATATATATGTTAAACCAACTCCAAATTTTCAATGTCCAGAACACACTTAAAAGAAAGTCTCCAGATTTAAATAAAGCTTTCTTATGGCATTGTAGACTGGGTCACATCAATGAGAGAAGGTTGACTAAGTTACATAAAGAAGGATATTTGGACTCGTTCGAATATCAAACTTATGCCACTTGTCAATCTTGTCTCAAAGGAAAGATGACAAAGACTCTATTTACTGGACATGGAGTAAGAGAGAGCGAGCTCTTAGGACTCATACACAGCGATGTATGTGGTCCAATGTCTACACATGCAAGAGGTGGTTTTTTCCTATTTCATTACTTTCACGGATGATTACTCAAGGTACGGATTCATTTATCTGATGAAACATAAATCCGAGGCTTTTGAGAAATTCCAAGAGTATAAGAATGAAGTAGAAAACCAAACCGGCAAAAGTATCAAGACACTAAGATCTGATCGAGGTGGTGAATACTTGAGTGTCGAGTTCCTAGGTTACCTAAAAGAGAAAGGAATTCTCTCTCAGCTTACTCCTCCATACACTCCACAGTATAACGGTGTATCGGAGAGACGGAATCGAACCCTTTTAGATATGGTACGTTCCATGATGAGTAATGCTGAGTTACCGCGATCTTTTTGGGGTTATGCGCTAGAATCAGCGGCATATCTTTTGAACATGGTACCTACCAAGACTGTGCCTACCATGCCATATCGGATGTGGAGTGGGAAGAAATCCCATCTTCAGTATATAAAGATTTGAGGATGTCCGGCTTTTGTTAAAAAGCAGCATGTGGACAAGCTCGAGGCACGATCAGTAAAGTGTAAGTTTGTGGGATATCCAAAGAACTCCATGGGATATCTATTCTATTACGCAGAGGAACAAAAGGTATTTGTTTCTCGTAATGCCCATTTTCTAGAACATCGGTTTTTAGAAAAGGAAACAATTGGGAGCGAAATAGAACTGGAAGAAATTCCAGAACCATAAACTAATACTGAAAGTTTGGTAGAACAAGTAGTTCAAGAAGAACAGGACATTTCCGCACCCCTCCGTAGGAGTAGTAGGCCGTTTCATCCGCCTGAGAGATACTACGGTTTTCTCATAGATGGGGATAGAGAGGATTGCATCATAGATGATGATGAACCTACTGGCTTCCAGCAGGCCATCCATAGCGGTGACTCGGTACGATGGCTAGATGCAATGCGGACCGAAATGGAGTCCATGTACACCAATAAAGTATGGACTTTGGACTTTGCTCCAGATGGGGTAAAACCCATAGGATGCAAATGGATCTTCAAGAAAAAGATTGGTGTAGATGGACAGGTGGAAACCTATAAGGCTAGACTTGTTGCAAAGGGTTTTCGTCAAAGACCTGGTTTGGACTATGATGAAACTTTTTCTCCAGTGGCTATGCTCAAATCCATTCGGGTCCTTCTTGCTATTGCTGCCTTCCATGATTATGAAATCTGGCAGATGGACGTAAGGACGGCTTTTCTGAATGGAAATTTAGAAGAGTGCGTCTATATGGATCAGCCAGAGGGTTTCAATCAGAGTGGGAGCAGCGGGAAAGTATGCAAGTTGCTTAAGTCCATTTATGGACTGAAGCAGGCATCGCGGAGTTGGAACATCTGTTTTGATGAAACAGTCAAAGAATATGACTTTATCAAAAATCCAGATGAACCGTGCATATATAGTAAAGTTGTAGCAAGAACTGTCGTATTCCTCGTCTTGTACGTGGATGACATTCTATTGATAGGAAATGACATTCCTATGCTACAATCTGTCAAAGGATTCTTGTCACACAGGTTCTCCATGAAAGACCTGGGTGATGCCTCTTACATTATGGGGACCCGGATCTATCGTGATAGATCCAAGAGGATGTTGGGACTTTCGCAGTCCAGGTATATCGACACTTTACTGAAAAGATTCAGTATGGAAGATTCTAAGCGTGGTAATCTACCGGCTTGTCACGGAATCACCCTATCCAAAGAGATGTCTCCCAAGACTGATTTGGAAAGGGAACGCATGTCTATTATACCCTACGCTTCTGCAGTAGGCTCTATAATGTATGCGATGTTGTGCACCAGACCAGATGTAGCTTATGCACTGAGCGTGGTAAGCCGGTATCATTCAGACCCGGGGGAGAAACACTGGATAGCAGTAAAGAACATTCTCAAGTATCTGAGGAGGACTAAGGAGATGTTCTTGGTTTACGGCGGAAAAGACCTCAGGATGGAGGCCTATGCTGATTCCGGCTTCCAGAGTGATAAGGACGATTCCAAGTTCATGTCAGGTTATGTCTTTACCTTCAATGGAGGGGCGGTGTGCTGGAAGAGTTCCAAGCAGGACACCGTTGCTGACTCGACGATGGAAGCGGAGTATATTGCTGCTTGCGATGCCGCAAAAGAAGCGGTTTGGATGAAGAAGTTCCTAACAGAACTTCAGGTGGTTCCTACCATAGTTGATCCAATACCTCTGTATTGCGACAACAACGGAGCTATAGCTTTAGCGAAGGAACCAAGGTCCCAACAGAAGTCCAGACACATCTTAAGGCGGTATCACCTGATCAGGGAGATCATTGATCGTCGGGAGATCGAGGTTCGGAGAGTTACTACTGAAGAGAATGTTAGTGTATATGCCCTAGGGGCCATTATTGTATCATACTAGTTTGTATATTACTTAATGGAAGCTTGGAATATTCACATGTATATAACAGTCTTGCTAAACATGGTAGTATGCTACTTGGTTTTTCTATCTTAATATGTGAGTATACGTATTGATAGAGCTCTTAGGATCTTGCTTGACTACCAGCGTTGTGATGGCAGTCACACTATTGGAGGCTGGGTAGTCCACAAGCACATCCTTATTCAGGTCCCTAGTTATAGGATTATCGAGACAGAGCATCGATACTCCGGAGTAGACTAGTGTGTACGCTTCTCATCCCAGTTAGGGAGATGGTCTATCCCACAGCCGTCAGTACGTCGTACTGGAGATAGTATGCAGGTGCTCGTTAGGTTATGGGTACACCGGACAGGACTCACAGGGAACTGTTGGTTGGTTTTATACCAGTCGTCAGTGAACAGTTCCCAGGTGACATGAGTACAGCATAGTCCGCAGACTTGACACTGCTACTTCGCCTCGAGTGTGTCCCACTGTTCTTAGATTGCTACCCTACCACGGCTCAAAGGAGTCGTGCAAACAGGTAGCAGTTGGGTGCAGTCCCGAGCACTTGGAGGCAGTGGCGGTTAGACATGATTCGTCTCTCCCGGTATTGGGGGTTGATATCGTGCTGTGTCATAGAGCCATTACGCAAAGTCCCTGGCCAGGGCAAGCGAGATTTGCTGGTAGGTTCCAGTAGTTTCTCATGGTGTAATGTGCTTCACTCCGACACGACTTATACCGCTATTAGGGGACTGACGCTTGCCGCCCCCTAGGCCCGATATGCGATAGTCTTAGACGAACAGACCGGACTGTATGGAGATTGTCACATTAGACTCAGTAGGAGTTCGTATGGGTTTCCTCATCGGCCTTCTTATCGACATCTACCTGGGGACCGTTACGTACAGCTAGTGCCGCTTGCGGTCTGTGGTTAAACCCACTGCCAGCGTAATAGTCGAGTCTCTAGAGTCCCACACAGAGAGTTTTCCTACTCTAGGCGAAACGATATAGAGGTCGTATGGTTTTACGACAAGGGTTCGGACGCATACGTGTGTTTACGCACGTACGACATCCGGACAGTTTTTACTAGTCGACTTTGGTTTAAGCCAGTTTCTAGTATCCGGTTATTGGATTTATACAGTCTAAAGTTTTTCCGTGTTTTCACGGATAGGAGGGGCGTTCTCGTAATTACGTGAGAAGCTTCTAGAAGATGGTGACTTGGGGGTTAAGGTGGCATATGCATTTAATGAGATTAGTGAGTCATTTGAGTGATTCATCCATGTCATTAATGCATCATAAATGCTTAATGACTCATGGAGATGAATCACCCTCTTGTATTTATTAAGCATGATGATTAATCCTTCATTTTTTTTTGTTGGATAAATCATAATGCTTGATATATATTATGATAGCTTATTATCTCATTTCATTCTCTTGCTCACTTTCTTTCTCCTCAAGCTCTCCCTCTTCAAACCCTAATCCTCCTCTCTCATATGTTGAGACCAAGGATTAGAGTAGACTACTTAATCCTTAACCACTCTCTATATCACCTAGGTTACTTAGATTAGCGATTTAAGAAACCTAGTTATCTCAAGTTAGAGGTGAAGCTTGTAGTTAAGCTCTCGGGTGGATCTTCTACTACATAGAGAAGGCCGAAGAGGACGAGGAGATCGACAAGACAAAGGACTCGGTCCTATAGGTATAATCACTTATCATAGTAGTTAACCCTTCTATGGTTTATTGTTAGTTATTGTTTATGCAAAGATTCTCGGTTAGTCGATGTTTACGCTTTAAACAAGATCGTTTTTCATTATTCCGCCTCCCCGCAAGTCATGGGGTGTTGTACATCGACTTACAGTGGTATCAGAGCCTCGCTAAACAATAATTAACTCATTAGCAAAGTCGTAAGTATTTCGAACGCAAAAAGAACCGAAAAGATCATCGTGTTAACACAGTTTCTGTCGAATTTAAAACAGGCCCTAAAAATTTTTCAGGGACCTTCAGATTAACATGCATAGAATAATAGAGATACTGAAGAAATTTGGACTCCTAACTCGGCCAACTCACCGCGGAACCGCGGCGGATCCATGTGATCCGCCGCGGATCCGCGGCCGAGTTGGGGCCGAGTCAGCCCAAATTCCTTCAGTAACTCTTCTGTGTTAATAGTGATGTTTCTGGGATATTTTATTTTCTTCTCAAGTCTCAGGTGCACAGAGAAGTTTTGGGAGTAGAATCTAAAGTGTTTGCTCGATCGAAATTTTACGATGTTTGCTAATATGATTATATCTGTGATTGTATAATGTGTTCGTAAACCTCCCCTAACTGCTAGTATGTCGGTTGGCAAAGGGTTGCACATTTCTGTAATGGTTTTTTTACTGTTTGTGGTTGTGAACTGTATTGGACTGTTGTGATGATTAGCCGGGGTTTGAGATGAGTTGTCATATTCATTCATTCAATATAATTGTAATATGTTGTAATATTATTTTGCAGGGCACATCCAGGTTGCGGTTGTATCCACCGTTGTATTATTTCATTTTACTGTTTTTGCTCCTAGGATAGACCCAAGATGGGGTGCACAAACTACCGGGTACTTTGAAGTGTTTAGTGGCCTACTCACTTTGTTGAGGGAGACCGCTTCACTTCGGGTATTTGACGGGTAGTTTGCCGTACCCGTAGGGGTCTAGGGTGGGGTAATGGCTATTCATCACAACTGTGTAATCCATCTTTTGTTGCAGGCTCTAAACAAACGCGGATTGCTTGCAAATCCAATAAAGTTCAGATGAGATCTGGAATGCCTATTATTGCGTCTGACGAATGTACAATATCTATATATGATAGCTATTTAGACGTCACTTATGTTTTACACCCGCGCTAGCCCAGCCTCCGCTCTGCCGTTAGTTAAGTAACCTAACGGGTGATGACGGACCCCGTGGCGAATGCGGATGGCATAAGAGGACGTTGTATTTTCGTTAATTTCTGCAATGATAGGTTAATGATGGGACGCATTATTTATAATGCAAAGAAAATAAACCAAAAGATGAATCGTTGGAACAATTTAAAAGAAACCACTCGGTTATTTTTTAACGGATGATATTTTTAATTGCGGAGCTTTAACCACTCCTTTTAAAAGCTATCAGGTTCCTTCGGTCATATCAAGTTCACTACGTTCACGGTTTCGCCAAAACCATTCGTAGCCCTCCGTCATTTCATTTGGGTATTCAGTAGTATTTAAGCTATGTATTTTGACCTAACGCCAAGGCTTAGTGTTTGATAGCTGCTGGGTATTCATTTGTCGCATAGATAGATGAGTTAGTTTGGGACAGTCGTATTATCATTTTGGCCGAACGTCAAGGATATATACGGATGGGTTCAAATTGACAAGATAATGATGGGTAGAACTTGACATGTGACTTATGACATTTTGACATAACGCCAAGGTCATAAGAGCATGGGGAAAAAATATATATCGGGAATTTCTAAAGAAACTGAAATTTGCAAAGAGTTGCATACCATTTGGAGTTTGATGAATGTTGGTAGGATTCCTTCAACATTATCATACGATGATATTTGGATCCCGATCCTACTGTGAGTATATGCTACTCTTCAGGATATTCGTCACTTAACGATCAATGCTATAAACCAAGTAGGTGTCAAGAAAGGTGTCAGCGGGGTTACGCCTCCAGAGAAAAGAGGTTATTTAATTAAGGAACTTCGCGAAAGCGTTGGAAAATCTCCCTCGAAGTACCGGCACCAGCCTGGCTGAACGGTTAAGCAAGTATTGTACAGTGAGAATAGTCCTGGCTAATTCTTCTTTTATGTTTTGAGGAAGAATTCGAGAAACAGTGGGAGCCATCCAGTTTAGATAAATTAAAAACCATTCTAAACTTGCAAGAGCATCATGCTAAAGTGTTTTCTTCTCTCTCTCCTAATTGCAGCGACCCTGAAAATGACTGGACTTAAGTTACTTTCAGAGAAAAATATATTAACAGGGCTAAACTATAAAGATTGGCTGCGGAATGTCAAAATGGCTTTGACCTATGACAAATTGGGGTACGTCCTCACCGCTAAGGCACCTGTTGTCCCTGGTCCTAAATCCAGTAATGCGGATAAGGAAATCCGCAAAACCTGGGATTTCGATTGCGCGAAAGCCAAGTGCATCGTGCTTGCCTCGATGAACAATGAACATCAGAGGAGGCACGAGGATATGGAACTAGATGCCATATTTCTCCATACAAAGGAACTTTATGGAGAGAAATCTCGTATAGCAAGATACAAGACCTCTAATAACTTGTTTCGAGCGAGGTTGGCTGTCGGGTCATCGGTAGGAGAACATGTCCTAAAGATGATCGGCTATATAGAAGAGCTCGCAGACCTTTTAACGACTTTGGATAATGAGCTCTATACAGACCTTATTCTCCAGTCCCTTCCTTCCACCTACGCCCAGTTTATTCTGAACTTCAACATTCAAAGAAAAGAAGTTGAACTTCCAGAACTCCTTAACATGTTGAGGAGTGCAGAGGGCACCTAGCAGAAGGCAAGGGAAACACCCGCTATGTTTATTAGCGGTGCTTCTTCTTCCGGGTCCAAGGCTAGGGCCAAAGGAAGGAAAAAGAAGGCCGCCCCCAGACCTAGAGGAGGTATAAGTAAGGTGGGAGGGAAGGAAAAGAAAAAGTTTGCAGTACCGGTAATGGGCCAGGATGAATGCTTCCATTGTCACAGGAAAGGGCACTGGAAGAAAGATTGCAAGGCGTGGAACGCTAAGAACCAAGAACCGAAGCAAGCAGTTGCTTCGACTTCAGGTGTGTTTGTAATTGAGAATTGTCTGTCAATCAACTCTACTTCCTGGGTATTGGATACCGGATCAGGATCTCATATTTGCAATTCATTGCAGGCACTGAGAAACTGTAGAGTGCTGAAAGAAGGTGATATGACCCTGATGGTGGCTAACGGAGCTAGCGTGGGAGCTGTGTCCGTAGGGGATTATCACCTGGGATTGACGAGTGGACACATTTTGGTTTTACATAACTGTTTTTGTGTACCCAGCTTAACGTGTAATATCATATCTGTTTCCTTGTTATCAAATAAAGGTTATGATTTCACGTTTGTAAGTGATGTTGTCAACATCCACCTTAATCATAGTTTGATTGGGTCCAGTACACTGGAAAACGGTATATATGTGTTAAACCAACTCCAAATTTTCAATATCCAGAACACACTAAAAAGAAAGTCTCCAGATTTAAATAAAGCTTTCTTATGGCATTGTAGACTGGGTCACATCAATGAGAGAAGGTTGACTAAGTTACATAAAGAAGGATATTTGGACTCGTTCGAATATCAAACTTATGCCACTTGTCAATCTTGTCTCAAAGGAAAGATGACAAAGACTCCATTTACTGGACATGGAGTAAGAGCGAGCGAGCTCTTAGGACTCATACACAGCGATGTATGTGGTCCAATATCTACACATGCAAGAGGTGGTTTTTCCTATTTCATTACTTTCACGGATGATTACTCAAGGTACGGATTCATTTATCTGATGAAACATAAATCTAAGGCTTTTGAGAAATTCCAAGAGTATAAGAATGAAGTAGAAAACCAAACCGGCAAAAGTATCAAGACACTAAGATCTGATCGAGGTGGTGAATACTTGAGTGCCGGGTTCCTAGGTTACCTAAAAGAGAAAGGAATTCTCTCTCAGCTCACTCCTCCATACACTCCACAGCATAACGGTGTATCGGAGAGACGGAATCGAACCCTATTGGATATGGTACGTTCCATGATGAGTAATGCTGAGTTGCCGCGATTTTTTTGGGGTTATGCGCTAGAATCAGCGGCATATCTTTTGACATGGTACCTACCAAGACTGTGCCTACGACGCCATATCAGATGTGGAGCGGGAAGAAATCCCATCTTTAGTATATAAAGATTTGGGGATGTCCAGCTTTTGTTAAAATGCAGCATGTGGACAAGCTCGAGGCACGATCAGTAAAGTGTAAGTTTGTGGGATATCCAAAGAACTCCAGGGGATATCTATTCTATTACGCAGAGGAACAAAAGGTATTTGTTTCTCGTAATGCCCATTTTCTAGAACATCAGTTTTTTAGAAAAGGAAACAAGTGGGAGCGAAATAGAACTGGAAGAAATTCCAGAACCACAAACTAATACTGAAAGTTTGGTAGAACAAGTAGTTCAAGAAGAACAGGACATTCCCTCACCCCTCCGCAGGAGTAGTAGGCCGTCTCATCCGCCTGAGAGATACTACGGTTTTCTCATAGATGGTGATAGAGAGGATTGCATCATAGATGATGATGAACCTACTGGCTTCCAGAAGGCCATCCAGAGCGGCGACTCGGTACGATGGCTAGATGCAATGCGGACCGAAATGGAGTCCATGTACACCAACAAAGTATGGATTTTGGACTTTGCTCCAGATGAGGTAAAACCCATAGGATGCAAATGGATCTTCAAGAAAAAGATTGGTGTAGATGGACAGGTGGAAACCTATAAGGCTAGACTTGTTGCAAAGGGTTTTCGTCAAAGACATGGTTTGGACTATGACGAAACTTTTTCTCCAGTGGCTATGCTCAAATCCATTCGGGTCCTTCTTGCTACTTCTGCCTTCCATGATTATGAAATCTGGCAGATGGACGTAAAGACGGCTTTTCTGAATGGTAATTTAGAAGAGTGCGTCTATATGGATCAGCCAGAGGGTTTCAATCAGAGTGGGAGCAGCGGGAAAGTATGCAAGTTGCTTAAGTCCATTTATGGACTGAAGCAGGCATCGCGGAGTTGGAACATCTGTTTTGATGAAACAGTCAAAGAATATGACTTTATCAAAAATCCAGATGATCCATGTATATATAGTAAAGTTGTAGCAAGAACTGTCGTATTCCTCGTCTTGTACGTGGATGCCATTCTATTGATAGGAAATGACATTCCTATGTTACAATCTGTCAAAGGATTCTTGTCACACAGGTTCTCCATGAAAGACCTGGGTGATGCCTCTTATATTATGGGGATCCGGATCTATCGTGATAGATCCAAGAGGATGTTGGGACTTTCGCAGTCCAGGTATATCGACACTGTACTGAAAAGATTCAGTATGGAAGATTCTAAGCGTGGTAATCTACCGGCTTGTCATGGAATCACCCTATCCAAAGAGATGTCTCCCACGACTGATTTGGAAAGGGAACGCATGTCTATTATACCCTACGCTTCTGCGGTAGGCTCTATAATGTATGCGATGTTGTGCACCAGACCAGATGTAGCTTACGCACTGAGCGTGGTAAGCCGGTATCATTCAGACCCAGGGGAGAAACACTGGATAGCAGTAAAGAACATTCTCAAGTACCTGAGGAGGACTAAGGAGATGTTCTTGGTTTACGGCTGAAAAGACCTCAGGATGGAGGCCTATGCTGATTCTGGCTTCCAGAGTGATAAGGACGATTCCAAGTCCATGTCAGGTTATGTCTTTACCCTCAATGGAGGGGCGGTGTGCTGGAAGAGTTCCAAGCAGGACACTGTTGCTGACTCGACGATGGAAGCGGAGTATATTGCTGCTTGCGATGCCGCAAAAGAAGCGGTCTGGATGAAGAAGTTCCTAACAGAACTTCAGGTGGTTCCTACCGTTGTTGATCCAATACCTTTGTATTGCGACAACAACGGAGCTATAGCTTTCGCGAAGGAATCAAGGTCCCATCAGAAGTCCAGACACATCTTAAGGCGGTATCACCTGATTAGGGAGATCATTGATCGTCGGTAGATCGAGGTTCGGAGAGTTTCTACTGAAGAGAACATTGCTGATCCATTCACAAAGGCCCTACCTCAGATTTAGTTCGAGAGGCTACTCGAGATCATCGGTCTTCGATATGCCAGTACATGGCCCTAGTGCAAGTGGGAGATTGTTAGTGTATATGTCCTAGGGGCCATTATTGTATCATACTAGTTTGTATATTACTTAATGGAAGCTTGGGATATTCACATGTATATAACAGTCTTGCTAAACATGGTAGTATGCTACTTGGTTTTTCTATCTTAATATGTGAGTATACGTATTGATAGAGCTCTTAGGATCTTGCTTGACTACCAGCGTTGTGATGGCAGTCACACTAGTGGGGGCTGGGTAGTCTACAAGCACATCCTTATTCTGGTCTCTAGTCGTAGGATTATCGAGACAGGGCATCGATACTCCGGAGTAGACTAATGTGTACGCTTCTCATCCCAGTTGGGGAGACGGTCTGTCCCACAGCCGTCAGTACGTCGTACTGGAGATAGTATGCAGGTGCTCGTTAGGTTACGGGTACACAGGACAGGACTCACAGGGAACTGTTGGTTGGTTTTATACCAGTCGTCAGTTAACAGGTCCCCGGTGACATGAGTACAGCATAGTTCGCAGACTTGACACTGCTATTTCGCCTCAAGTGTGTCCCACTGTTCTTAGATTGCTACCCTACCACGGCTCAAAGGAGTCATGCAAACAGGTAGCAGTTGGGTGCAGTCCCGAGCACTTGGAGGCAGTGGCGGTTAGATAGGATTCGTCTCTCCCGGTATTGGGGGTTGATATCGCGCTGTGTCAGAGAGCCATTACGCAAAGTCCCTGGCCAGGGCAAGCGAGATTTGCTGGTAGGTTCTAGTAGTTTCTCATGGTGTAATGGGCTTTGCTCCGACACGGCTTATACCGCTATTAGGGGACTGACGCTTGCCGCCCCCTAGGCCCGATATGCGATAGTCTTAGACGAACAGACCGGACTGTACGGAGATTGTCACATCAGACTCAGTAGGAGTTCGGATGGGTTTCCTCATCGGCCTTCTTATCGACATCTACCTGGGGACCGTTACGTACAGCTAGTGCCGCTTGCGGTCTGTGGTTAAACCCACTGACAGCGTAGTAGTCGAGTCTCTAGAGTCCCACACAGAGAGTTTCCCTACTCCAGGCGAAACGATATAGAGGTCGTATGGTTTTACGACAAGGGTTCGGACGCATACGTGTGTTTACGCACGTACGACATCCGGACAGTTTTTACTAGCCGGCTTTGGTTTAAGCCAGTTTCTAGTATCCGGTTATTGGATTTATATTGTCTAAAGTTTTTCCGTGTTTTCACGGATAGGAGGGGCGTTCTCATAATTGCGCGAGAAGTTTCTAGAAGATGGTGACTTGGGGGTCAAGGTGGCATATGCATTAAATGAGATTAGTGAGTCATTTGAGTGATTCATCCATGTCATTAATGCATCATAAATGCTTAATGACTCATGGAGTTGAATCACCCTCTTGTATTTATTAAGCATGATGATTAATCCTGTATTTTCTTTTATTGGATAAATGATAATGGTTGATATATATTATGATAGATCATTATCTCATCTCATTCTCTTGCTCACTTTCTCTCTCTTCAAACCCTAATCCTCCCCTCTCATGTGTTGAGACCAAGGATTAGAGTAGACTACTTAATCCTTAACCATTCTCTATATCACCTAGGTTACTTAGATTAGAAATTTAAGAAAGCTAGTTATCTCAAGTTAGAGGTGAAGCTTGTAGTAAAGCTCTCGGGTGGATCTTCTACTACATAGAGAAGGCCGTACAGGACGTGGAGAACGACAAGACGAATGACTCAGTTCTTTAGGTATAATCACTTATCATAGTAGTTAACTCTTCTATGGTTTCTTGTTAGTTATTGTTTATGCAAAGATTCTCGGTTAGTCGATGTTTACGCCTAAAACAAGATCGTTTTTCATTATTCCGCCTCCCCACAAGTCGTGGGGTGTTGTACATCGACTTACAATCTTTTTAGGAGTTACTGCAATTATTAATAAAGGGGATTAGGATGATCGGGAAGAAACTATGTTTCTTCCTCTAGATCCTTGTCCGTCCTTTCTTAATCCTTACCCTAACCTCCATGGAAAACATTCATATCCGGTCTTTTATACTACGGTATCACCGTTACCTCGTGGGTAGAGTGACGTAGGGAGCGGAATATGAAAGTATGCATGGAGTCCTAATTATTCATAAGTGATTGGCAAAGAAAAGGGTGAGAGATCTTCATCTCTCAAACCCTTCCCTATTCCTAACCCTAACAAGCGAGGAAGCTACTCGCTCATTAAGGGATCTAAAAAAGACATTATTTTTATGAGTTTTGATTTTAAGAGATTAATGATCTACTGCAGATTAATAAGAATTCTATTCTAGATTAAACTAAGGCAAATAAGAATTTATCTATCTAGGGGAGAAAATAAATCTAAGAACTAGGGCAGAAAATAAACCTACTTACAAATTGATGCTCTCCAAACTTTAAAAGAATTCTGAATTTTTATTGATGAAAAGAGGTATGACCTAATAAAAGAATTTGGGTCTCTATTTATAGGACATAGAAAACCCTAGGTTTACAATCGCCGCATGTCTGCATTTACAAAAATACCCCTGGGAAGACTAGTCAGCGCCGCCTCGACATTTGGTAAAAATTTTTGCCTTTACGTGCTCCGCACGGCCGCGGAACTGCGGCCGCAGCCATGGTTTGACCGCGGTTCCGCGGCCAAAAAGGTAGATCTTCTGCTGAATTTTGGTTTGCTGGCTCTGGTTGACTGTTTCTTCCTACTTCTTTAGTTCTTTTCTCATATTGGCTTCTAGGTTTCTTCCAGATCTCCTCAGTGAGTAATTGTAATGGACTTTAACCGTTCGCTTTGTGTCGAACTCTTGAACCTTGCAATGCCTTTGTATTTTGTGAACTGATCTTCGTGTAGGCTTGATCAAGATCCTTCTATTTGTTGGTCGTAGTCCCACTTTTGCATCATCTTTTATCTTTTTCACTGTTTTTACTCCTAGAACCTGTAACCTGTAACTATGTAGCAAACATGGGTCAAAAGCATCTGTTTATTTGTAAAATGCATAAGAATGGATAATATAATAACGCAATATTATGGTATGAACACCACCACACCTTCCCCTCCTTCTCTTTCTCTTTCCCCGATCACCTTAAACCCTCACCGGCCTACGACGCCTTGCCGTCGGCCTCGTTCCGTCACCTCGCCGTAGACTCACTCCTTCTTCTGTCCTCGCCAACCCCAAAACACCAGCAACCCTCCATCATCATCATCTTCTTCTTCTTCTTTCTTCTTTTCTTCTGTTCTTTTCCGATCGACTTCGCCGGAGTTTCGCACATCGCCGACGATCCAGACAACCCAGCCACTGTCGTCGTCTAACCCAGTCACCACGTCACGCAGTTGCTCAGCCAGGTCAAGTCCTGCGTACATGGGTTTTGCATCGTGACGCTATTCGGCGTCGGAACGTGATATCCGGATACTCATCGTGAGATTCGATCAGGCAAGTTCTAAACTTGCAACATGCTATTTTGTTATATCAATATTTTATATGATTAACTATAGTACTTATGTTTTTATATTCAGCAAATATTATCGACTTACAGTTTTATATTATTAGTATGTATCCGTACCGATAATGGTTTATCTAATTACATGACGGATCATCACAATATTATTATAATACTATATCAGTTCAGTATTTGATCTTGATCGCCATATACCTGGTAATAGATGTACAACGGTTATTACAGATAGATACATATACATCCTGGCATTAGTTGTGTTTACCGTGTTTAGATATTGGTTACCGTTTTACACTTGGTATCTATTTTGGTTAAAATATATTGCATGACATGTACACGAGAGATTACCAAACCTGTTACTTGGATCATCCGCTAATGCCAACAATCCTGACTTGTTATCCTGATGGATGTGACTTGTTGTCTGCATAGACAAGACCTGTACCTGCTTGATCCTATGTTGGCATTAGATTTATAATCATCAATACCCGACTTGAACACAAAACCTGGGAGAAAGGGGGAAATCAATAATGAAACCTGATTTATAACTCAGCATTTCGATACTTCCAGTTACTGATCAGTCGATACGGGCTTTGGCTGGCCCCGGAATGATACTGCTTACATCATTCGTCTGTACATGATACATGTTTTACTACTTAGCGGCACGTCTTGGATTCAGCCCCGAGGGTCTTGACCGTGGTCCCAGACACGCACGGGATGCTATTGAGTTATATCGACGATTTCATTTAATTGATTTCAAAGACCTGTAGAATAGATAACCTAAAAACACAGATTTTATGATACACATCACATACATATAGCTCATTGTTTTACACCTGTGTTTATTATTTACATTCATGTTTAATCATAGCATTCTATTCTGGTTATTACTATTATCTTAATATTATGACACACTGACGTCTGGGTTTTGCATGGCCCAGTTTCTCTGACATTATCGCAGGCAGATCAGGAGTATTTTAGCAAACAAGCCGAACAATGAGGAGCTAGATGTTTAGTTTTAGATATTCTTAGTTTATTTATTTCCGTAATTTTATTTTTATTGATGTGATCCCATAAGGGACGTGATTCAGATATTATTTTTATTGGATCTTAATTCGTTTCCGCTATATGCATTTCTTGACTTTTATTTACTGTGGCAGATGGACATGTGTTAGCTAGATTTTATTTATTGTTCTTGATATCTGCTTGACAGCCGTAATGTGACTATAAAGGGATTATTCCTATCCTTAGGTAGCATGGTTGGTTCTGTCACTTGCCGTATTTACGTATTTTGGGAAGCGGGGCGTGGCATCTATTATTCTTCCCATTTTTGACATAATCAAAAAAGGTGTTTAAGGGATTTAGAACGTTTGAACCGCTCCTCCTAAACATATGCTTACACCTAAAACGAATCAAACGTTTGAATCACTCCACTAGAAGTATGCATAGGAAACTAATAGGAGATGGATACGAGCACAAGTAAAATAAAAATTTTGAAAGCATAACTCGTATCCAAAAGCATGTATATAAAAGATAAATAAGGTAAAGAAAATATACATGCACAAATCCACAAAAAGAATAATCAAGTTTAAAAGCAATGTGGAAGTGATCATGAATCGATACTAATTGAAAATAAAAATTTTAAAACGGAGCTCAACTCATAACCAAAAGCATATTTTGAAAACGATAAACAATGAAAATCTTAAAAACATGCGCTGACTTATAGAAGTAAAACAAGTTTTGAAACGTATGAGTTAGAATTCATGTCGTAATACGAAACATAAGAATCAATTGAAAAACATGATTTTATTACACATGAACAAGGTGTGTGCGTGTCTTAAAATCAAGAATATTGATTTGAAAAGTGCACAATACAAGAAATGGAAAGTAAATGCAAAATTTTACCTTAATAGCGCAAAATTTACCTATCTCAATCGCTTGAATCTCCCTATGAGAAGCAAGTCAAAATTGATCCATTCATGAGTCATATTTCTCAATCACTTGCATATCAAATATTAGAGTACAATAGATAATATATAATGAAATACAAGTGATAGAATATTCCGATAATAACTCATGAATAAATCAAAAACATTCACATGAAAAGGATAATCAAGTTATACTAGCATGTGAAGTCAAGCATAAGTAATTCTAAGTCATATAGGTAAAGACATGGTTATTTCATCATAAGAATCGACTCCCAGTGAAGGTTCTCTAATTCTCTCCGCTACACCCGTGAATATGATTCGTTATAATTAACGAAATGCACAACTGGGTTCCCCAAAAGGGTTGCAGAAGCCATTTGGCTAGACGAGAAAGAAATTAATATCAAATGAAGAAGTCTACTAATGTAAAAAGGTGCATGTGACAAAGATAAGTAAGTTTAAGTACAAGCACGCAAACAAGGCACAATAAGATGATACCAAAAGAAAATAGTTCAAGGTTAAAAACGTGTTCCAAATTGTATCCATATGAAAAAAATTTAAACAATTCAAAACTACATGGATACGAACTCTCACTTATAAAATTAAAAACACGTTAAAGCATGCAAGAGTGGGTTTATGGCAAGAAAACACAAGATATGCAAATCTAAATCAAGTCTTCAAACTATATTATGCTCAAGATTTAAAAGACCACAAGCCTAAAGCAAGCGAGCACAAGAATTCACATATGAGAATAAGAATGATACCAAAAGTAAATAATATCCTATGGATAGCATCTCATACATGAACAAGCACAACAAGATATAATCAAAGATAAGCACAAGTGCATCACAAGAGGTGTATAAATACAACATACGCATTTAAAATATCAATATTAAGTATAAGCAGAATAGGCGATATTCTAAAACAAGTATAAAAAAGAAATACGATACCCCATAAATTGACGAGCCAAGCAAATATATTATTGAAGTGCTTTTGCTCATCACGATTCTAAATCCCTCAAGTCGTCAATTGGTCCACACTTACAAAATAAGGTATGGAAGAGAATTTTGGTATCCAAGTTTTCTTGGATCCATATGGGTTAGCCTTGAGAACCTATACCAAATTGGCATGCAAAGAAATATTTTTCTTTAAAGCACATGCATATGCCGAGTGTCCAAGTGCACCACAAAAGTTGCAAGTATGAGTGTGTGCATGCATAGATCTGGAAATGTCAGCTAAGGCAAGAGATGAAGCAAGTTTATGATGCATATGCTTTTTAAAAGTTTGCCTTAAACTAGATCTATAAAGATATCCATGAGAGTGAGTATGGGATTTAGAAAGATGAGAAGCATGTTTGACAAATCTAGACGAAAAATGTTTTTGAATTTTTGAATTTTTAAAACCAACGCCTCTTCGCTTTAAAATCTTCTTCTCCTTTCTATGTAAAGAATCGACATTTGAAAACTTCGCAAGAGAAGCATTTAAAATCTCATTTTTCTCTTTGAGAGAAGTATTTTCTAAAACAAGCGATTCTTGAGATAAAATAGAAGATTTCAATATCAATCTCACTTTTACAACATAAATTCAAATTGCCATTTTCGTTTCTCAAAATATCGCACGATATAACCAACTTCTCATTTTCTTGTTTGAGAGATGTAACTTCCAAAATAAGATAATCCTGAGAAATAATAAAAGATTTCAAAATATCAATTTCACATTTAAAACTTGAAATCAAATCAATGTTTTCTTTTCTGAATACCTCACAAGATAACGCCAAATTCTCATTTTCATTTTTCAAAGCATTAATCGTAATACATTGTAAATCAAGTTTTGAAAGGAACCCCTTTTTCTAAAAATCTAATTTATCAGTTAAACCTAATTGAGAATCATGAGAACAAATTAAAGCATTAAATTTGGCAATCATCGCCTTATTCATAATCTCAAAAGAATTACAACAAGTCATCAATTTCTCACGCTCAATATCAAAATCGGAAGAATATTTTTCAAGGAATTCATTTCTAGATGCAATTACATTAAAATTTTCAATGGAGATTATGATAGGCATCAATCAATTGATCATGTATAAGATTACGAATATCAAAAGAAGAATTACTAACAATGCTATGATCAAAAGGGTGTTCGATTGACTCATTAAAGTTGGATATTCTCTCTTGATTCGTATTTTGTTGAGAACTATCCAAAACTGCTAAGCAAGTCACTTCCTCCATGTCCTTGCAAGCTACGTGCTCTCCATAGGTTTGCTCTAATGAGCATAAAATACCACGAGTCATCTTACAAGATGAAAATTTGTTAAAAATATTAACATTTAAAACAAATTGAAAACATTGTATAGCTTTGATGTTAAGAGAAAACAAATCTTTATCATGACTACTCCGTTTAGATTTAGCAATAGAAGGAATAGAATAAACGTTCTCAACAATTTTCCTAAAATCCCTACCCGACATTCAAGAAAACATTGCATCTTTATTTTTCAAATAAAAAACCTAATTCCATCAAAACACGGAGGATTAAGAATAGAAACACTAACGAAGAAAGAAAAGTTTTGTAAAGAAGATGCCATGGATCACTCCAAGATGTAAAAGCCTACGGGGAAAAATGAGTACTAAGCACTGATACCAATTGAAAGAACCGAGAAAGCCTACAACAATAGTTCTAGAAGGGGTGGATAAGACTATGCAACAAATATGCCTAATTTAAAAATTCTATACTACACTTGCTAATAAGATATCACGACCGTAAACTTAGACAAAAATAAACCAATAGAGATATAGCTAAGCACAACTACAATTGTGAAACTAGCATATAGCAAGAGGCAATAATCATAAGCAAGAACAATGAGCAAACATATAGGGCATAAAGAGACAAGCATGCAATTTCAAAGCTAATAAGTAAAAGTAAGAGAGAAATTGAAAACGCAAACACAAGTCGATTTTATAGTGGTTTGGGAGATCCCCTAATCTACTTTCTTTGAGTGATCGAGCCCGTTCCACTAAACACGTTTTTTCGGAGACAAATACGTTGCCCGCATGCAAACCACAACCCCACTTCCGGTGAAGGCCAAACCTTACACGCGTCTCCTCAAAAGACACACGTTGCTCGAAACACGAGCAACACTTCTCTCTACAAGCTCTACACACTTCTCTCTATAAGATGTTCTTCTTTCTTACAAATGCCTCCTTGCACTCAAGAGTTCTCACACAAAGAAAGAAGAAGGAAATTACAAGCACGGATACTCTAAAAAGAGTTTTCAATGAATCTCGCTAATACTCAAGAAAATGGATATCAAATTAGAAGCCCATGAGTTTGTGTGTGAGAGATGGATAAGCAAATGAAAATCTCTTTTGAATTCTCACAAGAAATGAGATTTTTCTCTTTTGATCGCTTTGAAATATTGCAACTAAAAATGCTTGAGTGATTAGGGCTCAAAATATCAACACAAAATCTTTTTATAGCCCCCAAAGAAATTAGCCATTTTAAGTCAAATTAGCAGAAAACAACAAAGGGCAGACGTTTGAAGAAGGGTGTGGCAGATGTATGAAGTATAAAAATAAAATCCCCAACGACTATATTTTTCAAACTTTTTCTTCAGTAGACGTCTGTCATAATGGGTATCAGACGTCTGTTGATAAAACATTTTCAACCCGAGAATTTAACACAGACATCTGAAGTACAATATGCAGACGTATGAAATTATAAAAATTCCATTTTTTAAAAAACCTTCAGCAAACGTCTGTCCTGTTAAACTGCAGACGTCTGTCGATAAACAAAAGCCAACCCGAGACAAGAAAGCAGGCGTCTGAAGTTTTCAAAATCCTATTTTCAAATCCTTCATGAGACGTCTGTCCCATTGAACTTCAGACGTCTGTCTCTTCTCTGGGTTTCTGATATTTCTGATATCAAGAAAAAACAACAGTAGGCAGACGTCTGTCGATGTTTTGAGCAGGCGTCTGACATGGCACAAAAACTGAAATTTGGGTTTTTATATACTAGAAAATTTCGAAAACGAAAAACCCAATGTTTGTAAAACGTTTGTGTTGGGGTAAAATATTACACCCCACAGTCGAAATAAACCAGTCAAAGTCAAGACCCGAAAAGTGGGCCCGGGCCCAAACCCGAATCCAAGTCAAGTGGGCCCAAACCCGAACCTAAGTCCAAGCAAGTGGGTTCATACCTAAGTCGAGCCCAAGTATGAAGAGGCCGCCCTTCATGCTAAAAGAATAATTGTTAAAGCATAAATAGGCTTAATGTAATTTCTATGAATAAATGTAATAAAAATGGGCAACAAACCCAAATTATATAAAAGCCCATGGCTTATATACAAAAAAAAAAAAAAGCACATGGTATGGGAAATGCACATGTGCCATTTTGAAAAGCCTAAGGGGTCATATGTAAAATGTAAAGCCTATATAAATCATCACGATGAATGATAACAAACAAGATTCTTCCAATATCAATCTAGGATTCCGTGCTTCCTTTTTCTTCAAGGTTTTGAACCTTCTTTTTTCTTTTTTTGAATTAAATTAAGAGTTTAACTCTTATTTTTCCAAAAAGAAATAGTTCTTCACCGCAAAACCCTTGAAGGGGATTTCAAATCTCCCATCAAATCTCTAAAAGGGAAGATTTTGAATCTCACCAGCTCTTTTTCCAAGATCCAATAAAAAAAGAAAAGGAAGGAGGAGACCTATTTCCAAAAGTTTCGTTTTAGGGAGGATCCAAGACTCAAAAGAGAAGAAAGACATCCTCTCTTATCATCCAAGATCCAAGATTTAGATCTTGAATTTTCAAGAGAACTCTTTCTTTGGTTTTCGTCTCAAAATTCTTTTGGGAGTTTAACTCCAATTAGATTTTTTTGGGAGTTTAACTCCAAAATAAAATCTTTGAGAGTTTAACTCCATTTAAAATTCTTATGGAAGTTTAACTCCAAAATAAAACCTTTTGGAGTTCAACTCCATTAAAATTCTTTTGGGCGTTCAGCTCCAAATCTGGGAGTTCAACTCCAAATCCGGTCCATGCAATCCGGGCCCGCACCCATGCATGCATGCCCGCGCGTGCCGTGCGTGTGCTCGTAAGAGCGGCGCTGCGCACGCATGCTCGGCGCTTCACCTCCACACTTGTTCTTTAAAAAAAAAATATGTTTCTTTGAAATAAAAAAAAATCTTTTGTCACAAATAGAATAAAAAAATGAAATGAACACACACCTATACATTTTTTCAAACACCAACACCTCATACTAAATTCGTATGACCAGTTTGATTCGTCAATCGGAGCTTCCTTCGCTCCAGAAACGAGGGTAATTAACGACAGTTTAGTCCGCGTCTGCCGGAGATTTGGATCCGCACAATCAATAAACCCCAGCTTACTCTATGCAGGAGGAATCTGTACATGCCTGACAAGCGTGCGTATTCCCATCTCAATGGGGTGACGAAAAACACTCTACAGATTCTGGTATGCTCGGTAGGACCTTTCTCTCCTATCATGTTTCGGGTCAAGTTTTCATGCGAGCTCAATTAATATATATTGATTGCTTGTACTGAAATCCTGTTTCTTTGCGCAAATTAACAACTTTCAATCTCAATCTTCAGACGCAACAAAAATGTCTCCAAGGACAAGCTCAGCTCTCAACATGTCACATCCCGCTTTCCAAGATATGTAAACACGGCACGTGACATAGCCAACCATGCTACATGTGGTTAGAAATTATCCCTCCACAGTCACATTACGGATGTCAATAGGATATCAAGAACAGAAAAAATATAATCTAGCTAACATATGTGTCACGCCCCGCTTCCCAGTGTATGGAATTGGTGACGTGATGGGCCGCAACATATTTACTAAGAAATAAATACGTTAAGCATAATTAAGCAATATATATAAAACGCACAAGAATGACAAGAGATATAAAAATGAACAACAACTTTATTTACATTCACGTTACATACAACTGTTTAAAAATGAAAAGTTACAACGATAAAAAAAACAGTGCCTAAACAGTGGCATACAAGATGAAAATAAATACAAGGAGAGCTAGAAGTCCGGCTGGGCAAGGAGCTGATCCAAGTCCTCCTGGCTAGGCTCGATCTCTTCAGTGACCGGTCCTCCTGACGAACATTCCAAAGAAAGAAAAGACATGAATGTCGTCAGCGAACGAACGCTCGGTAAGTCCCAAAAGAAGAAATGGAATATAACAAGCAATGAGAATTGAGCTGGTAAGTTATACATGTATATGATTATTATTCTAACGTAGTTGTTTGTAACTTGGTACAGAAAGTATTTCTGTATACAAGAGGAGTCCATCTTACCCCGTGGACTATGGTAACATGTAGTACAAGGCCCCGTCAAAACCCACAGGACAACGGCACGAGAGTTGATGTAGGTATTTTTTAAGTGACCATCTCGTGCCATGCTATACGTTCCGTACCAATCTACACCGTTATCCCCGCGTAATGTATTGTATAGATTATATTTACAAGTCTTGCCGAAACCATGGATACAAGTTGTTCAAGTAGTCGGGTTCAGGATATAATCATGTATTCAAAAAGTCATGTCAAATTATAACCATGGTTCGGTCAAGTCAAGTCAAGTATTTAAGTTTGATATTGATATTTGAATTCAGGTATTCAGGTTCATGTTCAAGTATTCATGTTTGACTTTGGATTCAGGATTTGAGTTTGGGTTCAGATTTGAGTTAGACTCAGACACTTGTAACTGATTTAGATCCTGAATTAGGTTCGAGAGTTATCGGTAACTGCTGCACATGGACGACAGAAATTGTGTCTTTTTCCAAGATAATTACCATTGATAACTCTGTTAAGTTTTTTTTACCTTAAATAGGCAAGCACTCACTTTATCCGGCTCTCTGAGGCTCAAAAGAATTGATCCCGCTTAAACCTTTATTTACTAAAGTCCTTAAATATTGTTTTATATAACTCGAGGGGGTTTTATGAAAAGTATTTTAATATAGTTTCAAAATAAATCTTGAGAATTTATTTATATTATTTAGGATTTCATGGATATAAATTTTAAGGATTTGAGGTATTTTAGTGATAATTGCTTAGCTTGAAAAGTTCATGGCATTTTATTGTAAAACTTGTCTTTTGGTAACTTGAGGGTATTTTATTGAAACTTGGTCTTCTTTCATTTTTTAGAAAAAGTAAGTTATTATATTTTGAAATATGCAATTTTTAATTTTACATAATTATTAAAAATCAATTTTTATTTAGTTAGAAAAATGCGTTTTTTCTTAAAAACCGTATTTAAACCATTCGAGATTGAATGCTCCGTGAGGAGGTCTGCATCCCGCTCTACTAGCCCAAGAATGTGTGAAAATCCGTACCATCCAATAGCAGGTCCCTTAAAAAAGGTAGTAGGGGTATAATCGCAAAGGAATTTGAAATACCGTTTAAAAGAAATCCGATTTTAGATTTATGTGGTACTTTAATGTAATATTTTTTTCGAAACAAAAATTCATACAAAAAAGATATCGTGCTATGGAACAATGTGTGGACGTGAGGGGTAGGTCATTACCCCGTGAAGTATTCTAAAAATATGTTTTAACAAGATACGAAAAAGGTGTTTAATAAGTTCATGGTATTTAAATGATAAAGTGTTACAATTGTTATTTTATATGAGAATTTTTATGAAATTTTGATTCTAAATATTATGGTTTAAAGTTACAAGTATTGTATAAAAATTCGTTTGACCAAAAGTTGATAGGAATTGGAGTTATATGATTTGGAAAAGGTGATATTGGTATTAACTCCACTTTTACCGATTTTATAAAAAGATAAATTCAATGAAGAGAAAAGAAGTTTAGGAGGGACTTACTATTTAGTTAGGCTAAGGAAAGGTAGAAGAAGAGAGGGTTGTCATCGTGGCGTCGCAGGAGCGCTGGAATAGCTTCAATTCTTCGCCGGATGTTGACCGCTTGCTAACTCCACTTGTACTTCACTTGTACTTAGAGAATTTTTGAGAGTTTTTGCTAGAAATTTCAGAATGATGTTGATCCAAAATGTGGGGTGGTATTTATAGCGTAGAATTAGGGTTTTGAAATTAAAATGGTGAATTAAAATGCATTAAAAAGATGATAAATTGTGAATTGAAGGGGCTCGTTTGATTACAAAGCAACCAAACAGTGCAGGGGAGTTAGTGGTAGGGGAAGAGTCAAGTGTGCAAAGCCCGGGCCTCATTATCCGCGGTTGGACCGTCGGTACCGGTTTTATCTTGGATTTGGCCGGTCGATTTTGGGAGACGGGTCTCTGGATTGATACCATGTGTACTTCTCAGTGTTTACTCCATTTTCCACATGTTTTCTGACTTTTCATTTTTATGTGTATTGCACGTGTAAACTTTTGGGCTTCCAAAAAGTTAAAAAGAAAAATCAGAAAAAAATAATATGTCTGATGGGGATCGAACACAGGGGCTACGTCACAGCAATGCAAGGCTTTACCAGTGAGCTACAAGTTACTTCTTACTGTTATTTAACAAAATTAACTTATAACTCAAACTCAGGCTGTATAACTCATATTCTGTACATTAAACTGGAAAATTCCGTACAGTAAATTCGAGTCGTTACAACATGTCCATCTGCCACAGTAAATAGAATCAAGAAAATGCATAAAGCGGAAACGAATCAAGATCCAATAAACAATATCTGATTCATGTCCCAATATGGGCACACATCAATAGAAATAAAACTATGGAAATAACTAAACTAAGAGTTTCTAAACTAATTGTCCAGCTCTTCATTTCTCGGCTTGATTGCTAAAGTACTCCTGATCTGCCTGCGATAAAAGTTGAGAAATTGGGTCATGCAAAACTCAGACGTCGGTGTATCATAATATCAAAATACTAGTAATAACCAGGATATGATGCTATGATAAAACATGAATGTAAATAAATAACAAAGATATAAATAGTGAACTATATGTATGTGACGTGTCTCCTAAAGTCTGTGCTAGAAGTAAATAGAATCAAGAAAATTCTAGGTTATCTTATTCTAGAAGTCTTTGAAATCAATTAATATAATTATCATCGTAACTCAACAATATATATCCCGTTCATGCCCCACGGTACAATATATCACGTTCATTCCCCACGGGACAACGGTACAATAAACAATGATTTATTCCATAACGTCCGGAATCACGACAAACAATAATAATATATTCCTGAGTTACATTTTGGTTACATTCTTGATTTCCCCTATTCCCCCCAGGTTTTGCATTCAAGTCTGGTATTGATGATATAAATCTAATACCAACACAGGATCAAGCAGGTACAGGTTTTGCCTATGCAGACAACAAGTCACGTCCGTCAGGACAATAAATCATGATTGTTGGCATTAGCAATAATTTGCACACGCGCCCCTTTGACTCCCCTGCATTGTTTGATTTTCCTGCAATCAAAAAGAGACTCTTCAATTCACCATTTAACATCTTTTTAATGCATTTTTAATTCCCAAACCATAATTCTCAACTATAAATACCACCACATGCCCTAACTCCTCACAATTCTGAAATTCTAGCAAAAAAATCTCTTAAAACTCTCTAAGTGCCAAGTGGAGTTAAGCCCCTTAAGTGAAGCAGCGAGCCAAACTCAATGACCGGAGCATCTCCGACGAAACCACGATCCCGAGAACTTATTCAATCTCTTCTTTACCTTCTAAAAATGGTAAGTCCCTCTTCTCTCCTTTTCTCTCATCTCAATTCGTATTTTTAAAACAACTCGACAAAAGAGGAGTTATCTCCGATATCGCATTCTTTTTAATATTTGTAAGGCATATGTTACGCAATTAAAACAAACTAACATTCTACCTTAATCTTAACATAATTTCACATCTTTTATTTTTTAATTTAACAAAATTTTCATATGAAACGAACATATAATGAACTTTTTCAGTAAAATACCATGAACTTTAGTGTAACCTCTTTTCGATATCTAGTATACCCAAACCCTATAACCTTCACGGGTTAATGACCTACCCCACACGCACACTATGGTTTCATAGCACGGTATTCAAAGCATATGGGTAATTCAAAGTAAAAGGTTTTTCATTAAAATACCACACTGTTTCAAAACGGGTTTCTTCAAATCGGTATTTCGAAATCTTTGGCAATTACGTCTCTACAACCATCGTTAGGGGACCCGCTAATGGATGGTGCAGATTATCGCACATCCTTGGCATAGAACATCAAGATGAAGAACTTCTCACGGAGTATTCTGCTTCGAAAGGAATAAACATACGGTTTTTAAGAAACGCGGCTTTGTCTAATAAAAACTAATTTTTGGAAAAATTATATAAAAAATCATAAATCCGTATTTTCAATAAAAACAAATTACGAAACTCTATTTTTAAAAGAAAGAATAAAAATTGTTAATAAAATACCACAAATTTTCAAAAAGCTAGGTTTTATCACCAAAATACCACAACAATTAAAATACTTGTTCATGAATACCCTAAATATTATAAATCACCCTCGAGATTTATTTTCAAACTATATTAAAGTATTTTTCATAAAACACTCTCAAAATATACAAACAATATTTAAGAACTCTAGATTAATATAGGTTTAAGCGGGATCAATTCTCTTGAGCCTCAGGGAGCCGGAGAAAGTGAGTGCTTGCCTATTCAGATTAGACAACTTAACGGAGTTATCAATGACAATTGTCTTAGAAAAATACACAAATTGTAACGACTCTGAAATCTTAGTACGGAAATTCTTCTGTTAAAATACAGAATAGAGTTTCACAGCCTGAGTACAAGTATAAGTTAGTTTTGTTTAAGAACAGCAAGAAACAACTTGTAGCTTACTAGTAAACCCTTTACACTGCTGTGACGTAGTCCCTGTGTTCGAATCCCATCAGACACATTATATTTTTTCTGATTTTTCTTTTAAACATTTTGGAAACCTAAAAGTTTACACGTGCAATGCACATAAAAATGAAAAGACAGAGAAAACAAACATGTGCACAATATTGTAAATACTGGCGTGAACACGTAGCACCAATCCATCGGCCCCCTCCCCTCAATCGACCGGCCAAAACCCCATAATGGCCGGCACCGACAGTCCTCCCGTGGCCAATGAGCCTCGGGTTTTACACACAAGTCTTTTCCCCTACCCCTAACTCCCCTGCACTGTTTGATTACTCTGAAATCAAACAGAAACCCTTCAATTCCCCATTTATTCTCATTTTAATGTATTTTAATTCACACTTTTAATTCCAAAACCCTAATTCCACACTATAAATACTACCATATGCCCTAGCCCTTCATCATTCTGAAATTCCTAACCAAAATTCTCAAAATTTCTCAAGTACAAGTGAAGTTAGCAAGCGGTCAAGTTCCGATAAGGATCGAAACAAATTTCGGCGATTCCGTGACACCACGACGACAACCCTCTCTTCTTCTACCTTCTCTTAACCTAACCAAGCGGTAAGTCCCTTCCAATCCATCTCCTTCTTCTATGAAAGTCTATTTTCAAAATATATGTCGAAAGTGGAGTTAACACCGACGTATTCATTTAAACCTTTAAAATTCCACTTTTTCTTATATAATTTTCATCCATATACTTACACCATGTTTGTAATCATATAACCAATGCTTAGAACCAATTTTTAATCAAGAATATCATGCAAAATAGATTTAACTTAACTTTTACACTAAAATACCATGAACTTCATATATCTCTCTTTTAGTATTTTTTTGTTAATCATACATTTAGAAAACTTCATGAGGTAATGACCTACCCCTAACAAACACACATGGTTCTATAGCACAATAACTCTTTCATGTAGATTTGTGTCTCGAGAAAACATTTCATTAAAATGCCATTTACTTAAAAAAAGGTTTTCTTTGGAATTGTATTTTAAAATTCCTTTGAATATGCCTCTACAACCCTTTTTAGAGGACCCGCTATTGGATGGTGTGGATTATCACACATCCTTGGGTTAGTAGAGCGAGATGCAGATCTCCTCGTGGAGCATTCGATCTCGAAAGGTTTATAAATATGGTTTTTAAGAAAAACGCATTTTTTATAATGTAGTAAAATTTAATTTTTATAATTATATAAATATGACAAATCCATATATTTTTAAAATATAACAAACTTACATTTTTTCTAAAGATGAAAGTGTACAAGTTTCACTAAAATACCATCAAGATACCAATATAATGCAAGTTTTACAATAAAATATCATGAACTATTCAAGTTAAGGTAATTATCACTAAAATACCTCAACCTTTAAAATTCATATCCATGAAAACCCTAAATAAAATAAATAACTTTTCGGGGTTTATTTTGAAACTATAAATTAATTTTATTTCATAAAACCCCCTCGAGCTATATAAAACGTTGTTAAGGACTTTAGTAAATATAGGTTTCAGCGGGATCAATTCTCTTGAGCCCCAGGGAGCTGGAGAAAGTGAGTGCTTGCCTATTTAAGGTAGAAAACTTAACGGTGTTATCAATGGTAATTGTTTTGAAAAAAAAACACAAATCCTGTCGTCCATGTGCAGCAGTTACCGATAACCCTCGAACCTAATTCAGGATCTAAATCAGCTCAAGTCTGAGTCTAAATCTAAACCTGAATCCAAACTCAAATCATAGTCTAATTCAAACGTCAAAAGCAAATATGAATACTGGATCATGAATCGTAACACTTGAACTTGCCTAAAGCAAAACATGAATATTTGAACACTATTACTTGACTCGAACTATGAATACAACTTGACATGAATATATGAATACTTGACAAGAATACTTTATATATACATGAACTCAATTTTGCAACTTGATGTATTCATGGATTCGAGCAAGGCTGGTAATTTTAACCGTAACATAGAAAATACGGGGTGCTGGGGTAGTTCATGCGTGAATCTAACGAAATCTCAGGAGTCCCTCTAGATCATGAATTCATATCTACTAACACAAGCAAGCTATCATGAGGGCCGGTGTTTCCTTACTCCTGGATTACAGCCTGTTGAGTTTGGAATACTTCAACACTAGGTTGAAGTCCCGTTACTAACACTTGATTCGGGCCCGTGGTTCCTCACCCCTGGATTACAACATGTTGGGTTCGAGAACACTCTTGAGATTGGTTGACATTCACCCTTGAACTTACGTTAAATTAGTGTACCCAAGTAGAGACTGTTAAGACACTTACATTCACTGCATGTTACATTTGTTTGCCATGCTCATGCAATGTTGTAATGCTTATCTACTTGTTATATATTACCATACTTGTTCACATATATTACGATAACACTGCATGCTAAATAAACTTGCCATGTTTACATTAAATGACATGCTGACATAACATACTTCATACTCACTTGTTCATATTATATTTTTACTTTATCATTACACTTTATGCTTCATTTCATTTCTTGGGGACTTACCGAGCGAAAGTTCGCTGATGGGCATTCCTCCCACCTTTGTTTTCTTAGAATGTTCGTCAGATTCAGTGGAGACTGGGGAGGTAGACATCTCAAAGGAGGAGCACGATCAGATCGCGACCCAGGCCTAGACCAGTTATCTTCTTCTCAGTTTATGTATGCCACTTGTTTAAGCATTTCCATTCTTGTATTTTTCCTTCAGTTGATATCATGTATTGTAAATGAATCAAGTTGAATGTAAATAAAGTTGTTGAAGTTTTAATCTCATGTTAATTTTCTTATCATTTAATATTGCTTATTTTACACTTAGCGTATTTATTCCGGGAAATGACCTTCTCGAAATAAATACATCACGGGCTTGCCACGTCACCGTTTCCGTCTACTGGGAAGCGGGACGTGACACAAATCCTATCATCCATGTGTAGCAGTTGCCGATTTCTCCTGAATATAAGAGTTTAACAATTTACATCAATTCACATGAAAAGACATAAACTCAAATCTAAAGTTGACTCGAACTCAAATACAAACTCGAACTCTAACCTAACTCGAATCTAGACTCGAATATGAACTCGAATCCAATCTACTTAAACCAACTTGACTCGAATCCAGATTGCAATTATCATGACTCGCACATTACTCGAATCACTCGAATACAATCTACACCTTTTGCAATTTAGGGTTTCGATCAAGACATATCATCAATCAAATCAATTAAGTATATTAACCAGTTATCATATATTATACTCGGGGTGCTTGGGATAGTTTCTTGTGTGCATCCAACGGAGTTTCAGGAGTCCCGTATTAACCACATTTTTATTTTACTCGAATATCAATCGGGTTGACTTATCCACAGCCTAGAGCCCCGATGCTAACATATGAAATGGGCCCATGTTTCCTTGCTCCTGGGACCCACTCTTGAGCTCGTAAATACTTTTACGGCTGCGTTGACATTCACACTTGGAACTTAACGTTAACACAGTGACTATCTAGAGACCTATAATATGTATTTACCCATAATCATATACTCTTACTCGTTATATATATTATACACTTGTCATTTTTTTTACTCTTACCTATCTTTGGGACTTACAGAGCGTTAGTTCGCTGACGGGCATTTCACCCACTTTTCTTCTCTTGGAATGTTCGTCAAATACTGTTGAGATAGAGGAAGTTGAAGCCATCGAGGAGGACTACGACTAGATAGCTACTCAGGGCTAGCTCAGCTTCTTTTTTTCTTCAGTTTATGTATGCCACTTGTTTAGGCACTTTCCTTATTGTATTTACTTTCCTGCATAAACTCATGTATTTGTACATATTGAAGTTGAATGTAAATAAAAATGTTTGTTGAAAAATTTTACTGTCTCAATTTATTCTTGCATTGTGTATTATTGTTTCAATACGCTTAGTATATTTATTTATGGAATAACCTTCTCTGGATAAATATACCGCGGGCTTGCCACGTCGCCGTTTCCGTCTATTGGGAAACGGGGCGTGACAGAGACGATGATGGCGAGGGGGCGGTGATGGGGGTCCTGGCGACGAGGGTACGGGTTGCAGGCGATGGGTTCTTTGTCGAGGAAGATGCAGGAGGTGCTCGGGAAAAAGGTGAGGAGAAGAGGTAATGGAGGTGATGGTGGAGGTGGAGGTGAGGACGGGGTCGTAGGGTGAACGGCGGCGACGAAGGAGCGGGTTAGAGTTTCTGGGTTTTTCTCGCGGAGGCGACGTGAGGAAAGAGAAGAAAAGAGAGAGAGGGTCAGGTTAATAGGTTTAGTTTAATATATATATATATACATATATATATATATATATATATATATATATGCGACGTGAGGAAAGAGAGGAAAAGAGAGAGAGAGAGGGTCAGGTTAATAGGTTTAATTTAATATATATATATATATATATATATATATATATATATATATATATATATATATATATATATATATATATATATATATATATATATTAGAGAGAGAGAGGCTGAGAGAGAGACGGATAGAGACAAGAGAGGATTATTAATAATTAATTTAATTAATATATAATATATGTTTTTAACAGTATAGTTATATAGAATATTATATATATATTGGGATTTTACATCTAATATCAGATTGCTCCGAATATTGCCCGTAACCATCCAAAAACCTAGTTTTTAAATATGGAGAATATACGTAAAAGTTTAAACCATAATGCGATATCTTGTCAATAAAAATGTATAACCCAAGTACGGATCAACGTAAATGTACGTAGCGATCAAAACGAGTCTATTTTAACAATTAGGACAAGAACATGATATATGGGTGCAACCACAAGGTACGGGGTGTGATGACATGCAAGGCTAGATATTAAAATAAGTTATTTGATTTTTATTTTGTATTATTAAAAGATCTGTGAACTACGTTATATGTGTATCATATCTAGATTTGCACGAATACTCTGTGCTAGCAAATATTTAATGTAATTCTGAACCATGATGGGTTTCAAACATGCGGGTCGGTCGGATAATAACCACGGCTACTAATTTCACCATCCGCAACCCAAAAGCAATAATAAATAATTTTACCGTAAGATTTGAAATAACCCAAAATAAATATAGTATAAATGCACTAGGGTGCTACATTATACCCAACTACAAAAGAATTTTGTCCTCGAAATTCGCGGAACAAAAAAAGACAAGAAAACACGGATCTAAGAAAATAGGTGTGGAAACTTCTGTCGGATCTTGACTTCACGTTCCCAAGTAGATTCTCCGTGCAAACGAGTCCCCCATGAAACGAGTACTAGAAGGATAATTTTATTCTTGAGGACCTTTTCTCGTCGATCCACAATCGCCATTGGTCGTTTTTTATATGTTAAATCCTCCCTTATTGTCAGTTCCGAGAGATCTAAGACGTGTGTCTCATCTCGAACATACTTACGGAGTTAAGATACATGAAACACGTCTTGAACACCCACCAAGGATGATGGTAATGCCAATCGATAACCTACTTCTCCAACACGCTCAATAATACCGAAAGGCCCCACGAATCGAGGACTAAGCTCATCTCGACTACCAAGTCAGATCACTCCTCTGGTCGGTGATACCTTCAAGAATACAAGATCGCCAACTGCGAACTCCATAGGTCTTCGTCCTGTATCAGCCCAACTTTTCTGTCGATCTTGTGCCGCCTTCATATGATTTCGGATTAAGTTCATTTTCTCCACCATCTGCATAATAATATTCGGTCCCAACAATATTCTTTCTCCAATATCGTCCCAACAGACCGTCGAGCGACACTTACGACCGTATAATGTTTCAAATTGAGCCATCTGTATAGCCGCCTGAAAACTTTTATTGTATGAAAACTCCACCAAGTGCAAATGATCTTCCCATGAACCTTTGAAGTCTAACATGCATGCTCTCAACATATCTTCAAGAGTTTGGATCGTTCTTTCAGACTGGCCATCTGTCTGAGGATGATAGGTTGTGCAAAATTTCAAGCGACTTCCCAAACTTTCCTGCAGACTCCTCCAAAAGTGTGATAGAAAACAAGTATCACGATCCGAGACGATGCTCACGGGTACTCCATGCAATCTCACAATCTTCTGCATGTACCGCACTGCCAAAGCTTCCATCGACTGATCAACTTGAAACGATATAAAATGAGTTGCCTTGGACAATCGATCGATAATGACCCAAACTGCATTATTGCCCTTGGTCTCCGTGGTAAAGTTGTCATGAAATCCATGGTTATATGCTCCCACTTCCATTGAGGAATCGGAATTGGTTGCAACAAACCAGCTACCCTTTGATGTTCAGCCTTAATTTTCTAACACATCAAGCACTTCGATACGTAGCGAGCAATCTCCCTTTTCATGCCTTCCCATCAGAAATATTATCGCAGATCTCTGCACATCTTTGTGCCTCCCTGATGTACGGAATATGCGGAACTATGAGCCTCCTTCATGATTTCTTCACGAACATCTCCTTTGGGCACACATAAACGGCTACCATATCATGACGAACCATCTTCATGAATCAACAAATCCGTTCGAAGTCCCGCTTCTACTTGTCCTCAAAACTTCTGCAACCTTAGATCGTGCGACTGCGTTGCTTTAATGTTATCAATCAAGGATGACCGTACTTACAACTGCATCAACTTTCCCAAAGAATTCGGCAGTACAATCTCCAACTCAAACCTTTTAAGATCAGATATAATTTTCTTTTGTGCAGTCAACATCCGTATTGCTGGCAACCAACTTAGAGCATCCGGCACAACATTAACTTTCCCCAGTTGGTACTTTAGATTAAGATCATAGTCAGCCATCAGCTCTAACCATCTACGCTGCCTCATGTTGAGCTCTTTCTGTGTGAACACATATTTTAGGCTTTTGTGGTCAGTAAATACTTCTACACTTTCATCCAATAAGTAGTGTCTCCAAGTCTTCAAAGCTAAAATCACTGCTGCTAGCTCCAAATCATGAGTTGGGTAGTTCTTCTCGCGAGTATTCAATTGTTTTGATGCTGATCAGTCGAAAATATTGCATTTTTAACACATCGATTTCCCTACTATTTGCAATCATCTAAAGGTGTTTGGTATAAATATAGCACATATTAGCAATTTGTCTGCAAAAATACCAAATAACATGTGTTATACATTATAACCAGCATTATGAGAGAAATTGTGTGTTTATTATTGCATACGTGATCTTTTGTATATCAAACACTTGTCTCGAGATTGTGTGCAGGAAATTCTCCAGGTAAAAGAGCCGGAACTACTAAAAGTGCTGATAAAATACGTCAAGTCCAAGACTTGTGATTATGCAGTAAACAAGAAAGTATAAAAAAATTCCAGACATAAAATAAGGCCCTAAGGATCAGCACCAAATCAACCTGAGAAAGTCATGCAGAGATCGCACTAAACGGCCGCGGATCCGCGGCCGAGTCAGGCCGATCCGCCGCGGATCCGTGACCGAGTTGACTCGTCGGCGGCAGCATTCTTCCCGAGGCTTCTCTTCTCAACTACAAAACTTATTCAAGACGCTTCAAATCTCCAGAAGTTTCCCTCCAACAGCCCAGCTTCCCATGCAAGCTAGATAACTACCTTAATCTAGAAACTTCCTACAACTACCTAGCTTCTTGTACAAGCCTCATAACTACCAAGCTTACAAGGGAAGCTATACCTAGCTTCTAGGGGAAGCTAAAGGGAAACCTATAAAACGGCACCTAGGGCTCCATTGAAATGGTTGTTCAATAGTTAGATAGTTCGTTGTTCATTAATTAGGGTAAAATTCTAGTGAGATCCAAATCAATTCTAAACAAATTGAGTGACACAATTTGATCCAAATCAAGATTCATCGAGTACCAAATTGAGCAAGAATCCAACGAGCCTTTTGAAGCAACGCCGATCTTCATCCGAGCAAGAGATCCACGACGATCCGCGACTCAAGAAGACGATGTGAAGCTAGTTCGATGATTTAGTTCCTCCTCAAATCTTGTAGTCTTTGAGTGTATTGTAACGAAACGTCGATTAAATAAAAGGTGAAAAAGTCTTAATCTTTCTTTTCTTTACATTTGAGCATTATGAAGAGTTATCAATTCTTGATTTTTTTCTTTTTCATGATGTTTGAGTGAAAACTCCGCTTGTGGAGGAATCGAGAAAATAGATAGATGATGATGATTAAATTCTTGAACGGTTCTTAAGTCTTATGAGTTTTGTAAACTTTAGGAAATTGAATCAACGATGACCTAGTTTTGAGCGAGATGCTTTCTTGAATGTTTTCGCTCCAAATTAGAGATCAACAATCGATGATTCAATTTGCTAGAGGTTAGAATTTGAATGAAAATCAATGAAAGGACAAGGGATGATGATGGAGAAATCCTAGTTTCTTCAATAGTTCCCAAATTCTCATTGATTGTCATAGATCTAGCAATAAATCTTCAATAGATAAGAATTTGTAATAATTAGTATTCATCATCACTATCGATTGGATCGATTCCTACAGGCCTCTTTACAAATCTTGATAATTCATTCGATTTGGATATCTTCTTGATCTTTAGTATTTCTTGATTATAGATCTAGTTCTTGATGATTCTTGAAACTAAACTTCACAACTTTTGAATCATTTTCCTTTATTCTTTAATTTTCAACTCAACTAAAACAATAACAAACAAATCACACTTTCTCAGTGGACGATCTGTATTCATTAACGCGCTACATCGACACCGTTAATTGATTGCGGTATAAATTTCTTTGGTTGTGAAACATTTTACATACACACGAAGAAGATGATCAATCAAATGGCGTCGTTGCCGGGGATAGTGTGCTAATTTGTTCGTTTTTGTAATTTGAGTTGAAAGATTTATTATTCCGTCAGAATTTTTAGATCAAAATTCGCACAAGTGCTTAACGATTTGTTGTGATTTGTTGCAAGGAGATATGGAATCTGTGGAGCGAGAGGAAAAATTTTCAGGACATCTCAAAAAGTCCAGAGAGGCATTTGGAACATTTGCTGAAATTTTTGTGCAGGGAACTCTACATTACGCGGCGGATCCGCGGTATGTCGAGGCTTATTGCGGCGGAACCGCGGTGAGTTGAGGGGTTTCACTGTACCAATCTTCTCAGGTATATTTCTGTCTTTCTTATCTCTTCCCTGCTCTGTCCATTAACCAATTTCTGCATGATACTTTGCAAGAAAATTCGCAGCTCCGCTAAAAAGAAAAAAATTGTTGCGTGTTTGATCTTGGTTGTTTACATTTATTTTTTTAATACGGAAATTAAGGGGCAAAGAACAAATTCAGATTAGATGGGGAGTTCATTACCCTTCCGAAGCCCCCAAAATCATAAACTTGATTCCGCATCACCCTCATTAACTAAAAAATATCTAGACATGACTCTAAGGACCGTCGTGCTCACTTAGGACAGAAGGAGGTCGTGGGTAATGTATTGCTTATCCGCATTTCTTTTGTGGTGTCTAAGGCAAGTGGTTACTTAATTAAGCCCACTACTTACGTAGTAGAGAACCTCCCACTTACCTAGCACTTACCTGGCCACAGGAGGGGCAAAAAGGCAGTAGAGGATTTATATTGCGACTTGTCTTCTGGAAGTCTAGGAGCGGTCTAGAGACTTGACCTAGGTGACCATTAGATCTAGGGTTGCTTGTGCATTGTTTGTGATTTGATTTTCAAAAATATATATTTTTCAAAACAAACACCAAACTCGTCTTTCCTTAATTATCACAACGCTGCCACTTGTGCTAAACCATTTAGTGCATGCTCGGCTGGACACGGGATTCTAGTGCCCGTCTTGTCCGCATTCCTCCAATCAAGTCCAAAGTCGGTAATTCTACGTCTACTTTTTCTTCACCCCCTACCACACCCACTTCGATGGACAATTCTCCATCGAACTTCTTTAACACTACTCTATCACCGTCCGCAGGTGCGCAGAATCCGCCCCGCATCTCTCTCCAAGAGAGATGTTACCCCATACGAGGTCCTCTTTCGACTTGTCTCACCATTCCACCAGCCAATGGGGACAATTTTGAAATCAAACCACAATACATCAATCTTCTACCTAAATATCACGGTCTCGAGTCTGAAGACGCATACGTCTTTATTACCAAATTTGAAAATGTATGCGCTATGATGGGTACTTCACAGCTTTCTGTGGATGCTATGAGATTACGTCTTCTCCCGTTCACTTTGTGCGATATAGCCGAGAAGTGGATTTATAACACAGACGCACATTCTATTTCAAACTGGGATGAATTCGTCGCAGCTTTCCTTAAGAAATTCTACCCCAATCATAAAACAGCTCGAGTCCGTAGCGAAATAAATCAATTTACCCAGCTTCCAAATGAACCATTCTCGAAGTGTCTTGAACGCTTCAAGGATCTGTTAGTTCAATGTCCTCATCACGGAATTTCTAGATGGGATCTGTGCAGAATCATATATGAGGGCATTAATCCTACAACAAAACAGACCCTTGAATCAATGTGTCAAGGCATATTCATGACTAAAGATGATGGTGAAGCCTGGGGATTTTTAGAAGATTTCGCTGAAAAATCTTTACAATGGGAAAGTGCAAGTCAACCATCGGCTAGGGGTGGTAACCACCAATCTGATGTTTCCATAGGAGTTAAAGCTGAAATGGAAGCAATGCAAAAGAAACTCGAAACTATGGAACATAAATTTTTAGCAGCCTCCCTAAATCAGATGTCACTCTCCAAAACTGTCTGTGGATGCTGTTCTGATCCATCTCATCTTACGGAAGAATGTCCTTTAAATTCGCCGTTTCAAGGTCATGAGCATACCAATGCTGCTTTCCAACAAAGACCTAGAAACAATCCGTATTCTTCCATTTATAATCAGGGTTGGAGGAATCGCCCTAACTTTTCTTGGAACCAACAACAAACTCAAAACACGGTTCCAAACCAAAACAACTTTCAAAGGGTCCCTCCACCACAACAGCAACCACTTCAAATAAGTCAGCACCCCTACCAATCACAAAATTTTCAAAATCCGTTCAACACTTCTGCACCGCACAACAATTCTTTGCAATTGACCGGTTCAGATAACTCCTCTTCACTCGAACAAACCATGAATTTGCTTCTGACAAATTTCATGGAAGTGACGGCAAATTTTCAGTCTTCCGTCGATAAAATCCAGAAAAAAAGTCTGACTCCCAAAGTGAGAGTATTAAATCGATGGAAGCACAAATTGCCCGTATAAATGCCGAATAGAGTGCTAGAGAGAAAGGGAAACTTCCAGCTCAACCTTTACCAAATCATGGCTATTCACATCATGACAACGCTATCACCACGTTGAGATCTGGAAGAGTGCTTGACAACCATATCGGTGAAGAGATTAATAATAATGAAGAATCAATCGATGATAACCCGGCTGAGACTTTTCCTTCCACTTCTACTTCTGACCCCAGTTCGTCTACCCCACCATTTTCTCCCGAGCCCATTCTCCGTTTTCCTCAAGGCTCGACCCCTCAGCACACCTCTTCTAGTCCACCAAAGACGATCCCCACTCCTATTATGGGATCTTTCCTACCCACACGATCTTCTCTAATGTTGGACCCCGCTCTTATTGCTAAAGCTCCTTATCCGAATCGGTTAAGGGGAAACAGACTAAGTCCGCAAATGGAGAAGATCACTGAAATCTTTAAACAGGTTAACATCAATATCCCTCTCCTAGATGCTATACAGCAAGTCCCGGCTTATGCGAAAATTCCCAAGGACTTGTGCACCAGGAAGAGGAAGACTCAAGTGCCAAAAAAGGTGTTCATGTCGAGTAATGTCGACACAGCTTTTTGTAAGTCTACGCTAGCGCCCCGGCAGTCTAGAGACGCCAAAATGCGGAACAAAACTTTTAAACTTGGCGCTATCGTATACTTTAACCCGGATCTGCCATTATTGCTAAACTAACAAACTGTAAAGAGTGTAGAATGGTTATACCGAACGATCCGAGTCCTTCGTTCTTCAACCATCATCCCACGCTCCGTTGCGGCTGCTCCGATCTCCTCGTCGAGGTGGCACCACATGATCGGTTCTTTAAACGGGCTCCCGCCTCTGACTCGAGGCAACTCGATCGTCAAGTTTGCTAAAAGAGACGACCAAGATTGATGTAGAGAATGAGTAGATGACTTTGTCTCACTTCGTCCAAGTCCGTGGACGATCGGTTAATGAAGTTGCCGAGGGAATCGGATGATGGAATGAAATGAACTGTAAAATTCCATACACCCCGAATACTATCATAATCTTTTCTAACAAAAATGAAACATCAAGTGAGAGAGTGAATGAGAGAGGAGGCCTTCCATTCATATATGAAGAAGGAGGGTGAGTGTAGGAGCAAGTGGTGACCTTAAGAAAAAGCTTCTCACTCAAAAATATCTTAAGCAATCCAAAACCATTAATAACAAAGCATGAATCACTAAACACCTCATCATGCATTAATGAACCATTAAATGCATCCAATGAAAACTCAACACCATATAATCCTAGTCACCTCATCTAGAAACTTCTAGAAGCACGACTCATCATATCTGAAGAAAAGATAAATCCGTCTTTAACAGAATGTTAAAAGACGGCTGATAGAAAACTGGAAACTGGCAACTTCCAAAAGTGATCCTGAAACGACTTTCAGGATAACCCCGAAACTGTATAAATATACCCGCATTTGTATTACGACCGAATACAAATGCAACTGAGACAAAGATATTATACCTACTCAATATAATACTCGGATCCAGCTTAAACCAAAGCCGACCAGTATCATCTGCCCGAAAAATAACACGTGCGTAAACGCACGTGCATTTTCCGAACCCTGCCATAAAACCATACGGCCTCTACAACGTTTCGCCCGAACTTGGGAAACTGTCTGTGGGGGACTCTAATGACTCGTCAGTACCCTGGCAGTGGGTTTAACCACAAACCGTCAGCGGCACTAGCTATGCGTAACGGCTGCCCATGGACTGACCTCAAGGGTGGCCGAGGAGCGAACTCAAGGGAGACCGATGAGCGAGCTCCTCCGAAAACCCTACTGAGCCTAACAGTGACAATGTATATACAGTCCGGTCCGTTCGTCAATGAGTATCGCATATCCGCCTAGGGGGCTAGTAACATCAGACCCCCAATAGCAGTATAAGTCGTGTCGGAGTGAAGCCCAATACACCCTGAGATACTACTGGAGTACCTACCAGTAAATCTCCTACCATGGCCATGGATTTGTGTAATGGCTCTCCTAGACACAGCACGATCTCGCCCCCAATACCGGGAGAGACGAATCCCCTGCCGATCCGCTCACGTGCCTCCATATGGCTCGGGACTGTACCCAAAAGCTACCTGTTTGCACGACTCCTTTGAGCCGTGGTAGGGTAGAAATCAAAGCACAGTGGGAACTCACACGAGACAAATGACGACCTCAGGTCGATGAACTAACCTGTACACATGTCACCAGGGAACTGCTATCTGACGGTAGATATAATACTAACTAGCAGATTCCCGGCGAGTCCTGTCCGGTGTACTCATAACCCAATGAGCACCTGTATATATCTTAGGTGATCCAACTGACACCAGTGGCTTGTGAGACCGGCCACCGCCCCTCGTCGGGGTCTCGACTGTATACACTAGTCTACTCCGGAGTATCGATGCCCTGTCTCGAAACTCCCACGACTAGGGACCACAATTAAGGATATGCATATAAACTACCCAACTCTCACGTATATGATCGCCATCATACTGTTGGTAGTAAAGCAAGATCCTAAGGGCTCTATCAAAGTGTAACATGCAATCAGTCACCTGAACATGTACACGACTGATAAAGGCAAACCAGATAGCATACTATCATTTCGAGTAAGACTGTCCTACCGGGATAGGTCCTCCGCAATCATTGCAATCACGTACCTGCGATCCAATAATTGACTATGAGGGCACTATCTCCAACACTTTTCCCCAACAATTACCTAGAAAACGTAAGGACCCTGGTTGTCCTACAATTTCTATTTCTATTGGGGGTAAACACATTAACCGTGCTCTACTTAACCTTGGCGAAAGTGTTAACCTGCTTCCTTACTCGGTTTATGAGCAGTTAGGGATTGGAGAGTTGAAACCAGCTCATTGCACTCTCTAGATGGCTGACCGATCAATTACCAAACCTAGGGGTAAGCTGGAGGATGTGTTAATAAAAATCGGGAAATTTGTATTCCCTGTGGGCTTTATTGTTCTTGATACACAGCCTGTAGTGAACCCACGGAATCAAATTCCGGTGATCCTTGGTCGCCCCTTTTTGGCCATTTCCAATGCTATAATCAACTGTCGTAACGGCTCTATGACCCTATTCGGGAAGATGTCAATTGAGCTGAACATTTACAAGTTGGGAAGTGTACCCTCCGAACCTTCTGCTCAGGTTTGTTCTGTTGAATTAATGGATGTCGACAGCAGCGAATTTGATCAGCCTCATGATACTGATCTAGACTCTTTTCATATGTTGTTGTTTGACCCAACTATATATCATACACATACGGACTCTTTCACCGAGTTGTCCGGATCAACAACTAACACTGATTATGAACCGTTTTTGGAGTCTGAAGATCACCCCGCGCTTTTTGATGACATTATTCTTCGGGGTATCGATGAAAGCTTTGAGGAAATTTTCACTGATGAACTCGCTTTTTTAAAAGACACAGGTGTTGAGATGAATCCACCTCAATTCAAAGAAATTGAACTTCCACCCCTTCTTCTGGACTATAAAGAGAATGCGAGTAATCCATCACAATCACTGTGTCGTCTCTACAAGTTGAGACGCAAACACATTCTATTCCACCACTTACCTTTTTCCCACTTTTTCCTGGCTCCTTATAACATGTTCTTCCACCAACCGGTGCACTACACTGATAAAATCTTCGAATAGTTGGTGTTGACTTTCGGTCTTTGCAAAGATTGGCATTGACCAGTAACTTTGACCCCCTCTTGTGATTTTCAAAAGATTAACATTGTTTAACTCAAGTTTGGGGGGTGGTATATTGTTGGCTCTTGAAAATAAAAGTTGTCCTCAAAATTGTGAGCCAAAAATAAGTTTAGGGAGGATTTTCACGATCATATTTCATGTCCCCGCTAATAAATTTTCCTCTCAAGCTTACAGGTTTTTAAGATTTAGCAGAAGACAACAGTGAGGACATTGTTGAAAACAAGTTTGGGGGAGGTTTGTGCTTATTTACGCATCACTTTGCATCATACTTTGCATAAGCACAAAACATATAATAAATATAAAAAAATTGTACATAAATAAGATAATAAAAGATTAGATAGTGAAAAATTACATCCAAAAGATTGGAAAAATTTAAAAAAACCTAGAAAATTAGAAGTTTTCTTAAACGAACTAGTAATAAGTAGTTATGAGCCGTTGTCCCAAGGGTTAGTAAGATGAAGGAAGTCACTAATCTGAGGATAAAAATAAGTCTGAAAAATAGTTCATATTCTGGAAGCCAAACATTTGATTGTTGATACCCTACTATTCGCACTTACACACGTCTTGAAACTCGGGATAGTAGAGGATACCTTGAAATGCTCTTGTCTAAAAGCCAAAGTATGAAGGAAATAATAAATGAATAAAACATAAAATGGTGAAGAAAAATGAATACTGGTTTTGTTATCACCAAGGCAGCAATAAAAAAATATAGCGAGGGTGCTTCATCACCTAGTGCCTTAGACCAACTGGTTTGGGAGTCACTGCTAAGCCTTAGGTGTTGCAAGACGAGAAAAATACAAATACGCCTAATCAGCAAGCACATGAGTAATCGGTCGATTAGTACCTCAAGAAGTATTAACGGTCGCATGTAAAATGTGTGAGCAAATTCATCTAAATATTCACCGATTAAAAAGTACTGAGGTAGATGTACAAGAGTATGATAACTTGAATTGAATTCTCCGAGTGTAGGGATGTCTTTTACACACACGTAGGGGTATATGATCGATGTTTGGAAGAAAGGTAGGAATGAAGAATAAAGACAATGTTTTATTGAGGGATGATGTGATTTCTAACATCTTTTCATGACTATTAAGATAGGGCTCATGACAACCGAAAAGCTAGTGTAGTTGGAAACTCTGATTTTCAAAGTCTTTCTTTTACAATTCTTATCTTTACATGTAACTTTCACGGTCTTCCTTTTATTATTGGATTTTGTTGGAGCAATCCACTGAAAACCCTCAGGAGACAACACTCCTCTTACTACACCTAGAGGTTTAAAGGTTTGTTGCACGTGCTCAGTGCTATCGTGTTGCCTACGAAAGTGCGCTAGTTAGTTTTTATTTTTCTTTATTTTCTCCTTCTCTTGAATAAAACAAGTTTGCTCGAGACGACCAAAATTAAGTTTGGGGGAATTTGATCAGTCGAAAATATTGCATTTTTAACACATCAATTTCCCTACTATTTGTAATCATCTAAAGGTGTTTGGTATAAATATAGCACATATTAGCAATTTGTCTGCAAAAATACCAAATAACATATGTTATACATTATAACCAGCATTATGAGGGAAATTGTGTGTTTATTATTGCTTACGTGATCTTTTGTATATCAAACACTTGTCTCGAGATTGTGTGCAGGAAATTCTCTAGGTAAAAGAGCCGGAACTGCTAAAAGTGCTGATAAAATACGTCAAGTCCAAAACTTGTGATCTGGCAGTAAACAAGAATGTATAAAAAGATTCCAGACATAAAATAAGGCCCTAAGGATCAACACCAAATCAACCTGAGAAAGTCATGCAGAGATCGCACTAAACGGCCGCGGATCCGCGGCCGAGTCAGGCCGATCCGCCGCGGATCCGCGGCCGAGTTGACTCATCGGCGGAAGCATTCTTCCCGAGGCTTTTCTTCTCAACTACAAAACTTATTCAAAACGCTTCAAATCTCCCGAAGTTTCCCTCCAACAGCCCAGTTTCCCATGCAAGCTAGATAACTACCTTAATCTAGAAACTTCCTACAACTACCTAGCTTCTTGTGCAAGCCTCATAACTACCAAGCTTACAAGGAAAGCTATACCTAGCTTCTAAGGGAAGCTAAAGGGAAACCTATAAAAAGGCTCCTAGGGCTCCATTGAAAGGGTTGTTCAATAGTTAGATAGTTCGTTGTTCATCAATTAGGGTAAAATTCTAGTGAGATCTAAATCAATTCTAAACAAATTGAGTGACACAATTTGATCCAAATCAAGATTCATTGAGTACCAAATTGAGCAAGAATCCAACGAGCCTTTTGAAGCAACGCCGATCTTCATCCGAGCAAGAGATCTACGACGATCCGCGACTCAAGAAGACGATGCGAAGCTAGTTCGATGATTTAGTTCCTCCTCAAATCTTGTAGTCTTTGAGTGTATTGTAACGAAACGTCGATTAAATAAAAGGTGAAAATTCTTGATCTTTCTTTTCTTTACATTTGAGCATTATGAAGAGTTATCAATTCTTGATTGTTTTCTTTTTCATGACGTTTGAGTGAAAACTCCGCTTGTGGAGGAATCGAGAAAATAGATAGATGATGATGATTAAATTCTTGAACGGTTCTTAAGTCTTATGAGTTTTGTAAACTTTAGGAAATTGAATCAACGATGACCTGATTTTGAGCGAGATGATTTCTTGAATGTTTTCGCTCCAAATTAGAGATCAACAATCGATGATTAAATTTGCTAGAGGTTAGAATTTGAATGATAATCTATGAAAGGACAAGGGATGATGATGGAGAAACCCTAGTTTCTTCAATAGTTCCCTAATTCTCATTGATTGTCATCAATCTAGCAATAAATCTTCAATAGATAAGAATTTGTAATAATTAGTATTCATCATCACTATCGATTGGATCGATTCCTACAGGCCTCTTTACAAATCTTGATAATTCTTTCGATTTGGACATCTTCTTGATCTTTAGTATTTCTTGATTATAGATCTAGTTCTTGATGATTCTTGAAACTAAACTTCACAACTTTTGAATCATTTTCCTTTATTCTTTAATTTCCAACTCAACTAAAACAATAACGAACAAATCACACTTTCTCAGTAGACGATCCGTATTCATTAACGCGCTACATCAACACCGTTAATTGATTGCGGTATAAATTTCTTTGGTTGTGAAATATTTTACATACACACGAAGAAGATGATCAATCAGACGCATAGGCTATGACCTTCCCATGCTGCATTAGAACACATCTCAAGCCTTTCCAAGATGCGTCGCTGTGAATAACCAGCCCTTCGGAACTATCTGGCACTGTCAGATAGGAGCGGTGGTCAATCTTTGCTTCAACGCTTTAAAAGCTGACGCACATTTCTCGGTCCATACGAATGGTACCTTCTTTCGAGTTAGCTTGATCAATAGTTCTGCTATTCGAGCAAAGTTCTCCACAAACCTTCTATAGTATCCGACAAGCCCAAGAAAACTTCCGATCTCCCCTACATTCTTTTGAATTGGCCAATCATGAATAGTTGCAATCTTTTCGGGGTCAACGGCAATTCCATCTCCGGACACAACATAACCCAAGAACTTCACTTCTTCGATCCAAAACTCGCACTTGCTCATCTTAGCATATAACATTTCTTGCCTCAACGTTTGCTGTGTGATCCTCAAGTGTTCTGCATGTTCATCTTTGCTCCTCGAATAAACCAGAATATCATCAATAAACACTACTACGAACTGGTCCAGATACGGTGAAAAGTTTCGGTTCATCAAGTCCATAAATATTGCCGGTGCGTTTGTAACTCCAAATGGCATCACTAAGTACTCGTAATGCTTATATCGAGTTCAGAACGCCGTCTTGCAAATATCTTCTGATTTCATCCGAATTTGATGATATCCGGATCGCAAATCCAACTTCAAGAATACTCTCGCGCTACTGAGTTGATTGAATAATTCGCCGATACGAGAGGTTGGGTACTTGTTCTTAATAGTCACCCGATCTAATTCTCGACAATCAATGCACATTCTCTGTGTGTTATCCTTCTTCTTGACTAGAAGAACTGGAGCTCCCCATGGTGAACCGCTGCTGTGAATCCAACCCTTCTCTAGAAATTCGGCAACTTGTTTCTTTACCTCTTATAGTTCCACTGGCGCCATTGGGTTATAAGCCTATGAAATCGGCGCTGCTCTAGGAATAAGATCAATCACGAACTCCATATCTCGTTTTGGCGGTAAACCCGAGATGTCCTCGAACACATCTATAAATTCTCAAACTACTGCTAGCGTTTCCTCCTTGTTTACTTCCATCGACGAAAGAACAGCACTTGTCTATCTAGCCTTAAATTTGATTGGCCCGACAGATATGCTACTTCCCGAAAATATAAACTCCGGATGTCCGGAAAGCTGGAAAATCACTTTCTTTGCCCTACAATCAATGTGAGTGTGGAAAATTCCAAGAAAGTCCATTCCCAAGACAACATCGTAGCTGCTAGTGCCAATCACCAAGAAATCCGCGAATAACTCTCGTCCGCAAATAACAATCGAGCAACCCTTGCACTCACTACTAGATATAATTTTCCCAATTCCAGTGTGTATGTCCCAGCAGCTAGACTGGGCCGTGTGTGGAATAGAGTGTGCACTAATAAACTTCGACGACATAAAGCAATGGGATGCACCAGAATTGAATAATGCCAATGCGGGAAAATTATAAACGAGTACCTAAAACGACTTGGTCTGAAACTTTGGCCTCCTCGGTCATCAAAGTGAAGGCCCGTGCTTGATTAGGCCTCTGAGTAATCTGCTTCTACCCATGAATCTACTTCTGTGGTGGTTTCTGAATATCGTACCTCAATCATAGCCTTGAAGGGTAAGCACTGATGGTATGGTCATCTGATCCGCAAACTATACAGAGTCCAAGCCTCATCCGGCACTCCTTCCAGAAATGACCCGGTCGTTGGCAGTAATCACAAATCACATTCTTCTTCTGCGTTGAAATAGAGGTCCTTTTCATAGGTATTGTCCCATGTTTATTTATCTGAATACCTCTATGTACATAAGCTCTGTTTGGCGTAAACGTCGGCTTCCGCACCACAACTGCTTGTTGCTGCATACCCTTCGCTTTCACCGATAAACTCTGCTGCTCCCTGGCTGCCTTGAGAACATTGAAGAAGGTGGTCAAACCCAGGGATATGATGTGTTTCTGAATATCCACATCTAAGCTATGCATAAATCTCCGTGCCCTATTGGCCTCGTTGGTAACCAAAGGCCCCGCAAATCGACTGAGCCGAGTCCGCTCAGCCGCATGTGCATCAATGGATCCGCCATTCTACTTCAGGCTAATAAACTTCTCTTCCATTTCCTCTTGAGAAGATTGTGGAAAGAACTTCTCCAAGAAACTCCGCAAAAACGTTGCCCAACTGATCGGCTTGGACAGACGGGTCTCCTCGACGAGCCACCACTTGCGTGCGTAATCTACCAATTGGATGCGTACCACATCCACCATTTTCTTATCTAGAATCTACGCAGCGAAGAGCAGGTTCTCTGTATCAACTAGCCACTACTACGATGGCAATGGATCCTCCAATCCTGTAAATGTGGACGGACCGAGATTTCTGAAGCCCGCCACGGTGCCCTCACGCTGTGTGGCCTGGGTGCTGCTGCAACTACGGACAGCTGGACCGTCCGCAGACCTTCCTGGAAAACCTCGACCTGCCGCTGATTCAGCTCAGTTTGTCGCTTCTGGTTTTCCAATATATCACGTATTGTAACATTTCAGAAAAATAAAATATTATTTTTGGAAAATTAAATAATTAAAATAATAAATATTATGAATATTTAATATTGCGGTAAAAAAATTAAATACCGATAAACTGGGGAAAATTTGGAAAATTGTTAGAATTACTGAAATGAGCGTGTTTTATGTGATTTATGCAAATTAAAAACTCTTATAATTAATTATACACTATTTTAATGCTAATCGCGATTAAATATCGCTAATCGTGCATTAAGCTTGTTTTGTGCACCATGTCACATTTACAAATACTTGTTACATTTTCTACCATGGTTCTTCTTCTTTCATGCATGGTTTTGTGTTGGAAAAGAAAAGATAAAGAAAACAAGAAAAAGAAAAGTCAAAGAGGGATGGGCATGAGAGAGAGTGAGGTGAGGGGTTCCCTTGACTTGGTCTCATCTCCTCTCTCCTCTTCACTTCATCATTTCCCCTTCCTATTTCACCATGGCTGCTGCCCTCTCCTCCATCCCCCTCTACCTCATCACACAACACCAAAAACAACTCAAAAGTTCACCTTTATTTCACAAAAAACATGCAAATGCTCCTCACAAGCACCTTGGACCAAGAAAAATCCGATTTTGATCACTAGGGGCAACTCAAGAATTTTCTTGAGTTGCCAAATGAGGTAATTTCTGCACCATTAGAATAGTATTTCAATTCCTTAAACATCTATACAAGTTTAAAATCGATATTGTGTAGTTTATCGAACTTTGAAAATTCCAAGATAGGTATTAGGGTTGAATTGATTCCAAAAGTGCAATTGAGGTATAATTAGGGACTACGACCCCTGTAGGGATGGTATAGTGGGATAAACCATAGAGTAAACCCCCAATTCCCAAACTTAGAAACTCCGATATCGTATTTTGATAACTGCTGTGACGAAGTTTTGTGATCTGCTATAACCCGGGTGACCTGAAAAATATTTAGCGAAGACTTAGAGATGTGCAGGCAACCTAGAACCTATACCCAAAACCTGAGACCCCCACTCCAAGTTATGACCGCAAATTTACTCATTTTGGCCGCAAATTGCGGCCTGAGTAGAGTGTAAATGATCCGTGTTTGGTCCAGGGATTTATCTTCTGTAAACTAGACCCCTCCCATATGCAAAATTGGCTAATTTGACTTAGGGTAAAATCTGGGACCGTTTTCTTGAGTTGCTGCCTTGTATTTCGTGATGTTTTTGAATTTAAGTTTTGGTATTTGTCATTGTATTCCGTCGTGTGGCGTTTGAACGCCAACGACTAGGGTTATTGGTTGTGTTTTGCATGCGAGACTATAGGTTTTAACCTATCGGTGTTTCGTGCAACATTTTGGTTTTCGTGCGTGATTTCTTTTACGATGCTATATGTGATATATAGGTACCTCAAGAGCACTTAGAGATGAAAAAGCAAGCGCGTGGTGATATCGGCATCGGCAAGCGAAGATCAAGGTGAGTAGATTTATATCTACGGGGGAAGTCGGGTGGATGGCGTATAGCACCCCCGCAATTTCATAAGATTTTGAGGATAGATATACATATATAGGTTATTGCGAGATATGAACCTTAGCAAGAAAAGCATTAGGAGATCATGGGATAGTGTTAGCGAGATTTGAAGAAAAGGATTTAGTTGGGTTCTTAGTCGTGAACCCTAGAGTAAGGTTGACAAACACACACGTGTATACACGAGATATGGTTTGGGTGTATATGTTTATATGTGTGTGTGTGTGTGTGTATATGGATGCGTGTGTGTGTGTGTGTGTACATACATACACTTATATTCGTTTAATGAGAATAGTATATGGTATTTGGAGATGAGTCGATGTGATTGGGCATGATGCCGTGAGATCAGTGATGTGATTTGGTTCGTACTATGAGATACGACAGGAGATTATAGCGGATCTTTAGGCGATGTGTTTCAGACACACGCACATATATTTGTTGATGGTATCAGTTGTACTAGACTTAGATCTGTACCCCAGTTCATGAAATATGATGATAAGGATACCAGATGAGTAATGCGATAAATATGATATTTGACCCGCACCCAGATTTGGGATACCGTACGATAGATATACCGTACGAGATATAGTTATGATGTTAGATCCGCACTCTTAACTCGAGGATGTCATATATATATATATATATTGTATCGTACGTGATACTATTGATGCGAGATCACCGACTACTAGGTATATATATAGATCAACTCAGACTTAGGTGGTTTTCCTTACCCTTTTGACTGGGCTCGAATCATACTAGTTTTCAAAAGTGGAGAATTGTGAGTAATTTAAATGCCAAACTGTATGACTCGTATATTGGGTAGGTATATTTTTCAGTGTTGTTGTTACTACATCACTTTCTGTATATTCATGATGTTTCATCGCATTGCATGCTTGTACATATGTTATCTGTAATTATTATGAAACCCTGCTGTCAGGACACCAGCACCATTACCGATGATGCGTATGTTCCACGTACACTTGCTTGCCGACTCACACACATCATCATCGGTAATTGCCATGTCACGTACACTTTAGAGAATACTATTCATTATCATAGCTTGCTAGTTGATAGTTGCAATATGTTATAGCTTTCATATGCTAGTTTAACTATTGCATTTATTGCATGATATCAGATGCATTCATATATTCATTGGTCATGCAGTATTATGGAGATTTATGCCGGTATTCATTGTTTATTGATATCATGAATTTGATGATTTCGGATCCTTCTTGAGATTTCTAGATTTGGAAACCGCATGTGAAAGTTTTATAAACTGGTGATTTGTTTTAAAGAGATCGATGCGGTTTTCCTTGATATTATGAGTATTGTCCACCATGATATTTTCTCGGTTCTGAGATGGTTTTCGAGACCCGATTCGAGGAGTTGGATGAACCGTCCGCGGGTACATTGTGGACCCGGTATGGTACCCCGGGGCAAGAAGCTCGAGTTGTAGACACTGAGCCCGGCAGGGGCAGACTGCCTACCGGTGATTGTTCGGCGCGGCGGATATCCGGAGGATACCGTTCGTGGTCATGTGATTGATGATATGGGCCGATCAGGGACTGACGGAGCCCGAGGTATTGAGATATTGAGATTTGAGACACTAAGATATTGAGATTTGATGATACAGGCCAGTCTGGATAGCCGGAGCCGGAGCCTGAGATATTGAGATATTGAGATTTATGTTTTGTGTCGATACTTGACACTGATTTCTCTATTGATTTCATTGATGATACTCGATTTATATACATACAGAAATCTCATTAAATAAAGAAAATTGTTGTCTCATTCATGATGTATTCTGTTTCTATTAGTAATGCATTCACACATCATATATCTGATATGTTGCTATCTGAGGCACTGACACGAGCATGTGGTATTGCACTTATATGTAGATGGATCAGGATATTTATTTGAGGATATTACTTGATATGACCTAGAATAGCGTCATACATGCGATTTCTGCTCTGTGATATTTCTACTCACGAGTTGGCAACTGACCCCCGTTGTGCCACAGTTTCTTGCAGGTTTTGCTGTACAGGTTTCTTGACGGCTTTGCTGGCTCACTGCTTCCATTTCGGGTGATTGCTTTGGTAGGTGGGACCACTTGCATCGTGACCACCATTATACATTTATTATTTCAGTTGTATCTAGTGAACTCCATCAACCAGACTTGTATATTTGATAGACATAGAAGACTGGTGTATATTTTTTCGACCTTAGAGTCGCGCGCTGTATTATTATGGTTTTCCTCTGGTTTTCTTAATGATGATGGTTTTCATTCTGTGTTTGATCCTCGTCCTTCGGCGTTGTATATTATATTGCGTTGCGTGGTTTTGTCCGCTGGTTGGCGAAGAGCTAGCTCCCGCTTGGGGATGCCTTTATTCATTATATATACTTTATCAGGTTTGTACCCGTTTGGGGTCGGTATTTACAAAGGAAACTCTGCCGAAATTTTCAGAAAAGACTTGAGATTTTAAAAATACATATTTCGGCTTATGTTGTTAAACTTCTTGCTTTAAAATTGGTTTTTCCTTCACTCTACTGCTTTAATTGGTTTTGATTTCTGGGTTTTGGCTTACTTAGATTACGTACGCCTCGAGACGTTTCGTAATTTAAGTGCCGGTCATATTCCATACTTTTTGGGTCGTGACAGAGTTGGTATCAGAGCGTTAGGTTTTACCTCTTGAGTGTAGGATGACCCTTGGTTGATGGAGTAGGTGACTTAAGAAGAGTGACGTACCGTGGGTATGTTCCATGGCATACTTACGATATGATACTCCGCTTAAGAAGCCTTAGGATATACATTTCTTTGCACGGCATTATATTCATTCCTATGATCTATCCTCATCGGTACCAGTTTTGGTTTTACTGCCACGATTATACGGACAGAGAGAGCTATGGCTAGAGTTGCGTCAGCACGATCTCGTCACGGACGAGGACTGACTTGGCCGTGATTTCAGGGACATACGATTTGCATAGATGCGTCGTTTAGTTGTGTTTTTGCGCCATGAGCGTTTGACGGATCGCTTCTACGAGATTTCTCGGACGTGCAGATCGGCACCAGAGGATTTGGGCTACCGCTAGAGGCCAGCCAGAATGTGATGACCGTCAATGCACAGATTATTTGATGATTGAGGCACTGTTCAGCATGCGGACAAATGAGCAAGTTGCTGTTGCAAATGATGAGATATCGCCCCAGGTGTTTGGAGCTAATGCCGCACGAAAGACTAGGACATGTGATTCATTACCTACCCCGTTGCGAGGTCATCAGATTGATTGATTCCAGCTAGAGAAGACTTCATGCAGGTACGATGGGAGTTGATAGAAACGATCGAATGTCAGGGACCCATTTTCCAAGTTTAAAGTATTCGGAAAACAATGCAAGTAATTCTACGGACCCTCTAGAAGAATGAAACCCTAACTCGACATAATGACCATGAAAACATTTTTGAACCTTAGGGTTTACAGCAGTTCCGCGGTACCATTAGTGAGGCTTGGGTTTGCCCTTCTACGGTTGGTCCATAGGTACTGTGGCATATACCGGATATTATTAAACTGTTCACGAGTGTTGAGCTCTCGGGAAATTATGGGACTTTGATGTATCGATCGAAAAATTCGACGTCATTCGGATATCATGTGATGGGATACATTGCTTGGGAGACTCCAGATACGAGTATAACCGTTGGAGCGCAGTCCATGCAGCCACGAAGAGACGAGTCCGAAGCAGTCGACATTAAAGAAGAGTGGAGTAAGAGATTCGTATGAGATCTTGGCGAGATGACGTTCCACTCCGCTGACATCAGAGATGTGATACGCATGCAGAGGCATTGTATATGGATATATCTTCCAGAAGGAGTCGCGATGAGTATGCAGCCGTTCCGGAACCAGAAATTGATATAGTAAAGGGTGATAACCTCCGGGCAGTTCGGCAGAAACGGGATTTGGGAGAGACCTTGACAGGACCTTTCTGGAATAATTTACGATAAGACTTGGACCCAGGAGCGGTCATATTACGCACACCCAGCAGGCCAGATTTCGGCACCGTCGACGAGACATGTTATGAGTGACTACGACAGTAGGCCAGAGATTCTTGGAGGATGTGCTTGAGCGGAACTATTCCGCCATACTTGATTTCGGTATTTTGGGCGATTTGTTCGCATGATTGAGTTTGGATGACCGAGTTTCATGATATTTGTTTTCGTGCACCATGGTTGCACCTACTGGGTATTCATATCTTGTGCATAGTCATTACACTTTAGATATGCTTTATACAACGTTGTGTTGATTTATGATTTGTGCACAGTTATTGCACTTAATATCGTTTTTGTGCCTTGGCTGCACATGTTTATGATTTCATGGATTTCATACAGTTGGATTGATTTTGTGCATATGGTACGCACACGATTTGGTTTTTGCACTCGGTATAGTTCACATATGCTTGCAGTGCAATGATACGTATTTTGTGCACCACAGTTGCACCTGACTTCGGTTTGATGTCATTCGATAGGTTGATTTTGATTTCATGCCTATGTTATGCATGTGATTTGACATATGCTTTCGGCATAGTTTTCATACACTTTTAGTATTTTGATTTGATTTTGTGCATATGGTACGCACACGATTTAGTTTTTGCACTCGGTATAGTTCACATATGCTTGCAGTGCAATGATACGTATTTTGTGCACCACAGTTGCACCTGACTTCGGTTTGATGTCATTCGATAGGTTGATTTTGATTTCATGCCTATGTTATGCATGTGATTTGACATATGCTTTCGGCATAGTTTTCATGCACTTTTAGTATTTTGATTTGCTTTTGTACACACTGATGCACATGGTTGTGAGATTTTATACCACGGTATACCTGATCTGGATTTGGATTGAAATGTGTAGTATACCGTCGATTTCGATTGTGATACTCGATATTTGTTTTGTGCACCTTGTGCACCTGATTAGATTCTTGCGCATATTTGACGCGCTTGGATTGGACTTTTGCGCATGTTCGGCGCTTGATATTGGATTTCGTGATTTCATGCATGTTGGATGCACATAATTTAGATTTTTTTCGTGCATGATGGATACAACTGATTTGGATTTTCGCGCATGTTGGGCGCATGATATGAGATGCGATTTTGGTGCACACCCGATGCACTAAATCGGGATTCTTTGTGCATATCAGATGCACCTGATGTTGCTATCAGGCACACCCGTTGCCCTTGACTGATGTTTCATGCACACCCGTTGCATTTAGATTTTGTTTCTGTGCACATGTATGGCATATCCATTGATTTCGATTTCCGTGCGCACCAGACGCACATAGCAGTCTTATATACCTTTTGGGATTGATTTCCTTTGAGCGGTATGTTTTATGATATTTACTATTTGATATAGTAGCTGAGCAGGACTAGTCCGAGGGCAGTACCTGAATATATTTTTGCATGCATTGATAGCTATCGAAGTGATTTCCAAAAAGGAGCCATAGTCTCAGTATTTACCTACGTATTCGAGATGACACGAAACATTTTAATAAAGGAAACCCTTCTAAATTATTTTCAAAACGGCGGGACGTGTATGTTAAACAAAGGATATATATATATATATACACACACACACACACACACACACATATATATAGTTATTTTATTACAATAAACGTCCGCCATTGTGCAGTGATACGTGCATCGCACCGCGACTTGAAAAGGTTTAGCATGCATTTCTTTCTGATGTTTTGGCGAATTTACCTCAATACATGCATAGTTTTGATGTATATCATATTGGTTTTCGTATTGGATTTAGACATGAGTGTCTTTACCATAACTCCGATAATTGCGGGATGCTTGACGGTGTTTTGATTTTGGATTATATACTCGTTTTTCATGCGCATACATTGCGCTACGATGTGTTTTATATATTTATGATTTCGGAGCCCCTACGACTTGATCTTTTTACTGAAATATTTTAGTATTTGAGGGGTTTAAATTTAAATTCGGGGACCGAATTTCTTTATGAGGGAAGACTGTAACATTTCAGAAAAATAAAATATTATTTTTGGGGAATTAAATAATTAAAATAATAAATATTATGAATATTTAATATAGCGGTAAAAAAATTAAATACCGATAAACTGGGGAAATTTTGGAAAATTGTTGGAATTACTGAAATGAGGGTGTTTTATGTGATTTATGCAAATTACAAACTCTTATAATTAATTATACACTATTTTAATGCTAATCGCGATTAAATATCGCTAATCGTGCATTAAGCTTGTTTTGTGCACCATGTCACATTTACAAATATTTGTTACATTTTCTACCATGGTTCTTCTTCTTTCATGCATGGTTTTGTGTTGGAAAAGAAAAGATAAAGAAAACAAGAAAAAGAAAAGTCAAAGAGGGATGGGCATGAGAGAGAGTGAGGTGAGGGGTTCCCTTGACTTGGTCTCATCTCCTCTCTCCTCTTCACTTCATCATTTCCCCTTCCTATTTCACCATGGCTGCTGCCCTCTCCTCCATCCCCCTCTACCTCATCACACAACACCAAAAACAACTCAAAAGTTCATCTTTATTTCACAAAAAACATGCAAATGCTCCTCACAAGTACCTTGGACCAAGAAAAATCCGATTTTGATCACTAGGGGCAACTCAAGAATTTTCTTGAGTTGCCAAATGAGGTAATTTCTGCACCATTAGAATAGTATTTCAATTCCTTAAACATCTATACAAGTTTAAAATCGATATTGTGTAGTTTATCGAACTTTGAAAATTCCAAGATAGGGATTAGGGTTGAATTGATTCCAAAAGTGCAATTGAGGTATAATTAGGGACTACGACCCCTGTAGGGATGGTATAGTGGGATAAACCATAGAGTAAACCCCCAATTCCCAAACTTAGAAACTCCGATATCGTATTTTGATAACTGCTGTGACGAAGTTTTGTGATCTGCTATAACCCGGGTGACCTGAAAAATATTTAGCGAAGACTTAGAGATGTACAGGCAACCTAGAACCTATACCCAAAACCAGAGACCCCCACTCCAAGTTATGGCCGCAAATTACGGCCTGGGTAGAGTGGAAATTATCCGTGTTTGGTTCGGGGATTTATCTTCTGTAAACTAGACCCCTCCCATATGCAAAATTGGCTAATTTGACCTAGGGTAAAATCTGGGACCATTTTCTTGAGTTGCTGCCTTGTATTTCGTGATGTTTTTGAATTTAAGTTTTGGTATTTGTCATTGTATTCCATCGTGTGGTGTTTGAACGCCAACGACTAGGGTTATTGGTTGTGTTTTGCATGCGAGACTATAGGTTTTAACCAATCGGTGTTTCGTGCGACATTTCGGTTTTCGTGCGTGATTTCGTTTACGATGCTATATGTGATATGTAGGTACCTCAAGAGGACTTCGAGACGAAAAGCAAGCGCGTGGCGACATCGGCATCGGCAAGCGAAAATCAAGGTGAGTAGATTTATATCTACGGGGGAAGTCGGGTGGATGGCGTATAGCACCCCCGCAATTTCATAAGATTTTGATGTGACGTGGGATAGATATACATATATAGGTTATTGCGAGATATGAACCTTAGCAAGAAAAGCATTAGGAGATCATGGGATAGTGTTAGAGAGATTTGAAGAAAAGGATTTAGTTGGGTTCTTAGTCGTGAACCCTAGAGTAAGGTTGACAAACACACACGTGCATACACGGGATATGGTTTGGGTGTATATGTTTATATGTATATATATATGGATGCGTTGGTGTGTGTGTATACGTACATACACTTATATTCGTTTGATGAGGATAGTATATGGTATTTAGAGATGAGTCGATGTGATTGGGCATGATGCCGTGAGATCAGTGATGTGATTTGGTTCGTACTATGAGATACGACATGAGATTATAGCGGATCTTTAGGCGATGTGTTTCAGACACACGCACATATATTTTTTGATGGTATCAGTTGTACTAGACTTATATCTGTACCCCAGTTCATGACATATGATGATAAGGATACCAGATGAGTAATGAGATAAATATGATATTTGACCCGCACCCAGATTTGGGATGCCGTACGATAGATTTACCGTACGAGATATAGTTATGATGTTAGATCCGCACTCTTGACTCGAGGATGTCATATATATATATATATATATATATATATATATATATATATATATATATTGTATCGTACGCGATACTATTGAGGCGAGATCACCAACTACTAGGTATATATATAGATCGACTAAGACTTAGGTGGTTTTCCTTACCCTTTTGACTGGGCTCGAGTCATACTAGTTTTCAAAAGTGGAGAATTGTGAGTAATTTAAATGCCAAACTGTATGACTCGTATATTGGGTAGGTATATTTTTCAGTGTTGCTGTTATTACATCACTTTCTGTATATTCATGATGTTTCATCGCATTGCATACTTGTACATATGTTATCTGTAATTATTATGAAACCCTGCTGTCAGGACACCAGCACCATTACCGATGATGCGTATGTTCCACGTACACTTGCTTGCCGGTTCACACACATCATCGTCGGTAATTACCATGTCACGTACACTTTAAAGAATACTATTCATTAACATAGCTTGCTAGTTGATAGTTGCAATATGTTATAGCTTTCATATGCTAGTTTAACTATTGCATTTATTGCATGATATCAGATGCATTCATATATTCATTGGTCATGCAGTATTATGGAGATTTATGCCGGTATTCATTGTTTATTGATATCATGAATTTGATAATTTCGGATCCTTCTTGAGATTTTTAGATTTGGAAACCGCATGTGAAAGTTTTATAAACTGATGATTTGTTTTAAAGAGATAGATGCGGTTTTCCTTGATATGATGAGTATTGTCCACCATGATGTTTTCTCGGTTCTGAGATGGTTTTCGAGACCCGATTCGAGAAGTTGGATGAACCGTCTGCGGGTACATTGTGGACCCGGTATGGTACCCCGGGGAAAGAAGCTCGAGTTGTAGACGATGAGCCCGGCAGGGGCAGACTGCCTACCGGTGATTGTTCGGCGCGGCGGATATCCGGAGGATACCGTTCGTGGTCATGTGATTGATGATATGGGCCGATCAGGGACTGACGGAGCCCGAGGTATTGAGATATTGAGATTTGAGACACTAAGATATTGAGATTTGATGATACAGGCCAGTCTGGATAGCCGGAGCATGAGATATTGAGATATTGAGATTTATGTTTTGTGTCGATACTTGACACTGATTTCTCTATTGATTTCATTGATGATACTCGATTTATATACATACAAAAATCTCATTAAATAAAGAAAATTGTTGTCCCATTCATGATGTATTCTGTTTCCATTAGTAATGCATTCACACATCATATATCTGATATGTTGCTATCTGAGGTACTGACACGAGCACGTGGTATTACACTTATATGTAGATGGATCAGGATATTTATTTGAGGATATTACTTGATATGACCTAGGATAGCGTCATACATGCGATTTCTGCTCTGTGATATTTTCTACTCACGAGTTGGCAACTCACCCCCGTTGTGCCACAGTTTCTTGCAGGTTTTGCTGTACAGGTTTCTTGATGGCTTTGCTGGCTCACTGCTTCCATTTCGGGTGATTGCTTTGGTAGGTGGGTTCACTTGCATCGTGACCACCATTGTACATTTATTATTTCAGTTGTATCTAGTGAACTCCATCAACAAGACTTGTATATTTGATAGACATAGAAGACCAGTGTATATTCTTTCGACCTTAGAGTCGCGCGCCGTATTATTATGGTTTTCCTTTGGTTTTCTTGATGATGATGGTTTTCATTCTGTGTTTGATCATCCCCCTTCGGCGTTGTATATTATATTGCTTTGCGTGGTTTTGTCCGCCGGTTGGCGAAGAGCTAGCTCCCGCTGGGGGATGCCTTTATTCATTATATATGCTTTATTAGGTTTGTACCCGTTTAGGGTCAGTATTTACTAAGGAAACTCTGCCGAAATTTTCAGAAAAGACTTGAGATTTTAAAAATGCATTCTTCGGCTTATGGTGTTAAACTTCTTGCTTTAAAATAGGTTTTTCCTTCACTCTACTGCTTTAATTGGTTTTGATTTCTAGGTTTTGGCTTACTTAGATTACGTACGCCTCGAGACGTTTCGTAATTTAAGTGCCGGTCATGTTCCGTACTTTTCGGGTCGTGACACGTATAACTCCAAGCAATGTGGCGTTATCAACATGCCTCTGGTATGACCGCAAATCATTATCCGCCATGATTCTGATGCTAAAACACTGAAGAGGATTAGCAACGGTAAACATGATTCAATAAACAAGATAGCTATAGATTCAAGATTGGCAAAATAGTAATATGGCAGGACACGTTCCTAATTCTGGGTTTTCTGGTTAGTGTATTGGGTTCAATATACAACCACAAAAGAACTAAACCCGACTAACCCTAAATCCTATGGCTCTGATACCAAACAAACCCTGTCACGCCCCGCTTCCCAGGATACGTAAACACGACACGTGACAGAGCCAACCATACTACCTGTGGCTAGAAATCATCCCTCCACAGTCACATTACGACTGTCAATCGGATATCTAGAACAGAAAAAAATATAATCTAGCTAACACATATCCATCTGCCACAGTAAATAGAATCAAGAAAATGCATAAAGCGAAAACGAATCAAGGTCCAATAAACAATATCTGAATCATGTCCCAATATGGGCTCACATCAATAGAAATAAAACTACGAAAACAACTAAACTAGGAGTCTCTAAACTAATTGGCTAGCTCCTCATTTCTCGGCTTGATTGCTAAAGTACTCTTGATCTGCCTGCGATAAAGATAGAGGAACTGGGCTATGCAAAATCCAGACGTCGGTGCGTCATAATATCAAAATACTAGGAATAATCAGGATATGATACTATGATAAAACATGAATGTAAATAAATAACCCAGATATAAATAGTGAGCTATATGTATGTGATGTGTCTCCTAAAGTCTGTGCTTTTAGATTATCTTATTCTAGAAGTCTTTGAAATCAATTAATGTAATTCTCATCGTAACTCAACAGTATATATCCCGTTCATGACCCACGGGACCACGGTACAATATATCCCGTTCATTCCCCACGGGACCACGGTACAATAAACAATGATTTATTCCGTAACGGCCGGAATCACGGCAAAAAAATAATAATATCCTCCTGAGTTACGTTTTGGTTACATTCTTGATTTCTCCTTTTCCTCCAGGTTTTGTGTTCAAGTCAGGTATTGATGATATAAATCTAATACCAACACAGGATTAAGCAGGTACAGGTTTTGTCTATTCAGACAACAAGTCACATCCGTCGGGACAATAAATCGGGATTGTTGGCATTAGCAATAATGTCCAAGTAACAAGTTTGTTAGTGTGTTGTGAATATATCATGTAATGTTTATTAACCAAAATAGATACCAAATGTGAAACTGTAATCAATATCGGAATACGGTAACCCAACTACTGCCAGGATGCATATGTATCTATCTGTAATAACCATTATACGTCCATTGCCATGTGTGATGCAAAATAGATAACATATTGTACTGATATAGTAGTATAATGATATCATGATGTTCCGGCATGCAACTAGATAAACTATTATCGGTACAGATACAGACAGTTGCTATATAACTGTAAGTCGGTAATGTTTGTTGTCTAATAAAACATATGCACTATCATTTAGTAAATAAATATCGATATGGTAAAATAGCGTTTTGCAAGTTTATAACTTGCCTGATCGGATCTCACGTCGAGATACGGATGCCACGTCCGACGTCGAAATAAAGTTGCGATGCAAAACGTGCGTGTGCAGGACGTGACGTGGTGACTGGGTTAGACGACGACGGTGACAGTGTCGTCTGGATCGTCGACGACGCGCGCAACTCCGGTGAGACGGCTGAAAAATCAAGAAAAGAAAAGAAAGAAAGAAAGAAAGAAAAGGAAGAAGAAGAAAGAAAAGAGAAGAAGTTGCTGTGGGTTCTCTGGGGTAGGTGGTGACAGTAGAGGTGGCGATAAGACGACGGTGATGACGTCAAGGTGCTGCTGTCGGCGAGGTCGTCGTGAGGTTGTGAGGTGATCGGGGAAGGTGACGAGGGTGTGGTGATGGTGATCTGGGGTGTTGCTGGGAGGCGAGGAGGTGAGGGAGACGATGATGGTGAAGGGGTGGTGATGAGGGGTCCCGGCGATGAGGGTACGGGTTGCAAGCGATGGGTTCTTGGTCGAGGAAGATGCAGGAGGTGCTCGGGAAAAAGGTGAGGTGAAGAAGTAATGGAGGTGATGGTGGGCGAGAAGGTGAGGACGGGATCAAGGGGTGAACGGCGGCGACGAAGGAGCGGGTTAGGGTTTCTGGGTTTTTCTCGCGGGGCGACGTGGGGAAAGAGAGGAAGAGAGAGGGGGGTATATTAGAGAGAGAGAGGCTGAGAAAGAGAGAGACGGATAGAGACGAGAGAATTATTAATAATTAATTTAATTAATATATAATATATGTTTTTAATAGTATAGTTATATAGAATATTTTATATGTATATATATATTGGAATTTTACAGCTAATACCAGATTGCTCCGAATATTACCCGTAACCATCCAAAAACCTAGTTTTTAAATATGAAGAATATACGTAAAAATTTAAACCATAATACGATGTCCTGTCAATAAAAATGTATGCCTCTAAGTACGAATCTACGTAAATATACGTAGCGATCAAAACGAGTTTGTTTTAACAGTTAGGACAAGAACAAGATACATGGGTGCAACCACATGCTATCAGGTGTGATGACATGCAAGGCTAGATATTAAAATATGTTATTTGATTTTTATTTTGTATTATTAAAAGATATGTAAAATATATTATATGTGTATCATATTTAGATTTGCACGGATACTCTGTGCTAGCAAATATTTAATGTAATTTTGAACCATGAAGGGTTTCAAACATGCGGGCCGGGTCAGATAATAACCACAGTTACTAATTTCATCATCCGCAACCCAAAAGAAATAATAAAGAATTTTACCGCAAGATATGAAATAACTCAAAAATAAATATAGTATAAATGCACTAGGGTGCTACACAACACAACTCCTATCTTCTGCATGATGAAGATGGACGCCGGGACGGTTTTCCCGGCGAGTCTCGGGCAATAGTGAGAGGACCCGATGCTACCATTTGGTTCTATTCCGTTCGTGCCAGTTAACGCCATCCCGGCTCCTCAGGCCCTGGTAACAGATAAGCCGGTATCGAAAGGAAGGAGGCATAATGTGGTGATCTCGAGGGCACCATAGCTTAAGCGCAAGTCGGTATTCGAACGACTTTCCTTGGCTCCAGCTGGGGGCAAAGCCGTCGGAAAGAAAAAAGTCGCCAGACGTCGCGGGCAAGCTCAGGCGGTGCCTTCGACGAGTGCGTAACCAGATGTCTTTCTTAGGCTCTCTACCAGCCGACCCACGGCGGCATCCTGAGGAGCAGAAGCCCGCTAGGCGCCGAATGCACTAGCAGATGTCTATCCAAGGCTCTCTACCAGCCGACCCATGGCGGCTTCTCGAAGAGAGGAAACCCGCCAAGCACTCAAAACAGAAAATCTAAGGCAGAAGCGGGTCAGGTATAGAGCCAACAAAAGGGCGTGGGCTCCGGCCAGGTTGGATTTTGTAAAATTCTCATAGCCAAGTTATACTGCAAAGATAGCCGTCTCGACCGTAAATGTAAGTCTATGTAGCACACCCCACGTGTTGGCGGGGAGGCGGAATACATCAAAAATGATTTTTCTCACTTTAAAAGATCATGTTTGGCTTTGCAATATAGACTTTATCCACTTTTGGATCTTGATTAAACCTTAACTAACAAAAACTAAACTACAAGAAGGCGTTAACTACTCGGTTAAAGTATTATACCGTCGTGTCTGTCCTCCGCCGAAAAGACGCGATCGGGACGTTGGGACGTCTGGCCTAAATTTTGGGGGCGAATGCTATTTGGATTTATCCATCTACCTCTCCGAAGATGCCAAGTTAATTTATGGCACCGTATATCGAAGGTTTAAACTGATGCGGCCATTGTAGCAGACTTCGTCAGATTCCCTCTCTGATGCTTGGGAAGCATGATAAATGGGACTTCATTAATGAGATTAATGAAATAAAAGAAACCTAAATATGTTGTAGAAACTTGTCTCGAAAACTGGTAGCTCTAGTTCTTGCTTTGCATAGCGGTATTCCTTGTAGAATATCCTGCACCTTATTCGATAAGGAAAGAGCCGAGATCTCTTCACCGGGAGTTACCTCTTTAGCGAAACTAGCAGATGCTACAAACTCGGTTTGTCTTTTGACTGCTTTAATAGTTTTTGCTTTGCAAAGTGGTATTTGTGAAATATCCTGCACCTTATTCGATAAGGAAAGAGCCGAGATCCCTTCACCGGGAGTGACCTCTTTAGCAAAACTAGTAAAAGCCTAAAAAACACTCCTTTACAAAATCACTCGATTCTACAATGATATCAAGTTCATTACGCAAAGGGTTTTCTTAAAAACCTGTCGTAGCCTTCCGTCATTTCAGATAAGTAATAGTTAGTATTCGTGTTGCGTTTGTTGACCTTGTCAAGGCGTAGTGTGCGGTAGCTGATTAGTGCTTATCTGCATAAGCATATGATGCGATTGGATTAGGGTAGTCGTGCGACTTTGTTGACCTTGTCAAGGGTCGTGCGGGTGGGTTTAATTCAATCAGGAAATGATGGGTTGAACTTGACTTGCGGTCTATGGTTTGTTGACCTTGTCAAGGTCATAGATCGCTCGGGGTAAAATATTATCGGGAATTTCAAGTGCTGAAATTTGCAATGAGATTGCATACCTTCTATGGGATAGTTGGATCCCGATACCCACTGCGAGTAAGAGTTACTCCTGGGAGAGTTTTACATATTACAATTAGCCGATCAAGTAGGTGTCTCGAAAGGTGTTAACGGGGTTACGCCCCTGGGAAAACGAGGTTTATTTTAATTAGGTCCGTGCGAAAGCACGGGGAACCTCCCTCAAAGTACCGACACTGGCATGGCTGAAAGATTGACAAACTTTTAGGGTGTAATTAATCCCGGCTAGTCTTTCCTTTTAGGGTTTGAAGGATGATTTGACTAAAACAGTGGCAGCCATCCTGATTAGATAAATTAATAATCAATCTAATCTTACAAGAGCATACGCTGAATGTTTTCTTCTCTCTCTCTCTCCAACTAGCGATCATGTCACGCCTTAATCAAGATAATAATATGGTTGTATTGACCGAACCCGCTTGTTATACTGAGCTGGGGAACGTTGGTCCCGCTCCAACTTATAATTGTTATAAGACCGAGCAGAATATAGGGGATTTCCAGGATTCCCGTGCCGCCCAAACGAAGAAAGTGTATGTTGATACATCTTCTTCGGGTGTGTTCATTACCGAGAACTGTTTTTCAGTATTCTCTACGTCCTGGGTATGTGATACCGGATCAGGATCCCGTTATTGTAATCTATTACATGGGCTACAGATAGGTAGAGTATTGAGAATGGGTGATAAGTTTCAAGAGTTGGAAACGGTGCAATTGTTGCAAACCAAGCAGTTGGCAATTATCACCCTGTATTACCAAATACATTGATTCTGAACGAATGTTATTAGATACCGAACCTGATATACAACATCATATCAGTCTCTTTATTAAGGTAAAGAAGGACATAATTTTGTATTGTTGGATAATGTTTTGAACATTTCCTATATCAAGAGTTGATCGGTTCAGGCACGTTATCTAAAAGCATATACGTTCTAAATCAAACCCCAGTTTTTATCGTACAGAACACACACAAGAGGAAGAGTTCCGAAATGAACGAATCCTTCTTGAGGCATTGTAGACTAGGTCATATCAATGCGACCCGACTAGCTAAGTTACATAAAGATGCATATTTAAATCAGTTTGAATTTACATCTTGTGAAACTTGCCAGTCATGTCAAAAAGATAAGATGACCATAACTCCGTTTATTGGAAACAGAGAAAGAGTTAGTGAACTCTTGGGATTGATACATGATGATGTGTGTAGGTACCCTGTCTACACATGCCAGGACTGGTTCTTTGTACTTTATTATATTCGCTGACGGTCTCTCAAGATTCACACATGTGTTCCTGTTGAAACACAAGTCTGAACCTTTTGAGAAATTCAAAGAATATAAGTTAGAAGTAGATAATCAAAAACAGGTATAAGTATTATGTCATTTGATGTGATCAGGGAGGAGAATACTTGAGCAGGGAATTCCTGGACTATTCTAAAGGAGAATGAGATTCTCTCTCAGTATTACTCCTCCGTATACACCACAGCACGTCTGTGTATCGGGGCGGAGCAATCGCACCCTATGTGATAAGGTGTGCTCTATGATGAGTACTACTGAGTTGCCTATTTCCTATTGGGGGTTATGCACTTGAGAAGCTGCAAACCTATTGAATAGGGTTCCAATCAAATCAGGTGCTTACCACTCCATATGTGATATGGTATGGGAAGAGTCCATCTCTTAAGGAAGTTAAGATTTGGGGTCGTCCGGCCTATGTCAAAAGAAAAATCCGGACAAGCTCGAGGCAATGTCAGTTCTGTAGAAGTTTGTTGGATATCCCAAGCATTAGCAAGAGAATATCTTCTACCGCATCAAGGAACAAAAGGTGTTTTGTTTCTCAGCATGCCACCTTTTTAGAAAAGGATTTTCTTGTAAAGAAATTAATGGTCATGAGGTAGAACTTGAAGAAGTTCCAGCTATACAAACTGTAGCTAATGATTTGGTAGAACTGGAGGATTCAATAGTTCTCAACGAACCTCAGCCTCTCCGCCGATTTAGTAGGGTTCCTCACCCACCTGAGAGATACTTCGGTTTTCTCTATAACAGTGGGAGCGAGGATGGCATCATGAGATGGTGACCCAACTAATTTCGAGCAGGCCATCAGGAGTGGGGACTCTGTAAGAATGGCTGGATGCTAAGCGATCTGAGATGGAATCCATATACACCAACAAAGTATGGACTTTGGTTGCTTTATCTGAAGTGTTAAATCCCCATCAGGAGCAAGTATATCTTGAGAAGATTACTTAGTGTACATGGAAAAGTTGAGACTTTCAAAGCTAAGACTAGTTGCAAAAGGTTCTCGTCATCGACCACGTGTGGATAATGATGAAACATTTTCTAGTGCCTATGCTTAAGTCCATCCGGATCCTACTTGCCATTGCTACATACCATGACTACACTATCTGGCGGTTGGGTATCATGACTGCTTTTCTAAATGATGATTTAGAAGAGAGCGTCTATAAGTACACAGCCAGAGGGCTTCGTAGACAGTGGGAGCAGCGGAAACGTGTGCAGGTTGCTTTATGAGTTAAAGCAGGCACCGCGGAGTTGGAACATCTGTTTTTATGTGGTAGTCAAAGAGTTTGACTTCATCAAAATTGTAGATGTACCTTGTATATACAAAAAGGTAGTAGGGAGTATAGTGTTGATCCTCGTATTGTACGTGGATGACATACTCTTGATAGGAAATAAGTTTCCTAGGCTACACTCGGTCAATCTCCTCTTATCACAAGGATTCTCCATATAAGATCAAGGTGATACCTCCTAAATCCTGAGTTTTGGATCTATGAGATAGATCTAAATGGATGTTAGGATTCCCACTAGGAGTAGTGAGATGGTATCAATCGATCCTGGAGAGAATCACTGGATAGCTTCTAGGGTGGTAAGGTCGACTGAATGTCAGTCACAGGCATTGTTTTTACCCTCAGTGAAGGGACGGTATGTTGGAAGAGTTCCAAGCTAGATACCGTGACATACTAGACGATAAAGGCTGGATACATCGCTACCAAGGATGCTACCAAAGAGAAAGTCTGGATGTATAAAAGTTCATGAGATGAACTTCGTTCCTACCATTGTGTGACAATGGAGTTGTGGCTTATGCCTAGGAACCCCCGTCCCATCTGTGATCCAGACACAGTCTGAGGCAGTATCACCTGATCATGGAGATGGTTGATCTCTAAGGGATCGAGGTTAGGAGAGTAGACTCGGAGGACAACACAGCGGATCCACTCACAGAGGCCTTTTCCCAGTAGAGACTATTATGGGATGGTTGAGTATGTGATACTACAACCACTGCTGATTGTTGGGTATGAGATATCACAATAGATGGCCCTAGTGCAAGTGGGAGATTGTTAGTTATATGCATGCCTTAGAGGCCATTATTGTACATGCGATGTATATTGTAGTGGATGCTTGGACATATATAGGGATGACTTTCTTGCTCGACATGATAGTATGCTATCAGGTTGCTCTTTATCTTGATATGTACACTGATTGTCTCTATATTACATGTTGATAAAGCCCTTAGGATGAGTACTTGACTACCAGGACTATGATGTAGATTATACTAGTGGGGACAGGGTAGTCGATAAGTACATCCTTCAAATGATCCTAGTCGTGGGAGTATCGAGACAGGGGCATCGATACTCCAGTGTAGAATAGCGTATACGCTTCTCGACCCATATGATGGGCGATGGATGATCCCATATCCATTGGTGTTTGACATCAGAGATGATATACGGGTACTCAGTGGAGACTAGGTACACTGAACGGACTCACCGAGAACTCCTAGATGGTATTGTACCTATCGTCGGATAGCAGTTCTCTGGTGACACTGGTACAGGTTAGTCTGTAGACCCGAGATCGTTATAAAGTCTTGTGTGATTCCCACTGTGTTTTGATTTCCACCTTACCACGTTCAAGAGAACGTGCAAAACGGTGGCTTTTGGGTACAGTCCTGAGTCACATGGAGGCAATGAGCGATAGGAGGGGTTTCGTCTCTCCCGGTATAGGGAGTTGATGTTGCGCTATGCTCGATTGGCCATAACAGGAAATCTCTGGCCAGGGTTGCTGAGATCTATTGGTAAGTGTTATCAGTAGTTTCTCGAACCATTATGGACCTTGCATCGGCATGAATTATCAGGCTATTGGGGTCTAACGTTATACCACCCCCAGGCTGTGATATACGACATATCAGACGAAGAGACCGGACTGTACGGTAGTATTACTGATTGGATTCGCGGGAGCACGAGCAGGCTTGCTTGCTGATCTTTTGATTGCTCAATACCCGGGTGGCCGTTACGTTTAGCAGACCGCTTGCGGTTTGTGGGTGTTTGATATGATCATCACCTACTGCCGGCGTATTGACGAGTCTTTAGAGTGCTACACAGAGGTTTCCTGGCTCAAGCGAAACGGGGTAGGAGCACATATGTGATATGTGCGGGACCGAGATTAATGCGAGTATGTGATACCGCATTCTATTCTCGCGAAGTGTGACATGATTGGTTATATGTGATATAGCCGAGTTATCGGATCAAGCGTTGATTCGATAAGATGTTGCATTTGATATTAGTCGGTCATATGTGATATAGCCGGATTATTAAATCAAGAGTTGATTTAATAATTTAATATATAATTATATATTTGATATATTACATTACATTAACTAGTATTAGCTCACTTAAGATTTCTTTTCTCACATTTGATATACTTTACATATATGTGATATATGTATTGTTTTCTTTTTGGCACAAAATATATATGTGATATATATAAGTGTGTCATGCTAGGTTACACATGCAACATGGATGTATGAGACTTATACCATGCTAGGGTTAAGTTAAGGTTTTTATTTATGTTAAGCTAATTCAAAAGAGTGTAAGTTTGTCATGGTTAATCTTGGACAAAAGCTTTTGGATAACCATTGACAAAGTCAACTCTTTTGTCAAGTTTAGGATATTTATTTAACCCAACCCTTAACCTTAGTGTATGGTTTATTCTCTACATGAGTTAGGCATGATATTTTGTGACCATGATTGCATTTGTAACCTCATGAGTTCATTCTTGAGTTCATCACAACTTCATCTTCTTCTTCCTCATTCTTGAGCTCTCTTGATTTTGACAAAATTATGAAACCTTGTGAGAAAATGATTTCTAATGTGAGCAAAATTTCTACTTCATCATCCTCTACTACTTGCCATTTAGTATTGGGTGTTTGCTTCACTAATTCAATGATTAGTGAAGAGATGGCTTAGGTTAGTGTCTCCTCGACGTAGATCATCTTCGGCCTCGAAGTCTTTGAAGCAAGCATGTTTGTTTCTTCAAGGGAGCCTCTCTAGAGTCCGGAGTTCACGATCGCAGCGCAGGGGAATACTACAGGGAGCTATTGAAGTGAAGAACCGGTCTACAAAGGTTGTATTCCTTGTTCACTTTTAGTTGCAAAGTGTTTGCATATGTTTTCCGTACGATTTCTAGTTAACGATTCATGGTTAGGGTTAGCTAGAACGGCAAATTTTTGAATTTGGCATGGACGATGCTTCCCGAAACCTTGCTGCCGTCTTAGGCAACCCTGCAACTGGAGCGTTGAAACTCATTGGCGGGAGCATGGTCCCAAAGAACAGTCTAGTGGTGGCCTGAGTCACATGTTCCACTGGCATGGCGAAGATAGAAGCTGCTTGGGGCCTATAGGTCACTCCTCCAACGAGGACGGTGTGGGAGTTGTTGTTGCAGCTGGTGCAGTTGGAAGCCATTTTCTCTGCACGGGAGTAAGATACAAAATCTTAGTACCTCGAATTCAGGGGCAACCATATTAAACCGCGATTCGTTCGTGAACACGACACACGAAGTGTGGAGGGGAAAGAGGAAAAGGTCCCACCGGGCGTGCTAGAATCTGTCCTCCGCCGAAAAAACGCGACCGGGACGTTTGGACGTCCGGCCTGAATTTTGGGGGAAGATGGTATTTGGATTTATCCGTCTACCTCTCCGAAAATACCAAGTTAATTTATGGCACCGTATATCAAAGGTTTAAACAGATGCGGCCGTTGTAGCAGACTTCATCAGATTCCCCCTCATTTTGAAGGATTTTTTTATTGTGGGGACGCTCTTCCCTGCAGGCACAAGCCCCTGCAGTTAATTACGCTACCGTATCGCGGTAACCACTTTCTCCTTCTCCAGATAGTCACTTCGTATCGTGTGTGTTTGTTTTGTTTTTTAGTTGCCTGTGGATTGTATACGGAGACTAATTTATGTTGTCGCCCGTAGGGTGTGGATTAGTCCAAATCCGTATTTTCTTAGATTTGGGTTTGGGTTGGGTTTAAGGATCGTTAATCTCATTTGAGACTAAGATCAACTTAAACGTTTGTTAAGGATACGTTAGTCTAATTTTAGACTAAGATCTACTCAACAGGGTTTTGGGGTCATTTAGATCCAACAAAAGAGCATGTGGGCTCTGTTGTGTTATTTAGGGACGTTGCGGTCCATAAGTTTAAGTACATCATAGTCCATGGAGTTTAAGGACATCACAGTCCATAGTTTAAAGACATCATAGTCTATGGGGGTTTAGTTTAGGGACGTTGCAGTCTATAAGTTTAAGGACATCATAATCCATGAGTTTAGAGAACTCATAGTCCGTAAAGTTTAAGGACATCATAGTCCAGTTTAAAGATGTCATAGTCTATGTGGTTTTGATTCAACCGTTTGGGAATGCGCCAAAAGTTATTGGTTATTGGGACCCTCCATCTCTCTGAAGACGTTGAAGAATTACGACAACATATATCATAGGTATGAAGAGATGTACCCTTGAACCAATGTTGGTTGGGAGATCTGTAGTCAAGTTTGGGACTAAGATCAGTTAAAAAGATGTATGAGCATATGGGCTCAATTAATCTGAATTAGGGATCTGTGGCCAACTTAGGCTCGGCTCACTCAGTTAAAATGTTGAACATTTAATTAGTCTCAGTCCTTTTTTATTTAACAATGCTGAGCATTGGTTTGGGTTCTGACAACCTTTTTTGCCTCTTATTAAGTGTTGAGCACTCATTATAGCTCTGGGGCTTTTATTTAAAGAACAATTTGTGTTCCTTCAACGCCCACGTGAGGAGCACGTGGCGCGCTTAGCGCTGAGCGCCAGGTTTAGAGCGCTTAAACGCTTCCTATGAAATAGCGCACACGTAAGGGGAACGTGGTGTGCTTGGCACTGAGCGCCAGTCTTGAAGCGCTGAGGCGCTTCTTATGAAATAGCGCACACGTGAGGAGCACATGGCGCGCTTAGCGCAGACCGCCAGCCAATGAGTGCAGAGCACTGTTGATCAATTTTGTGCTTTGAGAATTAAGTTCTCGTTTATAAGAGACTTTGTCTCGTGGCTCTAAGAACAAGGTTCTTATTTTTATAGGTGATATTACAATCTCTTATGTTTTTTGTGAAAGACTTTGTTTTTATGGATCTGTGATCTGAAGAGAATTAAGTTCTTCTCCCCCCTTTTTATGATGAGATGCTATGATCTCTTTTTGTGAAGACCTCTGTCTTATAGATCTATAATCTAGAAAAAAACTAAGTTCTTCTTATTTTTATGAGATGCTTTGATCTCTCTTTTACCTAGAAAAAATTCTTCTTTTCAGAGCTTGCTTTTCTCTTTTCTTTTTCCAAGAACTTGAAAACTTATGGGGGGTTCTTCTGTGTATGAAACTTATGGGGAGTTTCTTCTATCCAAGACATGAAGTCTTAGGGCCTTTATATAGTGGAGGCTGATTAGTTAAGGCAATCTTTTTCTGATTGATTTGGGATGTTTCCCCGCCATTGGATCTTTGATCCTAGGGCTTCTGTTTTACAGAAGACATCTTTCTTGTTATTAACAAAATTGGGAAATTATTTTCCCATACAAAGATTACTCTGTATCTTGGTGATTTTTAATCACCGTTGGATCTTTGATCCAACGGTGCTCTGATTTACAGAGCACAATCTTTCTTGTTTGGAAAGATTCTGAGGAGTATTTCCTTAACAGAATTTTATTCTGGTAATTTGATGATTCATTCATCTCAGTTAGATCTTTGATCCAATGGTGGAGAACATTTAGTTCTAGCGCTTGGCGCTCTCGTGCTTTGCACGTGAGGCACTGCCTCAGAGTCTTTGACTCTTAACGCTGGCGCTCTTGGCGCCAGCGCTCTCGTGCTTTGCACATGAGGCGCTGCCTCAGAGTCTTTGACTCTTAGCACTGGCGCACTTGGCGCTAGCGCTCTCGTGCTTTGCACGTGAGGCGCTGCCTCAGAGTCTTTGACTCTTGGCGCTAGCGCTCCTGGCGCTCTCGTTATCCTCACGTGAGGCGCTGCCTCTTTACCGAGGATGTCTTTTCACCTTCTTTCTTTGCTTTTCCTGAGTCAAACTTCTTTTTCCTAATGCAGAGCTTGGAAACAGTTCCGTCATGCACAAAATTTTCTGTGCCTAGACTTAAATGTCTCTCTTTATAATTTGAAACAATGCTTCTCTACTCTCCCATTTTCAGAGAATTGTTTTAACAAAGAAGAGCTATGGCTTGTAATCGTCCACATGCTCGCCGGCAACCATGGGAGGTGCCTATTGAGGAAATCATTCCTCGTTTTGCTGCACGCTTGGTGGACCCTGCTCTTATGGATGACCAATGCGATACGGTGTTATACGAGCTCTTGACTTGTAGAGGATTTCCTCTCCCCATTGGCTCCATTTGGCTTCGGATGGTCTTCTTTTCCGTGCTCGATGACATCCCTCCTCATCCAGCGGAGATGACTCCGGCAATGCTCGACGCCGCAGGGGACAAGATCGAGTGCTTTCACGAGGCACTTTTGATTACCACAGCGCTGAGGGATCGCTCTGTTCAGTTGCTAAGCCAGATACGGGCTCAGCGGGTCGTCATGTCTGCCTTTGCTGATGGGCGCGGTGCTGACCGATGGGAAGCGATTGTTCGTGAAGATCGCCGCTTTGACATGGTGGAGAAGGAAGAAAGGGAGTTAAATAATTTTATCCATAGTTTTGTGAATTCTTGTACTTTCGATCCCATGTTTGGTGATCTATTTCCTGTAGAATAAAATGTTCAATTAAATGCCTCCTTTTTTGTTGTTGACCACTAAGTGCTCCATTTTTAACTCATGTTCTTCCTTTGATGTGTGCATGTGCGTATATGAATGAGCCTAGTTTCATACATTTATGTAAACGAAACTTAAACCGGTATAAACAGGCATAAATAGCTCTTGGCCGAAGATTTTGGTGGGAACAGTGTCAATTCCTTCGGGTCTTCAAGTGGTTCTTTGCTCCTTGGTTCAAGCTTCTTCTTGATCTCCTTTCTTTGGCTCCTCCAAAATTTCAAATGAATTCGGTTGCTGGTCTCCTTTGTGTCGAAGAAAGATCCACCCGAGGGCCTATGGTCAAGCTCCAACCTCAAATGTGGTAACTTAGTGATCCAACTTGCTAAGGAAAACTGCTAAAAGGAAGTAGAGAAGATATATTGGATTAATTTGTCTCAATGCTCGTTGATCCACAACTCATATGATGGGATGAGATTGAGGGAGGAGGAGAGAGAATGATAATATGAGAATGATTTTGAGAAATGGGTGTGAGAATGACAATGTCATTTTCCAATAATTGAAGCATGGAATAAAATACTCACCAAAAATGCAACTGTTTCGCCCAATCAGAGCAAAGCTCTGTTCAAATTCAAAATTCAAAATTTTGAAGCAACGCTTCAACTCTCGGGCGCAACGCGCCACGTGTCAGGCGCTAATATGTCAGCGCAACGCCCAAGAAAGCGCGCCCAATCAGAGCAGAGCTCTATTTTTATGAAGCAACGCTTCAGTTGCGCTGCGCTCTGCGCCGCGCGACACGTGTCAGCGCAGATGCGCTGCGCTCTGCGCCGCGCGACACGTGTCAGCGCAGATGCGCTAGCGCAGTTGCGCTGCGCTTTGCGCCGCGCGACACGTGTCAAGCGCAGGGGCATCTGTGCCAAACTGAATTAAGATTTTAAGAAATCTTTTCTGTTCTTGTTAAAACAAGAAGATTTTCTTCTGCAAAGCAGAAGCCCTTGGATCAAAGATCCAACGGTGGGGAAAATTCCCCAAATCACTCAGAGAATGATCTCTTTAACAAATTTAACTAATTTGTGAGCACTATAAAAAGGACCCTAAGCCTCAATTCAAAGGCATAAACATTTCTTGAAAAATCAAGAACTCTAAACAGAGAGAACTCTGAGAAGATTTCAAGAAAAAGGTAAAGAACCTTCAAGAAGTAGAAGAAATTCCTTCTAATAGATCATTGATCTAAAAACAAGATCAATGATCTTTACATAATAAACAGTGCTTTGCACTTCTTGTGAACCTCTGGTTCTTTAAAACAATAAAAATAAAAAATAGTGCTTTGCACTTTTAAGAACCTCTGGTTCTTCAAACAAAAGAAAAATTTATTTTTCTTTGATCTAATTTAGATCAAGAAATTAAATAGTGCTTTGCACTTCCGTTCTTGAATCTAAAAGATTCTTAGTGCTTTGCACTTCCAAACTGCGCCGTTGCGCTCTTAAGAGAGCGCCACGTGTCAGCTATAGAGCCACTTGAGCTAAGCGCTCTTAAGATAGAGCTTTGCTCTCTGGAATTTGCGCAACTCGCTGAGAGCGCGCCACGTGTCAGCAGCGCACTGCGCTAGTGCGCTTGCGCTCACCAGAGCATGACACGTGTCATCACCATATGAGCTTGCGCTCAAAGCGCCAGACAAATGTACTGCCTTGGTTACAAAAGGGGCCAAGCCCAATTAAAGAAGGCCTAACAGGTCTAATAAAATGCAATGCATTGTTTTAAGAAGGGGCAGAGCCCAAACTAAAATAGATGCTCTGCATCATAGATAAAGGGACAGAGCCCAAATCAAAAGCCTAGCAGGCCAGAATAGAATGCAGTGCATTATTAAATATGGGCAAAGCCCTAGCACAGGCCTAACAGGCCAAAGATCAAGAAAAATGTTGAATATTCTCAACTGGACTTAACCCAATTTTGGCCGTAAGTCCTCAAATTAAATTGACTGAGCAAAATTGCTCTCCTAAATCAATTTATCTCCGGTTCGAGGGTACATCTCCGAACTCCTCTGACATCTATCGTTGTAATCCTTCAACGACGTCGGAGAGGCGACGGGTCCCAACGACCACACATCCATATGGACTGCGGGGTCCTTAAACTCGTGGACCGAAACGTCCCTAAACTAATATCGGACCGAGACGTCCCTAAACTAATATCGGACCACCACGTCCCTAAACTGGAAAATGGACCACCACGTCCCTAAACTGGAAAACGGACCACTACGTCTCTAAACTGGAACAATAGAGCCTCCAAGCGCTCTTTTGCCGGATCTAAACGGTCCCGTTTAAGTTGATCTTAGCCCCAAACACGGCTAACGTATCCTTAAACATTCAAATGGATTATAAAACTCCCAATCAACCTTGGTTCAAGGGTACATCTCTGAACTCCTCTGACATCTGCCGTTGTAATCCTTCAACGACGTCAGAGAGGTGACGAGTCCCGATGGCCATATATTAAATTAATCACTACGTTAAGTTGATCTTAGTCTAAAACAGGACTAACGTATCCTTAACGAACGTTTAAGTTGATCTTAACCGCAACGCGACTAATGCATCCTTAAACTAACAACACCAAACCCAAATCTAAGTAAATACGGATTTGGACTAATCCACGTCCTACGGGCGACGGCATTACTCAGTCTCCGTATACAATCCACGGGCAACCACAAACAAAACAAACACACACGACACGAAGTGAAATTCTGGAGAAGGAGAAAGTTGTTACCGCGATGCGGTAGCGTAATTAACTGCAGGGGCTTGCGCCTGCAGGGAAGAGCGTCCCCACAATCAAAAACCCCTCACCCTGAGGAGGAATCTGACGAAGTCTGCTACATCGGCCGCATCCGTCTAAACCTCCGATACACGGTGCCATAAATCAATCTGGCATCTTCGGAGAGATAGACGGATAAAACCAAATAGCATCTGCCCCGAACCTCAGGCACAGACGCAAAGTCCAGGCCGCCGTTCGGAGGGGAACAGATTCTGGCACGCCCGGTGGGACCTTTTCCTCTTTCCACTCCACACTTCGTGTGTCGTCTTCGCGAACCAATCGCGGTTTGTTAAATGGTTGCCTTCGGATTTCAAGTTGCTAAGATTTGGTCTTTTGTCTGGCGCAGAACTCAAGCATCCATGGATTCTAACTGCACCAAATGCGCGAAGCACCACTGCAACGGACGCTCCACCTCACCGAGAGGTGTAACATATGGGCCCCAAGCGGCCTCTTTCCTCGCTCTGTCGGTGGAACAGGTGACCCAAGCCACCACCGGCCTATTTTTCGGGACCATGGTCCCACCTACAAGCTTCTCTATGCCGATACCCGCACCGGAAGCGAACAAGAAGTCGGTGTTCGACCGGCTCACTGCTACCACGACCCCTGTCAACGGGTCGTCCGCTACCAAACCGACAGCCTCTGTCTTCACCAGGCTGAATCGGAACTCTAAATTGGCTGTCCCAAAGAGGGCAACGGCCGCTGTTCCGGAAGTCCTTAAGGCGGCTTCTCCCGCCAAAGAGTCAGTCTTTTCAAGACTGGTGATTCCTGCTCCTGCCCCTCCACGAAGATCTATTTTTGACAGATTGGATATTACCCCGCAAGGAACAACCTCAGTCTTTAAGAGGTTAACACCGGCGGCACCTCATGCAGACAGGGGGCAAAAAGAAGCTATCTCTATCTCTGAGCCAGTCCCAACGGCTCGTCATGCTCGATGTCGCCATTGGCGACGAGTGAGGAAGGCAGGGGGCAACTCCCCCTCAGGGATAACTCCACCGGCTCCAATGGTGGAAGTCGACGCTGCTGTTCCAACTGGGAACAGCTTTGAACTGCTGAGGAGGGTACGGAAGAACTCTCCAATCGCTACATTGAAGAGATCTCCTCCACCTGCGGAGAGAGTTCCAGAAACGAAGCGAGAACAGCCCCCTCAACGGCTGTCTTCAAGGATTTATAAAGTTTGGCGAAGAGTTCAAGACTCTGTGATTGACCCAGATCACTTTCATCGCCAGAAAAAGGCAAAGGTGGAAAAAGACAAAACCCGCCCCATTAAACAGCAGGGGGCAACAATTGCTAGGATGTCCACTTCAACGGTTCCTTCAACCTTAATGGTCCACAAAAGAAGGAGGCCAGAGAAAGCTCCCGTGACACTGGCAAAGTTTAAAAGCGGTGAACCTAAACGCCCCAAGTCAGGGGGCATAACAGTTCATACGATTTATATGGCTTCTGGAAAGGAGGAAAGCCGCACTTCTACGGGTCACCGACCGCTCACCCGATCAGTGACCAAGGCTCAGGAGCAGCAACAAAAGCTACAGGAGATGATGAATGCCATGGCCGCACTTACAGAGCCAAAAGAAAACCCTGAAGCGTCCTTAGATGAGCGCCAAGAGGAAGAGACTGACGCCGAGTTCTTTCGCCGAATATTGGAAAAGAAGGACAAAGAGGCTGCTGAACAAGCGGCCAACATACAGCGTATGGGCCTCCTCTTCCAGGACATGATAGGGATGATGATACAACAAGATCCCCCGACTGAAGAACCCCCGATCTTCCTTGGAGATGATAGGGGAGAGACATCAAATCCTCAGCCCGTTCTATCAACGGCTAAAGAGGATACAATCTCTAAAACTGATCTGGACGAATACATAGCCCAGCAAATAAGGGTTCATCATGCGGCCGAGGCAGCCGGCCATGTCATAAAAACGGGGCGGCCATATCCGGGCTGGTATGACCAAATCAAGTACCCGCCGGGTTACATAATTCCCAAGTTCCATGTCTACAAGGGGACCGGCAATCCCCATCAGCATGTTGCCCAGTTCAGGGCGCTTTGCGGTAACACCGGCGGTGATGAAAAGCTTTTGCTCCGCCAGTTCGTTGGAAGTCTATCAGATACGGCGTTCGAGTGGTACTCTGAACTCCCTAATGATTCTATTAAAACCTTCGCGGAAATGGAGCTGCTGTTTACCCAACGTTTTGCAAGTGCCAGTGAACGTACCCCGATGACGGCACTGATTAACGCTAGGGTAAAACCCGGCGAGACATAGGTTCAGTACGCTATACGGTGGCGTAATCTATAGTCGAAGTGTGAACAGCGCATAGAGGAAGCCCCTGCGGTGGGAATGTTTGTTGGAACCCTTGATCCACAAGCAACCATCTCACAGTTTATGATGTTCTTCAAGCCGACTTCCTTCCAGGCTTTGATTGACAAACTAGCGCAGATGGACCAGATGGGCCATAAACCCCCTCTCCCAAAGCCGGACTCCCGAAATGACAAAGAAAAGGGAAAAGCGATCGTTGTCGCTAATGCTCAACAACAACCGAACGACCCGAAGCCGGCTGCTCGTCCAAACAATACGCGCCCGTACGTACCCCTTGAGGATAGGATGGGACGCCCTTATTCCTTCCCCCGCGATAAAACGAGGAGGCTATTCGAGCTGGCGTTGCGCAACAGACTCATAAATCTGCCAGATCCAAAACGCCCGTTGCAACCAAGTGACGTCAACGAGCCTAATTACTGCCCTTATCATCGAGTGCTAGGACATCCTATCGAAGACTGTTATGTTTTCAAAAATTGGCTTGAAAACCAGTACCGACAAGGCAAGTTCGCGTTATCTGACAAATGGAAGGTGAATCCTCCGCAGCCCCACACCGCTAAGGGGACAAATACGCCGGGGGCAACATGCTCCGTCATTGAAGAAGCTCCTTGGGAGGTTGTATTATCAGCCAAAACGAGGAGAATGCTAAATGATCTTCGGACATGTCCAGCGATCAAGTGGAAGAACCCATTAGAACCACGGGTCATTGAGGGGATGTTGAAGCCACGTCCAACTTCAAAGACCAATGATGGGGGTTCAAGGGGTTCAAGCACTTGCGGCCAGTCGTCAAAGTCTTCGAAAAAGATGAAGAAGTCCAAGAAGCCTGTAAAGCCTAGCGACAAGCGCACGGACTTGCAAAAGCAAATTGACGCGCTGGAAGAATATAACCAAAAGGCGCGGACTCCCATCACGCTCCAAGAGTTCCTCAATCACGTCTTTCAAGAGGAAGATGAGGGAGAAAGTTCATCAGATGAATCCGAGAAAAATGTGGCGAGCTGTCAAATGATCTCCCATTCGATCACGAACGATGAAGAGACTTCTGGCACTAAAATGCTGAGGGCAGATACCGAATCAAGAATTCTGGAGCTATCAGTCGAAATGATTGACGCGTTCCTTGACGAAGCTCGACTAAAAAGTAAAGCTGATCGAGAACGCGAAATGGCTATTTTTGAAAGAGCCAAACGCCGGCGACTTGATGAAAGAGCTGAGATAATCCCGCTGGAGCGAAATGCCTCCGCTGTTGACAAAAGCCAATTCAAGATGAGGAAAAGGTTCGCTAAGGCCACATCGATGGGCATGAAGCTACCATCCTCTGAAGGAAACATCACCGGTGAATCGGAAATGCACCCCTCCTATTACTTGTACCATCAGAAGGTGTCGCATCCCACTAAAGAGTGTAAAGCTTTCGATAAGTGGTGGCAAGGATATGTTACTCACCGGCAACAATTTAAGCGGGAAAAACGCAAAGCTCGCCGAAAGCAGGGCAGAACGATCGAAGTGCTTGATAAAGCTACCGGTGGATGTTGCATGATTGACGCCGGAGGATCACAAGTGCCTATATTTGGGAGCGATTCTGATGAGGAGTTAGAGCTTGGCCCCCTCTTTAAAGAATCCACATCGGGGAAAGAAGAAGGACCGAAGGTTTGCGAGAATATACAGCTACGCAATCGGACGCTACCTGAAAAGAATCTCGGACCCTTAAACAAGAAAGACAAGGGGAAAGAGAAGGTCTCTGAAGACATCGCCTTGGATGACCGAGTTGCGGAAGAGTTAACCGCCAAGAACTCGCCGAAGAGGAATAAAGTGGATTACAATGTCTTGGCGCATCTGAGAAAGCTACCCTCACAACTTAGCATTCTCGATGCCCTATTGCTATCAAAAGAAGCAAGGGATTCTTTGATTAAGGCCCTACAAGATCCGGACCAGTTCCAAGCCTTCCTGGCCGAACAAAGGATGAAGGATGAATTGGAAGAGGTGCACACGGCCGACGTTGCTTTCGGCGATGAAGACCTTCTCCTCGGGACGTGCGAACACAATCGTCCCCTTTATGTCTCAGGATACTGCCATAAAGGAAATTTGCATGAGCGTCCAACACCTCGCCCAGGACAAGATCACCATCTCCAGTTTCGACTCCCAATCATCAAAAACTCTTGGATCTGTGATATTGACGTTACGCTTTGGGCTACTCGTCACAGATATTAAATTCCATGTCATAGACGCCAAGAAGTGCTACAATGCTCTGCTCGGTCGACCATGGTTGCACGAGTACAATATCATCCCTTCTACACAACATCAGTGTATGAAATATTGTAAGGATGGTCTCGAGTACACTGTGGCAGGAGAATTGAATCCGTTTCCGTGAATGAAGTTCGCAAGTATGAAGATGCCAAATACTTTTTGCCGAGCTTTGAGGACACGGAAAGGTGTCACAAGCCGGAGAACAAGACTAACGCCACCATCCCTATCTTCGGCAGTGACACCGAGGACGAAGAGGATATAATTTATGCGGGTCCATCCCAATCCGCCAAGCCGGGACCATCCGTTCCTTCATTGATCTTTGGTAGTGATTCGGAGGATGAAGTTCATGCTGTATTCCCTACTCGGCTTTCAATACGGGCTTCTGCCGATGAAGAGCGAAGTCTGCAGATAACCATGGTGCCGCTTGAACATTACAAAGAACTGGATGCACTCGACACCAACAGTGTGGAAGAATTGCAAACATTTTATGTCCCTCCCGGACGAAAAGGCGAGAAGGCAATCCTATTCTACCGTTCTGAAGAAAACAAGGTGGAAAAAGAAGTTTGGCATGGCGCGGATCCCACGCTCGACAGGCTTCAGCCTATCCGTCCTCCCAGATATTATACCGAAGGTTTGAAGAAACTGCTGAAACGCCAGGGGATATCCTTCGAGCAAACCGTTCGAAAAGCCAAATTCTATGACAGAGTCTGGAATGTTCCCGGGGCTCAACGCAAGCTGCCTAACGGGAGAATGGAAGCAAAAGGGCTCGGATACATCCGGTCGAGGAAGCGAGAGTTACTACCTGGCTGTTACGTCGTATATGACTTCGATGAAGAGGCGGATGCTCAATGGGAGGACGTTAATCCTGAGCCAGTGAAAGTGTCAGATGCAAAGGAACCCAGTCCATCGTTCGAAGAACAAATGGACAAGCTTATAAGAGAAGCGGGTCAAAAGGTCCGAGACGACCATAACCGCGAAATGGTCGTATACGAGAAAGCCAGAACGCAACGCCTTCTCCAACAGGCCGTGAAGGATGAAAATGCCGCTCCTTGTCAACCTGCTACAAAAAAGGTTCGACGCGAAAGCAAAAACAAGTCGAAAGGCAAAAAAGGCGCTCAACAACCACAAAGCAGAGCTAAGAAACCATGCATACGAGAGTCGAGCGTTATTGACCTGGCCCTCATGAAGAAAATGGGTCGAGCATATTCATTTCCTCGGAACAAGACGAAGAAGATATTTGATCTTGCTCTAAAACATCGAATGCTTACACTGCCAGAGTCTAAACACCCTGAGCAAGCAGGCGAAGTCTCCAACCCAAATTATTGCTCTTACCATCGAGTAGTAGGGCATCCGCTTGAAGATTGCTTCACCTTTAAGAACTGGGTTGAGGACCAATATCAGCTTGGCAAATTCGCGTTGTCTGACAACTGGAGGGTAGCGCCGCCACAAAAGCACGAACCCGAAAACACAAGAACAGAACCAACCCTGCATTGGGGTTGGCAGAAAATTCGCACTTGTCACGTGATAACGATATTAAAAGAAGAATCCGAGAACATGGACAGCCTTCCCTGGTGCTTCGAAAACAGCAATGATGAGGTGATCTCAGAATTTCCCCCAGCCCCGAAAGAACTAGAGGATGGAATACATACCACTGCAGATAATCTCAAGAAAATTGAGTTGGGGATGGTAAACGATCCGTGACCGACATTTGTCAGCGAGCTGCTGTCTGAAGAGAGGGTGGCTGCTTTAAAGGACGTCCTCATACAGCATAAAGATTGCTTCGCATGGAACTATTCCGAGATGCCGGGACTAGATCCGGAAGTTGCTGTACATAGACTGTCGATATCCCCGGGTGTCAAGCCAGTTAAACAAGCGCCGAGAAGAATGCGGCTCGAGCTCGAAATGAGCATCAACGCCGAAGTCAAAAAGCTGATAGACTCTGGCTTTATCCATGAAGTTCAATACCCTGAATGGATCGCTAACATCGTCCCGGTGATGAAGAAAAATGGGACAGTGCGCATATGCGTGGACTTTCGGGATCTCAATAAAGCTTGCCCGAATGATGATTTCCCAGTGCCAGTCACCGAACTGATGATAGACAATACATCCACTCATGAGGTTTTCTCCTTCATGGATGGCTCATCAGGGTATAATCAGATAAAGATGCATCCCGAAGACCGGAAGCACACCGCCTTCAGGACCCCTCTAGGTATATTCTGTTATAAAGTGATGCCCTTCGGATTAAAGAACGCCGGTGCCACTTACCAAAGGGCCATGACGAAGATCTTCGACGACCTTATACACGAAATCGTCGAATGCTATATCGATGATCTCGTGGTTAAAAGCAAATCATACGAGGAACATCTCGAACATCTGAAGACCGTATTTCAACGCCTTCGACAATACAACTTGAAGATGAACCCTCTTAAGTGTGCATTCGGAGTTTCCTCAGGCAAATTCCTGGGATTCATTGTTCGACACCGAGGTATTGAAATAGATCCGTCAAAGATTAAAGCGATCATGGAAATGCCTCCGCCGAGAACTCTCAAACAGCTGCGGTCTCTCCAAGGGAAGCTCGCATACATACGGCGATTTATAGCCAACCTTTCAGGCAAGTGCCGCCCCTATAGCCACCTGATGAAGAAGGGAACCCCGTTCGTCTAGGACCAGAAATGCCAAAGCGCACTAGACGAAATCAAGCAATACCTGCAGAACCCGCCGGTGTTGGCTGCTCCGGTTAAGGGAAAGCCTCTCATTCTTTATACAACTGCCCTCGAAGGTTCTTTAGGCGCGTTATGGGCGCAAGAGAACGACCAAGGAAAGGAGAGAGCACTCTATTACCTAAGTCAAGTTCTACTAGGGGCAGAAAGCAACTATTCCCCCATTGAAAAACACTGTCTGGCGTTGATCTTCGCAATAACAAAGCTTAGACACTACGCATTAGCACATGAAGTCCGTCTTATTTCGAAAGTGGACCCTCTCAAATATCTAATGTCAAAAGCCATATTGACGGGACGACTCGCTAAATGGGCCCTGCTCTTGATGGAATTTTCGATAACATATCAACCTCTCAGGGCAGTGAAAGGCCAGGCCATAGCCGACTTCCTTGCTGAGCATCCCATACCTGCCGATTCTCCTCTAAATTGCGATTTGCCAGACAGACATGCGTTTGACGCGATCGACAGTGGTGATGCCCGTTGGGAGCTTTATTTCGATGGAGCATCTTCCATGAAAAAGCACAAACAAAGTACGCCAATGATCAAATCGGGAGTAGGCCTTATCTTCGTGACCCCGCAAGGAGGGATAATGCGCTACGCGTTCTCCCTAACAGAGCCAAGGACAAATAATGAAGCCGAATATGAAGCTCTGACAGCAGGACTCGAGATCGCCATTGACATGGGAATTGAACACCTCCTCATATACGGGGATTCTCAACTGGTCGTTAGTCAAGTAAATGGCGACTACCAAACGTGCAAACTGGAGTTAGTAAAATACGGTGAAAAGGTACAACAACTGTTGACCCAAATTCCCTCATATACTTTGGAGAACATACCGCGCGCGGAAAACAGCAAAGCGGACGCACTGGCCAAACTTGCTAAAGAACTGGCTGACGAGAACCTCGATGACGTTAGAATCGTGGTACAAAGCCGTCGAGTGCTTGCCCCAGAAGAAGTATCTCCGGAATCGTCCGAAGAAAAAGGAGCGAACGAGGAGACAACCCTGCAAATAAAAGATTGGGAAAATACCGAGGACTGGAGAGAAGTCTTCATAGATTACTTCAAGTTCCACCGAATGCCTGAAGAAGCGTCCACAAGACATCAGCTCGTGAAACGAGCTCTGTCTTTCGCCTTCGTCAACGATACTCTATACAAGAGGTCATTCGATTCTCTGTGGCTGATATGCTTAGGACCTGACGAAGCGAAAAGGGTCGTCCAAGAAGTTCACGACGGACTCTGCGGTTCCCACCAAGCAGGCCCTAAGATGAAGCTGAAGATAAAACAGATGGGCTACTACTGGCCCACCATGATGCAAGACTGCCTCGAATATGCGAAGCAGTGTCACCCGTGTCAGATCCATGGGGACTTCATCCACCAGCATCCAAATCCACTACACCCAACGGTGGCTAGCTGGCCATTCGAAATGTGGGGGACTGATATAGTCGGCCCCATCGAACCAGCATCGTCTAGAGGACATCGTTTCATCCTAGCGACGACTGACTACTTCTCTAAATGGGCAGAAGCAGTACCGTTAAGAGAGGTGAAGACGGAAAATATCCTCCACTTCTTCAAGACGCACGTCATATATCGGTTTGGAACTCCGCGACGGATCATCTCCGATAACGGGCCAGCTTACAGAAGCCACAAGATTAGTCGCTTTGCGCAACAGCATAATATAGACTGGAGATATTCCTCGGTTTATAACCCGCGAGCCAATGGACTAGCTGAAGCCTTCAACAAGACATTGACAAAAATCATAAAGAAAACGGTGTCCCGAAATAAGAAAGATTGGCACGAAAGACTGCAAGAAGCTCTTTGGGCATATCGAGCTACATTCAAGACGGCCACGAACACAACGCCATATGCGTTGGTGTTCGGTACAGAAGCAGTACTCCCCCTCGAGATAGAGTTACCCTCTCTACGAGTGGCAGTCCACTACGAGCTGACGGACGAAGAAAATGCTCACCTTCGGCTTGAGGAGCTTGACGCCCTTGATGAAACCCGGCTCATAGCGCAGCAAAATCTAGAAGCTTACAAAGCAAAGATGACACGCTCATATGAAAGACTGACCCGACCGAGGACGTTCCGCCAAGGCGAACTCGTGTTAGTAGTCAAAAGGCCTATGATCCCCAATCGCGCCAAGCGGGGAAAATTCGAGCCAAACTATGAAGGCCCGTACATCATAGATAAGGTTTACCAGGGTGGGGCCTATCTACTCATGCACATGCACGGTGAAAGGCCTTTCAGGCCGATAAACGGTCGCTTCCTAAAGAAATACTATGCTTAATGAGCCACAGCCTAGGTCAACGATAGATGACGACGACTATGTCCGCTCGCTATCTTCCTGAGCTTAAGCTTTCTAAGCAGTGGCCAGCCTTTTCCATGACGGACCGAAACATCCTTAAACTAACGACGGACCGAAATGTCCTTAAACTAATAGCAGACCGAAACGCCTTTAAACTACTACCGCAGCATCTTTAGGCTGACAAAAAAATATATATATATATATAAAAATAAAAAGAATAATAAAAAAAGGTATGTCCATAAGCAAAATGGGCACGGATGAAAACCTGAAAGGGCTCCGTGAATAAAAACAGCAGGACTACCGGCGAGTATTTGTGAAAACCCGAAAGGGCGCAACCTCGTTAAAAAGACACTTATGGGGCCCTCTCGACCTTGTAAGGAGAAACCACCCGCGTGAGATCCTTACGACTCACAAGGGAACAACACACTTAGGTATCCCCACGATTCCTAAGGAGAAAATACACTTGCGAGATACTCACGACTCGTAAGAAGAACTCTCTTATGGGACCCTCACGGCTCATAAGAGTTGAAAGTCTTAAGTTACAGAGACCTAAACCTATGCTTAAGCAACCCCCACAACCTTCGATATTGCCCTACAAGTGGCTCAATACTGACCCTTGTATACAATCCACGGGCGCGAATAAACATTTCCCTAACCAAGTTTCCTCCGTGATTGGGGATATGTGCGCATGATGAACAACCCTTGTAAATCCTCTCGATTCACAAAGAGAAAACCCTCCTGTAGGATCCTTACGACTTACAGAGGAACATGCACTTAGGAATCCTCACGATTCCTAAGGAGAAAATACACCTATAAGATCCTCACGACTTGTAGGGAGAAATAGCTTTGTGAGACCCTTACGGCTCATAAAGTCAAAAGCCTTAGTCGACAGGACCCTAACCCTGGTCGCTAAGCCACCTTTGTTCGACATCGACAGAGGCAGATGATGATTCGCTCCTGGCAATATCCCAGTTGTAGCGGTGCTGATGCCGAAATCGGCGTCTGATTCCAGGTTTACGGCGAAAAGCCGATAGGCCGCACATGCATACGAAATTGCCGAAATGATAGGGTAACTTGCAATAAAAAGCAGCAAGTAAAATGTATGCATGCGAAATAGCCGAAATGATTGGGCACCGCAAAAAATAGCCGAAATGATTGGGCAGTCGCGACCTTCGCGATATAAAAGCTGAAATGATAGAGCATCGCGGAAATAAGATAAAATAAAAAAAAATGATAAAACTTTGGCCCTACAGTTAAGATCACATCGATCCCTGTATACAATCCAAGGGCGTAAACAAAGAAGGAACCATACTTTCCCAGCGGACTCCGTCAGACGACGAATCCAAACCTCAACGGTTCATTTCAACCAAAGAAGCCAGTGACTTCAGCAAACTCCTCGACTCACGGATACAAACACTCCTTGACGAGAGCCTCCTGATCCGCGTCGACCCGCAGAGCCACCAGCGCCCCCGTGGAAATCCTCGACTCGTTTCAAACCCCAAGGAAACAAATAATCCTTGGCGCTTGGGAAATAAATAATCCCTAGCAAACTCCTCGACTCACGGATACAAACACTCCTTGACGAGAGCCTCCTGATCCGCGTCGACCCGCAGAGCCACCAGCGCCCCCGTGGGAATCCTCGACTCGTTTCAAACCCCAAGGAAACAAATAATCCTTGGCGCTTGGGAAACAAATAATCCCTAGCAAACTCCTCGACTCACGGATACAAACACTCCTTGACGAGAGCCTCCTGATCCGCGTCAACTTGCAGAGCCACCAGTGCCTCCGTGGGAATCCTCGACTCGTTTCAAACCCCAAGGAAACAAATAATCCTTGGCGCTTGGGAAACAAATAATCCCTGGCAAACTCCTCGACTCACGGATACAAACACTCCTTGACGAGATTCTCCTGATCCGCGTCGACCCGCAGAGCCACCAGAGCCCCCGTGGGAACCCTCGACTCATTTCAAACCCCAAGGAAACAAATAATCCTTGGCGCTTGGGAAACAAATAATCCCAGCAAATTCCTCGACTCACGGATACAAACACTCCTTGACGAGAGCATCCTGATCCGCGTCGACCCGCGGAGCCACCAGCGCCCCCGTGGGAACCCTCGACTCGTTTCAAACCCCAAGGAAACAAATAATCCTTGGCGCTTGGGAAACAAATAATCCCTAGCAAACTCCTCGACTCACGGATACAAACACTCCTTGACGAGAGCTTCCTGATCCGCGTCGACCCGCAGAGCCACCAGAGCCCCCGTGGGAACCCTCGACTCGTTTCAAACCCCAAGGAAACAAATAATCCTTGGCGCTTGGGAAACAAATAATCCCTAGCAAACTCCTCGACTCACGGATACAAACACTCCTTGACGAGAGCTTCCTGATCCGCGTCGACCCGCAGAGCCACCAGAGCCCCCGTGGGAACCCTCGACTCGTTTCAAACCCCAAGGAAACAAATAATCCTTGGCGCTTGGGAAACAAATAATCCCTAGCAAACTCCTCGACTCATGGATACAAACACTCCTTGACGAGAGCCTCCTGATTCGCGTCGGCTCGCAGAGAAACCATTGTCTCCGCGGGAAACTCCCGATTCGTCTCAACTTGCAAATGAAGCCTCAGGCAACAGGGACTAAAAAAAAATCTTGCTTCCTGAACAATGGGACCCTGCAAGTCAATCCAAATTGGTCTCTTGCATACTATTCATGGGTCTCACTCTCCAAAGTCGAATTTCGACGAGGAGGGAAACAACCGCTTGTGGGTCCTCTCGACCTGTAAAAGGGAAAAATTCTCTTATAGGATCCTTACGACTTATAAGAGAAAACCACACTTAGGAATCCTCACGATTCCTAAGGAGAAAACCCACCTACGAGATCCTCTCGATCCGTAGGGAGAAAATTCTCTATGAGACCCTCACGGCTTATGGGGTTGAAAAGTCTTAGGCAGCACATCTGAACCTACGGCCTAAGCCATCGCTGATTCTTAGGAAAGTCAAGATGCGTGCCCTACTATCCGTCAACCATGTTCGCTATGGTGATATGCTGATAATAAAAGAAGGAAAAGACCGGGAAATGACACATTACAAAAAAAGGTGTATCTTTTATTCATAAACTTGATCGGATACAGGATACATTATGTCAAAGGATGAAAAAATATACATATACATTCTTTTATCTATAAGTACGAACGATACAAAAATGGATAGCTACTGAGGAGGAAGTGTCTTTAGTAAGTTCACAAGCTGCTTTCGCACTTCCTTCAGCGCTTCCTCTCGAGTGACAGCCGCGGCCACCTCTGCCTCCACCTGAGCCCGCTGCTGCAAGAAGGATGAAAGTTGCTCCTCTGCCGCCTTCTGGGCTGCTTCCTGGCTGGCTGCAGCTCGCTCGACAACGTCAAGTTTTTGCCTCAATGATAACCCTTCGGAGAGGCATTGCAGGAGGCCCTCAATGATAACCTTCAGCCGTGCGGCATTGGCCTCCACCCGAGCATGCAGTTGAGCAGACTTGCTCGAAGTCTCACCACGCTCCTTACGCCTTGAAATGACTTCTTGTTCGAGATGGCGGAAGTAAGGAGCGCTCTGCTCAATCCACGCTGTCCTTTGATTACTGGCAGCCACGGTCCCGGGAGCGGGACGCAGCGACTCCAACTGATATAGGCGACCCTCGATCTCCTTACAATGGTTAACCCAGGATGTAATGATGCCCTCATCATGAAAGTTCACGAGTATTGCTAGCATCGGGTTAACCACCATAGCGAAGACTGCGGCAGATGTAGGAGTTTCAACGTCGAGTTCCTCGACATAGTCACTCAACATGCGCAGACTATTCGCGGCGCCTTTTGAAGACAGACTCCTCAGATAAGGACCTGCCGGCATTGTGATGCGAGGTTCGAAGGACGCCGAAGCCAGAACGACAGCTGAAAGAAACAGGATGCGATCAGATAACAGTACAGAAAATAAAGAGAGGAAAGTTACCACTATGATGGTCATTGTACCAGTTGAGACAGGTGGCAAGGTCGGAAGGGCTGGTGGCGCAGCTGATCTTTTATCCCCTCCTTCAATCTGTAGCACTGCAGTTGAGATGAGAAAAAGAGGTTAGAGGTAATTCCATCAATAAGAAAAAGAGAGGAAGGATGTCAACGGAAATCATACTCACCAACGCCACCAGAGGAAGAAGCAAGCTCAGATGGGAAGGAAAAGTGTGGGAGCAACATCTGATATACATGATCAAAAAGCACTCCTGAAAACACAACAGTGTGACTTTAGTACACGAATTATATGTCTGGAAAACAAGATTAATAAATCGTAAACACATACCTTCCAACATCTTCGAGGGTATGAGAGAAGGTTGAGAGGTGACCACCGCCAAAGCAGTCGTTGAAGGCGCTCCCTCGAGCAGTAGGGCATCGGCACTAGCTGCACCTGCATTACGAAAAGGTGAACTTGTCAGAAAAGGTTGTAAAGTAAAGAAAAGCAGCCACTTAGGGTTTACCTGAGGAGCTCCCGGCTGAAACGGAGGCGACTCCCTCCTCTACCGACATGAGACCACCGCCCGTGGCCTCGTCACCCGACTCGATGGGGACCGTCGTCGTGCTAGCAAGACCTGGGGACGGCGGAGGGCCATAGACGGGAAGGGCTATGATTGGAGTATTGCCAGATTCCAGAGAGGGAGCGGTTGGCTCGTCCTCGGGAATCATGGCCACCGCACCCACTACTCTCTCAGGTTCAGTAGCTGCGGTTGTATCGTCTACCGTCGCCAGGGGACCGCCGACCTCGAGCGCCTCAGCCGCCACCACCCTGGACTCAGTTATAATGATCATATCATCTGCCACCACTTCAGGTTCGGCATCAATGACCTTCTCGGCGGTAGGCCCCTCGACCTCCACTTCAGGCTCCATGGCCTCAACGATATTACCCACTGTCGGCTCGAATTCGGCAGGCATCGCCTCCTCCGTTCCCCTAGGATCGACGGCTTCCGCCTCTCCCTCGATCGGACTTGGCCCTGCAAAGATAAGAGATATAAGGACCAATGACATTAAAATCCTTATAACAAAAACTCTGAGAGAAATATTACCTGAAGCGGATTTACCGTTTGCGCTCCGAACTGCTCGCGCCACCTCTTTGTGGGCAGTGGATAGGGCGACAGGGGCCTCTTCGGAGGGAGTATCAGCTCGAGGGACGGTGCGGGGGCCCGCTCCCATAGCCAAGGCAGCCCTGCACGCCTTCGCCTCACGCCTCAACCGCTTCCTCTCCTCCCGAGCGGTCATGAGGGACCTCTGTGACGCCTCCTTCAAGGCATCATCATCTTCATTCAGGGATGCCTCCAGAGCCTTTAAGGCATCTCTCATCGGCTCTTCAAGACGAACCTCCTGCGGTGGCCCAGAAGAAGCAGGAACGTCGGCAGCTGGTAGAACATCTGCGTCGCTAGGAGGGAACGACATTGAGGTTCCTGTAATTAAAAGGGAAAGGTTAGATCGACCATAACACAAGGAAAATGAAAAACTTGATGAGTCGAAACTTACTAAGGCCCATAGATGCTCTGAGACGTTCCTCCTCCTGAAAAGTCTTCAGAGAAGCAGCAATGGCTGCTTCATCAGTGATGCCTGTTGAAAGAAAAGAAAGAAAAGCGTTAGTCAAAAATAATGAAGAGGATATGTTGCAATAAAGAAAAGGCGACTAGTAGTTACCTGATTGCGCAAGCTTAGCCAGCCACGTGTCACGCTTCACCAACCATGCCGAAGCTCTGAGAGCAGCCTCCAAGTCTGTATCGCCCAGCGGCGGCATCACCAACCCTGCGTTAGTCCCATATTCGAGCAGACCTTCAGCATGAGGAGCATGGGGTTCCTGGCCGAACACGACATCCGCAGCGAAGAGCGACTTCTTTTTCTTTTGACCCCCGACCCTAGGCTCGCGGGGGATCGACTTCCGCTTAGCGGCCACTTTGGGACGACGGGTCCCGATGTCTGCACCAACGCCAGACTCCGGCGAGGGTACAACCACTGTCTCCACTGGAGCACAGGGTGCGGGAGGTGCGTCTGTGATATCAAGGAGCGGCAGCTCACGAGGAGGGCTTTGCGCACGTGATGGTCTGCCCCCAGCATCTTTTAGAGGAGGAACCACCAGGATCCTTGGCGCTAAGGGAGCGTTACGATTGGTACCGGGGGGTACTTCTTTACGGTCGATCAACACTCGCCTCTCTTCCTTTATAACAGCCCCCGTCGCATGACTGTACCACTCTTTATATACATTAAGGAGTCGTGGAGCACAGGCCGGCGTGCTAATGAAAAAACGAGAACCCGTGTTCAGGCGCATGAAGTGGTGTAACGCGTTCTCCATCCCTTCTTCATTGACAGCAGGTTCCAATAAGAAAGCTTCTAAGGGTACCCCTTGATCGTAACCCAGTTGTCGGGCAAAACGATGCGGGTTATATCTCATAAAGACTGCTGCACCGCCCTGCCTGAAGACTAGGAAACCCGGTCTAATAGAATACAAATGAAGGATCTCCCGGGCTGTTAACACTGAAACTCCATCCTTGAAGGAGTCCTGTAGTGGTCGCACCGCAGTGGTGGACGCTTTTCCAATGGTTAATACCTTATCAATAAAGGACATCCCGACTCCAACGGTGTGAGGGCGAAGCAGTAAACCTCTGGCGTCCCGTGGTGAAGGAGTCACGATTGATGAGCCAATCAACTGTAAAATGCGAGGGAAACCGCACTTGTCAAAGAATAAAGGCCTTCTATGCATGCCGAAGATACCAGCCGTGTGTAGCTCGAGCCACGATGCAAAGTAGTGCATCGGGAAGACCACATGCAGTACCCCGGGCTCGTTGGCATCCGCTGCTCGGCTGAGGCCATGATATAGGTGCGCCAGGCCAGCGATCCCCACGGCCACCTTTATCCCGATGACCATTCGGTGGGCTGGGTAGAAGACGGAAGGCCGCATGCGATGAGAATGAATTGGGATCGCGAACCAACTCAGCTACAGCCCGAGAAATCCTAAGAAAAAGGCCTCCTCATCCATCCCAGGGGCTGCAATTTCCGCGAAGGATATGGTAGGGAAGTCTGGGAGGAAGAAAGCCTTTTGGTCTATCTCCTTCGTCGGCAGGTTATCCAAACCTAGGCCAAAAGGATCATCCAGGATAGCAGATTTGACGGCTCCTGGCGAAATAACGCTCGGACGGAGGAAGTGAGCAATGAAGTCCTCAAAATTAACTCCTCGGCTCCCGTGTTCGATGAAGAGGGACTCGTAGATGTTCAACAACTTGATCAGGCTCGGGAATTGGTGTTGAACGGCATTTTCCGGCGTAATCCCCCTTACCATCGGCTTAGCACCGAAGATGTACTCATCTGTCGGGAGCAGCTCTTCATAGTGTTCCCCCATGACCGGTAGGCCGGATACCTCCTCGAATTCCTCCAAAGAAATAGACACTTCCCGATCCATGGCAAGGAAAGTGTGGGTGGGAATATTCCATTGCTCCAAGAAAGCCTTGAACCACCAGGTGGGGAGCGTAGGGTATTGGAAGAGAGAGACGTAGACCGCGGTATACAGTCCTAGTCTTATCAACTGCGATTTCTTTGTCGACAGGATGTACCGGGCCCACGGCAGATAGCCAATCGGGTGACGGGGAATCAAACCAAGGTTATATGATTGCCCCCAGGGCCGTGCTTCCTCCTGACAGATACGGCGTCCTAGGATATCCAAAACCATAGGACGCTGAACCGAACCGCATCCATAGCGGGATGAAGAAAACTGTTCGCGGTCCAGTCTATCATCTCCACGGCATACTGCACTGGAGGTGGGTTAGCGTAGTGAATTGTCGTGATAGGTTCTGACGGCACCGCGCAGGTGAAACTGCGTCGACCCATAATAATCTGGTTATACCAGGACCCCCAAAGGTGGAGTTTCTTGTACTCAGGGTCGTACTCTCTAATCATGGTTAGGGCTTCACGTCCAAGGGCGCCTCTGGAAATCCCTCCTCCGAGCGGACGAACGGGAATGAAGTGTCTTCAGACAAGATCGCTGCAAAAAAGCAATGTAGTCGTTAGTGTTGTAATACCAACGTTTGGCATTGAAAGAAGAAAATGCATTAATTAAATTAAAATCAAAATTAATTAATTACACCGCACCACAGTGCAGTGAGTAGGAGACCAAAGAGGGACCCACAAAATCTAAATGACAATACGTCAGTTAATAAGACAAAACTCATCATTGGATGAGATTGTCAGTTGGTCCCCGGGGAAACATTCCCATTTTAAAAAAAGGGGGGAAGAATCCCTAGAGACAAGGAGAAAATCTCCTCTTTCAGAGCAAAGCTCTGTCACAGAATGACACTTGTCAAATTCTGGTCTCAAAAGAATAAAATTCCTTAAAAAGGAGCTTAGCTCTGTAATATTCCATCAAAAAGAAAATTTTGAAAATAAATTTAAAATTAAAATTTCTGGAATCTTGAAAAATCCATGAAAACTTACAAAAAAGTTCTTTGTTTTTCAGATCTAAAAGATCTACATTTGATTCAAGAGCAAAGCTCTGTTCATGGGTTAGAACCCATGAACAAGATCTCTGTAGATCTATAAGTTTTTTTTTTAGAGCAAAGCTCTGTTTATGAAACCCCAATGGGAATTTCTTTAGATCAAAAGATCTGTGAGAGCAAAGCTCTAGTGGTTAATTAAGATTAATTTCACTTGAAAATGATTTTACCTAAAATTTTCTAACTTGGAAAATGAGAGCAAAGCTCTAAGGTTCTGGAAACGAGAGCAAAGCTCTGGAGTTCTAGGCAAGAGCAAAGCTCTGGAAATCAAAATCTTGAAATGACAAGATTTTTCTAAGGGCCAGAGGTCCTATTTATAAGGCGCTTGCGCCCCTTGAGCTCACCCCTTGATCTAACGGTCAGGGGGTTGCCACCGCTGCACTCACATGCGCGCCACGTGAGCGCAACGGTGGGGGGGCATTTGTTTCGCCCAATCAGAGCAAAGCTCTGTTCAAATTCAAAATTCAAAATTTTGAAGCAACGCTTCAAGTCTCGGGCGCAACGCGCCACATGTCAGGCGCTAATATGTCAGTGCAACGCCCAAGAAAGCGCGCCCAATCAGAGCAGAGCTCTATTTTTATGAAGCAACGCTTCAGTTGCGCTGCGCTCTGCGCCGCGCGACACGTGTCAGCGCAGATGCGCTAGCGCAGTTGCTCTGCGCCGCGCGACACGTGTCAGCGCAGATGCGCTAGCGCAGATGCGCTAGCGCAGTTGCGCTGCGCTCTGCGCCGCGCGACACGTGTCAAGCGCAGGGGCATCTGCGCCAAACTGAATTAAGATTTTAAGAAATCTTTTCTGTTCTTGTTAAAACAAGAAGATTTTCTTCTGCAAAGCAGAAGCCCTTGGATCAAAGATCGAACGGTGGGGAAAATTCCCCAAATCACTCAGAGAATGATCTCTTTAACAAATTTAACTAATTTGTGAGCACTATAAAAAGGACCCTAAGCCTCAATTCAAAGGCATAAACATTTCTTGAAAAATCAAGAACTCTAAACAGAGAGAACTCTGAGAAGATTTCAAGAAAAAGGTAAAGAACCTTCATGAAGTAGAAGAAATTCCTTCTAATAGATCATTGATCTAAAAACAAGATCAATGATCTTTACATAATAAACAGTGCTTTGCACTTCTTGTGAACCTCTGGTTCTTTAAAACAATAAAAATAAAAAATAGTGCTTTGCACTTTTAAGAACCTCTGGTTCTTCAAACAAAAGAAAAATTTATTTTTCTTTGATCTAATTTAGATCAAGAAATTAAATAGTGCTTTGCACTTCCGTTCTTGAATCTAAAAGATTCTTAGTGCTTTGCACTTCCAAACTGCGCCGTTGCGCTCTTAAGAGAGCGCCACGTGTCAGCTATAGAGCCACTTGAGCTAAGCGCTCTTAAGATAGAGCTTTGATCTCTGGAATTTGCGCAACTCGCTGAGAGCGCGCCACGTGTCAGCAGCGCACTGCGCTAGTGCGCTTGCGCTCACCAGAGCATGACACGTGTCATCACCATATGAGCTTGCGCTCAAAGCGCCAGACAAATGTACTGCCTTGGTTACAAAAGGGGCCAAGCCCAATTAAAGAAGGCCTAACAGGTCTAATAAAATACAATGCATTGTTTTAAGAAGGGGCAGAGCCCAAACTAAAATAGATGCTCTGCATCATAGATAAAGGGACAGAGCCCAAATCAAAAGCCTAGCAGGCCAGAATAGAATGCAGTGCATTATTAAATATGGGCAAAGCCCTAGCACAGGCCTAACAGGCCAAAGATCAAGAAAAATGTTGAATATTCTCAACTGGACTTAACCCAATTTTGGCCGTAAGTCCTCAAATTAAATTGACTGAGCAAAATTGCTCTCCTAAATCAATTTATCTCCGGTTCGAGGGTACATCTCCGAACTCCTCTGACATCTATCGTTGTAATCCTTCAACGACGTCGGAGAGGCGACGGGTCCCAACGACCACACATCCATATGGACTGCGGGGTCCTTAAACTCGTGGACCGAAACGTCCCTAAACTAATATCGGACCGAGACGTCCCTAAACTAATATCGGACCACCACGTCCCTAAACTGGAAAATGGACCACCACGTCCCTAAACTGGAAAACGGACCACTACGTCTCTAAACTGGAACAATAGAGCCTCCAAGCGCTCTTTTGCCGGATCTAAACGGTCCCGTTTAAGTTGATCTTAGCCCCAAACACGGCTAACGTATCCTTAAACATTCAAATGGATTATAAAACTCCCAATCAACCTTGGTTCAAGGGTACATCTCTGAACTCCTCTGACATCTGCCGTTGTAATCCTTCAACGACGTCAGAGAGGTGACGAGTCCCGATGGCCATATATTAAATTAATCACTACGTTAAGTTGATCTTAGTCTAAAACAGGACTAACGTATCCTTAACGAACGTTTAAGTTGATCTTAGCCGCAACGCGACTAATGCATCCTTAAACTAACAACACCAAACCCAAATCTAAGTAAATACGGATTTGGACTAATCCACGTCCTACGGGCGACGGCATTACTCAGTCTCCGTATACAATCCACGGGCAACCACAAACAAAACAAACACACACGACACGAAGTGAAATTCTGGAGAAGGAGAAAGTTGTTACCGCGATGCGGTAGCGTAATTAACTGCAGGGGCTTGCGCCTGCAGGGAAGAGCGTCCCCATAATCAAAAACCCCTCACCCTGAGGGGGAATCTGACGAAGTCTGCTACATCGGCCGCATCCGTCTAAACCTCCGATACACGGTGCCATAAATCAATCTGGCATCTTCGGAGAGATAGACGGATAAAACCAAATAGTATCTGCCCCGAACCTCAGGCACAGACGCAAAGTCCAGGCCGCCGTTCGGAGGGGAACAGATTCTGGCACGCCCGGTGGGACCTTTTCCTCTTTCCACTCCACACTTCGTGTGTCGTCTTCGCGAACCAATCGCGGTTTGTTAAATGGTTGCCTTCGGATTTCAAGTTGCTAAGATTTGGTCTTTTGTCTGGCGCAGAACTCAAGCATCCATGGATTCTAACTGCACCAAATGCGCGAAGCACCACTGCAACGGACGCTCCACCTCACCGAGAGGTGTAACATATGGGCCCCAAGCGGCCTCTTTCCTCGCTCTGCCGGTGGAACAGGTGACCCAAGCCACCACCGGCCTATTTTTCGGGACCATGGTCCCACCTACAAGCTTCTCTATGCCGATACCCGCACCGGAAGCGAACAAGAAGTCGGTGTTCGACCGGCTCACTGCTACCACGACCCCTGTCAACGGGTCGTCCGCTACCAAACCGACAGCCTCTGTCTTCACCAGGCTGAATCGGAACTCTAAATTGGCTGTCCCAAAGAGGGCAACGGCCGCTGTTCCGGAAGTCGTTAAGGCGGCTTCTCCCGCCAAAGAGTCAGTCTTTTCAAGACTGGTGATTCCTGCTCCTGCCCCTCCACGAAGATCTATTTTTGACAGATTGGATATTACCCCGCAAGGAACAACCTCAGTCTTTAAGAGGTTAACACCGGCGGCACCTCATGCAGACAGGGGGCAAAAAGAAGCTATCTCTATCTCTGAGCCAGTCCCAACGGCTCGTCATGCTCGACGTCGCCATTGGCGACGAGTGAGGAAGGCAGGGGGCAACTCCCCCTCAGGGATAACTCCACCGGCTCCAATGGTGGAAGTCGACGCTGCTGTTCCAACTGGGAACAACTTTGAACTGCTGAGGAGGGTACGGAAGAACTCTCCAATCGCTACATTGAAGAGATCTCCTCCACCTGCGGAGAGAGTTCCAGAAACGAAGCGAGAACAGCCCCCTCAACGGCTGTCTTCAAGGATTTATAAAGTTTGGCGAAGAGTTCAAGACTCTGTGATTGACCCAGATCACTTTCATCGCCAGAAAAAGGCAAAGGTGGAAAAAGACAAAACCCGCCCCATTAAACAGCAGGGGGCAACAATTGCTAGGATGCCCACTTCAACGGTTCCTTCAACCTCAATGGTCCACAAAAGAAGGAGGCCAGAGAAAGCTCCCGTGACACTGGCAAAGTTTAAAAGCGGTGAACCTAAACGCCCCAAGTCAGGGGGCATAACAGTTCATACGGTTTATATGGCTTCTGGAAAGGAGGAAAGCCGCACTTCTACGGGTCACCGACCGCTCACCCGATCAGTGACCAAGGCTCAGGAACAGCAACAAAAGCTACAGGAGATGATGAATGCCATGGCCGCACTTACAGAGCCAAAAGAAAATCCTGAAGCGTCCTTAGATGAGCGCCAAGAGGAAGAGACTGACGCCGAGTTCTTTCGCCGAATATTGGAAAAGAAGGACAAAGAGGCTGCTGAACAAGCGGCCAACATACAGCGTATGGGCCTCCTCTTCCAGGACATGATAGGGATGATGATACAACAAGATCCCCCGACTGAAGAACCCCCGATCGTCCTTGGAGATGATAGGGGAGAGACATCAAATCCTCAGCCCGTTCTATCAACGGCTAAAGAGGATACAATCTCTAAAACTGATCTGGACGAATACATAGCCCAGCAAATAAGGGTTCATCATGCGGCCGAGGCAGCCGGCCATGTCATAAAAACGGGGCGGCCATATCCGGGCTGGTATGACCAAATCAAGTACCCGCCGGGTTACACAATTCCCAAGTTCCATGTCTACAAGGGGACCGGCAATCCCCATCAGCATGTTGCCCAGTTCAGGGCGCTTTGCGGTAACACCGGCGGTGATGAAAAGCTTTTGCTCCGCCAGTTCGTTGGAAGTCTATCAGATACGGCGTTCGAGTGGTACTCTGAACTCCCTAATGATTCTATTAAAACCTTCGCGGAAATGGAGCTGCTGTTTACCCAACGTTTTGCAAGTGCCAGTGAACGTACCCCGATGACGGCACTGATTAACGCTAGGGTAAAACCCGGCGAGACATGGGTTCAGTACGCTATACGGTGGCGTAATCTATAGTCGAAGTGTGAACAGCGCATAGAGGAAGCCCCTGCGGTGGGAATGTTTGTTGGAACCCTTGATCCACAAGCAACCATCTCACAGTTTATGATGTTCTTCAAGCCGACTTCCTTCCAGGCTTTGATTGACAAACTAGCGCAGATGGACCATATGGGCCATAAACCCCCTCTCCCAAAGCCGGACTCCCGAAATGACGAAGAAAAGGGAAAAGCGATCGTTGTCGCTAATGCTCAACAACAACCGAACGACCCGAAGCCGGCTGCTCGTCCAAACAATACGCGCCCGTACGTACCCCTTGAGGATAGGATGGGACGCCCTTATTCCTTCCCCCGCGATAAAACGAGGAGGCTATTCGAGCTGGCGTTGCGCAACAGACTCATAAATCTGCCAGATCCAAAACGCCCGTTGCAACCAAGTGACGTCAACGAGCCTAATTACTGCCCTTATCATCGAGTGCTAGGACATCCTATCGAAGACTGTTATGTTTTCAAAAATTGGCTTGAAAACCAGTACCGACAGGGCAAGTTCGCGTTATCTGACAAATGGAAGGTGAATCCTCCGCAGCCCCACACCGCTAAGGGGACAAATACGCCGGGGGCAACATGCTCCGTCATTGAAGAAGCTCCTTGGGAGGTTGTATTATCAGCCAAAACGAGGAGAATGCTAAATGATCTTCAGACATGTCCAGCGATCAAGTGGAAGAACCCATTAGAACCACGGGTCGTTGAGGGGATGTTGAGAGTATCCGTGCAGTCCGGTCTGTTCGTCTGAGAGTATCGCATGTAAAGTCTAGGCGGTGGAAAACGTCAGACCCCTAATAACCGTACAAGTCGTGTCAGTATGGCTCAAGACCAACCGAAAATCTACTGGTCCGTCCACTAGTAATTCTTAATCAGCCATAGCCAAGGACTTATGGTAATGACCAACCGATCATCGTGCGATATCGACTCCCAATACCGGAAGAGACGAATCTCCAACAGTCACTCACTGCCTCCATGTGGCTCGGGACTGTACCCAACTAAAACATGTTTGCACAATTCCTTTGAGCCGTGGTAGGGTAGTAATCAAAGCACAGTGGGAACTCACACAAGACAAATGACGACCTCAGGTCGACAGACTATCTGCACACATGTCACCAGAGAACTGTTATCTGACGTTAGGTATAATACCATCTAATCAGTCCTCGGCGAGTCATGTCCGGTGAACTCACACCCAGTGAGCATCTGTATACAATCTTAGGTGCACATCACCAATGGCTGCGGGACCAATCCATCGCCCCTCGTCAGGGTCTAGATATGTATACACTAGTCTACTTTGGAGTATCAATGGCCAGTCTCAATACTCCTACGACCAGGGACATTTAAGGATGTGCCTATTGACCATCCAGCTCCCACAAGTATGACTATTATCACAACGCTGGTAGTCAGGCAAATATCCTACGGGCTTTATCAACATGTACACAATATATGAAATACAAAGTAAAATATATCACATGTTAAGATAAAGACAAACCAAATAGCGTACTATCATATCGAGCAAGATTGTCCTGTACATACATATCCCTAGCATCCTATACAATGAAGGCCTCTAGGGCATATATATCCAACAGTAAAAACCTGCAACTCTTTCGAACCTCTGAGGTGGGTCAAGAGAAACTCTATGCCTGCGAAGATAAAAAATGACGACAATTCATACAGTGCCGCGAAGGGACACGTCCAAACCCCAATATAGAAAACCTGACACTATCTCTTCAAGCGTTTACCAGGCACTCCATGCAGCGTGAATGCAGCGGGGTAAGGCCAGAAAAGAAGCGCCAGCACCACTCAATAATCCGGTCAGGTCAACCGTCTTCAGTCGATTGTCCTTTCCCGAAACGGAAGGGCCACGACAGCGGTCCGCGAAACCAGCCGCCGGTAGTAAAAAGATGGCCAAATTTGTTATCCACACGGTCTACATAGCGGGTACGTGCCCCAGTGACAACCTTCGCAGCAAAAGTAAGGACGGGGCCACCACATCCCAAGCCCAATCTGGCTTGAATGTGGCTACCCCATCCCAAGATCAGCCTCTACCGCAGGATGATGAAAACCCTCTTGATGAGGCCGATAGGCAGAAGGACCCCTCATTCCACGTGGAATCAAGCTCGGACAATGAAGAAGAGCCGACTTTTCACCCCAGACTGCAGAACAGAAGCTCCTCCAAGAGCTCCGAAAACAACTTCGAAGCAAAGATAGGGAGATGGCAAAGCTGTACTCCAAAATTGATGACTCGACGAACGTTGTGATGCAGCTCATGGCTCAAGTTGCTCGGGCGCCCTCTAATCAAGCACAAGTCTCTACTCATGAGCAGGGCGATAACGACCCGAAGCGACCAATGCATGTCCCTTTAGGTCCGAATATGGGCGAGCTACACGAAAGTCGACTGTATTCCGCTTCTGGGGACGCCTTGGCACCAGATGTCGTCATTCCGCTGACGTAAGATCAGATAATGGATTTGGTCACCAGCAAAGTTAAAACATTGGTGGACGAAGCCGAGACTCAGAGAGATGTTGGCAGCATCAGAAGGCCGTACCCTGCACAGTATGATCAAATCGAATTTCCCATCGGCTGCGTCATTCCTAAATTCGGGAGATTCGACGTGCCACGCCCTGCTTCCCAGTAGACGGAAACGGTGGCGTGGCAAGCTTGCGACGTATTTATTTTGAGAAGGTCATTTCCCGGAATAAATACGCTAAGCGTAAAATAAGCAATATAAAATGACAAAAAAATTAACATGAGATTAAAACTTCGACAACTTTATTTACATTCAACTTGATTCATTTACAATACATGATTTCGACTGAAAGGAAATACAAGAACAAAAATTCCTAAACAAGTGGCATACATAAACTAAGAAGAAGATAACTGTTCTGGCCTGGATTGCGATCTGATCGTGCACCTCCTCTGAGATATCTACCTCCTCAGTCTCCACAGTATCTGACGAACATCCTATGAAAACAAAGGTGGGTGGAATGCCCATCAGCGAACTTTCGCTCGGTAAGTCCCCAAGATATGAAGTGGAATATAAAGTGTAATGATAAAGGAAGTATATATCATGAACAATTGATTATGAGATATGGTGTCTCAGCATGACATTTTATGTAAATACGGCAATTTTATTTATCATGCGGTTCTATTGTAATATATGTGAACAAGTATGGTAGTATATATGACAAGTAGGTAAACATGACAGTATAGCATGAGCATGGTAACAATTATAACATAGACGTGTAGTGTAGGTATGGTGAACATGCAGTGAATATAAGTGTCTTAACAGGTCTCTACTTGGGTACAATAATTTAATGTAAGTTCAAGGGTGAATGTCAACCAATCTCAAGAGTGTTCTTAAACCCAATAGGTTGTAATCCAGGGGTAAGGAATCACGGCCCCGAATCAAGTGTTAGTAACGGGACTTCAACCTAGTATTGAAGTATTCCAAACTCAATAGGCTGTAATTCAGGAGTAAGGAAACACGGGCCCTCATGATAGCTTGCTTGTGTTAGTAGACATAGATTCATGATCTAGTAAGGCTTTTGAGATTTCGTTAGATTTACGCATGAACTACCCCAACACCCCGTATATGCTAAGTTACAGCTAAAATTACCAGCCTTGCTCGAATCCATTAATACATAGAGTTGCAAAATTGAGTTCATGTATATCAAGTATTCATGTTTGGTATTCATGTATTCATGTCAAGTTCTATTCATGGTTCGAGTCAAGTCATAGTGTTCAAATATTCATGTTTCGCTTTAGTCAAGTTCAAGTGTTATGATTCATGATCAATAGTCAAGTATACCTGTTTGCTTTTGATGTTTGAATTCAAGTATTCGTGTTTGGTTTTAAATTCAGGTTTTGAGTTTGGATTAAGACTTGAGTTAAACTCAGACTTGAGTCAGACACTTATAAACTGATTTAGATCTTGAATTAGGTTCGGGAGTTATCGGTAACTGCTGCACATGGACGGCAGGATTTGTGCATTTTTCCAAGACAATTACCATTGATAACATCGTTAAGTTTCTATATTAAATAGGCAAACACTCACTTTCTCCGGCTCCCTGGGGCTCAAAAGAATTGATCCCGCTTATATCTATATTTACTAAAGTCCTTAAATATAGTTTTATATAACTCGAGAGGGTTTTATGAAAAATATTTTTAATATAGTTTCAAAATAAGCTCGAGAAATTATTTATATTATTTAGGGTTTCCATGGAAGTGAATTTTAGGGATTTGAGATATTTTAGTGATAATAACTTAGTTTGGAAAGTTCATGATATTTTACTGTAAACTTGTCTTATATTGATATCTTGATGGTATTTTAGTGAACTTGTAAACTTTCAACTTTAGAAAAAATGTAAGTTTGTTATATTTTGAAAATATATGGATTTGTAATATTTATATAAATATAAAAAATTAATTTTATTTAAATAGAAAAATGCATTTTTCTTAAAAACCGTATTTAAAAACCTTTCGAGACCGAATGCTCCGTAAGGAGGTCTGCATCTCGCTCTACTAGCCTAAGAATGTGCGATAATCTGCATCATCCAATAGCGGGTCCCCTAAAAAGGTTTGTAAAGGCTTATTTGCAATGGAATTTTAAAATACAATTCCAAAGAAAACCGTTTTTAAAGTAAATGGTATTTTAATGAAGTATTTTCTCGAAACACAAATCTACATGAAAGAGTTATCGTGGTATAGAACCATGTGTGTTTGTGAGGGGTAGGTCATTACCCCATGAGATTTTCTAAAGATAAAATATTAACAACATATAAAAGAGAGATATGTGAAGTTCATGGTATTTTAGTGTAAAAGTTAAGTAAAAGCTATTTTGCATGATATTCTTGATTAAAATTTGGTTCTAAACATTGGTTTTATTTTAACAAGCATGGTGTAGGAATATGCATGAAGAAAATGTAAGGAAAAGTGGAATTTTAGAGGTTTAAAAGAAGATGTCGGTGTTAACGCCATTTCCGACATACTTTATGAAAAGAGACATTCATAGAAGAAGAAGAGAGATTGGGAGGGACTTACTAGTTAGATAGATGAAGAGAAGGTAGAAGGAGGGAGGGTGGTCGTCGTGGGGTCGCCGGAATTTGTCTTAATCCTCGCCGGAACTTGATCTCTTGCTAACTCCACTTGTACTTAGAAAATTTTGAGAATTTTGGCTAGAGATTTCAGAATGATGAAGGGCTAGGGCATGGGGTAGTATTTATAGTATGGAATTAGGGTTTTGGAATTAAAAAGATGAACTAAAATGCATTAAAATGGGGATAAATGGGGAATTGGAGGTCTCTGTTTGATTACAGAGCAATCAAACAGTGCAGGGGAGTTAAGGATAGGGGAAGGGTCATGTGTGCAATGCCCGGGGTTCATTGGGCTCGGGGGGCCCGTCGGTGCCGGCCAAAGTGGAAATCTCGCCGGTCGTTTGATGGAGTGGGCCTGGTGGATTGTTGCCACGTGTTATGTCAGTGTTAACAACCTTTTGCACATGTTTATTTTTTCTTACTTTTCATTTTTATGTGAATTGCACGTGTAAACTTTTGGGCTTCCAAAAAGTTTAAAAGAAAAATCAGAAAAATATAATGTGTCTGTTGAGATTCGAATACAGGGGCTACGTCACAGCAGTCCATAGGCTTTACCGGTGAGCTTCAATTTGTTTCTTACTGTTCTTAAACAAAATTAACTTATAACTTGTACTCATATTGTGAAACTCTATTCTGTATCCGTACTAAGATTTCAGAGTCGTTACACGACGGGACGGGAAATGCGAATTAGCACTTTGCTCACATTAAAGCATCATGCTGGAATACAGGGGGCAATGATGCGCTTCTTCTCCGTCTGTTTGTCAACAACCTGACCGGTGTCGCTTTCGACTGGTATGCGAGGATATCAAACGGTTCTGTCGCTATTTTTCCCAAATGGAGTCTCTATTTCGCAAAGATTCATGAGTGTCAGCGACAAAATCTTCTTTGCTGACCTTGTGGGGACCAAACCGGGAAAGAACGAAAGCAACACGGACTTCATTGCCCAATGGCGCAATCTCATCGTCAAATGCGAGCCGCCATTAGAACAAGATCAATCCGTCAGCCTCCTCATTGAGAACCTCAGCAATTAGATGGTCCCGTTACTATGCACCACGGGCCTCAAAACGTTTCAGGAGCTGACCAAGAAGGTTCAGATGTTGGAGCGTTCAAAGCAAGAGTCTACCTCAGACTCTTAAAATGATAAGCCTTAGAAGAGCCGAAAGGATGGCCACCGTAAAGATGGGAGCTCCAAAAATGTCAATACCTTTAATGCGCCTGACAACGAAAACAAGAGAAAAGCGGGCGGGAAAAAATGACTGATCTCAAAAGCCAGTACTAGAAGGAGAGGGACCGACTCTGGAAGAGAGGAAAAGCAAGGTCTACTCCTTTAGAAGGGACAAGCTCCGAAAGATATTCAAGGATGCCTTGCGGAATGGTTTACAACTGCTGAACCCAAAGAGACCACACAAAGCAAGCATGACTGACAACCCTCTGTATTGCCTATTCCACAGAATGCTGGGTCACATCATCGAGGATTGCTACGTATTCAAAGATTGGGTCGAGAAACAGTACAAGGCGGGAGAAATCTCATTGTCCTCTGGCATGATGACAAACAATCAAGCCGCAACCGCCAACTTCATACAGACAGAAACTGAAACTTTTTAGAGGCATACCGCTGAACCGTCTGCCCTAAGAAATATATATCCAAGAAGACGGAGAAGATGCTAAAACTGCTTCAGAAGGAACCCAGAGTCGAGTGGGAAGGACAAAAAGAGCCCATTGTCCCGTCCACCAATCCGAGACAAGCAGGCTCGGAGTCCAAGAAGCTCAGAATAAAGAAAAAGAAAGACGCGGCTCGACGTGATGAAGAGTCCGCGAGGAGAACGACCATTCAAAAATACATCGATTCCCTCGAGAACTATGTACAAAAGTAAAGAACCCTTATCCAACTGAAGGAGTTCTTCCTTATAAAAGCCGCATAAATTTTGGAAGAATTGGAAGAGGATGCCGATAATAGGGTCCCTATTGTGACTTGCTACACCATCCATCTTGGCAGTGACTCTGAGGAAGAGCTCTGCAAAACCCCGAACGGTACTTGGCTCGCTTCACAGAGATCAATATGAAAGAAGCCCGGTACGCTCTGCACACAGCTGCGGTCGCCTTTAAAGATGAAGACCTGCTACTAGGGACAACTGAGCATAACCGGGCGCTTTACGTGACTGGGTACATCGACGGAGATCAGATTAATCGCATATTGATTGATCCGGGTCATCATTGAACATCATGAACTTGCAGACTTTAAAGAGTTTATCAATGGACGCCCGACACCTGTCAAGGGAGAGGATTGTCATCCAGGGCTTCAATCAAAACTGCCAGCAAGTCCTGGGATCCATAACTTTGCCAATCAGGTTTGGGGACCTGCAAACCGAAACTAAGATATAAGTGATCGACGCCGACACGTCCTATAAGATTCTCCTAAGATGACCGTGGCTTCACGATTATGGTATCGTTCTGTCAACACTCCATTAATGTATGAAGTATACCAAAAATGGCGAAGAAATACGCATTGACGAAGATGTGCAGCCGTTTGGTGTACATGAAGTCTGATATGCAGATTCTCGGTACTTTATGAAACCCCGAAATGCTGAGCCACAGTCGACTAAAGACAAGAGAGCCCAGAGTCTCAAAAGCAAACCTGAGCCGCGATCAACTAAAAACAAGAAGGCCCAGAATCTTAAGAGCCAATCTCAGCCGGTCATCACCTTTAAAAGTTATAATCCCCAAGTGCGCCCGCGTTTCGGCGGTGACACTAATGGGTCCAATGCTGGAAGTCCATCCTTCCGTAAAAATTGCCCTTATTTCGACAGCAATACGGACGAGTCTGATACTGAGGGCTCATCCGGCAGCAAAGTTCGCCCTTATCTCAGCAGTGATACCGAAGAGTCAGAGGAGGACCCGTCTTGCAACAGTTGTACAGGTCGGAATCTCACACAAAAATCAAAGCTAGGAGAGATCTTTGAAGTCACAAAGGGGTCTCTAGCCATCACCAGGGTTCCGGAACAGATGTGCAGGGAGCTCGATGTGTTGTCGGACTCCATCGTAGACCAGCTCACAACCTTCTACGTCCCCGAAAGAAACAGTGGACAGAAGGGTATCTTGTTTTATGGGTCGAACCCCGTCGTACACCCGAACGATTTGTCTGCAGCGTGCCTTCCCTATGTGAGAGGCATAAGAGCCATCTTAAACCCCAGATATTATGCGCCCGAGATGCGGGAATATTTTAAAAGGTACGAATGTCGGTTATACCAGACAGACTACGAAGCAAAGTTTTATGAAAGGCTATGGCACATGCCTCAGGTCCGGTCTCTCATCGATGAGCGAGTATCAGATAGATGGGGCCTAGGTTTTATGCAACCCGACGCCAAATCATTCTACATGATCCATATTGGCGAAGCCAGCGGAGAGTCGAATGATGACGACGAGCCAGCCGAGCCAGAGGAAGCCCCTCGAGAGCTCGAAAATGGCGGACAGGCAATATTCGATGAGCCAACCGAGATTGATTTGGGGACGCCCGATTATCCAAGGCCGATCTACATCAGCTCGTTCTTATCAGAGAAAATGAAAGAGCAGATAATCGCCATACTGCGTGAGTTCGTCAACTGATTCGCGTGGACGTACAAAAAAATGCCTGGCCTCTCCCTTGAAGTGGCCATACATAAGCTGGCTATTTCTCCTTATACCAAACCAGTTAACCAAGCTCCTCGAAGAATGAGAAGGGAGTTGGAGGAAAAGGTCTTTGAGAAAACCAAGAAACTCATCGATGCCGGCTTCATCAGAGAAGAGAAATACGCGGACCGGATCGCATGCATCGTCCTAGTAAAGAAGAAAAATGGGCAGATTCGGGTTTATGTCGATTTTAGGGACCTTAACAAAGCGTGCCCTAAAGACGATTTCCCGCTCCGGGTCATAAAAATGATGGTCGACGATACCTTAAATTATGAGCTGTTCACTTTCATGGATGGTTCGTCTGGATACAGTCAGATAAAAATGTCACCCGAGGATGAGAAGAACATAGCGTTTCGAACCCCGATCAGGATATACTGCTGCAAAGCGATACCGTTCGAACTGAAGAATGCGGGCACCACATATCAAAAGGCGATGATAAGGATCTTTGATGACTTAATCCACAAAGTCGTCGAATGCTATGTCGATGACTTGGTTGTCAAGACTAAATCCAAAGGCAATCATATTCAAGATTTCCGAACCGTCTTCACCAGACTGAGAAAGTACAGTTTGAAGATGAATCCTCTAAAGTGCGCCTTTGGCATGTCATCGGGGAAATTCTTAGGCTTCATAATCCGGCACCGAAGGATCGAGATCGACCCATCGAAGATAAAAGCAATTGTGGGGATGCCTCCTACAAAGAATCTGACGCAACTAAAATCCTTCTAACGCAGGCTCGCGTACATGAGAAGGTTCATCTCAAACCTGTCAAGGAGATATTGACCTTTTTCAAAGCTCATGAAGAAGGGAGCTCTTTTTGTCTGGGACGCCGAATGTCAAGAAGCATTCGAAATTATCAAGCGGTACCCGTTGCACCCTCCAGTGCCCACTGTCCCCATTCCAAATAAACCGTTGATCCTCTACACCGCTGCGCTGGACGAATCACCCGGCGCCCTCCTCGCACAAAATAACGAGGTGGAAAAGGAAAATGCCCTCTACTACCTCAGCCGAATATTAATTGGGGCAAAGCATAAATACTCCCCGATTGAAAAGCAATGTTTAACCTTGATATTTGCCGTAAAAAAGTTGGGGCATTATCTGCTTGCTCACCGGGTTATACTGATCTTCAAGACCGGCCCGCTGAAATATTTGATGACCAAGATGGGTCTAACAGGTAGAATGACCAGATGGGCTGTCATGCTGCTTGAGTTTGACATAGTCCATACTCCCTAGAAAGTAGTAAAAGTATAAGCCCTCGCCAACTTTCTAGCTTCTCATCCCATACCTGAAGGGTCACCGCTGAATTGCGAGTTACCTGATGAACAAGTGCTGCACCTCGAAGATGACGAGCCATGCTGGGAGATCTACTTTGATAGAGCTTCATCAATAATGACCTCCAGGAAATCAAGCATCCCGTACATAAAAGCAGGGATATGATTGGTGTTCATCACACTATCGGGAGGAACCCTACGACATTCTTTCGCTCTTACCGAGCCTCACATAAACAACGAAGCTGAGTATGAAGCTCTGATAGCTGGCCTGGAGCTCGGCATAGAAATGCAGATCTCTCAGCTGTGTGTCTACGACGATTCCTAGCTAGTCGTTAACCAAGTAAGCGACGAATATAAGATATATAAGTCCGAGTTAGCTCGATATAAAGGCCGAGTGGTGGAGCTCATGAAGCGTTTCACCCACATTGAATTGACGAGAGTTCCCAGGGCGTTGAATGGAAAAGCCAACGTACTCGCTCGCCTGGCCAAGGAGCTGCCTGATCCTGACATAGAAGAAATTCTGATCACAGTCAGAAGTCGGCGAATCCCGCCTCCCGTCTTTTTACGAGAAGAAGAAATCGTAGAACAAAAGAACGATCCTGCTGAAGAAGCTCAGGTTATCAAGGACGAGCCAGATTGGAGAGAACCCTTCGTAGAATATCTCCGATATGACAAGTTGCCTGAAGAAAAATTCACAAGGCTTCAGTTGAACAAGAGAGCTCTCCGATATGTGTTCATGAATGACACGCTATACCGCAGGTCATACGACCAGCTTTGGCGTAGGTGTCTGTCCCCGGCCGAAGCCAGAGAAATCATGAAAGAAATTCACTCGGGCGTTTGCGGAGCTCACCAATCCGGCCCCAAAATACGGCTTCAAATCAAACGGCTTGGATATTACTGGCCCACCATGATAAAGGATTGTGAAGAGCATGCAAAGAAATGTCACCCATGCCAAATTCACAGAGACTTCATTCATAAGAATCCCAATCTACCGCATCCTACCGCGGCGTCTTGGCCCTTCGAAATTTGGGGCACCGACATAATTGGCCCGGTTGATCCTCCGTCATCCAAAAGCCACCGGTTCATATTAGCCACAACGGACTACTTCTCCATATGGGCTAAAACTGTCCCGTTAAAAGAGGTCAAGATAGGAGACATTCTGAAATTTCTCCGGCATAACGTCCTATACATCTTCGGTACACCGATAAGAATCATATCTGACAACAGGCTTTCTTTCAATAGCTTCAAAATCTTTAAGTTCGCTACTCAACATAATATAGACTAGAGATATTCTTCCATCTATAATCCAAGAGCCAATGAGTTAGCCGAAGCATTCAACAAAACCCTGTGCAAGCTCCTGAGGAAAAATGTCTTAGCCAATAAACGAGACTGGGATCTGAAGCTCCAAGAGGCGTTATGGGCATATCATACCACACACCGCACTCCGACGCGGTCCACTCTACTTGCTGCTCTTCGGAGTGGAGGCAATCCTCCTCCTCGAAGTTGAAATTCCAAGCCTAAGAATGGCTGTCCAGCACAATCTGACGGAAGAGGAAAATGCTATCCTTCGGCTCGAAGAGCTTAATGCGCTAGAAGAAAAGAGACCCGCGGTACAACAAAATCTGGAACTGTACCGAGCTCAAATGTCATGAGCCTATGATAAGATGACCCGTTTCCGTACTTTCAAGAAGGGCGAGTTGGTGTTGATTCTCAAATGATCGATCATTCCTAACCGACATGCCAAGGGAAAATTCAAGCCAAATTGGGAAAGGCCATATGTCATCGAGAAAGTGTTTGACGGAAGATCCAACCAACTGATAAGTGCCGAGGGAGAAAGGTTTATGCCACCCAACAATGGCCGATATCTCAAGAAATACTATGCATGTGTAACGAATCTGAATTTACTGTACGGAATTTTCCAGTTTAATGTACAGAAAATGAGTTATACAGCCTGCGTTTGAGTTATAAGTAAATTTTGTTAAATAACTGCAAGAAACAATTTGTAGCTCAGTGGTAAAGCCCTTGTACTGCTATGACGTAGCCCCTTTGTTCGATCCCCATCAGACATATTATTTTTTCTGATTTTTCTTTTTAACTTTTTATAAGCCCAAAAGTTTACACGTGCAATACACAGAAAAATGAAAAGTCAGAAAAATCAAACTTGTGAAAAATAGAGTAAACACTGAGTTGTACACGTGGCACAAATCCAGAGCGCCAAAGCCCTAGATCGGCCGGCGGAAAGCCAATATTGGCCGGCACCGACGGTTGAACCGAGCCCAATGAGGCCCGGGTTTTGCACACTAACCCCTTCACCTACCCCTAACAACCCTGCACTGTTTGATTTCCCTGCAATCAAATAGAGATTTTTCATTTCACCATTAAATCAAATTTTAATACTTTTTAATTCACATTTTTAATTCTAAAACCCTAATTCTACACTATACATACCACCCTACACTTTGCCTCAGCACCATTCTAGAATTTCTAGCCAAAACTTTTAAAAATTTCCCAAGTGCAAGTGAAGTACAAGTGGAGTTAGCAAGCAGTCGACTTCCGGCGAAAAATCGAAGCTATTCTGGAGCTCCCGCGACGCCACGAAGTTCAACTCTCCTTTTTCTATAAATATAACTAGATAGTAAGTCCCTCTTAATCTCTTCACTTCTTTATTGAAATCACATTTCAAAACTTATATCGGTAAGTGGAGTTAATACCGATATCTATTTCTAAACACTTGAAATTTACCTTTTTCCTATATATTGTTCATCCAAATTCTTTCACAATACTTGTAATCTTAATTATAAATATTTAGAATGAATTTTAACTTAAAATTCCATGCAAAATAATTTTAATTTAAGTTTTTCATTTAAATACCATGAACTTTAAATATCATCTTTTTTAGTTTTGTTAAAACAATACCTTTAGGAAAACTTCACGGGATAATGACCTAACCCACACGCACACATGGTTCCATAGCACGATATCTCTTTTACGTGAATTTTTGTTACGAAAACATTATTACAAGAAAATACCGCTTACTATAAAACCGGATTTCTTTTAAACGGTGTTTTAAATTTCTTTGCGATTATACCTCTACAACCCTTATTAGGGGACCCGCTAATAGATGGTGCGGATTATCGCACATTCTTGGGCTAATAGAGCGAGATGCAAATCTTCTCATGGAGCATTCGGTCTCGAAAGGTTTTAAATACAGTTTTTAAGAAAAACGCATTTTTCTAATTAAATAAAATTTAATTTTTAATAATTATATTTAAAAAAAATACAAATCCATATATTTTCAAAATATAATAAACTTACTTTTTTTTAATATGAAATATTTACATGTTTCACTAAAATACCATCAAGATACCAACAAAAGGCAAGTTTTACAATAAAATACCATGAACTTTCCAAAGAAAAAGGCTTATCACTAAAATACCTAAAATCCTTAAAATTCATATCCATGAAAGCCCTCAATAATATAAATAAATTCTCAAGGTTTATTTTGAAATTTTATTAAAAATATTTTTTTCATAAAACCTCCTCGAGTTATATAAAACAATATTTAAGGATTTTAGTAAATATAGGTTTAAGCGGGATCAATTCTCTTAAACCCCAGGGAGCCGGAGAAAGTGAGTGTTTGCCTATTTAAGGTAGAAAACTTAACGAAGTTATCAATGGTAATTGTCTTGAAAAAAGACAAATCATGCCGTCCATGTGCAGCAGTTACCGATGACTCCTGAACCTAATTCAGGATCTAAATCAGTTTATAAGTGTCTGACTCAAGTCTGAGTCTAACTCAAACCTGAATCCAAACTCAAACCTGAGTATAATTCAAACCTGAACCTAATATCAAACAGGAATACTTGAAACATGAACATAAATACTCGAATCAAACATCAATATCAAACATGTACACTTGACTTGACTTGACCGAACCATGATTATAACTTGAATTGTTTACTTGACTACTTGACTACATCATGAACATGACTACTTGAACATTGTATCCATGGTTTCAGCAAAACTTGTAAATATAATTTATACAATACAATACGCGGAGATAACGGGGTTGATTGGTACGAAACGTATTAACGTGGCACGAGATGGTCACTTATAAGACAACTACATGAATTCTCGTGCCGTTGTCCCGTGGGTTTTGATGGGGTCTTGTACTACATGTTTCCATAGTCCACATGTTAAGATGAACTCCTTTCGTATACACAAATATCTTCTGTACCAAGTTATAAACAACTACGTTAGAATAACAATCATATACATGTACAACTTAACAGTTTCATTTAACATTACTAGTTCTATTCCATACTTTCTTTTAGGACTTACCGAGCGCTGGTTCGCTGAGGACATTTCTGTTTTTTCTTTCTTTAGAATGTTAGTCAGGAGGACCGGACTTTCAGGAGATCGAGCCTAGCCAGGAGGACTTAGACCAGCTCACTGCCCAGTCGAACTTCTAGCTCTCCTTGTATTTACTTTCAGTTTGTATGCCACTGTTTAGGCACTATTTATATCATTGTATCTTTTCATTTTCAAACAGTTGTATGTAAAGTGAATGTAAATAAAAGTTGTCGTTTATATTTTTATATCACTTGTCATTATTGTGCATTATATATATTACTTAATTACGCTTAACGTATTAATTTCTTAGTAAATACATTTCGGTCCGTCACGTCACCGATTCCGTACACTGGGAAGCGGGGCGTGATAGCATGAATTCTCTAAGTCGCAGGCGAATTGAGCACACCAACCCTACGGTCTGGATCATACATTCCGTAAAACCATATACGATCCACGGGGCACAAACAAGATAAAAACATCTCAAAGTCCCGAAACCAAGATCAACGGCTCTATGGTTTGGGTCTTACACCCTATAAAACCGTATAAAATCCATGGCAATTAACGACCCCTACCTCTACCAAGTCCCACCAGCGAGGCTACATCTGAAGTCCCACGGGTGGTGAAACTCCACTAACGAGACAGTCTAAAAAAACTTTAAAAAAAGCGGTATGTCCGCAAGTAAAACAGGCACGGATGAAAACATAAAAGGGCTCCGTGAGTAAAAACAGCAGGACTGTCGGCGAGTTTGTAAAAAAAAACTAAAAAAAGGTGCAAGCTCGTGAAAAGAGACAAAGACACACTCGCAAAGTCCTCACAACCTTGTGAGGAGAATATTCCCACATGAGATCCTTACGACTCACAAAGGGGCAGCACACTTAGGAATCCCCATGATTTCTAAGGAGAATCTACACCTAAGAGATTCTCTTGACTTGCATAGAGAAAATACTTTTATGAGACTCTTACGGCTCATAAAATTAAAAAAGCCTTAGGCGACAGGGGCTTAAACCTGTCTCCTAAACCATCGTTCCCCAACGGGCAGCGGCAAATGATAAGTCGCTCCTGGCACTTTGCTTCAGTGTTAGTGGTGCTGATGTCGACCAAAAACCCAAACCCCAAGTTTCCCAACAGCAAATGATGAGTCTCTACTGGTACCATTCTAGTGCAGCGATACTGATGTCAAACTAAAGCTAGAATTCCCAAATCTTCCGCCAACAGCGACCGCCATGTCGCAAAAAGGAGTAAAGCAAAGATCGACCTCCATGTTGCAAAAAGGAGCAAAGCCAACTTCGACCACCGTCGCAAAATGGAGAAAAACCAAGATCAACCGCCATGCCGCAAAACGGAGCAAATTCAACCATCGATCGCTACGTCGCAAAAACGGAGTATCGACCTTCATGCCACAAAAATGAGCAAACCAATATCGACCGCCATGTCGCAAAAAGGAGTAAAGCCAAAATCGACTGTCATATTGAAAAACGGAGCCAAGATTGACCGCCATGTCGCAAAAAGGAGCGAAGCCAAGATCGACCGCTATGTCCCAAAAAGGAGTAAAACTAACATCGACTTTCATGTCGCAAAACATAGCAAAACCAAGATCGACCGCTATGTCCCCAAAAGGAGTAAAACTAACATCGACTTTCATGTCGCAAAACATAGCAAAACCAAGATCGACCGACATGTCGCAAAACGGAGAAAATTCAACCACCGACCGCTACATCGCAAAAAGAGAGTATCGACCTTCATATCGCAGAAAGGAGCAATACCAAGATCGACCGCAATGTCGCAAAAAGGAGCAAAACCAAGATCGACCACCATGTCGCAAAACGGAGCAGTCAACCATCGACCGTTGTGTCGCAAAAAGAGAGCATCAACTTTCATGTCGTACAAAGGAACCAAGTCAAATACATGTCACGCCCCGCTTCCCAGTATACGAAGAAGTAGACGTGGCGGGCCGCGACGTATTTATTCAGAAGCAAACATGTTAAGCGTAAATAAGCAATATAAATGAATACACAAGAATAACAAGAGATGTAAAAATAACAGCAACTTTTATTAACATTCTTTCTTTACATTACAACTGATTTGAAAAGGAAATGTACAATGATAAAAGTAATGCCTAAACAATGGCATACGAATGAAAAGGAAATAAGTACAAGAAAAAAACTAAAAGTCCGGCTCCTCTGTGAACTGATCCAAGTCTTTCTGGCTGGGCTCGGTCTCCTGAGAGTCGGGCCCTCCTGACGAACATTCTAAAGAAAGAAAGAAACAGAAATGTTGTCAGCGAACTAGCGCTCGGTAAGTCCCAAAGATAAGGATGGAATATAACAAGTAAAGAGGAGAGAACTGGTAATATAAACAGGTATATATTTGTTATACTAACGTAGTTGTTTCTAGCTCGGTATAGAATGTATCAGTGTATACGAGAGGAGTCTAACTTGCTCCATGGACTATAGTAATCGGAAGTACAAGGCCCCGTCAAAACCCACGGGACAACGGGACGGATGTTCAGGTAGGAATATTTTAGTGACCATCTCGTTCCACTTCTAATACATTCCGTACCAATCTACCCCGTTAAACCCCGTAATGTATGTTATATAGATTGTAGCTATCAGACTTGCCGAGACCATGGATATAAGTTGTTCATGTAAACGGTTTCAGGATTGTATCAAGTAGTCATGCAGTCAAGTCATGTTTGCATGTTAATATTGTTCTGGTATTCAGGTTCAGATTCAAGTATACATGTTGGATTCAGATTGATTTGGACTCAGACTTGAGTTAGACACTTAAAACTGATTTGAATCCTGAATTAGGTTTAGGAGTTATCGGTAACTGTTGTACATGGATGGCACGATTTGTGTATTTTTTCAAGACAATTACCATTGATAACTTCGTTAAGTTTTTCTACCTTAAATAGGCAAGCGCTCACTTTCTCCGGCTCCATGAGGCTCAAGCTAATTGATCTCGCTTAAACCTATATTTACTAAGATCCTTAAATGTAATTTTATATAATTCGAGGAGGTTTTATGAAAAATATTTTATATACTTTCAAAATAAACCTCGAGTATTTATTTATCGTATTTAGTGTTTCATGGATGTAACTTTAAAGATTTGAGCTATTTTAGTGAATATTAACTTAACTTGAATAGTTCATGGTATTTAAGTGTAAGACTTGTCTTGTATTGATACTTGATGGTATTTTGGTGAAACAAATCATTCTTTTATTTTTAGAAAAACATGGAAATTTATTATATCCTGAAAATATGTGTTTTGATAATATTTATATATTAAAAAAATTAATTTTTATTATTAATTAGAAAATCTCATTTTTCTTAAAAATCGTATTAAAAATTCTTTCGAGACCGAATGCTCCGTGAGGAGGTCTGCATCTCGCTCTACTATCCCGATGATGTGTGATAATCCGCACCATCCAATAGCGGGTTTCCCAAAATGGGTTGTAGAGGTATAATCGCAAAGAGTTTGAAATATAATTCTAAAGAAAACCGGGTTTTTATAATTCAAGGTATTTTAATGAAATGTATTACTCGCCACAAAAATAGGTTTCCAAGAGTATCATGCTATGTCAATATGTGTGTATGTGAGGGATAGGTCATTACCCCGTGAAGTTTTCTAGAGGTAATAGTAAGCAAAACAAATAAATATGGTCGATACAAAGTTCATGGTATTTAAAGGTAAAACTCAATTTAAAGCTGTTTAGCATGATGATTTAGAGTGAAAGTTGTTCTAAACTTTAGTTTTATGATTAACAAGCAATGTATAGGAACATGAATGAGAAATTCTTAAGAAAAATTGTAGTTTCAAAGATTTTAGAATCAAATGTCGGTATAACTCCACTTACCGACATGTTTTATAAAAAGAGACTTTTTATATAGAAAGAGAAGAAGGGGTGGGACTTACTAGTGACTTGGGTTAAGAATAAAGAGAGGAAGAGGTTGAGGTTGTCGTGGTCTTGCGGGGTCGCCGGAATTGCCTCGAATTCTCGCCGGAAGTTGACCTTGGGCTAACTCCACTTCTTCTCCACTTGTACTTAGAAAAAATTGATAATTTTGGCTAGGGATTTCAGAATGAGGAGGGGCTAGGGTATGGGGTTGTATTTATAGTGTGGAATTAGTGTTTTGGAATTGAAAGAATGAATTAAAATGCATTTAAAATTGGATTAATTGGGAAATTGAATTCTGTGTTAAATTGCATAGAAAACAAACAGTGCAGGGGTAATGGGGGTAGGCCAAAGGGTTTGTGTGCAAGACACGGGGACAATTACCTACGGTCTTCCCGCCGGCGCCGGCCATACTCTGCATCTCGCCGGTCGGATGGTGGAGGAGAGGGGTAGGATTGAAGCCACGTGTCCTACTCGCTGTATAAACATTTTGCACATGTTAGATTTATCTTACTTTTCATTTCTATGTGCAGTGCACGTGTAAACTTTTGGGCTTCCAAAAAGTTTAAAAGAAAAATCAGTAAAAATAATATGTGGCTGATGGGATTCGAACACAAGGACAATGTCACAGCAGTGCAAGGCTTTACCAATGAGCTACAAGTGCTTTCTTGCAATTCTTAGACAAAAATAACTTTTAAATTGTTGTCAGGCTTGCAAACTCCATTTTGTACAATAACTTAAAAAAAATCGTACAGTAAAATCAGAGTCGTTACATTCTACCCTCCTTACAAAAATTCCGTCATCGAAATTTACAATTACATAAGGACTAATTTACAAATAAATAAGGGTATATTGTACGCATGTCATCTTCTCGCTCCCAAGTTGATTCTCCTGGCGAATCTTTTCTCCACATCACTCGGACCAAGTTTACTTCCATTTTCCTCAGTGACTTTACCTTTCGGTCCAGGATCTCAACGGGTTGTTGCTCACAAGTTAAATCTGTCTATACAGTGAGCTCAGAGTGATCAAGGATGTGGCTGAGGTCGCTCACATATCTTCGAAGCTGGGATATGTGGAACACGTTGTGCACTCCTTTCAATGAGGGTGGTAGTGCCAAACAATATGCCACTTCTCTGACTCGTTCGAGAATGTCGAACGGTCCTATATATCTCGGACTGAGGTTACCCCTATTGCCAAAGCGGATTACTCCTCAGTTTGGAAAGATCTTCAAGAACACATGATCTCTAGGTTAGAACTCTAGGTGTCAACGCTTCGCATCAGCCCAGTGCTTCTATCTGTATTGGGCTATGCGCATTCTTTTCCTGATCGTGCGAACTACATCCACAGTTGCCACGATCATCTCTGGACCAAGGAGTTCCCGATCTCCGATGTCGTCCCAACTTAGTGGTGAACGACACTTCCTTCCATAGAGCGCTGCAAATGGTGTCATTCCAATACTTTCCTGGTAGCTATTGTTGTATGAAAACTCCACAATATGTAGGTGATCTTCCCACGATCCTCCGAAGTCTAACATACAATCTCTTAGCATGTCTTCAAGACTCTAAATTGCTCGCTTAGACCGTCCATCTGTTTGTGGATGATAAGTTGTGCTGAAGTTCAGACTCGTTCCCAGGCTAGCTTGCAGACTCTGCCAAAACTGCGATCGGAATCTGGTATCACGATCGGAGATGATGCAAACCGGCACTCCATGTAATCTCACTATCTCCTGCATGAATTCATGGGTATCAGAAATAGACATCTTGAGGTTAAATCTTACATTAGATTTATTCTTACCTCCATGTACTTCTTTGCTAGTGTCTCGGTAGATTAGCTAACTCGAAATGGGATGAAGTGAGCCGATTTGGTGAGTCGATCCACAATAACCCATACTACGTCGTTACCCTTCGTACTGCGAGGAAGGGAAGTCACGAAATCTATGGTAATGTGTTGCCATTTCCATTCTGGGATAGGTAACATTTGAAGCAAACCAGCAGTTCTGTGATGTTCAGCCTTCACTTGCTGACACACCAAGTACTTGGCTACGCTTCTGGCTACTTCACGCTTCATTCCATTCCACCAGTAATGTTGCCGTAGATCTTTGTATATCTCTATACCACCAGGGTGTACTGAGTAAGGAGAGTTGTGAGCTTCTTTCATCAACTCTTCCCGAACAAAACCTTGTGGTACACACAACCTGCTTCCATATCTCAAAGATTCGTCTTCGTGGATGATGAAGTATGTTTGTAGTCCACTTTCTACTTGTTCTCGGATCTTTTGCAGCTTGGCATCACTTACTTGAGCTGCTTTGATCTGATTGACAATGGTAAATTGAACTTGTATGTTCATCATATACACGAAGCGTTACCTGGCATAACCACTTCTATCTCTATCCCGTGCAATTCTTGTTGTAGCTTCCACTGTGCGGTGAGATTCATTGATAGTGGTTGACGATTAAATGCATCAGGAACGACATTCACCTTCCCTGGATGATATTGTGGGTTGATGTCAAAGTCCGCCATAAGTTCTAGCCATCTTCTCTGCCGCGTATTCAACTCCTTCTGAGTAAACACAAACTTCAGACTTTTGTGGTCAGTGTATATATTCACTCACTCTCCCAGAAGATAACGGCTGCCAACTCCAAGTCATGTGTTGGATAGTTGCGCTCATGAACCTTCAGCTGTCTTAATGCAAAAGCTACAACCTTCCTATGCTGATGTAGAACACATCCTAATCCTTTACTGGACGCATCGCAATACACAACAAATCTTCCAGATTAGTCCGGTATTACGAGAATAGGAGTTGATGTCAATCTTGACTTGAGTTCTACAAAAGCTTGTTCACATGCTTCTGACCACACGAATGCTTCATCTTTACGTGTGAGCTTGGTCAGGGGTGTTGTAATTTTCGAGAACCCTTCAATGAATCTTCGGTAGTATCCCGCTAATCCCAAGAAACTTCGAATATTCTTCACCGCCTTTGGTGTCGGCCATTCGCTGACGGCTGATATCTTAGCTGGATCTACTGAGATTCCTTCGCCCGAAACAATGTGTCCGAGAAATCTGACTTGATCTAGCTAAAATTCGCACTAGCCAAAATTCGCACTTACTGTATTTGGCATAAAGTTGATGCTGTCGCAATATCTCCAGAACAATCTGTAACAACCCTAAACTTCCTGTACAACTTCTGTACAATTTTTTTTCAAAAATACAGAAAGGGGTACTTTTGCCTGAGTTATAAGTTTGATTTGCTTTTTAATAGCAAGAAAGAGCTTGCAGCTTATTGGTAAGACCTTGCACTGCTGAACCAAAGCACCAAAGTTCAAATCCCATCACCCACATTATTTTTAATATTGTTTTCTTTTAAATTTTTAGAAGCCCAAGAGCCTACACGTGCATAACTCGTAAAAACCAAAAGTCACATATAAAAAAAATAGCCCAGGGGGTAGACCAAACGATGACTTACACGTGACCCTAAGACCCGGCCTGACTCGGCCGGATCGGGCCGGCGGCGCAACTGACACGGCCGGCGCCGTCGACCGAACTGGGTCGGATCGGCCGATTCCCTTCATGAAAGTTGTGTCTTCTGGTCTTCTAGAAACCCCTGCATAGTTTAATTACCTTGCACATTTACAGAGTCAATAAAAAACACCTATTTACTCTATTTTAAATACAATTTTAAATACAATTTTAAATACAATTTTCATACAACCTTTCACCTACCCTAAAATCGTAGATTACCCTATAAATACCACACCTAAACACACCCCCTCACTCACAAATTGTGTCCAAACTCTAAAAAAACTCTCTAGAATTTTTGTGTACAAGTGGGGTGAGCGAAGGGCGATGCTCCGGCAATCTTCCGACGACGATCCTAGGAGCTCCCGGAGACGAAACGACGCACCGGAACCTACTTCCACTCCCCTTTCCTCTTTTCTAAGCTCAAATACAGTAAGTCCCTCCTCCCTCTTATCTTTTCTATTCTAAAATCTTGTATTTCTAAAACCCGACGGAAGCGGAATTAATCCGACTTTCGATTCGGTTTTTCTTTAAAAAAAACCCATCTTTTCTTAAATACAAATATACCAAACCATCACATCTTGACCATTAAACATTAACAAAACATCATGAACAAGTTTCATAGCAAAATATTTCACATTGCAATTTTTATCGTATTTTTTCAGTAAAATACCATGTAGTTTAGTTTTGACAATAAATATCATATTTCTTACTATACCTTTAAATAGATCACGAGATAACGACCTATCTCCTCACAACACTCATATGAAATATAGCACGATGTCTTTTGGGAATATAAAATACGAGAATACGAATTTACACTTCAATACATTTTACTATTAAAACCGTTTTCTACAAGATTATGTATTTTTAAAACAAATCTTTGCAAAGCGCAGCTACAACCCATTTGGGGAACCCGTTCGGGATGGTGCGAATTATCGCACATCCTCGGACTTAGTAGTGTGAGATGCAGACCTCCGCAAGGAGCATTCGGTCTCGAAAGATTTAAAATACAAATATCTTAAGAAAATGAGATTTCTAAAAAATAATAAATTAATTTTTTTTATATAAATATAAATATATATATATGTATCATCAAAATATCTATTTTGATATAAATATTCCAACTTTTCCAAATCAAAACAATCACTTTACATGAAAATACCATGCAATTCCATACAAGTTCAACACTTTACAATTAAATACCATGTATTATGAAAAATAGGCTTATTCACTATAAATATCACAATGATAAAATCTACATCTATAAAAACTCTAAAGACGATAATTAAATACTTGAGGTGTATTTTGAAAATTATACAAAATTATTTTTTACATAAAACCCCATCAAGTTCTATAATTACAATAAGGACCCTAGTAAATATAGGTTTAAGCGGGACCAGTCTCTTGAGCCTCAGGGAGCCGGAGATATGGGTGCTTGCCTATTTAAGGTAGACAACTTAACAAACGGTGTTATCAACATGGTAATCGTCTTTGAAAAAGACACAAATCCTGCCGCCCATGTGCAGCGGTTACCGATAACACCAAAACCTAATTCAGGATTTCAAATTTCTTTCTAATTGTTCTGACTCAGACTGAGTCTCATTATAAATAATCTGACTTGAATATGATTCAAGTACAAACTACAATTCAACCTGAATTCGTGAATCCATATATTCAATCTATCAATCTATACAACTTGACTGAACCGAACCATGGATATATTCCATTTACACGATTATCCAGTACATCCATTTCCATTTATAAGATATCATGGTTTCGGCAAGTCTTCCATTTACAACACAAGTCGTCATCTATATACAATATACCATTCAAACAATACAACAATATAAACAAGACATCGCGGGGTTTATAAAGGGGTAGACTGGTACAGAATATGTTAAAGGTGGCACGAGGTGGTCACTTAAGACGTAATTACATCCATGCCGTTGTTCCGTGGTATTATCGACGGAGCCTTGTACTCCATTTGCCTTTAGTCTCTAGCATATAGAGACTCCTCTCGTATACACTGGCATCCTTTTGTACCAAACTACAAACAACAGCGTTAACCATATAATACAACTTTAAAAGTTATACTCTCTCTCTCTCTCTGTCTATTCTACTTCTCCCTTATCTTTGGGACTTACCGAGCGATTTGTTCGCTGACGAAATTCTCTTTCTTCTTCTTTGAATGTCGTCAGGTGATTTGGAACTTCCAGAGATCGAGCCTAGCACTGAAGACTTGGACTAGTTTATTGAAGATCCCGAGCTGTAGTTACACTTGTACATTTCCTTTACATTCTGTATTTTCCATTTCTGTTATGCCACTGTTTAGGTATTGCTTTCATTCAGATGTATTTACTTTTCCATGTACTGTAAAAGAATGTTAATAAATAAAGTTGTTGTTCTTTACATTTGCCTCCTGTGCATTTTTATTTATATTGCTTAGTTACGCTTAGCTTATTTACTTCTGAGTAAATACATAGCGGTCTCGTCGCGCCCTCTTCCCGTACACTGGGAAGCGGGGCGTGACACAATCCGCAAATGTTCAGCGTGCTATTTTCGATTCTTTGAATACACCAGGATGTCGTCGATGAAAATAACAACAAACCTGTCTAGGTACTCTCGAAAAACTTGGTTCATCAGATTCATGAAAATAGCAGGTGCATTGGTCACTTCAAATGGCATCACGAGAAACTCATCATGACCATAGCGAGTCATGAATGCCATCTTCGAAAGATCAGACTCTTTGACTTTCACCTGATGATAACCCGAACGAAGATCTAGTTTTGAGAAAACACAAGACACACTTAGCTGATTGAACAGATCGTCGATGCACGGTAGTGGATACTTGTTCTTTATCGTCACTTCGTTCAGAGCTCGGTAGTCTATACACATTCTGTATGAACCTTCTTTCTTCTTTACGGGCAAAACTGGAGATCCCCAACTTGAAATACTGGGACGAATCCATCCTTTCTTCAGAAGTTCATCCAGCTGAGTACAGATCTCCTTCAATCCTTCTGGACTTAACCGATATGGTGCTTTGATCACTGTTGTGCACCAGGTACTAAGTCAATGCTGAGTTCAAGAGGTCGATCGGGAGGTAAATCCGAGATGTCTTCAAGGAATACATCATCAAACTCTTGAACCACCTCTGGCTTGTCTTCTTACGCTTGTAATGTTGCAATCACTGCCTTCATTGGTTTAGCCTTGTAGGTGCTAGGTTCCAGGGTACGATCTCCACTCTTGAAATAAAAGATCGGATGATCTGGTATCTCGAACATACCCTCCTTTGACGACAGTCGATGGTAGCGAAGAAAGTTCCTAGCCAGTCCATTCCCAAGACTACGTCGAAGTTCGGTATGTCCGGCACCTTGAAGTCCGCATAAAATTCTCCGTTGCAGACGACCACTGGACACAGATCGTATCTTATAGTTGCCTTTAGAACGTCATTTCCTGAACTGACATTCCAGCTGGATACGAGCGGTTTAACTGGAATCGCATGAGTTCGGACGAACCGTTGCGACATAAAGCAATGTGATGCTCCAGTGTCGAAGAGCGCTAAGGCAGGTAGGGAGACTACTAAGACTGTACCTAAGTTGCGTGGGATATGTTTAGGTATAGGAAAAGAATATATTGATGTATAAGGATTGAAAAGGTTTGAAATATGGGAAGTTACCAGTGATGACTTGGCCGATAGCTTCAGCTTCTTCCACAGTCATCGTGAAAGCCTGACGCCGAGGTACATTCCTCCTTGCTGGAGGCACATTCCTCTGTCCGTTTCTCTGTCCTTGAGGCATGTTCCTCTGTGCCTGATGGAACTGACAAGGAGGCTGTGCAGGAGGTCCATGAAGAGGTAGAGCAGGTAGGGCTAAGCGAGGTGCAGGAGCATTAATAGCTAGCCGCAGCGGAAAGGTGATAGCTGGTATGAGGGATAGATTTGGATTGAGTCTATGAGGACATGCTACAATGTCGTGAGTGGATGCACCACAAACTAAGCACGGGCCGTTTGCACGCCTGCAGTCCTTCACCAGGAGTCCATTCCTCTTGCAGTAGAAGCAAAAATGTGGACTGGGCCGGTTACATGATACTCTCGGTCTATTGGGTACAAAAGGTGGCCTGGAAGAGGCTCCTCCTGCCATCTGGGTGACAGGGCGCTTCACACCAGCAGTCTGAGGTATGCCCTTCTTCTTCACTACTGCCTCATATCGTCAGGAAGCTTTCAGCGCAAGATTATGGGTCGGGAAATCCCCCCTAGTTAATACAGCTTGGATCTCCGGGTCCAACCCTTGCTGAAATCTTCGTGCCCGGATCTCAGCAGTCGGGATCAGGTGTGCTGCGAACCTGTTACGGTTTTGTGTTAGAGTGTAGTAGGTGATATCAAGAAATTGAATATTGAGACATATCTTACCTGCTGAGCATGGCAAACTCACCATCGTATTCATCCACAGATTTGTTCCATATTGAACCTTGCTGCAAGTGGATGAACTGATGTTCCGTGTCGAATCGGGCAGTCTCAGGGAAGTATTTCGCGTCAAACATGTCGCGAAAAGTCTTCCATTCAATCATCTGGACAAGACAGCTTTCTTCAACCTTCCACCTTACTCTGGCGTTGCCTGTGAGTTGCAGCTTCGCAACTCTCACCCAAGCAATCTCTGACACTTGTGCTGCTGCCAGGTCATCTTCAATGGACTGGTCCCATTTCTCTGCCTTTAGTGGGCTCTCTTTCCCAGAAAAATGCTTTGGATGCAGAGCCCGGAATTGCTTGAGTCCGGGTGCCTCAATCTCTGGGCGGTGCAAGAGGATAGCAGTCTGCTGCTGCTGACCCTCCAAGAGGCTCTTGATCGCCTCAAGCAATATCGTCTGCTCGTTGATGGGAGCGGTAACGGTAGGTGGTGGTGGTAGAGGAGGTGGTGGGGTGTTGCCATTTACGTTGGTGCTCGTGTTGTTCTTGGAATCCATAACCTTGAAAGAAAAGGAAGGGTTATGATAGATTCAAGAGATTAAAAATTTAAGGAATGTTTAGTTGCCGATTCTTATAATTCTTGTTATATATTGCTTAGGATTCCATGCAGAACTGACCTGCATGGGCCACCAACAAAATCTGTCACGCTCCGATTCCCAGTATACGGAGAAGTAGACGTGACGGGCCGCGACGTATTTACTTAGAAGCAAACACGTTAAGCGTAAATAAGCAATATAAATGAATACACAAGAACAACAAGAGATGTGAAAATAACAACAATTTTTATTAACATTCTTTCTTTACATTACAACTGATTTGAAAAGGAAATGTATAATGATAAAAGCAATGCCTGAACAGTGGCATACGAATGAAAAGGAAATAAGTACAAGAAAAAAACTAAAAGTCCGGCTCCTCTGTGAAATGATCCAAGTCCTTCATGTTCAAGTATACATGTTGGATTCATGTTAGATTTGGATTCAGATTGATTTGGACTCAGACTTGAGTTAAACACTTGGAACTGATTTGGATCTTGAATTAGGTTTAGGAGTTATCGGTAACTGCTGCACATGGACGGCAGGATTTGTGTCTTTTTCCAAGACAATTACCATCGATAACCCCGTTAAGTTTTTCTACCTTAAATAGGCAAGCACTCACTTTCTCCGGCTCCGTGAGGCTCGAGAGAATTGATCCCGCTTAAACCTATATTTACTAAGGTCCTTAAATGTAATTTTATATGATTCGAGGAAGTTTTATGAAAAATGTTTTATATACTTTCAAAATAAACCTCGAGTGTTTATTTATCTTATTTAGGGTTTCATGGATGTAACTTTTAAGATTTGAGGTATTTTAGTGAATATTAACTTAGCTTGAATAGTTCATGGTATTTAAGTGTAGGACTTGTCTTGTATTGATACTTGATGGTATTTTGGTGAAACTTGTCATTCTTTTATTTTTAGAAAAACATGGAATTTTATTATATCTTGAAAATATGTGTTTTGATAATATTTATATATTAAAAAAATTAATTTTTATTATTAATTAGAAAATCTCTTTTTTCTTAAAAAATCGTATTAAAAATTCTTTCAAGACCGAATGTTCCGTGAGAAGGTCCGCATCTCGCTCTACTAGCCCGAGAATGTGCGATAATCCGCACCATCTAATAGCAGGTTCCCCTAAATGGGTTGTAGAGGTATAACCGCGAAGAGTTTGAAATATAATTCTAAAGAAAACCGGGTTTTTATAATTCAAGGTATTTTAATGAAATGTATTGCTCGCCACAAAAATAAGTTTCCAAGAGTATCGTGTTATGTCAATATGTGTGTATGTAAGGGGTAGGTCATTACCCCGTGAAGTTTTCTATAGGTAATAGCAAGCAAAACAAATAAATATGGTCGATACAAAGTTCATGGTATTTAAAGATAAAACTCAATTTAAAGCCGTTTAGCATGATGATTTAGGGTGAAAGTTGTTCTAAATTTTAGTTTTATGATTAACAAGCAATGTATAGGAATATGAATGAGCAATTCTTAAGAAAAATTGTAGTTTCTAAGATTTTAGAATCAAATGTCGTTATAACTTCACTTATCGATATGTTTTATAAAAAGAGACTTTTTATATATAAAAAGAGACTTTTTATATAGAAAGAGAAGAAGGGGGGACTTACTAGTGACTTGGGTTAAAAATAGAGAGAGGAAGGGGTTGAGGTTGTCGTGTTGTTGCGGGGTCGCCGGAATTGCCTCGAATACTCGCCGGAAGTTGACATTGGGCTAACTCCACTTCTACTCCACTTGTACTTAGAAAAATTTGATAATTTTGGCTTGAGATTTCAGATTGAGGAGGGGCTAGGGTATGGGGTTGTATTTATAGTGTGGAATTAGGGTTTTGGAATTGAAAGAATGAATTAAAATGCATTTAAAATTGGATTAATTGGGAAATTTAATTCTCTGTTAAATTGCAGAGAAAACAAACAGTGCAGGGGTAATGGGGGTATGCCAAAGTGTTTGTGTGCAAGACACGGGGACCATTACCTACGGTCTTCCCGTCGGCGCCGGCCATACTCTGTGTCACGCCCCGCTTCCCAGAGTACGCTAAGGTAGGCACGTGACATAGCCAACCATGCTACCTATGGATAGGAAAAATCCTTCCACAGTCATATTACGGCTGTAGAGATATCAAGAACAGGAAAGTAGACTAAACTATCTAGTACATGTCCATGAGCCAGAATAAATGAGTCAAGAAATAATATAGTATGCGGAAGCAAAGGATCAAATGAACACTTGGAAAGTAAGGCTGGATACCAACAGGATCCTTACCGCTCGGTCCAACAGCGGCAAAACTCATGATCAGTCTGCAACAAAGGTAGAGGATCTGGGCCATGCAAAACCCAGACGTCAGCGCGTCATAACATCAAGCTATAATATATAAACAGGGTATCAAGACATGCAAGTATGATCATAAAAGGTAAAGCAAGTGCAACAGCGATGTAAATCTGGGCAGTGACAAGTAGTGTGCAGTGAGTAATTTAAACTGGTCTATTGGGTTAAATACTCTCAAGTCTTTGAAATCAATTTGATGAATCGTCGATGTAACTCAATAGTATCCCGTGCGTGCCCGGGACCACGGTCAAGATTCTTGGGCTGAATCCGAGACGTGCCGCTAGGAAGTAAAATGTAGCATGTACAGATGAGTGATGTCAGCATCATCACCCCGGGGCTGGCCTAGCCCGTAAGACTGATCAGAACAGGTATCGAACTGTCGAGTTACAAGTCAGGTTTCATCATTGATTTCCCCATACCCCCAAGTTATATGTGTTCAAGTCAGGTATTTAAGTAATCAAGAACTAATGCCAACACAGGAGCAGGTAGGTGCAGGTTTGTCTGGATAGACAACAGGAACGGTCCGTAAGGACTACAGGTTATGCTTGTTGGCATTATACACAAGATCAGGTAACAGGTAAAGCCATGGTACATCAGGTCAAGCCAGGTAATGTATAAAGGTGTCATGTCAAGAGTGTACGGTACCATGTCATGTCAAGTAGGAAGTGTAACAGGTCATGTCAGGAAGCACAAGATGTCATGTGGGTACTCATAATCAAACTAACATAAGCATGTGTATAAATAAACAAGCATGGGTACTATCAGAACAATAAACTGGAACATGTAATATGATATGCAAATAGATATAATTTCAAGGATATGGATGCACAGTTATCGATTAGGGTTACATTTATAGTTCCAATATTAATTAGGATGCAATTTATTAAACATGGAGTGTTAATATCACAGTATTATGTAGTAATGTGATCTATGGATGCAATTATATGTATCTTAAATGCGATGGATGCAAACGGGTATCCGAAAAGTTATAAAACTATAAAATGGTAATGTGGGATGTACAACTAAGCAATATGTGATATAAATATTGATATAATAATATTAATATGGATAGCATATTCAAAGCGATTAATAACTATAAAAGTGGTATTGATTAACCATGCACAAGAAAGTTCCGTTCAGAAATTCAGCATCACCCTAATTTGTAAAATAGTTTAAAAATAACAAACGTTCTCAAAAAGGGACGTGTCTTATACCAAAACAAAGATAATTAAATAAGGTTTTCATTTTTATAAGTATAAGCATCTCAGGTTGTCCCTACAAAAAGTTATGAACATTCGAAGTTGAAAGTTTGCTGCTGGAATTTCCCTGGACAGCAGTTTAGAGACATTTTCATTTTCATTTTATGTTATATAAACAATTTATTTTGCATTTAAATATTTCATAGAGTTATAGTATTCTGAGTTAGCTTCGTAACGAACTAGAGAACGTATACTAATGATTTTTCTATGATTTATAATGAATTTTATAAGGTAAGGTGTACAGTAAATTTCAGATTTGTCGTATCCGCTTTTTCAACGACGTTTCATGTGTAAACTATAATATTTTCAAATGTATATTCTTATAAAATGCAGATTATAAACTAATTAAAGATAATAATAAGAAATATTACGACGATATATATTTTAAATGATATGGATGCAGTATAATGTAATCTAGTATGTCACAAGATAAGTTTTCATGATCTAGATTTAATATGATATAAACGGATGCAAACAGAACATTGAAACGTTATAAAATTAAACATGGGGCACTAGATTTAAACTATAGGTATGGTTTTTATTTAAATAGGTATAAAATGAATTATATAGCATGTAGCAAGATTAACTTGCCTAGACGGAACAAGAACAGATGTGTACGGAACGTCCTTCGTCGGCGAAATATCGCGACGCGCGTACGGTACACGGAACGGTTCCAAACAACGCTTGAGGGTGATCACGCAAGTCAGGTACGTTCACTGGATTACTCGGATCGTCGACGACGAGCACGGCTCCGGTGGTGATCACCGGAATCAAGAAACAAGATCAAGAAAAAGAAAGAAGAAAGAAGAAGAAGTAAGAAGAAGAGGTTGTGTATTAAATAAGGAAAGAAAAATTAACTAAATAAATTATATATAAATATATATATGCAGAGGAGGGAGATAGAGAGAGAGGGAGAAAGGAGTTGTTAGTTTGTTAGGAAATTAGATTTAAAATTTTAAAAGATTTTTAGATTTAAAATTTTAGATAAGAGGTTTCAGTTTGTTAAAGAAATCATATGAAAATATTTAAACTAAATTTTAAAATTAAATAAATTGAATTTTAGCGGGATACAAAAATATTTCAAAACGCGTCCGGGTCGGGTCTAAAAATTCAGATTTAAAACACGAAAAATATGTGCGACTTTCAAAATTCAAAATGAATGCTCAGCTAACGAAAATGCATACCCCCAAGAACGGATGCACGTACATACGCGTAGCCATCCAAACACGTTCGTTTCACTGAACGGGACGAGAACAAGATGCGCTGATGCTACCACGGGGTTAGGGGTATCATGCAGGCTATGAAATGCAATTTTAAATTATTTTACATGACCTAAAATGTTATATGGTAAAATGCCACTATGCAGTATACATGAGATGCACGTGTCTATGTAACAACTCAGGGTAATCTATAAATATGAATCAAATAGGTTCAAGCAAGCGGGTTGGGTCGAATGCAATGTAAAATGTAAAATACTATCCGCACCCAAAACACAATAAATCAGGAAAATACCACAATTAAGGAAATACGAGAACTGGAATTGGTATAAATGAACTAGGATGTTACACTCTGCATCTCTCCGGTCGGATGGTGGAGGAGAGGGGTAGGATTGAAGCCACGTGTCCTACTCGCTGTATAAAACATTTTGCACATGTTAGATTTATCTGACTATTCATTTCTATGTGCAGTGTACGTGTAAACTTTTGGGCTTCCAAAAAGTTTAAAAGAAAAATCAGTAAAAATAATATGTGGCTGATGGGATTCGAACACAGGGGCTATGTCACAGCAGTACAAGACTTTACCAATGAGCTACAGGTGCTTTCTTGTCGTTCTTAGACAAAAATAACTTTTAAATTGTAGTCAGGCTTGCAAACTCCATTCTGTTCATTAACTTAAAAAATTTCGTACAGTAAAATCAGAGTCGTTACAGGACCCCAAAAATCAGACTCTTCATGAAAGAAGATCTTTCAATTTCACGCACACCGCCCATATACACGGTGTGCATTCATTGATCGTGGGCACTTTGTTAGGATAAAAAATTACACTCCACAGTCGAAGTCAATAAGCCAAAGTCAAGGCCCGAAAAGTAGGCCCGGGCCCAAGCTCGAATCCAAGTCAAATAGGCCCAAGCCCGAACCCAAGTCCAAGCAAGTGGGCTCATGCTTAAGTCGAGCCCAAGCATGAAGATGTCGCCCCCATACCAAAGGAATAGGCTTAATGTAATATCTAAGAATAAATGTAATATAAATGGTGGACAATCCCAAATTTTGTAAAAGCTCGTGGCTTATGTGCAAAAAAAAGAAAGCGCATGATATGGGAAAGGCACATGCGTCATTTTGAAAAACCTAGGGGATCATGTTGGAGATAGTGCCCTCAGAGTCGATTATTGGATCACAGGCACGTGATTGCAATGATTGAGGGAGGACCTATACTGGTAGGACAGTCTTACTCGAGATGATAGTATGCTATCTGGTTTACCTTTATCATCGTGTACTGCTTTAGGTGACATGACAGGTCACTATTGCACGTTGATAGAGCCCCTAGGATTCTTGCTTGACTACCGGCAGTATGAGGGCAATCATATACGTGGGAGCTGGTAGTCTATAAGCACATCCTTAAAAGGTCCCTAGTCGTGGGAGTTTCGAGACAGGGCATCGATACTCCAGAGTAGACTAGTGTATACAGTCGAGACCCCGACGAGGGGCGGTGGCCGGTCTCACAAGCCACTGGTGTCAGTTGGTTCACCGAAGATGTATACAGGTGCTCATTGGGTTATGAGTACACCGGACATGACTCGCCGAGAACATGCTAGTTGGTCTTATACCTGACGTCAGATAGCAGTTCCCAGGTGACATGTGTACAGGTTAGTTCATCGACCTAGGGATCGTCATTTGTCTCGTGTGAGTTCCCACTGTGCTTTGATCACTACCCTACCACGGCTCAAAGGAGTCGTGCAAACAGGTTTTAGTTGGGTACAGTCCCGAGCCACATGGAGGCAGTGAGCGAATCTTCGGGGGTTTCGTCTCTCCCGGTATTGGGGGTGAGGTCGCGCTGTGTCTAGGAGAGCCATTACACGAAGTCCTTGGCCAAGGCAGGAGATTTACTGGTAGGTATTCCAGTAGTATCTCAGGGTGTTCTGGGCTACACTCCGACACGACTTGTACCGCTTTTGGGGGTCTGACTTTTACCAACCCCCTAGGCCCGACATGCGATGCTCATAGACGAACGGACCGGACTGTACGGATATTGTCACTGACAGGCTCAGTAGGGTGTCAGGATGAGTTCGCTCATCGACGTCCCTTTTAGTCAATAGCTGGTGGCCCGTTACGTATTGGCTTATACCTCTGACGTGCTAGTGGTTAAATCCACAGCCATAGTATTGACGAGTCTTTAGAGTCCACCACACTTTCAGTTACTCAAGCTTTCGGGCGAAACGCTGTAGAGGCCGTATGGAGATATGGCAGGGTTCGATCAGATACGTGCGGTATTGCACGGATCGTGATCGGACGGATTTTACTAGCCGGCTTTGGCTTAAGCCGGATCTTAGTATTTGATTGTGTAGTTTTGTCTCTTTGCATTTGTATTTCGGTCGGAATACAAATGCGGGTGTGTATGCACAGTATCGGGGTTTTCCTGTAATTTATTATGGGACCAGTTTTCTGGGGTTGCCAGTTTGCATTCCGTTCCGGCCGGTTTTTTCATTGTTCCTTCACGGCCGGACTTTTCGTTGGAGGGTGTTATTTGCAGTTTGCAAATAACATTTTGTGGAGGGTTTATTTGTGAGATGAGAGTTTATGATTGCATCTTTTGATTCCCTTTTTTTTTCTTTTGATGCACCATCACTTGCATTAATTGAGATAAGAGAGGGTATGGGTTTTGATGTGAATTTGTGATGGATAAGTTGGTATGGCCGGCCACTGTTTGGGTATGGAGTGAGGATTATTTTGGTGGAAAATTTCTTTCATGCTTAATTGGTGGACCCCCCCCCCATTTGTGCTTTGCAGTGAAGGGTTTTAATTCTTGGTTGCATGGTTTTGATTAATTCACTTCAACCACATTCCTTTTCCAGTGAGCTTGCTTCATGATTTCCAGTGAGCACAAAAGGGTTTGGCCGAGCTCATATTTTTAGGGGTATGCTCATTTTTCTTAGGATCCTTCCATGAAATTCTTGTGCACATATTCCTCCAAAAATTGGCAACCTCATAAACCCCAAATGAGACACAACCCTACACATTCTACAGCAAATCTTGGGCATGTCGACTTGCCAGCTTCATGCCCGAGTTGCCTCGGTATAGAGGCGGGAGCCCGTAAAAGATGCAGGCGATGTGGTGCCCTTCCGGCGAGGAGGCGACGACCGGACTTTCCGCGGGAGATCGGGACGACGACGAGAAGACCGGAGGACTCGGATCACTCGGTATATCTCTTCCCCTTCTTGTAGTTTGCTTAGACTAGTTAATGGTTCGATCCGGGTGTTTAGTGCGCGGTGGTGCCGGTTTGCTAAGTCCGAAAAATAAAAGTTTATCACCGCTTCCGCATTTGGCCGTCGGATTGACGGCCGGGGCGCCGCCGTGCACTTACAGATCATATGTAAAATATAAAGCCTATATAAGGCATCATAATAAATGATAGCAAATAAGATTCTTCCCATATTAGTCTAGGGTTCTGTGCCTCCTCTTTCTTCAAGATTTTAAATCTTTCTCTTTATTTTTTTGAATTAAATTAAGAGTTTAACTCTTTTTTCCCAAAAAGAAATAGTTCTTCACCGCAAAACCCTTGAAGGGGAGTTCAAATCTCCCATCAAATCTCTAAAAGAGAAGATTTTGAATCTCACCGGCTCTTTTTCCAATATCCAAAAAAAAATAGGAGGGAGGAGGAGACCCATTTCCAAAAGTTTCATTTTACGGAGGATCCAAGGCTCAAAAGAGAAGAAAGGGGTCTCCTCTCATCATCCAAGATACAAGATTTAGATCTTGGATTTTCAAGAGATCTCTTTCTTTGGTTTTCGTCTCAAAATTCTTGTGGGAGTTTAACTCCATTTAAAATTCTTTTGGGAGTTTAGCTCCAAAATAAAACTTTTGGGAGTCTAACTCCATTTAAAATTCTTTTGGGAGTTCAACCCCAAATCCGGTCCATGCAACCCGGGCACGCACATGCGCAGCGCTGCGTGCTTCATCTCCACACTTGTTCTTTAAAAATAAATAAATAAATAAATGTTTTTTTGAAATAAATAAATTCTTTTGTCATAGATAGAATAAAAAATTTGAAACGAACATGTACCTATTCATTTTTTCTAACACCAACACCTCATATTGAGTTCGAATGACCCATTTGACCCGTTAATCGGAGGTTCCTTCGCTCCAGAAACAAGGGGTAATTAATAGCATCTTAGTCCGTGACAGCCGGAGATTTGGATCTCCACAATCAATAAACCTTAGCCTACCCCAGGCAGGGAGAATCTGTACATGCCTGAAAAGTACGCGCATTCCCATCTCAATGGGGTGACGAAAACACTTTACAGTTTGTGCACGCATGTGTGAGTGTTCAAGAGCTCTAAATGATATAACCATAATTCGATCGAGTGCTTGCAAAGATTTCTATGTCGGTATTCGCAAATCTTCGAAATATTGAATCTTTGACGTTTCGACTCGAGCTCTCGAACCTTTAGCGCTTCGCTTGAATTTTGCGTTGATCGATTGATTTTCAATTAGTTTCGACGCTTGACGCTTCAAACTTAGAACGCGTCACTTTACTCACAAGCGTCTTGAAGTCGTCCCATTGATTCTTCAAACTTGGACTTCTCGGACTTCGACACTTCAACTTGGACTTGGATTCTGGTTTCTTAGCTATTCGTTGCTTGAATTCTTGAACTCTTCATACTCAGCTACTTAGCGTCACGAAACTTGATATGCAATTTGAGAAGCACTCGTCCATATCCTCCTACCTTCATTAGATATATCATTTAGGCTCGATTTCCTCCATTCTCCTTTATACGCTTGTATCGTGAGATATCCTGAAAAGAAATCTCAAAAAGACCAAGTACATCATATGCAGTGTTATGAAATAAATAAGATATAAACACAAGTATATGAAATATTCATTGTTCCGATATCACAAGTATGAATAGTACATCAATATCAATATATAACTCAAATGCAAAGCATAAGATATTGACATACTCCACACACACGCACACAATGAAAACCAAGATATATAATACATGTATATACATATTCATACTGTAAAATATCAAAATAATGAATGAGAGCAATATATCGATACCAAAGAATATAACACAAGTAAAGTATATCAATATTGATATATTACTCGATATACACAAGACATATGATATGCAAGCTAAATATCAAATATATACAGGTTTGATACCGGAAGGTATAAATAAGATAAAACATGTGACACCAAACAACTATTCATATTTTAGCTATCATCAAAACAAAGCGAGAATGGATAATTAAACCGCCTGAAAATCCACAAGCTAATATCTTCTATTTTAACATCAACGTTCTTCAAATCCATGAGAATCGTATTCAGCAGATCAAGATATTCTTTTAGAGACGTACCTTTTTTAATACGGAGAGAAAATAATCGTTGTTTTAGATACAGTTTGTTCGTGAGGGATTTCGTCATGTATAAATTCTCCAATTTCAGCCAGGGATCCGACACGGTCTCCTCGTTTGCAACTTCGCATAAGATTTCATATTCTAAATATAGTTGAATTGTCACATGCGCTTTCTCTTCCATCTTTTTATAACCTTCATCAGTCATCGACGCCGGCCTCGCTCCAGAAAGCGGCGTCCACAGATCCTGTTGTTTCAACAGAGCGCGTATTTTAGTGTGCTAGAGACTGAAACTATTTTTTCTGGAAAACTTGTCGATCTTAATATTGTGTGATACCATCTCTGTACTCGATCGGTAGAATCAATGCAAGCTTTGATACCAGTTTGTTATGGATGATCGAGATAAACACGGAAACAAATATCAAACAAATCGCAGAAAACAGAAAATATCAACTCAAGGAGACACGGAGATTTTACGTGGAAATCCAAACGGGAAAAACTACGAGCACCAGTAGAGAATGTTTCACTATTTGTGGAGAATTACAGAATTCTCTTCTCTCCTAATTTTCTCTCTCTAACCCTAAACAATTGGCTTCATATTTATAATCTACAATTAATTCTTAGAGATAAATATAAGATTTAAATATGAATCTAATCAAATATCCAATTTAAATGTTATCTTCGATTGAAATTTTCTCTAAAGAACTAATTTGGATTTATCTCTATTAAACAAATTCTAAAGCAAATAGAAGTAGGTTTATAGAATCAATTTTAATAGCCTTAACATCAAGCCAATTTTTTTAGTAAATAAATGACATTGTAACTATAATGCCAATTGATAACTACTAATCCTATAATAACCAATTCTAAGATGAATTTGTCACAAAACACCAAACCATAGCAAATTTCACCGTATTGCCTTCGTCCCCAACACAACAAAAAAGTTATTATCGTTTGTTGATGATAGTAATTCACGTACGTAGTCTTGTCTATTCGACATCAATCAATTAGACTTCAATCGCTTGGTATTAAAATCCATAACAAAGGCATTGATGATGCTCTATATCGGTGATCTCCCACATCAGGACACGTGGCAAATGACGTGTCCCAGGGCTCACAAGAAAGGACTTACAGTGGCCGACCAGACCACTCTTGTGCCCGTCCTGCAAGCAAACGCCGGCTCACCTCCGAGCCCCCGGCACAATTTGCCTCCTCGGCCTCACAGCTCGTCTCCAAGCTATCACAGGCCCGAGCCTCCTCGGCCCTCTCAGCTCGCCTCCGGGCTCGAGCAGAACCAAGATACCTCGGCTCTCTCGCTACCCCGCGAGCTCTCCCGCCGAGGTCATCTTCCTCGGTCTCATCGACCGACCAACAACACCGCTTACAGGCATAACCGCCATCCGCGAATCTCGCCATGCGTGAGATCTCCGCCGGCCACATCCCACGTTCCACGCCACCACGATCCCCCATTAACGAGCCTGTCTCGCCATTAATGGGAGGTCCCGCTCATCACGCGGGCGTGACGTCGGGAGCGTGACGGACGGCGTGATTCTCGCGCCTGCCTCACCTGCTGCCACCACTATATAAACCCCTTCTTTAGACGGTTGGGGTAAGCCATTTTTACTCTACTAAGCCGTTACTCTGCTCGGATCTCTAGTCTAACTTGACCGTCGGAGGGTCCTTGGTGGTACAACCACCCCGGAACTTCCTTGCAGGTAGCTCGGCAAACACAACCTCAAACCTATTGAGATCCACACGCTTCAGGAGCGACAGCCTCCAGACCCAATCTCGGCCACCCATCGCCGCCATCAGCAGATCAACGGAAGGTAACATCTTGGTGCGATCCCAGGACGCGTCAGTAACATCTCGGCACGATCCAGGTCGCGTCAGCTGGCGCCGTCTGTGGGAACTCCTTGATTCCACAAAAACAAAAGTTCACTTTCCAATCTCAATCCAATGGCGAGTGATCATCACGACGATCCAAGCACCAGCCGCCGCCTCCCCCTCAACGGAGACGCGGACGAACCTCCTCCGCCGAATGCCATCAACGCTCTCGCCGGCCGGATAGACCGACTCGCATCTTTTGTGGAGGCGCTGATCCGCGTCCAAACGGCGGGGCAAGATCACCAAGTCGCCGCTCCCCCGCCTCGGGACCAGGACCCTTATGGGGGGAGAGAAGACTCCGTCCGCGTCGGCACCGCCGACCACTGCGTCGCTACCTCCCACGGCCGCAGATCTTCCAGGACAATACGTTCTGAGGCCCGCTGGGCGCCTCACAGTTCAACGCCGAGGTCCGCTGCCAGAGCGCCTCGTCCCGAGGTCCTTCGTGCACCTGTCCCTCCCGAGGAGATGTCTGTCAGCTCGCCTGTTACCAGGCCTGACCGACACCCCCCTCCCTCGACTGGGTCGCGCAGACGAGACTCACCACGGTGGCTCGAAGACCACCTTGCCGGGGGATCTAAGGGACCTCATTGAGAGGAACCGAGGCCGAGGCTAGATGCAGGCCTCCAACAGCAGAAGCCTGGGATCAGAATGTACCGAGTAGTCAGGATACCAAGGCCGACTCATCGCCCTCGAGAAGAAGATCGAGGGTCTGCATCGGGAGGGTCACCGTTCGAGCGACGGGGCTAACTACGTTGCCGACTCGCTCACCAAACCATTCACCGAGGAGCTGTTCGCTGTCCACGTCTCCTCTCGCAACAAGCCCCCAAAGGTCTCCCTCTTTGACGGCAAGTCTGGCCCGAAGGACCATTTGGATGCGTTCACCGCGGGGATGAGCTTCCAAGACAACTTCGACGCCGCCCAATGCCGAGCTTTCCCGGCCACTCTCATCCGTTCCGGGCGAGACCGGTTTCGAGGACTCGAGCTGCGCTCGATCTCAACTTTCGACGAGCTGGCCACCCAATTCCTCGGCCACTTCGTCGGGAAAAGGCGGCAAAAGTGCACCGTCGACCACCTCTTCACGCTCAAGAGCGGGGACAAAGAGATGTTCAAAGCATACGTCACCCGCTTTTACAACGCCCTTCTCGAGGTTCCCGAGCACCGGGACGAGATGGTCATCACGGCTCTAAGGTCTGGTCTTAGGCACAAGGAGTGGTTACGCTCCTTTGCATTAGCGCAACCTAAGACCATGGCCGAGGTAAAGGCCTGGACCGAGCACGAAGTCCAGCTCGAATCCGAGGTGAACGCAAACCTCCCCCGGGCTGAGCAAACCGACCAAAAGAAGAGGGCAAGAGAAGAGAGAAGGGGACCTGAGCGACAAAAACCGTACCTCCCAAATTCCAGGAGTACACCCCGCTCAACGTCTCCCAGGCGGTGCTACTAGAGGAAACCAAGGGCGAGGGGTTCTTCAAGCTTCCCCCAGTCCCGCGAATGGCCTCGAAGCGAACCCGGGGCCCCTACTGCGGTTTTCACAGATCGCTGGGCCACTCCACGGAGAGCTGCAAACAACTCCGAGACTATATTGAAAAGCTCATCGGTTCGGGGCACCTCACAGCGTACCTAAGGGACAAGCGGCAAGCTGACGGCGAGCAGGAGCAGCGTCCCCCTCCCGCCGAGCTGACCATCGGCCAGATCATGGTGGTGTCAGCGAAGGATACGCCTGGTACCCACGAAGCTCGGTATCCTGTGCCGGGCATAGATGCCAACAGACATCCGGGGGGCTCAAGCTGCACGAATAAGAACATCCATTAGCATGTATTTTCTTTTCAGAGCAATGTACATCTTTCTTGAGATCTTTTGTTTATATAATAAAGAGATCAATAAAGCATTGCAGAAAAGAAAAAGAATCTTATTCATTCAAGAGGTACTATAGGCTCCTCAGCCGTACATAAAAAATATATATTACAACAGCGGGGGAATGGGGTACAAAGAGCATTGTTCATGGTACTCTGAAGATATTTCCGCCAGCCGAGCCCTCGCGGCGTTTAACCTCTCCCTTCGATGACCCCCGCTAGCGTCGACATTAAACCTCAAGCGGTAGCACTCAAGGACGAGCGCCTCCGAGCGATCTAGTCGTCTCGCAGAGATCGGGCCGAAACGCCTCAGAGACCTCAGCTTGCCAACGGCCTCGTCTTTCAACTGCTCGGATAAGGGGTTGTAGAGCCCCGGCGACGCCCTCCAGATGGAGTACATCAGCAGCTGGAGGAGGAAGGAGCACCGGGAGAGCAATCGGCCGAAATGATCCTCGATCCGGCTTATCACCAACTGCACCATGTCATCAGTGCAGTACTGATCATAGAGATACACATCCTCGAAGCTTATGATTTCAGGGATGGTGAATGGGAAGTCCTCCATTCTTGCGTTTTGGATGTGAGGAAAGGAGTCATCAACAACCCCTCAGTTTTATAGTCCCCAAACGCCCCCCGGAGTTCAACGGTCCCCCGTTTCACCCACGACAGTGTCTCCATGTAGCAGAAGTCGCGCCACTCGATACGAAACTGAAATGACACTCCGTCGCTTCGCGTCTCCTACACAATCATGACACGTGTCTCCAGCAACCGTACCTCTTCCCGGTGCGACCATACCTTTTCCCGGTGCGCCGACTGGCTATCAAAGTCAAAGCCTTCACCAAGAGGCAGCCGAGTGGCTTCCCCGCTCGGCTATCCCTGGCCGGTAGCTCCCCTACCTCACAATGCCAGGGATCAAAGCCCTCACCAAGAGGCAGCCGAGCGGCTACCCTGCTCGGCTATCCCTGGCTGGTAGCTTCCCTACCCCACAACGCCAGGGATCAAAGCCCTCACCAAGAGGCAGCCGAGCGGCTATCCTGCTTGGCTATCCCTGGATGGTAGCTTCCCTACCCTACAACGCTAGGGATCAAATCCCTCGCCAAGAGGCAGGCCTGCAGCTCCCTGCTCGGCTATCAAAGTCAAAGCCCTCACCAAGAGGCAGCCGAACGGCTTCCCCGCTAGGCTATCCCTAGCCGGTAGCTCCCCTACCTCACAACGCCGGGGATCAAAGCCCTCACCAAGAGGCAGCCGAGCGGCTTCCCCGCTCGGCTATCCCTGGCCGGTAGCTCCCCTACCTTACAACGCCGGGGATCAAAGCCCTCACCAAGAGGCAGCCGAGCGGCTTCCCCGCTCGGCTATCCCTGGCCGGTAGCTCCCCTACTTTACAACGCCAGGGATCAAAGCCCTCACCAAGAGGCAGCCGAGTGGCTACCCTGCTCGGCTATCCCTGGCTGGTAGCTTCCCTACCCCACAACGCCAGGGATCAAAGCCCTCGCCAAGAGGCAGCCCTGCAGCTCCCTGCTCGGCTATCAAAGTCAAAGCCCTCACTAAGAGGCAGCCGAGCGGCTTCCCCGCTCGGCTATCCCTGGCCGGTAGCTCCCCTACCTCACAACGCCAGGGATTAAAGCCCTCACCAAGAGGCAGCCGAGCGACTACCCTGCTTGGCTATCCCTGGCTGGTAGCTTCCCCATCCCACAACGCCGGGGATCAAAGCCCTCACCAAGAGGCAGCCGAGATGCTACCCTGCTCGGCTATCCCTGGCTGGTAGCTTCCCTACCCCACAACGCCAGGGATCAAAGCCCTCACAAAGAGGCAGCCCTGCAGCTCCTTGCTCAGCTATCCCTGGCTGGTAGCTTCCCTACCCCACAACGCCAGGGATCAAAGCCCTCACCAAGAGGCAGCCCTGCAGCTACCCTGCTTGGCTATCCCTGGCTGGTAGCTTCCCTACCCCACAACGCCAGGGATCAAAGCTCTCAACAAGAGGCAGCCCTGTAGCTACCCTGCTTGGCTATCCCTAGCTGGTAGCTTCACTACCCCCACAACGCCAGGGATCAAAGCCCTCGCCAAGAGGCACCGGGCAGCAACCATGTTCGGCCATCCTTAAGGACAAAAATCCCTCGCCAAGAGGCACCGGGCAGTAACCCTGCTCGGCCATCCGTAGTAGGCCACTTACGGCCCCTCCCGCGCTAAGGATGAAAAGCCCTCGCAAGAGGCAACCGAACCCGCCCTTGTTCAGTTATCCCTGGCTGGTAGCTCCCTACCCTAACAAACCAGGGATCAAAGTCCTCACAGAGGCAACCGGACCCGCCCTTATTCGGTTATCCCCGGCTGGTAGCTCCTTACCAAACCAAGGATCAAAGCCCTCGCCAAGAGGCACCGGGCAGTAACCCTGCTCGGCCCGTCCTTAAGGATCAAAGCCCTCGCAAGAGGCAACCGGGCCCGCCCTTGCTCGGTTATGCCTGGCTGGTAGCTCCCTACCCCAACAAACCAAGGATCGAACCCCTCGCCAAGAGGCACCGAGCAGCTACCCTGCTCAACCATCCTTAGTAGGCCACTCACGGCCCCTCCCGCGCTAAGGATCAAAGCCCTCGCCAAGAGGCACCGAGCAGCTACCCTGCTCGGCCATCCTTAGTAGGCCACTCACGGCCCCTCCCGCGCTAAGGATCAAAGCCCTCGCCAAGAGGCACCGAGCAGCTACCCTGCTCGGCCATCCTTAGTAGGCCACTCACGGCCCCTCCCGCGCTAAGGATCAAAGCCCTTGCCAAGAGGCACCGAGCAGCTACCCTACTCGGCCATCCTTAGTAGGCCACTCACGGCCCCTCCAGCGCTAAGGATCAAAGCCCTCAGCAAGAGGCACCGAGCAGCTACCCTTCTCGGCCCCATCCTTAGTATTCCACTTACGGCCCCTCCAACAACTGAGGAACATGAACTCAACAAGAGGCATTCGGTCTATCAACGTTTTAGCGATCTCCATTTTGACTTCGGGGCCATGGAGATACCGTCTTCGCACCGGTCTTTGCACACTCGGCAAACAAACAGGTTCAACTCGATGTGTGATCGCTAGACAAATAACCGACATAAAACGAAGGCAGTGTTGCGCAAATAAGAGTGCTTACCGACAAAGGAAAATACAAGTACAAACACTACTGCAAAAACAAAAATCTTTATTTACAAAGTCAAAGCTTTTACAAGGGTACTGTGGGCTCCCCAGCCTTACAAAAATGCCCGAAGGCTTACAAAATACCCGAGGCAACGAAAAGAAGAAAAAGCATGAAGACAAGGGGCTTCAGGCCTCAGGCCGGGCGCAACCTCGGGAAGCCCAATGACTACCATAGGAGCCTCGGCGTCGTCCTCGTCAGGTATCTCCCTGGGGCCATCCTCCTACTCGTCATCCCCTCGAGGATATTCGGCTCGGAGCTCTTCATAAGCGAACTCCGGCACCCGGGCCTTGACGGCGTCGAGAGCCTCGTGGCAGATGAGGGTGGTGGCCGAGGCTAAGACGGTGTAGAACTGCTCCGACTTCTGGAAGTTCTCCACCGCTTCCGCCGCCCTGAGGTCAGCTCTCTTCGCCGCCTCTACCGCAGCCCCCAACTCCTTTCGGAAGGTGCTCACTGACTTCTTCATGGTGCTGACGAGTGTAAGTGCACGGCGGCGCCCCGGCCGTCAATCCGACGCCGGAATGCGGAAACGAAACTTTTTACGAACTTGTAAACCGGCACCACCGCGCACAAAAATCCCGGATCGGGCCATTAATCTAGTCCTAGCTAACTAAAGAACGGGGGTAGAGAGATATACCGAGCGATCCGTGTCCTTCGGTCTTCTCGTCGTCGTCCCGATCTCCCGCGGAATGTCCGGTCTCCACCTCCTCGCCGGAAGGGCACCACGTCGCCGGCTTCTTTTACGGGCTCCCACCTCTGGACCGAGGCAACTCGGGCACGAAGTTGGCGAGTCGATGTGCCCAAGATTTGCTGTAGAATAAGTGAAGATCTATATGTCTCATTTGGGGTTGTAGGGAGTTGTCATTTGGTGGATGAAATAGATCAAAGCTTTTTGTGGATGAACTTGGGAATTTTGTAGCATGAAAAGAGCAAAAAATCCCCGCTACAATTTTGGATAGCCCACCCCTTGGCTTGGCCGGCCACATGTGGTGATTGGAGAGCCTATATGAGAGAGGGAGTGAGTGAGTATCAAAAGAATGAGAGTCTCTCATAATCCAAGATAGAGAAAATGTGATGATGTAAAGAAATGATCACAAGCCAAACCCAACACTCCACCAACCTCATCATAACCCATCACCATCACAAAAGTCAAGCAATGATGAGAAGAAGAAGTCAAATGGTGGTAGAATTATCATGATACAATAATATGCAAAGACCACCCTCCAAAATGCTTATTTGCACAAATGCAAATAAGCCCTCCTCCACCAATCTTCAGCCAATAAAAGATACAAAGAAAAATGGCTGAAATCGGAAAACAAACTGGCAACTCCAAAAAACTGATCCCGTAATAAATTACAGGAAAACCCCGCTACTGTATATACATACCCGCATTTGTATTCCGACCGAAATACAAATGCAATGAGACAAAATCTACACTGTACAATACTAGGATCCGGCTTAAACCAAAACCTGCTAGTATTATCCGTCCGATCCTGATCCGTGGAATGCCGCACGTATCTGATCGAACCCTGCCATATCCCCATATGGCCTCTACAGCATTTCGCCCGAAACTTGAGCAACTGTCTGTGGGGGACTCTAAAAACTCGTCAATACTATGGCTGTGGATTTAACTACTAGCACGTCAGAGGTATTAGCCATACGTGACGGGCTACCAGCTATTGACCAAAAGGGACGTCGATGAGCGAACTCATCCTGACACCCTACTGAGCCTGTCAGTGACAATATCCGTACAGTCCGGTCCGTTCGTTTATGAGCATCGCATGGCGGGCCTAGAGGGTTGGTAAAAGTCAGACCCCCAAAAGTGGTACAAGTCGTGTCGGAGTGCAGCCCAGAACACCCTGAGATACTACTGGAATACCTACCAGTAAATCTCCTGTCTCGGCCGAGGGCTTTGTGTAATGGCTCTCCTAGACACAGCGCGACCTCACCCCCAATACCGGGAGAGACGAACCCCTGAAGATCCGCTCACTGCCTCCATGTGGCTCGGGACTGTACCCAACTAAAACCTGTTTGCACGTCTCCTTTGAGCGTGGTAGGGTAGTAATCAAAGTACAGTGGGAACTCACACGAGACAAATGACGATCCTCAGGTCGATGAACTAACCTGTACACATGTCACCAGGGAACTGCTATCTGACGTCAGGTATAAGACCAACTAGCATGTTCCCGGCGAGTCCTGTCCGGTGTACTCATAACCCAATGAGCACCTGTATACATCTTAGGTGAACCAACTGACACCAGTGGCTTGTGAGACCGGCCACCGCCCCTCGTCGGGGTCTCGACTGTATACACTAGTCTACTCTGGAGTATCGATGCCCTGTCTCGAAACTCCCACGACTAGGGACCTTTTAAGGATGTGCTTATAGACTACCAGCTCCCACGTATATGATTGCCCTCATACTGCCGGTAGTCAAGCAAGAATCCTATGGGCTCTATCAACGTGCAATAGTGACCTGTAAGGTCACCTAAAGCAGTACACGATGATAAAGGTAAACCAGATAGCATACTATCATCTTGAGTAAGACTGTCCTACCGGAATAGGTCCTCCCTCAATCATTGCAATCACGTGCCTGTGATCCAATAATTGACTCTGAGGGCACTATCTCCAACAACGAGCACCTCGGAGCCCTGAAGCTTGGCCTCAGCGGCCTGGACGGCCTCGCGGAACCTGGCCACCTCCTGCTTCGCGGTCGCCGCCTCCTGCTTCCCGGCAGCCACCTCGCCTTCAAGGGCAGCAACCCTCGCCGTCACTGCCTCCAGCTCCCGCTTTGAGCTCTCCCCCAGCGAGGAGAGCTCCCCCACGGCTCGCATCGCCGGGGCTATCTCCTCCTCCTCCATCCGGGCGACGATAGCGATGTGCTGGATGACCTGAAGAAATCGAAGGGGGGTCAGAAAGAAAAAGGGGCACCTAATCTCGCAAATGATGAGACGGCATATGAACACTAACCTGAACGACCTCTTGGGCGATGGACTCCATCTGCGCCTTCAACGTCCCCCCAGGGATCTGGCCCCCGGCCGACCTCTCCATGTCGTGCAGCAAGTTGTCAGCGACGGAGAGCCCCGAAGGCACCTCAAAGTGGAGCTCCCCCTCGTCCACCAAGATCGGAGAGGCCGGGGTCCGCGGAACTATTCGGGGGAACCTATTTAGAGACGACGGCGGAGAGCTCGACTCCACCTCCGGAGCCTGGGCGTCCTTTCCCCGGGCCCTTTTTCTACTCGGCGCCTGGCTGGGCTCCAGGGCGCGATCCGCACTCGAGCGCTGGGGCAGGACGACTGCTGGGGGAGCCAGGACCGGCGTCTGACGAGAAGAGATGGCCCCTCCAGCCTTCGACCCCTTCTTCGGCTTGCGCATGGCTGCTCGGAGGAGGTCCGCGTCCATGGTTTCTGCACAAGACAAGATATAATAGAATCAGTGACACAGACAAAGTAAAAACAACTACAAACTCCTAACTTACCGACGAACTGAGCGGGGCTGAGCCCGGCCCAGCCGAGGGCTCGCTCAGAAAGCAGCACATCAGCCCGAGGAATGGGCTCTCATGCCGCCACTCTCGCCGCGTCGGGGTCATTGGACGGATTTCCCTGCCAGCCCCTATCCCTAGACCATTGGATGGGTACGGGCCAGTCCTCACCCTCTGGCGTCCCGGCGAAAAAAAACTTCTTCTTCCAATCGTGGATGGAAGAAGGCAAGACGACAACTCCTGACCCGGCTACGCTCCCCCGCTGCTTTCTAAAGGAGAGGTAAACCCACCTCAGGTCGCCCGCGCGAGTTCCGGGGTGACTTTTGTAAATAAGGGAGGAGGTAAGGATGGACAGACTAAAGGGGATCATCTGCAACTTCAGCAGGACCAGGAACCCAAGGAGAATCCTCCAGGAGTTCGGTACTGGCTGGCCCGGGGCTAACCCAAAGTAATTTAGCGCGGCTATAATCTCGGGAGAGAAGGGCAGGTGCATTCCGGCCCAAAGGGCTTCCAGGTATAAGGCGATCTCTCTACCCCTCACCCGATCTGCCCTCTCTCCTTCTTCGGCCAATCGTAGCGTGTAGCCAGAAGGAATATGGAAACGAGCCCGAGCGGTGACAAGCTCGTCCTCATATCCCACTGAGGACGACGCACCAGGAGCGTCCGCCGCCGCCGCTCCGGGAACCGCCCCAGACGCACGCCCCCGGGAAGAGGATCTGATCCCAACTTCACGGGGAGGCACCAACCCAGGGAAAGAATCCTTAGAATCTACCCCTTTGACATCTACAGACTCCTCAAAACAAGACATCTAACCTGATGGGAAGAAGTCCTCGAGAAGAGAAAACGCAAGATCTGACCTAAAAGGAGAGCGCCGAGCAAATAAGACTCGGAATGAGAAAAATGTGAAGAGAGAGAGATCCTGAATCAAGCCTCTTCCCTATTTATGCTACCGGCGTCCTCATCCAGCGGCGACGGTCGACTCCCGCCAAAACGATTCAGTGCACTCGACGGCCACGATCGCCCCACCTGTCGCAAACGCATTGGTGGCGTCTCATCGGACGCCAGAAGCCTGGGACACGTCACATCAGCCAACCGGCACCCGACACGTGGTCTGTCGTTTCAGCAAAAGTGCACACGATTCGGCGCACCCTCTTTAATGCAAAGGATCTCGCCCTGATTCGCTGGTCTCATCCAGAAAATACAACCGATTGCCCAGAGACACGCCCGACGATATCTTCGGAAAGGAGCTCGCCTCGGGTGATCCGGCAAACCACTCTCGATCCGACCAGTTAGCTAGTCGGGACGAGAGTGGGGGGCTAATGATGATGCTCGATATCGGTGATCTCCCACATCAGGACACTTGTCAGATGACGTGTCTTAGGGCTCACAAGAAAGGACCTACAGTGGCCGACCAAACCACTCCTGTGCCCGTCCTACAAGCAAACGCTGGCTCACCTCCGAGCCCCCAGCACAATTGACCTCCTCGGCCTCACAGCTCGTCTCCGAGATATCACAGGCCCGAGCCTCCTCGGCCCTCTCGGCTCGCCTCCGGGCTCGAGCAGAACCAAGATATCTCGGCTCTCCCGCTCCTCCACGAGCTCTCCCTCCGAGGTCATCTTCCTCGGTCTCATCGACCGACCAACAACACCGCTTGCAGGCGTAACCGCCATCCCGCGAATCTCGCCATGCGCGAGATCTCCGCCGGCCACATCCCACGTTCCACGCCACCACGATCCCCCATTAACGAGCATGTCTCGCCATTAATGGGAGGTCCCGCTCATCACGCGGACGTGACGTCGGGAGCGTAACGGCCGGCGTGATTCTCACGCCTGCCTCGCCTGCTGCCACCGCTATATAAACCCCTTCTTCAGACAGTTGAGGTAAGCCATTTTTACTCCACTAAGCCGTTACTCTGCTTGGATCTCTAGTCTAACTTGACCGTCGGAGGGTCCTCGGTGGTACAACCATTCCGGGACTTCCTTACAGGTAGCTCGGCAACCACAACCTCAAACCCATTGAGATCTTCATGAGCGACAGTCTCCAGACCCAGTCTCAGCCACCCATCGCCGCCATCAGCGGATCAATGGAAGGTAACATCTCGGCGCGATCTCAGATCGTAACATCTCGACGCGATCCAGAGCACGTCAGGCATATATATCAAACCGGCCTGATTCATATACTAATCTATGCACTTGAAATAAATAAGAAACAGAAGTCTGCGTGGGCATTTTCTTAAATGATTTTGAAATATACAAGTGTACCGCAACCTGTAATCCAAACACAATGATAGAGATGCAAGAAGAAAGCCATCCAGTTTCATGTATGGTTGATTGAATTATATTGTTTTTTAACTTTTTGGGTTTAAGAAAGGCTTAGACCTGAAGTGTTCTACATCGATCTCTTACCGGAAGGACTCCAACCTTCTTGATCTGTGTTTTCTTGCAACCTTTTATAAGCCAATTTTTTTCTGAGCCGCTCCGTAAAATCCTAACCTATGAACACAACACACACCACCCCCACGCACACCACACACACACACAAAGGACCCATGCACATCACACACCACACACAACACACATGCATCCAGGGGACACCTAAATTTTTCCCGAAAGTGTTAATTTGTGGCCACTTCCCTTCTTGGGTACCTGGGGTTTTAATCCGACACTATCCTCAAGAGGGAAAGTACCCATACTACCTGAGCAACTGCTTTGGGTAATTACATTGCCCAATATTTCAATATATAAAAAGAGTAATTACGTAACGGAGAGCATGCAGATTTGTTAGAGCCTATCTTGGTTCACCAAAACAGGCATGGAAGCACCAAAAGCAAGCCTGTTAAAAGCTAATTTATGTACTTTAAGCATTTGATTTGACGAAAGAAGGATTTATAAAATTACTTTAAAACGGTGACATAGATCTTATGTGGCATGGACGATTCCAAATTTCTATTCCGCCTCATTTTGGATCAGTCGTATGTTTGGAGCACAAGGCACAAGACAACAAATGAGTTTATAACTCATATGAAACAACCTATAACCCAAGCAACGAAGCAAACAAACCTAAAAGCAACCTTTAAGACTTCCTTTTTGTAAGTTATTCCAAGGATGCTTTGGTCTCTTTGGTATTTTCGGTCATCCAGATCTCGTTTGGGAATTTATCGTCAACAGATTCAAATCAAAATGTAAATTGGAAACCATCCGGGTTGTAAATGCAACCAACACAAACAAGCCGGTCACGCGTCCCAGGTTAATGAATCGCCGACACAGAGCACGATCGCAGTAAAATGCCAAAACATGACGAGCGCCGTATAATCAAAAAAACCCCGCCGGCGCTGAGGTGTCCTTCATTTCGTCACTCCGCCTTTGTTCTTTTTCTCCTTTTTAACTGGCGGGAAAACGTGCGATTCTTCTCCTTCTCTCTCTCCCCTCTCTCTCTCTTAGGGTTTCGAAATCCTCTGCCCTCTCTCCTTGGATTCTTTCTCTCTCTTAGGGGTTTCTAGGGTTTTGACGCCGAGATGAGCTTTCGAAAGGGCGCGAAGGTGTGGGTCGAGGACAAGGACTCGGCGTGGACCGAGGCGGAGGTGGTCGAGGCCAGGGATAGGCTCGTGAGCGTGATCACTGCTCAAAGGAAGAAGGTGAGGTTCTTTTTTGGTCGATCCTTTTGGGTTTGATTGAGTTGGAACCCTGAGATTGTTTGGATTTGTCAAGCTTAGGGTTTTAGAGAGAGATTATTGGGAACCGCTTTTCTTGAGCTTGAAGTTTCAATTTGTGATCATCATTATTACTATTAGTACTAATTGTTTCAAAAGGCAGTTCTTTTAATGATGTTCGTGTCTATTTTTGGTTGATTTTTGTGAAGATTAACGTTCCCCCGAACAAATTGCTACCAAGGGATCCGGATGCTGATCTCGGAGGAGTAGATGACATGACAAAACTGACTTATCTCAGTGAACCGGGGGTTTTATACAACCTTGCTAGAAGATACACGCTTAATGAGATATATGTAAGTGATTATTGAATTGATTTTATCCAAAAGTTGCTACATTGTAAAATGGTCACTTCATTTAAGCAAGCATTAAGCATGCAATTCGACTTGTTCTTTACAACGTGTACATGAGAATTTATTACACGTCACCTGACCCATGTATCTAACGTCTAGAATTGCTAATGAATTGGGAGAAATCCTTCTCCATGACTATTTTGGCTTTCAAGCACATTACATGTACAAATCGCTGTATGTTCTTTCACCAGCCTGTACAGACCAACAATAATTTCTTAAAGGAACCGCATGATAGTGCAGTCTTTACACTTGTTCCTTATACATTATCCATAGAACTCACTTGCAATCATTATTTGGTCGAATTTGGATTTATGGCATAATTGTATCGAAATTGGATTCAGCAACTTTGTCCTTGACATGACTGCTCTATCGAGCATAAAATGTGCGGAGTTTTCTATGGATTTTTTTGGCAACATTTTTGGTTTTCCAATGGAAATTAACAGAATCATGTTTTGACCGTGGTTTCAGGTTACTCTTGAAGGAAACCTAGTGCCATATGTTATAACAACTATTTTGCTTATTCAAAATAGTTCGGTGCTGATATATAACAACTTTATACACAAAGCTTTAAAAGGGCTAATCCTCGGGGGCTTAAAAATAGGCAAGATTTCAAATATTATATTAGTAATTGCAAGTTCATATAGCTGACAACAGATTCAGTAGCTAAAACTGTTGGCGCTGAAGTAACTTTAGGATGCCGAGAATTTTATTATCATGTGGAAATATATCATCAGGCAAGATATCAATGCCACTTCCTTTTCTATGGCCTTCTTGGCTAAATTTGATATGCATTGCAGGCACTATGTCCTATTCTACGTTTATTGGGATGAGAAATATATACTTGTCATTCTGAGTACGTTCTTCATGTGTTCTTTTCACATGACAAAAGATTTACTTCTGCAAGGAACGATTCTTTAATATGTATTCATACCTTCATCTCTCCCTCCGTCTTCCATTCTAATGGCATGAGTACTTGCATATGTTGCATGGGGACATGGTAGCTTCGGAGGTGTTCTGCCAAAATGATTTCGAACCATTATTTTCCATGCTTGCTATCTTAGGTGCTATTTGGATAAAAATATCATTAGTTGTTAGTCCTATTATGGAAATGTCTTCCATTTAAATGCACAATACATCATGTGTTGTATTTTATCCTCCACAGAAATCCAAAATGTCATTTGATACCCCATATTCTTTATTCTACATTACTTTATGAGTTTAGGTTCTCAATTTTGCGAGGAAAGACCATGAAACTTAGGCATGCTACTAGATCTGTTGTATGCCGTCATCCCGATCATCCTTCAGGATGATTCTAGTGGTGTTGAGGTTTAGTGCATATATGTGATAATCGCTTCCTCTTAAAGGTTTAAGTTGAGGGATTGTCGGCTAATGTTTAACTTCACACTTCTCCTCATTCGGGCCTTTAGGCGACGTTTAAAGGCAACCACAAAACTTGCACAAACATGAGTTGTTCAGGCAGTCAAAATAAAGGAGAGCAACCGAACATATTTTTTAAATTTCCAACAACGAGGTTGAAATTTAGGACCTTCTATTTTGGTGCCATTCCATGTGAGATGACCATTCTTCCTATGAAAGGCTGTTACTTACAATTTATCATACTTAGCAATAGAAATTATGATTCTTGAACAGCATATGATAAGACGAGCTCTTTTAAACCAGAGTGAAAACCCCTCAAGTCAGTCTAGTTCTGATCTCAACAATTGACCATAATTTTAATTTTTTTTAATACACGATCTGTTTTTGGATTACACTTTAACATGATTAGGACCTGAAGTTTGCATCTGATAATGAAGCTATGGACCAAGGGGAGAAGAAAACGATAAAACCCTAAAATATCATTTCTTAAATATGGACCAGACTTTAAAAAAGCGCATCATCAATTTACATGCAGTTGTGCTTCTCAGAACTACTAAACTAGTCTAAGAGAAAACAAGGTAATATATTCATTTTCCTAATCATGTCTCTAAATATGGCAACATGCTTTTGAGTATTACATAAAAAATGCTTTTGAGTACAAATATGCAGTTGAGCTAGGGAAGCACTTAGTAAAGTACTTCGAGTTGCTGTGTTAAACTTATCTTCATTTCTTAAATACCACTCATGGATTTGTCCATATAGAAAAAATATTTAATTTTTTCCCAACCATATCTTTTTGGCTAATCCTTGAACTTCACATCTTGACGTAGTAATCATGTTGTTGATCCCTTTTTTATTCCACCTAATCTACTCAAGGATCCAGTGTACATGATCTATTTTTAACCCCCTTAGGAATTCAATACTCAATGATTTCCTAGAAATCCATCAACATCTAGCATCAAAGGTGACTTGTACTTTCCTTTTGATATGCTATACTTAGCAACAAAATAGGAAAAAAAATCAGGAAGAATGGCATGGCTTATGTGTGGCATTTTTGTCTTTATTTTGATTTAGTTATTTGCAATTACTCAGAAAACTAGCAAGTAGACATGCGTGGATTTCTGAGATAATTTGTGGTTTCTATAATTTTTCAACTAGTTGTAGCTTGCCTTCATAATTTTGATAGACAAGCATAGAAGATTTATTGATTAATAATGATTCATCCACAAAGCACCCTAATCTCTTGTTCTGTTTTATTTTTATTGATTAATATTTGCAATCAATCAAGAAATTAGCAAATATATTTGTCATGCATGGATTCTTAAATAATTTGTGATTTGTATAATTTGTATATTGTTGTAATTTGACCCTTCATGATTTTGGTAGACATACACAGGAAGTATATTGATTGCTGTCAACCCATTCACAAAGCTTCCTCATCTATATAATGCACATATGATGGATCAGTACAAAGGTGTCCGATTTGGGGATTTGAGTCCTCATGTTTTCGCTATAGCCGATGCATCATATAGGTCAGTATAATTCACAATGCTTTACAACTCCTTTTACCTGCAGTTATTGATAGCTCTTCGTGCATTAGGGCTATGATGAGTGAGGGTCGTAGTCAGTCTATTTTGGTCAGCGGTGAAAGTGGGGCTGGGAAAACCGAGACAACAAAGCTTATTATGCAATACCTAACACATGTTGGTGGTCGGGCTGCTACTGATGATCGTTCAGTTGAGCAGCAAGTTCTGGAAGTAAGTAACTTAGTATTACACCTATGCAGAAACGATTTTGACCTTCTTCTGTGGTCTCTTATTTTGTTTTAACCAACGAGTTTAATCTTAATATATTTGATCTCATCATATTTTGATGTTGATGCAGTCAAATCCACTTTTGGAGGCTTTTGGTAATGCCAAAACAGTTCGTAATGATAATTCAAGGTGAGTTCATCTTTGCTTATACCATGATTGGCTAATTTTTTAATTTTGCTAAATGATACGCTATCCTTTTTCTGCAATATAAATATTTGCATTCAAATCTGCAGTGCAAGCTTATCCCTTATTTACGTGATATATAAGTTTTATTATCAATCTCTTCTGAAATAGTAAATGCTAGTTGAATTGAGCGGACTAAGAGCTTGTTCAAGTTCGTGTTATTTGTTAATACCTGGAACTTGAGCCATAAAAGTAAATAGGCTTGCAACGTAAAGAGCTAAACTCGAGCCTGCTTTATAGGGTCAGCTCATTCAAGTTCGACTCATTTTAGCCACCCCTACATGTAACTATGTATGGCTAGAGTTGAGGTGGATATCATCCTTAACTCCGAAAGATAAGAAGCCAATATTTGCATATAGTAGGCTAGGGAACATTAGGATGGAATTATTTTTTTTCTGAAAATTTGGAAGAACCAATTGAAACTAAAGTTGAGTCTTAAGAACATAAATATGCTGGTTATGTAATGCTACAAGACTAGAGAGACTAGGGAAAATTTTATGAGAGGTTGGTTATGTAATGCTATAAGACTAGGGAAATATGGGGAATTTTATGAAAGTTGGTATGGCCCAGCCCCTTAGTCCCCCTTCCCCTCTGCCCATCTTTCGTCCTAGAGGAACATGATTTTTTGGATGACGAAGACATTTTATTTCCATCTCCGAAAGATGATATCATGATATCATCTCAATAAATTATAGGCTTATTTACTGAAACCCCCCTCAGGTTTGGGCCATAATAGAAAACTACCATTACCTTTCAAAATTACAAAAAACTACCATGGTTAACAGTGCCACGCCAGCACCATCCGTGCCACATCGGCGCCACATCAACCAAGTTGCCACGTTAGCAAAAAATATAAAATTCTTAAAATACCCCTATCTAACCTTAAGACTAATTTCTAAAACAATTAAAAAAATAAAAAAACCACCCCTTCTTCATGCTCCGACCATCCTCACCGGCAGAGGCGAATCTACATGGGGTCCAGCAGGGGAAATTGCCCCCATTGAACTTTTGCCAAAAAAGCAAAAGATTGATATCGGTAGCAAGAAAGTATTATATTTTAGAATATATTTTTTACATACATATGCTATAAAATATCAATATTAGAGTCTAGTTTAGATGGTAAGTTAGAAAATTCCCTAGAAGAAGATCTTGGGTTCAATTCCCAGTATTTGCTTTATTTATTTTTATACTTCAGATAAATTCCAGCATGCCTTTAGAATTTGGAAATTTCCAAATGTTTAAATTAATTTAAAGATTATTCTTTACTTTTTAAATTGTGCAATGGTTTTTAAATATTATTTAGCAGGACTTTTCAATAGAACACCATTGTCTCTATTTTGCCCTCACTGACCAAAATTCCTGCATCCGCCCTTGCTCACCGGCGACGGCGCCACCCCCGACCTCACCACCACCATCACAACCACCAACACCACCCTCTTCTTCTTTTATTTTTCACCACCATCACCACCACCTTCTCCTTCAGCCATCACCCACCCATCGCCCCCATCGCCTCCTCGAAAATCACCACCACCACATCATCAACATCACCACCAACAACGCCGCCATCTTCTTCTCTTCATCACCACCTCCTCCGACCATCGCTCAACGCCCCTATCGCCTCCCTAAAAATTATCGCCACCACCATCACAACCACAGCCATCAACACAACCACCACCGCCATCAACACCACCACCACCACCACCGCCAATATCTTCTTTTCTTCATCACCACTACCACCTCCTTCTTTTCTGGCCATCACCCACCGCCCTTGCCCCCGCCGCCATCCTCCCCTCCCTCTGTCCATCGCCGTGGACCCATCTCCGAGCCCCTCCTTTTATTTCCCCAAATTATAAATTTCTTTTATTAATAGTAAATAATTATTTAAAACCAGTGTTAAAAAACGGTCTTCCCAGGCGATTAGTCGGCCGTATAATCATAAACGGTGCTTAACCGCACAGAAATTGTATTAATCGCTCTATTAACCGGTCAAAAAAGATTAAATACCGTATAATAGGTTTAAAACGGTTAATCGGACGTTTAATGTCTAAATGGTTGTGAAAAAATATAAAACCGCTTTGGAAAAAAACCGTACCCGCTTTTATCCATTTACTGAAGCAACCAAGACCTATCATTTTTTTCAATCAGATTTCTTCCTCGATCCAGCCTCGATTTCCATCCTCAATCCCGATCCTCCACCTAGAACTCGACGAGCCTTCGACCTCGATCCTCCAGCTTCGACGAGCTTTCGATCTTGATCCTTCGACCTCCATCCTTCAGCCTTCGGCCTTGATCATAGCTTCCAGCTTCGTCTCCATCCTCGATCACAGCCTCCAGAGGTAATTTTTAGGGTTTTCTCCAAATTTTTTATTTTTTCTTTGCCCGCAGTATGTTATTTATTGATGATTTTTCAGGGAAAACTTTGTTTTTATCTATTCTCATAGACTGTAGCATGCAAGTAATCATTGGTTATGGAGAACAAAAAAACCTGTTTTTTTTCCAATCTCTGTTAATAATAGCATACCAAATATCAATTTATGAAGAGGAGCTGGATGATACAGAAGAGAATTATGAAGATGATGATGAGTACGATTAGTATAATATTTGTTTATGATATTTTGTTATTTTTGAAGTTATTAGTAGACCATATGGTATTGCTTCTTTGCGAGACTTATTTTTATGTCACATTATGTGGTGCTATGGTTTAGAGTATCATGCTATCAATATTTTGATTTGATATTTTTTGCGTGGTTTATTGTGGTGTGTTTATATGGTAATTTATAATTGTATGATGTGTGAGTTGTTGCATATGCCCCCATAGATTGTTTGTGCGCAAATTATATAATATATATCGTACAAAATATATTGTATGTCAGGTGGGACCCGAACTCACAATATTCATCATTTAATTTTATTCGGATGCCTTACCATTAGGTCACGAATATATTTAATAGTTGCAAGTAAGGCTAATTTTTTTTATAAATATTTGTTTGTGTGCGTACATTTGTTTATGGCTGCATAATCCTCACAAAACGATTAATCACTGTATAATCCGATTATACGCTGCCCTCTAGCAGAACGAATATGTGTTTTACAACATTGTTTAAAATTATTATTAATATATTTAACAATTAAGTATTTGTTTTATAATAAGGGCAAAATGGTCTTTTAATGCGATATTTAACACCGTTAAAGTTGACCGTTAACTCATGATAGTTTTCTGCAATATTGAAAGGTAATGATAGTTTCTGTCACGGGCCCAAACCTAAGGGGAGTTTTCAGTAAGTAAAGTTCACTTAATGTAAACATTAAGTGAAAATGTGCTATTTTCATCAATTCTTAAACGTTGAACGTGGATGCTATTGATGGTTAGGGTTCATAAAGCCGGAGAGACAGAAATCGAAATCAAGTGAAATTTAATTTTCTCTAATGCTGAAAAAATAATCAAAGGTAGCAAGTCTGAAGATTTCTCAAGGCATCGCTTCTAACGACTTATAAGCTATCTTCATAACTATGACATAATGCTTTCTACTTGTGGCTTTGCTTGGTACCTTGCTGTGGTGGGTTCCATTGTTGATGATCATACGGCTCATTCATCCTAATCCTAGAACTTATCATAGGGATCACAAAGCATAAAATTTAACTTGGAGTAGAAATGAGAACATAAGCATGACTACAAGCAGGTCGCTGGGACAAACATTTATGGGAACTTGCTATTTCGCTATATGGCTTCATTTATGCCTTATAGATAATGATTCACAGCATAATATAGCTTCTTTCTCTTTGTCTATAATCATTTTTTGTGTCTGGGAATTCGTAGCATTACTCCCTGGTTGCATGAGTCGTATTGCATGACTGTTCGTTATTGGTCATCTTGGTTTTATGGTTCCTTTCTCTCTCTCTCACACACACACACACACACTCTCTCTCTCTCACCGGATTTTTTTAATGTACTTTTCCCACTTAATTCTTGTTATAGGAACTCAGAACGCAGATGCTAGGTTTTTGAGAAAAGGCCTAAATGTGTTGAAACAGATTACGAAATGGTCCGAATCGACAGTACAAAATCCCTAGACAAGGACCCTGTGAAGAATATTTTTCCAAACCTTAGACAATAGTTACAGTCAGGCCGTAGGGTCTTGTAAGCAATTGAAAATGCAGTGGCTCCAATTAGAAATATTCTACATTTTGGTAGAAGAGCAAGAATGGGTGTGGCTTTGAATGCCGAGGGACATGGGAGAGGATGAGGGAAGGGGAATAAATGGTGGATTAGGCAGCGATGGGGGGGGGCTGGTTTTCATTTGAAGCTATTCTGATAAAAATGCTATGATTGTAATTATATTTACAGTTTTATTTTCTTCTAAAATCTTGCTTAACTGTCATGGATTTGGATACGAATGCTACACAATACGAGCTGGGTTCACAATTTTCCAAAAGTTTAGGATATGTTTCATTGCGATAGGTTAATTTTTTGTTGATTATGTTGACACACATAATACCATAAATTATTATTTTAGCAGATCTTAACAAAAAATACAAATAATTTGTAAGTTTTGCCCGTAGGTTGTTAGTGTTTGGGCGTTGTTACATGCTTGATACCAACAATATATATTTGAGCATGTACTCAAAGATTCCCATAATTATCCTCAAAGAATTCAGAAGAATCTGTTATGCATACGAACCCGTAATGGATACGTCTCCTCGACGACAAATACGTGCAACATAGACACACGTTTGTGCTACCTGATTTCTTTTGCGTGTGTTGTTTGTATGCCCCCCCCCCCCCCCCCCCAAAAAAAAAAAAAAAAAAAAAAACAAAAAAAAAACAAAAATAAAAATAACTAAACACACACACACACAAAACCCACACCCCACCACAAAAATGGAAACACGCACACACACGTCAACCACAATTGTACATTTTCTATTACGGAGCATAATGGTAAAGTGTCACATAATATTTCTTGTGCAGTCGCTTTGGAAAATTTGTTGAGATCCAGTTTGATGGAAGCGGTAGAATTTCTGGTGCTTCCATTAGAACCTACCTTCTAGAAAGATCCCGTGTAGTGCAAATTACAGATCCTGAGAGAAACTACCATTGCTTTTATCAGCTCTGTGCTTCTGGGAAGGTAAATGAGTTGAATGGGATAATCCCTATGCATTGATAACTCTTGTACTTTTCAGTTTAGTCTCCGTCTTTTATGTCACTGTTGTTGAGCTCCACGTTACAGAGCTATAATAGTTTTCTGTTCTATTATTTATTCAAAGTAAGACAAGTTCATATCTTTTTTTTCCTTCCTTCAATCTATTGTCTCCAGTATCTAGTTATATGAGCAGTATCTACTTGGGCCTCCTTTATTTGTTGTATTTTTTGCTGCGAGACATGGATTCACCAGTGTGCCTGAATCAATTGTCCATGTACTCTCGACTATAACAGCACACTATAAACTGTTGTTTCAATTGGTAACAAGCTACCTATGCATTCAAAAGTTCCTTTTTAAATAGCCCCAAGATAAGCTATGAAGATTGCTCGGAAGGGCAGCAAAAAAGTATGCTAGGATGATGCGTTGCATATGCAACAAAAGAAGTCCAATATTTCATGCCATACAGCTCACAACAGTATATTTATGACTTCTGGAGCTTACAAGCATAGGTTAACTCAGGCCATTACCTGGGGATAACAGACATGGCATGCTGTAAATATAGTAATATACAATTTATGTGAAGAACATCTATTGCTTGTGTGTTTGCCAGTTGCGAATTGTGCTCATTAAGATGAAGTTTGTTTTATAAATGTTCTCACAATAGGATACACCCACCAACAACAAAATAAAATAAAATAAATAAAAAATATATGTATATATATATATATATATATATATATATATGAGTTGGACTATACTCCTCTCAAAAGGAGAGTGAATCTGCTATGTTTTTCACCGTTGGATATTTTCGACGATCGGCACCCATTATCATCATATTTATCATCTAAGATGTAGATATACCAAATTTTATATGATTCTATCATCTTTTCACCATTGATTTAGTGGGTGCAAAATCAACGGTTAACCGATAATAGAACTTTTTACATTGCTAATTCAATAGTGAAAAAATGGTAGAATCACATGAAAATTGGTGTATCCACATCTTAGATGATAAAGAAGAAGATTATTTGTGCCGATCGTCAAATAAAATAATGGAGGATTTATTTTTATTGCCGCCATAAGAGGAAATTTCCAACTATGGCACCTTTCCTCCATTATATATATATGAGAATAATGGAGGAAAGGTGCCATAGGAGGGAATTTCCTCCTAAGGCGTCGAAAAAATACACTCTCAACGATTTTTTCCGACGATCGGTATCTATCATCTTCATTTTTATCATCTAAGATGTTGATACACCAAATTTCATTTGGTTCCAACATTTTTTCACCGTTGATTTAGTGAGTGCAAAATTAACGGTTTACTGACAATAGAACTTTTTACACTGCTAATTCAACGTTGAAGAAACGATAGAATCATATGAAATTTGGTGTATCCACATCTTAAATGATAAAGATATAGGTGATGAGTGCCGATCATCGAAAAAAATTGCGGAGGGAGTATTTTCTCGTTGTCATAGGAGGAAATTCCCTCCCATGGTCTCTTTCCTACATTATTCTCTCTCTCTCTCTCTATATATATATAGAATAATGGAGGAAAGAGCCCCTAGGAGCCTTTTTCCTTAGGCGGTGTCGAGAAAATACACCCTCCGCCATTTTATTCGACGATCGGCACCCATCATCTTGATCTCCATCGTCTAAGATGTGCATACACCAAATTTCATGCGATTTTACTACTTTTTCACCGTTGATTTAGTGGCGCAAAATTAACGGTTTACCGACAATAGAACTTTTTACATTGCTAAATCAACGGTGAAAAAGTGTTAGAATCACATGAAATTTGGTGTATGCACATCTTAGACGATGGAGATCAAGAGATGGGTGCCGATCGTCGAATAAAATGGCGGAGGGTGTAATTTCTCAACGCCACCTAAGGAAAAAGCCTCCTAGGGCCTCTTTCCTCCATTATTCTTATATATATATATAGGGGAATGATCTATTGCAAACCAGTTTGCGTTTTTTAAAAACGGGAACTCTCAAGGAGGGCAAAATTTTAGCTATATTTTTGGGACAATTATATACATTTTCATGTATCCTTTTTGGTTATTCACACTTGGGTAGGGGAAGAACATCAAAATGATTTAATGTGATTTACACATACGATTCCTTGCACTGATAACATGCAAGCATACAGCCTTCCAACACCTTAGCAAATTTGATTCCTTCAATATTTGTGTGATGATCTTATAGGTAATGGTTAGAAGATATGGAGCCTAATCTTTGCTCTCCCTTTGGACCATCCCCGACAACCATATGGTGTCAATAACATATGCTACCCTGTTGCCGAACGAGAAAATTGTGTGGTCAACATTATTGTAGGTATAAACATAATTAGAGCGAACTCAAGTTCGATTCCATCACTCCAATATTAGTTCCGTGCACTAAAAAGAAATTGGTTTTTTGTTAACCAAGTTCTGACGTGGGAAACATGATGCCTATTGCCTAGAAAGACCAAGCTTATTTTCAGTGGAACATGAATATGTATTGAAATATTTGCTGGTGCTGATATAATAGCAGTGGATTGTGATGGAGAAAATGAGATCAAGTGGAGCTTTTCAATAGGTCCTAAATGCAAACAATCCATGACTTCTTGCATGGTACAATAACATCCCCTTTGATTCCCACAGTGACAAAGAGTGTTATCTTTCTGTGCTTCATGGCAGTGAGGTCTACATTGGAATCGAAGAAGAGTAAGAATAAAAGCTGAAGTTCCAAAATCAGCTCTGAACCCAAGTCACGCACTGTAACAAAGTTTCTCGAGCAAGAATGGATAGACGACTTTGTTGGGAGTTGAGGTGAGGGGAAGTGTTGGAATAATCCCACATTGGAAATAACAAGAGATGCATTTGGGTATAAGATATAGATGGGAACCCCGCCGATTGGTTCAAGGCATTTTGGATGGAATCTCAACCATATTGAAAGTCCATTTGCACCCATATAAGCCTAACATCCCAAATATCAAAATTCTAACATGGTATCAGAGCCTAGATCCAATAGTCTACAAGTGCCACTGGGAGATAAGCTCTACAAGAGCTGCGCGATCCACATGGCAACCAAGGGAGATAAGCTCTACAAGAGCTGCGCGATCCACATGGCAACCAAGAAAAAACAGAAAGAAAAACAGAAAAAGAAAAAAAAGAGAAAAAAGATCGCGGTTGCCCCATTATGCGCCTCCAGAAGCTCCATCCTGCGTGTCCTGACACCCCTGCTTCCCTTACAAGTATTAGAAAGGAAAGTAGATAGTTTCATGTTTTGTATCTCTTGATATTACATGTCCCTGTTAAACTATATTGCTTTACTTTTGGATTATCCTTTTGTGATGTAGCTCCTAGTTTACATAAACTTTATTTCCTATTAGCTGTACATCGTGTAAGCTTCAAGAGAATTTAGTTTCCATGGTTTTGATTCTAGAAAAAAAATTGATCTCTTGAGTGTTTTTGTTCAATATTGTTGTCCCTACAGTGGGGTAGTAGGGACTTTCAGTGAGTTCAACATTGTTATGTCATATTGCGTGTTCTTCAATTTATTTAATATGTCTGCCCCTTTTTCCTTTCATAGTTTGATTATTGATGCGTCTGAATTTTTGTGTTTGTGATCTTAGCATTAATCTTGTCTTTCCGTACATAGGATGCAGACAAGTACAAGCTTTCTCATCCGAGCAGCTTCCGTTACTTGAACCAAAGCAAAATATATGAGCTGGATGGAGCAAGCAATGCTGAAGACTACTTGAAGACACGGAGGGCGATGGATATGGTTGGTATCAGTATTAGTGATCAGGTAATTCATCAATAGGTTTTTATGTTTTTTTCATGAACCATTTCTCGTTTCATGGTTCCTACTATCATATTTTCTTTGTAATAATCTTTCAGGAATCAATATTTCGAACTCTAGCTGCTATTCTTCACCTTGGAAACATTGAGTTTTCTCCTGGAAAGGAGCATGATTCTTCAATGATCAAGGATGCGACATCTAGTTTTCATCTTCAGATGGCTGCAGAACTGTTCATGCAAGTACCTTGTTCGTACACATATCAGATAGCATTATAATTACACACTATATATAACTGTCATTAGTAATGATACAAGATGATTACAGTATGTAAACATTTCCTATATTTTGACCATTTCATATGTAGATTTCGAGTAAGTTGGGATGTTTTTGTAGAACTGTTTCTTTTTTTTAATTTAAATATTCAAATGGTTACCATCTCGGTATAACCACACAAATATAACCTTCAATAATAGTATCATAATCTGAATAATTAGATAAGGAAAGTTGTGCATTTTGAACGTAAATTGGTCATTTGATAGGTTAACGGAAACCAGTAATATCTTTTTAAAATAAAAATTCTCAAACATTGAAGTGCGAAACATGCAAATCATGAACATTTTATATGGAATCCGTAATTTCTAGGTGAATACTAGATAATGTTAGTGGCCATGGTGTTTAATGATTGAAAACATGAGTAACATAGGCCTTATATTGTCCATAAAAAGAGGGTGAAACTTCAGAAATTGATTGGAACACAATTATGAGTTAGGGAGAGGGGGTCACCTCTATATATACCGGTGGTGTAGTTATTTTCATATATCTTTTTGTAGCGAAAAAATTGATAAGTGGGTAGTGGGATTTGAATGGAAGAAAAAGATTCATATAGCCGACCCCAAAAATTTGGGATATAGTCTTGCCGCTGCTGTAAACTTGTAAGTGGGTAGCGGGATTTGAACCTTCCTCCTCTTGCTTAGAAGCAAGCCATACTACCACATGGGCTAAACCTTTTTACGATTATATATTTTAAAGGTAAATTTCAGTAAACCCTCATCCACCTTTTGGGGTTTTTGAGATAACCCCATTGAACTTTAGAAATATTATAAAACCCCATTGAACTTTAGAAATACTATAAAACCCATCAAACTATCAATATTGTATGAAATCGTTAGTTTGATTAACTCATATAAGCCACAATTGGACTGCATAACCCAAAACTATCTCACGGATAGATTGGATTGATTTAAAATGAACGGAATGTGATATTTTTTTTTGACAAAAACACCTTCAGTTTTTTACCAAAATGCTCTTCAATGGGGTTTTATAGCATTTTTAAAGTTCGTTATTTCCAAAACCCCAAAAAGTGGATGAGGTTTAGTAAAATTTACCTTATTTTAATAAAACCTTATGCTTGTTTGCACGTATCTTTTTCTCTAGAGGCTAACTTTTTGTTGATTTTTCAACTTAGTTGCTATTTTGATTCTTTGGAGTTGGTTCTTCTATGGTTCCTATCGATTCATGGAATACTGTTCATTGGGAGGAATTCTTTAATTCTGAAATCAATGCTCATAGATCTGATTTCCCCTATTTTATGCGATTATATAATGTATCTTATTTACAAAACAACAAAAGGATTTTTAAGTAACAATAACATATAAAAGAAAGGACCGCAAATCATTAGCAGGCATAGATGGCCGTGACTTGATAGTTAAATACAGCTCAAATTTGTATGTAGATTACCATTAAGTATCCACATGACAACTTTCTGCTGTGATCAATAGCCTTTTTTCTATTGCATCATGTTTTACATTCTTATGAAGCATAGATACGGAGATTTCGTAACTTCTTTATTTCAATTTTATGATATAAAGGTGTGCATGAATGAACACATATACATAACTCTCTGGCTAACCCATACTTTTTGTATGCCGCCTTTTGCTTTTTACATTGAAAAAAACCCTAGAAAACTAGCTAGCTTGAATTATCGGAGCTGAGAATATGATAATAGAGATTTGGCGAATGCCTATCACATTTAATAGGAAGCAACAAATACCTAGTTAGTTAATGAATCGTGGGCCATCCTTCATCTCTATGAGGCCTGCAATTTATGATCCTAACTGAGGAAATGGATGCTGTCACGTCTCGCTTCCTAAAATACGGTAATACGAAGAGTAACGAAGACCAGCCATGCTACCTGCGGTTAGAAAAGATCATTCCATAGTCATATAAAGGCTGTTTAGCTAAACATGTCAAGATAATGTCCAAAACAGAATAGATAACACTGATAATCATGCTGCAATGAAACCATAAAGAATACTAGCAATATGTTAATAAGATAAAAAGAGGCAAAAATAAGGTTATGATACAATAGGCCCGAAATAATACAAAAATCCGAAAATACACATGAATCCTAATGTCCCGCAAGGGCGCACATGCTAAATGCTAACTGAAAAGAAATAACCTTACGGATTACTGGTTTTCTGCAAACTCCTGATAATCGCTCTGATGCTGCTCGGCCTGAAAATCCGTCTCTAAATCTGAGATGCCAAGTCTTAGGAATGTCAGAACATCCCAACAAGTATTCAACGTAAAAATGTATGTGGTGTGATATCATGAATATGTGAGTGTTATGAAGCCCGTGTGCACATGTTTATACAAATATGGATATAGTAATAATATAAAACAGACATGTAAACAGGTCAAGTCGGTCAAGTCATATCCTAGTTGGTTGCTAAAAGGGTAATCTATTCTATCGTGAGTTTGAGTGTTTACGTCAACTCTACATGAGTATTTCCAATCTTAGGGTAGTGCCCCAGGGGCAAGGAAACACGGGTCCAACTGTGGAATGAACAAGCGACCGATATAGTCCGGTACGAGGTGTAGTAACATGCGACCGATATAGCCTGGTACGAGCTGTAGTAATAAGCGACCGACATAGCCCGGTACGAGCTGCCGACATGAGACTCCTGAGATCCTGTTGTACGAATGCACACTCAAACTACCCCAACCCCCTGGTATCTATAACTAATATGGTAATAAATTCAATCACAATATAGAATGCTGACTGGACAGGAAAACACGACAAGTCATGATGATAATACAACATGATAAATATGTAAGCATGAGTAATTGTTTCATGGCATGAAAGTTCAGCAGCCTACTTGGTGATCTTGTTTTAATGTAAGGAAAAAGTAATTATGAATATGAATGTCATATCAAGAAAGTGACGTTAACAGTCTTAAGTAGCATGTCAAGTACAATCACTATAATATGATAGCATTAATAATGTAAACAAGAATCTACATGAATATGCAAACATCTCCATATAATACAATTTTCATTCAAATATTATAGACTAAGAATTTATTGCTATATGTACCGAAATTGCATCGGTTAAAAAAAGTAAGAGTACTTGCCTCGGAGACGGATAACCACGACGACACGAAACGCAACTCCAAGCTTTGATGACTCGGCTAGTTTTGAAGAAGAAGAAAATATTGTGATGGAAAAGAGAGAAGTTGATTTATATGAGAACGAGAGATGATAATAATGAATATATGTAAAGTTGTTATAATGCAGGAGAATAAAATACCGAGGAGAGAAATATATTTGAAGAGATCCAAATATTGTTAAAGAGATTAAATTATGTGGGAGTTTCTATAGATTGTTTGGTGTCTATATATATATATATATATAGGTGCAGCGTTTGTTATTATATAAGATAATAGGAAATATTTATATAAATATATATAAGGTTTTAAATAAATATAATGTATATAGATTAGTTTAAATGTGTATGATTAAAATAGGTATAGATTTGTTTGGGGAGATAAAATATATTTGGAGAGAGAATATAAGAAAATTTATACAAGTTTAGAAAAATAATTCTCATAACCCCAATTGTTTAATTTGAAAGATTTAAAATAGAATTTAAAGATTAAAAGATTATTAATAATATATCATGATACACAAAACATTATACTAGAATATAAATAAGATATTATTAGATTTAGCAAAACAAACTTTAAAAGTTAAATATCACATACTTACCTAATTTAGATAGCCATAATATATTTGTTTACATATCTAGTATTTGAAATATATTAGATGCAAATTAAAATAAGATATTAATAAATTATCAATTTTAAATACTAAATATCTTTTGTTAAAACAACCATATTAATATTATCTATTTAGTTACGAAACTAATGTTAGACAAATAAATATTATATGTATAGAAATTTAAAATATTAATCAAATACTAAACAAACATACATACTAATAATATACTTATTTAACAAACTTGGAAAACTATAATTATAACATACTTAAAACAACCATAATAATATGTTCTATTCTAATTAGAAAGTATTAAACCCCAACTTAAAACAACAACAACAACAAAACCCAATACATTCAAAAGAAAAAAAAAGAAAAAAAAAACTTACGATCGGGTTAAGGTGTTACAGATGTCAGTGGGAAAAGGCTGTCTTGTTATTATTGTCTCATCTGGAAGATTTACCAAGTGTTCTAACATATATTTCATGCATTAGGTGTGATGCCGACCTTCTACTTGCAACATTGTGTTCTCGCTCAATACAGACTCGCGAAGGAACTATCATTAAAGCACTAGACTGTGCTTCTGCTATAGCTAATCGTGACACTCTCGCTAAGACCGTATATGCTCGTTTATTTGACTGGCATGTTCTTTTACCTTATAAGATATAAGTTGATTATTGTTTCCATGTGATATTTACTAATATACTGCTTTCAATTTATCAATGCAGGCTTGTTGAGAATATTAATAAATCTGTTGGCCAGGATCAGGATTCAAGGATGCAAATTGGAGTTTTAGACATTTATGGGTTTGAATGCTTCAAAAACAACAGGTTCTGTATGCTTCTTGCTTAGTCAAACTTCTTGTGCTGATGGCCTTCGCCGTATGCATGCTATATATTCAGTAAAATTAGATATTGCAAGATATCACGATTATTGTCCTTTAAGGTTATGCTGGATATGCTAAAGTTCTTCCCTGGACTTCTTGTCAGCTGGATAGCACTTATAAAGCCAGAGGTGTTAAATTGTTGTGCTATGGTGTCCTCCGTTCCCGGATGACATGTGGAGAGTTGACTGTGGTTGCGTAAGCTGAACCGCGATTACTGAAGAAATTGAGGTCATTAATAAGGCATGGAGGTTAATGGCACCTTCCTTATTCATAGCTACCTTACCCGGGAATTTAGTACCACCTCTGAAGGGTTGATTTAAGTTCGACAACCGGTCATAAAATCGTGGTCAATAATTTTATGCCAAATCTTGAATCATTTTCCGACAACTCTCTTCTGAAGAGAAAAGGCCGAGATGATGACGATGACGACTGAGGACGTGAAGCGGCTTTGAATCTGATTTGGACAAGGATATAATGTTGACACATTCATCACCAATATCATCTTTTTAGCTTTTCCCAAGAAATATTTGCTTGCTATGGAGCTTGACCTTGTATTGAGAAGGCTGGGTGAAACCTTTAATATGATAGTCAAACTTCCGTCAACCCCCATATTATATGCTAAATTTCCAGCCAAGGAAACTATAGACAAGGTGCAGTTGTCATCGAACCTAATATACAAGTTGTTCTATTGGACTAATGATTCAACGAAGAGTTGAGAAGAACTGAAACAACAACTACAACAAGTCTTTATCCCAAAATTTTTGGGTCGGCTATTGTCAAGAAGAGCTGAGAAGAAGATAATCTTCTGTAGAGAATGCCATTCATCACCAAGTCATGTTTAGACCTGATGAGCCAAACAAATGACCTGTCTTATCTGGAAATGGCAAAGTACTGGCTAAATCATCTCAATGGGCATACCTGTTAAAACTTAAAAGGCCATCCTAAATTGCTCATTTAAGACCGTGAGTACAAACACCCAAATAAAAAATTGTTAATTGTGGTAAAGAGCATAAAATATATAATGTTAAAATTGCAATCACATAAATCCTTTCTCTTGTTTCCTCTAGTCCTATCTATGAAGAGCATCTTACTTGAGCAGCATAAATCCTTTCTCTCTTTATTTCCTCACGGTCGAGAGGTCCATTTAGGAGTATAAAATGATAAAAAACTGCCCACATTATATCTGCATAAGTATGAACACTAGCATAAGCTGATACAGATATGGTTAAACAGTTGCAAACTTGCAATACAGGAGGTCAGTGTACGAGTAGGAAATGATAAAAGTATAAAACACTTCCACATTATATGTACACAAGTATGAACACTAGCATATGATTTTACGGAGATGGTTAAATAGCTTCAATACAGGACAACCAGATAACAATCAATTTTTGATAAATTATTTGACAGGTTGCACTATTGATCCTTAGAAGCATGAATTTAAACTGCAGAACCAATAAAGTATGTTTTCTTACCGACAAATAAGCTTATTAGGTTCCGTGCCAAGCCCGTCTTTTCCTAGTTTCCTCGACCAAGAATAACACCAAAACTTATAAGGTTGTTGCCAGGTTGGCAGCTGGTTTTGTAAAATCGTTAAAACCCTCTGGTACCTTCTCAGCACAGAGCTACACCCCATGTCCGATCCCATTTTGATGGGAGTAGTTTTTGATGGAAACAATGAATTAGGCTTATAATTGGTAAAATATGCACATTTCATACTTGAATATATATATTTGTGTTGCTATATTTGCACAGAACAATTCAAACAGAGGCATTGTTTTATGTTCTATTATGGTTTTTATTTTATATACTTAGAAACACCATTGTAAGATTCATAAGGGACATGCTACTGATTGATCATGATTTTTTTTTGGCCCAGCTTTGAGCAGTTCTGCATTAACTTCGCCAATGAAAAGCTTCAACAACATTTCAATGAGGTACTTCTTGATGTTTTCTTAAGATATGCTTCTTTGTGTTTGCACATAAATTTTGTATCCTGGGGTATTTTACCCTGTTTTTGTTGTTATGCAGCATGTATTCAAGATGGAGCAGGAGGAGTACAAAAATGAAGAAATAAATTGGAGCTATATTGAGTTCATAGACAACCAAGATGTTCTGGACTTGATTGAGAAGGTTCATGTTTTCAAAATTCCCAGGCAAACCATTGTTCCCTCCTGATTGATAGCTTGTGAAACTAACCTAATATGTTCAGTATGGCTACAAAAGCTATTTGAATATATTAGGTTTTTATACTGTTTATTATCATGTTGACAATTTTTTCAGGTTAACTTTGATATGTATTTTGTAATGCTTGTTCAATCCATGCTTTTGATTACATGTCTACCCCATCTCATCTGCAATATTTAAAGGAGATGTTTGGTAATTTGCTGCATAGATAATGCGTTGTGATATGCTTGCTTCCACCCTTTATATTTTAGGCTAAAGTGCAGGAAACCCCCTCACTTTTGCTTGAAAAGCAGGAAACCCCCCAAACTTGAAAAACATGCACTTTACCCCAAAAACCTTATCATTGTTAAAATTTTCATGCATAAGACTTTTTAATGCCAAAAATTCCCTCTATTAAATTTAGTTGACTAACATTATATTCTCTTTTCTTTTTCTTCATCTTTTCTTAATCCATACTCTCTTGAAACCATGCCCACTCTTTGGAGGAGTAGAGAGAAGGTAGGAGGTGTTTTGAATTGGAAATTTTGGGGAAGAATTGAGGAAAAGAAGTTTGGAGAAAGTTTTTTTAGAGAAGAAAGCAGGAAAGAATTTTATGAAGAATGGCTTGAGGGGCATTTTGGGAAATATACACCAAAAAAAACCAACGGTGTCAAATTTATGGGGTAAAGTGCATGTTTTTAATGTCAAAAAAATTGCATGTTTTAAAATTTAGGTAGGGTTTCCTGCTTTTCGGGCAAAGGGTTTTTTGGTGGTGGTGGTGGTGGTGGGGGGGGGGGTAACTGCATTTTAATTTCTCTTTCTGCTTTAGGGTCAAGGCTTTTGCTAGTTTTCTTTCATTAGGGAGTTCTGGGTGTGTACTTCTAGATATTATGACGAGACTTAAAATTTGATACTTGCAATGTCATGAGCTGGAGTAGTAATTACTTCATGCACAGAACCATTCACATATCTATTTAACATAGATATATTTTAAGATCACTGTAACAACATTACACCATTTTCCTTACAATAGGCTGTACTGTATCTGGTTAACTAATGCCCTTTATCATAAGTTGCCGACCACTGATAGGCCTTAATGCTGTCTACAGTGACATCATTTACTGATAGCTTAATGCCTTGATCAACCTCATTATGGAAGATGCATGTCAATTTTTTTACGAGTATAAATGTTCTAGGTTCTTAAGTAAAACTTTTGATCTCTGGTCAACCAGCTTGCTTTGAGTGAGTGTTTCCCAATTGTAATAGTAGTCAAATAAATGTATTTTGAATGAATTGGCACGTTCACCTTTGACAAACATGTCCTTAACAGCGGGAAAGAAAAGCCACCAATACCTGAATTGGTACTTAAATTTTCCCTTCCATATGTATGATACCATTTGGATAAACATCTAGTCAGCAACCTTATTGAATCTCTTACAAGGAGAAGTATCTGGTAATTATTGTAAAATTGTAATGCTAACCGACCAAATTGTTCATGCCAGAACTGTAAAAGCTTTTGTTGCGTTCTCAAAGTGTTATGCACAACCTGGATGTTGGGAACAGGTCAGAACACTATGCCTTGTGCCTGAATAAAGACATCAGACGAGTACTGACTAGCAGCCAAACCCCCTTAGGTCCTAAGTCAGTAAATGACCTTGGGATGACAAACAATAAAAGAAGGGGTGTACTAGTGTGCAAGACTTCCCGTCTTCATTTACCTTGACCATCTCTTACGGGAGATGATCAAGTGCTTTGATCACTCCCATATCGCTCATACCCTGCCAGATCAGGGTCTGACTTGCTCTATGAACGTCCTTGAAATATCACCCATGCGGCCGAATATCGGGTGTCGAGGAAATATCAAGAGGTTATCTGGCTCACAGTTAAGAAACAATATGGTATGTTTATGATATTAGACCATCTTCCTTTGAGTTCAAATGATAATCTGCTGGAATCACATAGTACATGGTTGCCTTTTCATATCGGATTAAGAAACGCCTGAGGTCCTTTGCAGCTCATGGGTGTTCAGATCAGTTAACATGTGTTATCATACAGCTGAGTGGCATCTATAATTCACTCGGCTCGGAAGGATATATTATTTTAATATGTGCTTCCCCCTGGCAAGCTGGTTAGGATTGGTTTGATTGTAGGGCGTTAAGAGTCCATGCATCTCTCTAGTTGTCATCACCAGAGGCTACATTCACTGCCTACCTGATAAGCTTAGCTTTCGCCCATGTGATTAAAATATTTGCTGACACTTGGTGGTATCTTTTTGCATCAGGTATGCATGATCTCATTAGACATTTAAAACGAGTTTGTATGGTGTGCATGTTATTGGTAATTGATGTTTATTATAGTTGATGAGTAGAAATAAGGATCAATTTCCGAAAAAGGCGGAGAGCACCTTTGGATCAAATTTTTTATAGTTCACGGAAGTACGGAACAAACGCAGAGCTTATGGAAATGCAAGCAAAATTGAAAATGAAGGAAATGCCGATGCAAATCGATGGCAAAAAAATAAAAATAAAAATCAAAAGTGCTCCTTTTCAATCCTTAGGATTACTTTTCATAATGATTGGAAGACCAAGGAATACACAGTTCATAAAATCAAAACAAAATAGGTAAGGTGGAGAAGTGTTTATGAAGTGCTGTATAATTGTAATATCTATAAAATTGAAAGGTAAATTATGTGGGATGACTTCGGACTGACGTTGTTTTATGGGTTAGAATGTTGGGCAATTAAAAGCATGTCCAAGGAATGAGTATAGATTGAATGAGAATGTTGAGTTGATGAGTGATAATATTCTAAAGATAGGATAAGAAAAGAGCCATTTATACCAAGTTGGTGGTAGCTCACTTAATAAAACGAGGGATAATTAAGCGATTACTTAGTCATGTGTAATACTAATAAATGTTTCTGATGAGAAAGGCCAAAAAATTGCACTTACATGGTTGGAGGCTGTTAAAAAAAGACGCTGTTCGTTTAATTGAGGAGATGACCCTTAACAAGTTAAATAGAAGAAAATCACGTAGCCGATCCCAAAAGTTTGGAATAAAGGCTTGATCTTTTTGTAGATATTGGCATCATTAGAAACATCCAACTCCCATCATAGGGTTTGGGATAATTCACCCTAAACAAGGTAATCCCGGGTTCTTCAGGGGCGAAATATCCGGAACCCATTGGTGGGAGTAGATATTTCTAGAGATACCAATATCTACAAAATCAAGCCTTTATCCAAAACTTGTGGGATTGGCTACATGATTCTCTTCTCTTATGAAAATATCGCATTGCATGGTTCTCAACTCTTCCTAATTAGCCCAAGTTTCATCCATAACCAAAATATCTACCGCCAGGTAGCGTTACGTTGCGAATGCACAGATCCCCCAATGCTCTCGAGACTCCTTCTGCCGAACGACGACAAAGATGTTAGGATTATTAAGTTGTAAATAGGTGTGGAGCAACTCATGTAAAACAAATGACATGCCTTATATCTTCCCTTTCTGTCCACCATCTTGAAATTGTACTGATTTAGGCATGGGAGTAGGCCTGGCAATAGAGGCGATTCCTCGTCGGCTCGGTCCGCTTCGTCTCTTGACAAGGCGAATTTTGTTCGTCTCGTTGACTCGCCTCGTCTTGACGTGTCTTCGAAGCCGGCGGATTCAGTGTTTTTCCAAATTTGACACATCCTGACTCGTTTCGGTTGACTCAGGAGTCAACTCGCCTCGGTTGACCGGTGAGTTAGCTCATTTAACTAGCCGTTGGCAAATTCCAACGGTTAGATTCGCCTCGAGATTACCCTTAACAACTGTGCAACGAACGAATTCACCAGATTCACCTCGCCTCGTAACGGCTGATTTGAGAACACTCACTCTTATTTCATTTCACACCAAATTTCATACATCTCTCTCTCTCTCTCTCAAAAAGAAAAAGAAAAAGAAAAAGAAAACTCTCTCTCCCTCTCACTCTGAAGTCTCAAGTTCAATTAACGGCTAGTCGGCTATATTCCCCTTGACTGCCGCATCTCGACTATTCTGTTGCAACATTCTTGATTCTACTGCTCAATTGCTCAACTGCTATTCTGATTTACATTCTACCGCTCAATTTGTCTATATTTGCATTTTTTTATTTTTTTAAAATAATCAAATTTTGGCAAGTTAACTTGCCTAACTGCCTGCTGAACCCGACTCACCCCGCCTCGCAACCTGCCTAGACGAGTTGGGGAGGCGAGTGGGTTCAGGTATTCGCCAAGACTGCCTCACCTCATGTTCCCGGTGAGACGAGTCTGGCTCGCCTCACCTGTCAAACAAGTCGGGCGAGTCGCGAGGCGACTTGCCTCGGCTTGTCATTGCCATTCCTACATGGGAGGCTCTTGGCGATACGCTGGCAGAACGTCTTTGTCTATTGAGGCTCCGTAAGCATGTAGTTCATCTACAACAGCATGTTTACTAACCTCCAGGGCATGCAAAACAGGTTCTGAGATGCTGCATCAAACATAGTTGACTTCGAAACATGTCATATTTACCTGTACGCTTGCTGTATTGTGAAACACGATCTTTCTTGATTCTTGAATTGTAACATAACTAAATAATAACCTGACAGCCAGTGACCTTTTGCTTTTCATTATATGCCATTTAGATAATTTTTCTCTCTCTTGGGTGAAAGTTCTCGTATGATTAATTTTATATGAAGTTTGACAGTTGCAGAAGTCTTTTCTCCAATTTTTCATGGAGTTGGTGACAATGCATCTTCACTTATCTCTTACTACATGCATAATGCGTGTGTATGTGCATCTGTGGCATGTGCTATTGGCTTCATTGATTAGCCCAGACGTTCTCTTCCTTGGTTTATTCTTAAAAGGTTAAAGCCCTTTGTAAATTACTCATTACTTTCGTGTTCTCTTCCTTACAGAAGCCTATTGGAATAATTTCTCTTCTTGATGAAGCTTGGTAAAAGATACCATCCCATTTTGCCTTTTTGGTTCGAGGTTTTATGTTATCTATCCAGCTGGCTGTACCTTGATTTCTTTCCCTTGTTCCAGTATGTTCCCAAAGTCAACAAATGAAACATTTTCGACCAAGTTGTTTCAAAGCTTCAAGACGCATTCAAGATTAGAAAAAGAAAAATTTTCTGAAACAGGCTTCACCATATCTCACTATGCAGGAAAGGTACCTCCAACGTATAAGTTGTAGATATTAAGCATGATGCAGCACAAAAATAATGTCTTGTGGTATATTTATAATGATTATATATTGATTTACAGGTGACCTATCAAACGGAGTCATTTTTGGATAAAAACCGAGACTATAGTATCGTAGAGCATTGCAATCTGTTATCTTCGTCAAAATGCCCTTTCATTTCTGGACTTTTTGCTTCATTACCGGAAGAATCGTCAAGATCTTCTTACAAGTTTTCTTCTGTAGCTTCCAGATTTAAGGTATCAATTTCACATATACTCTTGCCTGTTTGCACCGTGTATGTCTTTGTGTTGGTATAGATTTATGCACTTTCATTTTGAAATTTTTTGTACCTTGTTCCAATTTTCTTTTCTCGTTGTGTTCTTTTGACTTTGTTTATACTTACAAGTTTTTATCTTAATTTTTTCTTCTATTAATCTATACTGTCTGATATGCTTCGTCTTTTAATTGTTAAAGCAACAACTTCAAGCTCTCATGGAAACACTCAACACAACAGAACCTCATTATGTTCGCTGTATAAAGCCAAACTCTGTGAATCGCCCTCAGAAGTTTGAGAATCAGAGCGTCTTACACCAACTGCGTTGTGGGGTATGGATAAGTAATATTTCTGAAAAGGATAAATTATATTCTTGCTTCTGTTATTTTTATGCTTCGAACCTGTCAAATTTTAGAGATAGATTCTCATTTCCAAATGGAAATTTTCAAGAATTCAGTTCTCCCCTCCTTATATATATGCGGAGTATAAAGTGGCATAGTAGGAAATTTCCTATATTGCCGACTTGAAAGCCAACCGTCCAATGATTTTTGGGACGATCGGCACCGTCCATATTACTCTCCACGGCATAAACTATGGGTATGCTCGTTTTTCATGTTGTTTGGAAATCCATTAATTTTAACATTGTAAAATGTTCTTTTGTCGGAAATCCATTAATTTGGCAAGCATCTGATGCAAGGGTGAATGGTATTCGGTTCACATGAAAATTGACACACACATGCTTCAGGACATGATGATCAAGATGGCTGGTATCAAATTCACATGAAAATTGATGTACACATGTTTCCTTTCTTTTCTTGCTATCACTAACAGACATTTGCTTACTTTGATCTACTGGATAGATTCAATTTAGGGCCGGCCTATCAGAGCTTTGTTTCTTTTGCATCTCTGCAACTCATAGTTTGCTTGTATACACTCATTGCTTGTGGAGTATCAAATTAATTTTATTAGTAGGTTTATGGAGCTCCAGCTATTGCTTTTCACCCAAAGTGTTCATTATCACCAAGAAGTAAATGTATAATGGCACTGACATGGTTCTGTTTTCGCAACATATTTAGTGTACAACCACCATTCTCTTACTGGACGAGGTTTATTTTTTGTTTTATTTTATTTATTTATAAACTTAATTAACTACTAGTGAGCTTCCCTGATTCCCATTCCTTGATTTATAACCCTAATGAGTGCTAATTAACCCCAGCTGTGAACTAATGGCCTAATACCTAGATATTCATCAGGTTGTACGATGCACATATTAGTTCTTTCCATATGCAGTGAGAGTAACATATATTATGATTTGAGGACTGTAGATTGCTTAAACTTATTGCGGAGATTTAAATATTTTATTTAGGTGAAAGAAGGGAACCTTTACCAAATATATCTTGAGCAAACTGCTGATAAATTTGTGACTATGGATACTTTTTCTGATTCTTTCTCTTGAGTGAGCATTATGTCCTTTGCAGTATATCATCCCTTAAATCTCTATGCTGAGCTAGTTTCAGATCATTACTATGTCATTCTTTTGCTTCTCTTTGCAGGGTGTCCTAGAGGCTGTTCGAATAAGTCTTGCTGGTTATCCTACTAGAAGAACATACTCAGAATTCATTGACCGTTTTGGAATCTTAGCTCTAGAAGGGATGGAGGGGAGGTACTTAATATAACAAGTTCTGTGCATTGACCTGCATTATTTGCCAATTACGAAGAAAAAAGCATTTCTAAATAATCAAGAGATGTAGGAAAAAATAGTGCATCTCTTTAAGAAAGCATAATGGTCAATATATGTTCATACATTTTTTCTTTGTTGGTAAGATGTTTTATATTTGATTATATTGTTTACGATCATGGACATTTTAATTCGGAGATGTGTGTGTTGTCATCTAACCTTGCTTGTTTGTCTGCAGTTATGAGGAGAAGACCGTGACAGAGAAAATCTTGCAAAAAATGCAACTTGAAAACTTCCAGGTAATCTGCTATACAATGCTCTCAGATTGTGTTCTGTTTTCATATTTTATTATCCGAATTTTGGCTTAACTTCGATTTTTTTTTTTGTAATTTTCGTTTATATGATCATCTGTGTATATTCTGTTGGTGTCAAATATTGCTACCTTGCAATAGCTGTTTTATCTGGTGGAAAACTATCCATTGTTACAATTATTTTTTCATGCTCTTTTTGGTCTGTAATTAAACATGTGCACAAGGAAGCCTATGAAATAGTGTAGAGACAGATTATTTTACCATTTTTTATTGGTGGTGTCATATGAACTTGGAACATGCACTATTTGCATAAAGGGCATTTGGTTATCTTGGCACTTGAAACTGAAAGTTGTTCTTTGGTTTGATCAAACAAACCCTATAAATTGAGCTTGTCAATCAGTTGTATGAAATTCGCAACACACCTTATGCCCCTTGAGTTTACTCTATATATTTTGTGGCTCGAGCGTTGAATGCCTGCATTTAGTTAATTTGTTGATCATGGATTTTCACTGGAAGCTATTTACTTTCAAAAGTTATCTAATATTTATCAAAATAAATTTTCAGCTACATTGAAGCCTGTTCTTGTTTAAATTCAAATTAATATACATGAACTTATTTAGTAATCCAAATAAGTATCCTTCTTACATCATGAAAAATGTCTCAGTGCATATCAGCATCACATTGTACTCCAAATTAATCTCCATGCCCTTAAACAAAAAAGGGGATATCTATAGGAGGAATCACCATCTACTACTGATTTTGTTTTAATAAAATTTGTCAGCAGTTTTACTGAGGGGGGATGCATTTCTACACGTAGTCCATGACTCCATGGACTATGTCTTTGCCTTTTCTGGGTGGTGATTAACAATATGTTTATGTTCAGCTCAGCAAAATTCATCCTTTTGTTGATCTTCTGAGATTTATCGAATGCTTAAGTTTTGTATGGGGGCTTTTAGTATCTTTCCTAGTTAACCTAGGTTGCTAATTGGGCGTTATTCTATCTTGTTTTGCTCGTAACTCTTGATAATATTGTCTTAAAAAGTTAGAATAACACTAAATTTACTTGACCATATGATAGTTGTGGTGGATAGAAAGAAAAATTCTCCCCAGCTGGTGAGACTCATTCTTTTGTTCAATGACACAAATTTTACTATCTTCTATTTCTTTTATGAGCGAAAATTTCTTTAATTACATTTTGTTTACTGCTCAAATGGTTTATTGGCCATTTTCATAGTCATCTTCTACTGTTCGAGGGCTGTGTTATTATGAATTCATACACTAATTTATATTGCTACCATTGGATCATATAGGTATATTTTCTTCTTTGCAGCTTGGAAGGACCAAAGTTTTCCTTAGAGCTGGTCAAATTGCAATTTTAGATTCTCGGCGTATTGAGCTTTTAGATAGCGCTGCAAGGCTCATTCAGAGTCAGTTTCGTACATATATTGTTCACATGGAGTTTCTTCTCATTAAGGGTGCAGCAATTACCCTCCAAACATATTGTCGAGGTATGCAATTATGTTGAATCCCTTTTAGCTTTGCCCTTTCTGCATTGTAAGATCATTGATAGCAAGATGATTTTCACATAAAGGTATAAAATCATATTGTCATTTCCCGTTCGTTATCAGTTTGCTTTTGGAGGGCGTCAATGTTGTAAATAACGGATTCGGAGTTTGTTCGGTTGGCTGGCGAATAAAGATATCCGGTTTATGCGGTGAATATTCATTTTATTCGGATTACACGGCCATCAATATTTTTATATAAATATTCATATAAAAATTCAAAAAATATAAAGATATAGAAAACTAATACACCCGTGGCTTAATGGTAAGGCGTCCGAACTAACAAGGAAATATAAATGAGTTGTGAGTGTGTGAAATAACAAGTGTGGGCCCCACTTATTTTAAAATTAAGTTGTGGATCTCATACTTGTATTTTAGTTGTGGATTTTCTTTGTTTTGGGTCTAATGGGCGAATTTGACCGAATATTTGCGTTATTTGGCGGAATATGCAGGTTATTCGGCCGAATATGCGGTTTGTGCGGCGAATATTCGGTTTGACCGCATATTTGATTGAATATTGCAGTTTTTGTTCGGTTTGCCACCGAATCCGAATATTAATATTCTATTTCTTCAGCACTGGAGGGCGTTTTGGTCGTTTGCAAAAACTAAGATGATTGTAGAATTCCTATCGTTGAGAATTATGGAACTCACTAAGCCATGATGTTTTGCCCTCTTGTAATGAAGTTAAATTCCAATAAATTCTAATCCGACGGTTGTATTTCGAGATGATCATGTAACTTTTATAGAAATACTAATAAGAAATTCATGTAGTTTATCATGGTTAATTCAATAGAAAAGTTGTAATTGAAATCTATTGTGACTGCAACCTACCAACTATAACCTGCCAAACTATTGTGTTTGTATCAAATCACAAAAGAAATGTTGGCCCGTAAGATTAAAAGCTTCCAAGAGGACCTTCATGTAAATTTCTCTGTGGCTTGGAGTTATTTCCTCTAGAAAAAGCTTTTCAGCTTAATCATAATTTATCACCAGAATGCCTCACTAATCAAATTGTTGTCATGGGCCATGGTTGCCTACAACACAGAATGGCTCGATATGGGGAGTGAAAATGAGAATGCTATATACTGCTTATGAGATGAGGTTGGGTAACCTTATTCAGAACATTAGGTGGAACAAAACATGGTATGGGATAAAACAAACATCAACTTTCATAGACTAAAAAATCATTACTAGTTATTTTTAAAAAAAATCAATCAACTATTTTTCTTTATTATGCAATGGAAGTAAGTTCATACTGTTTTTTAATTGATATGTACTGAGATTGTGTCGTTGTAAATCTCCCTTGGAACATAAAATTTATCGTTAAGGGAAGAAGGTTCTAGAAATAGAAGAAGTGGGTAAAAGAGTTATTTAATGACTCGGCCTTGGACAGTCTATTGGTTGATATAGCTAATTTAGCGATAAAGGAGTACAAAAGTTTTTAATTCCTTAGAGAGATGGTCAAAGTGTCAATATGATAATTGACACCGTCCATTTAGATCTTTATGCCCACAAACATGAATAGACCAATTTTCATGTGGATTGGATATCAACTTCCCATTCATCTAGGATTGTGAAATGTTCTATTCTTGGAAGATTGTTAATTTTGCAACCATTCGATGCATGGGCAACTTGTATCCAAATCACATGAAAATTGGTGTATACATGTTTAGGACATGAAGATTAAGATGGACGGTGATGTTCATTCGAAAAAGAATGATACTCAAAACACATGACTTGTTCGATGTACGTGCCACACACAAAGGGTTTATAACTATCCTTGATAATATACAATACGTCATTAATAAAATTTAAACCATGATTAGCAAGTTGGATGCTATTAAAAAACAAAGAACACAAAAGGTTCAAATATACTAATATATAACTATAATAAATGAGAATAATGGAGGAAAGAGGCTTTTTTCGTCAAGGTGGCGTAAAAAATTACACCCTTTACAATTTTATTCGGCGATCGGCACATGCCATCGTGATATTCATCGTCTACTATGTCGATACACCAAATTTCATGTGATTCTTACACTTTTTCATCGTTGATTTAGCAATGTAAAAAGTTCAATTGTCGGTAAACCGTTGATTTTGCACTTATTAAATCAACGATAAAAATGTGTTAGAATCACGTCAAATTTGGTGTATCGACATATCAGACGATGAAAATCAAGCTAACCGGTGCCGATCATAGAATAAAATGGCGAAGGGTGTATTTTTTAACGCCACCTGACAAAAAAGCCTTCTAGGGAATCTTTCATCCATTATTCTCTATATTAAATTGTAGTATGTTTCTTTATAAACTATTATAATAATTAATTGTTGATTATTACATGCAATATAGATAATGTCGTTTCAAGTATTGTATTATTACATTTATTTTGTTTGAGACAGATTCAAGTAATAAAACGGAAGAGGGAGGAAATGCGATTAGGTAATCAATATATTGCCATTAAATATTTTTCCATGAATGTTAATAACCATTTTTCCGTACATTTCTATTCATGGGTTCAAAGATTTAAGGTGCATTTTATTTGAAACCAATTTTTGTCCTTGCAATTTTCGTTTATTTATTAGTTCGATACTTTGTTGTTCACTTATTGATAATTTAATTATTATTTTTTAATCAGGAATTGGAAAAACTCATGCTTCAGTAGATTTACTTAATTATAATTTAATGCGGTACAGTGGATAATACACTTCAAGAGAGAGTGAGTGGATGAATATTACTCTCTTCGTTTCAAAAAGGAGGTCCTTTTTTACTCTTTCATTTGTTCCAAAATGAAAGTCCTTTTAAATTTTCAAGGACAAATTACTTCATACATTTTGAAACTATTTAAATATACCTCCAAAATTAACCCTAATAAAATTTTGCTTGTTAAGGTATCTAGTAATGAAGTGTAATTATTAGGGTTAAATTGGTAAATTATCATTTAGCATGTTTTAGATTTTAGAGTAGTTAACCACTTCTTAATAAGTGTGCAAAATAAAAAAAGACATTCTTTTTGAAACGGAGGTTGTAATAGAATATAATGACACTAATAAAATAATGGTTGACAAAAACGGAACTTAAAGCTTTTGAAAACATTAATAGGAGGAGGGAAACTTCTCTAAATAAATAACAAAAAATAACTTACCACCTCATAATCAGGATCTAGCTCATAGTTAAGCAACTTTTTTCATCATAAGAATCTCATACCATTCATGTATATATTTTTATAAATAATAAATTAATAAATAAACTCTTAAATTATTAACTTTTGATGAACTTTGATGCTAATTTATTTTTATAAATAATAAATTAATAAACAAACTCTTAAAATATTAACTTCTGATGAACTTTGATGCTAATCTAGCATGATTGTCACCCAAAAAACCATATACATATATGATAGAGAACCTTTCAACATTTTTGACAGAGTTTAATTAAATATTTAAGGATACATGATGAAAGATTTGTAAACACACTCCAATAATCCACCAACTTAATTTATTTTTCTAGCTCTGAAGAGCAAGTTTCTTCTATATATATATAGCATTATTAGTGATAAAAAGATGTATTGAAGTGAAGAATGAAGAGTGATGTGGATTGAGTTTTATATATGGAGTAATTTGTTTTATTTGTAAATTAGGAATTATGAATGTGTTTGCAACTTCTATGTAAAAGGTTGAAGGACTATTAGACATAATGGTTAATGAATGCATTTGTGCCTTCAATGTTTACAACGTCAAACGACTATTAAATTTCATTTGGAAGTAATTACTAAGGCATATTAAGGAGAGCATTTAGACTTTGTGGTGCATTTACTTTTATACCAGGTATTGAAGAGGATATTAGTAGAGGGAGATGCATGACAGACATAAGCTGGAGAGAGCACTACATTTAATTCAAATTTCTGATTATCATTAGTTTTAGCAATTATTCTTGCTAGCTTGTGTGATTGTCTCTTTGGATTCCTAAAGATGTTGGGTTTTCTAAATTTCAAACTATAACTTCTTGGTTTGATAAACATACTCTAATTGTACAGGTATTATTAAGCCGATATTTTAGGTAACTGTTTTAAATTAATGCACAATCAATGGCTTAAGAATTTATACTGCCGCACCCTATTAAGATATATTCACTCATCTTGAATTGTAAAAATATGAAAATATTTGAGTGTATATACACAAATTGAGAATGCACATAGGAAAAGGACTACCAAAATAAGGATAGCCATTTTCACTTTTGAGAGTACTATATATATACAGTGTTGCGGAAAGCGTAAAGTGTAGCGAAGCGGAAGAATATGATTTAGGCTTTAGCGGGCTTTATCGAGGCTTTAGCGGTAAAAAGCGTCAAGACTTTTTTTTAGTATTAAACAAAATTATATAATGGAAAAATTAAAATAGATAGAAAGATTTATATACAAAAGATATAAACGTAAAAGAGTTTTTTTTATTCTATAAATTTTATATCCAATAATAGAAATATATTGAATAATTTTAAGACAACATTAATAAATATATCTTAATATAATGTAAAAAAATAATGGTATAGATTAGAGACATGATCAATTGGTTCTATTATTTAATATGATAATTTGAAAATTTTATAAAATTAGGACTTTATTCTATTATAACCAATTAAAAAGAGGGTTTAAGTGAGATTTCAAGCGCATAAAAGTGGGCCAAAGTGGGGATTTTAGGCCATTAATGAAGCACAAAGGTTTTATACTACCGATTTATACGAAAGCGAAGACCTTCGTGGCCGTTTCCTTTAAAGGTTAGAGGATCTTTATGGGGATTTTTACAACTGTGTATGAGAATAATGGAGGAAAGATGCCATAGCAGGGAATTTCCTCATATGGCTTTAATAAAAATACACTATCCATTATTTTATTCGACAATCGGCACCCATCATCTTTCATCTTCATAATCTAAGATGTGGATACACCAAATTTCATGTGATTCAACGATTTTTTCATCGTTGATTTAGAAACGTAAAAAGTTCTATTGTCGGTAAATTGTTAATTTTGCACCCACTTATTCAATGGTGGAGTGGTAAAATCACATGACATTTGGTTTATCCACATCTTAGATGGTAAAGATGAAGATGATGGGAGCCGATCGTTGGAAAAAATGAAGGGAGTACTTTTTTGACGCCATAAGAGGAAATTCCTTCCTATGGTCTCTATCCTCCATCATTCTCTCTATATAGAGAGAGTTGTGTATACATGTTTTAGCACATGAAGATTAAGTTGGACAGTGCTGAGAATCCAAACTATATTTAACGATTAACTTTTTTTACTGCCATTCTAGGATTCCCTGGAGTGCCACACCATATTTCTTAGGATGAAACAGAGCCTGTATTGGCCTCACCTAGAAGCGGGTGGGGTCAAGGGTTTTATTGCAAAATCACCCTTGGATCCCACCCCTCTGGGTGAAGGCACTTTAGGCAGGGGCCTGCAGGGACACTTCAGGCCCATGAAAGTCATTTCTTAGAGGTCTGCTGCTCCTTCAACTGTTACTAATAATTCTGTTGCTGCTTCTGCCCTTGACGATGTTATTATATAGGGGTCTGTTTACGTATGATTAGTTATGGATGGTTCACCTGGTTGTATCTATATGCTTTATTTATAGGCTTAATTCCCAAAAGAACCCCAAACCTTTTAGCTAAATTACGAGAAACTCCCACAACTTTTAAAATACACAAGAAACTACCACAAAACGTTCAAAATACATAAGAAACTACCATAAAACTTTCAAAAACTACGAAAAACTACCAAAAATAAGGTGCCACATCACCAATAAATTGCACGAAACTCCCAAAAAACTGGAGAAAATTTTGTAGCATGATTTTGAAAGTTTTTTGGGGGTTTCTCGTTGATTAGCTAAAAGTTTTTTTTTTTTGGGAATTAAGCCTTATTTATAATAAAGCTTTGCTTCAGGACATCATCGTGAACCTTAATTGCTCTATGTTTTGATGCTGCATTATGCTGTTTATTATTTGTTGTTGAATATGAAACCTTTTGGGTTATTTTGATATATTCATTTTCCTTCTTTCTCGATTACTATTATTTGTTTCCATGATTTTCTTATATTTCTTTACCAACTTTTGCTTCATTTGGCAGGTTGTTTGGCTAGAAATATATATGCATTAAAAAGACAAGAAGCCGCAGCCGTTATAATTCAAAAACATGCACGGAAATGGATGTTACGCCAATATTTCATGCAAATTCATTCAGCAGTTCTGATTATTCAGTCTAGTATTCGTGGTTTTTCTGTTCGCAATAAATTCACGCTCTTGAAGGAACATAGGGCAGCCATGCTAATCCAGGTTTAAAAAAAAAATGTGTGGCAGTTATACTTTGTGTTTATATTTCAGCTTTGCTTGAATTAGTACAAAGATATCAGAAAACATTTTTGGTATATAATTTAAATAACCAATCATAGAGTAAATCTTATGGAAAGATCGTACAAGTTGCATGAAGGATCATACCCCACATACTTTGGGTTAATGTAGCTAGCTTATTGCTGTAACAATAATTAAATTGTGTCCATAATTCATTTGTGAAGTAGCAGTTGGGAGATGCTATACTGAACACAGCCTTTTTTAAATGAATGATGTGGCCTATTTGCTGGGTGAATACCTATTTAATCAATGGTACAGCTCCTGCCATACCACTGATTATTCTGTGGAACATCATACAATCTGCGTCGCTCCTTGCACTGCTGTGACTAAGTGGTACACTCTGGGCCATAAGAGTTGATGCAGTAGTTCTTGAAACATCTTACAAATCATCAATAAAATATTCTAGTAGTTCATGAATATGTCTGTAAATCATATATATGTTTACAAAGCTACTTTATTGGTTAGTGCAAGGACATTATTTATGGCAGTCTGACCGTGTTGCTTGCTTGATTTACTGCTTAGGCTTGGTGGAGGATGCACAAGGCATGTGCGGGCTTCCACCGTTACCGATGTGCTGCCGTGTCAATTCAATGTGCTTGGAGGCGGAAGATTGCAAAAAAAGAGCTTCGGAGGCTTCGGCAGGTATTAAGTTTTTCGGCCATCTCCATAATTTAGCATCCATGTTTAAATCGACAATTTTTCTCCTGCAATATGTTAAAATATATTACATGCGAAAGAGAGATCGTTTTTTAATTCTGCTGGATGGGAAATAAGCATCAATATGAGATTATTGAGTAGATTTAATAAATAATAATTACTCACCTGATTAGTCATTTTACCCCTCATAAACTACTTACCTGAATTCTACCTTCTATCAAACCATATAACATCATGGGCAAAGAGTTCCTAAGGTAACTGCAGGTTGGTTGCAACCTGAGGAATCGCCCTAAAATATCATAATAGGCCTTTCAAATGGGTCAACGCCGTTCATCATGATCTATATGCGCCCTAAAATGGCTATGTACAAACATATATGCAATTTTGATATTTTTCAATCACCCAACTTATGGTAAAATGAAACAAAATAAGGAATCACCTTAGGAACTCTTTACCTATATATAAATTAAATCATGCTTAGTTATTTTTGATTAAGTCTGGTTCTGAGCTATAGTTTGACTTGCACATTTCATGTTACATAAAGTCAGATACTACTATATGAAACCATATTATCTTTCATAAGGACTCCTAACACTGTTAAGATTTCATTGGCAAAGTGGCTGTTTACCGAATTGCTTCATGGACCGTTTTTCATTAATCATGCTTCTGGACCTCTGGTTTGAGCGTAAGCATTCTGGTTATTTTTATATATTATAGTTACTGAACTTGGCCCTTACATATTTAACTATTTATTAATTACATATCCCAATATTATTTATTCATGTGAGGTAACCTTTTATTGAATATACATTATTCTCTTATTGCTATGGAATATTTCTGGTTGCATATTGATCATTTTTTAAAAGTTATTAGAAGTTACAAATAGCTATCATCTGAGTTGGCAACAGAAGATATTAGATGTGATATTCAATTTCTGATTGTATTGTTATAATCATTGCAGTCATCTGCGGACCTGTTGCTTAAATTCTCCTTTGTGCTAAACATTGTAGTCATCTCCTCTTATTTCATTTTTCTACTTTGTAGGATATATTGATTTTTCTTGAAATTTATAGGCTGCAAATGAAGCCGGTGCCTTACGTGACGCAAAGAATAAACTTGAGAAAAAATTGGAGGATCTTGCTTGGAGAGTGACGCTAGAAAAAAGGCTACGAGTATAAATCTAACTGTTATGCTTCCTATATGCTTTTTTATTTATGCCAATGCGTACTCGTAATTTTTTATTTCTTTATCTGTTAATAAATCACTTAAGTCATGTTCTTTTCATGTCAAGCACTAATTTATGATTTCATCTGTTCCTTGTATTAATTACTTCGTTAGCCACAATGGTCTGGCCATGACTATAAAAGGGTGGCATTAGTTTAACAAATGGGTACGGGATCTTTAGAAGAAAGTTTGTGGAAACTTTTGAAGAAATAATTAAAAGCCTAAAAGGTAGAAAAATATATAACGGAAAACTGTAGGGAATACATAGTTGAACATACATGTGGACGCACACAAACACATTCAAGCGTGTGCATGAATGTGCACACACCCTCCCATAAACATGGGTTAGTTGTTCTAAGCCGACTTCCAATTCTTAGCTAGTTCCATAAGGAGTTGTCCAAAAATCTAATCAAGGGCCATGAAAACCGATGATTCAAACCCTAAATCATATTCTCCAGGATCTAAAATACTTGTCTATTAAAAAGCACACATCAAGAGGATGCAAATAAATGTTTTTTCAAAAATTAGACATATAACCCCATTTGATCAGGTCATAATGTGTGTAATCACATGATTTCTTACACAGTAGTTTTCAGCATGGAGATCACAATGGATGATGTGGGCCGTTTGCTAGCATAGTTTATGATGTACTTTTAGGCTAATTCCTTAGGTAGTTAACTGAAGAGTTAGTTTAGGAACGCGTTGCTGCGTGAGTTCGCGCATGCTTGTGTATTTAAAAAAAGTCACACCCATGTTTCACGTATTATTCATGTGTGTGTGTTTTCTTTTTTGGGGGCGGGGAGGCATCACCGACGTTGGAAATTCCTATAGTGGCGAGAGATACATGACACCTATGAAGCACGGATACTTGTAAATGCCGCACGAATCGTATCCGATCGTGTATCGGAGTCTCCGAAACTCTCGGATTCTTTCGGACTTGTAAATGTCTCATCAAACTCAATCGAATTGATGCATCTTCTCTTTCTCTCGAAAATTAAGGCATTCAAAAGTTTGAAGTGCATTGAATATCTAAGTAATGCCATTATTTATTTATATTATTATATATTGGTATGTATACCTTAATACATATTCATATTTAGTTAATTTAAAATCGATATAAAAACGTATCCCGTATTCTAAGTTTTTGGAAAATTGTGAATCCGTGAATCCGTATCGTAAAGTATCCCGAATCCGTATCCGAACCTATGCAACATAGCATGACACCGCACTATTCATTGATCCATGTGTATGTTTTGCAAATTCAAGAATCTTCATGATTAGTATGGAAAGAATTAAAAAGACATGGATGGATGGATGGATTAATGAATGGTATGTTGCCATGTGTCCAGCCACGGTAGGAAATTACTACAGCAGTACTATATACTCATCCTCTCACACACACATCACATCAACAAGTGCCTTACATTGAACCTGAGCAGGAAGCTTGTCTCAGTTGGGATCAAAATTACGCCCCAGTTGACCAAGTCAAAACCCAGAGTCAACCCCAACCCAAGTGGGCCCAAGCCCAGGTCAAAGGGACCGGCCCCATGACAGAAGGAATGAAGTCATAAATTGGTTTAATGTAATTCTTTTTTTTTTATATACATGCATAGAAATAAATGTATGTAAAATAAGCAAAAAGTAAATTTTTTATAAACCCCATGGTTTGTGCAAAAAGAGATGGGGTGGGATGCTCTGGCGTCCATGACATAAGGCATGGGGTGGCATAAGTGTCATTTGGCAAAGCCCAAGAGGCTATATGTAAAGTGTGTAGCCTATAAAGACAACATGATGAAAAAATCAATGAGAACTTTTTCTCTCTAAAAAAACTAGGGTTTGTATCTCCTCCTTCTTTCTCAAAATTCTAAACCTTCTTCTTTTCTTTTGAATTAAATCAAGAGTTTAATTCTTCCTTTTTCAAAAATAAATAGTTTTTCACCATAAAACCCTTGAAGGGGAGCTCGGATCTGCCATCAAATCCCTAAAAGGGGAGATTTTAAGTCTCACCCCCCTTTCCCCCTAAGATCCAGTCAACAGAGAGGAAGAAGAATGATACCCATATCCACAAATCCCATTCCAAGAGAATCCGAGGCTCAAAAGAAAATCCAAAGATTTCTAGGAGTTTAACTCCATTCAAGATCTGTTGGAGTTTAACTCCATAAATCAACCCCTTTTTAGGAGTTTAACCCCTAATCTATACATAATCCCTGTTAGGAGTTCAACTCCAAAGCCCCATTAGGAGTTCAACTCCTAACTCAGGAGCTAAGCCCCTTTTCTCGCTGGTGTTTCCAGCGGTCGCATGCCACGCACGTGATCTTCGGGCACCCAGCGGTCGTGTGTAGGGCACATGACCCGCGGGCGCTAAGCACACACGTGACCCGCGGGCGCTCAGCGCTTAGCGGTCGCGTGCAGCTCACGTGACCCGCGGCTGCCCACGCGCCAGGCACTTGACCCGCGGGCGCCCACATGCCATGCACACGTCTTTAAGACGCTCCTCACCCCTCATTTTCCGTGCACTCCACACCAGAAACTCCCCCGTTAGGAAATTTTTTCTAACGGGGCGCTGTCCCGCATCCCGCAAGGGGGCTGCTAGCCCCCTTGACCCCCAGCCCGCTATCCGGGTAGCGGGATCCCCGTAAACTCTGCGAGGCCCCCGATATATCCAAAACCCCTTTCAAAACACAACACACGCCGCTGCACACTGAGTTCGCATGACTAGTTGACCCGTCAATCGGAGGTTCCTTCGCTTCAAAGGCGAGGGGTAATTAACGACATCTTAGTCCGCGGCTGCCGGAGATTCAGACCCCCATAATTAATAAGCCCCGGTCTACTTTAGGCAGGAGGAATCTGTATATGTCTGACAAGCGACGCGTATTTCCATCTCAATGGGATAACGAAAAACACCCTACAGATTCTGGCACGCCCGGTGGGGCATTTCTCTCATCCCACATCTCGGGTCAAGTGTTCATACGAACTCATTTAACATATATATCGACGTTTGTACCGAAGTGATGTTCCTTTCGTGCAGCAATCAACTTTCAACGACGATGTCTTCCAAGATGAATTCAGCTTCCGACGCGACCCCGATCTCGTACGTAGTCAAGATCAATGCCCGTGTGGTTCTCCCTGCCAGTCTCAGCCGGCAATAGGAGGAGCCATCCCGTCAATTTGTTTCGATCATCATCTACCCTGCTGGAAGCGCTCATCTGGCGGAGGTCCCGACAAATCAAGCGGCCAAACCAACCTCGAGGGGCAAGAGGCCGAACGTCGTGGTCGCCAGAGCATCCCACCCCAAATGCAATTCCGTATTCGAACGGCTCTCCACTGTTCTAACTGGGGGCAAGGCCGTCAATACCAATGGGGCCACAAAGCATCTCCAGCAAGCTCAGATGGTGCCCATGACAATCGCGCGAGCAGGCATCTTCTCTGGGCTCTCGGTCTACGACGTCTTCCCGAAGAGCCGAAATCTGCCAAGTGCTTAAGACAGAAAAGTTAAGGCAGAAGCGGCTCAGGTATCGAGCCAACAAGAGGGCCACGACTTCGGCCATGTGGAATCTTGTGTGGTTCCAAGAGCAGGATTACTTCGTGACGACGGCTGAGTCGGCCGTAAAAGTCAGCAATTCATTCGAACCTTTTAAGTGGGTTCAGAAAAATGTCATGACCGCCAGAATGAAGAAGACAGCGGTCCGAAGAATGCCATAAAGGGACGTGTCCCATCCCCAAAAGAGAAAGCATGACACAATCTCTTCAAGAGTCTATCAGGCGCTCTGCGCCGCGCGAAAATAGCTGGGCAAATCCAGAAAGGAAGCGCCAGCACTACTTATGAATCCGGTTAGGCCAGCCATCTCCAATCGATTGTCCGCTACCAAAATAGAAGGGTCAAGACCATGGTCCAAAAAATCAGCTATCAATAATGAAATGATAACCGGATATGTTATCCATACGGTCTATATGGCGGGCGCGTGTCCCAGCGACAACCTGTGCAGTAAGAGCAAGGATGGGGCTATCACATCCCAAGCCCAATCTGGCTTGAATGTGGTAGCCGCTTCCCAAGATACCGCCTCCGCTGGATGATGAAAATCCTCTCGATGAGGCCGATAGACAGAAGACCCTTTAGTCCATGTAGAGTCAAGCTCAGACAGCGAGGAAGAGCCGACTTTCCGTTCCAGGACCGTGGAGTAAGAGTTGCTTCAAGAGGTTCGAAAACAGCTCAGGAGCAAAGATAAAGGGATGGCCAAGCTCTATTCGAAAATTGACGACCTAACGAACGTTGTGATGCAGCTTACGGCTCAAATTGCTCGAGTGCCCTCCCAATCAAGCACAAGTCTCTACTCATGAGCCGGGTGATGACAACCCGAAGCAGCCGATGCCTGTCCTTTTGAGTCCAAGATTAGTCGACCCGCACGAAAGCCGGCCACATTCCGCTTCTGGGGACGTCTTGGCCCCAGATAGCACTATCCCGCTAACACAAGATCAGATAATGGATTTGGTCATCAGCAAGGTTAAAACATTGGTGGCCGAAGCCGAAGGTCAGAAAGAAATTGGCAGTAGCGGGCGACCATATCCCGCACAGTACGATCTGATTGAGTTCCCCAGCGGCTACATCATTCCTAAGTTCGGAAGATTTGACGGGACGGGAAATGCAAATCAGCACATCCACTTTAAAGCGTCGTGCGGAAATACAAGGGCAATGATGCGCTCCTTCATTGGTTTGTCAATAGTCTGACCGGTGTTGCTTTCGATTGGTACGTAAGCATACCAGACGGGTCCGTCATTACTTTTGCCCAAATGGAGTCTCTGTTTCGGCAAAGATTCATGAGTGTCAGTGACAAAATCTCCATCGCTGACCTCGTGAGAACCAAGTCGGGGAAAAGTGAAAGCAACACGGACTTTATTGCCCGATGGCGCAACCTCACTGTCAAGTGCGAACCGTCGTTAGAGCAAGACCAGCCGCCAGCCTCCTCATTTGGAACCTCAGCAATTGGGTGGTCCCATTCTTATGTATAGCAGGCTTTAAGACGTTTCAGGAGCTGACCAAGAAAGTCCAAATGCTGGAACGCTCGAAGTAAGAGTCTACCCCGGACTCTCAGAGAGAAGACTTGGAAAAGCAAGCGGGACGACAATCGTAAAAGCGGGAATTCCCGCAATACCAATGTCTTCAATGCGTCCGATAATGAAGACAAGCGAAAGGCAGGCGAATCTAAAATCAACCGGTCTCGAAAGCCAGTGCTTGGAGGAGAAGGGCCTTCGCTAAAGGAGAAAAAGAACAATGTTTACTCTTTCAAAAGGGACATGGTTCGCAAGATATTTAATGATGCCTTGAACGACTTACAATTGCCGGAGTCGAAGAGACCGCACGAAGCAAAAATGGCCGACAATCCCCTGTATTGCCCGTACCACAGAATGGTGAGCCACATGATCGAGAATTGCTATATTTTCAAAGACCGGGTCGAGAAGCATTACAAGATTGGAGAGATCGAGCTGTTCAAGAGTGTGTTGGTAAACAATCAAATTGCAACCACCAACTTCATACAGACATAAGCTGAAGCCTTTTGGGAGCAGACGGCTGAACCCGCTGCCCTGAGAAATGAAACTGACTCACCGCAGCCTCCGCGGAGTACGCACATATCTAATAAGACGAAGAAGATGATAAAGCTACTTCGGAAAAAGCCTAGAACTAAATGGGAAGGGCATCAGAAGCCTACCATTCTAGCTGCCAATTCAGCTCAATCAAGCTCAATCAGGCTCAAAATCCACAAAGCTCAAGAAGAAGAAAAGTACAGCTCGACGCGAAAAAGTGTCTGCAGAGAGATCGACCATTCAAAAATATATCGATTCCCTCGAAGAATATGAAAAAAAGGTGAGAAAGAGTTCTTCCCTGTAGAAGCGGCTGTGATTCTGGAGGAGTTAGAAGAAAACTCCGATGAAGAGATCCTTATAGTGATCTGCTACGCCATCCATCTTGGCAGCGACTCTGAAGAGGAGCTCTGTTTTCCCGAAGAGGACGAGGAGCTCGCCACAAAGGCCAACCAAATCCAGCTCAGAAGCGGCAGGGCTCTACCGCCAAATCAGGGAAACGCCTCAAAAGGAAACGAAAAACAGGTGGCTAATGAGGAAAATGGCAGAGAACCGGCTAATGAAAACTCAAGTCCTTCCTCAGTAGACTACAATGGCTTGGCTTATTTCCGGAAGCTTCCGTCTCTCTTGAGCATCTACGATGCCTTGGTTCTATCTAAAGAGATTAGAGATGTTCTCATCCACGCTCTACAAAACCCCGAACGGTATCAGGCTCGCTTTGCGGAAATTAATATGAAAGAAGCCCAGTACGATCTGCATTCCGCTGCAGTCACGTTTAAGGACGAAGACTTGCTACTAGGAACGGCTGAGCATAATCGGCCGCTTTACGTGGCCGGGTACAGCGACGTAGATCGGATTAATCGCACATTGATTGGTCCGGGATCATCAGTTAAGAGTTTGTCAATGGACGTCCGACACCTGTCAATAGAAAGTATTGTCATTCAAGGCTTCATTCAAAATTACCAGCAAGTTCTGGGATCCATAGCTCTGCCGATCATGTCTGGGGACTTGCTAACCGAAGCCAAAATATACGTGATTGACGCCGACGTCTTATAAAATTCTCTTGGGGCGGCCGTGGCTCCACGATTACGGTATTGTTCCGTCAACTCTCCATCAATGTATGAAGTATACTAAAAATGGCGAAGAAAGACGCATTGACGGAGACATCCAGCCGTTCGGTGTGCATGAGGTCCGATATGAAGATTCCAATACTTTGTGAACCCCTAAAATGCAGCCACAACGGACCAAGGACAGAACGACCCCGAAACTCAAAAGCAAATCTGAGCCGACTTTCACTTTCAAAAGCAAAACCCCCCATATGCGTCCGCGGTTCGGTAGCGACACTGATGAATCTGACGCTGGAAGTCCGTCCTTCCGTAAAACTCGCCCTCATTTCGGTAGCGATACGGACGAATCTGCTATTGAAGGCTTATCTGGCAGCAAAATTCGCCCTCGTTTAGGCAGTGGCACTGAAGAATCAGAAGAAGAGAACCTGCCTCGCAACAGCTATGCAGATTGGGCCCCCACGCAACAAGCAAAACTACGAGACTTTCGAAGTTGCAGAAGGGCCCTAGCCGTCACAAGGGTGTCAGAGCAGATGTGCAAAGAGCTCGATGCATTGTCAGTCTCCACCGTGGACCAGCTGAAAACTTTCTACGTTCCTGGAGGGAAAAGTGGACAGAAGGGCATCTTGTTTTATGGGTCAAATCCTATCGCACACCCGGACGATTTGTCTGCGACATGCCTTCCATACGAGAGAGGCATAAGAGCCGTCCTAAACCCAAGATATTATGCGTCCGAGATGCGGGAATACTTTAAAAAGTGCGGACGCCGGTTATATCAAACGGAATCCGAAGCGAAGTTTTATGAGGGGCTATGGCATCCACCTCAGGTCCGAGCACTTATCGATGGACGAATTCCAGACAGACGGGGCATATGTTTCATTCAACCTGATTCCAATGCATGCTACATGATCCATGTTGGTAAAGCCAGCGAAAGGTCAAATGACGGCAACGAGATAGCCGAGCCAGAAGAAGCCCCTCGAGAGCCCGAAGACGGCGGACAAGCAACCTTTGACGAGCTAACCGAGATTGAATTGGGAACGCCTGATAATCCAAGACCGATCTACATTAGCTCACTCTTGTCAGAGGAAATGCAAAGTCGGATAGTCGTCCTGCTACATAAGTTCGCCGACTGCTTCGCGTGGACGTACAAAGAAATGCCCGGCCTTTTTCCTGAAGTGGCCGTGTATAAGCTAGCTATATCTCCTGATGCTAAGCCAGTCAAACAAGCTCATCAAAGAATGAGAAGGGAGCTGGAAAAAAAGGTCATTGAGGAAACTAAGAAACTTATTGATGCTGGCTTCATCAGGGAAGAGAAATACGCAGACTGGATCGCATGCATTGTCCCAGTAAAAAAGAAAAATGGGCAGATCCGGGTTTGTGTCGATTTCAGGGACTTAACAAGGCATGCCCTAAAGATGATTTCCCACTTCCGGTCATGGAAATGATGGTCGATGGTACCTCAAATTACGAGCTGTTCACCTTCATGGACGGTTCGTCTGGATACAATTAGATAAAAATGTCGCCTGAGGATGAGAAACATGCAGCATTTCGAATCCCGATCGGCATATACTGTTACAAAGTGATGCCGTTTTGACTGAAGAACGCAGGTGCTACATATCAAAGGGCAATGACCAATATCTTTGATGACCTAATCCATAAAGTCGTCGAATGCTATGTTGATGATCTGGTCGTCAAGACTAAAGCCAAGGCCGATCACATCTAAGATCTTATGACTGTTCTCACTAGACTGAGGGAATACGATCTGAAAATGAATCCTCTGAAGTGCGTTTATGGCGTGTCATCGGGAAAATTCCTGGGTTTTATAGTCCGATATAGGGGGATCGAAGTTGACCCATCCAAGATAAAAGCCATCATGGAGATGCCCCCTCCAAAGAATCTAACACAGCTAAGATCTTTTCAAGGCAAGCTTACTTATATACGAAGGTTTATCTTAAATTTATTAGGGAGATGTACGTCCTTCTCAAAGCTCATGAAGAAAGGAGCTCCTTTAGTCTGAGATGCCAAATGTCAAGAAGCGTTCGAAAGCATCAAACAGTACCTGCCGCGCTAGATGAGTCACTCGGTGCGCTCCTTGCCCAGAACAACGAGGAGGGAAAAGAAAATGCCCTCTACTACTTCAGTCGAACTCTAGTTGGGGCGGAACACAACTATTCCCCGATCGAAAAGTAATGCCTTGTTCTGATATTTGCTGTGAAGAAGCTGAGGCACTATCTGCTTACTCATCGGGTTATGCTGATCTTCAAGGTCGACCTGCTTATACACTTAATGACCAAAGTATGCCTAGCCGGCAGAATGGCGAGATGAGCCGTCATGCTGCTTGAATTTGACATAATTTATACTCCTCAGAAAGCAGTAAAAGGAAAAGCCCTCGCCGACATTCTCGCTGCTCATCCCATACCAGAAGGGTCACCGCTCAATTGCGAGTTAACCGACGAACAAGTGCTGCATCTCGAGAATGATGAGCCATGTTGGGAGCTCTACTTCGACGGAGCCTCGTCAATAAGGATCTCTAGCAAATCAAGCGTCCCGGAGATAAAAGCAGGGATAGGGCTGGTGTTCGTCACGCCATCGAGAGGAACCCTACGATGTTCCTTCGCTCTCACCGAGCCTTGTACAAACAATGAGGCTGAGTATGAAGCTCTGACAGCTGGTCTGGAGCTCGCCATAGAAATAGGAACCCTTCGAACTACGGGTTTACGGTGATTCCTACCTTACCGTCAACCAAGTAAGCGGTGACTATAAGATATACAAACCTGAGTTGGCTCGGTACAGAAGCCGGGTGGTGGAGCTCATGAAACAGTTCACCCGCATTGAACTAATGAGAGTCCCTAGGGCGTTGAACGGAAAAGCTGACATACTCACTCGCCTAGCTAAAGAGCTAGCTGATCCTGACATGGACGAGATTCTAATCACAGTCAGAAGCCGGCAAATTCTGCATCCAGTCTCTTTGTGTGAAGAAAGCGTAGAACAAGAGAACAATCCTGCCGAAGAAGTTTCGATCATTCAAGACAAGCCCGATTGGAGAGAACCTTTCATAGAGTACCTCCGATACGACAAGCCGCCCGAAGAAAAATCTGCGAGGATTCAGCTGAAGAAGAGAGCTCTCCGATACGTGTTTGTAAATAATACGCTATACCGCAGATCATATGACCAACTCTGGTTCAGGTGCCTGTTATCGGCCGAAGCCCAAAAAGTCATGAAAGAAGTTCACTCAGGCGTCTGCGGAGCTCACCAATCTGGCCCCAAAATGCGGCTTCAAATTAAACGGCTTGGGTATTACGAAGAGCATGCGAAGATGTGTCATCTCTGCCAAATTCACGGTGACTTCATTCATAAGCATCCCAATCCGCTGCATCCTATGGGGGCGTCATGGCCCTTCGAAGTTTGGGGCACTGACATAGTTGGTCCAATTGATCCTCCGTCATCCAAAGGCCACATGTTCATATTGGCTGCAACAGACTAGTTCTCCAGATGGGTTGAAGTTGTCCCGCTAAAAGAAGTCAAGACATAAGATATTCTGATATTTTTCCGGCATAATATTCTATACCGTTTCGGTACACCAAGAAAAATCATTTCCGACAACGGGCCTTATTTCGAGAGCCTCAAAGTCTCATGGTTCGCTATTCAGCATAAGATAGACTGGAGATATTCCTCCATCTATAATTCAAGAGCCAATGGGCTAGCCGAAGCCTTCAATAAGACTATGCAAGCTTCTGAGGAAAAATGTTTCAGCCAACAAGAGAGACTGGAATCTCAAACTTCACGAGGCGTTGTGGGCATATCGTACCATGCACCGTACTCCAACTCGGTCCATTCTATACTCATTACTCTTCGGAGTGGAGGCGATCCTTCCCCTCGAAGTCGAAGTTCCAAGCTTAAGAATGGCCGTTCAGCACGAGTTGACGGAGGAGGAAAACACGCTCCTTCGGCTCAAAAAGCTCGACGCTCTCGAAGAAAAGAGGCTTGTAGTACAGCAAAATCTGGAGCTGTACCGAGCCTAAATGTCACGGGCCTATGACAAGATAACTCGTCTCCGCGCTTTCAAGAAAGGCGAATTGGTGTTGGTCCTCAAAAGACCGATCATCCCCAATCGACATGCCAAGAATAAATTCGAGCCAAGCTGGGAAGGACCATACGCCATCGAGAAAGTGTTTGATGGAGGATCCTATTAAGCTGATAAATGCCGAGGGAGAAAGGCCCATGCCATCCATTAATGGCCGATATCTCAAGAAATACTACGCGTGAATGCTTCAAGTCGCAGGCGAATTGAGTGCACCGGCCTTACGGTCTAGATCATACATCCTGTAAAACCGTATACAATCCACGGGCGTAAACGACTCCTATCTCTCTCAAAGTCCTACCGGCGAGACTACATTTAAAGTCCCCCGGCCTAAAAAATAAGGTACGTCCACAAGCAAAATGGGCACGGATGAAAACCCGAAAGGGCTCCGTGAGTAAAATTAGCAGGACTGCCTGCGAGTTTGTGAAAACTCGAAAGGGCGCAAACTCGTGAAAAGAGATGAAATACACTCGCAAAGTCCTCTCGACCTTGTGAGAAGAAAATCCCCGCATGAGATTCTTAGGACTCACAAAGGAGCAACATACTTAGGAATCCCCACGATTATTAGGAAGAAATACACCAGCGAGATCCCCTTGACTCGTAGGTAGAAAATGCTTTTATTAGACCCTTACGGCTCATAAAATTGAAAAGCCTTAGGTGATAGGGATCTAAGTCTGTCTCCTGAGCCATCGCTCCCCAACGAGTAACGGCAAATGATGAGTCGCTCCTTGCATTTCGCTTCAGTGTTAGCGGTGCTGATTCCGGCGCAAAACCCAAATCCCAAGTTTTCCCAACGGCAAATGATGAGTCGCTCCTGGCATTGCTTCAGTGTTAGCGGTGCTGATACCGACACAAGAACCAAATCCCAAGTCCTTCCGGGACAAATGATGAGTTGCTCCTGGTATTATTCCAATGCAGCAATGCTGATGCCAAACAAAATCTGAATTCCAAGTTTCTCTCAAATTCAAAAGTCTCGCCAAATAAGGCAGAAATCAAACAGACCAAATTAATATCCCACCCGGTAGCGCTTCCAAGCTCAAAGGTCCCGCTGGACGGGTGGGGAACTCCTAAAATAAATCAAATCAAACAAATCAATCCTGACACCGTAGAAAGCGGAGCAAGTCAATTTCAACACCGACACCGCAGAAAGCGGAGCAAGTCAAATCAAATTTCGACACCGCAGAAAACGGAGAAAGTTTGATCAAACCCCGACACCGTAAGAAGCGGAGCAAGACCGACCGACCAAGTCGCAAAAACGACAGAACCGACCTTCTAAGTCGCTAAAAGGGCAGTATCGACCTCCACGTCGTCAAAACGGAGTCGACCTCTACGCGAAAGAAGATCCGTCAATTTCATGCACACAACCCACATATGTGGTGTGCATTTATTGATGGGGGCACTTTGTTGGGATCAAAATTACACCTCAGTTGACCAAGTCAAAACCCAGGATCAACCCAAAGCCTAGTGGGCCTAAGCCCAGGTCAAAGGGACCGGCCCCATAACAAAAGGAATGAAGCCATAAATTGGTTTAATGTAATTCTTTTATATATATATATATATGCATAGAAATAAATATATGTAAAATAAGCAAAAAGCCAAATTTTTGTAAACCCCATGGTTTATGTGTAAAAAGAGATAAGCACATAAGGCATGGGGTGGCATAAGTGCCATTCGGCAAAGCCTTATATGTAAAGTGTGTAGCCTATAAAGGCAACATGATGAAAAAATCAATGAGAACTTTCTCTCTCTAAAAAAAAAACTAGGGTTTGTACCTCCTCTTTCTTCAAGGTTCTAAACCTTCTTCTTTTCTTTTGAATTAAATTAAGAGTTCAACTCTTCCTTTTTTAAAATTAAATAGTTTTTCACCATAAAACCCTTGAAGGGGAGTTCAGATCTGCCATCAAATCCCTAAAATGGGAGATTTTAAGTCTCACCTCCCTTTTTTTCTCCAAGATCCTTCCAACAGAGAGGAAGAAGGATACCCATCTCCAAAAATCCCATTCCAGGAGGATCCGAGGTTCAAAAGAAGATCCAAAGATTTCTAGGAGTTTAACTCCATTCAAGATCTGTTGGAGTTTAACTCCATAAATCAACCCCTTTTAGGAGTTTAACTCCAAATCTATACATAATCCCTGTTAGAAGTTCAACTCCAAAGCCTCCTTGGGAGTTCAACTCCTAACCCATGGGCTAAACCCTTTATCCTGCTGGTGTTTCCAGCGGTCGCGTGCGCGGCACGCGACCTGCGGATTGTTGGAGATAGTGCCCTCATAGTCAATTATTGGATCGCAGGTACGTGATTGCAATGATTGCGGAGGACCTATCCCGGTAGCACAATCTTACTCGAGATGATAGTATGCTATCTGGTTTGCCTTTATCAGTCGTGTACATGTTCAGGTGACTGATTGCATGTTACACTTTGATAGAGCCCTTAGGATCTTGCTTTACTACCAACAGTATGATGGCGATCATATACGTGAGAGTTGGGTAGTTTATATGCATATCCTTAATTGTGGTCCCTAGTCGTGGGAGTTTCGAGACAGGGCATCGATACTCCGGAGTAGACTAGTGTGTACAGTCGAGACCCCGACGAGGGGCGGTGGCCGGTCTCACAAGCCACTGGTGTCAGTTGGATCACCTAAGATGTATACAGGTGCACATTGGGTTATGAGTACACCGGACAGGACTCGCCGGGAATCTGCTAGTTAGTACTATACCTATAGTCAGATAGCAGTTCCCTGGTGACATGTGTACAGGTTAGTTCATCGACCTGAGGTCGTCATTTGTCTCGTGTGAGTTCCCACTGTGCTTTGATTTCTACCCTACCACGGCTCAAAGGAGTCGTGCAAACAGGTAGTTTTTGGGTACAGTCCCGAGCCATATGGAGGCACGTGAGCGGATCGGCAGGGGATTCGTCTCTCCCGGTATTGGGGGTGAGGTCGTGCTGTGTCTAGGAGAGCCATTACACAAAGTCCATGGCCATGGCAGGAGATTTACTGGTAGGTACTCCAGTAGTATCTCAGGGTGTAATTGAGCTTCACTCCGACACGACTTATACTGCTATTGGGGGTCTGACGTTACTAGCCCCCTAGGCAGATATGCGATACTCATTGACGAACGGACCGGACTGTATATACATTGTCACTGTTAGGCTCAGTAGGGTTTTCCGGATGAGTGCGCTCATCGGCATCCCTTGAGGTCAGTCCATGGGCAGCCGTTACGCATTGCTAGTGCCGCTGACGGTTTGTGGTTAAACCCACTGCCAGGGTGCTGACGAGTCATTAGAGTCCCCCACAGACAGTTTCCCAAGTTCGGGCGAAACGTTGTAGAGGCCGTATGGTTTTATGGCAGGGTTCGGAAAATGCACGTGCGTTTACGCATGTGTCGATTTTCGGACATGTGATACTGGTCGGCTTTGGTTTAAGCCGGATCCAAGTATTATATTGAGTAGGTATAATATCTTTGTCTCAGTTGCATTTGTATTCGGTCGTAATACAAATGCGGGTATATTTATACAGTTTCGGGGTTATCCTGAAAGTTGTTTCAGGATCACTTTTGGAAGTTGCCAGTTTCCAGTTTTTTATCAGCCGTCTTTTAACATTCGGTTAAAGACGGATTTATCTTTTCTTCAGTTGGGGTGAGTCATCATTCTAGAAGCTTCAAGAAGTGATGATGAGGCTAATTGGTGTTGTATTCTAATTGGTTGCATTTATTAAAGGGTGACTAGGTTTAGTGAGTCATGCTTTGTATTAATGCATTCTTGGATTGCTTAAGATATTTTTAAAGTGAGAAGGTTTCTCTTGTGGTCACCCCCCTCTCCTACGGTCACCTCCCTCTTGCTATATATGGCCGGCCCTCTCTCTCCTCACTCTCACTTGATGATTTCATTTGTAGAAAAAGATTATGATAGTTTGGGGTGTATGGAATTTACAGCTCATTTCATTCCATCATCCGATTTCCACGGCAACTTCATTAACCGATCGTCCACGGACTTGGACGAAGTGAGACAAAGTCATCTACTCATTCTCTACATCAATCTTGGTCGTCTCTTTTAGCAAACTTGACGATCGAGTTGCCTCGAGTCAGAGGCGGGAGCCCGTTTAAAGAACCGATCATGTGGTGCCACCTCGACGAGGATATCGGAGATCGACGCGATCGGAACAGCCGCAACGGAGCGTGGGATGATGGTTGAAGAACGAAGGACTCGGATCGTTCGGTACAATCTTCCTACACTCTTTACAGTATGTTAGTTTAGCAATAATGGCAGATCCGGGTTAAAGTATACGATAGCGCCAGTTTAAAAGTTTTTGTTCCGCATTTGGCGTCTGTAGACTGCCGGGGCGCTAGCGTAGACTTAAAGTGGTATCAGAGCCTCACCATTTTGCTATACTAACTTGTGCTAACGCGTTTAAAACATCGATCCGACCAGAAATCGAAAATTGCAAAAACCACAATTTTTATGCCCGACAGTTTCTGTTAATTTTAAACGGTCTCAAAATTGATTTCTGGATGTCTTAAAAATCCGTGCAGGCATATTTAAGAACCACGACAAAATTTGGGGTCGTGATCCCTCCAGGCTGCCGCGGAAGAGCGGCCAAACCCATGGTTTGGCCGCCCATCCGCGGCCACGTGGGGAGCACGTGCTCCCAAATTTTCTCAGTGGGTTCTGTGTTGGTTTTTGGGGTTTTTGGTAAATATATTTTTGGCCCTGGTTTTGTTACTGTTCACCAGTAAGCAGTGGGGCCCACTTTTTGATAATTGGTCTTTGGTCGATCGTAATTTAAACATGTTAGTTTACAGTGCTTACATTATATCTCTGACCGGGAATGTCATTTGATCGGTAAACCGCGTCTGATTGCTATAGTTCTTTTAGACGGGTTTGCGAACGTGACATTCGCGTTGATGTTCTGTGTTGTGCTGTGATGTTGCGGATTTGTCGTGGTGGATAGCAGTGTGCAATGGTAGTACAGTTTGTGTTTATTTGTACATTTGATATTGCGGGGCGAGCGTCCAACTTGTGGACTGCCGTCACTGCCTGTTGTATAATATTCTTTTGGGGCACGACCAGGTTGCGGTCGATGTACCTATTGTACTATTTTTCATTACTGTACTAGGTTTTACCCCGCGACGGAGTGCACGGATAGCCGGGTTCGGGAAAGCAACGGGTCCGCATCTCATGGCTTTGAGAGGCAGAGGGGCTCCACTTCAGAATTGGCAGACTATTCGCCGCACTCGTAGGGGGTACAGGTTGACCCAAGGAGGGGTGCTCAATTTACCGGATTCCGTGAAGTGCCGGGTGTTCCATTCACTATGCTGTGGGGACTACCTCGCTTCAGGTTTTGGCGGGTAACTTGCCGCACCCGTAGGGGTCTAGGTTTCATTGCACAGGCTATCCACACGACAGGGGAACGTCGGGTTTCAGCAGCGGCTCTGTGAAACCCGGGGATCCCAGATTATCTGTATTGTTCTGTGATGCTTATTACTTTTCTGTAATGTTGCATATTATCACGCCTGGAGCGATTATTGTATATTGGTTTATATACTATTAGATGTTGTATATGTTTTACACCCGCGCTAGTCCAGTCCCCGCTCTGTCGTTAGTTAAGTAACCTAACGGGTGATGAAGGGACCCAGTGACGAATGCGGATGGCATATACGTACATTTTATTTTCGTTCTTTTCTGATGTGATTAATGATGGGACTGCGTTGATTCTGATCAACGCAAAGTAAAACAAACCTATATACAGTTGTTGGAACAATTTAAAAAGTGTTATTGCAAAGACGTTTTCTTTTGTTATGCATAGCGGTATTCAGTGGAATATCCTGCACCTCATTCGACGGGCAAGGGCCGATATCCCTTCACCGGGATTGACCCCTTGGACAGAAGTTTGCGTCAGAGTAATAACTTTACTATAGTCGATTACAAGTTGCTTTGCATAGCGGTATTCAGTGGAATATCCTGCACCTCATTCCACGAGGAAAGAGCCGAGATCCCTTTACCGGGAGTGACCTCTTTAGCAAAAGGTTTTCGCCACTATATTTTAAAAAGCTATCAGGTTCCTTCAGCGATATCAAGTTCACTACGCTAAAGGTTTTTCGCCAAAAACCAGCCGTAACCCTCCGTCACTTCTTTTGGGTATTCAGTAGTATTCAAGCTATGCATTTTGACCTAACGCCAAGGCATAGTGTTTGGTAGCTGCTGGGTATTCAATTGTTGCATAGATAGATGAGTTGGTTTGGGACAGCCGTTCTGCCATTTTGACCTAACGCCAAGGGCATGTGCGGGTGGGTTCAAATTAACAAGATAGTGATGGGTAGAACTTGGCATGTGACTTATGACATTTTGACCTAACGCCAAGGTTATAAGAGCATGGGGCAAAAACAATATCGGGAGTTTCTAAAGAAACTGAAACTTGCCAAGTATGCGCATACCTTCTGGAGTATGAGTAGCGTGGATGCATACCATCACGTTATCATGCGATGAGAGTTGGATCCCGATTCCCACTGATGAGTTGGTTTACTCTTCGGGTGATCCCGATTGATTCTTCTTTAGGTTTGGAGGAGAATTTGACAGGACAGTGGGAGGTTTCCGGATTAGATAAAATGATGACCATTCTGATCTAGGTTAGAGTGCACGCAGAGTGTTTCTTTTCTCTCTCTCTCTTGGCAGCGACCTTTGACCGACCCTAGACTATGACTCAGTGACCAAGTTGACCGAACCTTCTTATAATACTGGCTTTTGGATTGTCTGAGTTGCATAAGTCATTGCCACTCCTTTTACCCTTTGAATTTCTCAGAACACCCGTATTACTACGGATATCCACTTCCATTGGATAGAGCCATCGTATGGTTATATACGAACTCGAAGGGACTTCTTCGAGGATGGATCAAGGTTCAGGAGAAATAGAATTGGTTTATTCAGTTGTCTTTTATTATCACCTTCTCTCAGGTTACGAGAGCTCCTTGGTTTAGGAGAGTACACCTATTACGCCTATTGGATAGTCTTATTCCAAACCATAGGCTGGTGCCGAAAGGTAGGGAATGAAGAAAACCAATTAGCCTAAGTAGGGTGTGCAGAAGGTAATATGTAAAGACAAAATAAAGGGATTAGAAAGAGGGCAAAGTAAATTGCGACTGATATCATTCACGACCAAAACCGCGTACTTCATCGCCGCTCCTATTTCACCTTTAAAAAGAATAAGGTATTATTCAGTTGTCTTTTATCGTCACCTTCTCTCGAGATGCGAGTACTCCTTGGTTTAGGAGGGTACACCTATTATGCTTACTGGATAGTCTTCTTCAAAACCATAGGCTGGTGCCGAACGGTAGGGAAGGAAGAAAACCATTTAGTCTAACGATGGTGTACAGAAGGTAACGACTAAAGACAAATAAAGGGATTTGGAGAGATGGCAATAAGATATACGGTTGAAGTCATGAATTGGATTATGGAAGAGGCATTGCTATGAATACCAGGATACCCTTACGAAACATTTTCATGTTTCAGTGCATTGTTAAAGGAAAAACTGTTTTCCCGATTAGACACTTACTCCAAGGGTATGTATTTACCAGGTTTCATTCTCATATCTGTATGGTTTTACAGATGATGAGTGGGAGTAAGATATTGGGAATTAGGTAATCATCCTCATTATATCGGAATTCGTTGTAATTGGTGATATTTGAGGAAATCGCCAGGGTACAGTTTTCCACCTACAACGCACAGGTTTTGAGTTGTTCAAACTCAGCGGACTTATACAGAGTATTGTATGTTGTCCAGTGTCCATCAGGACAAAGGGGTAGGTCCTCGTACTATGTTCTATTTACTTATAACTTCTCTAGTATTTAGACGAGTGTTTCGTAGAAATACAAGGTCTAAGTTTTGAGAAGTTGTGGGTATAAGAATAAAGTAGAGAACCAGGTATCACAAATATCGAGATTCTTCAAAGAGATTGAAGATGTAGATTCTTGTGATTGGTATTCAGATGATAGTGATGGTTTTGAGAAACGTGTTTCTCTTTCAGGTTACTCATAATTGGATGGATTCCTAAGTTGAGTAATGCTGATTAGCCTCTTTCCATTAAGTAGATATGCACTGGAGACAGCTGCATGATTTGAATCTTGGTTCCAATTAAATAAGTGCCAAAGTTTCTGTATTGGATATAGAATGGATCGTACCTTAAAAGAAAATAAGGTACGGGAAGTTGTCCAGCTTATGATTAAAACCAGACACTGGAAAACTCAGGGCATGTTTCTGTAATGGCTGTTTGTGGGTTGACCCTGGCTATGACGAGGGTTGATATTCTACCATTTGGAAGATCAATAGTAATATTGTTCTTGACTCGCCACAGTTTTAGTAAAAATGGATCTTTTTCAGAAAACAGTAGTGGGAGTATGGTAGAACTGGAAGTGATTCCAGAACCGCGAACGATTACGGAAAATTTAAAAGGACCTATATATTCAATCAGGTTTGACATTCCAATAGCCACTCCGCAGGTATGGTAGGTAACCTCAGACACCCGAGAGGTACTTCGGTAGGCTCAAGGACGGTGACAGGGAGGTTCTTATCTACCCAGACTTGACACTACTGTTGTTCCAGGTTATGAGACCCGGTAGGAGGGTTGTCGTAGTCAGTGGGAGCAACGGAAGCATAGTGGGCAAGATGCTTATATCTATTTATAGACTTGAGCAGTTATAGCGGAGATAGATCATCTATTTTTGATGTGACAGTCATGGGTTTGACTTCAATCAGAATAGAGGATGGATCAGTTAAGAAGGTAGTAGGGTGTGATGTCATGGTATCTGGATGACATACACAGAGTAGGAAGTAAAATTCCTATACTACGATCGGTTGTACTGTGGTCGTCACACAATTGTTTCTCCAGACAGGATATGGATATAATATTTGACATTTTTGGTTTCTAGATCTATGGTTTTAGATATGGATTTGGGTAGTTTCCCAATGAGGGTACTTTGACAGATATTCTAATGGTTTTTGGAATAGTTGACTCCTAGCATGGTAGTGTACCTGCAGGTGATGGAGTCACCCTCTCTAAAGGTGTCTTACAGACTAAAGAGGAGAGGGATGTGCATGATTGGCAGATCACTTGCTTAGGCAATTGAGTCAATCATGAGATGTCAAGTACCACACCAAATGTTGGTTTTGCACTAGATGCAATAAGTTTGTATTAATCCAATCCTGGAGAAACATAAGGAAGCAGTTTTAGAACATAAGTACATGTTCTATGGATTTGATGACGGCAGCCTCTTTCGGGAGACGGTTATCATTCCAGGCTTCAAAGGTGACATGGATGACAGAGTGATTGTCAGAGTTTTAGTTTTCCCTCCGACGAGGGACAGTATTATGGACAGGTGGTTCCATAGGATACTGTGGGTGGCATGGTGCCGGATACTGATTAGGTTCAGTGATCCATACAGTCTAAGAAGTTTGGATATGGAGTTCATTTATGAACTAAGGTCCCATCAGATATCCAGACATATTCTAAGACATGTACTACTCAATTCGGGAGATGGCTTTCTCCGCGAACTTGAGATTAAGAGAGATACAGAAAGAAACTTCTAGGCGGATCCACTCACCGAGGCTATTTCTCGAACACAATAGTTTTACAAACGGGCTTTGTGAAACTGATTAGTAGAGGAGTTGGATGTTCGGTTTCACACGGGCTGTGAGTAGTCGACATCGCAATATTAGCCTTGAGTGCAAGTGGGAGATTGTTGGAGATAGTGCCCTCATAGTCAATTATTGGATCGCAGGTACGTGATTGCAATGATTGCGGAGGACCTATCCCGGTAGCACAGTCTTACTCAAGATGATAGTATGCTATCTGGTTTGCCTTTATCAGTCGTGTACATGTTCAGGTGACTGATTGCATGTTACACTTTGATAGAGCCCTTAGGATCTTGCTTTACTACCAACAGTATGATGGCGATCATATACGTGAGAGTTGGGTAGTTTATATGCATATCCTTAATTGTAGTCCCTAGTCGTGGGAGTTTCAAGACAGGGCATCGATACTCCGGAGTAGACTAGTGTGTACAGTCGAGACCCCGACGAGGGGCGGTGGCCGGTCTCACAAGTCACTGGTGTCAGTTGGATCACCTAAGATGTATACAGGTGCTCATTGGGTTATGAGTACACCGGACAGGACTCACCGGGAATCTGCTAGTTAGTACTATACCTATCGTCAGATAGCAGTTCCCTGGTGACATGTGTACATGTTAGTTCATCGACCTGAGGTCGTCATTTGTCTCGTGTGAGTTCCCACTGTGCTTTGATTTCTACCCTACCACGGCTCAAAGGAGTCGTGCAAACAGGTAGTTTTTGGGTACAGTCCCGAGCCATATAGAGGCACGTGAGCGGATCGGCAGGGGATTCGTCTCTCCCGGTATTGGGGGTGAGGTCGTGCTGTGTCTAGGAGAGCCATTACACAAAGTCCATGGCCATGGCAGGAGATTTACTGGTAGGTACTCCAGTAGTATCTCAGGGTGTAATTGAGCTTCACTCCGACACGACTTATACTGCTATTGGGGGTCTGACGTTACTAGCCCCCTAGGCAGATATGCGATACTCATTGACGAACGGACCGGACTGTATATACATTGTCACTGTTAGGCTCAGTAGGGTTTTCCGGATGAGTGCGCTCATCGGCATCCCTTGAGGTCAGTCCATGGGCAGCCGTTACGCATTGCTAGTGCCGCTGACGGTTTGTGGTTAAACCCACTGCCAGGGTGCTGACGAGTCATTAGAGTCCCCCACAGACAGTTTCCCAAGTTCGGGCGAAACGTTGTAGAGGCCGTATGGTTTTATGGCAGGGTTCGGAAAATGCACGTGCGTTTACGCACGTGTCGATTTTCGGACAGGTGATACTGGTCGGCTTTGGTTTAAGCCGGATCCAAGTATTATATTGAGTAGGTATAATATCTTTGTCTCAGTTGCATTTGTATTCGGTCGTAATACAAATGCGGGTATATTTATACAGTTTCGGGGTTATCCTGAAAGTTGCTTCAGGATCACTTTTGGAAGTTGCCAGTTTCCAGTTTTCTATCAGCCGTCTTTTAACATTCGGTTAAAGACGGATTTATCTTTTCTTCAGTTGTGGTGAGTCATCATTCTAGAAGCTTCTAGAAGTGATGATGAGGCTAATTGGTGTTGTATTCTAATTGGTTGCATTTATTAAAGGGTGACTAGGTTTAGTGAGTCATGCTTTGTATTAATGCATTTTTGGATTGCTTAAGATATTTTTAAAGTGAGAAGGTTTCTCTTGTGGTCACCCCCCTCTCCTACGGTCACCTCCCTCTTGCTATATATGGCCGGCCCTCTCTCTCCTCACTCTCACTTGATGATTTCATTTGTAGAAAAAGATTATGATAGTTTGGGGTGTATGGAATTTACAGCTCATTTCATTCCATCACCCGATTTCCACGGCAACTTCATTAACCGATCGTCCACGGACTTGGACGAAGTGAGACAAAGTCATCTACTCATTCTCTACATCAATCTTGGTCATCTCTTTTAGCAAACTTGACGATCGAGTTGCCTCGAGTCAGAGGCGGGAGCCCGTTTAAAGAACCGATCATGTGGTGCCACCTCGACGAGGATATCGGAGATCGACGCGATCGGAGCAGCCGCAACGGAGCGTGGGATGATGGTTGAAGAACGAAGGACTCGGATCGTTCGGTACAATCTTCCTACACTCTTTACAGTATGTTAGTTTAGCAATAATGGCAGATCCGGGTTAAAGTATACGATAGCGCCAGTTTAAAAGTTTTTGTTCCGCATTTGGCGTCTGTAGACTGCCGGCCCGCTAGCGTAGACTTACAGGCGTCCACGCGTGCCTCACGCGACCCGCGGGCGCTCAACGCCCAATGGTCGCGTGCCTGGCACGTGACCCGCGGGCGCCCAGCGCCCGCGTGCCATACACTCGTCTTTAAGACGCTCCTTACCCCTCATTTTCTGTGCACTCCACACCAGAAACAAGTCTCCCGTTAGGAAAATTTTTATAACGAGGAGCTGTCCCGCACTTCGCAAGGGGGCTGCTAGCCCCTTTGACCCCGAGCCCGCTTCCGGATAACGCGACCCCTGTAAACTCTGCGAGGCCCCCGATATATCCAAAACCCCCTTTCAAAACACAACACACGCACACTGCACACTGAGTTCGCATGACTAGTTGATCCGTCAATTGGAGGTTCCTTCGCTGCAAAAGCGAGGGGTAATTAACAGCAGGTTAGTCCGCGGTCGCCGGAGATTCAGATCCCCACAATTAATAAACCCCGATCTACTTTAGGCAGGGGATCTGTATACGTCTGACAAGCGACGCGTATTCCCATCTCAATAGAGTGACGAAAAACACCCAACAATCTCCATTGATTCTTTCAACCTAGAACCTATACTAGATCTTAAGTAACGGTTATTCTGGACGATTGAGATAAATGGTGCCGTTTCAGTTCCTTTTGAACTCTCAAGAGAATCCCCAATAAGATGTATATGAGGTTTCATTTGTACCATTTTTCTGAACATATATATTCACATCAATGTGGGCGACCATTTTTACATTTAAATAGAAATGTGTATGTGAACATTTTGAGTTATATTCGATTTAACCATGTGTGATAAATATAAATTGCACTCTATTGAAGGAGGTATTCTGTTACCATTATTGACTATCTAGGTGGTTAATCGTATCACTGATTTTGTACTTGGCCTTGTACACTTGGATTGCACTACAATTGTTTCTTTATTATTTACTGTTCTCAGTTTCATTAAACACATCTGCTGAGTACATAAATCTTATCACTAAGTTAATGTCCTGGATTACCGAAGTGCAGGTAACCAGTGAGGAGACAAGGGTGATGGAGGTTACGAAGCTTCAGAATGTAGTAGAGTCATTGAACTTGGAGTTGAATGCTGCCAAGTTGGGCACTGTAAACGAGCAAAAGAAGAATAAATTGCTTCTAAGCCAGATTGATGCACTAGCAAAGGATAAGGCACTATTGGAAAGCAATCTCAGTGAAATGGATTACGTGAGGAAAGAGAATTTGAATCTGAAGGTGTGGACAACTTTTCTCCATGTTTTCAATTCTCACAATAGATATCATTTGCTTATTGGCTTTATATTTTGTAGGAATCTTTTGTGGTTGTGCTGAAAAAATTACCTCCATATAGTTTATAATATGCAGTTTTCATCATTGACCATGCAAAGCCCATGATAAATCCCCTCATTTTCTTGTATAGATGGTTTGCATGATGTTTAAGTAAATACTTATTGATTTGTTGATGCTGGTATTAGGGTTAGATTAGAGAGCTTAAAGAGGGGACAAGGAATGTATGAGAGTGGCTAGAATAAGATTGCTATTCTACATTTTTTCATTCAGCATATATATGACAGATCCCAAGATTGCGACATACAAGCATACCCTTCTTTGTATTTGATAACTAATACTTATTGTACCAACACTCCCTGTATAGCTGGATACATTCCCAAGTGAGACCTTCATCAAGGGGCTAAGTAGATAAGTCAGTTAGCTCTTAGTGCACTTCAGGCCAGATGATGTCTGTAATTCCCTCGTCCACCTTTTCAAGAACAAAGTTACCATCTAATTTTCTTGGTCCTCTCATAGAAGTTTGGATTAGATGCATTGTAGATATCCGCTTACATCTTCATAGCTTAGTTAAGTCCAAAGCCAAGCTTATGAAGCAAGTATCAAATACACACTAGCTAAGGTGCAGTGTTGGCCAATGGCCATTGCCCTTCACTTGATCTGACCTCAACAACATGCTTCTTGCTCCTTCTAGACGTAAAATTTCTCCCGAAAAACACATAATATCTTGTGCTAGATTGTCCACATTATTTGGTCCATTAAACATCCATGAGGCCTGCTATGTGAGTATGCTAAGTCAGAGTACATAAGTCTTTCCTAGATGCACTATTCAAGCATATCATATCCGAACTACAACATCCCAATGAGCAGTATGATGATCGAACATTAACTGGTAAATTGTACTAACTAGATAAGCAGGTTTGATCGGATAACTTAAGAGTAATTACCCACCAGTCCCCAATATTCGTCTAGACCTCTCGACGGATCACCCAGTTATGGTAGCGGCTTCGGGTTTGAATTCCATAGGGGAATCATTTGACGAATGTACTAAAAATCTGTTATTTATCATTCAATGGATCTTATCTGAATTATGATCTTTGCTATTTCTTTCTAATAGGACCGTCGAATTTCTTGTCCTTACCAAGTTAGTAATTGGACTACACCCTTATTGGAGACTAGAATGCATCTGCACTATTAACTGATGAGTCACATGGTAAAAACACCAGTATTGGGCTATTAGCATTATCCCTTTCAGCGTTAAGTTTAACATTGAAGTGTTAGCTGCTCTCCTTTTTTTATTTTTGGCAATTCTCCGTCATGATTTGATATATATAGTAGATCTTGATAATCGCTAAATCATCTTTTAAACAAAATTCTAGATCAGGGCTAGGTGCTATACTTATTTATATAATGATCTCTTGTTTGATTTCTATTCTCAAGCGCGTTGCTCTCTTAAGAAAAATAGCAATATGAGTGGCTGAATATTATACCAGCTATGATAAAATAAACACATCTCGATTTTATAACCTGTTCTCATGCTTTTCCTTTCATGCTATATCATGTTTATTCTGAAGTCTATATTATAGCAGTTATCATTAATAAGATTAGTATCTTATATGTTTCCCCCCCTGTAGAGTTCACTGGGAACTCTAGCAAAAAAGAACTCTGAGTTGCAGAATGATCTGAAGAAAGCTCGAAATCATATTAATGAAACACTGGAAAAATTGCAAGGTGTGGAAGCAAAAAATATGCAACTTCAACAAAATTTGCAGAGGTGTGTATTCACTTGATATATATGGTTCAGAATTACATTATAGCATGCATGCCAGATAGTTACTTGCAGATTTATTCTACAGGACAAGATCTTTGTATCTTTCAGACCGTATCTAACCACAGTTTTATATTCCATTATTCTGATACCCCAGATTGGAGGATAAGCTATCGAGTTTAGAAGATGAAAACCACATTTTGAGGCAAAATGCAATAAGCACATCACCTTCGCTGCACAACCTTGCTCTGGTCTCAAAACCTTTCTCTGAGGTTTTTTTCTTATAACATAACTGTTTCCTTATGTGTTATCTCTTTTTCTTCCCTATTGTTATTCCTTATCTCTTCCTTTCTCCACACCATACTTTATGGACAGATTACTGACTAGATACTGAATTTCGTATTTTCTTGGTTTCACAGAAATACTCTGGTGACCTTGTGCTTTCAAACATAAACCAAACTCCTGTATTTGTAAGTTGCACTTTTTTTATAGTAGTGCCCCCCTCTTCTTTTTTGTGTTTTACTTTCCTTTCTGTTTTTTCCCCTTTTCTTAATACAAGGAATATTATTCTATTCCAGATATCCTTTTTTATTTTCATGACTTTGTTATTATTATGGGAGTCTCCTACTCCAACAGCATTTCTTGTTACTTTCTATTTCTTTTTCTTATTCATTTATATTCCTCTTCCTCCTTTCACATATTATGCATTCCACGTGAAGTAATGTTCTACTATCCTTTGCTATGGTCATAGGAAACTCCTACACCAACAAAATATCTTGCTCCTAATTCACGCGCAGTCTCCGAATCACGGCGATCTAGAATTACTGCTGAGAAACATCAGGTGATCCTCTGTTCCTTTAGAAAAACATTACATTTCAATTATGTGTTTTGACGGTATATGAGAGGGATGTCTCTGTTGATGGTTTGAGTATCATTAATGTTTATCCCAATTCATAGGACTCTCCTTATTTTTTCTTGCACCTTATAAACTAGCCAGTTGCAGTTTCTTATTCGAGGTGCCAAGGTAGCATTTGGCATCCTAAAAGTTGACAGTACTGTTTCTGAATGATGACGTTGTGTAGGAAAAACATGAACTGCTACTGAGGTGCATTAAAGAGGATTTGGGCTTCAAGGATGGTGAGCCTGTTGCAGCTAGTATAATATATAGATGCCTTCTCCACTGGCATGCTTTTGAAGCTGACAGGACCACTATATTTGACTTTATTATCGAGGCGATTAATGATGTTGTTAAGGTTGACACATTTTTTTTATCCTTAATTGACTTGCCACTGCTTATATGTTATTCTAACGCTGTTTTTTCCCATGTCAAATGTTTAGGCAGAGAGTGAAAAGGATATCCTGCCATATTGGCTGTCCAACACATCAGCACTTCTATGCCTCTTACAGAGAAATCTTCGTTCAAGTGGATTAACACCCGCTCGGCGTTCTGTTGCTTTTGGGTTAAGTGGAAGGACGACTCAGGTAAGCATTGCCTTCTAAATATTTGGTACACACTGATGCAAATTTGTTTATTTACGCTTGCATCTGGTATACAATGGAATATTTGTCAGCCTCGTTCAAAACTGTGCCCTAATTTAGAGTTCTTAACGAATTTTCACTTTCCATGAACCTGTTCTTTGTCGATAACTGTTGTTGATGCTGTCCTATTCTTTGCGCATATTTTGATTTCAGTGTGGGTTGATGCCAGAGATTTATATTAGCCGTAAATAGTTGCTTAATTCTTTTATGGTTCTTTGTTTAGATAAGAGATGTTTGCTCCTAAGCAAACTAAATCTTAATGGGAAGAGCTGTTTTTTCATGATATGCAGCTTGTTTAATTTGGTTCATCCTTTTCCCTTCTGTATCTAAATGGTTACTATTTGGGTATAGTGGATTGATAGTTGCAGTTGTGCATTATTTTTAATAATTAAAAACCAATGGAAGTCACTAGAAGAAATCTCAATGAAGTAGAATGAATAATTGAGATATAAGATAGTGAAGTTGGGGTAATTTGACTTTGAATAGACAACAAAATAGGTAAAAGCTACAGTTACTTTTAATACTGTCTCCCAAGCGATGAATAATAATTCTTTTAGGAAAAATCTCAAGAATTTTGGACTAGATAGATTGTAGTGCCTTGATTGCTGTCTCAATTGACAAATATGTTGTAATCCAGCACATTTAATTGGATGTATCGATCTAAAAAACCCTATAACATTAGTAAGAATCCGCTGCCTTTTTTAATCTCTAGGTCAGTGTTGTAAAACAAGGTTTAAAAGTCCAATTAATCAGCGTTAAAACGTTTCCAGCCAGCTGCTTCACATAGTATTAAACGGTGACGTGAACCCGCAATTAGTCATATATACGAAATATACGGCTGAATGATCATATAATCTGGTGCGATACAATGCCATAACCCTTCCCATATCCAAAACACGACTTAAAAACTCAATATTCACTCAATAAAGTCTTAATGGTTTCCTTTTTCTTCCCATCGATGCATTCTTCTACCTTTTCTGATTCAGGCAATTTCTAACTATTTGTATATTAACAATCTGTCTGCGTAATCCGATTATCCAATGTATAAAGAGTCTGTGTTATGCCTTGTCCAATACAAGATTGAACAATTTGATTTTTGCAACGTCGCTCTAGGTCAATGCTTTTATTTTATTTAATTCTATTGGCCGTCATCAAATGCATCTAGATTTTTTGAATTTAATTCACTTGCTGGGGAGTCTATATGTCAAATAATTTCTTTAAGTAGAAATTTCTTTGAAAACCTATGCCAGGCTCTAAAAACTCCTTTGAGGCTTATGGGACCTGAAGACAATGGGCCACATGTGGATGCTAGATATCCAGCTATATTATTTAAACAGCAATTGACTGCCTGCTTAGAGAAGATATTTGGATTGATACGGGATAATATGAAGAAAGAGTTATCACCACTTATTAGTGTTTGTATTCAGGTGAGAACAATGCTCAGCAATACTCTTTTATTCTCTTCCGAAAATATATTTTTTGTGCGAATATTCTCTGCCGTCAAAGATTTTGATGATAGCTTATACTTTCTTGTTGTTTTATCTCTAACAATTGACAAAATGATTTAAGAATTAGAATAAATAAACGAAATATATGAATGGTGATTTAGCTATTTTATTTCACACACACACACACACACACACACACACACACACACACACACTAAAGCTAGGCGGAAGAGGACCAAATTGTGCCAGATTTTGTCCTCTTCCACCCATGTCTTTCCGTGAGAAGATCTGAATTGGGCTGCAAAAATTATTAGGCCCCCTCGTTTGATTTTCATTTCCTTTTAGCCCCTCATTTGGCACCTATGCTCTCATAATGGGCACCCACAGGTTGAAGGTTTGAGGGTGCTATTCTAATTCTCCAATTACTTTAACAGGCAAATGCCACCCATTACATCTATAACTCTCTCTTATGCGCTAAAAAGCTAAAGCTAAATATTTTTACCTGATATATATACCCATACAATTTTTTAACTTGTTTTCTTAAATATATTTTGGTTGGACTTTATTGTATTCCTTGATGACGTATAATTGTCAGGGACGTAAAAGGAGTGGATATAGGCGTTATCATATCAGTGTTTTGAAAATTATTCTATACCCTACTTTTAGTTTCAAATTTCAATTAGCCCCTTCATTTGGAATTAGGAATTTTTTCCTATCTTCATTAGAGATGAAAGCAGGCCAGGTTGGGCGGGTTTTTGGTAAATTTTTTATACTCGACCTGAAATTCAAAACATAAACCTAAAACCCGCTTGAACTTGACGGGATTTCAATGGGTTATACATGAACTTGCAAATTTGGGTTTTGGACGGGTTATGGCGAATTTCGGGTTGAGACGGGCGGGTGACATTGAAACCGTATGACCATATAGATGATTTAGCAGGATCAAATCGTTGATTAATTTCGTAAAAATTTATTTTTACTCTTTTTTGGAGAAGGTTTTCGTAGGTTTAATCTTGTGTTGTAGAATAATTTTCAATATGCAATAATTATTTTTCGAAACCGCAAAGTATTCCTTGCGCGTGCGCAGGGGTCCAAGATAGTACAATGAAAAATGGGCTCACTGTCAAAAAATAATGAGTTGCCATTTTTTGTAGTTAGGACCAATTAAAGCTGAATGCTTGAAGTATTCAAGTGCTTATGAAGTATTGGATCATTATAGCATGCTTAGGAAAGTTCTATTAAAGGAATACTTTATGCATCAGAATGCTGGGTTCTAGAGAAATACTATGCCAAAAAATTAGTTTAGTTGAAATGAGATGATGAAGGTAGCTCCCACTGAATTTAGAATCTGGAAGAACTGATTCGGATGGTTTAAACATGTCACATCTACAACGGCAAGTGGTCAATAAATGCAATTATTAGGAAGAGCATTGATAAAGTTCATGGAGGAACAGCGGCCAGAGGTAAGCTTTATAATAAAATGATGGTTAATGATATTTATTAGTCCTCAACTTCATTGAGGAGACAGCAAGAGATGAATGAAAGAATGATTCATGTGTCTGTCATGTTATTCCTCCTTGACCGAGGTATACCCTGCAAAACATCCCCTTTGACACCGAGGAGGGAAGGATGCAAGGTATGCGTCCCTTTGCATTAAAAAGAGGAACAATTGGCATATTTCTACCTAATCCAAAACATTAAAAGCAATATCCCTAAAGAAATATACCTTGTTGGACTTAAGACTGTCCTAGTAGTCAAGGGTTTGAATGGTGGGAGTTGTGTTCATGAAGGCTAGGGAAATTTCCTGTCGGGGTATTAAGTGGTACCATAATTGGCATTAAGAAGTTCAATGGAGATATATACCTAACTATTATCTGTCTAGTACAATGATATGACTTTTGCGGTTATTTGTGAACTAATAAAATAGTATGTAGAATGTGAAGGCATTGATTAGCATACTGTGGTCAAGAACAAAAAGTAATGCAACAATGATCGCATAATATACTATAACATGTAATTGAAAACTTAAATAATACTAAATAAATATACAAATAATTGAACAATGACAAGACTATTCTAATCGTAGTCAAAACCGAAGTCGTAAGATACATCAAACAATATGATGGGTCATGCCCTATGTAGCTCGGGTTCGGATATGGAAACGGGACATGATGTGTTGGATTCGCAAATTCGTAATTTTCAAAAAAGAAAATAATTAAGGATGTGATTCATTAGCTTTAGAATATGCTAAGTTTTTGTTGTATAAAACATATGTACATATTAACAAAAAATTATTATTTAGCAACGGAATATACAAATATTTATCTATTTTTGGTGTATAAATAGTTGATATTTTTGTTCGGTCATTTATGTTCGCTACATCTGGTTCATGATATAAGTTTTATAATGCGCTAAAAAGAGTTTCACAAGCATTCTAGACGAATCCCAACGAATGTGACGAATACGACACGGATACGTTTCCTTCACAAAGAATCCGTGCTACATAAGGTCAAACCTGATGTGGTGGACATGGACCGAGAAATGCTACAGACCATATTTACCTGCATGCCAATGACACCGATTTTTCAAAAAGGAAATTGCACCTAGCGTTAGACATGTTGGGTATTTCCGCCATAGCCCGTTCCACGTGGCTCATTAGCTCACATTTATTTAGCTTGATACATTGTTAGTGCACGTCCTAGCAACTTAATTTTTTTTTATCAAGTGGTTCATGACTTGGTATCATAACACATCCAGACAATATAGCATTTACTAAATATAATTGGACAACAAATTTTCCATAATTGAAAATATTATTATAATATCTATCGACTGTTCACCTGAACCGTGTGTCGGGTGTTTTTCGTCATCCTATTGAGATGGGAATGCGCGCGTTTGTCAGGCATGTACGGATTCCCCTTGTCTAGGGTAGGCTGGGGTTTATTGATTGTGCGGATCCGAATCTCCGGCAGTCGCGGACTAAGCTCCCGTTAATTACCCTTCGCCTTTGGAGTGAAGGAACTTCTGATTGACGGGTCAAACTGGTCATGCGAACTCAATGTGCGGTGCTTGTGTGTATGTTTTTGGCCGTATCGAGGGTCCCGCTGCCAGGATAGCGGGCTGGGGGTCAAGGGGGCTAGCAACCCTTCGAGGTGCAGGGCAGCGTTCCGTTAGAAATTTTTTCTAATGAGGGAGGTATTTTTAGTGTGGAGTGCATGGAAAAAGAGGTGAGGAGCGTCCTATAGACGTGGGCGCCGGGCACCCGCGGGCTACGTGCGAGCCGTGTGGGCGTTGGACGCCAGCGCCTCACGCGCCCGGCACGTGGGTGCCTGCGTAAAAGGAGGAGGGGGACTTAGCCCCGGAATTAGGAGTTAAACTTCGAGGGGCTTTGGAAACTCCCAGAAAAAGGGAGGATTTTTATTTTTACGGGGTTAAACTCCCAAAAGATTTTGAGTGGAGTAAAACTCTAAACTCCTAAAAGATCTGGATTAGGAGTTAAACTCTTTTGAGGATTTGGGTCTTGGAGTTGAACTCCTCAAAGATCTTCAGAGTTGATCAAAGGGGACCCCTTTCTTCTCTCTTGAGCCCTGAATCTTCTCTCGAGCCTTGGATTTTTCTCAAAGTGGGATTTTTGGAGATGGATCTCCTTCCTCCTCTCTGTTGGCTGGATCTTGGAGGAAGGGGGTGTGACTTAAAAATCATCCCTTTCATAGATTTGATGGGAGATCTGAGTTCCCCTTAAAGGGTTTTATAGTGAAAAACTGTTTTTTTTGGAAAAAGAAGAGTTAAACTCTTGATTTAATTCAAAAAAAGGGAAGAAGGTTTAGAATCTTGAGGAAGGAGAAGGAGGCACAGAAACCCTAGATTTTGAGGGGAATGCATTCTTATTATTTATTTCATTATTATGTTGCTTTATATAGGCTTACAAATTTACACATAGCCCCTTGGGCTTTACAAAATGGCATTTTGCCCATTCCATGCCTCATATGCTCATTTCTTTTGTACACGAGCCATGGGCTTTACAAAAATTTGGCTTTATGCCCATTTTTCTTACATTTATTCATAAAAATTATATCAAAATTATTTATTACATTATTTCCATTTTGGCATGGGAGAGGCTGGCCGCGGGGCTCGATCTGGGCATGGGCCACTTGACCTGGGCTCGGGCTCGCTTATTTGGGGTTGACTTGAACTTTGACTTGGTCAACCGGGGTGTAATTTTTGGCCCCAACACCGTGTGCAAGTGCTTTTCACATGAACAATCCCCTCTCTCGGTACCCTCTTCTCCCACTTTGAGTTCGTTTCTTTCAGTAATTTTCTTGTGCAGTGCCACCAAGAGAGTATCTTGATATCTGATTCCTACTCTATATGTGCGATTTTTTCATCCTGATGTCAACCTTTTATCAAACATCATGATACAAATTTGTGTCATGCACTATGCAGTACAATCGATTGCTTTCCATAGCGGGGTGCGCACGCGTGCGCTGTGTAGAGAGTAGAGTAGTCGAGTGGGTATGAGGTACAGTTGAACATAGAGCTTGAGTTGGGTATGTATACTGTAATGGAAGTTTATCTTCTGAACTGAAGGTGGATAAGGTAATGACTAATGATTAACCGAATGACATAACACCATAAATGTAATGCAGACCATCTGAAGTTCACGAACAATACGGGATGCTTTATATTTTAAGGCGTTGTGATGAAGGCTATATATATATTTTTTCCTACTTTGTTTAAAAAGCAATGGTGGGATCATTATCCATCTTCATTATCGAGACAATTAATGAGACAGTTCAAAAATGAAGGCCTTATTGTTGTTGAGTATCTCATATAGTAAGAGAAGACTTCATACCTTAAAATTTTATATAAACATTGCTACCATAATTGAGTTCACGTAGAACTGCAGTCGTTCGATACTTCAAGGTTGATATATATTTGTTAACAAAGTAATATGTCTGTGCTTTTACTCATTTATTTCTTGACTAGCCTGCAATTATTTCCTTGTTGGCATATATCATCATCTAATTGATTGGTCGGAGGCATGAACATTCACACCAATCTAATTCACTTGTGTTGATGTTCCATACGAAGGCACCAAAAACCACTCGAGCGCCTGTTGGAAGAACATCTAAATCACCTGGTAATGGTATTCAACAACCATTGATCACTCACTGGGACCGCATTCTTGAATTCTTAGATTCACTCCTGGTTCGGCTGCGTCATAATTATGTGAGTTTTCCTTTTTCTTTCCTATGTATCAGATCAAATTCTATTTGTTGAAGGTTAGTAGTTTTCTTCCATTGATAATATATTCCCATTTTCATTCATTTTATGTTTAGTTGCACAAAGTAAATTTGGAATACTATTAATTCTTTTAGACTCTAGTTCTTTAACTATATGTTTATACCAAGTGTATACAAACACAAGACACAGGCGTTGACACGAGACAACAATTTCGTAAAAAGCAGGCCCAAAGACAATAATCTGTAAAAATCAGGACAGAAAAATGTGTAAAGATAGACATATGATGCAAATAATAACGACTGGCACATGCATATACATACAGTTAGTTATTCAAAATTCAAGGCAACTTCATGATCCATGGCACATTTTAAAGTAGTACACTATAATTAAGGGTGGCGATATTTGCCAAACCGTTATTTGATAAATCCACACCAAAACTTGTGTATGGACAAGATTAACCCCAGCTACTTCAGCCTTTAATCTGTCTTTTTATGCCGCTGGTTCAATTTTCTAAAATACCTCCTTTTTAACTTGAAATAATATCTTCTCTCAACCCACCCCTCACAATCATTCCCTCCCCCAAATCGCATCCCATCGCCCCTCTTCCGCTTGCGACCCCTCACCTGTCGCGTCGTCGCCCTCGACCTCTCCTCCGACCTCATCGGCCCCATCCCCTCCCTATCTCCCTCCTCTACCACCTCTGCCTTCTCAACCTCTCCAACAACCTCCACCCTATCCGATCCTCTCGCTTCGGTGTTCCTCGACCCTAGTGGATCTTCTGGCCAAGATCGGCTGCGTGTTCATAAGCGAGATTGGTGCCGTCATGTACTTGCTCCCAAATGAGGACCTCAACGCCCTCATCTCGATTCGTCGCAGATGGAGTAGCTCGATCGCGCTGCTGACGAGCCCGTGAGGCTGCGGATCATCATGATCTCGCTTACAACGACCATTCTGCGATTGACACGGGGCAGTGCTACATCGACGCCATTGAATCAGCAGCATAAAAGGACAAAAATTAAAGGCTGAAGTAGTTGGGGTTAATATTGCCCATACACAAATTTTGGTGTGGATTTATGAAATAAAGGTTTGGCAACATCGTCATCCATTAATTAAGTGCTTAAACCAAAATAACAATACTAGCCTTTTGATATATATGACAAGAAAAGATGGAAGTGAATATGTTTTCTATTGAGCTACTAGTTATTGTAAGTGGGTTACAAATCAAACCAGACCACTACCAACTCCCAAGGCGTGGGAGCGGTAGTAGTGCATGAGAATTGTGGTAAGGAGATCAATGGGAGAAGACACGGATCCTGGATACTTGGGAGAGGTGATGCGTCCTGAATGGGCTCCGCCTTATAACCTAAAAGGAACTGAAATCAGGCCAAAACAGACTTAAATTTCATGGATCCAATTAATAAAATCTGTGTTTGACTCGCATCCAAAAATCAAAACATTTGATTAGCCACTGCTGGGCTGTATCCAATCCGATGTTGATGCTATCTCGGCATGGAGTGTTGATGCCTCACATGTTAGACATGTCTACGTTGCTCTTAAGAGATGTCTGTGTTTATGGTTTAGGGATAAGTTAAAGTAATTAAGCATATTTTTGACTAGGCTTGCAATTCATATTTAATGGGTTGCTCTCTTAGCCAACCAATTTTTTTTGGAAAAAAGGCTAGTTGTTGTAATTGGTTCCTCTTCTGCTTCTGTTTGATGAATTTGCCGCTATAGTTACTCAATCTTGGTTTATTCTATTGTTTAAAGTAATTGATCGAAATGTGTTGATTAACTGATTTATGTTTGTGGGTAATGATGATTTTTAAAATTCATCATAAACATTTTATAGTTGCTTTGAATTTTTATGCATTTTCAGAATTACATTCAATGAACATGATGTGATCAATGATGAGACATGAACACAGAAATTGTATAAGTTCCTCTTGTGTATACATCGTATGTTACATATGGGAACAACAAATGAAGAATGCATACTCTATTTACATATGAATTATAGTTGGCTTATATGCTATGATTTGTAATTGTGCCCTATGGAACCACATTCTGTCATGTTGTTGCTTAGTTTTATAGCTTATTGACCCCCCCCCCCCCCCCACCCGGTTCTCTCCTCGTCATTTTCACATCATAAAACTGATCACAACAGTTATCCAGGTACCTTCATTTTTCATCCGCAAGCTTATTACCCAGATTTTCTCATTCATTAACATCCAGCTTTTCAATAGGTAATTAAAAATTTCAATCACGTTATCTACGTTTACTTCAGTTCTGAATTATGTAACTTTATGCTATTTAATCTCTCATATGGCCCTCAGTCTGCTTCTGCGGCGTGAATGCTGCACATTCTCAAATGGGGAGTACATGAAGTCTGGACTCGCTATGCTGGAGAAATGGATTGTTGATGTTAACGAGGAAGTCAGTACCATCTTTTTCTTTATGGTTAATTGCACCCCAAAAAGAGAGAAAGAAATCCCTCCTGTAATTTACCCGTATATAATTCCTATGCCCTCAAGTGGTTTATTAGTGCATCCCTTCGCTCATCAGTCGTAACCTTTAACAGCACTTGAGGGGGTGTTTGCGCTAATGAACCATTTTGAGGGGGTATGAGTGCTTTACAGGGCAAATAATAGGGGTGTTTTGTGCCGTTAACCTTTATCTTTAAATTGATATGTTCTTACAATAACCTGTTGTTTCTATTGTAGTTTGCAGGAACCTCCTGGCATGAGCTAAATTACATCAGACAAGCTGTTGGTTTTCTGGTATTTGGCAAGATCACCATTGTATTTTATAAAATGATAAATTAAGTACCCTTAATTATAAGATTTTTTCAGTTGCTTATGTTCATTTGTTTTAATTAAGTTCCCCTAGAGTGCTACATTTAAGGGTATCTTGGTGGGGGAGAAACACTTCAAAACCAAATTTTAAGAAAGTTTTAGTGTAATGAAAATACTCCAAGGTATTTTAGTGAAAAACAACGATAGTTACGAGTAGTGTACTTTAGTATAATTTATCCTTTCAAAAACAAAGTAGTAATTCCTTGCTAATTTGTCATTAAATGTTATAGGTTATACATCAAAAAAGGAGAAAGTCCCTTGATGAGATACAGCAAGACATTTGCCCGGTAGTTTGATTGCTCGCTAATACTAAAATTTTGAATCATTTGTTGCTTAATGTGGAATGATTTGGGTCTAAACTTTAGTGTCTCTTTCTTGGATTTGAACAGGCATTAAGTGTACGCCAAATTTATAGAATCTGTACGATGTATTGGGATGACAAATATAGTACACAGAGTGTATCAAATGAGGTATGCTAACTTTGCGCCCCCACCCCCTGCGCCCAGCCACCGCGCTTCTTCTACATCTCCAAACTGTTTGTTTCTTTTATTAACCTTGTAACGAATACATTAGGTGGTTGCAACAATGAGGAATCTCGTAAACAAAGATTCCCAAAATCTAATTTCAAATTCATTTTTGTTGGACGACGACATGAGGCAAGTTTTCCCCCCTCTATTTTTTTTATTGAAGACTCTGTGTTAGGTGAATCATAATGTTTATAGAAGCCTTAATTCCAAAAAAAAAACCTTTTGGCTAAAATACGAGAAACCTCCAAATAGTTTCAAAATTACGAGAGTTTTGTGCTATTTATTGCTGACATGACACCTGATTTTTAGGGGTTTCTCGTAGTTTTTGAAAGTTTTTGTGGTAGTTTCTTGTATATTTTGAAAGTTTTGTGGTAGTTTCTTATGTATTTTGAAAGTTTTTGGGGGGTTTCTCGTATTTTAGCTAAAAAGTTTTTTTTTTTTTGGAATTAAGCCTTTATAGAAATTACATTGTAATACATGAAGTTATATTTCATGTAAAGATTTTTTAATTATCATTGCATCGCAATATCCTGACAGGCGGCACCAAATCATGGGTAGTAATCTGTGTATCATGAAACAAGACAAATGTATCAATTCTACCATAGTTGCAAGAAAAACCTATATTCATGTTCTTCAATGCTTCATCTTGGTATAGGAGAAAAATAAAAATGATACGTTAATTATCAAAGGCTCTTATCCGTGCGAATGCAAGAAACATTTTGAAATTTATTTGTGCTTCATGGATAAAACTAGTGTTAATATCACATTTTCTTCACTGTGGTTGCAGCATTCCGTTCTCAACCGAAGATATATCAAGGGCTATTCCTGTAATAGACCCTATGGATGCTGATATTCCTCAATTCCTTGGGCAATTTCCCTTCTGCCAACTTGAAGCGAGGAATCTGAGCCAAGTACTTTAGGCCAAAACTTTCCCAACTCAATGCTTTTATATTTGGGCTTGGGATGGATGCATCATGAGAAGTCTTGATTTTCTGTTGCTGTTGGAAATTTGAGGACTACAACTGTTTTTAGCCACTCAAATGCATTAAAATGTAATGTTATGTGCCAGTCAACTGCTCATCATCCATTATGCTAGCAGATGTTATATTGTATTACACCTAGAAAGGCCCTACCTCACCATTCTCCCACTGTATGATATATGTGCACCATGATACTAAACTGTTACCGGTAGTGTATTTATTAACCCAGATTAGGATGAACTCATATTAGCTTACAAGTCCATTCATTTGTTTCGTTGAATTTCTGACCGTGTAAAGCTATAGCTTTTTCGCTTAAGATTATTTGGTAAGATACTCTCTCTGGCTGTGTTCATTTGTAATATTTAAGCCACAGAAATTGTATTCAGTTATGCATCGCATTCAACTACAGGGTTGGAAGAGATTTGTGACAAATGCATAATGATCAAGCATTTTTAACATGTACTTGCAATTTAATATTTGGCGTATTCTTAAATGAATATATCTCAACACATATTTACCATTTAAGCGGCCAGTGCAAACCTTTATAGTTCTGATTACACCAAATGAGTCAATTGATTCTGGTACTTCACTTTGTAGCTTGACAAAGTTGTGTTCCCAAGAAAAACAGTTATTCATTTATCGAAGAAATGCTTTACAAGGAACTCAAGGATATGCACGATTCTTGATCTCAGAAAAACTGCAACAAGAGAAGAGTTAAATAGAACAGTCTACTGTGAGTTATTTACACCACTGAATTCTGTCTTTGCCCTTCTGTATTTACAGCTTCTTCCAACTTCCAGGTCCTTTTCACATGCAATAAGCTGCTACCAAACCCCAAAATTTTCTTTCAACCAAGTTCTGAAGTCACCAGATTTCAACCAATAACGGGCTTAAATCATGTCACTGTATCCTCTTTGGCCTTTTGCCACACTACACTGAGATAAAAGCCTTACGAAGCCAACTACATATATGCAATGAAACTCCTGCCAGAACCCAAAATTGCACTCATCCAAGACCATAGCTGGTTAAATATCAAAAAGAACCTCCTCCTGTATACATTACCACCGGATTCAACTGACGATCGGCTCGATCCCAGCACACCTTCCTGATCCGCCGACGAGAATGGAAACGAGAAGTTTCTTTTTCGGAGCAGTAGGTTTGCTGCTGTGCTCTGCGCCTGTGCTACTGCCGATACTGTTACTCTCTTGTGAGCTACCACTCAAAGAGTTGCCTGCTCTATGCAATGTTGTAGAGTGGCTCAAATTGGTTGGTCTCTTGGAGACTCCATTGCTTTCTTGAGAGTTAAAAGGGGGCTTGTTTTCCGAGTAATTGTCGAAGGAAAACTTATTTTTTCGCTTTCTGCTGCTGCTCTCCGCCCTAGCGAGGGCCTTGGCGGAAGAAGAAGAGGGAAGCACATCGGATATAATTGCGAATGATTTTGATTTTCCATAGTAGAATCTAGAAACGCCTCACCTACACAAGATAGATATACATGCTTGTTATGATTCATTCTAGATAAGGATTAAGCTTGCTTAATGTGCATTTAGTCTCCTAAGCAGTATGTGCATTTATATACTGATTAGAGTGTATCTTATAGAAAGAAAATCTATATAAATTAAACTACTTTTGCTAAGTTCCACAAGATGTTGCAAAATATGTTGACAAAAATGAATATTTATCAAACTTCTGTATATTTCGATTCTGAATCTACTCGTCGAATCATCTGTAGGCTAGTTGGCAACCAAACAAAGAATACATTCTTAATATTAAGAATAACTAATCATATCATCATAACTATACATCTTAAACATCTCTTAAGCTAGCTGATATTTTAAGGTTTCAAAATTTTACAAATATTTAGTACAAGAGCAATTCTCTAAACTACCGCCTATGTAAGAAGCGGGATCGTTGACTCACGATAAGAACACAATGTGACATGAAGACGGCAGTAAGATACATCAGTAAAAGTCATGATGCAGAACATGTCAACGAACACACAGATAAAATAGTATGTGCTTGATTTGTTTGTTGGGTTGCAAACTTGTTGGTTCTCATAAGGATTCGAATGCTAAGCTGCTACACATAGTACATGAAAAATCTTTGAAAGTGTCTAACTCCAACCCAATACCCCTCGAGCTTCTAGTTCGTGTTCAAATAGCGATCATTAACCTCCATCAGTTTATAGATTTGGCATGCCCTTAACATGCAGATTTTTTGAATCTTTGTTAAGGGACAATGTATGTAACCCCTCTTAAGGAATTAATCTCTGACTCACTGACCTTTGGCTATAAGACACCGCTCTTTAGGACCCAATTTATGGTTTTATTAGTATTATCATATCTTTATATTATGCCGCTACTTCAATAAAACAATATTTTCTATATATAACTCATTGCAGTCTAGATATAAATTGTCTATATGTAGACTCTCTATACATAAATTGTCAATATGCGACTTGTCTACATGTAAACTATTCTATAAAATGCTTAAAATTGACTTTATATATAGAGAAATTGAATGCGCAAACAAACAAATAAGACAATTTCTGTATATAATTTTTCTTCCCTTACTAGTGCAAACCAAAATATTGCATATTTCTACATACTTTTTCTTTTTCAACTTAGTATAGTTATTTTAACCCAAGTATTAAAAGTTCTTTCATTCAGGGATTGTTTCGTGTGGGGGAAAAGGTTTATTTTCTATTTATTTTTATTTTATTGTTTTTTCTATTCAAACTTTTCAAAAAAAAATTTTCTTTCTTCCTTGTACTATTTCGATTAAAACTTTGGTTCAATGAAAGGCAGGGTTGTATACAAGAAAAATAATGGTTCTTTGTTAAGTGTTGATGGAGATCAAAATCTCCCTCGGTAGTTGTCCTCTGTCGATCTTGCTGCAAGCGGTTCCGAACGGTTGAGATTTGTTGTAAGGATTGAATGTGTGGATCTCAGTGGGTTATTGTTGACGCCGGGCTACCTGCAAGGGAAGTCCTGTGATGGGTAACCCCCGTAAGACCCTCCGACGATCAAGCAAGTACCGAGTAATAATGACATGGTAGCAGCGTATTGGATTGAGTTCGAATTACCTGAGTCGTCTGGAAGAGAGGGTTTATATAGCGGTCGCATTGAGTGAACCGGTGCGAGATTCTCGCCGTCCGTTACACCCTCGCCTCACGTTCGCGTTGATGGCAGGGTACGTCTATTAATAGTGGGATGCGCCTATTAATGAAGAGAAGCGCCAGCGTAGGATGCGGGACGTGGAGCAACGGGGATATCGTTTTGGCGAGATACATGGAGTCATTACGGCGACGCTTGGGCTCCGTGCTCTCGGTTGAACAGGAAAGCCGAAGAAGCTCAGATCGGTGGATAGCTCGGAGGCGAACGAGAAGGCCGAGAAAGCTCAGCTCTGTAAGAGTTCGGAGATGAATAAGGAGGCTGTGGAAGCTCGGTTGTAGGATTGCTCGCAGGTGAGCTGTTGGCTGGTTGCTAGGCGAATATGGAAGGTACACCGGGGAGGTCTCCAAAAGGTTGGATGCAACTTCAGAGACGAGGTGCCGAGAAATGTCCCCAATGCATCATACTTATTCCAGCTCCGTAGCCTTCCGGAATTTAGCGGGCTTACGTGGATACCACGTCATCCACTACGTGTCATGATCTGGGGAATTCCTACTTATGAGCATCATCATTAGCCCCCCATTCTCGTTTTGATCTATTTATGGGTCGGGTCGAGAGTGGTCTGCTTGGTTTTCTCTGCTCAGCTTGGTGCCGAGAATTCTTCGTGGTGGATTGTCCGGGAACGACATAGCGTTTGGCTGTTTCATCTTTTCGATCTTCGAGTCCACGTAGCGTCTCACCGTGTACCTTAATTTTCACGCGTATCTCCGACGACGTCAGTGAATCATCGAAAGGGCGGCGCCATAATGGAGATGTCGTTTCGTCTGTTCGGGCCGGCTATCGACCAAACTCGAGCTTTATTTACTAGGGCCATGTTAGGAATTTCCTACTTCGGGTATGTGCGTCGGGTAGAGGTCTGCCTGTTGGTGTAATGCGAGGATTAAGGATCCACCGTTGAGGCCGAGCAGGAAGATATCCAGCGGCTTCATGATGAGGGCTTTTGAATCCACAGCGCTGTTGGGTAGTGTTCCCCGCCGAAAACACGGGAGACGCGATAAACGTTTTGCCTAAATTTCGGGACAGATGCTAATTGGTGCTATCCGTCCACCTCTCCGAAGATGCCAAGTTGATTTATTGCACCATATATCGAAGGTTTAAACGGATGCGGCCGATGTAGCAGACTTCGTCAGATTCCCCCTCGTTTGAGGGGTTTTTGATTGTGGGGACGCTCTTCCCTGCAGGCGCAAGCCCCTGCAGTTAATTACGCTACCGCATCATGGTAACAACTTTCTCCTTCTCCAGATTGTCACTTCGTGTCGTGTGTGTTTGTTTTATTTTTGGTTGCCCGTGGATTGTATACGGAGACTAATTTTTGTTGTCGACCGTAGGGCGTGGACTAGTCCAAATCCGTATCTTCTTAGATTTGGGTTTGGGGGGTTGGGTTTAAGGATACGTTAGCCTCATTTGAGACTAAGATCAACTTAAACGTTTGTTAAGGATACGTTAGTCTCATTTTAGACTAAGATCAACTTAAAAGGATCGTTTAGATCCAACAAAAGGGCAATTGGGTTATATTGTTTAGTTTAGTGATACTGCGGTCGATTAGTTTAAGGACATTACGGTCCATTTTTAGTTTAAGGACATCTCGGTCCAATGTTAGTTTAAAGACATCGCAGTCGAGGTTAAGGACATCATAGTCCATGAGTTTAAGGACCCCACAGTCCAATGTTAGTTTAAAGACATCACGGTCGAGGTTAAGGACATCATAGTCTATGGGTTTAAGGACCCCACAGTCCAATGTTAGTTTAAAGACATCACGGTCGAGGTTAAGGACATCATAGTCCATGGGTTTAAGGACCCCACAGTCCAATGTTAGTTTAAAAATATCACGGTCGAGATTCAGGACATCATAGTCCATGAGTTTAAGGACCCCACAGTCCAGTTTAGAGACGTCATAGTCTGTGAAGTGTGTGGTTGTCGGGACCCGTCACCTCTCTGAAGACGTTGAGGGATTACAACGACAAATATCAGAGGAGTGAAGAGATGTATCCTTGAACCAAGGTTGATTGGGATCTGTAGTCCAATTTGGAACTAAGATCAATTAATTAGATTATGAGCTCATTGGCTCAGTTAAATCTGAATTGAGGACTTATGGCCAGTTTGGGCTAAGTCCAATTAGATTAGAAATATTGGCTATTTGTTGGACCATTAAACACTTGTCTAGGTTCAAGCTCATATTATTTAGCAATGCTAAACCAGAGTTTAAGGGCTCTGACACATTTTGTCTTTGACTGAGCATTAAACATTGTAGTTCTGAGTTTTACTCAACTTTGAGATTTAGTCAAAGGGGAGGGTTTTGCCTCTGAAAACTTAGCCGATTTGGCCAGAAATAGTGTTAAACACTAGAGAACAACAGTGTTAAACACTGGAAATAAAATTCTCAAATTAGTGTTAAACACTAGAAGACAACAGTGTTAAACACTGGAAATAAAACTCTCAAATTAGTGTTAAAAACTAGAGAGGAAGAGGTCACGTGGGAACACGTGGGGGCACCCAAAGGTGGGGCCAGATCTCCTTTGTTTTATTCTCAAATCTGCGCATAAGTGTTAAACACTTTTAATTTCCTGGCCATCACGCGTGGGCACGTGATAGGCACTCATGCACTGATTTGTTAAGGCTTTTATTAGGGGTCACGTGAGGACACGTGAGGGCGCCCAAATTAGAATCTGCCTTTACTTTAATTCTCATTGTTTTGGAGGTCCCGTGGGAGCACGTGAGGCATTGCTTCAGGGCTATTTCCTTCTTATTTTTGGAGGATCTTTTCAGGGGTCACGTGGGGACACGTGACCTAATTCTTTATATGCATGGAGATCTTTCAAGTCTCTTTTTTCTATTATTTTTTTTAAGAATTAAATTCTCTGTAGGCTTAAACCATAATTATGTTTTTAGAGGAATTAAATTCCTATGTATGTGAAAGAATTAAATTCTTATATATAGGGTTAAACCCTAGTTCTGTCTTGGAGGAATTAAATTCCTATAACTTTAAGAGAATTAAATTCTCATATAGGGTTAAACCCTAATTTTATCTTGAAGGAATTAAGTTCCTGTGAGTTTGAGAGAATTAAATTCTCATATAGGGTTAAGCCCTAGTTTTATCTTGGAGGAATTAAATTCCTGTGAATTTGGGAGAATTAAATTCTCTAAACTCAATTCTCCCTCTAAGTCTTGGATCTGCATGGCAGAATCTCAACCCGATGAGAATTAAATTCTCAACCTATGGGGAGATTTGCTTCTGCAGATTTTCAACTAGAGGAAGAACTAAGTTCTTTTTACAGAAGAGTTAAACTCTTAGATTGAGAATTGAATTCTCTTTTTTGAATTTTTGATTCTTTTCCCCATTCTCACCTAGGGTTTTCTTTCTTGAGAATTAAATTCTCCTTTCTTTCCTCTCTACTATATGCCTTTAGAAAATTTCAAGATCCCAAAATTCTATCTCTTTCTTCTCTTCTTGGCTCCTATTTATAGGAGAAGGAAAAGAATCAATTTGTTTAGTAAATCTTTCATTGAAAGATTTTGTTTGTTTTTCGTAACTAACGTGATCTTTTAGATCACTCAGTGAATTTTATTCACCATTGGATTTTAAATCCAAAAGATATTCTGTTTGTTATTTTTGGTAAAATTTAGGAAAATCTTTTCTTGTCTAAAATCTTTCCATAAATTGGTGATTTTTAATCATCCTTGGATTTTTAATCCAACGGTCCCCCATAATCCTTTTTTATTGTTTGAAAAGATTTGGAAAAATACTTTCCCAGTTAGGGTCTTTGATTTCCCTTAATTAGAATTTAATTCTATCAATTTATAAGGCTTTCAAAGCCTATCACGTGTTGGCACGTGACTCCTCTTCATTCAGAATTTAATTCTGTATTTTAACTGGGCTAAAGACCATCATGTGTCAGCATGTAACCCTTGGTCACGTGTGAGCATGTGACCCTTGGTCACGTGTGAGCACGTGACGCCTCATTGTAGTCTTTCCTTAGCCATTTGTTTTCACTTCTGCTTGCTTAGAATTTAATTATGTAAAAGAGATCACGTGTCAACACGTGACCCTTGGTCACGTATGAACACGTGATACCTCATTGAGGTAATTCCTGATTTTTAATCAGGGAACAAATGCCTCCACAGCGTTGCTCTCACGTGTCTGCACGTGAGTGCAACGCTGTCACCTTTGTGACTGTTGGATCTGTCTAGAAAATAGGGGAGATGAAACGTTTCTTATCACATTCTATAAATACAGGTGTCTCTTCAGAAGCGCTTCCACTCTTTCATCTTCTTCCTTGTTAACTTTTTCCTTTTGAGAATTTAATTCTCTTTTCCAGAGCTTAGTTCTCTGCTTTGAAAATTTCCAGAGTTTAACTCTGTCAAAAGGTTCCCTTTTTTCAGGTAATGATCTTGAACGGTTGAAGAACTTTGCAAAAATCTTCATTGGATTTTAAATCCACATCAAGGGTTTTTCCCTTTAACAAGAACCCATTTTTTTAAAAGTTCTTTAAAAAAGAAAACCATCCAATCCTTAAACAATAGACCTCGCTAGGGTTTCTCTGGTCTTCAGGGGTCAATGGTGGTGTTTGTCTTTTCCATGGAATTTAATTCCATCTCAAAAAGCTTTGGCTCTGAGGAAATATTTCTGGGAATTTAATTCCCCTTTTTCAAAAGGAATTTAATTCTTATGAAGAACTTAGTTCTTCCCGGGGGACTTCTTAGGGTTTTCTTGCCCTGAGTTGTCTCTTTGCAACCAAGAAGAAGAGGTTTGCAGTGGTGCTTTCTGGGAATTTAATTCCCTAGCTTCTGTTTGATTCTTCGCAGAGTCCAAGATGGATTTCTTTTCTGGGGAATACGTAGGGTTATTTGAAATCCACTGTTCATTTATTGAGAATCTTCTTTTTGTCTCATTGTAATTACTTTGCCTTATCATTAGCAAGCCGCCATCTTGATTTTGTGGGACCCATGTGTTTTGTAACTAATGGTCCCATAAAATGAGTCCCCTGTCGCTTTCTTCCACTGTCTTTTTATATATATACATTTATAAACATATATATATATATACACTGTTGGCTTCGTTTTAACAGTTTCTCCTTCTTTCATTTCAGGCATAATGACTTCTGTTCCATACTTCCCTTTCACTCGCTCGGAAGCTGCTTTTCCTCAGTCGCCATCTGACGAGGAAGTGATGGCGATGATCAGGGCTCATGACCCGAATCGCACCAATTTTCTTTTATGGGGGACTTGGTATGGTCACATCATCCGCGGTCGCCGAAGTTTTCTTTGCGAGATACCGACGGAGCCTACCTATCCATTCCTGCTGATGGATCCTCCAAGGACTGACTTTGTTGTGGAGATGCCGAATTGGACCCCTATGGGGTGGCTTGAGCCTTCAACGACTGGTATTCCGAACCATCCGGTGCCGGCTATAGATATTTTGGGGCGCCGCATTTGTCAGGGCGAAGCCCAGCCATGGGGGCAGATTTACAAGATAGGGCTTACCCCTCGACACCCCACGGGCTACCTTCTCTGGGCTCGTTACATCTTGTCTGCCCATCGCGCGTGACTGCAGAGGGTTGGGCTTTATCAGGCGATATATGCATCCCTCTTCCACTACCAATCTCCTCATGTCTGGTGGGTCAAGACCTTCTTGAACCAATGGAATCTTCCCACCAACACCTTCCTTCTAGAGGATCGCGAAGTTTCGATTTCCTTAAAAGAATTTCGCGAGATCTCGGGGCTGCCGATTAGGGGGACACTTTATGAAGAATTGCTGCCTCCTGACGAGTATGTCTTTGAAACCGAGCCTACAATGCTTGACGAACTGTCTACCGAGAACGCCGTCCGCCACAAGCGCCCGAGTTTGATCAAGACCCTGGGCATTTTTGACAAACTATTCACAGAGTCAGAGGAGCAGGGCGTCACTTTTAAAAGTTTTATCGCTTTCTTCCTTCGCGAGGGTGTCCTATCGAAGACGGCTCCGAACTTCGCGAACATTAATGACCCCTTTGGGTTTGGTTTAGACAGGCGGCCGACTAAAGAATAGGACTTGCCGCAGTATTACATTCCTTTCATGTCGGCGGTATCTTTCGAATCGATTGCAGCTCCTGGCATGGATGAGGAGATTTTCTTTGTGGGCTTCATTAGCGTTTGGCTTAGCTGGTTCATCATTCCCATGCATCGCCGTTTCATGAGAGCCTCGGTTATCTACCATGCTCATCGTATTGCTGAGGGAACGCGACTAGCTGTGGGCATGCCAGCGCTAGCGCATCATTATCATGGGTTAGGCGCAGCGGCTAATATCTCAACTCCAGGTGTAGATGTGGTAAATTTCTCTCTTCGTTACTTCACATCTTGGATTGAGATGCACGTGTTGGGGGCTTTTGCTGCGCACCAGAGATCCAAATTTTATGATGCCTACACTTTTCCGCGACTCATGCGGCTGGTGGACGCTTCTGCTCCTGACCCTACTCAGTCTGGGGCTATTCGCGTGTTGATCGCTCCCTATGCTAAGACGGGCGGAATGGTATTCATTGATCGGGCTATATCTGCTCCTTCAGGACCGATTCAATAGCTCCACGACCTGTCGAAAGAGGAGGTACCTTCTCTGAAGCCCAGGGAGGCCATGCACCTGTACGCGATCAGACCAGGTTATCTGGTATTTCGCCAGAACAGTGCAACCCTTTTTATGTGGTATAACCCACACCGCTTTTCCCGACAACTTGGATATGATCAGGGCGTCCCCTTCGAGGCATTTACAGTGGCGCCTAGTCCATCGCCTGAAGCTATTCGTGACGCCGCTCATCACTTTATATGGCTGAACACTGGTTCTTACTTCATGATCCCTGAAGCTAATCATATTTCTCGATGTGTGGGGTTCTTCACGGGCTGGTACCTTCATCGGGCCAGTCCAATTATTTCCGAGGAGAAGAGGGTGCTTCTTGGATACAACGCTCCCATTCTGGCTCAAGCCACGGGAGTTCCGCCGCGACCGCGTGCACCGGTTCGCTTTCCCCTGAGGGACACCAATGTTTCGCTTATTCCAGGGGCGGCGGAAGTGGATTTCACTCCCACAGCTGGTATGCCATTGGGTACTCAGGCTCAATCGAGGGCTAATAGGGCTCCGGTAGCGGTATCATCGTCCGCAGCGTCGACAATGGCCGTGTCGTCCTCAGTAGCACCGCCCAGCGAGGGTGTTGAAGGTGAAGTGGGTCAGCGTCGTGCCAAAGTTCCACGGGGGAGGAAACGATCGTCTTCGGCGGTTGGTTCTGGGTCCAAGAGGCGGAGGAAGACGGCTACCAATCTGCTCGACTCTTTAATAGAGTCTGAGCCTATTCTTCAGGATGAGTCGTTGGCTATGCAAGAATCAGATGGTGGCCTACTTTTCCCGAGTTCATCTGCCGAGGAGGCCGCACAATTGGCTGAGACTATAAGATGTTCGCAAGATGAATCGGAGAATGTATGGATTCCGAAGAAGCCCTACCCTGCCGTCATCTTTTACGAAGACCCTCCGTGGATACTGTGACGATTCATAGGCCCTTTGGAAGAATGGGGCGAAAGGACCCTTAAACACTCTGTCTCGGCCGACGCTGAGGACGTGCTTTCATTATGGACCGGTGGCCACGAGTCCACCCTCGGACCTCGGCGAGCACATCTCCTCAGGAGGGAGCGTCGGCTTGAGCAAGCCATATTGGAAGCTCCCTTGCGCAATGGTATGTTCATGTATTTCTTTGTAATATTTCATATTGCTTGCATACATATACATGTATCCTTATCTTTGTACAAACTTTGCAGGGACTTCAGCGGCAGCGGAGGCTCTGAGTCGCGCTTTGACCGTGGATTCTGCTGATATCCCCAGTGAAACACAAATCAGTGTGGAGGGGATCGATGCAACTATTGCTCTTGCGATAGAGTCTCCCTCGGTGGTTCCCGCTCCCAAAGCACTTGCTCCCTCGGGGGAGGCACCTTTGTCGGTCGCTGCTTCAATGGATCTTCCTGAGGGCGACTCGGAGACTAGGGCACAGGTAGTCGAGGCTACCGTCCTTTCGCTGGAGCCCACGGTGGCAGCTGCTGCTCCTCGCTCCGAAGTAGCTACATTGGTCGACGTCCCCGATGATGTGCCCGAGGTCACGGAGGAGGCTGCTGAAGCTATCCCCCCAGCTCAGAATGGGAGGAGCGTCGAAGGTAGCCTTCTATATTTTACATTAATAATTTCTCCATTATCTGAACCCTTCCGTCTTTTCAGAATTGCGCGGATTGGCGGCATCTATTGCTGATCTGTCTCCCAGGCAGTCTTTTCAGCGTCTGTTGGAGATGGCTGCTCCGTAAGCGATATCTCCTCAGCGCATCGTCCTCTCGTCTGGGCAAGGTTAGTGTTGTTTACCCTCTTTTTACAGCATTATCACTACTTCATAGAATGACACCGGCGTCTTTTACAGTTCTGGATACCGACGACGAGGTTGAGATTCTTGAAGGGCCTGGGGAGCCTTCAGATCCCTCTTGCATGACTGTGGGTACGTAAAGTCTCAATGTTGTTCCATTTGTTCTTTTGCTTATATATTTAGCCGACTGTTTATAAATCTGAACAGCTCTGCCAGTTCTCACCGCGTTGGAGTCTTGCATCGCCATGCCACTCGGCCCCTATGCTCTGCGTGCCTCGGAACGTATGGAAAAACTAAGCCTCGCCTCTCTGTCATCCTTAATCGAGAAACTTCGCGCTGGCAGTCTAATCACGGCCGAAGCGTTTGCTGCTGAAGTTAATGGCTCTCTTCCCTTTCTTGCCACCTATCATAGTGAAGCAGTGGTGCAAGTCTGGGTTGAGTTTTGTCGGTAGGTGGAGGCTTGCTTGCTTGTGCTTGAATGTACACGCCTATCTTCGGAGGTTGTGGCTGCAAAAGCGAGCTTACGGGGCCTAATTGAGCGGTGTGCGGCGAATATGATATCATGTGAGAAGAGGCTCGGCCATAAGTTTTCAGAGAGGGAGCTGGCTTCTAAAGCGCTGAGGGAGCTTTAAGCCAACCTTACGGCCAAGGCCAATAAAGCGTATGAACTATGGCGAGTGCTTCAAGAGGCCATCAAGGAGGTGGTAGCATCGATAAAGCCGTCGTGTTCACTCGTGAAATGGTTGAGGCCCATAAGGCTACTGAGAAAGAGCTTAAAGGCCGGCTTGCCTCATACCAGGCCCAGCAAGCTCAGGCGGAGGCCCGTCTTTTGACGATACTAAACCATGAAGGCGAGGCCCAGCGAAAGAGGGACGAACTGGCTATTCTGTTAAATTGCCCGTCGACTTGAAGAATTGTATATATATTTTTCCATTCTTCCTTTATACATACTCCTGAATGAGAGTATATTTTTTGTTCTTTCACGGATTGTACTTTGTATTCATTTTGGTTCATAAATAAAAGACATATTTTTCTTCACGATGGTGTGTCCCTTTTTAGCAAGTGTATTCTGCAGATAGTTTATTTTGATTTCTTTGCAGGACAACGATGGCTTCGGATTCAGGGTTAAGATCTGTCTCCTAAGACTTTTCAACTTTATGAGCCGTGAGGGTCTCATAAAGAATTTTCTCCCTACCGGTCGAGAGGATCCCGTAGGTGTAATTTCTCCTTATGAATCGTGAGTATTCCTAAGTGTGTTTTCTCTTGCAAGTCGTAAGGATCTCACAAGAGAATTTGCTTCCTTACGAGTCGTGAGGACCCGCAAGTGATGGGTGAGGTTACCCTTATCCGCATTTCACGGATTCAGGAGTTGCTCTGGATGCTTTCCACGGGGTCATAGCCGTGTTCTGCAAGGACCAAGCTCCGCTCTGGATGCTTCACACGGGGGTCATTGCCGTGCTCTGCGAGGACCAGGATCCGCTCTGGACGTTTCCCACGGGGTCAGGATTGACATAAGCCGCTGTCCACGTGACCAGTAATTTTGCTCTGGATGCTTCCCACGGAGTCATTGCCGTGTTCTACGAGGACCAGGCTCCGCTTTGGATGTTTCACACGGGGTCATTGCCGTGCTCTGCGAGGACCAGGATCCGCTCTGGACGTTTCCTACGGGGTCAGGATTGACATTATCCGCGTTCCACGTGACCAGGAATTTTGCTCTGGATTCTTCCCACGGGGTCATTGCCGTGTTCTGCGAGGACCAGGCTCCGCTCTGGATGCTTCACATGGGGTCATTTCCGTGCTCTGCGAGGACCAGGATTCGCTCTGGACGTTTCCCATAGGGTCAGGATTGACATTATCCGCGTTCCACGTGACCAGGAATTTTGCTCTGGATGCTTCCACGGGGTCATTACCGTGTTCTGCGAGGACCAGGCTCCTCTCTGGATGCTGCACACGGGGTCATTGCCGTGCTCTGCGAGGACCAGGATCCGCTCTGGACATTTCCCACGGGGTTAGGATTGACAAAAGCCGCGTTCCACATGACCAGGAATTTTGCTCTGGATGCTTCCCACGGGGTCATTGCCGTGTTCTGCGGGGACCAGGTTCCGCTCTGGATGCTTCACACGGGGTCATTGCCGTGCTCTGCGAGGACCAGGATCCATTCTGGACGTTTCCCACGGGGTCAGGATTGACATAAGCCGCGTTCCACGTGACCAGGAATTTTGCTCTGGATGCTTCCCACGGGGTCATTGCCGTGTTCTGCGAGGACCAGGCTCCGCTCTGGACGTTTCCCACAGGGTCAGGATTGACATAGCCGCGTTCCACGTGACCAGGAATTTTGCTCTGGATGCTTCCCACGGGGTCATTGCCGTGTTCTGCAAGGACCAGGCTCCACTCTGGATGCTTCACACGGGGTCATTGTCGTGCTCTGCGAGGACCAGGATCCGCTCTGGACGTTTCCCACGGGGTCAGGATTGACATAAGCCGCGTTCCACGTGACCAGGAATTTTTCTCTGGATGCTTCCCACGGGGTCATTGTCGTGTTCTGCGAGGACCAGGCTCCGCTCTGGATGCTTCACACGGGGTCATTGCCGTGCTCTGCGACGACCAAGATCCGCTTTGGACGTTTCCCACGGGGTCAGGATTGACATAAGCCGCGTTCCACATAACCAGGAATTTTGCTCTGGATGCTTCCCACGGGGTCATTGCCGTGTTTTGCGAGGACCAGGCTCCGCTGTGGACGTTTCCCACGGGGTCAGGATTGACATAACCGCGTTCCACATGACCAGGAATTTTGCTCTGGATGCTTCCCACGGGGTCATTACCGTATTCTGCGAGGACCAGGCTCCGCTCTGGACGTTTCCCACGGGGTCAGGATTGACATAAGGCGCGTTCCACGTAACCAGGAATTTTGCTCTGGATGCTTCCTACGGGGTCATTGCCATGTTCTGCGAGGACCAGGCTCCGCTCTGGACGTTTCTCATGGGGTCAGGATTGACATAGCCGTGTTCCATGTGACCAGGAATTTTGCTCTGGATGCTTCCCACGGGGTCATTGCCGTGTTCTGCGAGGACCAGGCTCTGCTCTGGACGTTTCCCACGGGGTTAGGATTGACATAAGCCGCGTTCCACGTAACCAGGAATTTTTCTCTGGATGCTTCCCACGGGGTCATTGCCGTGTTCTGCGAGGACCATGCTCCGCTCTGGATGCTTCACACGGGGTTATTGCCGTGCTCTGCGAGGACCAGGATCCGCTCTGGACGTTTCCCACGGGGTCAGGATTGATATTATCCGCGTTCCACGTGACCAGGAATTTTGCTCTGGATGCTTCCCACGGGGTCATTGCCGTGTACTGCGAGGACCAAGCTCCGCTCTGGATGCTTCACACGGGGTTATTGCCGTGCTCTGCGAGGACCAGGATCCGCTCTGGACGTTTCCCAAGGGGTTAGGATTGACATAAGCCGCGTCCCACGTAACCAGGAATTTTTGACTTTATCCGCATTTCACGGAGCCGGGGTTTGACTCTCGGTCATCTGTGCACCGCCGAGTCATAGAACTGGGGGTTGCCGCTGTTCCGCTTTGTTTGATGTTGTGTCTGTTGTAATGAGACAAATGTTGAGATGATCTCCAGGCTATCTGTGAACCGTTGAGATTTGGCTTCTTCTTCTGATGAAACCTGGGGAGGAAAGGTGTGATTCCTTCTTTGTTTGCGCCCTTGGATTGTATACAGGGATTGATGTGATATCATCTGTAGGGCATAAATTTCATTCATATTATTTTTTTTATTTTATTTCGCGATGCTCTATCATTTCATCTTTTATATCGCGAAGGTCGCGATTGCCCAATCATTTCGGCTATTTTTCGCGGTGCCCAATCATTTCGGCTATATTTTTTTTATTTTTACTCGCTGCTTTTTATTGCGAGCTGCCCAATCATTTCGGCTATTTTGCATGCATATATTTTTACTTGCTGATTTTGTTTGTAAGTTGCCCCATCATTTCGGCTATTTCGTATGCATGTGTGGTTTGCTAGCTTTTTTCGCTGCAAGCTTGGAATTAGACACTGATTTCGGCATCAGCACCGCTACAACTGAGATATTGCCAGGAGTGAATCATCATTTGCCTCTGTCGATGACGAACAAAGGTGGCTTAGTAAACAGGGTTAGGATCCTGCTGACTAAGGCTTTTGACTTCACGAGCCGCAAGGGTCTCGTAAAGGTATTTCTCCCTACAAGTCGTGAGGATCTCGTAGGTGTAATTTCTCCTTGGGAATCGTGAGGACTCCAAAGTGTATAGTCTCTTATAAGTCGTAAGGATCTTACAAGAGTATTTTCTCCTTCTAAGTCGAGAGGACTTACAAGGGCTGTTCACCGTATAGACATATCCCTAGTCACGGATGGGACTTTGTTAGGGAAATGTTTATTCGCGCCCGTGGATTGTATACAAGGGTCAGCATTGAGCTGCTTGTAGGGCAGTATTGGAGATTGTGGGGGATGCTTAAGAACAGGTTCAGATCCCTGTAGCTTAAGACTTTTGAATTTTATGAGCCGTGAGGGTCCCATAAGAGGGTTCTCCTTACGAGTCGTGAGGATCTCGTAAGTGTGTTTTCTCATTAGGGATCGTGAGGATTCCTAAGTGTGTTACCCCCTTGTGAGTCGTAAGGATCTCACGTAGGTGGTTTCTCATTACAAAGTCGAGAGGACCTTGCAAGTGTCTTTTAACGAGATTGCGTCCTTTCGGGTTTTCACAAAATTCGCCGGTAGCCCTACTGTTTTTACTCACGGAGCCCTTTCGGGTTTTCATCCGTGCCCATTTTTCTTATGGACATACCGTTTTCTTTTTTCTTCTTTTTTTTCTCTTTTTTTTTATTCTAACGAGATTGCGCCCTTTCGGGTTTTCACAAAACTCGCCGGTAGCCCTGCTGTTTTTACTCACGGAGCCCTTTCGGGTTTTCATCCGTGAACATTTTGCTTATGGACATACCGTTTTCTTTTTTCTCTCTCTTTTTTTTTGTATCAGCTTTGGTATGCTGCAATCCACCGTAGTTTATCGACATCTCAGTCAGCGGCTAGTTTTAGGACATAGTGGTCCGTTGTTAGTTTAAGGACGTTTCGGTCTGTTGTTAGTTTAAGGACATTTCGGTCCATTGTTAGTTTAAGGACGTTTCGGTCCATTGTCGGTTACTATTTATAGAGTTTGGGCTAAGGGAGATAGCGAGCGGACATAGACATCGTCATCTATCATTGACCTAGGCCGTGACTTGTCAAGCGTAGTACTTTTTCAGGAAGCGACCGTTTATTGGCCTGAAGGGCCTTTCGCCATGCATGTCCATGAGTAGATAGGCTCCACCCTAGTAGACCTTGTCTATAATATAGGGCCTTCATAGTTCGGCTCGAATTTCCCCCATTTGGCACGATTGGGGATCATAGGTCTTGTGACCACTAGCATGAGTTCGCCTTGGCGGAATGTTCTCGGCCTAGTCAATCTTTCGTATGAGCGCGTCATCTTTGCTTTATAAACCTCCAGATTTTGTTGTGCTATATGCCGGGTTTCATCAAGGGCATCGAGATCCTCAAGCCGAAGGTGAGTATTCTCTTCGTCCGTTAGCTCGTAATGGACTGCCATTCGTAAAGAGGGTAACTCTATCTCGAGGGGGAGTACCGCTTCTGTGTCGAATACCAATGCATATGGCGTTGTGTTTGTAGCCGTTTTGAACGTAGTTCGATATGCCCAGAGAGCTTCATGCAGTCTCTCATGCCAGTCCTTCTTATTTCGAGACACCGTCTTCTTCACGATCTTCGTCAAGGTCTTGTTGAAAGCCTCAGCTAGACCGTTAGCTCGGGGGTTATAGACTAAGGAGTATCTCCAGTCTATGTTATGCTGTTGTGCAAAGCGGCTGATCTTGTGGCTTCTGTAGGCCGGCCCGTTATCGGAGATAATCCGTCGCGGAGTGCCAAACCGATAAATGACGTGTGTCTTGAAGAAATGGAGGATATTCTCCGTCTTCACTTCCCTCAGCGGTACTGCTTTTGCCCATTTGGAGAAGTAATCAGTTGTCGCCAAAATGAATCGATGTCCTCTGGACGATGTTGGTTCGATGGGGCCAATTATGTCAGTTCCCCACATCTCGAACGGCCAGCTAGCTACTGTCGGATGTAATGGATTCGGATGCTGATGGATAAAATCCCTGTGAATCTGGCACGAGTGGCATTGCTTCGCATACTCGAGGCAGTCCTGGATCATCGTGGGCCAATAGTAGCCCATCCTTTTGATTTTTAGCTTCATCTTCGGGCCGGCTTGGCGAGAACCGCAGAGTCCGTCGTGAGTTTCTTGGACGACTCTTTTTGCTTCTTCAGGTCCCAGGCATCTTAACCACAGAGAATCAAATGACCTCTTGTACAGAGTATCATCGACGAAGGCGAAAGATAGAGCTCGCTTCATGAGCTGATGTTTTGAGGACGCATCTTCAGGTGTTCGACGGGATTTAAAGTAATCTACTCCCTCCAATCCATAGCTTTTTCCTGGTTTTTTACTTGTAGAGCCATTTGCTCGGTCGCTCCCTTTTCCTCGGACGACTCCGGAGATATTTCTGCCGATGCAAGAACCCGATGGTTTTGTACCACGATTCTTACGTCATCGAGGTTCTCATCGGCCAATTCTTTAGCAAGCTTGGCTAATGCATCCGCTTTGCTATTTTCCGCACGCGGTATGCTTTCCAAGGTATAGGAAGGAATTTGAGTCAGCAGTCGCTGTACTCTCTCGCCGTACTTTACCAACTTTGGCTTGCACGTTTGATAGTCGCCGTTTACTTGACTAACGACCAGTTGCGAGTCTCCTTATATGAGGAGGTTTCCAATTCGATGGCGATCTCAAGACCTGCTATCAAAGCTTCATATTCGGCTTCATTGTTTGTCCTCGGCTCTGTTAAGGAGAAGGCAAAGCGCATTATCCCTCCTTGTGGAGTCACGAAGATGAGGCCTACCCCTGATTTGATTATGGGGGTGCTTTGTTTGCGCTTCTTCATGGAAGATGCTCCATCGAAATAAAGTTCCCACCGGGTATCACCACCGTCGATCGTGTCAAACGCATGTTCGTCTGGCAATTCACAGTTCAAAGGAGAATCGGCAGGTATCGGATGTTCAGCGAGGAAGTCGGCGATGGCCTGGCCTTTCACCACCTTGAGAGGCCAATAAGTTATCGAGAACTCCATCAAGAGCAAGGCCCACTTAGCGAGTCGTCCTGTTAATATGGCCTTCAACATCAAGTATTTGAGAGGATCCACCTTCGATATGAGACGGACTTCATGCGCCAACGCATAGTGCCTGAGCTTCGTTATCGCGAAGATCAATGCCAGGCAGTGTTTTTCGATGGGAGAATAATTACTTTCTGCCCCCAGTAGAATTCGACTCAAATAGTAGAGGGCTCTCTCCTTCCCTTGGTCGTTCTCTTGTGCTCATAGCGCATCTAAAGAACCTTCGAGGGATGTTATATAAAGAATGAGAGGCTTTCCCTTGACCGGAGCGGCCAGTACTGGCGGATTTTGCAGGTACTGCTTGATTTCGTCCAGCGCGCTTTGGCATTTGCAATCCCAGACGAAAGGGGTTCCATTCTTCATCAGATGACTGTAAGGACGACACTTGCCTGAAAGATTGGCTATAAATCGCCGGATATACGCGAGCTTCCCTTGGAGAGACCGCAATTGCTTGAGAGTTCTTGGCGGGGGAATTTCCATAATCGCCTTGATCTTTGACGGATCTATCTCGATGCCTCGGTGTCGGACGATGAATCCTAGGAACTTGCCCGAGGAAACTCCAAACGCGCATTTGAGAGGGTTCATCTTCAAGTTGTATTGCCGAAGGCATTGAAATACGATCCTCAGATGCTCTAAATGTTCCTCGTATGATTTGCTTTTCACCACGAGGTCGTCGATATAGCATTCGACGATTTCATGTATAAGGTCATCGAAGATCTTCGTCATGGCCCTCTGATAAGTGGCACCGGCGTTCTTTAGACCGAAGGGCATCACCTTATAGCAGAATATGCCCAAAGGGGTCCGGAAAGCGGTGTGCTTCTGGTCTTCGGGATGCATCTTTATCTGATTATATCCTGACGATCCGTCCATGAAGGAGAAGACTTCGTGAGTGGATGTATTATCTATCATCAGCTCAGTGACTGGTACTGGGAAGTCATCCTTCGGGTAGGCTTTATTGAGATCCCGAAAGTCCACACATATGCGCACCGTTCCATTTTTCTTCATCACCGGAATGATTTTGGCGATCTAGTCAGGGTACTGAACCTCTTGGATGAAGCCAGAGTCGATTAGCTTTTTGACCTCGGCGTTGACGCTCATCTCAAGCTCGAGCCGCATTCTTCTCGGTGCTTGTTTGATTGGCTTGGCATCCGGAGATATTGCTAATTTGTGCACAGCAATCTCTGGATCTAGTCCTGGCATCTCGGAATAGTTCCATGCAAAGCAATCTTTATGCTGCATAAGCACGTCCTTCAGCATAGCCACCCTTTCTTCAGACAACAGCTCACTGACGAACGTCGGTCGTGGGTCACTTGCCGTCCCCAAATCAATTTTCCTGAGGTTATCTGCAGTAATGTGTATTCCATCTTCCAGCTCTTTCGGTGCTGGTGGAAACTCTGAGATCACCTCGTCATCATTGTTTTCGAAGTACCAGGGGAGGTCATCCATATTCTCGGGCTCTCCTTTTGATTATGTTATCATATGACAGGTATGAGCTCGCTTCCAAGACCGATGTTGATCTGGTTCTACTCTCGCTGTATGCGTGGCTTTCGTTCATGCTTCTGTGGTGGAGTTACCCTCCAACTGCTGGATAGAGCAAACCTGCCGAGCTGATATTGGTCTTCGACCCAGTTCTTGAAGGTGAAGCAGTCTTCGAGAGGATGTTCTATTGCTCGGTGATAGGAGCAATAATCTGGGTGATTGACTTTGCCTGCTTGATCGAGGTGTTTGGACTCCGGAAGTGTAATCATTTGATGTTTTATTGCAAAATCAAGTATCTTCCGTGTTTTGTTTTGGGGAAAAGAGTATGCTCGACCCATCTTCTTTATAAGAGACGAATCCGGATTGCTCGATTCCCGATCGCGTGGCTTGCTGGTCCCGCTTTGTCGCTGTCGAACGACTTTCACGCTCCTTGATTTATTTTTGCCTCTACGTCGGGCCCTTTGTATGACGGGTTGATAAGGAAGAGCATTGTCATTCTCCGCGGCCTGTCGAAGGAGGCGTTGCGTCCTGGATTTTTCGTAAATTGCCATCTTACGGCTATGGTCATCCCGGATCTTCTGACCCGCTTCCCTTACTAGCTTGTCCATCCGTTCTTCAAACGACGGACTCAACATTTTGATGGCAAGATCTCGTTTTGGTTCAGGGTCGGCATCTTTTAATAGAACGTCTCCTTCTTCATCGATGTCATGTATGACGTAGCTGCCATGGACTTGCTCCCGTTTTCTGGATTGAACATATCCAAGCCCGATCGTTTCCATTCTCCCGTTGGGCAACTTGCGCTGAGTTCCGGGGACGTCCCAAATCCTATTGTAGAACCGAGCTTGTCGAGTAGTCTGTCTGAAGGGTACCCCTTGGCGCTTCAATAGCCTTTTCAAGCCTTCAGTGTAATATCTAGGCAGCCGGATGGGCTGGAGCTTGTCGAGCGTAGAATCAGCGCCGTGCCCGATTTCTTTCTCCACTTCGGTTTCCCCAGATCGGTAGAATATGATCGCCTCTTCACCTTTCCGCCTGGGAGGGACGTAGAATGTTTGCAGTTCCTGCACACTATAAGTTTCAAGTGCGTCGAGATCTTTGTAATGTTCTTGTGGAACCATGGTAATTTGCAAACTCTGATTATTGCCAGCGAAGGCTTGTATTGACGGCTGAGCGGAAAATATAGCGTTGACCTCATCTTCTGAGTCGCTGCCGAAGATCAACATGGGGGTGCACGGTCCTGGGTTGTTGCGTTGGGGCGGCCCTGAATAAACTATCTCTTCCTCCTCCTCGGTATCACTCCCGAAGACCGGAATAGTGGTGATAGCTTTGTTCTTCGGTTTGTGACATCTTTCCGTGTCCTCAAAATCTGGTAAGAAGTATTTTGCATCTTCGTACTTTCGGACTTCATTCACGGAGAATGGGTTCAACTCCCTTGTTACGGTATACTCGAGACCATCTTTGAAGTATTTCATACACTGATGTTGTGCAGAAGGGATGATGTTGTACTCGTGTAACCAAGGCCAGCCGAGCAAAGCGTTATAGCAGGTCTTAGCACCGATGACGTGAAATTTAATATCCGTGACAAGTAGCGCGAAGTGCAACGTCAGTATCACAGACCCGAGAGTCCGTGATGACTGGGAGTCGAAACCGGAGATGGTGATTTTATCACGAGCGAGGTGCCGAACGCTCATGCAGATTTCCTTCAACACTCGCACGTTGAGGAGATTGACGGAAGACCCATTGTCGACCAGGATTTTGCCTATCTTGATATCATGACAGTATCCGGAGACATAAAGGGGGCGGTTATGCCCGCACGTCCCAAGGAGAAGATCTTCATCGCCGAAGGTGATATCGGCCGTGTGTACTTCTTCCAGCACGTCTTTTATCCTTTCTTCGGCGAGGAAATCTTGGAATTGCCCTCGGTCGTGTAGCGCCTTAATCAATGAATCTCTCGCCTCTTTGGATAGCATAAGGGCGTCGAGAATGCTGAGCTGCGAGGGTAGCTTCCTTAAGTGTGCCAGAACGTTGTAGTCCACCTTGCTTTTCTTCGGCGGGTCCTTGGCTGTCAGCTCTTCGACGGCTTGGTCATCTAAGGCGTATTCTCAGGGACATTTTTCCCCCTTATCTTTTTTATTCATGGGTCCGAGATTCTTTTCGGGCAGCGTGCGATTGCGCAGCTGAATATTTTCACACGTCTTCGGTTCTTCCTCTTTTTCCGAGGTGGATTCTTTGAAGAGAGGGCCAAGAGTCATTTCTTCGTCAGAGTCTCTCCCGAAGGTGAGAACTTGCGATCCTCCGGCGTTAACCATGAGACAGTTGTCGGTAGTTCTTCTAAGCCCCTCGGTCGTACTTCTTCGCTCCCGACGAGTTTTGCGTTTCATCCGCTTAAAATGTTGCCGGTGAGCAACATATCCCTGCCACCATCTTTTAAAAGCGTTGCACTCTTCGGTGGGGTGCGCAATCTTTCAATGATATAAGCAGTAGCTAGGATGCATTTCTTCTTTGCCAAGAATATTTCCTTCAGAGGGTGGTAGCTTCATCCCCATTGATATAACTTTAGCGAACCTTTTCCTCATCCTAAACCTGTTTTTATTTGTAACGGAGGTAATTTGATCTGGTGGGAGTGTTTCAACCCTTTCTTCCAGTCGCCGGTGTTTGGCCTTTTCAAATATGGCCATCTCACGCTCCCGATCAGCTTTGCTTTTAAGAAGAGCTTCATTCAGGAATGCATCAATCATTTCGTCTAAGGGTCCTAGAAGTTTCGGCTCAGGACCTGCCCCCAGTTTCTCTGTGTAAGGAGCTTCTTCATCGTTTATCTACGAGTGAGAGATCACATGGCAACTTGCTACGTAATCTTCAGATTCATCCGACGAGTCTTCTCCATCATCTTTGTCCTCAAGGGCGTGACTGAGAAATTCTTGGAGTGTGACTGGAGTCCGCGCTTTCTGGTTATACTCTTCCAGCGCGTCAATCTGTTTTTGCAGGTCCGTGCGCTTGTCACCAGGATTCACGGGCTTTTTGATCTTCTTCTTCTTATTCGAAGACTTCGACGGCTGGGTGTGAACGCTTTGGCTATCACCATCCATCTTTGGAGTTGGACGCGGCTTCAGCATCCCTTCGATGATCTCAGGTTCCAACGGATTCTCCCACCTGATCGCCGGGCATGTCTGGAGATCGTTCAACATTCTTTTAGTTTTGGCTGAAAGAGTGACCTCCCATGGGGCTTCTTCAACAAAAGAGCACGATGCCCCCGGTGTGTCCGTCTTCTTAGGAGTGTGCGGTTGTGGTGGGCTTACTTTCCACTTCTCAGACAGCGCAAACTTTCCTTGTTGGTACTGATCTTCGATCCATCCCTTAAAGACGAAGTAATCTTCGATTGGATGGCTTACCGTTTGGTGGTAAGGGCAATAATTGGGATTATTAGCCTCGCCGGGTTGCAGTGGTCGTTTAGAATTTGACAGATTGATGAGCCTGTTGCGCGTCGCTAGTTCGAACAAACTCTTCGTTTTGTCCCGAGGGAACGAATAGGGACGCTTCATTTTCTCATTGTATTATCGCCGTCTATCTTCCAGTTGATCCGTTAGTTTTGGGTCACTGGGCTGTTGTTGGGTATTCACAACGAAGGTCGCTTTCCCTTTACCCTTTTCGTTCCGCGGCTCCAGCTTCGGAGGAGATGGTCTATGACCCATCTGGTCCATCTGGGATAGCTTGTCGATTAAAACTTGGAATGTGGTCGGTTTGAAGAACATCATGAATTGTGAAATAGTTGCATGAGGGTCTACGGTGCCCACGAACATGGCCACCACTGGTGCTTCTTCGATGCGCTGTTCGCATTTCGACCACAGATTCCGCCATCGGATTGCGTATTGGACCCACGTCTCGCCTGTCTTCACCCTGGCATTGATCAGTGCCGTTATTGGGGTGCGTTCACTAGCACTCGCGAATCGCTGGGTGAACAACAACTCCATTTCTGCGAAAGTCTTGACGGAGTCGTTTGAAAGTTCGGAGTACCACTCAAATGCCGTCTCCGACAAGCTGCCGACGAATTGGCGGAGCAAAAGCTTATCATCACCCCCGGTGTTGCCTCAAAGAGCCCTAAACTGAGCGACATGTTGATGGGGATTGCCTGTCCCCTTGTACACATGGAATTTAGGGATTGTGTATCCCGGCGGGTACTTTATTTGGTCATACCAGCCTGGATACGGTCGCCCAGTTTTAACGATTTGGCCAGCCGCTTCATTTGCCTGGTGAGCTTATATTTGCTGAGCAATATAGTCATCCAGAGCGGCCTTGGAAATAGTTTCCTCTTTGGCTGCTGAAAGAGCCGGAGGAGGATTCGACGTCTCCCCTCTGTCGTCTTCAATAACGATCGGGGGGTCTTCAGCTGGGGGATCCGGCTGCAACATCATCCCGACCATGTCTTGGAAGAGAAGCGCCATTCGTTTTATGTTGGCAGCTTGTTCTGCAGCTTCTCTGTTCTTCTTCTCGAGAACTCTGCGTAGGAAGTCAACATCGGTTTCTTGTTCGTGACGCTGCTCCGATGACGCCTCCGGGCTTTCTTTTGATCCGGTGAGTGCGGCCATTGCAGTCAGTATCTCCTGAAGCTTTTGCTGCTGTTGTTCCTGAGCCTTTGTTATGGATCGTGTGAGCGGTCGGTGGCCCGTCGAAGTGCGGCTTTCTTCTTTTCCGGAAGCCATGTAAACAGTATGTACCATTATGCCCCCAGACTTGGGGCATTTGGGCTTAGCGTCTTTGCGATCTGCCGTAGTCATAGGGGCTTTCTCTGGCCTTCTTTTCTTTTGAGTAGTTGACGTTGAGGGTGCCGTTGCAGCGGGCACCCAGACAGCTGTTGCTTTTTGTGGCTTGACAGGACGGTTCTCTTCCTGTTGAACCTTCACCTTCTTTTGTCGACGGGGATAGTCTTGGTCAATCACCGACTTTTGGACCCGTCGCCAGACTTTGTAAACTTTGGAGGACAGCCGTTGAGGGGACTGATCTGGCTTTATTTTTGTAACATTCTCCGCCGGTGGGGGAGATCTTCTCAGTACGGCGGTAGGAGAGTTCCTGTGCACCCTGTTCAGCAGTTCAAAGCTGTTCCCGGTTGGAACAGCAGCATTGACTTCCACCGTTGGGGCTGGTGGAGTTAACCCAGAGGGGGAGTTGCCCCCAGTTTTCCTTACTCGGCGCCAGTGGCGACGTCGAGCGTGTCGAGCTGTTGGGATTGTTTTGGCTTGAGGGGTGACTTCGTTATGTCCCCTGTTCAGGTGAGGCGCTGCTGGTATCAGCCTCTTGAAGACCGATGTTCGTTGAGCAGCAGTGTCTAATCTATCAAAGACAGACTTTTGAGCAGGAACGGGGATCGGAGTTGGAGCCGGAACAGTCAGTCTTGTAAAGACCGACCCTTTGGCAGGAGAAGCCGCCTTGACGACTTCGGGAGCAGGGTTGGTTACTCTCTTCGGAATAACCTTTTCTTGAATTGCAGGTTTCATCATGGGCCCACAGGAACTTTGGCCCAATCTGGCGAAGACCGAGGCGCTGGAGCTGGACGACCCGTTGAGGGGGGCCGCAATAGTTGTGAGCCGATCAAAGACCGACTTCTTGGGAGCTTCTTGTGTTGGCACAAGGGCGCTGAAACTCATCGGTGGGAGCATGGTCCCGAAGAACAATCCAGTGGTGGCCTGAGTGACTTGTTCCACCGGCATCATGAACAGGAAGGCCGCTTGGGGCCCGTAAGCTATGCCTCCAGATGAGGCGGAACGTGAATTGCAGTTGCAGCTGGAACACTTCGCGCAAGTGGAAGCCATTGATCCTTCGCTTTCTGCACCAAGCAAAACGCCAAATCTTAGTATCTCGAACCCAAGGGCAACCATTTGCAAACTGCGATTCGTTCGCGAACACGACACACGAAGTGTGGAGTGTAAAGAGGAAAAGGTCCCAGAATCTTTTCCCCGCCGAAAACACTGGAGACGCGATAAACGCCTTGCCTGAATTTCGGGATAGATGCTAATTAGTGCTATCCATCCACCTCTTCGAAGATGCTAAGTTGATTTATGGTACCATGTATCGAAGGTTTAAACGGATGCGGCCGATGTGGCAGACTTCGTCAGATTCCCCCTCGTTTGAGGGGTTTTTGATTGTGGGGACGCACTTCCCTGCAGGCGCAAGCCCCTGCAGTTAATTACGCTACCGCATCGCGGTAACAACTTTCTCCTTCTCTAGATGGTCACTTCGTGTCGTGTGTGTTTGTTTTGTTTTTGGTTGCCCGTGGATTGTATATGGAGACAAATTTATGTTGTCGCCCGTAGGGCGTGGACTAGTCCAAATCCATATCTTCTTAGATTTGGGTTTGGAGGGTTGGGTTTAAAGATACGTTAGCCTCATTTGAGACTAAGATCAACTTAAACGTTTGTTAAGAATACGTTAGTCTCATTTTAGACTAAGATCAACTTAACGGGATCGTTTAGATCCAACAAAAGGGCAATTGGGCTCTATTGTTTAGTTTAGTGACATTGCGGTCAATTAGTTTAAGGACATTACGGTCCATTGTTACTTTAAGGACATCTCGGTCTAATGTTAGTTTAAAGACATCGCGGTCGAGGTTAAGGACATCATAGTCCATGAGTTTAAGGACCCCACAGTCCAATGTTAGTTTAAAGACATCACGGTCGAGGTAAAGGACATCATAATCCATGAGTTTAAGGACCTCACAGTCCAATGTTAGTTTAAAGACATCACGATCGAGATTAAGGACATCATAGTCCATGAGTTTAAGGACCCCACAGTCCAATGTTAGTTTAAAGACATCACGGTCGAGGTTAAGGACATCATAGTCCATGAGTTTAAGGACCCCACATCCAATGTTAGTTTAAAGACATCACGGTCCAGGTTAAGGACATCATAGTCCATGGGTTTAAGGACCCCACAGTCCAATGTTAGTTTAAAGACATCACGGTCGAGGTTAAGGACATCATAGTCCATGGGTTTAAGGACCCCACAGTCCAATGTTAGTTTAAAGACATCACGGTCGAGGTTAAGGACATCATAGTCCATGAGTTTAAGGACCCCACAGTCCAGTTTAGAGACGTCATAGTCTGTGAAGTGTGTGGTTATCGGGACCCGTCACCTCTCTGAAGACGTTGAGGTATTACAACGACAAATATCAGAGGAGTGAAGAGATGTACCCTTGAACCAAGGTTGATTGGGATCTGTAGTCCAATTTGGAACTAAGATCAATTAATTAGATTATGAGCTCATTGGCTCAGTTGAATCTGAATTGAGGACTTATTGCCAGTTTGGGCTAAGTCCAATTAGATTAGAAATATTGGCTCTTTGTTGGACCATTAAACACTTGTTTAGGTTCAAGCCCATATTATTTAGCAATACTAAACAAGAGTTTAAGGGCTCTGACACATTTTGTCTTTGACTGAGCATTAAACATTGTAGTTCTGAGTTTTACTCAACTTTGAGATTTAGTCAAAGAGGAGGTTTTTGCCTCTGAAAACTTAGCCGATTTGGCCAGAAATAGTGTTAAACACTAGAGAACAACAGTGTTAAACACTGGAAATAAAATTCTCAAATTAGTGTTAAACATTAGAAGACAACAGTGTTAAACACTGGAAATAAAACTCTCAAATTAGTGTTAAACACTAGAGAGTAAGAGGTCACGTGGGAACACGTGAGGGCACCCAAAGGTGGGGCCAGATCTCCTTTGTTTTATTCTCAAATCTGCACATAAGTGTTAAACACTTTTAATTTCCTAGCCATCACGTGTGGGCACGTGATAGGCACTCATGCACTGATTTGTTAAGGCTTTTATTAGGGGTCACGTGAGGGCGCCCAAATTAGAATCTGCCTTTGCTTTAATTCTCATTGTTTTGGAGGTCACGTGGGAGCACGTGAGGCATTGCCTCAGGGCTATTTCCTTCTTATTTTTGGAGGATCTTTTCAGGGGTCACGTGGGGACACATGACCTAATTCTTTATATGCATGGAGATCTTTCAAGTCTCTTTTTTTTAATTATTTTTTTTAAGAATTAAATTCTCTGTGGGCTTAAACCCTAATTATGTTTTTAGAGGAATTAAATTCCCATGTATGTGAAAGAATTAAATTCTTATATATAGGGTTAAACCCTAGATCTGTCTTGGAGGAATTAAATTCCTATAACTTTAAGAGAATTAAATTCTCATATAGGGTTAAACCCTAATTTTATCTTGAAGGAATTAAGTTCCTGTGAGTTTGAGAGAATTAAATTCTCATATAGAGTTAAACCCTAGTTTTATCTTGGAGGAATTAAATTCCTGTGAATTTGGGAGAATTAAATTCTCTAAACTCAATTCTCCCTCTAAGTCTTGGATCTGCATGGCAGAATCTCAACCCGATGAGAATTAAATTCTCAACCTATGGGGAGATTTGCTTCTGCAGATCTTCAACCAGAGGAAGAACTAAGTTCTTTTTGCAGAAGAGTTAAACTCTTAGATTGAGAATTGAATTCTCTTTTTTGAAGTTTTGATCCTTTTCCCCTTTCTTACCTAGGGTTTTCTTTCTTGAGAATTGAATTCTCCTTTCTTTTCTCTCTATTATTTTCCTTTAGAAAATTTCAAGATCCCAAAATTCTATCTCTTTCTTCTCTTCTTGGCTCCTATTTATAGGAGAAGGAAAAGAATCAATTTGTTTAGTAAATCTTTCATTGAAAAATTTTGTTTGTTTTTCGTAACTATCGTGATCTTTTAGATCACTCAGTGAATTTTATTCACCATTGGATTTTAAATCCAAAAGATATTCTGTTTGTTATTTTTGGTAAAATTTAGGGAAATCTTTCCTTGTCTAAAATCTTTCCATAAATTGATGATTTTTAATCACCCTTTGATTTTTAATCCAACGGTCCCCCATAATCCTTTTTTATTGTTTGAAAAGATTTGGAGAAATACTTTCCCAGTTAGGGTCTTTGATTTCCCTTAATTAGAATTTAATTCTATCAATTTATAAGACTTTCAAAGCCTATCACGTGTTGGCACGTGTCTCCTCTTCATTCAGAATTTAATTCTGTATTTTAACTGGGCTAAAGACCATCATGTGTCAGCACGTGGCCCTTGGTCACGTGTGAGCACGTGACCCTTGGTCACGTGTGAGCACGTGACGCCCCATTGGGGTCTTTCCTTAGCCATTTGTTTTCACTTCTGCTTGCTTAGAATTTAATTCTGTAAAAGAGATCACGTGTCAACACGTGACCCTTGGTCACGTGTGAACACGTGATACCTCATTGAGGTAATTCCTGATTTTTAATCAGGGAACAAATGCCCCCACAGCGTTGCTCTCACGTGTCTGCACGTGAGTGCAATGCTGTCACCTTTGTGACCGTTGGATCTGTCTAGAGAATAGGGGAGATGAAACGTTTCCCATCACATCCTATAAATGCAGGGGTCTCTTCAGAAGCGCTTCCACTCTTTCATCTTCTTCCTTGTTAACTTTTTCCCTTTGAGAATTTAATTCTCTTTTCCAGAGCTTAGTTCTTTGCTTTGAAAATTTCCAGAGTTTAACTCTGTCAAAAGATTCCCTTTTCTCAGGTAATGATCTTGAACGGTTGAAGAACTTTGCAGAAATCTTCATTGGATTTTAAATCCACATCAAGGGTTTTTCCCTTTAACGAGAACCCATTTTTTTTTAAAGTTCTTTAAAAAAGAAAACCATCCAATCCTTAAACAATAGACCTCACTAGGGTTTCTCTGGTCTTCAGGAGTCAATGGTGGTGTTTGTCTTTTCCATGGAATTTAATTCCATCTCAAAGAGCTTTGGCCTTGAAGAAATGTTTCTGGGAATTTAATTCCTCTTTTTCAAAAGGAATTTAATTCCTATGAAGAACTTAGTTCTTCCCAGGGGACTTCTTGGGGTTTTCTTGCCCTGAGTTGTCTCTTTATAACCAAGAAGAAGAGGTTTGCAGTGGTGCTTTCTGGGAATTTAATTCCCTAGCTTCTGTTTGATTCTTCGCAGAGTCCAAGATGGATTTCTTTTTTGGGAAATATGTAGGGTTATTTGAAATCCACTGTTCATTTATTGAGAATCTTCTTTTTGTCTCATTGTATTTGCTTTGCTTTATCATTAGCAAGCCGCCATCTTGGTTTTGTGGGACCCATGTGTTTTGTAACTAATGGTCCCATAAAATGAGTCCCCTGTCGCTTTTTTCTACTGTCTTATTATATATATACATTTATAAACATATATATATACACTGTTGGCTTCGCTTTAACAGTTTCTTCTTCTTTCTTTTCAGGCATAATGACTTCTGTTCCATACCAACCTGAACAGCCTCCTGAGCTATTGCCGCCACTTGGGCCTTCATGGTTCCTTGGGAAATCTTAGTCCCCGTCCCCTTTTCCATGTCCGCCAGTAAACTGTTGACCACAGGAAACCCCGAGGGCACTTTGATGCAGAAGTCGCCCTCCTGCACTTGAATCTCGGCCGGGGAGGGCCGAGAAACCACCCTCTTCAGCCTCTTGAGTGCGGATTCGGTAGGGGGTGGCGCTTCCGTCCTAGCCCGAGGTGTCGGATCTCGCATGTGCTTCTGCCCTCCCTCGCGGTGTTCCTCCGGAATGGGAAGGGGTGTTGCAGAAGCCTTGGCTAAAGGTGCTTGCCGGGGAGCCGCGCCCGGAGCAGACCGGGATGAGCTTGCACCACCGCCCTTCCTCCCCTGGGCCTTGGCGGCTATGGCAGCCATAATCTTCGAGCGATCCATCGGCTCTGAGAGATACATATAAGAAAGAGATCAGCGATCAAAAACAGCAACAAATTTTTTGAAGTCTAAATAGATCGGCTAAAGCCCTAACTTACCCACAAAGCGCACGGGACTGAGTCCTGCCCAGCTCAAAGCCTGCTCGGAAAGCAGGACATGAGCCCGCTGGATCGGTTCCTATTGAGACACCACTCTTGCCTCAGAGGCATTCGACTACCTAACCCTAGGAAAGTCGGCTCTATGCCACTTGATGGGCATGGGCCAATCCTTACCCTCCGGTGGCCCGACGAAGACAAACTTCTCCTTCCATTCGTGGATGGAAGAAGGGACAACCACTACCCCCGACCCGGCCGTCCTACCCTTATGTTTTTTGAATGAAAAGTACACCCAGCTCGGTTCGTCCTTGCTGGTATCGGGGTGATTTTTATAGCAAAGAAAAGAAAGGATGAGGCTCAAATCAAAGGGGATCCGATCAATGTTCAACTTGACCAGAAACCCGAGAAGGATTCTCCACGAATTCGGCGTTAGCTGGTCCGGGGCGAGATGGAAACAATGGAGCACGGCATAAACTTCAGGCGAGAAGAGCAGATGAATCCCAGCCCGGAACGCTTCCAAGTATAGGACAATCTCTTTGCCCTGCACCTGGTCTGCCCACTCACCCTCCCTGGACAAATGGAGTGAATAGCCAGAGGGGATATGAAAACAAGCCCGGATGTCAGAAATCTCATCCAGACTGTTCAAAACTGAGGGCACATCACGAGTATTCCCAATGCGCACCTTGGGGGCTCTCTTCGCCCCTCGACGATGAGGGACGAGGGCGTCGTTTCCCCTGGAGGGGTGAGCCCAACACAGAAGACGAAGATGAAGAAGAAGAAGAAGAACTCTCTCGGCTATCAGAAACCGAGGAGGAAAAAGACCCGCTTCAGAAGCTGAAGCCTCATCGCCGGACTCAGCTTCAGAAGCTGAAGCCTCATCGCCGGACTCAACCCCTGCTACATCAATAGATGTTTCGGAGGAAGACATCTAACTTGATTCAAGGAAGGATTGGCCGAGGAAAATTTTTTTAGCTGAAGTTCCGGCCTAAGTGGATGTGCATCGGGCAATCTTCAAACGACAAGAGACGACTAGGGTAAAGTTTCTGCCGTTGGATGCCCCCTCCCATATTTATACACTAAGCAAGGAGGCATCCAACCGCCCTGATCCGTTCCGCCGAAACGAAGCGCCACACCTAGCGGCTACCGGGACTCCATATAGAGAACGCCCATTGGACACGTCCCCTCACACCAGGATTCGGGGATAGCCCCTCATGTCCCGCCACCCGATGGTGGACATGTGGCGAGTAGTCCAACCGTCCGAGTGAGCGAAACAACGCCCCCCTTTTAAAGCGCAATTATTTCACTGATCCGCTGACGTCACCAAAGATACACGCAGGAATTAAAACGCTTCGTGAGCCACCACCTGGACCTAAGGATCCGAGAGGATTAATTGCCAAACATCGCATCTTCCTCGGACAACCCGTGGCGAGGAAATATGAGGCTGAATTGTTAAAAACCGGGCTTACCACTCTCGACCTGACCCATAAATAGATCAGGGCGAGAGTGGGGGGCTAATGATGAGGCTCATAGATGGGAACCCCCCAGATTTACGACACGTAGCAGATGACGTGTCGTCCACGTACGCCCACTAGATTCCTGGGGGCTACAGAGCTGGAATAAATATGATGCATTAGGGACAATTCTCGGCGCCTCGCCTCCGAGGTTGTACCTGACCTTTTAGAGTACCTCTCTAGAGTACGTTCCCGCTTCGGCTGACTGCCAACCAATAGCTCGTCTCCGAGCTATCCTATTGCTGAGACTCTTCAGCTCACTTGCTCGTCCCCGAGCTATCCTATATTTGAGATTCCTCAGCGTCCCTGTTTGGCCGAGAGCACGGAGCCCGAGCGCCCTCGTAACGGCTCCGTGTATCTCGCCACGACGAGATCTCCACCGCTCCACGTCCCGCATCTCACGCTTGCGTATCTCGCCATTAATGAGCTTGTCTCGCCATTAATGAGCGTGTCCCGCCATCGATGTGAACGTGACGCAGGGACATAACGGACAGCGAGAATCTCGCATCGGCTCGTTCCATGCGACCGCTATAAACTCCTCCTCCAGATGATTCAGGTAAGTCGAACTGATTCCAATACGCCGCTACCCTGCCTTTATTCCTCGGTACTTACTTGATCGTCAGAGGGTTCTACGGTGGTTACCCACCTCAGGACTTCCCTTGCAGGTAGATCAGCGTCAATGACCAACCCATTGAGATCTACACATTCAACCTTTACTCCCAATCTCAACCGTTCAGAACCGCTTGCAGCAAGATCGATGGAGGACAACTACCGAGGGAGATTAGAACCGCCATCACCATTCCAACAACTCACAATTACTAATTTGTTCAAATAAAAAAGTGAACTTTGGAATTCTAATTAGCAATTCATCCAATTCATCTCAAGAATTCAATAAAGAACCAACAACAATCCAAGAAATGAACAAGATTCCCAAAATTCCCCTCCAATGATCGAGAAATTACCTGAAAGGGAGCAAGTCCTCGAGCGCATCCATGGTGTCCAAGGGGCCTTTAAGAGAGCTCTGGACCTCGGCCTCGTTGCCGCCGTCGGATCCGCCGTAGCTGACGTTGTTGCGGCTAATCGACAAGCTGCATGTCGTCACGTCATCTCCCTCCTCCTCCGGGAACGCCAGAGGACATGTGGCGCGCTCAAGGGTGATCGACATCGGAAATTCTTTTGAGAGCGAATGTAACAACCCTAAACTTTATGTACAAAATTTTTGTAAAGTATAGAAAGAAGTACCTTAGGCTGAGCACAACTTAAAAGTATTTTTTATTTAAGAACAGTAAAAAACAATTTGTAGCTCATTGGTAAAGCTTTGCACTGCTGTGGCATAACCCCTGTGTTAGAATCCCATCAGCCACATATTATTTTTAATGATTTTCCTTTTAAACTTTTTGGAAGCCCAAAAGTTTACACGTGCAATACACGTAAAATGAAAAGTCAGATTAAATCAAACATGTGGATATTCATATATGAACAGACCCCAACACGTGGCACAAATTCCACTACACCCCCATTTGATTGGCCGGCGAGATGGCCATTAGGGCCGGCGCCGCCGGGCCAGACCGTAGGAAATGCCCCCAAAATTTAAAACCTAACCCCTTGGCCTCCCCCATTACTCCTCTTCTGTTTGTTTTTCCTGCAATTAACCAGAAGTTTAACAAACACCATTAAACCAATATTTTAATGTATTTTAATTCTTATTTTTAATTCCCTAAACCCTAATTCTATCCTATAAATACCACCCCATACCTAGCCCTCTCTATTCTGAAATCCATTATCAAAACTCTCAATTTTTTCTAAGTCAAATAAGTTGTACAAGTGGAGTTAGCCAAGGTCAAGTTCCGGAGACGATTCGGGAAGATTCTGGCGATCCCACGATTCCACGAAGCTCTCAAAACCTTCCTCCACCTCTTTTCTCTACACTAATCCAGTAAGTCCCCTCTCCTTCTCTCTCTTCCTATTCTAAAATGTTCTCTTTTCAAAACTCGTCGGAAGTGTAGTTAATCCAACATCCGATTCTAAATTTGTTAAAAACCCCCCAACTTTTCTTAATAAAAAATCAACTATTTCTTTATATATTATTTAGCAACCATAAACCAACATTGAGAACAAGTTTCAATTTAAAATATTATGCTATGCAACTTGTATTACACTTTTACAGTTAAATACCACAAAGTTTACCTACGGCATTCTTTTATCATAATTGCTCATATTACCTGTTTACCGCCGAAAGACGCAACCGGGACGTTAGGACGTCTGGCCTAAATTTTGGGGGCAGATGCTATTTGGGTTTATCCGTCCACCTCTCCGAAGATACCAAGTTGATTTATGGCACCGTATATCGGAGGTCTGGACGGATACGGCCGTTGTAACAGACTTCGTCAGATTCCCCCTCGTTTGCGAGGGGTTTTTGATTGTGGGGACGCTCTTCCCTGCAGCCGCAAGCCCCTGCAGTTAATTACGTTATCCGTAGCGATAACCACTTTCTCCTGCTCTAGAAGGTCACTTCGTGTCGTGTGTGTTTTTATTTGTTTAGGTTGCCCGTGGATAATATGCGATCGTCCATCTTGGACCTACTTGCAGGGTCCCAGTGCTTAGGAGACAGGTTGATATCCCCATGGCCTAAGTCTTTTCCCTACGAGTCGAGACGAGTCGAGAAGTTCTCGCAGGAACATTATTTTCCCCACGAGTCGCGACGAATCGAGAAGTTACAGCAAGGATGTCCTAACGTCACAGTTAACTCCTGCTAATAGAAGTCTATTAGGGTCTGTGGTACTAGGGTTTTTTACCCGTCGTACCGTCGCGTTGTCCGATGTATTCCCCGATATGAAATCTTGCTATTCGAGTAGCCCCACGACTGTCGTGTCTCTGATCCCTTCGGGGGCTGGACAAGACGTCTTCAAGTAATCTTCCAGGTGATATTACCGTCAGAAGAGCAAGCGTCAGGGATATTCCATGCAGCTTTTTACTTAAGGTTAGGCTCGGTTTGGGAGCTCCGTTGAGTCATGACCGCTCCGTGCTGGTGTGGTATGATCTCCGATAGTCTTTCAGGTCTCATTTGAGTTGCTGTCAAGACCTTGAAGCTAGGGATTTTCCTTGGCTTCATTTGTTGACATTGTGTCTGCAATATTGCGACGAATGTCGAGATTTTCTCTAGGTTGTCTTTGAATCGTTGAGTCTTGGAACTAGGGACTTTGCCATGGCTCCGTTTTGCTGACGTTGTGTCTGCCTCTGGTTGGAACGAGAAGGAACTCCGTTGTTGATCTCTAGGTTGTAGATATTGCCGTCGAGACTTGGAACTAGGGACTTTGTCATGGCTCTGAAGTAGTCTCTAGGTTGTCCGTAAACCGTCGAGATTTGGAACTATGGGACTTTGCCGTGGCTCCATTTTGCTAACGTCGTATCTGCCTCTGGTTGGAACAAGAAGGAACGTCGTCGTTGATCTCTGGGCTGTAGATGCAGCCATCGAGATTTGGCTTCCGTTTGACGAAGCCTGGTAGGGGTAATATGGTTCCCTTTTCGTTTGTGCCCATGGATTGTATACAGGGGTCGATGTGATCTCACCCGCAGGGCGAAAATTTCATTTCATTTTTTTTATTTCTTTCTGCGATGCTCTATCATTTCAGCTTTTCATATCGCGAAAGTCACGATTTCCTAATCATTTCGGCTATTTTTCGCGGTGCTCAATCATTTCAGCTATTTTCTTTTTACTCGCTGCTTTTTATTGCGAGTTGCCCAAACATTTCGGCTATTTTTATATGAATATATTTTACTCACTGATTTTTATTGCGAGTTGCCACATCATTTCGGCTATTTCATATGCATTTTTGGCTCGCTGATTTTTATTGCAAGTTTGGAACTTGAGATCTGATACCAAACTTAGCATCAGCATCGCTGCGACTGGAATATGGCCAGGAGTGAATCATCATTTGCCTTGAAAGGACTTGGAATTTGATACCAATTTAGGTATCAGCATCGCTGCCACTGGAATGTTTCCAGGAGCGAATCATCATTTGCCTTTGCTGATTCGAACAAAGGTGGCTTAGCAAACAGGGTTAGGATCCTGCCGACTAAGGCTTTTGACTTCATGAGCCGTAAGGGTCTCAAAAGGTATTTCTCCCTATGAGTCGTGAGGATCTCGTAGGTGTATTTTCTCCTTAGGAGTCGTGAGGATTCCTAAGTGTGTGTTCTCTTATAAAGCGTAAGGATCTTACAAGAGTGTTTTTTCCTTATAAGTCGAGAGGACATACAAGTGTCGTTCACCTTATGAAGGCATTCCTCGTCATTGGTGGGACTTGGCGAGGATACATTTATTTGTGACCGTGGATTGTATACAAGAGTCGATATTAGACCGCCTGTAGGGCTACTTGGGGAATGTGATGGCTTAAGAACAGGTTCAAATCCCTGTAATTTAATGCTTTCGAATCCTATGAGCCGTGAGGGTCTCATAGGGGGAATTTTCCTTACGAGTCTTGAGGATCTCGTAAGTGCAATTTCTCCTAAGGAATCGTGGGGATCCCTAAGTGTGTTGCTCCCTTTTGTGAGTCGTAAGGATCCACGCAGGTATTTTCTTCTTACAAGGCCGAGAGGACCTTGCAAGTGTGCATGATTTTTTTTACGAGTCTGCGCCCTTGCGGGTTTTCACAAACTCGCCGGCAGTCCTGCTGTTTTCACTCACGGAGCCCTTTCGGTTTTTCATCCGTGCCCTTTTTGCTTGTAAACGTACTTTTTTTTACGAGTCTGCGTCCTTGCGAGTTTTCACAAACTCGCCGGCAGTCCTACTGTTTTTACTCACGGAGCCCTTTCGGGTTTTCATCCGTGCCCTTTTCGCTTGTGGACGTATCGTTTTTTTTTTCATGAATGAAACTCTCGAAGATAGTTTCGTCGCATGTGACCCATTTGTTTGCCAGTGGGATTTGAGTTGCAGTCCTTACCGCTGGGACTCGTGGACTTTAATTCCACTGTCGCCGTGTTTGAGGCGACGTACTTAGTTTAAAGACATCACGGTCCGATGTTAGTTTAGGGACATCTCGGTCCATTGTTTGTTTAAGGACATCTCGGTCCAATGTAGTTGTTAGTTTTGGGACGTCTCGGTCCACAGCTAGTTTAAGGACGCTGTGGTCTGTTGTTAATTTAGGGACATCTCGGTCCATAGCTAGTTTAAGGACATTGCGGTCCGTTGTTTGTTTAGGGACATCTCGGTCCATAGCTAGTTTAAGGAAGTTGCGGTCTATAGCTTCGAGGCGAAGTTTTGCCAGATACTACTTACAGAGTCTTGACTCAAGAAAATAGTGAGCGGACACAAGTGTTGTCATCTATCGTTAACCTGAGTTGTGACTTTATCAGGGGTAGTATTTCTTAAGGAAGCGGCCGTTTATTGGCCGGAAGGGACTTTCGCCATGCATATTCATGAGAAAGTAGGCACCACCTTGATAAACCTTGTCTATGACGTATGGGCCCTCATAGTTCGGCTTGAATTTCCCCCGTTTGGCACGGTTGTGGATCATAGGTCTTTTGACAACTAGCACGAGTTCGCCTTGGCGGTATGCTCTTGGCCTAGTTTGTCTTTCGTATGAGCGCGTCATCCTTGCTTTGTAAGCTTCTAGGTTTTGCTGCGTCATGAGACGAGTTTCATCGAGGGCATCGAGCTCCTCAAGTCGAAGGTGGGCATTTTCTTCATCCGTCAGCTCATGTCGGACCGCTACTCGTAAAGAGGGTAGTTCTATCTCCAAGGGGTGAACCGCTTCCGTTCCGAATACCAACGTGAATGGCGTTGTATTCGTGGCCGTCTTGAACGTGGTCCTATAAGCTCAGTGAGCTTCATACAATCTCTTGTGCCAGTTGTTTTTATTTCTGGACACCGTTTTCTTTATGATCTTTGTCAAGGTCTTGTTGAAAGCCTCAGCTAGACCGTTAGCTCGAGGATTATAGACCGAAGAATATCTCCAATCTATATTATGCTGTTGTACGAAGCGACTGATTTTATGGTTTCTGTAAGCTTTCCCGTTATCAGAGATAATCCGTCACGGAGTTCCGAACCGGTAGATGACATGTGTTATGAACAAATGGAGGATGTTCTCCGTCTTCACCTCTCTTAGCGGTATTGCTTCTGCCCACTTGGAGAAGTAATCAGTTGTTGCTAGTATGAACCGATGTCTCTTAGATGACGCTGGTTCAATGAGGCCAATTATGTCAGTTCCCCACATTTCAAACGGCCAGCTAGCCAGTGTTGGGTGTAGCGGATTCGGATGCTGGTGGATGAAGTCCCCGTGAATTTGGCATGAGTGACACTACTTCGCATATTCGAGACAGTCCTAAATCATTGTGGGTCAGTAGTAGTCCATTCTCTTGATCTTCAGCTTCATCTTGGGCCCAGCCTGATGGGAACCGCAGAGTCCATCGTGAGTTTCTTGGATGACCCTCCTCGCTTCTTCTGGTCCCAGGCATCTCAGCCACAAAGAGTCGAATGATCTCTTATATAGAGTATCATTGAAGAAGGCGAAAGACTGAGCTCGTTTCACGAGCTGATGTCTTGATGATGCGTTTTCGGGTGTTCGGTGGGATTTGAAGTAGTCTATGGGGACTTCCCTCCAATCCTTGCCCTTTTCTTCGTCTTTTATCCGGAGGACCGCTTGTTTGGTCGCTTCTTCTCCTCTAGACGACTCCGGAGATATTTCTGCCGGCGCGAGAATCCGGCGGCTTGGCACAATGATCCTTACGTCATCGAGGTTTTCGTCGGCCAATTCTTTAGCGAGCTTGGCTAACGCATCCGCCTTGCTATTTTCCGCATGCGGTATGCTTTCCAGGATATAGGAGGGAATTTGAGTCAGCAGTTGCTGCACTCTTTCGCCATATTTTACCAATTCTGGCTTGCACGTCTGATAGTCGCCTTTTACTTGGCCAACGACCAGCTGGGAGTCTCCATATATGAGGAGGTTCTCGATCCCCATGTCGACAGTGATCTCAAGACCTGCTATTAAAGCTTCATATTCCGCTTGTTAAGGAAAGGGCAAAACGCATTATCCCTCCTTATAGAGTCACAAAGATAAGGCACACTCCGGCTTTGATTATGGATGTGCTTTGCTTCCGCCTCTTCATAGACGATGCCCCATCGAAGTAAAGTTCCCATCGGGTATCACTCCCTTCTTTCTCCCCGTCGATTGCGTCAAACGCGTGTTCGTCCGGCAACTCGCAGTTCAAGGGAGAGTCGGCGGGTATCGGATACTCTGCGAGAAAGTCGGCGATGGCCTGGCCTTTTACTGCCTTGAGAGGTCGGTAGATTATCGAGAATTCCATCAAGAGGAGGGCCCATTTGGCAAGCCTTCCTGTTAGTATTGCTCTTGATATCAAATATTTGAGAGGATCCACCTTTGATATAAGATAGACCTCATGTGCCAAGGCATAATGTCGGAGCTTCGTTACCGCGAAGATTAATGCCAGGCAATGCTTTTCGATAGGGGAGTAGTTGTTTTCTTCCCCTAGGAGAACTCGACTCAAATAGTAGAGAGCTCTCTCCTTTCCCTGATCGTTCTCCTGTGCCCATAGCGCGCTTAGAGAACCTTCAAAGGCTGTTGTGTACAGGATGATGGGCTTTCCCTTGACCGTAGCGGTTAGTACCGGTGGATTCTGCATATATTTCTTGATTTCGTCCAGTGCACTTTGGCATTTACAATCCCAAACAAATGGGGTCCCCTTCTTCATTAGATGGCTGTAGGGGTGACATTTTCCGGAGAGATTAGCTATGAACCGTCGGATATACGTGAGCTTCCCTTGGAGAGACCGCAGTTGCTTGAGATTTCTTGGTGCGGGCATTTCCATAATCGCCTTAATCTTTAATGGGTCTATTTCGATTCCTCGATGTCGTACGATGAATCCTAGGAATTTGCCTGAGGAAACGCCAAACGCGCATTTCAGAGGGTTCATCTTCAGGTTGTACTTCCGAAGGCGCCGGAACACTATCTTCAGATGCTCCCAATACTCCTCGTACGATTTGCTTTTCACCACGAGGTCGTCGATATAACATTCGATAATCTCGTGTATGAGGTCATCGAAGATCTTTGTCATGGCCTTCTGGTAGGTGGCGCCAGTGTTCTTGAGACCGAAGGGTATCATTTTGTAGCAGAATATGCCCAGCGGAGTCCGGAAAGCAGTGTGCTTTTGGTCTTCAGGATGCATCTTTATTTGATTATACCCCGAAGATCCATCCATGAAGGAGAAGTCTTCATGGGTGGATGTGTTATCGATCATCAGCTCGGTAACAGGCACTGGGAAGTCATCCTTCGGACAAGCTTTTTTGAGATCCCAAAAATCTACGCAGATGCGTACTGTCCCATTTTTCATCATTACCGGAACGATATTGGCAATGCAGTCAGGGTATTGAACTTCTTGGATGAAGTCGGAGTCGATTAGTTTCTTGACTTCAGCATTGATGCTCATCTCGAGTTCGAGCCGCATTTTTCTTGGCGCCTGTTTGACCGGCTTGAGTCTGGTGATATCGCCAGTTTATGCACAGCTATCTCTGGATCTAATCCTGGCATCTCGGCATAGTTCCATGCGAAACAGTCTTTATACTGCATAAGCACATCTTTTAATGTAGCCTTCTGCTCTTCAGACAATAGCCCACTGACGAATGTTGGCCTTAGATCGTTTGCCGTCCCTAAATCGATTTTTCTCAGGTTGTCCGCCGTGGTATGTATCCCATCTTCCAGCTCTTTTGGTGCCAGTGGAAATTCTGAGATCACCCCGTTCATTTGTGAAGTAATGGGAGAGGTCATCCATATTCTCATGCTCTCCCTCCTTTGAGAACGTTATCACGTGGCAGGTACGAGTCCGTTTCCAAGCTCGATGTTGATCTGGACTTTCCTTCACGGCGTAGGTTGCTCTTGGCTCATGCTTTCATGGTGGGGTTACCTTCCAACTGTCGGATAGAGCGAATATACCTCATTGATACTGATCTTCGACCCAGTCTTTGAAGGTGAAGCAATCTTCAAGAGGATGTCCTGTTGCTCAGTGGTAGGAGCAATAAGCCGGATGGTGGATCTCGTTTACTTGCTCAGGGTGTCGAGACTCCGAGAGTGTCATCATTTGATATTTTATGACAATGTTGAATATTTTCCTTGTCTTTTCTTGAGAAAAAGAGTATTCTCGACCCATCTTTTTTATAAAATACGGATTCCAGCTGACTTTTCCTCGATCGCGTGGCTTCTTGAATCCGCTTCGCTATTTTTGAACGTCGGTCCCGTTCTTTACCTTATTGTTGCTTCTATGTCCGGCTTTCTGTTTGCCACGAGAGCGCACAGCGGGTTGGGGGTGAAGGGGATCGTCATCCACCATAACCTGCTGAATGATACGTTGCATCCTGGCTTTTACGTAAATGGCCATTTCGCGGCTGTGGTCATCCCGAACCTTTTGACTTGCTTCTTTCATTAGCTTGTCAATCCGTTCTTCGAATGACGGGCTTGGTATTCCTACGGCGGGATTTCGCTCTGTTTCAATATTAGCGCTATCTGGAAGGGCATTCTCTTTTCTATCAGAATCATTTATAACATGGCAGCCATGGAATCGCTCCTGTTTCTTGGACCGAACGTATCCAAGGCCAGTCGTCTCCATTCTCCCGTTGGGCATCTTTCGCTGAGTCCCGGGAACTTCCCAAATCTTGTTATAAAACTGGGCTTGTCGAGCGGTCTGCTTGAAGGGTACGCCTTGGCATCTCAATAGCCTTTTTAGTCCCTTTGCATAGTATCTGGGTAGACGGATTGGTTGAAACCTGTCGAGCGCAGGTTCGGCACTGTGCCAGACCTCTTTCTCCACTTTAGTCTCGGTGGATTGGTAGAAAAGGACCGCCTTTTCACTTCTTTGCCTTGGAGGGACGTAGAAGCTCTGCAGCTCTTGCGCGCTGTACGTATCAAGTGCATCAAGTTCTTTGTAATGCCGCTGCGGAACCATGGTAATTTGTAAACTTTGGTCAGCTCCAGTAAAGGTCTGCATTGACGGACGGACGGAGAACACTGTGTTGGCCTCATCCTCAGAGTCACAGCCAAAGACCAGAATAGGAGTAGATGGTCCTGGCCTGTTGCCTTGGGGTTGTCCCGAGTAGACCATCTCTTCATCCTCCTCGGTATCGCTCCCAAAGATCGGGATAGTGGTGATGGCTTTTTGTTTATTCTCCGGTTTGTGACATCTTTCCATGTCTTTGAAGTCTGGTAAGAAGTACTTGGTGTCTTCATATTTGCGGACTTCATTTACGGAGAATGGGTTCAGCTCCCCTGTAACTGTGTACTCGAGGCTGTCTTTGAAATACTTCATACACTGATATTGTGTAGAAGGGATGACGTTGTACTCGTGTAACTAAGGCCTGCCGAGCAAAGCGTTGTAGCAAGTTTTGGCGTCAATAACATGAAATTTGATGTCAGTAACGAGTAGCCCAAAGCGTAATATCAGTATTACAGACCCGAGCGTTCATGATGATTGAGAGTCAAACCCGGAGATGACAATTTTATCCCGATCCAGGTGCTGAACGTCCATGCAAATTTCTTTCAACACTCTCACATTGAGAAGGTTGACGGAGGACTCGTTATCGACTAGTATCTTTCTTATCTTAATGTCATGGCAGTACCCGATGACATATAGCAGACGATTGTGCTCGCATGTTCCGAGGAGAAGGTCTTCATCGCTGAAGGTGATGTCCGCTGTGTGAACTTCTTCCAGCTCGTCTTTCATCTTTTCTTCCACTAGGAAGGCTTGAAACTGATCGGGCTCTTGTAACGCCCTAATCGGAGAATCTCGTGCCTCTTTAGACAGGAGAAAGGCATCCAAAATGCTTAATTGTGAGGGTATCTTTCTCAGGTGTGCCAGGACATTGTAATCCACCTTATTCTTCTTGGGCGGGTCTTTGGCTGTGAGCTCTTCGACGACTCTATCATCGAGGGCAATATCCTCAGGGACTTTTTCCTTCCCTTTGTCTCTTTTGTTCGGACCCTTGTTTGTAGGCCCGAGGTTCTTTTCAGGCAACATACGGTTGCGTAGCTGAATGTTCTCACAGTTCTTCGCCTCTTCTTCTTTTCCAGAGTTGGATTCTTTGAAGAAAGGGCCGAGGGTTATTTCTTCCTCAGAATCGCTCCCGAATGTGAGAACTTGAATTTTCCCTTTTGTCGAACTGGTATCAACCATATAACAGTTGCCAGTCATTTTTCCGTGCTCATCTATTGCATTTTTTTGCTGTCGACGAGTTTCACGCTTCATCCTCTTGAAGTGTTGTCGGTGGGCAACGTATCCCTGCCACCACTTCTTGAAGGCAGTGCACTCTTCGGTGGGGTGTGTAACCCTCCGATGGTATAAGCAGTAGTTCAGGTGTACATTCGCTTCATCGAGGCACGTACTCCCGGGAGTATTTCCTTCGAAAGGTGGCAGCTTCATTCCCATTGACAGAACTTTGGCGAACTGCTTCCCTACCTTGATTCTGCTCTTGCTGGTGGCAGGTACGCTTCGATCTAGTTGGGGTACTTTATGACTTCTCATTACCGGGGCTTTCTCAGCTTGACGCCGACGCTTAGCCTTTTGGTATATGGTCATTTCACATTCTCGGTCAGCTTTGCTCCTTTGAAGGGCTTCGTTCAGTAGCCTGTCGATCAGGTCGTCTGACGGTTCCAGGAATTTTGGCGTCGGTTCTGCCCCCAGCTTATCGACGTTATTTTCTAACGCTGAGGGAGTTTTTTTTATCATTCACTAACGAATGAGAGATCATGTGGCAACTTGCTATATAATCCTTGGGTTCTTCTGATGAGTCATCTCCTTCGTCATTGTCACTACCTCCGTTCTCAAGGATATGGTTGAGAAACTCTTGGAGTGTGACTGGGGTCCGCGCCTTCTGGTTGTATTCCTCCAGCGAGTCAATGTAATTCCGCAGGTTCGTGCGCTTGTCATCAAGCTGCATGGGATTCTTGGCCTTCTTCATTTTTTTAGAAGACTTCGAAGGCTTGGCCTGGAGATCTTGCCCATCGCTACCAACTTTCGGTGTTGGGCGCGGTCTCAGCATACCTTCAATGATCTCAGACTCCAGCGGGCTTTTCCACCTGAGCGCCGGGCATGCTTGAAGATCCCTCAGCATTCTTTTAGTTTTAGTCGTAAGGACAACTTCCCACGGAGCTTCCTCTATAAATGATCATGATGCCTCGACGTATCCACCTTTTTAGGAGCGTTCTGGTTTGGCGGGTATACCTTCCAGTTTTCGGACAGCGCGAACTTTCCCTGTTTGTACTGGTCTTCAACCCAGTTTTTGAAGACGTAGCAATCTTCGATCGGGTGGCCTATTACTCTGTGGTAGGGGCAGTAGTTGGGACTGTTGACGTCACCAGGCTGCAGTGGACATCTCGGATCTAGCAGAGTGATGAGTCTGTTGCGCACTGCCAGTTCAAACAGTCTTCTCGTTTTATCCTGGGGAACGAGTAAGGATGTCTCAACTTCTCTTTGAGGGATGGGCTTGTGTTGCTTTGGCGAGCAACCGGTTTCGGGTCACTCGGTTGTTGTTGAGCGTTGGCGACGAAGGTCGCTTTCCCTTTGCCCTTTTCATTCCGGAGATTCATTTTTGAAGAGGACGGCTTATGGCCCATCTGATCCATTTGGGCCAGCTTGTCAATCAATGTCTGGAAGGTGGTCGGCTTGAAGAACATCATAAATTGAGATATAGTTGCCTGAGGATCAAGGGTCCCCACGAACATGCCCACGGCAAGAGCTTCTTCGATGCGTTGTTCGCATTTTGACCATAAGTTCCGCCACCGAATTGCGTATTGAATCCAGGTTTCTCTCGGGTTCACCCTGGCATTGATTAATGCCATGATCGGGGTGCGCTCGCTTGCGCTTGCGAACCGCTGCGTGAACAGTAGTTCCATCTCCGTGAATGTTTTGATTGAGTCATTTAGGAGCTCGGAGTACCATTCAAATGTCGTCTCCGACAAGCTGCCAACGAACTGGCGAAGTAGCAGTTTGTCATCGCCTCCAGTATTACCGCACAAAGCTCTGAATTGAGCAACGTGCTGGTGTGGATTGCCCGTCCCCTTATACACATGGAATTTAGGGATCGTATATCCTGGCGGGTACTTGATTTGATCATACCAGCCTGGATAAGGTCGCCCAATTCTGACGACTTGGCCAGCCGCTTCACTCACTTGATGAGCTCGTATTTATTGAGCTATGTAGTCATCAAGGGAGGCTTTGGAGATTGTCTCTTCCCGGGCTGCTGAGACAGCCGGAGGAGGGTCTGACGTTTCCCCTCTGTCGTCTTCGATGATTATCGGAGGGTCTTCGGCTGGAGGTTCCGGCTGGATCATCATCCCAACCATGTCTTGGAATAGAAGCGCCATCTGCTTTATATTAGTATCCTGTTCTGCAGCCTCTTTATCCTTTCTTTGTAGCACCCTCCGCAGGAACTCAATGTTGGTCTCTTGCTCCCGGCGCTGTTCAGACGATGCTTCTGGGCTTTCTTTCTGCCCAGTGAGTGCGGACATCTTCATTAGCATTTCTTGGAGCTTTTGCTGCTGCTCTTGAGCTTTCGTCAAAGACCGTGTGAGTGGTCGATGACCCGTAGAAGTACGGTTTTCCTCTTTCCCGAAAGCTATGTACACCGTGTGTACCACCATGCCCCCAGACTTGGGGCGTTTGGGTCCACTGCCTTTGAAATTCGCCGCAGGCATGGGGATCTTCTCGGGCCTTCTCCTTTTATGGGAGGTCAAAGTTGAGGGGGCCATTGCAGCAGGTACCCATGTGGACGATATCTTCCGTGATATGACGGCAGGGTGGTCCTCCTCTTTTCGAGCCTTCTTTTTCTCTAGTCGGCGAGAGAAATTTTTGTCAATTATAGAGTCTTGGATTTTCCGCCAGACCCTGTGGATTTTGGAGGACAGCCGCTGAGGGGGCTGCTCCGGCTTCACCTGTGTCGTGTTTTCAGCCAGCGGAGGCGACTTCTTCAGTACAGCGGTTGGAGAGTTCTTTCGCACCCTCCTGAGCGGATCGAAGCTGTTCCCAGTTGAAACAACAACATTAATTTCCACTATTGGAGCTGGTGGGGTAAGTCCGGAGGGGGAACTGCCACCGGCTTTCCTCACTCGGCCCCAGTGGCGACGTCGATCATGTCATGCAGACGGGACCACCTCTGTTGTGGGAGCAATTTTATCACGCCCTCTACTCTGGTTAGGGGTTGGCGCCGGGGCCAGCCTATTGAAGACTGATGTCCGTTGAGAGGGAACAGTCAATCTATCGAAGGCCGATTTCTTGGTAGGGGAACCGGTCTTGATAACTTCACCGGAAGCAGGAGTTAGAACGGTCAATCTAGCGAAGACCGCGCCTTTAGTAGGGGACACCCTTTTGCTGACTTCTCTCGCTGGAGTTGGAACGGCTATCCGTTTCGGGATGACCCCTTCAGGTATCGCGAGCCTCTTGGCGGGCCCGCTCAAGCTGTGGCTCAGCCTGTCGAAGACTGAGGCACTGGGATTGGATGACCCGTTGAGAGGGGCTGTGGTAGTTGCAAGTCGATCGAAGACTGACTTCTTCGGAGCTTCCTGTAACGACAATGAAGCACTGAAGCTCATTGGCGGGAGCATAGTCCTGAAGAACAGTCCAGTGGTGGCTTGAGTCACCTGCTCCACTGGCATTGCAAAGATGGAGGCCATATGGGGCCCATAGGTCACTCCTCCAGCAGGGACGGAGTGGGAGTGGGTGTTGCAATTGGTGCAGTTGGAAGCCATCGATGTCATCTTCTCTTATGCATAGGAGCAAGACACCAAATCTTAGGACCTCAAATCCAGGGGCAACCATATTAAATCGTGATTCATTTGCGAACACGACACATGAAGTGTGGAGTGGAAAGAGGAAAAGGTCCCACTGGGCGTGCCAGAATCTGTTTTCCGCCGAAAGACGCGACCGGGACATTAGGACATCTTTGCCTGAATTTTGGGGGCAGATACTATTTGGGTTTATCCGTCCACCTCTCCGAAGATGCCAAGTTGATTTATGGCACAGTGTATCGGAGGTATGGACGGATGCGACCGTTGTAGCAGACTTCGTCAGATTCCCTCTCGTTTGCGAGAGGTTTTTGATTGTGGGGACGCTCTTTCCTGCAGGCGCAAGCCCTTGCAGTTAATTACGTTATCGTGTAGCGATAACCACTTTCTCCTGCTCCAGAAGGTCACTTCGTGTCGTGTGTGTTTTTATTTGTTTAGGTTGCCCGTGGATTGTATACGGAGACTAATTTATGTTGTCGTCCGTAGGGCGTGGATTAGTCCAAATCCTTATATTCTTAGATTTGGGTTTGGGTTGATTTAAGGATCGTTAATCAAGTTTGAGATTAAGATCAACTTAAATTTTTGTTAAGGATACGTTAGTCTAATTTTAGACAAAGATCTACTCAACAGGTTTTGGGATCATTCAGACCCAACAAGAGAGCGTTTGAGCTCCATTGTTTTAGTTTAAGGGCGTTACGGTCTATAGTTAGTTTAAGAACATTGCGGTCCATAGCTAGTTTAAGGACGTTGCGGTCCCTTGGGATGTGCTCATGGGTTTGGGAGTGCACCAAGAGCTGTTGGTTGTCGGGACCCTCCACCTCTCTGAAGACGTTGAAGAATTACAACGATATGTATCAGAGGTATGGAGAGATGTACCCTTGAACCGAATTCCAGATTGAAGAGAAAGATCATGGTGGAACGAACATCATTTTAGATGCCATGTGTCAGGAGATCATTAGTCATCTTTGGAACTAAGATTGATTTGGAGAGACCTAAGCATAGGAGGGCTCGGCTGATTGATGGTCAAAAGGTTTTTGGCCTCGGGAGACTTGGCCCATTTAGCCTAAGGTTGGCCTCTCATAGTATTAAACACTAATATCTTCTCGGCGTTTACGTGCTCCCACGTGAGTTTCTAAAGCAGTGTTAAACACTGAAATTTAGAGCGCTCACGTGTGGCACGTGAGACGCCTGAGAATTGGGCACTGCTTCTTTGGGTTTATTCCCTTTTCCTTTTATAAATGCTAAGCACTATTGGAGCTTACGTGGGCTCACGTGAGGCGTCCCAAAAATGGGAACTGTCTTTGTTTTATTCCCCTTTTCCTTTTATAAGTGCTAAGCACTTTTAGGGGGGTTACGTTGGATCACGCGACGCGTCTCGAAAATGTGAACCGTCTTTGATTTATTCTCCCTTTTCTTTTATAAGTGCTGAGCACTATTGGGGGGGTCACGTGGGATCACGTGACACGTCCCGAAAATGTGAACCGTCTTTGATTTATTCCCCTTTTTCTTTTATAAGTGCTGAGCACTATTGGGGGGTCACATGAGATCACGTGACTCGATCTCAGTCGTTCCTTTTTGTTCCTCAGAGGTGCTCACGTGGGAACACGTTTTCTGTTGTTATAGCGTTGAACACTAATCATTTCTTTTGCGTGCATGGATATCTTGATCTGAGTTTTGAGCATTTCAAGTCCCTTATTTCGATAAGAATTAAATTTTTATATAGGGTTAAACCCTAGTTTTATCAGAGGAATTAAATTCCTATATCTTTTGGAAGAATTAAATTCTTCAAAACTAGTTCTTTCCCCTAAGTTTTGAGTCGGCATGACAGAATCTCCCTGATGAGAATTAAATTCTCAACTTGTGGGAAGATCTGCTTCTGCAGACCTCAACCAGAGAAAGAACTAAGTTCTTTTTTGAGAGAGTTAAACTCTTGAAAATGGAGAAGAAGAGATAAAATGGTCTCTATATCTTTCTTCTTACCTAGGGTTTCTTTTTCTAAAAGAGAGCTCTTCTTCTTTTCTTCTTCTTATTTTCTCTAATCTTATGGGGGGTCTCTCCTCTGCAAGACTTGAAGTCTTGGGTCCTTTATATAGTAGAAGCAATTTGTTGATTTAGTTAAAGAAATCTCTCATTGAGAGATCTTAATTGATTTGGGGATTTTATCCACCGTTGGATCTTTGATCCAAGAACTTCTGTTTTACAGAAGATATTTTTCTTGTTTTTAACAAGATTGGGAAAATATTCTCCCATACAGAGCTTATTCTGTAGGTTGGTGATTTTTATCCACCATCGGATTTTTAATCCAACGGTGCTCTGTTTTACAGAGAGCAATCTTTCTTGTTTAGAAAGACTCAAGGAAATATTTTCCAAATAGAGTTTTGATCTCTTTACTTAGAATTTAATTCTATTGGCTCAGAAGGCATTTGAGCCCACTCACGTGTAGCACGTGACCCCATAGAGTTAAACTCATTTGCGTATGTGTAACAGTCGAAAGAGGGCATCATGTGCTATCACGTGAGCCTTTCTGGCCTGTCATTTGTTTTAATATGGCGTTTTTATACTTTGTATATAGACGTCACGTGCTTACACGTGAGGCTCTACTTCAGCCTATCAATTGTTTAAACCCAGCGCCTATAATCTTTATATAGGCGCTCCCGTATAGGCACGTGATGTTTTATTAGTGGAAATTTTCCCATCACTTTTTCTCTCTTTCTTCTCCTTTTTTTTTTATATAAGGGAACATTACCTTTAGAAAAACCTCATGAGGCAATGACCTACCTCTCACAACACTCATCATGACATAGCACGATTGCTTGAAAACCTTATTTTTGTGGCTAATACAATTTTACATATAAATACCATAAACTATTAAAAACCGTATTCTTTAAATTGTTTTAAATTAAATTCCTTACGATTATGTCTCTAAAACCCACTTTTGGGGAACCCGATTTGTATGGTGCGGGTTATCGCACATCCTCGGGATTAGTAGAGCGAGATGCAGACCTCCTCACGGAGCATCCGATCTCGATGGAATTTTTAATACAATTTTTAAGAATAATGTGATTTTCTATTTAATAAATAAATTCTATTTTTAATAATTATATATATATATATATATTATCAAAACATCTATTTTATATTTATAATAAATTCCATGTTTTCTAAACACAAGAATCACAAATTTCATGAATATACCATCACAAATCCATACAATTCCAATTTACACAAAAATACCATATATTATTCAAGCTAGGTATTTATTCACTAGAATACCTCATCATATAAAAATTATATCCATGAAAACCCTAAATACGATAAATAAATGCTTTAGGATTATTTTGAAAGTATACTAAAACTATTTTTCATAAAACACCCTTAAGTTTATTAATTTACAATAAGGACCCTAGTAAATATAGATTTAAGCGGGACCAATTCTCTTGAGCCTCAGGGAGCCGGAGAAAGTGAGTGCTTGCCTATTTAAGGTAAGAAACTAAAACGGGGTTATCAATGGTAATTGGCATGGAAAAATTCATAAATCCTGCCGTCCATGTGCAGCAGTTACCGATAACTCCAAAACCTTATTCATGAATCAAATTCTGTTTAAGTGTCTGACTCAGACAGAGTCTCAGTCTAATCTGAATACAATTCCAATCTACATACAATTCAAATATAACTCCAATACAACATGAATCCATATATACTGAAACTTGAACAAGAATACCAGAATACTATCAAATATCAACATGACTCGACTGGACCGAACCATGGATTTATATTGACTTGATTACATGACTATCCGTTTACATCCTTATCTGTTCACATGAACAATTGATATCATGGTTTCAACAAGTCTTACATCTATAAAACAACACAATATACATTACGGGATTAAAGGGGTAGACTGATACAGAATGTGTTAAAAGTGGCACGAGATGGTCATTAAAAGACGTAACTAAACATCCATTGCCGTTATTCGGTGGGGTTTGACGGAGCTTTGTACTACAGGTTACCTTAGTCCACGGGATAGTTAGACTCCTCTCGTAAACACTAATATCTTCTATACCCAGCTACAAACAACTACGTTAGTATAGCGAACATAATCTTTTATACTTTACATATTCTATTCTCTGTCTATTCTTCTCTACCTCTTGGGACTTACCGAGCGATTGTTCGCCGACGACATTCCTTTTCTAATCTTTCTTTGGAATGTTGTCAAGAGGACCCGACTTTCTGGAGATCGAGCCCAGCTCAGAAGACTTGGAGCAGTTCATCAAGGACCCGGAGCTCTAGTCACTTTTATATACTTTTACTTTCAGTTCATGCCATTGTTTAGGCATTGCTTTCCACATATTTACTTTTTCGTTTTATTGTAAAGAATGTTTAATAAATAAAAAAGTTAATGTTCATTTATATCTAATGTCTTTCTTGTGTACATTTATATTATATTACTTATTTACGCTTAACGTGTTTGCTTCTGAGTAAATACGTCGCGGGCCTAGTCACGTCTCCTTATCCGTACACCGGAAAGCAGGGCGTGACAGGTTGTTGGCGGCCCATGCATGTCATTTCTGCATGGAAATCTAAGCAATATATCACAAGAATCAGCAGCTAAAACATTCTTTATATTTCCTATTCCTTGAATCTATCCTAACCCTATTTTTCTTTCAAGGTTATGGATTCTCCGAACAATATTATCACTAACGTGAATGGCAACAGCACACCACCACCTCTTCCATTTACGCCTACCGTTGTAACTCCGATCAATGAGCAGACGGTACCGCTCGAGGCAATAAAAAGCCTTCTGAAGGGACAGCAGCAGCAGACCGCTATCCTACTGAACCGTCCAAAAATGAAAGCACCTGGAGTGAAGCAATTCCGGGTACTGCATCCTAAGCAATTCTCGAGGAAAGAGAGCCCTTTGGAAGCTGGGGAATGGGCTCAATCAATCGAAGATGATCTGGCAGCAGTACAAGTGCCATACATTGCTTGGGTAAGGGTTGTGAAGCTACAACTTACCGATAACGCCCGAGTATGGTGGAAGACGGAAGAAAGCCGTCTTATCCAGCCAATCGAATGAAAGAATTTTCGCGACATGTTCGACGCGAAGTATTTTCCCGAGACTGTCCGATTTGACTGGGAGCAGCAATTCATCCATCTACAACAAGGCTTTATGTGGAGCAAATCCGTGGATGAATATGATGCTGAGTTCACTATATTAAGCAGGTAAAATATGTCTCAAATATTCGAATTTTCTGATATCACATACTATACAGCTAACACAAGACCGAAACAGGTTTACGGCCCATCTCATACCGACTGCTGAGATCAGGGCTAGACGATTTCAGCAAGGGCTAGACCCGAAGATCCAAACTGCATTAGCTACAGGGGATTTCCCAACCCATGATTTGGCTTTGAAGGCTGCCCGAAGATATGAGGCAGTGGTGAAGAAGAATGGCAGACCTCAATCTGCCGGTGTGAAGCGCCCTGCTACTCAGATAGCAGGAGGAGCCTCTTCCAGGCTACCGTTTGTACCCAGGGGACCGAAAGTAACATTTAACCGGTCAAGTCTAGACTTTTGCTACTACTGCAAGAGGGATGGACACCTGTTGAAGGACTGCAGGAGCGCAAACGGCCTGTGCTTAGTTTGTGGCGCATCCACTCATGGTATTGGAACATGTCCTCATAGATGCAACCCAGTTCCAACACACATCAACTATCCGCAACAGCCAACTATTCAGGCACCTACACCTCGTCTTGCTCTCCCAGCTCCACCTCCACGTGGACCTTCTGCACAGCCTACTAGCCAATTCCAGCAGGCACTGAGGAACATGTCTCGAGGGCAGAGAAACATGCCCCAAGGACAGAGGAATGTGCCTCCAGCTAGGAGGAACGTACCCCGGCGTCAGTCTTACACATTAGCGGTAGTAGAAGCCGAGGATATAGACCAAGGTAACATTGGTAATTCCCTTCAATCTTTTCAAACCCTTGCATCATCTCGTTACTTTTCATGCACTACCAGTATTTCTTTCCCCACCACTATCACCAAATTATTTCTTGAATCTGTTACAACTTTCTTCGATAAATTTCGAGGACGAAATTTTTATAAGGAGGGTAGAATGTAACAACCCTAAACATTCTGTACAATTTTTTTTGTAAAGTACTAAAAGGAGTACCTTAGCTTGAGCACTACTTAAAAGTATTTCTTGTTTAAGAACAGCAAGAAACAACTTGTAGCTCATTGGTAAAACCTTGCACTGCTGTGACATAGCCCCTGTGTTCGAATCCCATCAGCCACATATTATTTTTAATGATTTTCCTTTTAAACTTTTTGGAAGCCCAAAATTTTACATGTGCAATACACGTAAAATGAAAAGTTAAATTAAATCAAACATGTGGATATTGATATATGAACAGACCCCGACACATGGCACAAATCCCACCACACCCCTCACTTGATTGGCCGGCGAGATGGCCATTAGGGCCGGCGCCGCTGGGCCAGACCGTAGGAAATGCCCCCAAAATTTAAACCCTAACCCCTTGGCCTCCCTCCACTACTCCTCTTATGTTTGTTTTTCCTGCAATTAACCAGAGGATTAAAAATCACCATTAAACCAATATTCTAATGCATTTTAATTCTCATTTTTAATTTCCTAAACCCTAATTCTATTATATAAATAACATCCCATACCTAGCCCTCTCTATTCTGAAATCCATTGTCAAAACTCTCAAATTTTTTCAAGTCAAATAAGTTGTACAAGTGGAGTTAGCCAAGGTCAAGTTCCGGCGACGATTCGGGAAGATTCCAGCGATCCCACGACTCCATGAAGCTCTCAAAAACTTCTTCCACCTCTTCTCTCTACACTAATCCAGTAAGTCCCCTCTCCTTCTCTCTCTTCCTATTCTAAAAAGTTCTCTTTTCAAAACTCATCGGAAGTGGAGTTAATCCGACATCCGATTCTAAATTTGTTAAAAAAACCTAACTTTTCTTAATAACAAAGCAACCATTTCTTTATATATTGTTTAGCAACCATAAACCAACATTGAGAACAAGTTTCAATTTAAAATACCATGCTATGCAACTTGTATTACACTTTTACAGTTAAATACCACAAAATTTACCTACGATATTCTTTTATCATAATTGCTCATATTACCTTTAGAAAAATCTCATGAGGTAATGACCACCTATCTCTCACAACACTCATCATGACATAGCACGATTGCTTGAAAACTATATTTTTGTGATTAATATAATTTTACATTTAAATACCATAAACTATTAAAAATCGTATTCTTTAAATTGTTTTAAATTAAATTCCTTACGATTATGTCTCTACAACCCACTTTTGGGGAACTCGATTTGGATGGTTCGGGTTATCGCACATCCTTGGGACTAGTAAAGCGAGATGCAGACCTCCTCACGGAGCATCCGATCTCGATTAAATTTTTAATACAATTTTTATGAATAATGTGATTTTCTATTTAATAAATAAATTCTATTTTTAATAATTATATATATAAATATTATCAAAACATCTATTTTATATTTATAATAAATTCCATGTTTTCTAAACACAAGAATCACAAATTTCATGAATATACCATCACAAATCCATACAATTCCAATTTACACAAAAATACCATATATTATTCAAGCTAGGTATTTATTCACTAGAATACCTCATCATATAAAAATTACATCCATGAAAACCCTAAATACGATAAATAAATGCTTTAGGATTATTTTGAAAGTATACTAAAACTATTTTTCATAAAACACCCTCAAGTTTATTAATTTATAATAAGGACCCTAGTAAATATAAATTTAAGCGGGACCAATTCTCTTGAGCCTCAAGGAACCGGAGAAAGTGGATGCTTGCCTATTTAAGGTAGGAAACTAAAACGGGGTTATCAATGGTAATTGGCTTGGAAAAAGTCACAAATCCTGCCGTCCATGTGCAGCAGTTACCGATAACTCCAAAATCTTATTCAGGAATCAAATTCTGTTTAAGCGTCTGACTGAGACAGAGTCTCAGTCTAATCTGAATACAATTCCAATCTACATACAATTCAAATATAACTCCAATATAACATGAATCTATATATACTGAAACTTGAACATGAATACCAGAATACTATCAAATATCAACATGACTCGACTGGACCGAACCATGGATATATATTGGCTTGATTATATGACTATCCGTTTACATTCTTATCCGTTTACATGTACAATTAATATCATGATTTCGGCAAGTCTTACATCTATAAAACAACACAATATACATTACGGGGTTAAAGGGGTGGACTGGTACGGGATGTGTTAAAAGTGGCACGAGACGGTCATTAAAAGACGTAACTAAACATCCATTGCCGTTGTTCCGTGGGGTTTGACGGAGCCTTGTACTACGGGTTACCTAGTCCACGGGATAGTTGGACTCCTTTCGGAAACACTAATATCTTCTGTACCCATCTACAAACAATTACGTTAGTATAGTGAACATAATATTTTATACTTTATATGTTCTATTCTCTGTCAATTCTTCTCTACCTCTTGGGACTTACCGAGCGATTGTTCGCCGACGACATTTCTTTTCTATTCTTTCTTTGGAATGTTGTCAGAAGGACCCGACTCTCTGGAGATCGAGCCCAGCTCAGAAGACTTGGAGCGGTTCATCGAGGACCCAGAGCTCTAGTCACTTGTATATACTTTTACTTTTAGTTCATGTCATTGTTTAGGCATTGCTTTCCACATTCTATTTACTTTTCCGTTGTATTGTAAAGAATGTTTAATAAATAAAAAAGTTGCTGTTCATTTACATCTCATGTCTTTCTTGTGTATATTTATATTATATTGCTTATTTACGCTTAACGTATTTACTTCTGAGTAAATTTGTCGCGGGCTTAGTCACGTCTCCTTATCCGTACACCGGGAAGCGGGGCATGACAGCAAAGAAAAGTTTGGGAGAGTTTGAGGGGCCCCAATTTGGATTTAGAAAGTTTTACAAACTAATTATGGATTTAGATATGTTTTAAAACTATTTAAGGAAATAGCAAGTTTGGATCAAATCGATGACACATAGACGACATGTAGGATGGCGGTTGGAATTCAGGACAAGTTATAATCTGTATTTTGAAAGTACGGATTACAACTTCATAGCTCTTGGAGTGGACTAGTTTAATTCCGCACTTTGCAAGTGCGGAATTAAACTTTTCTATTGGCCAAGTATATTCTGCACTTGTAAAGTGCGGAATATACTTTAGTGCGGCCCTACCTTTTCCCCTTTAATACATTATATATATCTCCCACACACACCCTCTCTCGATCCCTCAATCTCCCCCTCTGTTCTCTCGATCTCACTCTCTCTCCTCTCGATCCCTCTCTTTCTCTCTGTCCTTCTCATTCGAACCCAACACCCATCTTTGAAACCGAGCCCCCTTTTCCAGCGTTGATCTCGAGCCTCCCTCTTCCTCCTACTTCGAAGTTCTCAACTGTGGCTGATCTCTTTCTCATGGAGGCCGAACCCTCATTCTCCCAAGTGAGTTTTAATTTTAAATAAATTTGTTTGAAATTAATGTTAATTTTTGAATTTTAATTTGTAGGTTTTGGGTTAGGGTATTGTATTTTTAGGGTTAATGTAATTTATGGTATGTTAATGTTAGGGTTAGGGTGATTTAGGATATGTTAGTGTTAGGGTTAGGGTAATTTAGTGTATTTTGGGGTTAGGGTAATGTAGGTATTTAGAGGGTTAGGGTTAGAGTAATTTAGATTTTTTTTAGTTTTAACGTTAGGTTATTTTGGGGGATAGGGCTAGGGTAATTTAGTGTTTTTGTGAGGGTTAAGGTTAGTGTATTCTGGGGGTTAGGTAAAATTCATAAGCACCGGATTTAAATTAAAATAGGGTATTGGATGTTGTTGTTGTGAATGTTGTAGAGTGTATCAGTTTTTTTCTTGAGTTTTCGATAATTTCATAATTATTATTAATATTAGGTGCGATGGCAAATGAAAATGCTGTGTTGATTTGTCATTATAACGACACCTTAAAAATTGAAGCGAGTGGAAGGCCGAACTACGTTGGTGGAAGAAGTAAAATGATAAGTGTTAATAAATTATGCTCATACAATGAGTTAAAGCAAAAGATTTATGCAACCACGCGGATAAATCTGAGAGATTATAAGATCGAATTGGTATGCAAGATTCTGATCACAAGTCAGGATTACACAAGCGTTGAAATAGCCAATGATGAGAATACAAGCATGATTGTCACGCCCCGCTTCCCGGTATACGGCGAAGGGGACGGGACTGGTCCGCAACGTATTTACTGTGAAGTAAATAGGCTAAGCGTATCTAAGCAATATAAAAGTAAGCACAAGAGACAAGAGATATAAACTGAACATCAACTTTATTTATTAACATTCTTTTGTACAATGCATGAAAAGTAAATACAACTGAATAAAAAAAAACAATGCCTAAACAATGGCATAACAGAAATGAAAGTACTGAATGGAAAGTGTACAATGACTAGAGCTCAAGGTCTTCACTGAACTGGTCCAAGTCTTCAGCAGTGGGCTCGATCTCTGATGGGTCCAAATCACCTGATGATATTCAAAGAAGAAAGAAATAGAATATCGTCAGCGAACAGGTCTCTCGGTAAGTCCCAAAGATAAGAGGAAAGTAGAATAGACATAATAAGAATGTATCTTTTAAAGTTGTATTATATTGTTGTAATGTTGTATTAACGTTGTTGTTTGTAACTTGGTATAGAAGAATGCCAGTGTATACGAGAGGAGACTCTATATGCCAGAGACTAGAGGCAAGTATAGTACAAGGAACCGTTTATGCCACGGTACAACAGCAACTGGATTCATGTTAGGTGTATTAAGTCTTACTGTCTCGTGCCACTCTTAACACCTTCCGTACCAATCTACCCCTTAAACCCCGAGATGTCTTGTTTGTATTGTTTGTTTTGTAAATTGTATTGATTGTATAATTGGATGACTGACCGAAACCATGATATCAGTAAACGGATGTAACCGTAGAATCATGTAAATGGAAAAACTGAAGAACCATGTAAATGGAATGTATATCCATGGTTCGGTTCAGTCAAGTTGTATAGATTGATAATTGGATTCCTGGATTCATGTTGAATTGTAACATTGAAGATTGTAGATTGCAGATTGTAGATTGTACTTGAATCATATTCAAGTCAGATTATAATAAGACTCACTCTGAGTCAGACAATTAGAAAAGTAAATTGAAGTCCTGGTTGTTTTGATGTTATCGGTAACCGCTGCACATGGACGGCAGGATTTGTGTCTTTTTCAAAGATGATTACCGTATTGATAACACCATTATTAAGTTATCTACCTTAAATAGGAAAGCACCCACTTCTCCGGCTCCCTGAGGCTTAAGAGATTGGTCCCGCTTAAACCTATGTTTACTAGGGTCCTTAGGGTAATTTATAGAACGTGAAGGGTTTTATGTAAAAATACTTTTATATACTTTTCAAAATATACCCCAAGTATTTATTATTCGTCTTTAGAGTTGTAATGAATGTAGATTTTATATTGTGATATATCTAGTAAAAATATCTTAATTTCATAAATAAAGGTATTTATTTGTAATATTGATTTATATGGAATTCATGGTATTTTAGTGTAAAATGATTCTTGTGACATTTTTAGAAAAAATGGAATATTTGTAATAATTCAAAATAGATATTTTTATGTTACATATACATATATTTATATGAAAATAATTTTAGTATATATATAATATTCTAGAAATCTCGTTTTCTTAAGATATCGTATTTTAAATCTTTCAAGACCGAATGCTCCTTACGGAGGTCTGCATCTCGCACTACTAAACCCGAGGATGTGCGATAATCCGCACCATCCCGAACAGGTTCCCTAAATAGGTTGTAGCGGCGCTTTGCAAAGATTTGTATAAATACTAATCATTAAGGAAAAACGGTTTTATTAATTATGGTATTTATTTGTAAAGATGTCGATTTCCCGTATTCTATGTTTTAGGGTCTCCTAAGTTAACTAGACTGCTCCTAACTAGTCCAAAGCAACAAGTTGTGAGATATCCCTCAAATCGCCTCTTCACCGCCAATTGTGGCCAGGTGAGTACAAGTGAAGAAAGGAGGGACCCGCTCACGAATCACCGTGAGACGGGCCTTTTAAAGTTACCTTTCTCACTTATCTAACCTAGGCACCACAAAATCAGGTTTAGATAAATGACCGAATGCCCACAACCTTCCTCTGTCCTAATGAGCGCGACAGTCCTTAATTGGCCGAGTCTAGATATTTTTTATTAGCTCAAAGGTTATTTATTTGTAATATGTCGATTTCCCGTATTCTATGTTTCCGAGGGTGTCATGCTATGTTGCATATGAGTGTGTGAGGAGGTAGGTCGTTATCTCGTGATCTACTTAAAGGTATAGCAAGTTTAATGAAGTTAAATGTATAATTGAAACAATGTGGTATTAAAATGAAAAAATATGGTAAAAGAAACTAGCAATTATTTTGTGATATGAAACTTGATCAATTTGGTTGATTAGTATTTAGTAGTCAACATGAGAGAGTTTAAGCATAAGTGTATTAACGAGAAGTGAAGTTTTATAGAAAACCGAATCGGAAATCGGATTTGTTCCGATTTCGTCGGGTTTTGTAAATCCGTATTTTTAGAATGGAAAAGAAAGTTAGAAATAGGACTTACGGGTTTTGGATAATAACGAGAGTGAGATGGAAGGAGAGGAATCGCCGGTGTGTCGCTTCGTCGCCGAGAGCTCCTAGAACGATCGCCGGAAGTTCGCCGGGAATTTCTCCGTAGCTTCGCTTCGTGCTCGTTTTCAAAGTACATAAGTTTCTTCGAAATTTTAGAGAGTTGGCTCAGAGTTGGGGTGAGAGGGTAGAGGGTAGGGGTGGTATTTTGTAACACCTTAGAATGTGTTTTGTGGCTAATTATATTTTAATATATGGTTTTTAATAAAAAGTTTACCAAATTGGTTTTTAATTATTTTATTCTAATTATTGGATATTTTATTAGAATTTTTCTAGCTTTGCACACACTTGTGCATGATAACTAGGGTGTTAATTTGGGGTTTAACCATTTCCTTAATCTAGTTTTAATTGTTTAAGTATGTTGGGTTTAATAGTATATGGTTGTTAAAAATAAAAAGGGTTTTTATTTGGGTTGAATATTGTTGACTTTGTGTGAAAGAGAGAGGGCATGGGAGCATGGTGTGAACCATGCTCATTTAATGATGAGAGAGAGTGAGAAGGGGAGGGGTTTTGTGTTGCTCTCATTTCTCCCTCTCATATTCTTTTCTCTCATTCTCTCACACTCACACACCCACACCCACAGCAGCTCCAGCAGCAGCAGAGGAGCAAGCAGCACCACCAGAAGCAGCATCAGCAAGCAACAGTAGCAGCAGCATCAGCAGACAGCAGTGGCAGCAGCTTCTGGCAGCAGCAACAGGAGCCCCAGCAACTGCATCAAGCCCTCATCTCCTCCATCCACTCCTTCTCTTGCTTCTTAGGGTACCATAGGGTATATTTTCTGAACCCAATTTCCTTTTTCCTAGCTTGTATGCAAAATTAGCTTCGGTTTGCTTTTAAAGTTAGTTTAGTGCTAAATTATGGTGATTTGTGTGAGATGTTGACCTAGTGATGATTGTGTTAGTTAACCTAGCCTATTTTAGTGTTATTAGGGTCACTTTAACTGAGTTTAACCCAGGTTTCACTAAAATACCATAGGGTTTGCTTTTTGTGCAAAAATAGCGTTTTTAGGCGACATTTTGGCTTTCTGTGATCTTCTATTGATTCGGACCCTTCAGGTTAAAATTGAGAAAACTGGGGCATGCTCACTAGGTGTAGACACCACCACCAAAACACGAGCCCCTCATTCCCAAAACTGGCCGCAGATTTAATCAATATGGCCGCAAATTGCGGCCAGGAAAGGGTGTTGGGACTTGGGGTTTTGGGTACTGTAGTCTGCTGGGATTTGTAGTGTTTTGGCATGTATATTTTTGTAAGATTTGACCTGTAGGAAAATCTGGGATCAAATATCGTTCGACATGTCCGTTGTGTTTGCGCGATACGTGCGATACGTGAGTGGGTTCTGTGATCCAGCGCATCGCGGTGTGTCGCGGTAGTTTTAGACGCGTATACACACGTTTTAGCGTATCGTGCACATGCACGTTTAGTTCGCGACGCGAGTTTCTCGTTTGGGTTCGATATCGCGTTTTGCGGAATATTTGGCTTATATATGATTTCCATGTCTAAATTGCAGGTTTGCAGGCGGGGACTACGGACACTGCTACAGGGAGGAGCAGATAGTAGGATTCACCTAGCGTGGAGCGTAGGTGAGTAGATTTAACATCTACAGGGGAATCGCCCGCATGACGTTATGCGTCTGGGCTAGGATTCTAATACTTGTCGCATATTCTACGTCATTGTTAGACTTGCGTCTTTACCCTATTTACTTAGATATAGTTGTACTGTGACTAGTAGCCGTAGGGCACTGCACATATTATTGACGGTTCATGTTGCACGAGCACAGATTGTATGCTACACACACACCGTCAATAATTTCCATGTCACACACCAACCATTATAGATACTATATTGCTTATCACACATGACATCTAGTTTATCGGTATACCTATAGTGTATCATACCATTAGTGATAGGTATATATACACCTTACGATACAGCTACCGGTATATCTTGCTCATGTTTTATTTATACCCAGGGGGATATCTTACATATTCTACTTATACCCAGGGGGGTATACGACATCAGTTCTTATAGGTAGATACCTATACATTGCTACACCTGTATGTTACACACATATTCAGTTGCAGTTACATATTTACCTTTACTGATGTTACTTAGCTGTACCTTATTGGCTTCGCATACATCTGGTTTCAGCAACATATTCTCATTTATATGCTCGCATTTCAGATATATCGCATATATTTATTCCTGGATTTGCGCATTGTTATTTGGATTTCACATGATGATTTCTGGATTTGGGAACCGCGGGAGTTCATGAAATTATGCATACATTGAAAAACCCGGTTTCCTTGATATGATATTTGCGCATCCATCATGAGCTTTATCAGTTCTGATTTATTTATACCCCTACGAGGAGGCGTCGAGGCCGTAGAGGGTACATGGTGGAGCCCGGTATGGTTCCCCTCGGCAAGAAGATCGATGGATTTTGTCGATTGAGCCTGGAGGCGGGCTAGTACCTACCGGTGACAGTACTGATGACCCGGCGGGGATCATGGAGATACCGTTGGGAGTCATGCACGTATGCATACGTCGAAAGGCGAGGGTCAGAGCTAGGCACTCGTGCTTTCGGGACAGCGTATGATACGTACCTATCAGGATTTCTGTGTCGATGCTTGGCACATTGTTTTCATGATATTTCTTTTGAACACCTTTGTATATATAACAGGGGATTTAGCCGTTGTTATATATACCCTTACACCAATATTAGTGGAATGAGACGCTAATATATGTGTATTGACCCCATCATATTTATTTCTGCATATATATATATATATATATATATATATATATATATATATATATATATATATTTAGGATGCTAGAATCTTACTTGAGACTTTGACTTGGGATATCAGGCGATTCATTGAGATTGGACATATATATAGGATTATTGATTTGTACATTCGGGATATAGGAGATTACTCGATATTGTACATTGAGGAGACGTGAGACTTATATGATGTGAGAGCCCAACGTGGGGGCTGAATTGAGAAATTGGGATTTGAGTGTCTTGATAGATTGTGATCCTACCACGATGACAGGATTCCGTGGGATGACATATTTCACTCCATACCTCATACCTTTTCACTTATGCACTGTTTCATGTATTAGGAGTACCTGTTAGTGTACCCTTCATGATAGCTGCATATTTGCATTCTCATATCCCTATTGCATAGTTATTGCATACTATTGTCATGTTATTATTGCTTCACATATTGATTGTACCTGCTAGTGTACTTTCCATTATTCGGCATTTACATCATGTTATTACTGTAATCGCATATCTTAGATTCATGCTGTACGTACATTCCTGCGATTACCTGCATATGTTACCTACTATTCACGAGTTGGCAACTCACCCCCGTTGTGCCACAGGTGTTTCAGGTTGTTCCCCAGAGTAGTCGAGGCAGGCTATTCAGCTATTCATCTATCATCTTTTGCTACAGATACCGCATCGGCTCACAGTATACTATTTTGCTTAGGTGGGTTAGATGATTATCTGTATTTCATATTGTACATTCGTTGTATCTTGTACTCTCCATCTACTATTATGTTGTTGACTTAGAGACTGGGTGAGGACGATATTGTATATTATTTATGGATTTGTTGTCTTTTATATACAGCTTTCTCTCTATTGTCTTTATTTCTTCGCTACGACGTCGTATATTTGTGTTGTATTCACCTTGGCTAGTTTTTACAAAAAGGGGGTGTTGCCAAAATTTTAAAGAAAGAAAGTAGGACTTTTAAAGAATTTGGGTTGCGATTTCAAATGTTTCAAAAACTTATATTATCTTTTCCGTTTTTTCTTGGTTTAGATTTCTGGGTTTTGGCTTTCTTTTACTGCGTTACGTCTTTAGGCGTTGCGTAGTATTAGGGCCGTCACATGCCAAATTTCGGGTCGTGACATATTTATAGGGTTAGGCTAGGGTTAGGGGTAGATGAAGGGTTTTAATTTTAAAAAAAATGTAAAAATGTAGGAAAAATCATTAAAAATGGAGTAAATGGGTGTTATTGGACTCTCTGGAAACGATCTAGGGAAATAAAGTGTGCAGGGGGTATGAGAAGGTGAAAAGGCACAAGTTTGCAGTTGGGGACTCTGCCGAGTCGGGCCGAGTCAGGGCATGGGGAGGTGGGGGGTCACCTGAGTAAGGCAATGGTATACTCACTTTTTCAGGTTCAGTGGAAAGTTTGGGAGTTATCACGTGTGGACTGTTGGGCTTCTATAAAATTTTAAAACAAAATAAATATTAAAAATAATATGGGGCATGGGATTTGAACTCTGGTGGCTTGGTTCAGCAATGCAAGGTATTACCAATGAGCTACAAGCTCCTTCTTGTAATTAAATTGCTAATTAATTACTTAAGTCTTGTGGTCAGGCAATAAATACCCCTTTATGGATTTTTGAAATTTTTTTGTAAAAACTTGTATAGGAAATTTAGGGTTGTTACATTCTACCCTCCTTATAAAAATTTCATCCTCGAAATTTATAAAAGAAAAGTGTAACAGATTCAAGGAAATTTTGGTGAATCCATAACCTTGAAGAAAAATTTATGTTAGGACAGATTCAAGTACATGAAATGATAAGATTCAAGGAATATGAAATTGTAAGATTCAAGGAACATGAATTGTAAAGAATGTTTTAGTTGCTGGTTCTTGTGTTATATTGCTTAGGTTGTTCACGCAGAACAGAACTGCATAGTAGGGTTCTATACAGCTCGGACCTGCATGGGCCACCAACAAAATCTGTCACGCCCCGCTTCCCGGTATACGGTGAAGGGGACGGGACGGGTCCGCTACGTATTTACTGTGAAGTAAATACGCTAAGCGTATCTAAGAAATATAAAAGTAAGCACAAGAGACAAGAGGTATAAACTGAACAACAACTTTATTTATTAACATTCTTTTGTACAATGCATGAAAAGTAAATACAACTGAATAAAAAAAACAATGCCTAAACAATAGCAGAACAGAAATGAAAGTACTGAATGGAAAGTGTACAATGACTAGAGCTCAGGGTCTTTACTGAACTAGTCCAAGTCTTCAGCAGTGGGCTCGATCTCTGATGGGTCCAAATCACCTGACGATATTCTGTCACGCCCCGCTTCCCAGAGTACGCAGGATTGGGCACGTGACATAGCCAACCATGCTACCTGTGGGTAGGAAGTATCCATCCACAGTCACATTACGGTTGTAAGGATATCAAGAACAAGATAATGAACTAATCTAACACATGTCCAAATCCATAATAGCAAGAATCAATAAACAATAAGTGCGGAAGCAAATGATCCAATACAATAAATAAACAGTACGTCCCATAATGCGGGCTCACATCTGAAACGGAATGAAATGAAATAAACTAATCACTAAGGAACTCACAGATCAGCCTACTGACTGAAGTGCTCCTGCTCGGTCGTCGACAGTGGTACAGGATCTGGGCCATGCAAAACCCAGACGTCAGCGCGTCATGTCATCAAATAATATAATATAAACATGGTAATAAGCAATGCAAGTATGAACATGAATAAAGCAGTACTAAAAAATAACAGTACAGGGTAATGTGCAGCGGTAACTAAACTGTCCTATCAGGTTTCTACTCTATAGTCTTTGAAATCAATTGATGAATCGTCGATGTAACTCAATAGTATCCCGTGCGTGCCCGGGACCACGGTCAAGGTCCTCGGGGCTGAATCCGAGACGTGCCGCTAAGCAGTAATAGGTAGTAGGATGGATGAGTGATGTCAGCATCATCACTCCCGGACTGGCCAAGCCCGTAAGACTGATCAGAACAAGTATCGAACTGTTGAGTTACAAGTCGGTTTCACCTTTGATTTTCCCATACCCCCAAGTTATGTATGTCAGGTCAGGTATTCAATAGTCAAGGACTAATGCCAACATAAAATTAGGTGAAAAATAGGTCTGTCTGGATAGACAGCAGGAATGGTTAGGTTTGTCGGCATTAGGCATGAAATCAGGTAACAGGTCAGGTCACGTTTTAACAGGTTGAGTCGATATGTATAGGGTGTCATGTCCGGTGTATCAGTACATGTGTCAGGTGTATCAAGATCGGTCAATATGTAGTGCAATCAAATGTATGCTGATAACAGGTATAGTAACGAATAAGGAACAACAGCAGGAACAACAAATAACAATATTATTCCATGTAAACACAGTGATTTTTTGTATTCTCTTATTAACAGGTTCAAGCACCCTTGGGGTGCAATAATCACAGTGTAGCGCAATATTAATAACAGCAGGCAATAAAGATATAAGTGTGCGACTATTATCCTCTAAATAGTAAAATGATTAGCAGGTAGTTGTTATTAAGGTTACGGTGGCAAAATACGATTTTGGTGGCAGTATTATAATGTACCTTATATTCCGTCCAAGGAGACAAGTAGCAATACTTAGTTAATATAGCAAGTTTGCGAGTCGAACATTTAATTAGTTTAACGTAGCATGTAGCAAGAAATCTTGCCTCAGAACAAGGGTCGAGATGCAGGCGGCCTGATGCACATGTCACGATACGGCGTGTGAAACGGCACGACACGGTACTGGGTCTAGTCGCGATCTGCTGCGCGGTCTGGTGCGCGATACGGACGCGATCTGCGGCGCGGTCTGGTGCGCGATACGGACGCGATCTGCTGTGCGATCTGGTGCACGGTCTGGGCGCGATACGGTCACGATCTGCAGCGCGATCTGGTGCACGGTACGGACGCGATCCGGTGTACACCCAAACGGCGAACAGCGGGACCACACGGACTGGAGTACTTCGCTGGAGCGTCGGGTCCAAACGACGGCACGGCCGGAATCCGGCAACAGTCAAAACAACAAGGTTAGCAAACACGATACATGCGGGCAAACGACTAGCGAGGGGGTTTTGCACCAAAGGAAAGTAAAGTGATGCTTACAGAGAAGAACCGGGGGCAACCACGATGGGCCCGACGGCGATGGGCGCGCCGGCGGTGAACAGGAGATGCGGCGAGGGCGGCAGCCTTGGCTGAAAGGTTTCTGGTTCCGTTGCGGCCGCGACGAGAGATGTAGTGGTCTGGTCTGGGTGGCAGGAGAGAGAGGAGTTGTCGGCGGTGGCTCTGGCAATGACGGCGACGATCGACGGCGCGTTTCCTGGCGACCCGGGGATTGGTGCTAGGGTCGGGCTCGGGTCTGGTGGTGGTCCGGCGAGGGGAGGAGGAAGGCGACGACGAGGTCGGGACGAGGAGGAAGAGAGGGAGTCGCAGGCGTCGTCGGTGACTGGAGGCGGCGTCGACGGCGAGATCTGCGGCCGGGTGATGTCGTCGGGGGTTGGGTGCAGGCGCGGAAGAGAGCGGAGGAAGGAGGTTGGAGGGTGCGGCTAGGCTGAGGAGGTGTTGACGGCGACGGCGAGGTCGCGGTGGGGCCGGCGGCGAGGTCACGAGGAGGCTAGGGTTAGGGTTCGGGGTTCTCGCGAGATGGGGAGGAGACGAGGGCTGCGTAAAAAATATATAGGGAGAGAGAGAAAGGAATAGAGAGAGATAGAGGAAGAGAGATTGTAGAGATAGAGAGAGAAGGAGATTTGAGAGAGAGAGATAGAGAGAGGCGGAGAGAGAGGGAGATGGGATGCGGGGCCCACGAGTTGATTTAAGAGCTCGTGATTGGCTGGGGAGGAATTGGGTTAGGTAAAATAAAATTTAAAAGGATTTTAAAGAGATTTTAAGTAACGAAAATATATATAGTTTTAAATATATTTAATCAAACGGGCACTTTTGGCGCTAAATGAAACATTTCCAAATCGCGCCCGGGTTGCGCCCAAATGCTCCAAATTCAAATTATAGGATTTTAAGCGAGTTCCAAATTTTGAAAAAAGGCGTTTAATGATTAAAATGCATGCCCCCAAGTCGGACACTTGTACGCGTGCGTAGTCGTCCAAACTTGCCCGTTTAGCCGAACGGGACGGAATCTCGACTTGCGGACGCTACCACGCGACTAGTGGCGACGAGTAGGCCAACATGGATATTTTTAATTTCATTTTAGGAGTTAAAATTTGTTATGTGCCAAAACGACTTAACCGGTTAAAATTTAGCAATAAACACCAGATAATCAGGATAATTAGAATGAGCAATATACAACCCTCAACTAGTAATATAAATAGTATTATTGGGCTCGGGTGTTACATATTCAAAGAAGAAAGAAATAGAATGTCGTCAGCGAACAGGTCGCTCGGTAAGTCCCAAAGATAAGAGTAAACTAGAATAGACATAATAAGAAGATATCTTTTAAAGGTGTATTATATTGTTGTAATGTTGTATTAACGCTGTTGTTTGTAGCTTGGTACAGAAGAATGCCAGTGTATACGAGAGGAGTCTCTATATGCCAGAGACTAGAGGCAAGTATAGTACAAGGAACCGTTTATTCCACGGTATAACAACAACTGGATTCATATTAGGTGTATTAAGTTTTACTGTCTCGTGCCACTTTTAACACCTTCCGTACCAATCTACCCCATAAACCCCGAGATGTTTTGTTTGTATTGTTTGTTTTGTAAATTGTATTGATTGTATAATTGGATGACTGACCGAAACCATGATATCAGTAAACGGAATAACTGGAGAACAATGTAAATGGAATGTATATCCATGGTTCGGTTCGGTCAAGTTGTATAGATTGATAATTGGATTTCTGGATTCATGTTGAATTGTAACATTGAGCATTGAAAATTGTAGATTGTAGATTGTACTTGAATTATATTCAAGTCAGATTATAATGAGACACACTCTGAGTCAGACAATTAGAAAAGTAAATTGAAGTCCTGATTGTTTTGATGTTCTTGGTAACCGCTGCACATGGACGACAGGATTTGTGTCTTTTTCAAAGACGATTACCGTATTGATAACACCATTATTAAGTTGTTTACCTTAAATAGGCAAGCACCCACTTCTCCTGCTCCCTGAGGCTCAAGAGATTGGTCCCGCTTAAACCTATGTTTACTAAGGTCCTTAGGGTAATTTATAGAACTTGAAGGGGTTTTATGTAAAAATACTTTTATATATTTTTCAAAATACACCCCAAGTAATTATTATTCGTCTTTAGAGTTGTAATGAATGTAGATTTTATATTGTGATATTTTTAGTGAAAATATCCTAATTTCATAAATAAAGGTATTTATTTGTAATATTGATTTGTATGGAATTCATGGTATTTTAGTATAAAATGATTCTTGCGACATTTTTAGAAAAAGTGGAATATTTGTAATAATTCAAAATAGATATTTTTATGTTACATATATATATATTTATATGAAAATAATTTTAGTATATATATAATATTGTAGAAATCTCGTTTTCTTAAGATATCGTATTTTAAATCTTTCGAGACCGAATGCTCCTTGCGGAGGTCTGCATCTCGCACTACTAAGCCCGAGGATGTGCGATAATCTGCACCATCCCGAACGGGTTCCCCAAATGGGTTGTAGTGGCGCTTTGCATAAATTTGTATAAATACTAATTATTAAGGGAAAACGGTTTTATTAATTATGGTATTTATTTGTAAAGATGTCGATTTCCCATATTCTATGTTCTAGGGTCTCCTAAGTTAACTAGACTGCTCCTAACTAGTCCAAAGCGACAAGTTGTGAGATATCTCTCAAATCGCCTCTTCACCGCCAATTGTGGTCAGGTAAGTACAAGTGAAGAAAGGAGGGATCCGCTCACGAATCACCGTGAGACGGGCCTTTTAAATTTACCTTTCTCACTTATCTAGCCCAGGCACCACAAAATCAGGTTTAGATAAACGACTGAATGCCCACAACATTCCTCTGTCCTAATGAGCGCGACAGTCCTTAATTGGCTGAGTCTAGATATTTTTTATTATCTCAAAAGTTATTTATTTGTAATATGTCGATTTCCCGTATGCTATGTTCCCGAGGGTGTCGTGCTATGTTGCATATAAGTGTGTGAGGAGGTAGGTCGTTACCTCGTGATCTACTTAAAAGTATAGCAAGTTCAATGAAGTTAAATGTATAATTGAAACAATGTAGTGTTTAAATGAAAAAATACGGTAAAAGAAACTAGCAATTATTTTGTGATATGAAACTTGATCAATTTGGTTGATTAGTGTTTAACAGTCAACATGAGAGGGTTTAAGCATAAATGTATTAACGAGAAGTGAAGTTTTATAAGAAAACCGAATCGGAAATCAGATTTGTTCCGATTCCGTCGGGTTTTGTAAATCCGTATTTTTAGAATGGAAAAGAAAGTTAGAAATGGGACTTACGGGTTTTGGACAATAACGAGAGTGAGATGGAAGGAGAGGAATCGCCGGTGCGTCTCTTCGTCGACGAGAGCGCTTAGAACGATGGCCGGAAGTTCGCCGAGAATTTCGCCGTTGCTTCGCTTCATGCTCGTTTTCAAATTACATAAGTTTCTTGGAAATTTTAGAGAGTTGGATCTGAGTTTGGGGTGAGAGGGTAGAGGGCAGGGGTGGTATTTATAGGGTTAGGCTAGGGTTAGGGTAGATGAAGGGTTTTAATTTAAAAAAATGTAAAAATGTAGGAAAAATCATTAAAAATGGAGTAAATGGGTGTTATTGGACTCTCTGGAAACGATCTAGGGAAATAAAGTGTGCAGGGGGTATGAGAAGGTGAAAAGGCACAAGTTTGCAGTTGGGAACTCGGCCGTCCGGCCGAGTCCGGCAGGAGGCACCGGCCCGAGTCGGTCGGTCCGTCGGCCGAGTCGGGCTGAGTCAGGGCATGGGGAGGTGGGGGATCACCTGAGTAAGGCTGTGGTATACTCAGTTTTTCAGGTTCAGTGGAAAGTTTAGGAGTTATCTCGTGTGGACTGTTGGGCTTCTATAAAATTTTAAAACAAAATAAATATTAAAAATAATGTGGGGCATGGGATTTGAACTCTGGTGGCTTGGTTCAGCAATGCAAGGTATTACCAATGAGCTACAAGCTCTTTCTTGTAATTAAATTGCTAATTAATTACTTAAATCTTATGCTCAGACAATGAATACGCCTTTATGGATTTTTGAATTTTTTTTGTAAAAACTTGTATAGGAAATTTAGGGTTGTTACATTCTACCCTCTTTATAAAAATTTCGTCCTCGAAATTTATAAAAGGAAAGTGTAACAGACTCAAGGAAAGTTTGGTGAATCCATAACCTTGAAGAAAAATTTAGATTAGGACAGATTCAAGTACATGAAATGATAAGATTCAAGAAATATGAAATTGTAAAATTCAAAGAACATGAATTGTAAAGAATGTTTTAGTTGCTGGTTCTTGTGTTATATTGCTTAGCTTGTTCACACAGAACAGAACTGCATAGTAGGGTTCTATACAGCTCGGACCTGCATGGGCCACCAACAAAACCTGTCACGCCCCGCTTCCCGGTATACGGTGAAGGGGACGGGACTGGTCCGCTACGTATTTACTGTGAAGTAAATACGCTAAGCGTATCTAAGCAATATAAAAGTAAGCACAAGAGACAAGAGATATAAACTGAACAGCAACTTTATTTATTAACATTCTTTTGTACAATCCATGAAAAGTAAATACAACTGAATAAAAAAAACAATGCCTAAACAATGGCATAACAGAAATGAAAGTACCGAATGGAAAGTGTACAATGTCTAGTGCTTGGGGTCTTCACTGAACTGGTCCAAGTCTTCAGCAGTGGGCTCGATCTCTGATGGGTCCAAATCACCTGACGACATTCAAAGAAGAAAGAAATAGATGTCGTCAGCGAACAGGTCGCTCGGTAAGTTCCAAAGATAAGAGGAAAGTAGAATAGACAGAATATGAAAGTATCTTTTAAAGTTGTATTATATTGTTGTAATGTTGTATTAACGCTGTAGTTTGTAGCTTGGTACAGAAGAATACCAGTGTATACGAGAGAAGTCTCTATATGCCAGAAACTAGAGGCAAGTATAGTACAAGGAACCGTTTATGCCACGGTATAACAGCAACTGGATTCATTTTAAGTGTATTAAATCTTATTGTCTCGTACCACTTTTAACACCTTCCGTACCAATCTACCCCTTAAACCCCGAGATGTCTTGTTTGTATTGTTTGTTTTGTAAATTGTATTGATTGTATAATTGGATGACTGACCGAAACCATGATATCAGTAAACGGATGTAACCGTAGAATCATGTAAATGGAATAACTGGAGAACCATGTAAATAGAATGTATATCCATGGTTCGGTTCAGTCAAGTTGTATAGATTGATAATTGGATTCCTGGATTCATGTTGAATTGTAACATTGAACATTGAAAATTGTAGATTGTAGATTGTAGATTGTACTTGAATTATATTCAAGTCAGATTATAATGAGACACACTCTGAGTTAGACAATTAGAAAAGTAAATTGAAGTCCTGATTGTTTTGATGTTCTCGGTAACCACTGCACATGGACGGCAGGATTTGTGTCTTTTTCAAAAACGATTACCGTATTGATAACACCATTATTAAGTTGTCTACCTTAAATAGGCAAGCACCCACTTCTCTGGCTCCCTGAGGCTCAAGAGATTGGTCCCGCTTAAACCTATGTTTACTAAGGTCCTTAGGGTAATTAATAGAACTTGAAGGGGTTTTATGTAAAAATACTTTTATATACTTTTCAAAATACACCCCAAGTATTTATTATTCGTCTTTAGAGTTGTAATGAATGTAGATTTTATATTGTGATATTTCTTGTGAAAATATCCTAATTTCATAAATAAAGGTATTTATTTGTCATATTGATTTGTATGGAATTCATGGTATTTTAGTGTAAAATGATTCTTGTGACATTTTTAGAAAAAGTGGAATATTTGTAATAATTCAAAATAGATATTTTTATGTTACATATACATATATTTATATGAAAACAATTTTAGTATATATATAATATTCTAGAAATCTCATTTTCTTAAGATATCGTATTTTAAATCTTTCGAGACCGAATGCTCCTTGCGGAGGTCTGCATTACTAAGCCCGAGGATGTGCGATAATCCGCACCATCCCGAACGGATTCCCCAAATGGGTTGTAGCGGCTCTTTGCAAAGATTTGTATAAATACTAATCATTAAGGGAAAACGGTTTTATTAATTATGGTATTTATTTGTAAATATGTCGATTTCCCGTATTCTATGTTCTAGGGTCTCCTAAGTTAACTAGATTGCTCCTAACTAGTCCAAAGCGACAAGTTATGAGATATCCCTCAAATCACCTTTTCACCGCCAATTGTGGCCAGGTAAGTACAAGTGAAGAAAGGAGAGATCCGCTCACGAATCATCGTGAGATGGGTCTTTTAAAGTTACCTTTCTCACTTGTCTAGCCTAGACACCACAAAGTCAGGTTTAGATAAACGACTGAATGCCCACAACCTTCCTCTGTCCTAATGAGCGCGACAGTCCTTAATTGGCTGAGTCTAGATATTTTTTATTAGCTCAAAGGTTATTTATTTGTAATATGTCGATTTCCCGTATTCTATGTTTCCGAGGGTGTCGTGCTATATTGCATATGAGTGTGTGAGGAGGTAGGTCGTTACCTCGTGATCTACTTAAAGGTATAGCAAGTTTAATGAAGTTAAATGTATAATTGAAACAATGTAGTATTTAAATGAAAAAATACGGTAAAAGAAACTAGCAATTATTTTGTGATATGAAACTTGATCAATTTGGTTGATTAGTGTTTAGTAGTCAACATGAGAGCGTTTAAGCATAAATGTATTAACGAGAAGTGAAGTTTTTTAAGAAAACCGAATCGGAAATCGGATTTGTTCCGATTCTGTCGGGTTTTGTAAATCCATATTTTTAGAATGGAAAAGAAAGTTAGAAATGGAACTTACGGGTTTTGGACAATAACGAGAGTGATATGGAAGGAGAGGAATCGTCGGTGCGTCGCTTCGTCACCGAGAGCTCCTAAAACGATCGCCGGAAGTTCGCTGGGTATTTCGCCGTAGCTTCGCTTCGTGCTCGTTTTCAAAGCACACAAGTTTCTTGGAAATTTTAGAGAGTTGGCTCAGACTTTGGGGTGAGTGGGTAGAGGGTAAGGGTGGTATTTATAGGGTTAGGCTAGGGTTAGGGTAGATGAAGGGTTTTAATTTTTAAAAAATGTAAAAATGTAGGAAAAATCATTAAAAATGGAGTAAATGGGTGTTATTGGACTCTCTGGAAACGATCTAGGGAAATAAAGTGTGCAGGGGGTATGAGAAGGTGAAAAGGCACAAGTTTGCAGTTGGGGACTCGGCCGTCCGGCCGGCGGCGCCGGCCGAGTCGGGCCGAGTCAGGGCATAGGGAGGTGGGGGGTCACCTGAGTAAGGCTCTGGTATACTCAGTTTTTCAGTTTCAGTGGAAAGTTTGGGAGTTATCTCATGTGGACTGTTAGGCTTCTATAAAATTTTAAAACAAAATAAATATTAAAAATAATGTGGGGTATGGGATTTGAACTCTGGTGGCTTGGTTCAGCAATGCAAGGTATTACCAATGAGCTACAAGCTCTTTCTTGTAATTAAATTGCTAATTAATTACTTAAGTCTTGTGCCCAGGCAATAAATACCCTTTTATGGATTTTTGAAATTTTTTTGTAAAAACTTATATAGGAAATTTAGGGTTGTTACAATGATGCTTAGCTTGTATCCTGAAAATCCATCAATACAGGTGTTGGTAGTAAAAAAATCTGTACAATCGCATCAAGAAGATGTACAATCGCCTTAAGAAGCAGCACAACTACATCAAGATTATGAACCATATGAGGATTTTACACGAATGCTCAATACGGCTATGTGCAGTCCTAGAGAGCCAAATATGCATGATGACACATTAAATTCCATGCAAGTTCTATTCCATGGCATGTAGGTTGACACGGATATGTATAATCGTCATTGGAATTTGTATGGTCAATCAACGTCAAATCCGTACAATATGAATTTCACAATAGGGATGGCTGGAGCGAATATGTAACATACTATATTAAATAAAACTGACGATACTCATCATATATCGAATCATGGTTAATTGATAATTGATATTTGTATCCTTATATATCGCATAGGTGTGACTCCTAAATTAAAATCAACCTTTAGGAAATTTTAGACTGTGAATCATAAGTGACTCCTGAATTACAATGCTTTATTGCTGCGTTACAGGTTTAACGTCGGTCGGACATGGGATGGGACACTTGCTAGGTCGCTCGAGTTTTACCGAAATGAGATAGATATGCACCCGGACCGAGCTGTCCTCTGGATGCCATATACTCCGGGCTCTACCGGATTTGTGTTTACAGTTTCCGGATATCTGGAATGCCCGTATACCTATTATCTATTTTGGTATAGTCGCATATCTTATCCCTGACCATGTATTACGACAGTTCGAACTTATATAGCACATCCTGAATCCGGTAGAGCTTATTGATCGGGTCACACGGAGAGGTAGAGCTCTTGATTGGAGGGCTTTTCGACATATCTACATCATTCGATGGGATGCTCGAGCTCTGGTTGTCATACACCAGAGAGATTCACCTTTACCGCTAAAAGGTTACCAAGGCTGGTACTCAAGAATTACTCAGCGGTACATTCAGACGGCTTTTCTTCCACGGGTGATGTATGAGCCGTAGGGACCCGTAGAGCGTGAGATGGTAAACACTTTGTTCTTGCTTTATATTTTCTATTATATAATTCTTTAATATTATATATTTAAGATATTTACATATCTATGTTACAGGCGGACGTCTTGTTTCAGGTCCATGATGTCGCGGACAGTGTCATAGGCGGACATACGATATCAGCTAGTAGGATCGAGACCATTTGGAGATCAGTTAGTCGTTTTTTCCAGCACCGTCCGATACGACGTTTGGATCCTCCTCCTCTTCCACCTCCTAGAGCACCGGTGACCGTGACTTATCAACGTCAACGCCGCCGATACAGAGGGAAAGCTGGTCTTTCTAGAGCTACGGACCAAGCTAGACCCTCACAGCCAGCCAAACAATCGAAGAATATACCCGGTCCATCTCAGCACCGTCCCGGGCGATCTAGGATTCTACGGGCATTGTCTTGCTTGATGTGACACCCTCTTTTGTATTTATTTTTTATACAATTTTATGAGATGCATGTATTTATTTATATATACTGTTATTGCGTTTCGTTTGTTGTTCTTCGTCTTTAGGCGTCGTATATTTTGCGTGGATTGTATCTCTGCCGTGTTTGGCGTCGAGTTAGCACCCGTGTTGGATAGCATTTATTTTATTGATGTTGTACATGAATTTATTCAAAATTTTTGAAAGGGTGCTGCCCATTTTTGTTTGAACTTTTAGACCGTGGGTTTTTGATTTAATGTGCAAAAATTGAAGTCTGATTCAGCTTGTCTAGTTGCAAAAATTAACAAATTGAGCGTTGTAACCAACGAGAAAGAAAAGAGTTTCAGAATTGGGTGCTGGAGGGGTTTCAGTCTATTCCGCACTTTGCAAGTGCGGAATAAGACCTGGCCCCCGAACCAGAGAGCCAAGTCTGATGTCTTGGCTCTCTGGATAGGAGTTCCAGTCTCTGGATGGGAGTTCCAGTCTATCCTGCTGGAGCGCTCAAAGCGGGAGTCCTCCTCGGATTCCCAAAATAACAATAGGTCTTGGAGAAACCGAAAGGACAATGATCGCAAAGGCGGAAATTCTGACGATACTGAATCTTTTAACACTTCGGCTAACCGAAATAAGCAAGGGATGAGCGGGCCTAATGCCAACCGGCCTCGGAAGCCAGTGTTCGGAGAGGGGGGAGAATCTCTATTGAAAGAGAGGATGGATAAGGTCTATTCCTTCAAAAGGTAAAAAGTCCGTAAAATATTCAAAGACGTCCTAAGAAATAGTCTACAATTGCCAGAATCAAAAAGACCGCAAGAAGCGAATATGACCGACGGCCCCAAATATTGCCCCTATCACAGAGTGATAAGTCATGCCATTAAGGACTGTTTCGTCTTCAAAGATTGGGTCGAAAAACAATACAAGGCAGGAGAGATAGAACTTTCTAACGGCGTGTTAACAAACAGTTAAGCTGCGACCGCCAATTTCATACAAACAGAGACCGAAATCCTTCGGAAAACTGATTCTCTCAGACATCTTCCTTTCCATGAAAGGAGCGGACCGAGGCAACAAGCTAAGAGCCAAACGAGCAATATTGCCAATGAAGAAGCGGTGGATGGGTACATAACCCATACGGTCTACATGATGGAGCCCAGAGGAACAAGTCCTCCAACGCCCTATAGTCATGACGATGACGTGGTTGTTGCCATCCAACACTGGTTCGTTCTAGATGACGAAGAGCCCGCTTATGCAATTAGGCCAAAGGAGCCCGTGGTTCCTGCAGAATTGAGCCCAGGCTCCTACAGATGACCACCACGTCGTTAAACTGGGAGCAACTGACCACCACATCATTAAACTGGGAACATACGGCCCCTAAGTCGTTAAATTGGGAATGTAAGAAAAAATGTGTGTGTAAATAAAAAAAATGTGTAAATAAAAGAAAAAAGAAAAGCCGAAATGATGGGGCAACTCGCAATAAAAATCAGCGAGTAAAATAAAGATGAAAAATGCCAAAATGATAGGGCAACTCGCAATAAAAATCAGCGAGTAAAATAAAGATGAAAAATAAAGCCGAAATGATGGGGCAACCACGAATAAATAGCCGAAATGATAGAGCAATCGCGACCTTCGCGATGAGAAAAGCTGAAATGATAGAGCAATCGTGGTAAAAAAAATGGTGAATGATGAGTCGCTCCTGGTACCATATTCCAGTGCAGCGATACAGACGCCAACCAAAATTCAAATCCCCAGATGGCGAATGATGAGTCTCTCCTGGTACCATATTCCAGTGCAGCGATGCAGACGCCAACCAAAATCCATATCCCAAAGGCAAATGATGAGTTGCTCCTGGTACCATATTCCAGTGTAGCGATGCAGACGCCAACCAAAATCCAATTTCCTAAAATTCTCCCAGTCCTACGGTTGGTTCCCAAGTTGACTACCGTATACGATCCAGGGGCTCAAACAATCCTCATCACACTCATACCCTACCGCAATCACCAGTCCAGCGGCCGGTCTCCGCCCTTGGTATTATGCTCCATTTGGGAAGCCTCACTCATATGTCATCACAATACATAAGAAGAACAAAACTTACGAGATCCTCTCGACTCGTAAGAAAACACCTTCGTGGGATCCTTACGACTCACAAAGGAAAAACACACATGGGAGTCCCTACGACTCCTAAGGAGAAAACGCACCTACGAGATCCTTTCGCCTCGTAGGGAGAATATGCTTTTATGAGACCCTTACGGCTCATAAAATTGAAAAGCCTTAGGTGATAGGGACCTAAACCTGTCTCCTAAGCCATCGCTCCCCAACGGGTAAAGGCAAATGATGAATTTCTCCTGGCACTTATGCTCCAGTGTTAGCAACGCAGATGCCGACCCCTACCCCAAAATTCCAAACTTCCGATCCAATAGACCCCTAAGTCTTTAAACTGGGAATAGATGACCTCTAAGTCGTTAAACTGGAAACAGATGACCCCTAAGTCATTAAACTGGGAACAAGGGAAATTTCCTCATGGCAAATGATGAATTGCTCTTGGTACCATATTCCAATGTAGCGATGTTGATGCCAAACCAAAACCAAAATCCCCAAATCCTTTCATGGAAAATGATGATTCGCTCCTGATACCATATTCCAGTGTAGCGATGCTGATGTCAACCCAAATCACATCAAGTCAGCAAGTCAAATCCAATCCCTGACACCGCAGAAAGTGGAGCAAGTCAGATCCAGCACCGACCGTCCAAGTCGCTAAAAGGGCAGCACCGACCGTCCAAGTCGCAAAAATGGTAGCAGCGACCGTCCACGTCGCTAAAAGGGCAGCATCGACCGTCCACGTCGCTAAAAGGGCAGCATCAACCGTCCACGTCCCTAAAAAGACAGCATCGAACATCCCCGTCCATGTCGCTAAAAGGGCAGTATTGACCGTCCACGTCGCTAAAATGGCAGCACCGACCGTCCAAGTCACAAAAAGGGCAGCAGCGACCTCCTTGTCGGAATTATGCTCCGCCTCAGAATCAGGTCAACCAGCGACACTCCGTGCCGGGAAAAAGTCGACCAGTGACACTCCGTGTCGGGGGCACGTCGACCAGCGACAGTTCGTCTTGGGGATACGTCATACACTAACACTCCGTCTCGGAGACACGTCAAGCATCGACCGTCCATGTCGTAAAAACGGTAGTGCCAACTTCCCAAAAAGCGGGAACCAAATCAAGTCGCCTCCATATGAAAGAAGATCTATCAATTTCATGCACACGACCCACATGTGCGGTGTGCATTTATTGATGGGGGGCACTTTGTTGGGGTCAAAAATTACACCTCAGTTGACCAAGTCAAAGTCAACCGCAAGCCAGGTGTGCCCAAGCCCAAGTCAAGTGGGCCCATGCCCAACTCGAGCCCCGCGGCCATCCTCTCCCAGTCAAAATGAAAATTATGTAATAAATAATTTTGATATAATTTTCATATATGAATGTAAGAAAAATGGGCATAAAGCCAAATTTTTGTAAAGCCCATGGCTCATGTGCAAAAGAAATGAGCACATGAGGCATGGGATGGGCACAATGCCATTTTGTAAAGCCCAAGGGGCTATATGTAAATTTGTAAGCCTATATAAGGCAACCTGATAATGAAATAAAGCATACAATTCATTCTCTCTAAAAATTAGGGTTTATGTGCTTCCTTCTCCTTGCTCAAGGTCCTAAACCTTCTTCCTTTTTTGAATTAAATCAAGAGTTCCACTCTTCCTTTTCCAAAAAGAAATAGTTTTCACCACAAAACCCTTGAAGGGAACGCGGATCATCCATCAAATCTCCAAAAGGGGAGATTTTTAAAATCTCACCATCTTTTCTCCAAGATCCAGCCAATAGAGAGGAGGAAGAAGGAGACCCACCTCCAAAAATCCCACTTTGGGAAAGATCCAGGGCTCAAGGGAGAAGAAAGGGGTCCCCTTTCATCAGCTCCAAAAATATCCTAGGAGTTTAACTCCTCAAATATATATATATAAAATAAATTTTTCTTTTTGGGAGTACAACTCCCAATGCAGGGGTTTAGCCCCTTTGTCCTCTTTGTCAGGAGTTCAACTCCAAAAGTCAATCGGGAGTACAACTCCCAGTGTAGGGGCTAAGCCTCTTTTCCTGCTGACGCTCAGCGCCCGCGTGCTAGACACGTGGTGAACCATTGCCCAGCGCCTACGTGCTATGCACGTGGGGCGCCCAGTGCCCGCATGCCAGGCATGTGGGGCGCCGGCGCTCACGCGTCCTTTGGACGCTATTCTCCCTTTGGACCCCCGTAAACTCTGCGAGGTCCCCGATATATCCAAAACCCCTCAAGACACATATACGTACACTGCACACTGAGTTCGCATGACCAGTTTAACCCGTCAATCGGAGGTTCCCTCGCTCCAAAGGCGAGGGGTAATTAACTGTAGCTTATTCTGCTGATGTCGGAGATTCGGATCCCCACAATCAATAAACCCCATCCTACCCTAGGCAGGGGGAATCTGTAATGCGTCTGACAAGCGACGTATATTCCCATCTCAATAGGGTGATGAAAAATACCCTACATTACTGATTATTCGATATAGTGCCCTCAAAGTCAATTATTGGATCGTAGGCACGTGATTGTAGTGATTGAGGGAGGACCTATTCCGGTAGGACAGTCTTACTCAAGATGATAGTATGCTATCTGGTTTATCTTTATCATCGTGTACATGCTGTAGGTGATATTACAGATCACTATTACACGTTGATAGAGCCCTTAGGATTCTTGCTTGACTACCAGCAGTATGATGGAGATCATATACGTGAGAGTTGGGTAGTCTAGAAGCACATCCTTAAAGTGGTCCCTAGTCGTGGGAGTTTCGAGACTGGGCATCGATACTTCATTAGTAGACTAGTGTATACAATCGAGACCCCGACAAGGGGTGGTGGCCGGTCTCACAAGCCATTGGTGTCAGTTGATTCACCTAAGATGTATACAGGTGCTCATTGGGTTATGAGTACACCGGACAGGACTCGCCGGGAACCTGCTAGTTGGTATTATACCTAGCGTTAGATAGCAGTTCCCTGATGACATGTGTACAGGTTAGTTCATCGACCTGAGATCGTCATTTGTCTCGTGTGAGTTCCCACTGTGCTTTGATTACTACCCTACCACGGCACAAAGGAGTCATGCAAACAGGTTTTAGTTGGGTACAGTCCCGAGCCACATGGAGACAGTGAGTGGATCGGCAGGGGTTTTGTCTCTCCCAGTATTGGGGGTGAGATCGCGCTGTGTCTAGGAGAGCCATTACACGAAGTCCTTGGCCAAGGAAAGTGAGATTTACTGGTAGGTATTCCAGTAGTATCTCAGGGTGTTCTGGGCTACACTCCGACACGACTTGTACCGCTTTTGGTGGTGTGACGTTTACCAGCCCCTAGGCCCGACATGCGATACTCATAGACGAACGGACCGGACTGTACGGATATTGTCACTGACAAGCTCAGTAGGGTTTCTGGATGAGTTCGCTCATTAGCTTCCCTTTTGGTCAATACAAGGGTAGCCGTTACGTACAGCTAGTACCACTGGCGTGCTTGTGGTTAAATCTACTGCCAGCGTATTGACGAGTCTTTAGAGTCCCCCACAGATAGTTTCCCAAGTTCGGGCGAAACGTTGTAGAGGCCGTATGGTTTTATGGCAGGGTTCGATCATATACGTGCACTATTGCACGTATCATGATCGGACGGATCATATTAGTGGGCTTTGGTTTAAGCCGGATTCTAGTATTAGATTTGTTGGATTACTTTAGTCTCATTGCATTTGCATTCAGTCGGAATGCGGACGTAGGTATGTATATACAGGTGAGGGGTATCTTTGTGATCCGTCATGAGTTTACTGTAGATGCTGCTGTATCTTTTTGTTGGACTAAACATTTGGGTTAATGTTTAGTTGGTGGAATTTGTGAGTGGAAATCATCATGAGGAGCAATTAATGTGGCATATGCAATCTAGTGACTCATGGTCTCTGTTTTTGTAGCCATGTCATGTTAATTGATTGATTATTGTGTTGAAATTAGAGGTGGAGAGAGAGAGGGCAGCCATATGAGTGGTGCTAGCTCTTGGGATTATGAGGAGCGCTCTCACTTTTATTCCAACACAATAGAAAAGAAAAGCCTCTTCTTCTTCTTCTTCTTCCTCTAGCTCACAAGTTCCACCATGGCTTCATCTTCAACCTCCATCCATACACTCTCATGTGTTGAGAATCAATGGATGCTTAAGACAAAGTGATCACACACATTCTCTACATCATCTTGGATATGTAGGCTAGCAAACTTCATGTCCGAGTTGCTTCGGTTTGAAGCGGGAGCCCGTAAAAAGACTTCTTGATGTGGTGCCCTTTCCGACGAGGAGACCGGAGATCGAGCGAGATCGGAGATTCCGCGAGGAGCTAAAGATAGTGGCTAAAGACCGAAGGACACGGATCGATCGGTATAGCCATTCTAACTTCTTTTAGATAGCTAGTATAGGTTAATGGTACGATCCGGGTAAAAGTCTGCGTTAGCGCCAGTTTCATAAAAAGTTTTTGTTTCCACGTTTGGACTCGGATTGACGGCCGGGGTGCTACCGTAGACTTACATGGTACCAGAGCCACGCCATTAACCCATAGCTAGCTTGTTTATACAATGTTAAAGTATCGAAATCGAAACGACTACAATACACTGCACTGCACTTGACAGTTTCGGTTGATTTTCAATTAGTCTTCAAAAATTTTTTAAACATGTGCAGAAGACTACTGGAGAGACCAAAAGCCTGCACCCCAAAAACGACACCCACCCCTCGGTTTTTGGCCGAGCACATGGCTCCCAAACCGAGGAGGCCTGCCAAAATAGGGTGTTTGGGGTTGTATTTTTGGGTGCAGTCAGGTCTCTGGAAAGTTAGTGCAGTAGTATTGTTTGTTTGACCCAATTTGGATATGGTTTTATCAGTTTGTTTGGGCTATTTGGGGGTTATTTCGAATTCGATATTTTCTAATATTGTTTAAAGTTTACAGTGCATTACATTACTATCTGCGACCATGAATGTCATTTGATCGGTAAATATTGTCTAATCGCTATAGCCCTTTTAGACGGATTTGCGAACATGACATTCACGTTGATGTTCTGTGTTGTGCTGTGACGTTGCAGATTTATCGTGGTGGATAGCCTGGATGCAATGGTAATACAGTTTGGTTATATTTGTACATTTGATATTGCGGGGCGAGCGTCTGACATGTGGACTGCCGTCACTGCCTGTTTGTATATTATTCTTTTAGGGCACGACCGGGTTGAGGTCGATATACCCGTTGTACATATTTTATTTTCTGTACTAGGATTACCCCGCGGTGGAGTGCACGGATAGCCGGGTTCTAGAGGGCAACGGGCCCGCATCTCATGGCTTTCAGACGGAGGGGGCTTCACTCTAGAATTGGCGGGCTATTCGCCGCACTCGTAAGGGGTATAGGTTGACCTAAGGAAGGGGTGCTCAAGTTACCGGATTCCGTGAAGTGCTGGGTGGTCCATTCACTTTGCTGAAGGGGGCTGCCTTGCTTCAGGTTTTGGCGGGTAACTTGCCGCACCCGTAGGGGTCTAGGTTTTCATTGCACAGGCTATCCACACGACCAGGGGAATGTCGGGTTTCAGTTGTGGCTCAATGAAACCCGGGGATCCCAGATTATCTGTATTGTTCTATGATGCTTATTACTTTTCTGTGATGTTGCATTTATCACGCCTGGAGCGATTATTATATATTGCTATATATATACTAGTAGATGTTGTATATGTTTTACACCCGCGCTAGTCCAGTCCCCGCTCTGTCGTTAGTTAAGTAACCTAACGGGTGATGACGGGACCCAATGGCGAATGCGGATGGCATATACGTACATCATATTATCGTTCTATTGGTGTGATTAATTGATGGGACTGTGTTAATTCGGATCAATGCAAGAAAAACAAACCTATTCGATGTTGTTGGAACATTTTTCAAAAAGCTGTTATTATAAGAACGTTCTCTTTTGTTTTGCACAGTGGTATTTGGTTATGAATATCCAGCACCTCATTCGACGAGGCAAGGGCCGAGATCCCTTCATCAGGAGTGACCCCTTGGTCAGAGGTTTGCGTCAGGGTAATAACTTCATTACAGTCGATTACTTTTTTCTTTGCATCGCGGTATTCAGTTGGAATATCCCGCACCTCATTCTATGGGGAAAGAGCCAAGATCCCTTCACCGGGAGTGACCTTTTTAGCAAAGGTTTTCGCCACTATATTTATAAAAAGCTATACGGTTCCTTCAACGATATCAAGTTCATTACGTTAAAGGTTTTTCGCTAAAAACCATTCGTAGCCCTCCGTCATTTCAGACGGGTAGCACTTAGTATTCATGCTATGTTTGTTGGCCTTAGTCAAGGCATGGTGTATGGTAGCTATTTGTTACTTTTCTGCTGCACAGATAGATGCGTTGGTTTGGGACAGTCGTACAACCTTGTTGGCCCTAGTCAAGGGCTTGTATGGGTAGGTTCAAATTAACCTGGACAATGACGGGTAGAACTTGACATGTGACTTATGATTTGTTGGCCTTAGTCAAGGTCATAAGAGCATGGGGTAAAAAATCACATCAGGAGTTTCAAATATACAGGAAACTTTCCAGATATGCGCATACCTTCTGGAGAGTGATAACGTGAGTGGATTCCATCACGTTATCATGCGATGATAGTTGGATCCTGATTCCCACTGATGAGTTGGTTTACTCCTCGGGTGATCCTACTAATTCTTCTTTCAGGTTTGGAGCAGAATTTGAGGATACAGTGGGAGGTTTCCTGATTAGATAAAGTGATAACCATTCTGATCTAGGTTAGAGTGCACGCAGAGTGTTTCTTTTCTCTCCCTCTTTGGCAGCGACCATGGCCCGATCCTAAACTATGACTCAGTGACCAAGTTAACCGAACCTTCTTAAAACACTGGCTTTTGGATTGTCTGAGTTGCATACCTCATTGCCACTCCTACTTTTACCCATTTTTCTTCGGAACATTTCGTATCACTACGAACATCCACTTCCATTGGATAAAACCATTGTATGGTTATATACGAACTCAAATGAACTTGTTCCAGATTCGAGGATGGTTTCCGGTTCTGGAGAAAATGAATAGGACTATTCAGTTGTCTGTTCCTTTTACCTTCTCTCAGGTTGCGAGGGCTCCTAGGATTAGGAGAGGGTACACCCATTACGCTAATTGGATAGTCTTCTTCCAAACCATAGGCAGGTGCCTAAAGGTAAGGAATGAAGAAAATCGATTAGCCTGAGTGTGGTGTACAGAAGGTAATAAGTAAATACAAATAAAGGGGTTAGTAAGATGGCAAAGTAAATTGCGACTGCTATCATTCATGACCAAACCAAGTATTTCATCGCCACTCCTATTTCACCTTTGTATTTCTCCAGAACACTCCGTTTCACTAAGAAGATCCACAGTTATTGGATACTCCATCGTATGGTTATATATGAACTCGAAGAAACTTGTTCCAGTTCGGGGATGGATTCTGGTTCAGGAGAAATAGGAATAAGATTTATTCAGTTGTCTTTTATCTTTACCTTCTCTCGCGTTGCGAGTGCTCCTAGGATTTGGGGAGTACACCCATTATGCTTATTGGATAGTCTTCTTCCAAACCATAGGTTGGTGCCGAACGGTAGGGAAGGAAGAAAACCATTTGGCCTAAAGGTGGTGTACAGAAGGTAATGACTAAAGACATATAAAAGGATTTGGAGAGATGGCAAAGAAATATACGGTTACAGTTGTGAATCTGATAATGGAAGAGGCATTACTAGGAATACCCGGATACCCTTTCGAAACATTTACATGTTTCAGTTTCACTGTGTATTGTTAAAAGAAAACTGATTTCCCAATTAGCCCTTACTCCAGGGTATGTATTTACCAGGTTTGATTCTCACATCTGTATAGTTTTACAGATGATGAGTGGGAGTAAGTTATTGGGAATTAGGTGATCATCCTCATTATATCGGGATTCGTTGTAATTGGTGATATTTGAGGAAATCGCATGGGTTTTTGCCGGACGGCAAATATTTGGTTTTGAATATCCGTTGTTATGCACCAATTTCAAACTGATATATCTGTACGTTTATTTTTATAAAGTGAGATATAACTTTTTGAAATTATGTCCATGATATTTACCTATATCAGTTGATGGTTAGGTAAGGAGCATTCAACAGCGGTGTAATTCTTCATAACCATAGTACAATTTTCAACCTACGACACACAAAATTTGAGTTATTCAACTCAGCGGGCTTATACAAAGTATTGTATATTGTCCAGTGTCCATTAGGATAGAGGGGTTGGTCCTCGTACTATATTCTGTTTACTTGTGAATTCTCTAGTTTTAGACAAGTGTTTCGTAGAAATACAAGGTCTAAGTTTTGAGAAGTTATAGGTATAAGAGTACAGTAGAGAACCACGTGTTGCAAGTATCAGGATTCTTCAAGGTGATAGAAGATATAGATACTTGTGTATGGTATTCAGTTGATAGTAATAGCTTTGAGAAACTTGTTTCTCTTTCAGGTTACTCATAATTGGATGCACTCCTAAGTTGAGTAATGCTGATCAGCCTCTCTCCATTTAGTTGACATGCACTGGAGACAGCTGCATGATTTGAATCTGGTTCCAATTAAATCAGTGCCTCTGTTTCTATATTAGATATAGAATGGCTCATATCTTAACGATGTTAAAGTATATGGAGTTGTCCGGCTTATGCTTAAAACCAGACTCTGGATAACTCAAGGCACGTTTCTGTAATGGCTGTTTGTGGGTTGACCCGGGCTATGACGAGGGTTGACTTTCTACCATCTGGAAGATCAATAGTGATATTGTTCTTGACTCGCCACAGCTTTAGTAAAATGGATTTTTTCAGAAAACAGTAGTGGGAGTATGGTAGAACTGGAAGTGATTCCAGAACCACAAACGATTACGAAAAATTTAATAGAACCTAAAGATTCAATCTGGATTGACATTCTATTAGCCACTCCGCAGATATGGTGGATAACCTCAAGCACCCGAGAGGTACTCCGGTAGCCTCAAGGACGGTGACAGGGAGGTTCTTGTTTACCCAGACTTGTCATTGCTGCTGTTCTTGTAAATCTACGATAGTGCCCCGACCGTCAATCCGAGGCCAAACGCGGAACAAAAACTTTTTAGGAAACCGGCGCTATCGTAGTCTTTCACCCGGATCGAACCATTAACGCTAAACTAGCTAACCACTAAGAAGTGAGAGTGGCTATATCGATCGATCCATGTCCTTCGGTCTTTGGCCACCATCCCAAGCTCCTCGCGGCATCTTCGATCTCCGGTCTCCTCGTCGGAAGGGCACCATATCAATGAGCCTTTTTACGGGCTCCCGCTTCATCCGAAGCAACTCGAACATGAAGTTTGCTAGCCGACATGTCCAAGGTGAAGTAGAGAATGTGTGTGATAACTTTGTCTCAAGCATCCATTGATTCTTAACACATGAGAGTGTATGGATGGAGGTTGAAGATGATGCCATTGGTGGAAGTTATGAGCTAGAGGAAGAAGAAGAAGAAGAGAGGCTTTTGTTGTTGTGTTGCAAATGAAAAATGAGAGCTTTCATAATAATCTCAAGAGCAAAACAACCTCATATGGCTGCCCTCTCTCTCTCCACCTCTCATTTCAACACAACAATCAATCAATTAAATTGACATAGCACAAGAAAAGAGACCATAAGTCACCAATGAAGCACATGTCTCATTTAATGCACTAAATCATCACTTCCACTCACAATTTCCACCATCCAAACATTAATCCAAATGTTTGGTCCAACAAAAAGATACGGCAACATCTAAAATAAACTCGTGACGGATCACAAGGATACCCCTCACCTGTATATACATACATGCATCCGCATTCCGACTGAATGCAAACGCGATGAGACTAAAGTAATCCAACAAATCTAATACTTGGATCCGGCTTAAACTAAAGCCCACTAGTATGATCCGCCCGATCATGATCCGTGCACGACTGCACGTATATGATCGAACCCTGCCATAATACCATACGGCCTCTACAACGTTTCGCCCGAAACTTGAGAAACTGTCTGTGGGGGACTCTAAAGACTCGTCAATACTTTGGCTGTGGATTTAACCACTAGCACGTCAGTGGTACTAGCCGTACGTAACGGGTTACCTGGTATTGACCAAAAGGGAGGCCGATGAGCGAACTGCTATCTGACGTCAGGTATAATACCAACTAGCATGTTCCCGGCAAGTCCTGTCCGGTGTACTCGTAACCCAATGAGCACCTGTATACATCATAGGTGATCCAAATGACACCAATGGCTTGTGAGACTGGCCACCGCCCCTCGTCGGGGTCTCGACTGTATACACTAGTCTACTAATGAATTGTCGATGCCCAGTCTCGAAACTCCCACGACTAGGGACCACTTTAAGGATGTGCTTATAGACTACCCAACTCTCACGTATATGATCGCCATCATACTGCTGGTAGTCAAGCAAGAATCTTAAGGGCTCTATCAACGTGTAATTGTGATCTGTAAGGTCACCTAAAGCATGTACACGATGATACAGATAAACCAGATAGCATACTATCATCTTGAGTAAGACTGTCCTACCGGCATAGGTCCTCCCTCAATCATTGCAATCACGTGCCTGCGATCCAATAATTGACTTTGAGGGCACTATATCCAACAATCTCCCACTTGCACTCAAGGTTAATTATTGCAATGTCGCATACTCACAGCCCGTGTGATACCGAACACCCAACTCATCTACTGATCAGTCTCACAAAGCCCGCTTGTGAAATTATTGCGTTCGAGGAATAGCCTCAGTGAGTGGATCCGCCCTGATGTTTCTTTCTATGTCTCTCTTTATTTCAAGTCCGCGGAGAAAGCCATCTCCCGAAATGAGCAATACATGTCTTAGAATATGTCTGGATATCTGATGGGACCTAGTTCATAAATGAACTCCAAATCCATACTTCTTAGGCTGTATCGTCAACTGAACTTAATCAGTATCCTGCGCCATACCTCCCTCAGTATCCGCTTGGACCTCCTGTCCAAACTACTGCCCCTCGTCAGAGGGAAAACTATAACTCTGACAGTCACTCTGTCATCCAGGTCACCTTGGAAGCCTGGAATGATAACTGTCTCCCGAAGGAGGCTGTCGTTATCATATCCCTAGAACATCCACTTATGTTCTAAAACTGCTTCCGAATGTTTCTCCAGGTAATATCTGAACTTATCGCAGCTAGCACAAAAACAACATCTGGTGTGGTACTTGACATCTCATGTTTGACTCAATTGCCCAAGTAAGTGATATGTCAATCATGCACATCCTTCTCCCATTTAGTCTGTAAGACACCTTTAGAGAGGGTGACTCCATCACCTGCAGGTACACTACCGTGCCAGGAGTCGTCCATTCTAAAATACTTTTAGAATACTGTCTAAGTACCCAGATTGGGACACTACCCAAATCCAGATCTAAAACCATAGATCTAGTAACCAGAATGTCTGATATTATATTTATATCCTATGTGGAGAAACTACTGTGTGAAAACCAAAGTATAACCGATCGTAGTATAGGAATTTCACTTCCTACTCTGTGTATGTCATCTAAATACCAGGACATCACACCCTACTACCTTCGTAACAGATCCATCCCCTATTCTGATGAAGTCAAACATATGACTGTCACATCAGAAATAGATGATCTATCTTTGCTATATCTGTTTTAGTTTATATATAGACATGAGCTACTTGCCCACTATGTTTCCGCTGCTCCCACTGACTACGACAACCCTCTGGCAGAGTCATATACACATGCACTTCTAAAACTAGTTTAGAACGACGCTATATTCATCCTCCTGCCGGGTCTCATAGTCTGGAACAACAGTAGTATCAAGTCTGGGTAAACAAGAACCTCCATGTCACAGTCCTTGAGAATACCGGAGTACCTCACGGGTGCTTGAGATTACCCTACATATATACGAAGTGGCCAATGGAATGTCAAACCTGATTGAATCTTTAGGTTCTCATCAAATTTCCAGTAATCGTTTGTGGTTCTGGAATCACTTCCAGTTCTACCATACTCCCACTACTGTTTTCTGAAAAATCCATTTTTATCAAAACTGTGGCGAGTCTAGAACAATATCATTATTGATCTTCCAGATGGTAGAAAGTCAACCCTCATCATAGCCCGGGTCAACCCACAAACAGCCATTACAGAAACGTGTCTTGAGTTATCCAGAGTCTGGTTTTAAGCATAAGCCGGACAACCCCATATACCTTAACATCGTTAAGATATGAGCCATTCTATATCTAATATAGAAACAGAGGCACTGATTTAATTAGAACCAGATTCAAATCATGCAGCAGTCTCCAGTGCATGTCAACTAAATGGAAAGAGGCCGATCAGCATTACTCAACTTAGGAGTGCATTCAAAACATGAGTAACCTGAAAGAGAAACAAGTTTCTCAAAACCATTACTGTCAACTGAATACCGGATATAAGTATCTACATCTTCGATCACCTTGAAGAATCCTGATACTTGCAACACCTGGTTCTCTACTTTACTCTTATACCTATAACTTCTCAAAACTTAGACCTTGCATTTCTACAAAACGCTTGTCTAAAAACTAGAGAAGTCATAAGTAAACAAAATATAGTACGAGGACCAACCCCTCTGTCCTAATGGACACTGGACAACATACAATACTTTGTATAAGTCCGCTGAGTTGAATAACTCAAATCCTGTGCGTCGTAGGTTGAAAATTGTACTATGGTTATGAAGAATTACACCGCTGTTAAATTTTCCTTACCTAACCATCAACTGATATAGTTAAATATCATGGACATAATTTCAAAAGGTTATATCTCACTTTATAAAAATAAACGTACAGATATATCAGTTTGAAATTGGTGCATAACAACGGATATTCAAAACCAAATATTTACCGTCCGGCAATAACCCAGGCGATTTCCTCAAATATCACCAATTACAACGATTCCCGATATAATGAGGATGATCACCCAATTCCCAATAACTTGCTCCCACTCATCATCTGTAAAACCATACAGATGTGAGAATCATACCTGGTAAATACATACCCTGGAGTAAGGGCTTATAGGGAAATCAATTTTCTTTTAACAATACACAGTGAGACCGAAACATGAAAATGTTTCGAAGGGGTATCATGGTATTCCTAGTAATGCCTCTTCCATTATCCAGATTCACAATTGTAACCGTATATTTCTTTGCCATCTCTCCAAATCGCTTTATATGTCTTTAGTCATTACCTTCTGTACACCACCTTTAGGCCAAATGATTTTCTTCCTTCCCTACCGTTTGGCACCAGCCTATGGTTTGGAAGAAGACTATCCAATAAGTATAATGGGTGTACTCTCCTAATCCTAGGAGCACTCGCAACGCGAAAGAAGGTAAAGATAAAAAACAACTGAATAAACCTTATTCTTATTTCTCCTGAACCAGAATCCATTCCCAAACTGGAACAAGTTCTTTCGAGTTCGTATATAACCATACGATGGATTATCCAAATAACTGTGGATCTTCGTAGTGATACGGGGTGTTCTGTAGAAATACAAAGGTGAAGTAAGAGTGGCGATGAAATACTTGGTTTGGTCGTGAATAGCAGTCGCAATTTACTTTGCCCTCTTTCTAATCCCTTTATTTGTCTTTACTTATTACCTTCTGTACACCTTACTTATGCTAATCGGTTTTCTTCATTCCCTATCTTTCGGTACCTGCCTATGGTTTGGATGAAGACTATCCAATTAGCGTAATTAGTGTACCGTCCTAATCCAAAGAGCACTCGCAACCTGAGAGAAGGTAAAAGGAAAAGACAACTGAATAGTCCTATTCATTTTTTCCAGAACCGGAAACCATTCTCGAATTTGGAACAAGTTCCTTCGAGTTCGTATATAACCATACGATGGTTTTATCCAATGGAAGTGGACGTTCGTAGTGATACAAAATGTTCCGGAGAAAAAGGGTAAAAGTAGGAGTGGCAATGAGGTATGCAACTCAGACAATCCAAAAGCCAGTGTTTTAAGAAGGTTCGGTTAATCTTGGTCACTGAGTCATAGTCTAGGGTCGGGCCATGGTCGCTGCCAAAGAGAGAGAGAAAAGAAACACTCTGCGTGCACTCTAACCTATATCATAATGGTTATCAATTTATCTAATCAGGAAACCTCCCACTGTAACCTCAAATTCTCCTCCCAACCTGAAAGAAGAATTAGTTGGGATCACCCAAGGAGTAAACCAACTCATCAGTGGGAATCAGGATCCAACTATCATCGCATAATAACGTGGTGGAATCCACTCACGTTATCACACTCCAGAAGGTATGCGCATATCTGGCATGTTTCAGTTTCTTTAGAAACTCCCGATGTGATTTTTACCCCATACTCTTATAACCTTGACGAAGGTCAACAAATCATAAGTCACATGTCAAGTTCTACCCGTCATTGTCCAGGTTAATTTGAACCCACTCGTACAAGCCCTTGACGAAGGTCAACAAGGTTGTACGACTGTCCCAAACCAACACATCTATCTATGCAACAGAAAGGTAACAAGCAGCTACCATACACTATGCCTTGACGAAGGTCAACAAACATAGCATGAATACTAAGTGCTACCCGTCTGAAATGACGGAGAGCTACGAATGGTTTTTGGCGAAAAACCTTTAACGTAATGAACTTGATATCGTTGAAGGAACCAGATAGCTTTTTATAAAAATATAGTGGCGAAAACCTTTGCTAAAGAGGTCACTCCCGGTGAAGGGATCTCGGCTCTTTCCCCATTGAATGAGGTGCAGAATATTCCATCTGAATACCACGATGCAAAGCAAAAAGTAATCGACTATAGTGAAGTTATTACCTTGATGCAAACTTCTGCCCAAGGGGTCACTCCCGGTGAAGGGATCTCGGCCCTTGCCTCGTCGACTGAGGTGCTGGATATTCATAACCGAATACCACTGTGCCAAACAAAAGAGATCGTCCTTGCAATAACAGCCCTTTTGAAAATTGTTCCAACAACATCGAATAGGTTTGTTTTCCTTGCATTGATCTGAATCAACGCGGTCCTATCAATTAATCACACCACAAAAGAACGAAAATATGATGTACGTATATGCCATCCGCATTCGCCATTGGGTCCCGTCATCACCCGTTAGGTTACTTAACTAACGACAGAGCGGGGACTGGACTAGCGCGGGTGTAAAACATATACATCTACTAGTATATATATCAATATATAATAATCGCTCATTGCATGATAAATGCAACATCACAGAAATGTAATAAGCATCACAAATAATACAGATAATCTGGGATCCCCGGGTTTCCTTCGAGCCGCAAGTGAAACCCGACGTTCCCCTGGTCGTGTGGATAGCCTGTGCAATGAAATCCTAGACCCCTACGAGCGCGGCAAGTTACCCGCCAAAACCTGAAGCGAGGCAGCCCCCTTCAACAAAGCGAATGGACCACCCATCACTTCACGGAATCCGGTAACTTGAGCACCCTTCCTTGGGTCAACCTATACCCCCTGCGAGTGCGGCGAATAGCCCGCTAATTCTAGAGTGAAGCCCCCTCCATCTCAAAGCCATGAGATGCGGGCTCGTTGCCCTCTAGAACCCGGCTATCCGTGCACTCCTCCGTGGGGTAATCCTAGTACAGAAAATAAAATATATGTACAACGGGTACATCGACCTCAACCCTGTCGTGCCCCAAAAGAATTGTAGGGTTACTAGGCACTGTTACAAGGGTCTATAAGGCATCAACCATGCCCGATTTAAAATTTAGAATTGCCGAACAACCTAAAGCGAGGATCTTTGCTAGATAATTAGGGTTAAACATGCAAGTAAACATCTTTACATCTAAGAGAGAGGGATTACAACCTTTGTAGTCCGCTTCTTCGCTTCATAAGCTCCGAATAGTAGTCCCTTTGCCGCGATCCATGATCTTCCGGACTCAAGAGAGGCTCCACAAGCCGAACGATCCATGCTTGCTTGAAGTCTTCCTTTTCGAAGATGATCTACCTTGAAGTTTCTTTAACTCAAGCTCTCACTTCTCTAATCAAGTATTAATGAAGTGAACACCCTAATATAATTGGATAGACTAGATGAGGATGATGAAGTAGGAATTATGCTCTCTTTTATTATTAATTTCTCACACTAATCTATCACAAAACCAAAAGCTAGAAAGCTTTTCAAGGAGGAGGATGAAGATGAAGCCTTTTGTGATGAATAATGAAAAAGGTTACTATGCTTACCAAAGAACCTTGAGTTAATAATATCAAGTATTAACTCATGTAGAGAGTTGACTAGGGTTAAGGGTTTGGGTTGGGTTAAAAAATATCTCTAAAATATCAACACATAATATCTTTGCTTAAAACAAAACAAAAGCTTCTAGAAGCTTCAAGAAAAGTTTAACCCAAATCAAACCCTAACCATGTTTAATCTCCACTAATCATGTTGCATTTATAAACATAACTTGTTACAATATTATATATCACATATATAATATATTTTTGTAACAAAAGAAAATAATACAATTAACATATATCGCATATATATCAATGTATTACCCGGTGAGAAAATGAATCAATAAAGCGAGCCGATATTAGATAATGTAATGTAATATATCACATATATAATTATACATTAAATTATCGAATCAACACTTGATCTGACAATCCGGCTATATCGCATATAACCGACTAATATATCATGTACCGATTCATCGAATCAACACTTGATCCGATGACCCGGCTGATACCAAATATCGCGAGAATAGAATACGGTATCTCATATTGTATTATTCTCGGTCCCGCACATATCACATATGTGCTCCTACTCCGTTTTGCCTGAGTCAAGAAACCTCTGTGTAGGACTCTAAAGAATCGTCAATACGCCGGCAGTAGGTGATGATCATATCAAACACCCACAAGCTGCAAGCGGTCAGCTAAACGTAACAGCCACCCAGGTATTGAGCGATCAGAAAATCAACAAGCAAGTCTGTACATTCTCCTGTGAATCCAATCAGTAACACTGCCGTACAGTCCGGTCTCTTCGTCTGATATGTCGCATATCTAGTCTAGGGGTGGTAAACGTCAGACCCCAGTAACCGATAAGTCGTGTTGATGTGAGGCTCATAACAGGTCGAGAAACTACTGATAACACTTACCAATAGTACTCTATATCCGCCCTGGCCAGGGACTTCCAGTCATAGACAATCGAACACAGCACAACATCAACTCCCTATACCGGGAGAGACGAAACCCCTCCTATCGCTCATTACCTCCATGTGATTCGGGACTGTACCCAAAAGCCAACGTTTTGCACGCCCTCTTGGACGTGGTAAGGTGGAAATCAAAGCACAGTGGGAATCACACAAGACTCTATGACGATCTCGGTTCTACAGACTAACCTGTTGTAACATCTTCAAAAACATAAAATATTAATTTTGGGAATTTTTATAATTTAATATTATTTTATTGATTATTTTAATATTAAATTTATTTTTAAATGCAAATAAATGGAGGAAAATTATGAAAAATTATGGAAAATTCTAAAATAGGGTAAATTAGTGAATTATGACATTTTTAAGTTTTTGTGATTAGTTTGACATTAATTTAGTGCTAATCGCGATTAAAATCGCTAATCGGGTTTTTCGGCAATTTTGTGCAAAACTTGCACATATCACATTTTCTACACTTGTTCATTTTTTCTAGTCATGGATGCATTTGGGTTTACTATTCTCATGAGAAGGTTTTGGATTAAAGAGATAAAGGGAAAAAGAAAGAAAAAGAAAATGAGAAATGGGGTAGGTGAGAGAGGGGTAAGGGTGCCTTGACCTTTTGACTTAGCCATTCCTCTCCCTCTCATTTCTCTCCTTCTCCTTCTCCTCTTGCTGCTGCTGCCCTTCCTCATCATTCTCCCCCTCTTCCAGCTCTCATTTCACCTCTAAAACTACACCAAAATCCCATTTCGGTTTCACAAAAAAGATGCACGAGCTCGAGATCTACAAGATGGACCTAGAAAGCTTGGATTTGGCCACTAGAGGGCAACTCAAGAATTTTCTTGAGTTGCCAATTGAGGTAATTTCTGAACCATTTGCTTAATTATAGCATTCCTATAACCCCATGTCAAGTTTTTATCGATATTGTGTGATATTATGGATTTGAGAGAAACCTAGTTAGGGTTTGAATGGAATTGATGTTGCATTATGAAATTGGGCTCAGTATTGATCTTACCAACACCCTAGTGTTTGAATTGGAGCCCAAAACCTGAAGCAAACACCAGAATACGGATTTTAGAAAACTATATCGGGGGAAAAACTGGAATCTGCCACTGTTATTTGGAATCTGCTAACACCCCGAGAACCCTAAAATAATATTGAGTGGAAATTGAGATGTGCAGGCAACCTAGAGGCAACACCCCAAACCCTAGCCCCTGTCTCTTCTTCCCGGCCGCCAAAACCTCCTTTCTGGCCGTAATTTGCGGCCAGACCAGAGAGGAATCTCCTCGTTTTGCGTGCCTGGCCCCATTTCATCAATTCTTGGCCCTGGGTACTTCTAGTTTTGACAGATTCTTTCTAGGGTGAAATCTGGGACATATATCCTAAGTTGTCGTTTTGGATTCGTGTTTCCGTATTCCGTATTTTTGGATTGGAAATGGTGGAATGTGTTTTGCCTCGACTATTGTCGTTTATACGACGATATAGAGGATTATGGATGGCTTTGAAGGCGTGCCATAGGTTCTCACCTATAGGCCCCCTTATCGTATCGTTTTGGAGTTTATGCGCCGTTTTAGAATGGATTTGGTTTTAATGCGCATATACGATATTTTGATGTGTAGGTACCCATGAAGACTTCGGACGACAAGCAAATGCATGGTGATGTCCGCAAATGGTGATGCAAGGTGAGTAGATTATATCTATGGGGGAAAGTCGGGTGGATGGCGTATAGCACCCCCGCAGTCCGTAGATAGCTTATTATGTAGTATTGTGATATTAGGTGTATTTGGATATGTAAGGTTAGAAGTGACTAGTGTAGTTCATAGTCGCGAACCCTAGGATAGAATTACACCTATACATATACCCTTGCTTTTCACATGTACTTACACTGTGATTGATGATATGTGACGACTTTGGAGATGAGTCGATGATGTGGGCTTGGTGCCCTGGGATCGGTGATTGATACGATTCATATGTGGGATATGACTCGTGATTCTCGCGGGCTTGGGATATGTGTTTACCCCCGCATGCATACTTTACCGATGTTACCGTTTTGTACTAGACATAGAGTAGTACCCCAGACTATATGATCTGATGATGGTGATATTTGTTATGTGATGAGACAGTGAGATGTTGACCCCTACCCAGCTTTTGGGAATGCCGTACGATGATTTACCGTACGAGCTGATATTGATGATAGATCCGCACTCATAGCTAGATGATATCTTACGATATGACATTGAGACGGGATCACCGACTATATATCTACATATATACTTAGACTGAGTTTTAGGTGGTTTCCACACCTACCCCTTCTGATTGACAGGATACTTAGATGTAGTTGCATAGTAGATACTTCACTGTGCTGTTGATTACTAGATTTCCGCATATTCATACTATTCGCATTGCTGGCATATGTTCATTACCATGTTATTATCATGCTGTTAGGACACCAGCACCATTATCGATGATGCGTATGTTTCACGTACACTAATTGCCGGCTCACACACTTCATCATCGATAATTGCCATGTCACTACACAGTAGTACTATTACATTCGTGGTATGATGCTTCCTTTGACATATGCGCATTCCTATTCCATGTTGCATGATTTCCGATATGATTACTCTCTTTACATGTCGCATATATCATGGGTTGATTGCATAGTACATCGCATTGGATTTACTGCTTGATGTTGGATTTTCATGTGATTTCTGGTTTTGAGGACCGTGGGGTTATTTCAGAAAAGAGGCACTTTATGAAAACCCGGTACCTCGTGATATGATATTTCGGTGCGTCCACCACGCGTTTTCTCGGTGCTGAGACGTGTGCTTGAAACCCGATTCGAGGAGGTGATGTACCGTTTGCGGGTTCGTGGTGGGCCCGGTATGGTTCCCCTCGGCGAGATGATCGATGGGTTATGCCGATTGAGCCTGGAGGCGGGCGAGTACCTACCGGTGATTTTACCTGAGCTCGGCGGATATCCGGGGGATACCGCCTGGAGCCGAGAGATGGGCATACTGCTGGGGCCGACGGGCCGATATCCGCAGACGGAGCCCAGAGATGGACATGGGTTGACTCATACTGCCGGGGCCGAGGGCCGATATCCGCAGACGGAGCCCCATACGGATGAGGATTTACGTGTCGGTGTTTGGCACGGGTTTCATGATGAGTTTTTCCATGATTTTGGTTATATCCTCACATTGCATACATGATGCTTACTGTCAGTGTGTGACAGGTGGACGGGTTCCACATATATTCAGACATGGATCATATACAGACTGGATTTACACTTATCATATTTCATTTGTATATATAACAGGGTATGAGGGCGCTGTTATATATACCCTTACACCAATATTAGTGGAATGGGACGCTAATATATGTGTATTGATATCATTGATACTTCAGCATATTTACTTCATGCAGCATACTTTACATTCATGACATGTTATTACCTGAGTACCTGGCACCACATACATGATTAGCTGTTACCTTGCCACCTTATTACTCTCAGATGTACTCTTGTGGATATTTTACTGATCGTTGACTTAGGATTATGTCTTGCATTCGATTTATCCTTGTAGATGTTTCTATTCACGAGTTGGCAACTCACCCCCGTTGTGCCACAGTTCTTGCAGGTTTTGCCGTACAGGTTCTATTGCGGCATTTCTGGCACACTACCTTCTTGCGGGTGATTTGCTATTGGTAGGTGGATTCTTTTGCATCAAGAATCCCCATTTTGTACTTATTTATTCGTTGTATCTAGAAATGTCCATCAACCAAAACTTGTATTTTCTTTCAGACTCAGAGACAATGTTGTATATTTCGACCTTAGAGTCGCGCTTAGTAGTATTGCGGTTTCTTGTTGCTTTTGAGCTTTCTTTGGACTTGATCCTCGCCACTTGGCGTTGTATATTATTATATCATTGTGTGGTTGTGACCGTCGTTTGACGAAGAGCTAGCTCCCGCTTGGGGATGCCTTTATTATTGCATTTATATTGTATCCATGTTATACCCCATTCGGGGCCCGTTTTACAAAAGAAACTCTGCCGAAATTTTTAGAAAAGACTGTACTGTTTTCAAATGCACATTCGGCTTAGTTATTTAAAAACCTTGATTTCAAACATGTTTTTCTTCGCTTCTTTAAACCAGTTTTCTTTACTTATTCTTCAAATGGTTTTAGATTTCTGGGCTTTTGGCTTACTTGGATCAGATGGAGTCCTATAGGCTTCATATGGTTCAAGTGCCAGTCACGTGCTCTTTCGGGTCGTGACAAAGTTGGTATCAGAGCGCTAGGTTGACCTTGATTCGAGTTTAAGTTGACTATGTGGAGCCTAGGGAGTTGCTTACATACGGAACTTAGACTTGGTTGAGGGGGTGTAAACCCGAACTTTCGTCGTTTTAGGATGACCCTTGGTTGATGGATTAGGTGACTAAAGTAGAGTGACGTACCGTTGGTATGTTCCGCGGCATACTTACGACACGCCACTCCGCTTAAGGAACCTTAGGATGGACATTTGTTTAGAGATTTGTGATTCTTTTCATATCCAGGATTATACATCCATTTGAGATCCCCGATTCTATTAGTTTCATGATCATACCTTCATTGATGCTGTTCCTTCTTATGATCATTTATCCCCTTCGGATCTGTTGTTTCCTTTCTTGCCTTTGATGTGCTCTCTTTTGATACTCGATTGAGATCCCTGTCACCATGTTTGAGCGCAGTTTGGGCTGCTGCTAGGGTTACGGCCAGTGTGAGCTCGTGTGGTACGAGAGCCGACCCTTGTGTTTTCTGGTGACATGGGAACGTCTCGAGTTAGTGTTGGTGATTGTGACCCCTGGTGGAGGCGAGTGCTTGGTTTTGCACCGGATGATCGTGCCATTGTTAGAGCTGCCAGTTGAGAGAGGACTGTTGATGTACAGCATACCTCAGAGATTGTGATGTTGCCTACCGTGCAGACAGATGGACCAGCTGTTGCTGAGATTGACAGGATGTCGCTTCCGAAGCTTTCGAGCTGAGATTGCCGGAGCTTTCAGGCAGATATGCGACAGATGATAGCTAGTCTACCCGATTTGAGAGACGAAGGTGATTCGTCCGATTTTGCGCCAGAGCGGGCCCAGATGAGTTGAAGATTTCCAGTGTGGAGAGTCTTACTCAGATCTAGAGCAGGCTGATTCAGAGATGACCGCTTATGTATTGCCTTTCCTGGAGGATTGAGGCGTTGTTCGGCGTACAGGCGTAGGAGCCAGTTGTTGCTGCAAATGATGAGATATCGCCCAGATGATTGGAGCTACTGCAGCATGAGCATGTTCTTAGATAGGTGATAGCGAGTTGCTAGTCACCGAGGATGGATGACTAGGACGTGTGGTGAGTTCGCTTACCCCGATGCGTGGATATCAGATTGATTGTTTCCAGCTAGAGACGACTTTACGCAGGTTCGTTGAGAGTCGACTGAGACGATCGAATGTCAGGAGCCATTTTCCAAGTTTAAAGTATACGGAAAGACATGCAGGTGATTCTATGGACCCTCTAGAAGAATGAAACCCTAACTCGACTTAATGACCGTGTGACAGCCCTTGAACCTTAGGGTTTACGGCGGTTCCGCGGCGCCATTAGTGAGGCTTGGGTTTGCCCTTCTACGGCTGGACCACCGACGCTGTGGCATGTACTCGATACTATTAAACTGTACCCGAGATGTGAGCTCTTGGGGGATTATGAGGATCTGACGAGTCGATCGGATGGTTCGACATCTTTCGGATATCGTGATGGGACACTGCTTGGGAGACTCCAGATGCGAGCATAGCCGTCGGAGCGCAGTTCGTATAGCCATGAAGAGACGAGTCCGAGTCAGTCGACATTGACGCAGAGTGAAGAAAAGAGTTCGTACGAGGTTTCGACGAGATGACGTTCCACTCCGCTGACATTAGAGATGTGATATGCATCCCGAGGCGTGGTTTATGGATATATCTTCCAGAAAGAAGCGCGATAAGTATGCAGCCGTTCCGGAATAAGCTTCAGCTTCAGCATTAGATGATGACTTCCGGGCAATTCGGCAGGATTGAGATTTGAGAAAGGAACCTCAACAGGACCTTTCTGGAGTACGTTACGAAAAGACCTGGACCCAGGAGTGGTCATTTTGTGCACCCAGCAGGGCAGAGTTCAGCATTGTCGACGAGGTAGTTGACCAAGTTCAGATAGAGGAACTTAACCAGATGCGTTGCGAATTGATCGAGGACGGACGAGGATGAGTATTCCTCCGATGGTTGGGACGTGTTCCCGAGGACCAGTTCGGCCTGACATCTGCTACAGAGTGATGAAGCTACAGAGTACGAGATTTCGAGTCCGTGTGAGAGACTTCAGATTGACCGTGGCCGAGACAGTGCAGTGCATAGTAGCTTGGCGTGACGTCATAGTGGACGACGATGGAGACAGTTGGAACAAGAGGTTCGTGTGAGACACTGACGAGCTGTCATTGCTTCCCGTCGAGACGAGAGACCTGATTTGCTTACAGAGACGTTGGGATGTGACCAGTTTCTGAGAAGATGTTGTTCTGAGGACACAGGTGTCTTTTGAGCGAGAAGAGGTTGTGCAGGAGGGCCAGCCTCCGTACAGATCGGCATAGGCATGATTGGAAGAGACCTTGAGCAGGATTCCTTCCAGGACATAGCTGCCATGATGTTGCACCCAGGATCAGATGTGAGACGTGCTTTCAGAGAGCCAGAGGCCGACGCCAGTGATATGCTGCCTTACGAGTGGTCGTGAGGTTTGACCGAGAGGTGACCAGAGAAGTGCCAGAACGGAATCGTCCCCGTTAGCACACCTGACAGGGCCGATGAGCCGATTGACCGCGTGATAGGTAATCCGCAGAGAAGATAAGGACCCAGAGAGTCAGAGGATGCCAGACCGTGAGCAAGAGGCACGTAGATATCCTGCGCTGCTAGCAGTGGATTCACCGACTCCTTCTCGACCTCGAAGGAGGAACTACCGACGACGGTATTTATGATTTGTGATTTTGTGATTCGATTATCACGTATCCGTCATTTTGGATTTCGGTATTTTTGGTGTTCTGTTTGCATGATTTAGTTTTGGTGACCGAGTTTCATGATATTGGTTTCATGCACCCACTGGATATTTATATATTTTGCGCAGAGTTTTCATGCATTTAGTGTTATGCTTTGATTCATGCACGCTGATGCACACGATTGTGAGATTCCCTTTGCGGTACACCTGATTTTGGTTTGAGACGCATTTTATCGTTGATTTTGACCCGGATTTTGATGGTTGGTTTTGCACTCCGTGCTGGTGATGTGCTTTACACCTATTCGATGTTTGTTATTGGATTTCGTGATTCCGTGCATGTTCAGTGCGCAGGGTTTAGATTTTCATTCGTGCACGATAGATGCACAGATTTGGATTTTCGCGCATGTTGGGCGCATGTTTTTAGATACGATTTTGGTGCGCACCCGATGCACTAAATCGAGATTTCTTCGTGCATGTTAGATGCACCGGACCTTGGCTGTCAGGCACATACGTTGCCCATGACAGAGGTTTCGTGCACACCCGTTGCACCTAGATGTTGTTTTGTGCACCTGTTTAGCACATATTGGATTTTTGATTTCCGTGCGCACCAGACGCACAGGATTGTGTTATGTACATTTTTGAGATTTATTCCTTTTTGGAGCAGTACCTTTTATGATGTTGGGTTTGTGCTTTCATGCTGAGCAGGACTAGTCAGTAAACGATACCGGGATATACTTTTGCATGTTTTACATCGGCTTTTTACGTGTATAGATTGGATGCCTACATGTGTAGTTTTGATCCATATCATATCGGTTTTGTATTGGATTTGACATTGTGTTTTTACATCGACTCCGATGATTGCGGGATGCTTGACGGAGTTTTGTTTTTGAGTTATCTGCTCAGTACCCTTGCGCATGCATTGCGCTGTGACGTTCTTTGTGTTGATGATTTCGGAGCCCCGACGACTTTGGTTTATTACTGAGATTGTTTTAGTAGTGGGGGTTTAAATTTAAATTCGGGGACCGAATTTCTTTAAGGGGGGTAGATTGTAACATCTTCAAAAACATAAAATATTAATTTTGGGAATTTTTATAATTTAATATTATTTTATTGATTATTTTAATATTAAATCTATTTTTAAATGCAAATAAATGGAGGAAAATTATGAAAAATTATGGAAAATTCTAAAATAGGGTAAATTAGTGAATTATGACATTTTTAAGTTTTTGTGATTAGTTTGACATTAATTTAGTGCTAATCGCGATTAAAATCGCTAATCGGGTTTTTCGGCAATTTTGTGCAAAACTTGCACATATCACATTTTCTACACTTGTTCATTTTTTCTAGTCATGGATGCATTTGGGTTTACTATTCTCATGAGAAGGTTTTGGATTAAAGAGATAAAGGGAAAAAGAAAGAAAAAGAAAATGAGAAATGGGGTAGGTGAGAGAGGGGTAAGGGTGCCTTGACCTTTTGACTTAGCCATTCCTCTCCCTCTCATTTCTCTCCTTCTCCTTCTCCTCTTGCTGCTGCTGCCCTTCCTCATCATTCTCCCCCTCTTCAAGCTCTCATTTCACCTCTAAAACTACACCAAAATCCCATTTCGGTTTCACAAAAAAGATGCACGAGCTCGAGATCTACAAGATGGACCTAGAAAGCTTGGATTTGGCCACTAGAGGGCAACTCAAGAATTTTCTTGAGTTGCCAATTGAGGTAATTTCTGAACCATTTGCTTAATTATAGCATTCCTATAACGCCATGTCAAGTTTTTATCGATATTGTGTGATATTATGGATTTGAGAGAAACCTAGTTAGGGTTTGAATGGAATTGATGTTGCATTATGAAATTGGGCTCAGTATTGATCTTACCAACACCCTAGTGTTTGAATTGGAGCCCAAAACCTGAAGCAAACACCAGAATACGGATTTTAGAAAACTATATCGGGGGAAAAACTGGAATCTGCCACTGTTATTTGGAATCTGCTAACACCCCGAGAACCCTAAAATAATATTGAGTGGAAATTGAGATGTGCAGGCAACCTAGAGGCAACACCCCAAACCCTAGCCCCTGTCTCTTCTTCCCGGCCGCCAAAACCTCCTTTCTGGCCGTAATTTGCGGCCAGACCAGAGAGGAATCTCCTCGTTTTGCGTGCCTGGCCCCATTTCATCAATTCTTGGCCCTGGGTACTTCTAGTTTTGACAGATTCTTTCTAGGGTGAAATCTGGGACATATATCCTAAGTTGTCGTTTTGGATTCGTGTTTCCGTATTCCGTATTTTTGGATTGGAAATGGTGGAATGTGTTTTGCCTCGACTATTGTCGTTTATACGACGATATAGAGGATTATGGATGGCTTTGAAGGCGTGCCATAGGTTCTCACCTATAGGCCCCCTTATCGTATCGTTTTGGAGTTTATGCGCCGTTTTAGAATGGATTTGGTTTTAATGCGCATATACGATATTTTGATGTGTAGGTACCCATGAAGACTTCGGACGACAAGCAAATGCATGGTGATGTCCGCAAATGGTGATGCAAGGTGAGTAGATTATATCTACGGGGGAAAGTCGGGTGGATGGCGTATAGCACCCCCGCAGTCCGTAGATAACTTATTATGTAGTATTGTGATATTATGTGTATTTGGATATGTAAGGTTAGAAGTGACTAGTGTAGTTCATAGTCGCGAACCCTAGGATAGAATTACACCTATACATATACCCTTGCTTTTCACATGTACTTACACTGTGATTGATGATATGTGACGACTTTGGAGATGAGTCGATGATGTGGGCTTGGTGCCCTGGGATCGGTGATTGATACGATTCATATGTGGGATATGACTCGTGATTCTCGCGGGCTTGGGATATGTGTTTACCCCCGCATGCATACTTTACCGATGTTACCGTTTTGTACTAGACATAGAGTAGTACCCCAGACTATATGATCTGATGATGGTGATATTTGTTATGTGATGAGACAGTGAGATGTTGACCCCTACCCAGCTTTTGGGAATGCCGTACGATGATTTACCGTACGAGCTGATATTGATGATAGATCCGCACTCATAGCTAGATAATATCTTACGATATGACATTGAGGCGGGATCACCGACTATATATCTACATATATACTTAGACTGAGTTTTAGGTGGTTTCCACACCTACCCCTTCTGATTGACAGGATACTTAGATGTAGTTGCATAGTAGATACTTCACTGTGCTGTTGATTACTAGATTTCCGCATATTCATACTATTCGCATTGCTGGCATATGTTCATTACCATGTTATTATCATGCTGTTAGGACACCAGCACCATTATCGATGATGCGTATGTTTCACGTACACTAATTGCCGGCTCACACACTTCATCATCGATAATTGCCATGTCACTACACAGTAGTACTATTACATTCGTGGTATGATGCTTCCTTTGACATATGCGCATTCCTATTCCATGTTGCATGATTTCCGATATGATTACTCTCTTTACATGTCGCATATATCATGGGTTGATTGCATAGTACATCGCATTGGATTTACTGCTTGATGTTGGATTTTCATGTGATTTCTGGTTTTGAGGACCGTGGGGTTATTTCAGAAAAGAGGCACTTTATGAAAACCCGGTACCTCGTGATATGATATTTCGGTGCGTCCACCACGCGTTTTCTCGGTGCTGAGACGTGTGCTTGAAACCCGATTCGAGGAGGTGATGTACCGTTTGCGGGTTCGTGGTGGGCCCGGTATGGTTCCCCTCGGCGAGATGATCGATGGGTTATGCCGATTGAGCCTGGAGGCGGGCGAGTACCTACCGGTGATTTTACCTGAGCTCGGCGGATATCCGGGGGATACCGCCTGGAGCCGAGAGATGGGCATACTGCTGGGGCCGACGGGCCGATATCCGCAGACGGAGCCCAGAGATGGACATGGGTTGACTCATACTGCCGGGGCCGAGGGCCGATATCCGCAGACGGAGCCCCATACGGATGAGGATTTACGTGTCGGTGTTTGGCACGGGTTTCATGATGAGTTTTTCCATGATTTTGGTTATATCCTCACATTGCATACATGATGCTTACTGTCAGTGTGTGACAGGTGGACGGGTTCCACATATATTCAGACATGGATCATATACAGACTGGATTTACACTTATCATACTTCATTTGTATATATAACAGGGTATGAGGGCACTGTTATATATACCCTTACACCAATATTAGTGGAATGAGACGCTAATATATATGTATTGATATCATTGATACTTCACCATATTTACTTCATGCAGCATACTTTACATTCATGACATGTTATTACCTGAGTACCTGGCACCACATACATGATTAGCTGTTACCTTGCCACCTTATTACTCTCAGATGTACTCTTGTGGATATTTTACTGATCGTTGACTTAGGATTATGTCTTGCATTCGATTTATCCTTGCAGATGTTTCTATTCATGAGTTGGCAACTCACCCCCGTTGTGCCACAGTTCTTGCAGGTTTTGCCGTACAGGTTCTATTGCGGCATTTCTGGCACACTACCTTCTTGCGGGTGATTTGCTATTGGTAGGTGGATTCTTTTGCATCAAGAATCCCCATTTTGTACTTATTTATTCGTTGTATCTAGAAATGTCCATCAACCAAAACTTGTATATTCTTTCAGACTCAGAGACAATGTTGTATATTTCGACCTTAGAGTCGCGCTTAGTAGTATTGCGGTTTCTTGTTGCTTTTGAGCTTTCTTTGGACTTGATCCTCGCCACTTGGCGTTGTATATTATTATATCATTGTGTGGTTGTGACCGTCGTTTGACGAAGAGCTAGCTCCCGCTTGGGGATGCCTTTATCATTGCATTTATATTGTATCCATGTTATACCCCATTCGGGGCCCGTTTTACAAAAGAAACTCTGCCGAAATTTTTAGAAAAGACTGTACTGTTTTCAAATGCACATTCGGCTTAGTTATTTAAAAACCTTGATTTCAAACATGTTTTTCTTCGCTTCTTTAAACCAGTTTTCTTTACTTATTCTTCAAATGGTTTTAGATTTCTGGGCTTTTGGCTTACTTGGATCAGATGGAGTCCTATAGGCTTCATATGGTTCAAGTGCCAGTCACGTCCTCTTTCGGGTCGTGACACCTGTACCAGTGTCACCAGAGAACTGCCATCTGACGTAAGCTATAATACCATCTGGGAGTTCTCGACGAGTCCGTTCAGTGTACCCAGTCTCCACTGAGCACCCGTACACCATATTTGATGTCAAACACCGATGGATATGGGATCATCCATCGCCCATCATATGGGTCAAGATGCGTATACGCTAGTCTACTCTGGTGTATCGATGCCCTGTCTCGACACACCCTTGATTAGGAACAGTTATAGGATGTACTCATTGACTACCTTGGCCCCACTAGTATGATCTCATCATAGTCCCAGTAGTCGAGTACATATCCTAAGGGCTTTATGAACATGTGAGAACAAGACAGCAAACTAATACAAGTCAACATGTTAAGATAAAGTGAAACCAAATAGCATACTATCATGTCGAGCAAGAAAGTCCTCTCTATATATATCCAAGCATCCACTATAATATACATCATATGTACAACAATGGTCTCTAAGGCATATATATAACTAACGATATCCAACTTGCACTAAGGCCGGCTGTTGTAGTATTTCATACCCAACATCCCGAAGAGTCTCTCAAACTGTGTCTGGGGAATGGCCTTCGTGAGTGGATCCGCAGTGTTGTCCTTCGTATCAACACTCCTGACCTCGATCTCCCGACGATCAACTATCTCCCGGATCAGGTGATACCGCCTCAGAATATGTCTGGACTTCTGATGGGACCTGGGTTCCTTGGCCAAAGCCACAGCTCCATTGTTATCGCAATACAAAGGTATTGGATGCTCAATGGACGGAATCACACCAAGTTCAGTGATGAACTTCTTCATCCAGATAGCCTCTTTTGCAGCATCGTTGGCAGCGATGTATTCAGCCTCCATCGTCGAGTCTGCAACGGTTTCCTGTTTGGAACTCTTCCAACACACCGCCCCTCCATTAAGGGTAAAGACAAATCCAGAGTGCGACTTAGAGTCTTCCTTATCACTTTGGAAGCTCGAATCGGTAAAGGACTCCATCTGGAGTTCTCCATTACCATACACCAAGAACATCTCCTTAGTTCTTCTCAAGTACTTGAGAATGTTCTTCACAGCTATCCAGTGAATCTCTCCAGGATCTGCTTGATACCTACTCACTACACTTAGTGAGTATGCTACATCGGGTCTGGTACACAGCATCGCGTACATGATAGAGCCTACTGCCAAAGCATAGGGTATCCCTTGCATGTGAGCTCTCTCCAAATCAGTCTTGGGAGACATCTCTTTGGAGAGAGTGAGTCCAGAAATCGTGGGTTGGTTACCACGCTTGGATTCTTCCATACTAAACCTCTTTAGTATGGTGTCAATGTACCTGGATTGAGACAATCCTAGTATCCTTTTAGATCTATCTCTATAGATCATAATTCCCAGTATGCAGGAAGTATCACCTAGATCTTTCATTGAGAATCTTTGTGATAAGAAGAGCTTGACCGATTGTAGTATAGGAACATCATTTCCTATCAAGAGTATGTCATCCACGTACAATACGAGGAATACGACCTTACTCTCTGCAACCTTTTTATATATACAAGGTTCATCTACGTTTTTGATGAAGTCAAACTCTTTGACTACAACATCAAAGCAGATGTTCCAACTCCTTGATGCTTGCTTTAACCCATAAATGGATTTAAGCAGCTTGCATACCTTTCCGCTGCTCCCACTATCTACGAGGCCCTCTGGCTGAGTCATGTACACGCACTCTTCTAAATCACCATTTAGAAAAGCGGTCTTAACATCCATTTGCCAGATTTCGTAGTCATGGTATGCAGCAATGGCAAGTAAGATCCGGATGGACTTAAGCATAGCCACTGGAGAAAAGGTTTCGTCATAATCCACACCTGGTCGTTGACGAAAACCCTTTGCAACAAGTCTAGCTTTGAAAGTCTCCACTTTTCCATCTACACCAAGTTTCTTCTTAAAGATCCATTTGCTCCCAATGGGTTTTACCCCTTCAGGTGCAACTTCCAAAGTCCATACTTTGTTGGTGTACATGGATTCCATCTCAGATCGCATTGCATCCAGCCATTTCACAGAGTCCCTACTCGTGATGGCCTGCTCGAAGCTAGTCGGGTCATCATCTTCCATGATGCAATCCTTACTCCCACCATCAACGAGAAAACCGTAGTATCTCTCAGGTGGATGAGAAAACCTACTAGATCAGCGGAGAGGCTGGAGTTCGTTGGGTACTACTGAATTCTCTGATTCCAATAAATCATCAGTTGTAGTTTGTGGTGCTGGAACTTCTTCCAGTTCTACTTTTTCGCCACAAATTTCCTTTGCAAGAAACTCCTTTTCTAAAAAGGTGGCATGTCGAGAAACAAATACCTTTTGTTCCTCAGTATGGTAGAAGATATACCTGTTTACCCCAATCAGAGCAAAGCTCTGTTTGAATTTCAAAATTCAAAAGGTGAAGCAACGCTTCAGATCTCTTGCGTTGCGCGCAGAGCGCCACGTGTCAAAAGCAGACACGCCAGCGCAAGAGGCACTGGGCCCAAGGCAGCGCACCCCAATCAGAGCAAGGCTCTGTTTTAAAATTTAAACTTTAAAAATAAAGGAAGTAACGCTTCAAGATAACTTGCGCTCTGCGCCGCGCAACACGTGTCAGCGTAGTTGCGCTGCGCTCTGCGCTGCGCGACACGTGTCAGCATAGGTGCGCTAGCGCAGGTACGCTGCGCTCTGCGCTGCGTTACACGTGTCAAGCGCAGGTGCACTTGCGCCAACTGTGCCAGCACTAAAACTTAAATAATGAATTATTTAATTAACCAGAATTAAAATTCTAGAAAGATCTTTCCAATCTTATTAAAATAAGAACATTGTCTTCTGTAAAACAGAGGCCTTAGGATCAAAGATCCATTGGTGGGGAAATATCCCCAGATCAATCAGAGAAAGATCTCTGTAACTAACTCAATAAACCAATTGGCCCTATATAAAGGCTCCTAGACTCCAAGTCTCAGATATAGATAGACACATATAGAGAGAGAAATAGAAAAAGGAGAGAACTCTGAAAGAATTTAGAAGATCATCTTCTTCAAGGTAAAAAGAATTAAAATTCTTGGAAGAACCGAGATGAAAACATCTCATAAAAAGAAGAATTTCTTCTAAAAAGATCTAAGAACAAGATCAAGATCTTCATCACAAAAAAGAAAAAAGATCAAAAAAAGATCCAATCATAAAAAATTAAAGAAGTAATTTACTTCATCCCTAGATCTTTTGATCTATATAAAGGCACAGCCTTTTGATGAACCATTGGTTCTTGAAAACTTGAGGTAAAACCTCTTTAGAACCAAAAAGATTCTTTTCTTTGATCTAAATTGGATCAAGATGCGCTCTGCGCTTTTGGACAGTGCCCTGCACTCTTAATTTGCGCTGTAACGCTCCTTGGACTGGCGCAAGTCACCAGAGGGCGCCACGTGTCAATCTGCATCTTGCGCTCCTAAAAACAGAGCGCTGCGCTCTTAGATTGACACACTGCACCAGAGCGCGCCACGTGTCAGCAGCGCACTAGCGCAGCGCATTGGCGCAGCGTACTGCGCTAACAGACTTGCGCTCACCAGATCGTAACACGTGTTACCTCCACATGCAATGGTGTCTTGCGCTCTTTAATTGGCGCAGAGCGCCTGACAGGCCACGTGGCGCACTGTCAGACTATTAAATGCTGTGCATTATTAAGAAAGGGCAGAGCCCAATTAAAAGGTCTAACAGACCAATTTAAATGCTCTGCATTATTAAAAAGGGGCAGAGCCCAATTAAAAGGTCTAACAGACCAAAACAAATGCTATGCATTATTAAAAAGGGCAGAGCCCAATTAAAAGGCCTAACAGGCCTAATCTGAATGCTGCGCATTTAATTAAAAAAGTCCAATGCTATGCATTGTTTAAAAAGGCAGAGCCCAAGCCAAGCCCTAGCAGGCCAAATATAAATAAAATGTTAGACATTTTTCTGACTAGACTTAACCCAATTCTGGCCATAAGTCCTCAAATTAAATTGAACTGAGCACAACTGCTCTCCCAAATCAATTTACACCCGGTTCAAGGGAACATCTCTGAACTCCTCTGATATTTGTCGTTGTAATCCTTCAACGTCGTCAGAGAGGTGACGGGTCCCGACAACCATACATTGCTACGGACTGTGGGGTCCTTAAACTCATGGACCGAAATGTCCTTAAACTAATATTTGTCCCCAAAATGGGAATGTTGGACTGAAATGTCCTTAAACTAATATTCTTCCCCAAAATGGGAATGTTGGACCGTAATCGACCGAAATGTCCCTAAACTAAACAATAGAGTCCAAATGCTCTCTTGTTGGATCTAAACGATCCCGTTAAGTTGATCTTAGTCTCAAATTAGACTAACGTATCCTTACCTAACGTATCCTTAACTAACGTTTAAGTTGATCTTAGCCTCAAATATGGCTAACGTATCCTTAAACCAAAACCCCAAACCCAAATCTAAGAAAATACGGATTTGGACTAATCCACGTCCTACGGGCGACGGTATAACTTAGTCTCCGTATACAATCCACGGGCAACCACAAACAAAACAAACACCCACGACACGAAGTGACCATCTGGAGAAGGAGAAAGTTGTTACCGCGATGCGGTAGCGTAATTAACTGCAGGGGCTTGCGCCTGCAGGGAAGAGCGTCCCCACAATCAAAAACCCCTCGAACGAGGGGGAATCTGACGTAGTCTGCTACATCGGCCGCATCCGTTTAAACCTTCGATACATGGTGCCATAAATCAACTTGGCATTTTCGGAGAGGTGGATGGATAGCACCAATTAGCATCTGCCCCGAATCTCAGGCAAGACGTCCAGTCTTGCGCGTCCTCCGGTGGTAAACAGATTCTGGCACGCCCGGTGGGACCTTTTCCATCTTTGCACTCCACACTTCGTGTGTCGTGTTTTTCCCATGATCAAATAATCATGGTGTGTATGTTTTTGGTTGCTCTTAGGGGAGTGGATATTGAAGCCGGCATTTCGTCTCTATGAAGAATGGCATTTGCTCCCACCCTAGCAACTCAGCCTCTGTCATATCCGGCGGAGTCAAGTATGGGTCACTTGCAGCCTCAAATCTCTGCAATCCGGCTCTTCAAGAAATCAACGGGCTTATTTTTGGCTCAATGCTCCCACCTCCCACCCTCGGTGCCTCAACGCCGATGGAGGAAGCCCAGAGGATGTCTGTCGTCCACAGGCAGGCTTCCCAAACAGCAGCCTTGCCGACGGAATCGGTCCTCAAACAACTGGCACATGCCAAAGACCAAGGTCGATGCAGGGGGCAGAATATTCAAGCTCTTCAAGAAATCAATGGCTTCAAACTGCACTAACTGCAACAGCAACTCTCGCTCTGTCCCATCTGGAGTAGTAACCTGCGGGCCCCAAGCGGCCTCCCTTTTCACTATGCCAGTGGAGCAGGTAACTCAAGCCACCACTGGGCTATTCTTCGGGACCATGCTCCCGCCAACGAGCTTCAACGCTGCTATACCATCGCAAGAAGCTCCCAAGAAGTCGTTTTTCAGCGCTCCTGTGCTTATTCACGCCTTACTTTGCATTATACTATATATAAGCACACAAAAAAATTGTGATAATAAAAGAGTAGAAAGTGAAAAATTATATTTAAAAGATAGGGATAGTTTAAGAAAAACAAGAAAGTTAGATCTTTTCTTAAATGAAACTAGTAATAAGTAGTTATGAGCTGTTGTCCCAAGGGTTAGTAAGATGAAGGAAATTACTAATCTGAGGATAAAAGTAAGCCTGAAAAATAGTTCTTATTCTGGAAACCAAACATTTGAATGTTGATACCCTACTATACGCACTTACACATATCTTGAAACTCGGGATAGTAGAGGATACCTTGAAATGCTCTTGTCTAAAAGCCAAAGTATGAAGAAAATAAAAGTGGAGAATAAAAGATAAAATGGTGAAAAGAAAAATGAACACTGGTTTTGTTATCACCGAGGCAGCAATAAAAAATATAGCGAGGGTGCTTTATCACCTAGTACCTTAGACCAACTGGTTTGGGAGCCACTGCTAAGCTTTAGGTGTTGCAAGACGAGGAAAAACACCTAATTAGCAAGCACATGAGTAATCGGTCGGTTAGTACCTCAAGAAATATTAACGGTCGCATGAAGAATGTGTGAGCAAATTCCATCTAAAAGTACTAAGGTAGATGGACAAGAGTATGATTGCTTGAATTGAATTCTCTGAGTGTAGGGATGTCCAGTTCACACACGTAGGGGTATATGATCAATGTTTGGAAGAAAGCTAGGAATGAAAACTAAAGGCGATGTTTTATTGAGGGATAATGTGATTTCTAACATTTTTTTATGACCATTAAGATAAGGCTCATAGCAATTGAAAAGCCGGTATAGTTGAAAACTCTTATTTTCAAGTTCTTTCTTTTATAGTTCTTATCTTTATATAACTTTCACCATCTCTCTTTTATTATACGATTTTGTGGGTGTAATCCGCTGAAAACCTTCAGGAGACAACACTCCTCCTACTAGGGATATGCCACTAGCGCCGAGTAAGGAAGGCTGGGGGCAACTCTCCTTCTGGACTGACTCCGCCGACTCCAACGGCGGAAATTGATGATGCTGTTCCAACTGGGGACAGCTTTGAACCACTTAGGAAGGTCCGCAAGAACTCTCTGACCGCTGTGCTGAAAAGATCTCCTCCACCTATGGAGAGCGCTACAAAAGTGAAGCCGAAACAGCCCCCTCAACGGCTGTCCTCCAAAATCTACAAAGTCTGGCGGCAGGTTCGGGACTCAGTAATTGATCAAGATCACCCTAGCCGACAGAAAAAGGCGAAGGTTCAATAAGAAGAGAACCATCCTGCCAAATCACAAAAAGCTGTCTAGGTGCCCGCTGCGATGCCTCCCTCAACTTCAACTGCTCAAAAGAAAAGGAGGCCGGAGAAAACCCCTGTAGCCGCGGCAGACCGTGAAGGCATTGAGCCCAAACGCCCCGAGTCTGGGGGCATGATGGTACATACTGTCTACATGGCTTCCGGAAAAAGAAGAAAGCCGCACTTCGACGGGTCACCGACCGCTCACCCGATCCATCACGAGAGCTCAAGAACAGCAACAACAAAAGCTTCAAGAGATGCTGACTACAATGGCCGCACTTACCAAGCCAAAAGAAAGCACGGAGGCATCATCCGAACAGCGTCACGAACAAGAAACTGACGCTGATTTCCTACGTAGAGTCCTCGAAAAGAAGGACAGAGAAGCGGAAGAACAAGCTGCCAACATAAAACGAATGACGCTTCTCTTCCAAGACATAGTCGGGATGATAATCCAGCCAGATCCCCCAGTCGAAGATCCTCCGATTATCCTTGAAGATGACAGAGGAGAAACGTCAAATCCACCGCCGGCTCTTTCAACAGCCAAGGAGGAGACAATTTCCAAAGCTGCCCTGGATGACTATATTGCTCAACAAATACGAGTTCAAAGTACATCCGCCGGTGACTGGACAAAAGGGTCGAAACACTCCCACCAGATCAAAGTACATCCGCCTCAAATACGGCAACGACGGACCGAAACGTCCTTAAACTAACACCGGACCGAAACGTCCTAAAACTAATGATGGACCACTATGTCCTAAAACTAGATGTTGACCGAGATGTCGATAAACTACGGTGGATTACAACATCCTAAAGCCGATATATAAAAAAAAGGAAAACAAAACGGTATGCCCATAAGCAAAAAGAGCACGGATGATAACCCGAAAGGGCTCCGTGAGTAAAAACAGCAGGGCTACCGGCAAGTGCTTGTAAAAACCCGAAAGGGCGCGATCTCGTTATATAAAAAGAATTAAAAAAATGGTATGTCCATGAGCAAAATGGGCACGGATGAAAACCCGAAAGGGCTCCATGAGTAAAAAACAGCAGGGCTGCCGGCGAGTGTTTGTGAAAACCCGAAATGGCGCAACCTCGTTAAAAGACACTTACAGGGTCCCCTCGACCTTGTGAGGAGAAACCACCTGCGTAAGATCTTTACGACTCACAAGGGAACAATACACTTAGGGACCCTCACGATTCCTAAGGAGAAATTACACTTGCGGGATACTCACGACTCGTAAGGAGAACTCTCTTATAGGGCCCTCACGGCTCATAAGATTTGAAAGTCTTAAGTTACAGAGACCTGAACCTGTTCTTAAGCATCCCCCACAACCTTCGATATTTCCCTACAAGTGGCTCAATACTGACCCTTGTATACAATCCACGGGTGCGAATAAACATTTCCCTAACCAAGTCCCACCCGTGACTAGGGATATGTCCACATGGTGAACAACCCTTACAAGTCCTCTCGACTTATAAGGAGAAAACCCTTTTGTAAGATCCTTACGACTTACAGGGGAACATGCACTTAGGAATCCTCATGATTCCTAAGGAGAAAACGCACCTACGAGATCCTCACGACTTGTAGGGAGAAATACCTTTGTGAGACCCTTACGGCTCATAAAGTCAAAAGCCTTAGTCGACAGGACCATAACCCTGTTTACTAAGCCACCTTTGTTCGACATCGACAGAGACAAATGATGATTCGCTCCTGGCAATATTCCAATCGTAGCGGTGCTGATGCCGAAATCGGTGTCTAATCCCAAGCTTGCAGCGAAAGTCAGCGAGCCACACATGCATACGAAATAGCCGAAATGATAGGGCAACTTGCAAACAAAATCAGCAAGTAAAAATGTATGCATGCAAAATAGTCGAAATGATTGGGCAACTCGCAATAAAAAGCAGCGAGTAAAAATAAGACAAATAGCTGAAATGATTGGGCACCGCGAAAAATAGCCGAAATGATTGGGCAATCGCGATTTTCACGATATAAAAAGCTGAAATGATAGAGCATCGCGGAAAGAATAAAAAAATGATGAAATAATGAAACTTTTTGCCCTACAGTTAAGATCGCATCGATCCTTGTATACAATCCAGGGGCACAAAAAAAAGGGAGCCATACCTTCTCACCAGGCTCCATCCGAAAGAGAGCCAAGTCTCGACGGTTCACTGACAACGTAGAGACCACTTCGGCATTCGTCTCGATATAGCAGACGAGATGTCAACAACGGCGTTCCTTCGCAGTCCATCAGGATGCAGATGCAACGTCAGCGAAAGACCCCATGATCGAAACAAAGCGGAGTGACGGCAAAATCCCAACTCCACCTCAGCATTCGTCTCGTTACAACGGGCTCAACGTCAACAAAAGACCTCACAGTCAGAGCAAAGCGGAGTGATGGCAAAATCCCAACCCTGCCTTAGCATTCGTCTCGATACAACAGACGCAACATCCCTAAAAGGAGCCACGGCAAAATCCCTAGTTCCAAACCTCGACGGTTCACCAGCAACCTAGAGACAACTGCGACATTCGTCTCGATACAGAAGACGATATGTCACTACAACGTCCTTCCTCTAACAGGATTCAGACATGCCAAAACAAGCGAAGCAAAAGCCAAATTCCAAGCTTCAAGGTCTTAACGGCAACTCATATAAAGCCTGAAAGACAATCGGAGATCATCTCACACCAGCGTGGAGTGGTCACCACGTCGACGTTCGTCTCGATACAGCAGACGATATGTCACTACAGTGTCCTTCCTCCAACAGGATTCGGACATGCCAAAGCAAATGAAGCGAAGGCCAAATTCCTAGCTTCAGGGTCTTGACGGTAACTTATATAAAACCTGAAAGACTATCGGAGATCATCTCACCCCAGCTTGGAGTGATCACCACCTCGACGCTCGTCTTGATACAGCAGACGAGATGTCAATACAGCTTTCTTTCTCCAGCAGGATTCGGACGCGCTAAAGCAAACGAAGCAAAGGCCAAATTCCTAGCTTCAGGGTCTTGACGGTAACTCATATAAAACCTGAAAGACTGTCGGAGATTATCCCACACCAGCATGGAGTGGTTACCTCCTCGACGTTCGTCTCGATACAGCAGACGAGATGTCACCCCAGCGTTCTTTCTCTAGCAGGATTCAGACACGACAATCAAACAACGGAGCCACGGCAAAATCCCAGCTCCACCGCGAATTCGTCTCGATACAGCAGACGCAATGCCAGCAAACGAAGCACAGGACAAATTCCTAGCTTCAGGGTCTTGACGGCAACTCATATAAAACCTGAAAGACTATCGGAGATCATCCCACACCAGTGCGGAGTGGTTATGACCCATCGGGGCTCTCCAAAATGGGCCTAACCTCAAGTAAAAAGCGGCATGGAAAAATTCCTAACGCTTGCTCTTCCGACGGTCAAACTGCTTAGGAGGATTGCTTGAAGACGTCTTGTCCAGCCCCCGAAGGGATCAGAGACACGACAGTCGCAAGGCTACTCGAACAGCAAGGTTGCCTATCGAGAAATATATCAGCCGACGCGACGGTACGATGGACAAAACCCTAGTACCACAGACCCTAACGGACCTCTGTCGTAAAGAGCAGAGGTTAACTGTGACGTTAAGATATTCTTGCGAGAAATGCTCGATTCGTCTCGACTCGTAAGGAAAAGCCTTGGGCAGCGGGGACTAAAAAACCTGTTTCCTAAGCACTGGGGCCCTACAAGTCGGTCCAAAATAGACTCTTGCATACTATTCACGGACCACATTCTCCAAAGTCGAATCTCGACAAGGAGGGAAACAACCACTTACGAGTCCTCTCGACTTGTAAGAGGGAAAATTCTCTAGTGAGATCTTTACGACTCTCAAGAGAAAACACACTTAGGAGTCCTTACGACCCCTAAGGAGAAAATACACCTGCGAGATCCTCTCGACTCGTAGGGAGAAAAGTCTTTATGAGACCCTCACGGCTCATAAAGTTGAAAAGTCTTAGTTAGCAGATCTGAACCTGCTTCCTAAGCCATCACTACTTCCTAAAGTATTCAAGACGGAATGTTCTATTTCACCTACAGGCTATGCTTACTTAAGGAATATGCCAATAACAAAACAGAAAATGAAGGAAAGGAGGCAAAAGATTTGTCATTCATACTTGGAAAATTCTTACAATTATAAAGACAATAAACAAAAGCAGCATTATCGAGATGATTACAATGGCAAAACCTCAAATCCAGGACATGGATTGAGGAACTCAAAAGTGACCCTGTCCAGAACTTTCCAAGCCTGGCAAACCATCCTAGTGTGCTTCCTTTCGCGAGCACGGGCGTCGGGATCCCCACTGATGTCCTCCACCCTCCGATAGGCAGCAAGAATGGCGGACTGTTGAAAGGCCTGGTGCAAGAGATCGACAAGATTGTCTCGCCGTCTCCTTGAGATTAGGCTCATCAGATACACCGAGTGCACCTTATCTTCAGCGGCATCCAATGCCCCAAGTGGCACACCAGTACAGAACAAGGGAAGCGCTTCCCAAATTGCTCCCACGATAAGCTTTAGAAGAGGGGAACGCCGGGGAAGCAGTTGGCCATTATATACGTCAAAGCGACTCATAATTTCGGCACACTCGGCATTTGTGAACTCTCGATTTTGAGAACGTCCGAGTCGGCGAATGTCTCCGTAAGAGATGATCTCATCAAGGTCATACATGTGGGCGTCCATTGTTTCTATAAAAGAAAATCAACAAAATAAGCAGAAAGACTGATTAAGCAATTTCTTATTCAAGACATGCACAGGAAGTTAAACTCCTCGAGAGCAATGCTCTACAGACAGGAGTGACACCTGTCAAAGTCAATTATGAAGGGAAGTTAAAGAAGGCCCCCGAGAACATTGAGAGCTCTGCTCTGAAAATATGATATAATTCATCAAAAATAAAATTCCATGTTTGATCTTCATGATCTATGAAAAAAAACTCTTAAGAGTTCTTCTGTATGATCTAAAAGGAGCAAAGCTCCATTAATGAACTAAGAAATCATAAGTGAAATCCTTTTAGAGAGAAAAGCACTATTGATCGAACCCTAAAAGGGTTCTCTTCAGATCAAAGATCTATGAGGAGCAGAGCTCTTTTAATGGGTAAAACCCCTAAGTTATTAAAATTAATTTAATTTAATTTTTACCTAAAATTTTCTAAAGTTCTAACTCTTGAAGTTCTTGAAAAGAAGAGCAAGGCTCTGAGATTAAAATTCTTGAAGAAGAGATGAAAATCATCTAAGGGACCAAAGGTCCTATTTATAGGCATAGAGAGCCGTTTCAACTTCCATAAGTTGATCCAACGGTTGAGATTCTGCCACCGCTGCGCTCACGGTTGGGGCCACGTAAGAGCAACGGTGGGGGGGGCATTTGTTTATCCCAATCAGAGCAAAACTCTGTTTGAATTTCAAAATTCAAAAGGTGAAGCAACGCTTCAGATCCCTTGCGCTGCGCGCAGAGCGCCACGTGTCAAAAGCAGACACGCCAGCGTAAGAGGCACTGCGCCCAAGGCAGCGTACCCCAATCAGAGCAAGGCTCTGTTTTAAAATTTAAACTTTAAAAATAAAGGAAGCAACGCTTCAAGATAACTTGCGCTCTCTGCGCTGCGCGACACGTGTCAGCGCAGTTGCGCTGCGCGACACGTGTCAAGCGCAGGTGCACTTGCGCCAACTGTGTCAGCACGAAAACTTAAATAATGAATTATTTAATTAATCAGAATTAAAATTCTAGAAAAAATCTTTCCAATCTTATTAAAATAAGAAGATTGTCTTCTGTAAAACAGAGGCCTTAGGATCAAAGATCCAACGGAGGGGAAATATTTCCAGATCAATCAGAGAAAGATCTCTGTAACTAACTCAACAAACCAATTGGCCCTTGTTCCCCTCCGAACGGCGGCCACGACGTGAGGACGTCTCGCCTGAGATTCGGGGCAGATGCTAATTGGTGCTATCCGTCCACCTCTCCGAAGATGCCAAGTTGATTTATGGCACCGTGTATCGAAGGTTTAAACGGATGCGTCCGATGTAGCAGACTTCGTCAGATTCCCCCTCGCTTGAGGGGTTTTTGATTGTGGGGACGCTCTTCCCTGCAGGCGTAAGCCCCTGCAGTTAATTACACTACCGCATCGCGGTAACCACTTTCTCCTTCTCCAGATGGTCACTTCGTGTCGTGTGTGTTTATTTTGTGTTTAGTTGCCCGTGGATTGTATACGGAGACTGAGTTATGTCGTCGCCCGTAGGGCGTGGACTAGTCCAAATCCGTATTATCTTAGATTTGGGTTTGGGGGTTTGGGTTTAATGATATGTTAGCCTCATTAAGGACTAAGATCAACTTAAACGTTTGTTAAGGATACGTTAGCCTAGTTTTTTTTAGACTAAGATCAACTTAACGGGATCGTTTAGATCCAACAATAGAGCAATTAAGGGAGCCCTGTTGTTTAGTTTAGCGATATTGCGGTCAATAGGTAGTTTAAGGACATTGCGGTCCAATGTTAGTTTTAAGACGTTGCGGTCAAGGTTAAGGACGTCATAGTCCGTGGATTTAAGGACCCCACAGTCCGTCGTTAGTTTTAAGACATCTCGGTCAAGGTTAAGGACGTCATAGTCCGTGGATTTAGGGACTCCACAGTCCGATGTTAGTTTTAAGACATCTCGGTCAAGGTTAAGGACCTCATAGTCCATGGGTTTAAGGACCCCACAGTCCGTCGTTAGTTTTAAGACATCACGGTCAAGGTTAAGGACCTCATAGTCCATGAGTTTAAGGACCCCACAGTCCGTATCAATATATGGTCATCGGGACCCGTCACCTCTTTGAAGACGTTGAGGAATTACAACGCCGAGTATCAAAGGAGTGAAAAGATGTACCCTTAAACCGAGATAGATTAAATAATCTTTGGCCCAATTTGGGACCAAGACCAATTAATTATATTATGAGCCCATTGGCTCAGTTGAATTTGAATTGAGGACTTATGGCCAGCTTGGGCTAAGTCCAATCATGTTTAGGATATTGGCCTTCTGTTGGTCCATTAGAGGAGAGGCTTTGCCTCTAGCCACTTAGCCAATTGGGCTAAAGTTAGTGTTAAACACTAAAGACCAGCAGTGTTGAACACTGGGAACAAGTTAGTGTTTAACACTAAAAGATAGTTAGTGTTAAACACCAGCAACAGGGCTTTCAAATTAGTGTTTATACACTAAAACAAATCAGTGTTAAACACTGGCAGTGGAGATTTCAAATTAGTGTTTAACACTAAAGCAGATCAATGTTAAATACCGAAAACAGGGTTTTCCAGGTTGGTGTTCAACACTAAGAAAGTCAGTGTTAAACACTGTAAATAGAGTTTTCCAAATTAGTGTTTAAACACTAAGAAAATCAGTGTTGAACACTGGATATAGAGGTTTCAACCTTAGTGTTAAACACTAATGCAAGAGGGGTCACGTGGTAGCACGCGAGAGCGCCCTCAATTTATTTTATTCTGCCAAAAGTATTGAATACTTTGGAGCATCACGTGCTGTCACGTGACGGGCATTTAAATGTTTTGTCTGTTAGAGCTTCTGCCAAGGGGTCACGTGGGGCACGTGAGGCATTGCCTCAAAGCCCTTCTCTGTGGAACTTTTCAGGGGTCACGTGGTAACACGTGACCCTACTTCTTTGCCTGTTTGAAGATGTGTTTATCTTTTTAAGAATTAAACTCTTCATAGGGTTAAACCCTAGCTATAACTTTAGAGGAATTAAATTCCCACTTTTCTTTTTTGAAGAATTATATTCTTAGATGGAGTTAAACCCCGGCTTTTCTTCTGTAAGAATCAAATTCCTGGTGTATATGAAGAACTGAATTCTATCATAGGGTTAAACCCTAATTTCTTCTTTCTTAAGGGAATTAAATTCCTGTTATTTTGACAGAATAAAGTTCTTAACTAGGGTTAAACCCTGGTTCTGTTCATTTTGAAGGAATTAAATTCCTACAACATAGGGTTAAACCCTAATTTTAATTCGAAGGAATTAAATTCCTATAATTCTATGAGAATTAAATTCTCAAACATCCATTCCCTCTCTATGCTTTGGATCTGCATGGCAGGATCTCAACCCAATGAGAATTAAATTCTCAATTCATGGGGAGATGTGCACTTTGCATATCCTCCGCTAAAGAGAGAACTAAGTTCTTCTTTTTAATATCAGAGTTAAACTCTTTTGAGAATTAAATTCTCTTTTTTCTTGAAAGCCTCCCCCTTCTTACCTAAGGTTTTCTTTTGCAGAAGATCCAAATTCCTCCAAAGTCTCAAGGCTCTATTTTTCTCTCTCTGTGTGTATCGATCTCTGTATATGTATATCTGTCTCTCTTGGCTCCTATTTATAGGAGAAGGAGCAGAATCAATTAGCTTTAGTGAATCATTCATTGAGGGATTTGATTTGTATTCCTTAGAGATTTGATTTGCATTCATCATTCATTTGGACCTTTGGATTATTAGGTGAATTTTATTCACCCTTGGATTTTAAATCCAAAGATATTCCTTTGTTGTTTCGGTTAGATTTTAAGGGGAAATCTTTCCAAGTTCAAGATTTTTTCATAGATAGGTGATATTTAATCACCTTTAAATCTTTAATCCAATCGGTTTCAAATAATCATTCCCCATTGGAGAGATTTGAATGATGTTCAGAATTTAATTCTGTTAAATAGATAGGCTTTGAAAGCCGGTCATGTGTGGCCACGTGACCCCTGGTCACGTGTAAGCACGTGACCCCTGGAACGAGCTTTCTTCTTCTTTCAGCATCCTGTCTTCTGGCCGCTGTTCAACCGTCACGTGCCAACACGTGACCCCCGGTCACGTGTGAGCACGTGACCCTTTCTGAAGCCTTTTCTTCGATTTAATCAGGGAATTGAATCTGCCTTTGCCGCTGTTTTCAAATGTCACGTGCCAACACGTGACTGCTGGTCACGTGCTAGCACGTGATGCCTCCTTCGTAAGCTTTCCTGATTTTAAATCAGGAAACAAATGCCCCCACAGCGTTGTTCTCACGTGTTTGCACGTGAGTGCAACGCTGTCACTTTTGTGACCGTTGGATTCCTCTAGGGATTTGGGGAGATGAAGCGTCCCCATCACATCCTATAAATACCCATGTCCTTTCAGAAGAGCCTCCACTTTGCTCATCTTCTTCCTTTGAGAACTTTTTCCTTTGAGAATTTAATTCTCGTTTCTAAAGCTTAGCTCTCTGCTTCGACCTCTTCAGAGTTTAACTCTGTTCAAATGACCCTTTTTTTTCCAGGTAATGGTGATCAAGGCACCTTCATTTTGACAGAACTCTCTGGATTTTAAATCCGTGTCAAGGGTTTCACTCCTTTATTGTGAACCCATTTTTTCTTCAAGTTTTTTCCGCAAGAACAGAAAACCACCTAACCTTCAAACTTTAGATCTCTTAGGGCTTAGACGATGATCCATGGAGTTTAACTCCGTTCACAGAAAAAATGCTTTTGGGAATTTAATTCCCTTTTCTTAATAAGGAATTTAATTCCTATGAAGAACTCGGTTTCTTCACATGGAGGCTTCTTAAGGTTTCCTTGCCCTAGGTTGTCCTTCAGCAATTAATGGAACAGAAGTTTGCAATGATCTCTTCTGTGGGAATTTAATTCCCCCGATCCCGTTTGATTTGTTGTAAAGTCCAAGGTAGATTTGTCTTCTAGGGGATGTGCAGGGCCACTTGAAACCTATTTTTTTTATTAATGAGGGTATCCCCTTTGTCTTATTACAACCGCTTGGTCTCATTATTAACGAGCCGTCATCTTGATTCTGTGGGGCCCATGTATTTTGTAGCCAATGGTCCCAAGAAAAAAATCTACTGTTGTTTTCTTCAACTAGTCTTCATGTTCATGCATGGATATATATATTGCTGACTTTGCTTTTAACGGTCTTCTTTCATTCAATTTCAGGTGCGATGGCTTCTGCTCCGTGTTTTCCCTTTACTCGTTCGGAGGCCGCTTTTCCTCAATCACCATCCGATGAGGAAGCGATGGCGATGATCCGGGCTCATGACCCGAACTGCACCAACTTGCTTCTATGGGGAACTTGGTACAGTCATATTATTCGGGGTCGCCGGAGTTTCCTCTGCCCAATACCAACAGAGCCTACTTTCCCATTCTTGCCGATGGACCCTCCGAGAACGGTTTTTGCTGTGGAGATGCCCAACTGGACTCCAACGGGGAGGCTCGATCCTTCGACGACCGGTATCCCGAACCATCCGATCCCTGCTATAGATATCCTGGGGCGTCGCATTTGTCAGGGTGAGGCCCATCCATGGAGGCATATTTATAAGATAGGGCTTACTCCTCGACACCCCACGGGCTACCTTCTTTGGGCTCTCTATATCCTTGCCACCCATCGTGCGCGGCTGCAGAAGGTCGGGCTTTATCAGGCAATATACGCGTCACTCTTCCATTATAAGTCTCCGCATGTCTGGTGGGTTAGGGCGTTCTTGAATCAATGGAATCTCCCCACCAACACTTTTATTTTAGGAGATCGCGAGGTTTCGATTTCTCTGGCAGAATTTTATGAAATCTCGGGATTGCCAATCAGGGGTGCACTGTATGAGGAGTTGTTGCCTCCTGACGAGTACGTCTTCAAGCCCGAGCCTGCACCGGTTGACGGCTTGTCTGTTGAGAACGCCGTTTGCCACAAGCGTCCCAGCTTGATCAAGGCGTTAGGTATCTTTGACCGATTGTTCACCGAATCTGAGGAGCAGGGCGTTACTTTTAAAAGCTTCATTGCCTGCTTCCTTCACGAAGGTGTCGTGTCGAAAACAGCTCCGAAGTTTTCCAACGTCAAAGACCCCTTTGGGTTTGGTCCGAAGAAGCTGCCGACCACTGAATCGGATCTACCTCAATACTATATCCCCATCATGTCGCCGATGTCTTTTGAGTCCATTACAGCACCCGGTATGGATGAGGAGACGTTCTTCGTGGGGTTTGTCAGTGTCTGGCTCAGTTGGTTCGTTATCCCCATGCATCGCCGCTTCATGAGAGCCTTGGTTATCTATCCGGCTCATCGTATTGCTGAGGGGACGCGATTGGCTATCGGCATCCCGGCGCTGGCGCATCTTTACCACGGGTTGGGCGCTGCGGCCGACACTTCCAGCCCTGGCGTAGACGTGGTGAATTTTTCGCTTCATTACTTCACATCCTGGATCGAAATGCACGTGTTGGGGGCTTTTGCTATGCATCAGAGGCCCTCATTTTACGATGCCTACCCCTTCCCACGACTTATGCGATTAGTGGATGCTTCTGCCGCCGACCCGACCCAATTTGGGGCTATTCGGGTGCTGATTTCTCCTTACGCTGCCGCTGGCGGGCTGGTTTTTAATGATCGGGTTTTGTCTACTCCCTCAGGTCCAGTTCAACAACTCTGGGACCAGTCAAAAGACAATGTACCTACTTTGAAGCCCCGGGAGGTCGCGCACTTGTATACAATTAGACCGGGCTACTTGGTGTTTCGCCAGGACAGTGCAGCTCTCTTCATGCGGTATAACCCACATCGATTCGCCCGACAACTTGGATATGACCAGGGTGTTCCTTTCGAGGCTTTATAGTTGCACCGGTCCCTTCGCTTGATGCCGCTCGTGATGCCGCTCATCATTTCGTGAGGCTAAACACCGGCTCCCACTTCATGGTCCCTGAAGCTGAGTACATGCCCCGGTGCGTGGGCTCGTTTACGGGTTGGTATCTCCACCGGGTCAGCCCAATTATTCTTGAGGAAAGGAGGGTGCTTCTTGGTCATGACGCCCCTCCTCAGGTTCCGGGGGCTACGCTGCGACCGAGGGCTCCGGTCTGCTTCCCTCTGAGGGAGATTGGTACCGCGCTTATTCCGGGGGAGTCAGGGGTGGACCTTACTCCAACAGCTGGTATGCCTCTAGGTTCCCGATCGCGGGGTAGACGGGCCCCAGTAGTAGCACCACCGCCAGTGGCAGCACCGCCCCCCGTGGCGTCGACAATAGCGGTGTCATCCTCGGTTGTGGCACCGAGCGAGAGTAATAGGGATGAGGGTGTCGAGGGTGATGTGGGTCGGCGCCGCCCTAAGGCTTCGCGGGGGAGGAAACGGTCATCCTTGGCGACCGGCTCTGGGTCTAAGCGGCGGAGGAAAGCGGCCACCAATTTGCTCGATTCTTTGGCGGAGTCTGAGCCTATTCTTGAAGACGAACCATTGGCCCTACAAGAGTCAGACGCTGGACTTCTCTTCCCGAGTTCGGCCGATGAGGAGACCGCACAGTTGGCCGAGGCTATACGGCGTTCCAAAGACGCGTCTCATAACGCCAGGGTTCCGAAGAAGCCCTATTCCGCTGTAATCTTTTACGAAGACCCTTCGTGGATTCGGCGGCGATTTATCGGTCCTTTGGAGGAATGGGGGGAAATGGCCCTGAAGCAGGCCGCTTCAGAAGACGCAGCGGACGCACTTTCTTTATGGACCGGCGGCCATGAGTCTACCCTTAAACCCCGGCGAGCACGCCTCCTTGAGAAGGAGCAGCGGCTTGAAGAAGCCATATTGAGGGCATCTTTGCACATCGGTACGTTGTTGTTCTTTTTTGTAGTTTTTTTTATAGATTATTTACGCCTGTATATGTGTATCCTTATTCTTATTTGAATTGCGCAGAATCTTCGACGCTGGGGGAGCTCTCTACGGGCTCATTGAAGCTGAAGCCTGCCGAAATTCCCGATGAAGCATTGCTCGATGTGGTGGGGGGCTGATGAGGCTGCTCCTTTTATGGTAGAGCCTCCAGCGGCGGTTCTTGATCAGGGCGTGCTTGCCCCTTTGGGGGAGGCTCCTTTGGAGGCTACCGCTCCAACGGCTCTTCCCGAAGGCGGCCCAGGGGCTGAGATGGAGGTAGTCGGGACTACCCTCCCTTTGTTGGAGCCTGAGGTCACGACAGAGGCCGCTGAAGCTGCTATCCCCCCGGCTCAGAATGGGAGGGGTGTCGAAGGTAACCTTCCATGTTTTGAGCTAGTAATCTTTCTGTTACCTGAACTCTTTTGTCTTTTCAGAATTGCGTGGACTGGCTGCCTCCATTGTTGATCTTTCTCCTCGGTAGTCTTTCCAGCGTCTTTTGGAAATGGCCGCTCCGCAGGCGATATCTCCTCAACGCATCGTCCTCTCGTCTGGACAAGGTGAGTGTTGTTCATCACTTCTCATAACATCATTGTTATTTTGTGTATTGATATTGATGTTCTCTACAGTTTTGGAGGCTGATGATGAGGTCGAGGTTCTCGAAGGGCCAGAGGAACCCTCAGCTCCTACTTGCATGACCGTAGGTAGGTGACATTCCGGTATAGCCTCACTTGTTCCTTTGCTTAAGAGTCTTACTGATATTTTTCAACTCTGAACAGCCTTGCCAGCTCCAATAGCGTTGGAATCACGTGTCGTCATGCCGCCTGGCCCTTATGCTTTGCGAGCTTCAGAACGCTTGGCCCAATTGAGCCTTGTCTCTCTGTCGTCTTTGATCAAGGAGCTTCGTGCTGGCAGTGCAACCACAGCTGAAGCATTTGCTACCGAGGCTAACGGTTCTCTTCCTTTTCTTGCCACCTACCATAGCGAAGAGGTGGTGCGAGTCTGGGTGGAGTTCTGTCGGCAGGTGGAGGCTTGCTTGCACGCACTTGAATGTTCCCGTCTTTCCTCGGAGGTCATGGCTGCAAAGGCGGACTTGCGGGGGCTGATAGCGCGGTGCGCGGCAAACATGACATCGTGCGAGAGGAGGCTTGGTCGCAAATTCTCGGAGAGGAAGCTGGCTTCTAAAGCGCTGAGCGAGCTTCAGGCGAGTCTTACTGCCAAGGCCAACAAAGCGTATGAACTCTGGCGGGTGCTTCAAGAGTCTATCAGGGAGGTGGTGACTCTTGATAAAGTTGTCACGTTCACTCGTGAGAGGGTCGAGGCTCATAAGGCCACCGAGAAAGAGCTTGAAGGCCGACTCGCTTCGTATCAGGCCCAACAGGCTCAGGCGGAGGCCCGTCTTCTGGCGATCTTAAATCATGAGGCCGTGGCCCAACAAAAGCAGGATGAGCTGACCAAGCTGCTAAATCGCCCGCCGGCTTGAAACATTTGTATCTTTTCCTTCCTTCTTGTATATACTCATAGATGAGAGTATTTTCTTTTGTTCTTTCATGAATTGTACTTTGTATCCATTTTGGTTTATGAATAAAAGATACATTTTTCTTCTCAATGATGTGTCTCTTTTATTGAATGTGTTTTGCGGACAATTTATCTTGATCTCTCTGCAGGGCAGCGATGGCTTAGAATTCAGGGTTAAGATCTGCTTCCTAAGACTTTTGCACTTTATAAGCCACGAGGGTCTCATAAAGAGTTTTTTCTCCCTACAGGTCGAGAGGATCCCATAGGTGTGAGTTCTTCTTAAGAATCGTGAGGATTCTTAAGCGGGTTTTCCCTTGAGAGTCGTAAGGATCTCAGAAGAGAGTTTTTCTTCCTTACAGGTCGTGAGGACTTACAAGTGCTGGATGTGGTCACCCTTATCCGTGTTTCACGGGGTCAGGGGTTGCTCAAGGCATCGTAGTTTAAAGAAGTCGCGGTCAAGGTTAAGGACATCATAGTCCGTGGATTTAAGGACTCCACAGTCCGATGTTAGTTTTAAGACATCACGGTCAAGGTTAAGGACGTCATAGTCCGTGGATTTAAGGACTCCACAGTCCGATGTTAGTTTTAAGACATCACGGTCAAGGTTAAGGACCTCATGGTCCGTGGATTTAGGGACTCCACAGTCCGATGTTAGTTTTAAGACATCACGGTCAAGGTTAAGGACCTCATAGTCCGTGGATTTAGGGACTCCACAGTCTGATGTTAGTTTTAAGACATCACGGTCAAGGTTAAGGACCTCATAGTCCGTGGATTTAAGGACTCCATAGTCCGATGTTAGTTTTAAGACATCACGGTCAAGGTTAAGGACCTCATAGTCCATGGATTTAGGGACTCCACAGTCCGATGTTAGTTTTAAGACATCACGGTCAAGGTTAAGGACTTCATAGTCCGTGGATTTAGGGACTCCACAGTCCGATATTAGTTTTAAGACATCACGGTCAAGGTTAAGGACCTCATAGTCCGTGGATTTTAAGGACTCCACAGTCCGGTGTTTGCTCTGGATGCTTCACACGAGTTCACTGCCGTGCTTGGAGAGGACCAGGCTCCGCTCTGGGCGTTTTCCGCGGGGTCAAAGAGTGACATTATCCGCGTTCTATGTGACCAGGAATTTTGCACTAGATGCTTCACACGGGTTCACTGCCGTGTTCGGCGAGGACTAGGCTCCGCTCTGGATGCTTCACACGGGGTCAAAGAGTGACGTTATCCGCGTTCCACGTAACCAGGAATTTTGCACTAGATGCTTCACACGGGTTCACTGCCGAGCACGGCGAGGACTAGGCTACGCTCTGGATGCTTCACACGGGTTCACTGTCGTGCTTTGCGAGGACCAAGATCCGCTCTGGACGTTTTCTACGGGGTCAAAGAGTGACGTTATCTGCGTTCCACGTAACCAGGAATTTTTCACTAGATGCTTCACACGGGTTCACCGCCGTGCTCGGCGAGGACTAGGCTCCGCTCTGGATGCTTCACACGGGTTCACTGCCGTGCTCTACGAGGACCAGGATCCGCTCTGGACGTTTTCCACGGGGTCAAAGAGTGACGTTATCCGCGTTCCATGTAACCAGGAATTTTGCACTAGATGCTTCACACGGGTTCACTGCCGCGCTCGGCGAGGACTAGGCTCCGCTATGGATGCTTCACGCGGGTTCACTGCCGTGCTCTGCGAGGACCAGGATCCGCTCTGGACGTTTTCCACGGGGTCAAAGAGTGATGTTATCTGCGTTCCACGTAACCAGGAATTTTGCACTAGATGCTTCACACGTGTTCACTGCCGTGCTCGGCGAGGACTAGGCTCCGCTCTGGATGCTTCACACGGGTTCACTGCCGTGCTCTGCGAGGACCAGGATCCGCTCTGGACGTTTTCCACGGGGTCAAAGAGTGACGTTATCCGCGTTCCACGTAACCAGGAATTTTGCACTAGATGCTTCACACGGGTTCACCGCCGTGCTCGGCGAGGACTAGGCTCCGCTATGGATGCTTCACACGGGTTCACTGCCGTGCTCTGCGAGGACCAGGATCCGCTCTGGACGTTTTCCACGGGGTCAAAGAGTGACGTTATCCGCGTTCCACGTAACCAGGAATTTTGCACTAGATGCATCATACGGGTTCACCGCCGTGCTCGGCGAGGACTAGGCTCCGCTCTGGATGCTTCACACGGGTTCACTGCCGTGCTCTGCGAGGACCAGGATCCGCTCTGGACGTTTTCCACGGGGTCAAAGAGTGACGTTATCCGCGTTCCACGTAACCAGGAATTTCGTTGATTGTATTCGCATTTCACGGAATTGGGATTTGACTTTTCGGTGATCAGGATATCGCCGAGACATGGAACTGGGAGTTGTCGCTGTTCCGTTTCGCTTAAAGTCGTGTTCGTTGTTACGAGACGAGTGCTGAGATGATCTCTAAGTCATTTGCGGCCCGTCGAGATTTTGCTTCTTCTTATGATGAAACCTGAGGGAGAAGTATGATCCCTTTTTTGTTTACGCCCTTGGATTGTATACAGGGTGTGATGGAACATCACCTGTAGGGCATAAATTAAAACTTTATTTTATTTTATTTCTTTTTCCGCGATGCTCTATCATTTCAGCTTTTATATCGCGGAGGTCGCGATTGCCCTATCATTTCGGCTATTTTTCGCGGTGCCCAATCATTTCGGCTATTTATTTCATTTTTACTCGCTGTTTTTTCTTGCGAGTTGCCCCATCATTTCGGCTATTTTGCATGCATACATTTTTACCTGCTGCTTTTTATTGCAAGTTGCCCTATCATTTCGGCTATCTCGTATGCACGTGCGGCCTACTGGCTTTTCGCCATAAACCTGAAATTAGACACAGATTTCGGCATCAGCACCGCTACAACTGGGATATGGCCAGGAGCGAATCATCATCTGCCTCTGTCGATGTTGAACAAAGGTGGCTTAGCAAACAGGGTTAGGGTCCCATCGACTAAGGCTTTTGACTTTATGAGCCGTAAGGGTCTCACGAAGGTATTTCTCTCTACAAGTCGTGAGGATCTCGTAGGTGTATTTTCTCCCTAGGAATCGTGAGGATTCCTAAGTGTATGTTCCTCTGTAATTAGTAAGGATCTTACAAGAGGGCTTTCTCCTTATAAGTCGAGAGGACTCATAAGGGTTGTTCACCATAGGGACATACCCCTAGTCACGGGTGGGACTTTGCTGGGGAAATGCTTATTTGCGCCCGTGGATTATATACAAGGGTCAGTATGAGCCGCTTGTAGGGCATTGTCGAAAGTTATGGGGGATTTTGCTTAAGCACAGGTTCAGGTTTCTGTAACTTAAGACTTTCAAGTCTTATGAACCGTGAGGGTCCCATAAAAGAGTTCTCCTTGTGAGTCGTGAGGATCTCGCAAGTGTCTTTTCTCCTTAGGAATCGTGAGGATCCCTAAGTGTGTTACTCCCTTGTGAGTCGTGAGGATCTCACGCGGGTGGTTTCTCCTTACAAGGTCGTGAGGACCCTGTAAGTGTCCTTTAACGAGGTTGCGCCCTTTCGGGTTTTCACAAACACTCGCCGGTAGTCCTGCTGTTTTTACTCACGGAGCCCTTTCGGGTTTTCATCCGTGCCCATTTTTCTTATGGACATACCGTTATTTATATTTTTTTTTCTTCTCTTCTTTTTTTTTACGAGGTCGCGCCCTTTCGGGTTTTCATGAACACTCGCCGGTAGCCCTGCTGTTTTTACTCACGGAGCCCTTTCGGGTTTTCATCCGTGCCCTTTTTGCTTATGGACATACCGTTTTTTATTTTTATTTTTTATTATTTTTTTTATTCATCTCGTCAGCCCAAGGATGCTGCGGTAGTAGTTTTAAGGACGTTTTGGTCCGTCATTAGTTTAAGGACGTTTCGGTCTGTCGTTAGTTTAAGGACGTTTCGGTCCGTCGTTAGTTTAAGGACGTTTCGGTCCTACGTTAGTTTAAGGACGTTTCGGTGTGATGTTAGTTTAAGGACGTTTCGGTCCGACATTAGTTTAAGGACGTTTCGGTCCGTTGTTAGTTTAAGGACGTTTCAGTCCGACGTTAGTTTAAGGACATTTCGGTCCGTTGTTAGTTTAAGGACGTTTCGGTCCGACGTTAGTTTAAGAACGTTTTGGTCCGTCTGAGGAGAGGGCCGGCTACTACTTATAGAGCTTGAGCTTTAGGAAGATAGCGAGCGGACATAGTCGTCGTCATCTATCATTGACCTAGGCTGTGGCTCATTAAGCGTAGTATTTCTTTAGGAAGCGACCGTTTATTGGCTTGAAAGGCCTTTCACCGTGCATGTCCATGAGTAGATAGGCCCCACCCTGGTAGACCTTATCTATGATGTACGGGACTTCATAGTTTGGCTCGAATTTTCCCCGCTTGGCGCGATTGGGGATCATAGGCCTTTTGACCACTAGCACGAGTTCGCCCTGGCGGAATGTCTTCGGCATGGTCAATCTTTCATACGAGCGCGTCATTTTCGCTTTGTAAGCCTCCAGATTTTGTTGCGCTATGAGCCGGGTTTCATCAAGGGCGTCAAGCTCCTCAAGCTGAAAGTGAGCATTTTCTTCGTTTATCAACTGGCAGTGGACTGTCACTCGTAGAGACGGTAGCTCTATCTCAAGGGGGAGTACTGCTTCCGTACTGAATACCAATGCGTATGGCGTTGTGCTCGTGGCCGTCTTGAACGTAGTTCGGTACGCCCAAAGAGCCTCTTGCAATCTCTCGTGCCAGTTCTTCTTATTTCGGGACACCATCTTTTTCATGATCTTTGTCAAGGTCTTATTGAAGGCTTCAGCTAGACCGTTAGCTCGCGGATTATAAACCAAGGAATATCTCCAGTCTATATTGTGTTGTTGCGCGAAGCGACTGATCTTGTGGCTTCTGTAAGCTGGCCCGTTATCGGAAATGATCCATCGCGGAGTTCCATACCGATAAATGACGTGCGTCTTGAAGAAATGGAGGATATTCTGTGTCTTCACTTCCCTCAACGGCACTGCCTCTGCCCATTTGGAGAAGTAATCGGCCGTCGCCAAGATGAAACGATATCCCTTGGACGATGCTGGTTCGATGGGGCCGACTATGTCAGTTCCCCACATTTCGAATGGCCAGCTAGCCACCGTTGGATGGAGTGGATTTGGATGCTGGTGGATAAAGTCCCCATGAATTTGGCATGAATGGCACCGCTTCGCATATTCGAGGCAATCCTGGATCATCGTGGGCCAGTAGTAACTCATCCGTTTAATTTTTAACTTCATCTTCGGGCCTGCTTGATGAGAACCACAGATTCCATCATGAACTTCCTGAACGACTCTTTCTGCTTCGTCAGGTCCTAAGCATCTCAGCCACAGAGAATCAAACGATCTCTTGTATAGAGTATCGTTGACGAAAGCGAAAGATAGAGCTCGTTTCATGAGCTGATGTCTTGAGGACGCTTCTTCGGGCATTCGGTGGGACTTAAAGTAGTCTATGAAGACTTCCCTCCAGTCCTCAGCCTTCTCACGGTCGTTTATTTGTAGGGTCGTCTGCTCAGTCGCTCCCTTTTCTTCGTATGATTCCGGATATATTTCTGCTGGAGCGAGCACTCGACGGCTTTGTACCATGATTCTGACGTCATCGAGGTTCTCGTCACCCAGTTCTTTAGCGAGCTTAGCTAACGCGTCTGCTTTGCTATTTTCCGCGCGTGGTATACTTTCCAAAGTATAGGAGGGAATTTGGGCCAAAAGTTGTTGCACCTTTTCACCGTACTTCACCAACTCCGGTTTGCACGTTTGGTAGTCGCCGTTTACTTGACTAACGACCAGTTGAGAATCCCCGTATATGAGGAGGTTTTCAATTCCCATGTCAATGGCGATCTCGAGGCCTGCTATCAAAGCTTCGTATTCGGCTTCATTGTTCATCCTCGGTTCTGTTAAGGAGAAAGCGAAGCGCATTATCCCTCCTTGTGGAGTTACGAAGATAAGGCCTACCCCCGATTTGATCATTGGGGTACTTTGTTTGCGCTTCTTTACGGAAGATGCTCCATCAAAATAGAGCTCCCATCGGGTATCACCACCATCGATCGCGTCAAACGCATGTTCGTCTGGCAAATCGCAATTCAGAGGAGAATCGGCAGGTATCGGGTGCTCAGCGAGGAAGTCGGCGATGGCCTGGCCTTTCACTGCCTTGAGAGGTTGATATGTTATCGAGAACTCCATCAAGAGCAGGGCCCATTTAGCGAGTCGTCCCGTCAACATGTCCTTCGACATTAAATATTTTAGGGGGTCCACCTTTGATATAAGACGGACTTCATGTGCCAACGCATAGTACCTGAGCTTTGTTATCGCGAAGATCAACGCCAGGCAGTGTTTTTCAATGGGAGAGTAGTTGCTTTCTGCACCCAGCAGAACTCGATTTAAGTAGTAGAGTGCTCTTTCTTTCCCTTGATCGTTCTCTTGTGCCCATAATGCGCCTAAGGAACCTTCGAGGGCGGTTATATAAAGAATGAGGGGTTTTCCCTTGACCGGAGCAGCCAACACCGGCGGGTTCTGCAGGTATTGCTTGATCTCGTCTAGTACGCTTTGGCATTTTTGGTCCCAGACGAACGGGGTTCCCTTCTTCATCAGGTGGCTGTAAGGACGGCACTTTCCTGAAAGGTTGGCTATAAATCTCCGTATATACGCGAGCTTCCCTTGGAGAGACCGCAGCTGTTTAAGAGTACTTGGCGGTGGCATTTCCATGATCGCCTTGATCTTGGACGGATCTATCTCGATACCTCGGTGTCAGACGATGAATCCTAGGAATTTACCCGAGGAGACTCCGAACGCGCATTTGAGGGGGTTCATCTTCAAATTATATTGCCGAAGGAGTTGAAATACGGTCTTCAGATGCTCTAAATGCTCTTCATATGACGTGCTCTTCACTACGAGGTCGTCGATATAGCACTCGACGATTTCATGTATGAGATCATCAAAGATCTTTGCCATGGCTTTCTGATAGGTGGCACCGGTATTTTTTAATCCGAAGGGCATGACTTTGTAGCAGAATATGCCCAAAGGAGTCCAGAAAGCGGTGTGCTTCTGATCTTCGGGATGCATCTTTATCTGATTGTACCCTGATGAACCGTCCATAAAGGAGAAAACCTCGTGAGTGGACGTGTTATCTATCATCAGCTCGGTTACCGGTACTGGGAAATCGTCCTTCGGGCAGGCTTTATTGAGATCCCTAAAATCCATGCATATGCGCACCGTCCCATTTTTCTTCATTACTGGGACGATGTTGGCGATCCAGTCAGGATATTAGACTTCTTGGATAAATCCAGAATCGATCAGCTTCTTGACTTCGGCGTTGATGCTCATCTCAAGCTCGAGCCGCATCCTTCTCAGCGCCTGCTTGACTGGCTTGATATCCGGGGATATTGCTAATTTATGCACAACAATCTCTGGATCTAATCCCGGCATCTCGGAATAGTTCCACGCGAAGCAATCTTTATGCTGTAGAAGCACGTCCTTTAACGCAGCCACCCTTTCTTCAGATAGCAGCTCGCTGACGAATGTCGGTCGCGGATCGTCTGCCGATCCCAACTCAATCTTCTTGAGGTTATCTGCAGTAGTATGTATGCCATCTTCCAGTTCTTTCGGAGCCGGTGGAAATTATGAGATTACCTCATTGTCATTGTTTTCGAAGCACCAAGGGAGCTCATCTATGTCCTCGGGCTCTTCTTTAATATTGTAATCATGTGACAGGTGCGAATCTGCTTCCAAGATCGCTGTGGGTCTGGTTCGGCTCTTGCGGCTTTGAGTTCATGCTTTTGTGGCGGTGTTACCCTCCAGCTGCTGGATAAAGCAAATCTGCCTTGCTGGTACTGGTCTTCGACCCAGTTCTTGAAGGTGACGTAGTCTTCGATAGGGTGTCCTATGGCTCGGTGATAAGAGCAATAGCCCGGATAAGAAACTTTGTTAGCTTGCTCGGGGTGCTTAGACTCTGGAAGTGCGATCATTTGATGTTTTATAGCGAGCTCGAGTAACTTCTTCGTCTTGTCTCGGGGGAAGGAATACGCTCGACTCATCTTCTTCATGAGGGACAAATCCGGGCCGCGCAATACCCGATCACATAACTCTCTAATCCTGCGTCGTTGTTGTCGGCTCCTCTTTCCACTTCTTGACTTACTTCTGCCTCTGCGTCGGGCCTTTTGTACAACGGGTTGACAGGGAAGAGCATCTTTGTCTTTTGCATCCTGTTGAAACAGACGTTGCGTCCTGGCCTTCTCGTAGATGGCCATCTCGCAGTTGTGGTCTTCCCGAGCCTTTTGACCTGCCTTCCTGATAAGCTTGTCCACTTGTTCTTCAAATGACGGACTCGGCACTTCGCTCGCGGGATCCAGTTTTGACGAGGGGTTAGCATTCCCCGACAGGGTGTCCTCCTCCTCATCGAAGTTATATATGGCGTAACTGCCGTGGACTCGCTCCCGTTTCCCGGATCTCACATATCCAAGCCCAAGCGTTTCCATTCTCCCGTTGGGCAATTTGCGCTGAGTCCCAGGGACATTCCAAATCCTGTTGTAGAACCGAGCTTGTCGAACAGTCTGTTTTAAGGGTACTCCTTGGCGCTTCAATAGCCTCTTTAGTCCATTTGTGTAATATCTGGGCAAACGGATGGGTTGGAGCCTGTCGAGTGTAGCATCCGCGCCATCCCATATCTCTTTCTCCACTCTCGTTTCTGTGGATTGGTAGAATAGGATCACCTTTTCACCCTTTCGCCTGGGAGGGACGTAAAACGTCTGCAGGTCCTACACATTGTAAGCTTGAAGTGCGTCGAGATCCTTGTAGTGTTTCCGCGGAACCATGGTGATTTAAAAACTCTGATCATCGCTAGGGGATGCTTGTATTGACGGCCGACTGGAGAACACGGCATTAACCTCATCTTCCGAGTCACTTCCGAAGATCAACATGGGGGCGGACGTTCCCGGGTTGTTGCGTCGAGACGGCCCATCGTAAACTATCTCTTCTTCTTCTTCGGTATCGCTCCCGAAAACAGGGATGGCGGCGGCGGCTTTGTTCTCCGGCTTGCGACTCTTTTCTGTATCCTCGAAGTATGGCAAAAAGTATTTTGCATCTTCGTACTTGCGGACTTCGTTCACGGAGAATGGGTTCAGCTCACCTGTTACGATATACTCGAAACCATCCTTAAAGTACTTCATACACTGATGCTGTGTAGAAGGGATGATGTTGTACTCGTGTAACCAAGGACGACCGAGCAAGGCGTTGTAGCAGGTCTTGGCGTCAATGATGTGAAACTTGATGTCCGTGACGAGCAGTCCGAAGCGTAATGTTAGTATTACAGATCCGAGAGTCCGTGATGACTGGGAGTCGAAACCGGAGATGGTAATTTTGTCACGAGCGAGGTGTTGTACGCTCATGCAGATTTCCTTCAAAACCCGAACATTAAGTAGATTGACGGAGGATCCATTATCCACCAGGATCTTGCCTATCTTGATATCATGGCAGTATCCAGAGACATATAGGGGACGGTTGTGGTCGCACGTCCCGAGGAGAAGGTCTTCGTCACCGAAAGTGATGCCGGCCGTGTGCACTTCTTCCAGTTCATCCTTCATCCTTTCTGCGGCGAGGAAGGCTTGGAACTGCTCGGGTTCTTGTAACGCCTTGATTAATGAATCTCGCGCTTCTTTTGATAATAGGAGGGCATCGAGAATGCTGAGCTGAGAAGGTAGCTTCCTTAGGTGCGCTAAGATGTTGTAGTCCACCTTACCCTTCCTGGGAGGGTCCTTGGCAGTCAGTTCTTTCATGACTTGGTCATCTAAGGCGATATCCCCAGTGACCTTCTCCTTTCCCTTATCTTTTCTACTCGCGAGTCCAAGATTCTTTTCCGGGAGCGTGCGATTGCGCAACTGAATATTTTCGCAGGCCTCTGGTTCTTCCTCTTTCCCTAAAACGGATTCTTTAAAGAGAAGGCCCAGAGCCATTTCTTCATCAGAGTCGCTCCCAAAGGTGAGAACTTGTGACCCTCCGGCGTTAACCATGTAACAGTTGCCAGCAGTTCTGTTGTGCCCGTCGGTAGTACTTCTTCGTTCCCGACGAGTCTTGCGTTTCATGCGCTTAAAATGTTGCCGGTGAGCAACATATCCTTGCCACCATATCCTAAAGGCGTCGCACTCCTCCGTAGGGTGCGAAATCTTCCGATGATATGCGCAATAATTAGGGTGCCTTTCCGCTCCATTGAGCGTGTTTTCTTCTGAGGGTGGTAGCTTCATTGCCATTGACATGGCTTTGGCAAATCTTTTCCTCGCCTTGAATACATTTTTATTCGCATTGGATATCTTTTGATCTGGCGGGAGTGCTTCGACTCTTTCGTTTAGTCGCCTGCGTTTGGCTCCTTCCGATGCAGCCATCTCTCGCTCCTGATCGGCTTTACTCTTCGAATGAATCTCGTCTAGAAAGGCGTCGATCATTCCCTCTGTTGGCCATATAAGTTTTGGCTCAGGCTGTGCCCCCAGTTTCTCAGTGCCAGGAGCTTTCTCATCGTCCGTAGACGAGTGGGAAATCACATGACAATTCGCCACATATCCCTCGGATTCATCCGACGAGCTTTCTCCATCATCTTCCTCTTGAAAGACGTGGTTGAGGAACTCTTGCAGTGTGACGGGAGTCCGCACCTTTTGATTGTACTCCTCCAGCGCGTCAATCTGTTTCTGTAAATCTGTGCGCTTGTCTCCAGGCTTCACGGGCTTTTTGGATTTCTTCTTCTTTTTCTTCGGAGATTTTGACGGTTGGGCGTGAGTACTCGGGCCATCACCACCGCTCTTTGTAGTTGGGCGCGGCTTCAGCATCCCTTCAATGATTTGAGGTTCAAGCGGGTTCTTCCATTCAACCGCCGGGCACGCATGAAGATCCCTCAGCATTCTTTTGGTTTTAGTTGATAACACGATTTCCCATGGAGCTTCTTCAATAAAGGAACAAGTTGCCCCCGGTGCGTCCGTCTTCTTAGGAGTATGCGGCTGTGGCGGGTTCACCTTCCACTTTTCGGACAGTGCAAACTTTCCCTGGAGGTATTGATCTTCAATCCATCCTTTGAAAATGAAGCAATCCTTAATCGGATGGCTTACCGTTTGATGGTAAGGGCAATAGTTGGGGTTATTCACCTCAGCGGGTTGTGGCGGTCGCCTTGGATTTGGCAAGTTTATAAGTCTGTTGTGTACTGCCAGCTCGAATAACCGTTTTGTCTTGTCCCGTGGGAATGAGTAGGGACGCTTCATCTTCTCATTATAATATCGTCGTCTTTCTTCCAACTGATCCGCCAGCTTTGAGGCACTAGTTTGCTGTTGAGCATTCGCGACGAAGGTTGCCTTCCCTTTACCCTTGTCATTCCGGGGTTCTGGCTTCGGGGGAGACGGTCTGTGACCCATCTGGTCCATCTGGGCCAACTTGTCGATCAAAGCCTGAAATGTGGTCGGCTTAAAGAACATCATGAACTGGGGAATAGTTGCGTAAGGGTCTAAGGTTCCCACGAACATGCCCACCGCGGGCGCTTCCTCAATGCGTTGCTCGCATTTCGACCACAAATTTCGCCAGCGTATAGCATACTGGACCCACGTTTCGCCTAGTTTTATCCTGGCATTAATCAATGCCGTTATTGGAGTGCGTTCGCTGGCGCTTGCGAATCGCTGAGTGGATAGCAACTCTATTTCAGCGAACATCTTGATAGAATCGTTCGGGAGTTCCGAATACCATTCGAACGCTGTTTCTGATAAGCTGCCCACGAACTGGCGAAGCAACAGTTTATCGTCACCACCGGTGTTACCATAAAGGGCCCTGAACTGGGCAACATGTTGGTGAGGATTGCCGGTCCCCTTATACACGTGGAATTTTGGTATTGTATAACCCGGCGGATATTTGATTTGGTCGTACCAGCTCGGATATGGTCGTCCCGTTTTTACGACTTGACCAGCTGCCTCAGTCGCCTGATGAGCTCGTTTTTGCTGAGCTATATATCCGTCCAAGTCAGCTTTGGAGATTGTCTCCTCCTTGGCTGTTGACAGAGCCGGTGGAGGATTTTACGTTTCTCCCCTGTCGTCTTCAAGGACGATCGGAGGATCTTCAGCAGGAGGATCTTGTCGGATCATCATACCCACCATGTCCTGGAACAGAAGAGCCATTCATTTTATATTGGCTACTTGTTCCGCAGCCTCTTTGTCCTTCTTTTCCAGTATTCTCCGAAGGAACTCAGCGTCGGTTTCTTGCTCCTGTCGCTGATCCGAGGACGCTTCGGGGCTTTCTTTTGGCTCGGTAAGTGCGGCCATTGTAGTCAGCATCTCTTGAAGCTTCTGTTGCTGCTCCTGGGCTTTCGTCACGGATCGGGTGAGCGGTCGGTGACCCGTCGAAGCACGGCTTTCCTCCTTTCCAGAAGCCATGTATACGGTGTGCACCACCATGCCCCCAGACTTAGGGCGTTTGGGCTTAGCGTCTTTGTGGTCTGCCACGTTTACTGGGGCTTTCTCTGGCCTCCTTCTTTTCTGAGTGGTTGACGTTGAGGGGGCCGCTGTCGTGAGCACCCAAGTAGTCGTCATCTTTTGTGGCTTAACAGGACGGTTTTCTTCCTGCCGGACCTTCAGCTTCTTCTGCTGGCGGGAGAAATTTCGATCAATCACCGAGTCTTGGACTTGGTGCCAGACCTTGTAGATTTTAGAGGACAGCCGCTGAGAGGACTGTTCTGGCTTGGCTTCCGCAACATTTCCCACCGGAGGAGGGAATCTTTTTAGTACGGCGGTAAGAGAATTCCTACGCACCTTATTTAGCATCTCAAAGTTGTTCCCAGTTGGAACAACAGCATTAACTTCTGCCATCGGGGCTGGAGGAGTTAGCCTAGGAGGGGAGTTGCCTCTGGCCTTCCTCACTCGGCGCCAGTAACGACGTCGAGCGCGTCGTGCTGATGGAACCGGCTTGGTGAGGGCGATAGTCTCGTCTTGCCCCCTGTATAGGTGGGAGGTCGCTGCTGGCGTCATCCTGTTAAAGACCGATGTCCTTTGAGTAGCAGGAGTGGGAGCTGGAGCCGTCAATCTTGTAAAGACCGACTTTTTGGCAGGGGAAGTCGCCTTGTCGACTTCAGGAGCAGGGCTGGTTATTTTCTTAGGAGCAGCCTTCTCTGGGATTGTAGGCCCCATCGCGGGTCCACAGGAGCTCTGGCCCAATCTGGAGAAGACCGAGGCGCTGGTGTTGGGCGACCCGTTGAGAGGGGCCGCGGTAGGTGTAAGCCGATCGAAGACCGACTTCTTGGGAGCTTCCGGTGTCAGCACAGGAGCGGTGAAGCTCGTTGGCGGGAGCATGGTCCCAAAAAACAACCCTGTGGTGGCTCGAGTGACCTGTTCCACGGGTATTGTGAATAGCGAAGCAGCTTGGGGCCCGTAGGCTATACCTCCTGGCGAGGTGGAGCGGCGGTCGCAGTCGCAGTTGGAGTCTTTCGCACAAGTGGAAGCCATTGATTCTTTGCTTTCTACAATAAGCAAAACGCCAAATCTTAGTACCTTGAAACCCAAGGGCAACCCTTAGCGAACCGTGTTTGGTTCGCGAATACGACACACGAAGTGTGGAGTGGAAAGAGGAAAAGGTCCCACCGGGCGTGCCAGAATCTGTTCCCCTCCGAACGGCGGCCACGACGTGAGGACGTCTCGCCTGAGATTCGAGGCAGATGCTAATTGGTGCTATCCGTCCACCTCTCCGAAGATGCCAAGTTGATTTATGGCACCGTGTATCGAAGGTTTAAACGGATGCGTCCGATGTAGCAGACTTCGTCAGATTCCCCCTCGCTTGAAGGGTTTTTGATTGTAGGGACGCTCTTCCGTGCAGGCGCAAGCCCCTGCAGTTAATTACGCTACCGCATCGCGGTAACCACTTTCTCCTTCTCCAGATGGTCACTTCGTGTCGTGTGTGTTTATTTTGTGTTTAGTTGCCCGTGGATTGTATACGGAGACTGAGTTATGTCGTCGCCCGTAAGGCGTGGACTAGTCCAAATCCGTATTATCTTAGATTTGGGTTTGGGGGTTTGGGTTTAAGGATACGTTAGCCTCATTGAGGACTAAGATCAACTTAAACGTTTGTTAAGGATACGTTAGCCTAGTTTTTTTTAGACTAAGATCAACTTAACGGGATCGTTTAGATCCAACAATAGAGCAATTAAGGGAGCCCTGTTGTTTAGTTTAGCGACATTGCGGTCAATAGGTAGTTTAAGGACATTGCGGTCCAATGTTAGTTTTAAGACGTTACGGTCAAGGTTAAAGACATCATAGTCCGTGGATTTAAGGACCCCACAGTCCGTCGTTACTTTTAAGACATCTCGGTCAAGGTTAAGGACGTCATAGTCCGTGGATTTAGGGACTCCACAGTCCGATATTAGTTTTAAGATATCTCGGTCAAGGTTAAGGACCTCATAGTCCATGGGTTTAAGGACCCCACAGTCCGTCGTTAGTTTTAAGACATCATGGTCAAGGTTAAGGACCTCATAGTCCATGAGTTTAAGGACCCACAGTCCGTATCAATATGTGGTCATCGGGACCCGTCACCACTTTGAAGACGTTGAGGAATTATAACACCGAGTATCAAAAGAGTGAAGAGATGTACCCTTAAATCGAGGTAGATTAAATAATCTTTGGCCCAATTTAGGACCAAGACCAATTAATTATATTATGAGCCCATTGGCTCAGTTGAATTTGAATTGAGGACTTATGGCCAGCTTGGGCTAAGTCCAATCATGTTTAGGATATTGGCCCTCTGTTGGTCCATTAGAGGAGAGGCTTTGCCTCTAGCCACTTAGCCAATTGGGCTAAAGTTAGTGTTAAACACTAAAGACCAGCAGTGTTGAACACTGGGAACAAGTTAGTGTTTAACACTAAAAGATAGTTAGTGTTAAACACCAGCAACAGGGCTTTCAAATTAGTGTTTATACACTAAAACAAATCAGTGTTAAACACTGGCAGTGGAGATTTCAAATTAGTGTTTAACACTAAAGCAGATCAATGTTAAATACTGGAAACAGGGTTTTCCAGGTTGGTGTTCAACACTAAGAAAGTCAGTGTTAAACACTGTAAATAGAGTTTTCCAAATTAGTGTTTAAACACTAAGAAAATCAGTGTTGAACAATGGATTTAGAGGTTTCAACCTTAGTGTTAAACACTAATGCAAGAGGGGTTACGTGGTAGCACGTGAGAGCGCCCTCAATTTATTTTATTCTGCCAAAAGTATTGAATACTTTGGAGCATCACGTGCTGTCACGTGACGGGCCTTTAAATGTTTTGTCTGTTAGAGCTTCTGCCAAGGGGTCACGTGGGGCACGTGAGGCATTGCCTCAAAGCCCTTCTCTGTGGAACTTTTCAGGGGTCACGTGGTAACACGTGACCCTGCTTCTTTGCCTGTTTGAAGATGTGTTTATCTTTTTAAGAATTAAACTCTTCATAGGGTTAAACCCTAGCTATAACTTTAGAGGAATTAAATTCCCACTTTTCTTTTTTGAAGAATTATATTCTTAGATGGAGTTAAACCCCGGCTTTTCTTCTGTAAGAATCGAATTCCTGGTGTATATGAAGAACTGAATTCTATCATAGGGTTAAACCCTAATTTTTTCTTTCTTAAGGGAATTAAATTCCTGTTATTTTGACAGAATAAAGTTCTTAACTAGGGTTAAACCCTGGTTCTGTTCATTTTGAAGGAATTAAATTCCTACAACATATACCCTAATTTTAATTCGAAGGAATTAAATTCCTATAATTCTATGAGAATTAAATTCTCAAAAATCCATTCCCTCTCTATGCTTTGGATCTGCATGGCAGGATCTCAACCCAATGAGAATTAAATTCTCATTTCATGGGGAGATGTGCACTTTGCAGATCCTCTGCTAAAGAGAGAACTAAGTTCTTCTTTTTAATATCAGAGTTAAACTCTTTTGAGAATTAAATTCTCTTTTTTCTTGAAAGCCTCCCCCTTCTTACCTAAGGTTTTCTTTTGCAGAAGATCCAAATTTCTCCAAAGTCTCAAGGCTATATTTTTCTCTCTCTCTCTGTGTGTATCGATGTCTGTATATGTATATCTGTTTCTCTTGGCTCCTATTTATAGGAGAAGGAGCAGAATCAATTAGCTTTAGTGAATCATTCATTGTGGGATTTGATTTGTATTCCTTAGAGATTTGATTTGCATTCATCATTCATTTGGTCCTTTGGATTATTAGGTGAATTTTATTCACCCTTGGATTTTAAATCCAAAGATATTCCTTTGTTGTTTCGGTTAGATTTTAAGGGGAAATCTTTCCAAGTTCAAGATTTTTCCATAGATAGGTGATATTTAATCACCTTTAAATCTTTAATCCAATCGATTTCAAATAATCATTCCCCATTGGAGAGATTTGAATGCTGTTCAGAATTTAATTCTGTTAAATAGATAGGCTTTGAAAGCCGGTCACGTGTGGCCACGTGATCCCTGGTCACGTGTAAGAACGTGACCCCTGGAACGAGCTTTCTTCTTCTTTCTGCGTCCTGTCTTCTGGCCGCTGTTCAACCGTCACGTGCCAACACGTGACCCCCGGTCACGTGTGAGCACGTGACCCTTTCTGAAGCCTTTTCTTCGATTTAATCAGGGAATTGAATCTGCCTTTGCCGCTATTTTCAAATGTCACGTACCAACACGTGACTGATGGTCACGTGCTAGCACGTGATGCCTCCTTCGTAAGCTTTTCTGATTTTAAATCAGGAAACAGCCCTATATAAAAGCCCGTAGACTCCAAGTCTCAGATATAGATAGACACATATAGAGAGAGAAATAGAAAAACGAGAGAACTCTGAAAGAATTTAGAAGATCATCTTCTTCAAGGTAAAAAGAATTAAAATTCTTGGAAGAACAGAGATGAAAACATCTCATAAAAAGAAGAATTTCTTCTAAAAAGATCAAAGATCTAAGAACAAGATCAATATCTTCATCACAAAAAAAAAGATCAAAAAAAGATCCAATCACAAAAAATTAAAGAAGTAATTTACTTCATCCCTAGATCTTTTGATCTATATAAAGGCACAGCCTTTTGATGAACCATCGGTTCTTGAAAACTTGAGGTAAAACCTCTTTAGAACCAAAAAGATTCTTTTCTTTGATCTAAATTGGATTAAGATGCGCTCTGCGCTTTTGGAAAGTGCCCTGCACTCTTAATTTGCGCTGTTGTGCTCCTTGGACTGGCGCAAGTCACCAGAGGGCACCACGTGTCAATCTGCGCCTTGCGCTCTTAAAAACAGAGCGCTGCGCTCTTAGATTGGCGCACTGCACCAGAGCGCACCACGTGTCAGCAGCGCACTAGCGCAGCGCATTGGCACAGCGTACTGCGCTAACAGACTTGCGCTCACCAGATCGTGACACGTGTCACCTCCACATGCGCTGGTGTCTTGTGCTCTTTAATTGGCGCAGAGCGCCTGACAGGCCACGTGGCGCACTGTCAGACCATTAAATGCTGTGCATTATTAAGAAAGGGCAGAGCCCAATTAAAAGGTCTAACAGACCAATTTAAATGCTCTGCATTATTAAAAAGGGGCAGAGTCCAATTAAAAGGTCTAACAGACCAAAACAAATGCTATGCATTATTAACAAGGGCAGAGCCCAATTAAAAGGCCTAACCGGCCTAATCTGAATGATGCGCATTTAATTAAAAAAGTCCAATGCTATGCATTGTTTAAAAAGGCAGAGCCCAAGCCAAGGCCTAGCAGGCCAAATACAAATAAAATGTTAGACATTTTTCTGACTGGACTTAACCCAATTCTGGCCATAAGTCCTCAAATTAAATTGAACTGAGCACAACTGCTCTCCCAAATCAATTTACACCCGGTGCAAGGGAACATCTCTGAACTCCTCTGATATTTTTCATTGTAATCCTTCAACGTCGTCAGAGAGGTGACGGGTCCCGACAACCATACATTGCTACGGACTGTGGGGTCCTTAAACTCATGGACCGAAATGTCCTTAAACTAATATTCGTCCCCAAAATGGGAATGTTGGACTGAAATGTCCTTAAACTAATATTCGTCCCTAAAATGGGAATGTTGGACCGTAATTGACCGAAATGTCCCAAAACTAAACAATAGAGTCCAAATGCTCTCTTGTTGGATCTAAACGAACCCTTTAAGTTGATCTTAGTCTCAAATTAGACTAACGTATCCTTAACTAACGTATCCTTAACTAACGTTTAAGTTGATCTTAGCCTCAAATATGGCTAACGTATCCTTAAACCAAAACCCCAAACCCAAATCTAAGAAAATACGGATTTGGACTAATCCACGTCCTACGGGTGACGGTATAACTTAGTCTCCGTATACAATCTACGGGCAACCACAAACAAAACAAACACCCACGACACGAAGTAACCATCTGGAGAAGGAGAAAGTTGTTACCGTGATGCGGTGGCGTAATTAACTGCAGGGGCTTGCGCCTGCAGGGAAGAGCGTCCCCACAATCAAAAACCACTCGAACGAGGGGGAATCTGACGAAGTCTGCTACATCGGCCGCATCCGTTTAAACCTTCGATACATGGTGCCATAAATCAACTTGGCATCTTCGGAGAGGTGGACGGATAGCACCAATCAGCATCTGTCCTGAATTTCAGGCAAGAGACGTCATGTTTCCGCCGTCCTTCGGAGGAGAACAATACTCTTGTGAGTTTTTAGGATATCCTACAAATTTACACATGACAGATCTTGCCTCGAGTTTGTCCGGATTGTGCCTTTTGACATAGGCCGGACAACCCCATATCTTAACATACTTGAGAGATGGTCTCTTCCCTTTCCATATCTCATATGGAGTGGTAGGCACTGATTTGGTAGGAACCATATTCAATAGGTGTATGGCTGCCTCAAGCGCATATCCCCATAAGGAAATAGGTAACTCAGCATTGCTCATCATAGAGCGCACCATATCTAATAGGGTGTGATTCCTTCGCTCCGATACACCGTTGTACTGTGGTGTATAAGGAGGAGTAAGCTGAGAGAGAATCCCATTCTCTTTTAGATAGTCCAGGAACTCATTGCTCAAGTATTCTCCTCCTCGATCAGATCGAAAGATCTTAATACTTTTGCCCGTTTGGTTCTCTACTTCGTGCTTATATTCCCTGAATTTTTCAAAAGCTTCAGACTTGTGTTTCATCAGGAACACATGTCTGTATCTTGAGAGATCGTCAGTGAATGTAATAAAGTAGGAAGAATCGTTCCTGGCATGTGTAGACATGGGTCCACATACATCACTATGTATCAGCCCCAAGAGTTCTGTAACTCTTACTCCGTGTCCACTAAACGGAGTTTTGGTCATTTTTCCTTTGAGACATGACTGGCAAGTGTCATAAGATGATAATTCGAACGGATTCAAATATCTATCCTTATATAATTTAGCTAGCCGTGTCGTATTGATATGACCTAGTCTACAATGCCACAAGAAGGATTCGTTCATTTCTGAACTTTTCCTTTTATTTGTGTTCTGTACATTAAGAATTGTAGTTTGATTTAGAACGTACATGTCATTATTTAACGATTCTGATCCTATCAACTTTTGATTCAGGAATATGTTCATAACATTATCTTATATTACAAAATTATATCCTTTTTTATTCAATAAAGAAACTGATATAATATTGCATATCAGGGTCGGAATGTAATATCATTCGTTCAGAATCAATGTATTACCTTTTGGTAACACAAGGTGATATTCGCCAACAGCCTTGGCTGCAACATATGCACCATTCCCTACTCTTACGGAATGATCACCCATTTCCAGTTCTCTACCTTTACGTAGCCCATGTAACGTATTACATATGTGGGATCCTGATCCGGTATCTAATACCCAGGACGTAGAATGAACTGAGAAACAGTTCTCAATAACTAACACTTCTGAAGAAGATGCATCAGCATGCTTGTTCTTCATTTGGGCGGTGTGAGAATCCAGATATTCTCCTATTTCCTGCTCAATCTTATAACACTTATAAGAAAGAACGGGACCAACGTTCCCCTGCTCAGTATAATAAGCGGGTTCAGTTAATACATCCATATTATTATCTTGATTAAGGCCTGACATGGTCACTACCTGGAGAGAGAGAGAAGGAAACACTTTAGCGTATGCTCTTACAAAATTAGATTGGTTATTATCTTATCTAATCAGGATGTCTCCTACTGTTTTTATCAAATCTTCCTTCAAACCCTAAAAGGTAAGACTAGCCGGGATTAATTACACCTTACAAGTTCGCCAATCTTTCAGCCAGATCAGTGTTGGTACTTTGAGGGAGGTTTCTTGTGCTTTCGCACGGACCTAATTAAAATAAACCTCGTTTTCCCATAGGCTTAACCCCGTTAACACCTTTCTAGACACCAACTTGATCGGCTAATTGTCCTGTATAAGATTCTCCCAGGAGTAACACTTACTCGCAGTGGGCATCGGGGTCCAACTATCTCATAGGAGGTATGCAATCTGATTGCAAATTTCAACACTTGAAATTCCCGATAATACTTTTACCCCTAACGTGCTATGACCTTGACGAATGCCAACAAACTATAGTCCGCTAGTCAAGTTCAACCCGTATATTTCTTGATTGAATTAAACCCACCCGTACGACTCTTGACGAAATCCAATAAAGCCGTACGACTACCTTAACCCAATCGCATCATATGCTACAGATGAGCAATAGTTAGCTACCGCACACTATGCCTTGACGAAAGCCAACAAACGCAGCACGAATACTAAGTAATACTTTGTTCCCTTCCGAAAGACGGCGCACAAGACCGCGATGTCCTGACGCTGTGATTCGGGGCAGATGCTATTTGGTTTTATCCGTCTACCTCTCCGAAGATGCCAAGTTGATTTATGGCACTGTGTATCGGATGTTTAGACGGATGTGGCCGATGTAGCAAACTTAGTCAGATTCCCCCTCAGGGTGAGGGGTTTTTTGATTGTGGGGACGCTCTTCCTTGCAGGCGCAAGCCCCTGCAGATAATTACGCTACCGCGTCGCGGTAACAACTTTCTCCTTCTCCAGAATTTCACTTCGTGTCGTGGGTGTTTGTTTTGTTTGTGGTTGCCCGTGGATTGTATACGGAGACTGAGTAATGCCGTCGCCCGTAGGACGTGGATTAGTCCAAATCCGTATTTACTTAGATTTGGGTTTGGTGTTTTTAGTTTAAGGATGCATTAGTCGCGTTGCGGCTAAGATCAACTTAAACGTTCGTTAAGGATACGTTAATCCTGTTTTAGACTAAGATCAACTTAACGTATTGATTAATATATGGCCGTCAGGACTCGTCACCTCTTTGACGTCGTTGAAGGATTACAACGACAGGTGTCAGAGGAGTTCAGAGATGTACCCTTGAACCAAAGTTGATTTGGAGTTTTATCATTCATTTAAATGTCTAAGGATACGTTAGCCGTATTTGGAGCTAAGATCAACTTAAACGGGACCGTTTAGATCCGGCAAAAGAGCATTTGGAAGCTCTACCGTTCCAGTTTAGGGACATAGTGGTCCATAGGTAGTTTAAGGATGTTGCGGTCCATTGCCAGTTTAGGGACGTGGTGGTCTATGTTCCAGTTTAAGGACGTGGTGGTCCGTATTCCAGTTTAAAGACGTGGTGGTCCATGTTCCAGTTTAAGGACGTGATGGTCCGACATTAGTTTAAGGACGTCTCGGTCCGATATTAGTTTAAGGACGTCTCGGTCCGATATTAGTTTAAGGACGTCTCGGTCCGATATTAGTTTAAGGACGTCTCGGTCCGATATTAGTTTAAGGACGTCTCGGTCCATTATTGATATGTGGTTGTCGGGACCCGTCACCTCTCTGACGTCGTTGAAGGATTACAACGACATGTGTCAGAGGAGTTCAGAGATGTACCCTTGAACCCGTAGTAAATTGATTTAAGAGAGCAATCTTGCTTAGTCAATTTAATTTAAGGACTTATGGCCAAAATTGGGCTAAGTCCAGTTTCAACATTTTTTGTCTTTGGCTTGTGCTAGGGCTTTACCCCTTTTAGTAATGCACTGCATTATTCTTGTTTTGATTGGGCTTTGCTCTTTTATAAATGATGCAGAGCATCTATTTTTTTGTTTAGGCTTGGCCTCCCCTTTTTAAAATGCATAGCATTTTTTATTAGGCCTGTTAGGCCTTTTAATTGGGCTCTGTCCATTTTCTTTAATAATGCAGAGTATTAAATACTCTGACAGTGCCCCACGTGGCTTGTCAGGCGCTTTGCGCTAAGTAATGAGCGCAAACTCATATGGTGGTGACACGTGTCGCGCTGTGGTGAGCACAAGCGCAAGAGCGCAGTGCGCTGCGCTGTTGCGCTGCTGACACGTGGCGCGCTCTGGTGAGGTGCGCCAATTCCAGAGAGTAAAGTTCTATTTCAAGAGCGCGTAGCGCCAGTGGTTCTATGGCTGACACGTGGCGCTCTCTTAAGAGCGCAACAACGCAGTTTGTAAGTGCAGAGCACTAAGAATCTTTTAGATTCAAGAACAGAAGTGCAAAGCACTATTTAATTTCTTGATCTAAATTAGATCAAAGAAAAATAATTTTTTTTTTTTGTTTCAAGAACCAGAGGTTCATAAAAGTGCAAAGCACTATTTTTTATTTTATTGTTTTCTTGTTTTAAAGAACCAGAGGTTCATAAGAAGTGCAAAGCACTGTTTATTATGTAAAGATCATTGATCTTGTTTTTAGATCAATGATCTATTAGAAGAAATTTCTTCTATTTCATGAAGGTTCTTTACCTTTTTTCTTGAAATTTTCTCAGAGTTCTCTCTGTTTGAAGCCCTTGACTTTTTTCAAGAAATGTTCATGCTTTGAATTGAGGCCTAGGGTCCTTTTTATAGTGCCCATAAATTAGTTAAATTTGTTAAAGAGATCTTTCTCTGAGTGATTTGGGGAATTTTCCCCACCATTGGATCTTTGATCCAAGGGCTTCTGCTTTGCAGAAGAAAATCTTCTTGTTTTAACAAGAACAGAAAAGATTTCTTAGAAATTTAATTCTGTTTGGCGCAGACGCCCCAGCGCGTGACACGTGTCGCGCAGCGCACAGCGCAGCGCAACTGCGCTGACACGTGTCGCGCAGCGCAGCGCAACTGCGCTAGCGCATCTGCGCTGACACGTGTCGCGCAGCGCAGTGCTTGCGCAGCTGAAGCGTTGCTTCAGTTAAATAGAGCTTTGCTCTGATTGGGCGCACCTTCTTGGGCGCTGCGCTGACGTATCAGCGCCTGACACGTGGCGTGTTGCGCAGCGCAAATATACTGAAGTGTTGCTTCATTTATTAAATTTTTTAAATTTTCAAAGCAGAGCTTTGCTCTGATTGGGGGAAGATGAAGCGTTGCTTCATCTCCTGCCTCGGAATTTGAACAGATCTTTGCTCTGATTGGGGTAAACAAATGCCCCCCCACCGCTGCGCTTACGTGGCCCCAAACGTGAGCGCAACGGTGGCGGAATTCCAACTGCCGTGACAACTTTTGGGAGTTGAAAGGGTATTTGATGCCTATAACTAGGACCTTTGGTCCTTTAGATGATTTTCATCTTCACAATTTTACTTTCAGAACTCAGAGCCCTGCTCTCTTGTTTAAACACTTTTAAAATTTCAACTTTAAAGAATTTTAGGTAAAAATATTAATTTTGATTAAATTAAATTAATTTAAAGAGTTGTGCTCTCAATAGATCCCTGATCTAAAGAAGACCCATTTAGGGTTTCACTTAGCAGAGCTTTGCTCTAAGGGGGTCTAAAGAGAACTAAAGGGAACCCTATTAGGGTTCCATTAACAGAGCTCTGTTCTCTAAAAAATTTTCCTTGGATTTTCTTAATTAATGGAGCTTTGCTCCTTCCAAATCATATAGAACTCTTAAGAGTTCTTCATGGCATTTGATACTATTATTATTATTATATCATTTTTTCCCAGAGCAGAGCTCTCAATGTTTTTAAGGAATTTTCCTCAAATTCTCCTCATAGCTGATTTTGACTGGTGTCACTCCTGTCTGCAGAGCATTGCTCTCGAGGAGTTTAACTTTTAACTTTCTGTATTTTCTTATTTGTTAATCTCCCTGTACTGTTTTCTTCAGGTATTATGGCGGTGCGTCTATACAGCTTGCACTCACTTATGAGGATATCCGTGTACAGGACCGTCAACAGAACCAGGAGTTTACGGACGCCCAGCGTGCAGAGGTCATGGGTCGCCTCAACGCAAGTGGTGGTTGGTTGCTTCCTCGTCGTTCAGCTCTCTTAAAGGTCGTGCTGGGAGCAATATGGAGATCACTTCAGCGTTTCACGAGGCCCTACCGCTCAATGCGCTGGATGATGCCGAAGACAAGGTGCATTCAGTGTACCTGAAAGGGCTGATCTCGAAGAAACGGCGGGACAGCCTCATCGACATCCTACATCAAGTCTCCCAGCAGACGACGATAATCGCTGCTTATCAAAGGATAGGGGGCCTTGCTGAAGACCTTGACACCCAGGAGCGCGAGAGGCTGCGCACGAGAATCATCAGAAAGGCCAGGAGAACTCTGGATGGCCTTATTTTTGAATTCCTCAATCCGTGCCCCGGATCCGAAGTCATACCTTTGTAAACATTTAAATAATGTTATTATTTATTTCTCCGTGATTGTAAGAACCCCCTTTTTTATGATATGAATAGAAAATTTCCATTTCATCTTGTCTTGTTCTTCATCCCGAACCGTTTGCACGTGCATGAATGAGTATGTCTTAAACGCTTGATCAAGTGTAAATCGGATGTTCTTTCTGTTGCTTTTCTTCTTTCTCAGCATGTCGTCACAATTAGCAGGTAATAGAGTAAGCTTCTTGATTTCTTCACGAGATAGCGAGGGCTTAGGCCGCAGGTTCAGATCTGCTGCCTAAGACTTTTCAACTCTATGAGCCGTGAGGGTCTCATAGAGACTTTTCTCCCTACGGATCGAGAGGATCTCGTAGGTGGGTTTTCTCCTTAGGAATCGTGAGGATCCCTAAGTGTGTTTTCTCTTATAAGTCGCAAGGATCTTATAAGAGATTTTTCCCTCTTACGAGTCGAGAGAACTTGTAAGCGGTTGTTCCCCTCCTTGTCGAAGTTCGACGTTGGAGAGTGAGACCCGTGGATGGTATGCAAGAGAGCGTTTTGGGCCAACTTGCGGGGTCCCAATGCTTAGGAAACAGGCTTCTTTTATGCCCACTGCCTAAGGCTTTATCTCACGAGTCGAGCCGCCTCGATAATTTTTTCACAAGTCGAGACGAATCGAACGTTTCTCGCAAGAACATCTTAACATCGCATTTAACCTCTGCTCTTTACGACAGAAGCCCGTTAAGGTTGGTGGTACTTAAGGTTTTGGCCATCGTACCGTCGCATAAGCTGATATAGTCCTCGATAGGCAATCGTGCTGTTCGAGTAGCCCTGCGACTGCCATGTCTCTGATCCCTTCGGGGGCTGGACAAGACGTCTTCAAGCAATCCTCCTTGGCAGTTTGACCGTCGGAAGAGCAAGCGTTAGGAATTTGCCATATCGCTTTTTACTTGAGGTTAGGCTTATTTTGGTGAGCCCCGATGAGTCATAACCACTCCGCGCTGGTGTGGGGATGATCTCCGATAGTCTTTTGGGCTTTATGTGAGTTGCCGTCAAGACCCTGAAGCTAGGAATTTGGCCTTTGCTTCGTTTGCTGGCATTGCGTCTGCTGTATCGAGACGAATTTTGCGGTGGGAACTAGGGATTTTGCCGTAGCTCCGTTTGTTTGATGACGTTGCGTCTGCTGTGTCGAGACGAACGTTGGGGTGACATCTCGTCTGCTGTATCGAGACGGACGTCGAGGTTGTCTCTAGGTTGCTGGTGAACCGCCGAGGTTTGGAACTAGGGATTTTGCCGTGGCTCCATTCGTTTAATGATGTTGCGTCTGCTGTGTCGAGACGAACATTGGGGTGACATCTCGTCTGCTGTATCGAGACGGACGTCGAGGTGGTGACCATTCTGTGCTGGTGCGAGATGATCTCCGATTGTCTTTCCGGTTTTATATGAGTTACCGTCAAGACGTCGAAGCTAGGAATGTGGCCTTCGGTTCGTTTGCTTTGGTGTGTCCAAATCCTGTTGGAGGAAGAATGCTGGGGTTGACATTTCGTCTGCTGTATCGAGACGAACGTCAAGGTGGTGACCACTCTGTGCTGGTGCGAGATGATCTCCGATTGTCTTTCCGGTTTTATGTGAGTTACCGTAAAGACGTTGAAGCGAGGAATGTGGACTTCGCTTCGTTTGCTTTGTCACGTCCGAATCCCTGCTGGAGGAAGAACGCTGGGGTGACAACTCGTCTGCTGTATCGAAACGAACGTCGAGGAGGTGCCCACTCCATGTGAGATGATCTCCGGTGGTCTTTCGGGCCTTATATGACTTGCCGTTAAGACCTTGAAGCTAGGAATTTGGCCTTCGCTTCATTTGCTCACACTGCGTCTGGTGTATTGAGACGAATGCTGAGGTGGAGCTGGGATTTTGCCGTCACTCCGCTTTGTTTCGACCATGGGGTCTTTTGTTAACTTTGCATGTACACCCTGCTGGACTGCGAAGGAACGCCGTTGTTGGTCTCCAGGCTGCAGATGTGGCCATTGAGATTTGGAACTAGAGACTTTGCCATGGTTCCGTTTCGTTGCGATTCTGAGGTCAGTTGTTGACGTCATGTCTGCATCTAGTTGGAGTGAGGAGAAACGCCGTTGGTGATCTCTAAGTTGTCGATGTTGACATCGAGACCCTGAAGCTCGGGATCTTCGTTTGCTTCATTTGTTGACATCGTGTCTGTAATATTGCGACAAATGTCGATATTGTCTCTAGGTTGTCTATGAACCGTCGAGATTTGGCTTCGCTTTCTGATGGAGCCTGTTAGGAAGGTATGGTTCCCTCTTTATCTGTGCCCCTGGATTGTATACAGGGATCGATGTGATTTCACCTGTAGGGCAAAAAGTTTCATTCTTTTATTTTTTTTTATTCTTTCCGCGATGCTCTATCATTTCAGCTTTTTATATCGCGAAAATCGCGATTGCCCAATCATTTCGGCTATTTTTCGCGGTGCCCAATCATTTCGGCTATTTTTTCTTTTTACTCGCTGCTTTTTATTGCGAGTTGCCTAATCATTTTGGCTATTTATTTTATTTTTACTCGTCGTTTTTTATTGCGAGTTGCCCAATCATTTCGGCTTTTTGCATGCATACATTTTTACTTGCTGCTTTTTATTGCAAGTTGCCCCATCATTTCGGCTATTTCGTATGCATATGCGGCCTACTGGCTTTTCGCCGTAAACATGAAATTGGACAGCGATTTCGGCATCAGCACCGCTACAACTGGGGTATTGCCAGGAGCGAATCATCATTTGCCTCAGTCGTTGTCGAACAACGGAGGCTTAGCGACCAGGGTTAGGGTCCTGTCGGCTAAGGCTTTTGACTTCATGAGCATTAAGGGTCTCACAAAGGTATTTCTCCCTACAAGTCGTGAGGATCTTGTAGATGTATTTTCTCCTTAGGAATCGTGAGGGTTCCTAAGTGTTTTGTTCCTCTGTAAGTCGTAAGGATCCTACAGGAGAGTTTTCTCCTTGTAAGTCGAGAAGATTTACAAGGGTTTTTCACCATGCAAACATATCCCTAGTCTCGGACGGGACTTGGTTAGGGAAATGTTTATTCGCGCCCGTGGATTGTATACAAGGGCCAATATAGGACCACTTGTAGGGCAATGTCGAAAGTTGTGGGGGTTGCTTAAGCATAGGTTTAGGCCTCTGTAACTTAAGACTTTCAAATCTCACGAGCCGTGAGGGTCCCATAAGAGCATTCTCCTTACGAGTCGTGAGGATCTCGCAAGTGTATTTTCTCCTTAGGAATCGTGGGGATTCCTAAGTGTGTTGTTCCCTTGTGAGTCGTAAGGATCTCACGCGGATGGTTTCTCCTTATAGGGTCGAGAGGACCCTATAAGTGTTTCTTAACGAGGTTGCGCCCTTTCGGGTTTTCACAAACACTCGCCGGTAGTCCTGCTGTTTTTACTCACGGAGCCTTCTCGGGTTTTCATCCGTGCCCGTTTTGCTTATGGACATACCGTTTTTTTTTTTATTCTTTTTATTTTCTTCTTCTTCTTCTTTTTTTTTTACGAGGTCGCGCCCTTTTGGGTTTTCACGAACACTCGCCGGTAGTCCTGCTGTTTTTACTCACGGAGCCCTTTCGGGTTTTCATCCGTGCCCTTTTTGCTTATGGACATACCGTTTTTTTGTTTTTTTTTTTAATATTTTTTTTTCTTTTTTTTTTATCTCGTCAGCCTAAGGATGTTGCGGTATTAGTTTAAAGACGTTTCGGTCGTTTGCAAGTTTTAGGACATTGTGGTCCATCATTAGTTTAAGGACGTTTCGGTCCAGTGTCGCCGTATTTGAGGCGAATATCTAGTTTATTGACTTTTCGGTCTATGGGGCTTTCCCCGAGCATGCTGCCCCCGGCGTATCCATCTTTCTCGGAGCGTGCGGTTGTGGCGAACTCACCTTCCAGTTTTCAGACAGCGTAAACTCGCCCTGTTGGTATTGGTCTTCAACCCAGTTTTTGAAGACGTAGCAGTCCTCGATCAGGTGACCTACTGTTTGGTGGTAAGGGCAATAATTAGGATTATTAACATCGCCTGGCCGCAACGGACGTTTTGGACCCGGCAAATTGATGAGTCTGTCGCACACTGCCAGCTCGAACAGTCCCCTTGTTTTATCTTGCGGAAACGAGTAAGGACGTTTCAACTTTTCCTGGAGGGGTTGCCGCTTGTTGCTTTGGCAAGCAACCGGTCTAGGGTTACCTGATTGTTGTTGAGCGCTGGCGACGAGGGCCTTTTTTCCTTTTCTTTTATCCTTTTTGTTCGCTCCGTTGTTTGCAGGGCCGGGATTTTTTCCGAGTAGCATGCGATTGCATGGCTGAACGTTCTCGCAGCTTCTCAATTCCTTTATTTTTGAAATAGATTCCCCGAGGGAAGAGTTGGGGATAGCTTCTTCGTCAGAGTCGCTTCCAAAGGTGATAATTTGCGATCCCTTGAAGTCGGCTATATGACAGTCGGCGGCGGCTCTTTTGCGCTCATATATTACATTTTTCCGATGTCCACAAGCTTCACACTTTGTCCCGTCGGAGTGCTGCTTTTGAGCGACATACCCTTGCCACCAACAGTTAAAGGATTCGCAGTCTTCGGTAGGATGTATGATCTTCTGATGATATAAACAGAAGCTAGGGTGCATCTCTGCCTCAGCGAGAGTATTTTCTTCAGAGGGCGGTAGCTTCATTCCTACTGACAGAGCTTTGGCGAACCTTTTCCTCGTTTTGAATTTGTTTTTACCCACAGTGTATGGCTTCTGATTTGACGGGAATGCCTTGGCTCTTTCCAGTATGGCCATTCCATGCTCTTGATTGGATTTTGCTTTCAGACGAATTTCATTTAGGAAGGCATCGATCAACTCGTCTGACGGCCGCGGAATTTCTGTTTCAGGGTCCGCCCTCGTTTTCTCGGCGCAAGGAGCCTCTTTATTATCTGCCAATGAGTGAGAGATCACATGACAAGTTGCCCCCGGCGTGTTTGTCTTCTTTGGAGTATGCGGCTGTGGTGGGTTCACCTTCCAGCTTTCAGACAGCGCGAACTTGCCTTGTAGGTATTGATCCTCGATCCATCCCTTAAATACGAAACAATCCTCAATCGGGTGACTTACCGTTTGGTGGTAAGGGCAATAATTAGGATTATTAAGATCGCCTGGCTGCGACAGACGCTTTGGACTCGGCAGATTAATGAGTCTGTTGCGCACTGCCAGCTCGAATAGTCTTCCTGTTTTATTCTGAGGAAACGAGTAAGAACGTCCTAGCCTCTCTTCGAGGGATGGGCGTGGACGCGCGTTGTTTTGGCGAACGACCGGCTTTGAGTTGCTCGACTGTTGTTGAGCATTGGCGACGACGATCGCTTTCCCTTTTCCTTTCTCATCTCAGGAATCTGATTTTGGAGGAGACGGTCTATGGCCCATCTGGTCCATTTGAGCTAATTTGTCAATCAAGGCCTGGAAGGTGGTCGACCTGAAGAACATCATGAATTGTGAGATGGTCGCCTGCGGATCGAGAGTGCCCACAAACATGCCTACCGCAGGTGCCTCTTCTATGCGTTGTTCGCCTTTCGACCATAGGTTCCGCCATCGTGTTGCGTATTGGACCCACGTTTCGTCGGGCCTTATCCTGGCATTTATCAGTGCTGTAATCGGGGTGCGTTCACTAGCACTCGCGAATCTTTGTGTAAACAGCAGTTCCATCTTTGCAAATGTTTTGACAGAGTCGTTAGGTAGCTCCGAATACCATTCAAAGGCTGTTTCTGCTAAGCTGCCGACGAATTGACGTAGCAACAATTTGTCATCGCCTCCAGTATTGCCGCATAAGGCCCTGAATTGAGCGACATGCTGATGCGGATTCCCTGTCCCTTTATATACGTGGAATTTAGGGATCGTATATCCTGGCGGGTAACTGATTTGGTCATACCAGCTCGGATACGGTCGTCTGGTTCTAACAATTTGCCCAGCCGCTTCATTTGCCTGATGAACCCGGATCTGCTTAGCTATATATTCGTTTAGGTCAACTTTGGAGATTGCCTCCTCCTTAGTTGTTGACAGAGCTGGCGGAGGATTTGGCGTTTCTCCCCTGTCGTCTTCAAGGACGATCGGAGGATCTTCAGCAGGAGGGTCCGGCTGTAACATCATCCCTACCATATCTTGGAAGAGGAGCGCCATCTGCTTTATGTTAGCCGCTTGCTCTGCAGCTTCTTTGTCCCTCTTTTCGAGGACTCTGCGTAAAAAGTCAGTGTCGGTTTCTTGTTCTTGACGCTCATCCGAAGACGTTTCAGAGCTTTCTTTTGGCTCAGTGAGTGCAGCCATTGTAGTCATCATTTCCTGAAGCTTTTGTTGTTGCTCCTGGGCTTTCGTCACGGATCGGGTGAGCGGTCGGTGGCCCATAGAAGTGCGGCTTTCCTACTTTCCAGAAGCCATATAAACAGTGTGCACCACCATGCCCCCAGACTTGGGGCGTTTGTGTTCGGTGTCTTTGCGATTTGCCAAAGACACAGGGGCTTTTTGCGGCCTCCTTTTTTCAGTGATTGGAGTTAAGGGAGCCGTTGTAGTGGGCACCCAAGTAGCTTTTGCTTTTTGTGGTTTGACAGAGTAATCCTTCCCCTGCCGAACCTTCATCTTTTTCTGTCGTCGGAGGCAGTCTTGATCGATCACCGACTCTTGGACTTGTCGCCAGACTTTGTAAATTTTAGAGGACAGCCGTTGAGGGGGCTGCTCTAGCTTCTTCTCTGGAGTATTCTCCACAGGTGAAGGAGTTCGTTTCAACATCGCAGTAGGAGAGTTTCTGCACACCTTGTTGAGCAGTTCAAAGCTGTTCTTGGTTGGAACAGCAGCATCGATCCTCACCATCGGAGCTGACGGAGCTATCCCAGAGGGGGGGTTGCCCCCAGCCTTCCTTACTCGACGCCAGTGGCGACGTCGAGCGTGTCTTGCGGATGGAGTTGTTTCACCTATAAGGGTGACTTCGTCGTGCCCCCTCTGGGCAGGGGAAGCAGCTTTGAGGATCTCGCCTGGAGCAGCAACTGGAATGGCCAGCCTTGTAAAAACTGACTTCTTGGAAGGAGGAGCATTTCCAACGATTTCGTCCGCTTGAGCCGGGATGGCTATCCGCTTTGGGATGGCAACTTCGGGTATCGCGGGCTTTTGCATGGGCCCGTTGGAGCTCTGACCTAGCCTATTAAAAACCGAGGCAGTGGAGTTGGGCGACCCGTTGAGAGGGGTCGCAGTAGTAGCAAGCCGATCGAATGCCGACTTCTTGGGAGCTTCTTGCGATGTCATTGGGGCATTGAAGCTCATCGGTGGGATCATGGTCCCAAAGAACAGCCCAGTGGTGGCCTGAGTTACCTGTTCCACCGGCATAGCGAAGATGGAGGCCGCCTGAGGCCTATAAGTCACTCCTCCGGACGGGATGGAGCGAGAGTTGCAGTTGCAGGTAGTGCAGTTTGAAGCCGTTGATCTTCTGTTTTCTGCACGGAGCAAGACACCAAATCTAAGTACCTTGAATCCAAAGGCAACCACAGCAAACTGCGATTTGTTCGCGAACATGACACACGAAGTGTGGAGTGGAAAGAGGAAAAGGTCCCACCGGGCGTGCCAGAATCTGTTCCCTTCCGAAAGACGGCGCACAAGACCGCGATGTCCTGACGCTGAGATTCGGGGCAGATGCTATTTGGTTTTATCCGTCTACCTCTCCGAAAATGCCAAGTTGATTTATGGCACTGTGTATCGGATGTTTAGACGGATGCGGCCGATGTAGCAAACTTCGTCAGATTCCCCCTCAGGGTGAGGGGTTTTTTGATTGTGGGGACGCTCTTCCCTGCAGGCGCAAGCCCCTGCAGTTAATTACGCTACCGCGTCGCGGTAACAACTTTCTCCTTCTCCTTCTCCAGAATTTCACTTCGTGTCGTGGGTGTTTGTTTTGTTTGTGGTTGCCCGTGGATTGTATACGGAGACTGAGTAATGTCGTCGCCCGTAGGACGTGGATTAGTCCAAATCCGTATTTACTTAGATTTGGGTTTGGTGTTTTTAGTTTAAGGATGCATTAGTCGCGTTGCGGCTAAGATCAACTTAAACGTTCGTTAAGGATACGTTAATCCTGTTTTAGACTAAGATCAACTTAACGTATTGATTAATATATGGCCGTCAGGACTTGTCACCTCTCTGACGTCGTTGAAGGATTACAATGACAGGTGTCAGAGGAGTTCAGAGATGTACCCTTGAACCAAAGTTGATTTGGAGTTTTATCATTCATTTAAATGTCTAAGGATACGTTAGCCGTATTTGGGGCTAAGATCAACTTAAACGGGACCGTTTAGATCCGGCAAAAGAGCATTTGGAGGCTCTACTGTTCCAGTTTAGGGACATTGTGGTCCATAGGTAGTTTAAGGATGTTGCGGTCCATTGCCAGTTTAGGGACGTGGTGGTCTATGTTCCAGTTTAAGGACGTGGTGGTCCGTATTCCAGTTTAAAGACGTGGTGGTCCATGTTCCAGTTTAAGGACGTGATGGTCCGACATTAGTTTAAGGACGTCTCGGTCCGAAATTAGTTTAAGGACGTCTCGGTCCGATATTAGTTTAAGGACGTCTCGGTCCATTATTGATATGTGGTTGTCGGGACCCGTCACCTCTCTGGCGTCGTTGAAGGATTACAACGGCATGTGTCAGAGGAGTTCAGAGATGTACCCTTGAACCCGTAGTAAATTGATTTAAGAGAGCAATCTTGCTTAGTCAATTTAATTTAAGGACTTATGGCCAAAATTGGGCTAAGTCCAGTTTCAACATTTTTTGTCTTTGGCCTGTGCTAGGGCTTTACCCGTTTTAGTAATGCACTGCATTATTCTTGTTTTGATTGGGCTTTGCCTTTTTATAAATGATGCAGAGCATCTATTTTTTTGTTTGGGCTTTGCCCCCCCTTTTTAAAATGCATAGCATTTTTTATTAGGCCTGTTAGGCCTTTTAATTGGGCTCTGTCCCTTTTCTTTAATAATGCAGAGCATTAAATACTCTGACAGTGCCCCACGTGGCTTATCAGGCGCTTTGCGCTAAGTAATGAGCGCAAACTCATATGGTGGTGACACGTGTCGCGCTGTGGTGAGCGCAAGCGCAATAGCGTAGTGCGCTGCGCTGTTGTGCTGCTGACACGTGGCGCGCTCTGGGGAGTTGCGCCAATTCCAGAGACCAAAGCTCTATTTCAAGAGCGCGTAGCGCCAGTGGTTCTATGGCTGACACGTGGCACTCTCTTAAGAGCGCAACAACGCAGTTTGTAAGTGCAGAGCACTAAGAATCTTTTAGATTCAAGAACAGAAGTGCAAAGCACTATTTAATTTCTTGATCTAAATTAGATCAAAGAAAAATAAATTTTTTTTTTGTCTCAAGAACCAGAGGTTCATAAAAGTGCAAAGCACTATTTTTTATTTTATTTTTTTCTTGTTTTAAAGAACCAGAGGTTCATAAGAAGTGCAAAGCACTGTTTATTATGTAAAGATCATTGATCTTGTTTTTAGATCAATGATCTATTAGAAGAAATTTCTTCTATTTCATGAAGGTTCTTTACCTTTTTTCTTGAAATTTTCTCAGAGTTCTCTCTGTTTGAAGCCCTTGACTTTTTTCAAGAAATGTTCATGCTTTGAATTGAGGCCTAGGGTCCTTTTTATAGTGCCCATAAATTAGTTAAATTTGTTAAAGAGATCTTTCTCTGAGTGATTTGGGGAATTTTCCCCACCATTGGATCTTTGATCCAAGGGCTTCTGCTTTGCAGAAGAAAATCTTCTTGTTTTAACAAGAACAGAAAAGATTTCTTAGAAATTTAATTCTGTTTGGCGCAGACGCCCCAGCGCGTGACACGTGTCGCGCAGCGCAAAGAGCAGCGCAACTGCGCTAGCGCATCTGCGCTGACACGTGTCGCGCAGCGCACAGCGCAGCGCAACTGCGCTAGTGCATCTGTGCTGACACGTGTCGCGCAGCGCAGTACTTGCGCAGCTGAAGCGTTGCTTCAGTTAAATAGAGCTTTGCTCTGATTGGGCGCACCTTCTTGGGCGCTGCGCTGACGTATCAGCGCCTGACACGTGGCGTGTTGCGCAGCGCAAATATACTGAAGCGTTGCTTCATTTATTAAATTTTTAAAATTTTCAAAGCAGAGCTTTGCTTTGATTGGGGGAAGATGAAGCGTTGCTTCATCTCCCGTCTCGGAATTTGAACAGAGCTTTGCTCTGATTGGGGTAAACATACTTATCTGAAATGATGGAGGGCTACGCAGGTTTTTCAAAAAACCATGAGCATAATGAACTTGATATCGTTGTAGAAACAAGTGATTTTGAAAAGAAGTGTTTTTGAGGCTTTTTCTAGTTTCGCTAAAGAGGTCACTCCCGGTGAAGGGATCTCGGCTCTTTCCTCATCGAATAAGGTGCAGGATATTTCATAAATACCGCTGTGCAAAGTAAGAACTATAGAAGCAATCAAAAACTAATCCGTGAGTTTGTAGCATCTGCCAGTTCTTCTAAAGAGGTCACTCCCGGTGAAGGGATCTCGGCTCTTTCCTCATCGAATAAGGTGCAGGGTATATCATATATACCACTGTGCAATGCAAAACTGTAGCTACCCTTTTTATAAAGTTTTGATTCTACAACATCTTTTAGATTTCTTTTCTTTTATTAATCTCATTAATAAATCCCATCAGTTAATGCTTCCTAAGCATCACAGAAGAAACGAAAGCAGTAATATTTATATATCAACATATATATATATATATATATATATATATAGTATAAGCATTCGTCTCAGGCAGTAATATGATCTCATCACAGAACATTGCAGCCGAAGATAACATATGAAATATTGGATATACTAGGACGTCCGTGTTTTATTTCGAGCCTGTATAAAACACGGATTTCACGGTCGCGATGAATAGCCAAACCCACATCCCTAGACCACTACGAGAGCGGCAAGCAACTCTGCCAATTCTAGGGTTAGGAGACCCGGTCTCGACTCCTCGAGATGGCCTCCCACTGTACCCTAGAACCCGGTTACTTGTGCCCCCCTCCGTGGGTCTACCTAATGCGGAAAAGTAAATAATATACAATGGTGACAACAACCTCAACCCGGAAGTGCCCCAATAAAAAAATATTACATACAAATGAATTTTACATGAATGAAAATAAAAACCCTCATCTCATATAAAACCCCCGGCTATTCAGAACACGACGATCCAATACAACATATCACAGCAACACATAATATCTCATATCATCAACGTAAGCAAGTATGCGTATCCCGATTGTCGTTAATGTATAGCAACGAAGCCGGCGATACACTACATACTACGCTTACGGTCACAGAAAAGAAAGTGTAAAACCATAACATTTGGAATCCACAATTACTTTAGACATCATAAATCCGAAATATCACATGCTTCGCATTTCATGCCTAACTATATGAATTCCACATATTGTATCACATTCCAGATAAATAGACAAAGTTAAACTTTCCGATCGAATAATCATACACCCAAGAATTCCCAAATAGCTCAACACTTGAGCGGAGTTCAAAAATCCCAGAACATGTCACCGCCCTAATGAACCAGGCTTAAAAGGGTCAAACCAACGCCTCACATGTGGCAACGCTAAACTACAACAAACCCTAGGGTTTAGTGACAGTTTTGACGGTCACATAATCGAGTTAAGGTTACGTTCTTCTAGAGGGTCCACAGATATGCTTGCATGTTTTTCCGAAAGTTTTAAACTCAAGAAAAATTCAACACTTGAAAGTTTTTCGTGTCGGGAAAAAGTGAGTTATTGATATCTGTTCGAACATTTTAACACCTTCTAAATTATTCAGAAAACTAAACGAAGTTAAACTTTCCGATCGAATCAACGAATACAAAAGATCTCCAGAAAACTCAACACTTGAGTAATATTAAAAATTTCCAGAAGCATGTAGAAGAACTGTTCAGTTGATAAAACTGCACATTTGTTATTACATTTTTCCTACCATTTTCATAGTAAAAAGGAATTTATTATAATATATCATACATATGAGGGTTTATGTGTAAAAATACTATTTTCCATGTGTTGATATATTATAATTAGCATTTGGTAGGAAAATGTATGCAAATAAATTCATTGACCTAATCTTAGTAGAACAAAGTCTACTAAATATTATTTGAGTTGTTGTGCAGAATATTTCCAAGTTGTGCAGAATTTTCCAAGACTAGAATCAAGCAAATCAAGTTGTTGAAAAAGACTTGCCTAATTAAGGAATCAAAACTTGGAGACCAAGTCTGGCAGCAACCACGAGAAGATTTCAAAGATACAAAGGTTCCAGAGAAGTACACATGTCACAAAGACAGAACTCCTGAAATATGATGAAGGGAGGAGATCTAATGGCTGCGGATCCGCGGCCATACCCCCCCTTAGGCCGCGGATCCGCGGCAAGATTGAGGACTTAGATGCTGAAATTTTGTGGAGTGAATCTCTGATGAATTTTACCAAATTTTGAAGCAAAAGATTATGGCTTTGGACTATAAAAAGGGACCGAGAGACTCTTGGAAAATTCATCAAGCCGACGCGATCACGAAGTCCCAGACGGCTCACGCATCCAGCCTGATCATCAACTGTTCGTCTACCTCCTTAGGAAAGATCGAGAAGCAACTAGTTTGTAATCATTTTCTACGGAATAAAGTGTAAATTGTTCAAGTTGATTAATAAAGGTAGTTATTTTATTTAATTCTTTTGCATTTTACATTATGTTTTCCCTCTCTGTCTTTTCATCTTCTTCTCCCAACATGCGCGAGTAATTCTCCACTTGTTAGGGTTCGTAGGATTAGGGTAGGCTAATGGACGATAAAGATCCCTAAACCCTTTTTAAGTCCTATAAAGTTTATGAACTTTATCAAAAGAATCATTAACATCCTAATCGGGCGCGCTAGCAATTCTTTGCTAGTTCCGACCGCGATTAGAGATTAGATTAATGATTATTTTGGTAAAGGCTAGATATGAATGGAGTTCCGTGTCGAGATAAGGGTTAAGAGTGGGTTCCTTTTCCCTCCAGAAACCATAATCTACACGCATCACCGTCGTTCTAGTTTTAAATCTATTAATGGATAAAAAGGGTAACTTTTAATTAATGGTCCATGACTACTAAATCCTAACGAACCCTACAAGCTTTCTTATTATATTGACTACATCCCTAAAATAATCTAGATCTATATTTTGCATTAGCGCTTAACGTAGATCTAGAAACCATTCTACAAAATTCTTTATCCCTCCTCTCTTTTTCAACACATCTAAAGTAAGAATAAAAGATTCAACGTTTCCCAGAGGACGACTCGTACTCATCTCGGTCTAGCTACGCGCGACACCGTTCTGATTGCGGTTAAACTACAAACACACTTACTTTTTCGTAACAATCAAATGGCGTCGTTGCCGGGGATACGTGCGTAATTTTTTATTCTTACTATTTGTGTTGAATTCTTAGACGATTCATATCATTATTAAAACAAAACTGCAAATTGCATATTTAACGATTTGTGTGTGAATTTTGCGAGGGAATCTGGAGTCACGGACTTGAGGAAACAGGAGATCTAGGGTTCCGAACTTCTCTGGTATATTTCTTAACTCCTTCTCTCTCCTCTAAATCCAATAAAATCTATTTTCTGCAGGATTCTTTGCAAAATAGCGCCGCTCAAAAATCTTTTTGCAAAAGTTTTGTGATTGGTTTTGTTTTGCATATTTTAATACGGACTTTAAGGGGCAAAGACCAAATCAAGATTAGGTGGGGATTTCATCACCCTTCCTAAGCCGCACAAATCACAAACCGAGCATCTAGATCTACCCTTCATTAATTTAAAAAATATCTAGACCAGACTCTAAGGACTGTCGCGCTCAATAAGGACAGAGGAAGGTCGTGGGTAATCTATCGTTTATCCGCATTACTTTTGTAGTGCCTAGGCAAGTGTGTCAAAGGCTAGTGGTTTTTAATTAGGCCCACTACTGTGGTTCCTTCCCACTTACCTGGCACTTACCTGGCTACAAGGTAGTACAGAGGCGGTAGAGGATTGATCATGCGGCTTGTCCTTTGGAAGTCTAGGAGTGGTCTAGAGACTGGACCTAGGTGACCTTAGTTCTAGGGTTGCTTGTGCATCTTAGGGTGATTTGTCTTGAGTCCCACTTTTTAAAAACAAACCAATTTTAAAATCACACACACGCTACCACTTGCACTAAACCCGCATAGTGCATGCTCGGCTGGACACGGGATCCTAGTGCCCGTCTTGTCCGCGTTCCTGCTATCGACGCCGAAGTCGGTACTTCTTCATCTTCTTTTCCCCCACCACACACCACAACGACCGAGATGGACGGCACTCCATCATAGTATAACACCACGCTGCCATCGCCCGGAGGTGCGTAGAATCCACCGCGCATCTCTCTCCAAGAGAGATGCTATCCTATCCGTGGTCCTCTTCCCACTTGTCTATCTCTTCCACCACCTAACGGGGATAATTTCAAAATTAAACCCCACTACATCAATCTGCTGCCCAAATTTCACGGGCTTGAGTCGGAAGACGCGTATGTTTTCATCACCAAATTCGAAAACGTATGTGCAATGATGGGTACTTCACAATTGACTTTAGATGCTATGCGCTTACGTCTTCTCCCATTCACACTGTGCGACTTGGCAGAAAAATGGCTTTATAATACTGCCGCACACTCTATCACTAATTGGGACGAATTCGTCATAGCATTTCTTAAGAAGTTTTACCCAAATCATAAGACTGCCCATATTAGGAGCGAGATCAACCAGTTCACCCAGCTTCCCAATGAACCATTTTGGAAGTGCTTTGAACGTTTCAAAGATCTGCTTGTCCAATGCCCCCATCACGGAATACAAAGATGGGATTTATGTCGGATTATATATGAGGGCATTAATCCAGCGACAAAGCAGATGCTTGAAACAATGTGTCAATGCAATTTCATGTCTAAAGATGACGGTGAAGCTTGGAAATATCTGGAAGACCTTGCTGAACACAAGTTGCAATGGGAAAGCGTAAGACCACCTTCAACTAAGGGAGGTATTCACCAGCTCGATATTTCTATCGCAGTAAAAGCCGAAATGGCAACGATTCAGAAGAAACTCGATGCTATTGAAAACAAGTTCTCAACATTCTCCCTAAATCAGGTCACGCTTCCTAAGACCGTCTGTGGTTGCTGTTCGGATCCTTCACACTTAACGGAAGAATGTCCTATGAATGCATCGTTTCAAGCTAATGCTGCTTTTCAGCAGCGACCTAGAAACGACCCTTATTCTTCCACGCACAATCAAGGATGGAGGAATCATCCTAACTTTGCTTGGAATCAAAACCAACAAAGCAATTATCAAAGACCTCCTCCACAGCAACCACAACCACAGAATCAGCCCCCCTTTCAGTCACAGAATTTCCAAAATCCGGCCAACATTTCTACACCACAAGTGGCCGGTACTGACAACTCACTTGCACAAACTTTGGATATGGTCATGAAACAATCCATGCAAATTTCGGCTGAGATGAGGTCTTCTATTGATACCATAACGAAAAACTCCGCCTCCCATGGTGAGAGTATTAAATCATTAGAAAACCAGATCGCACAGTTAAACGCCGCAATGAGTGCGAGAGAGAAAGGGAAACTCCCATCTCAACCCATACCTAATCCTGGCCACTCACAAAGTTATAATGTGAGTGTCGTTACTACGTTGAGATCGGGAAAGGTGTTAAATAACCGAGTGGGTGAGCAATGTGATGATGTTAGTGACACCAATGATACCCCAGCTTCTTCTTCTTCCCCTAATTCATCTAGTCTCCCACCTTCACCCCGAGCCTATTCTCCGTTTTCCCCAAGGCTCGAACATTTCGCCGAATCTATCTAAGTCGATTCCCATTCCAATTTTGGGATCGAATCCATCCCCACAGTCTTCTCCACAAACGTTGGACCCAAAACTTATTGATCAAGCACCTTATCCAAACAGGTTAAGGGGCAACAAACCAAGTCCACAAATGGAGAAGATTGTAGAAATTTTTAAGCAAGTTAACATAAACATTCCTCTCCTAGATGCTATTCAACAAGTTTCGTCATATGCGAAAATCCTAAAGGACTTGTGCACTAGGAAGAGAAAAGTTCAAGTACCTAAAAAAGTTTTCCTTGCGAGTAATGTGAGCACTGCTTTTACACAACAACTACCCAAGAAACGAAAGGACCCCGGAAGTCCTACAATTTCAATTTCTATTGGGGGTAAAAATATCGATCGTGCTCTACTCGATTTAGGTGCTAGTGTTAATTTGCTTCTGTATTCTGTTTATGAGCAATTAGGGATCGGAGAGTTAAAATCTGCACATTGCACTCTTCAGATGGTCGATCGATCTATCACCCAACCTAGGGGTGAGCTAGAGGATGTGTTAATCAAAGTCGGGGAATTCATATTCCCTGTGGAATTTATTGTTATAGATACACAACCTGTGGAAAACCCACGCAATCAAATCCCGGTGATACTCGGTCGACCCTTTTTGGCCACTTCCAACGCAGTAATCAATTGTAGAAACGGCTCTATGACCCTATCCTTTGGAAAGAAGTCAATTGAGCTTAACATTTACAAGTTGGGAAGTGAACCCTCCGAACCCTATGCTCATGTGTGTTCTGTCGAATTAATGGATGGCGACAGCAGCGAATTTGATCAACCTCATAATTCTGACTCTTTTCATATGTTGTTGTTTGACCCAACCATGTACTCTTCCACCGAGTTGTCCGGGTCAACATCTAACGCTGATGAGGAACTTTTTATAGAGCCTGACGATCACCCCATTTTTTCTGATGACATTATTCTTCGGGGTATCGACGAAAGTTTTGAGGAAATTTTCGCTGATGAACTCGCATTTTTACAAGACACGGGTGTTGAGAGGAATCAACTCCAAGATGAAGAAATTGGACCTCTACCCCTTCTTTTGGACAACCATGATAATGCGAGTAATCCATCATTACTATCACTGTGTCGTCTCTCCAAATTGAGACGCTATCCTTTTCCATTACACCTCTTGCCACCTCCCCACTTCTTCTTGTCGAAAGGTGGCATGTTCTTCCACCAACCTTGGTACTTCATCGATAAAATTTTTGAATGGTTGGTGTTGATCTTCGGTCTTTGCAAAGCTTGGCATTGACCAATAACCTTGACCCCCTCGTGTGATTTTAAAAGATTAAAATTGTTTAACTCAAGTTTGGGGGGGTGGGATATTTTGGCTCTTGAAAGAAAATGATTTTTTTTTTAAAAAAAGATTGTGAGCCAAGAAATAAGTTTGGGGGAGGATTTTCACTTTCATATATTCTTGCCCCCATTAATAATTTCCTCCCAAGTCTACAGGTTTTTGAGCTTAACGGATGGCATCAGTGAGGACACTGCTGTAAACAGGTTTGGGGGAGGTTGTGCTTATTTACACATCAATTTGCATCATATTTTGCATAAGCACAACATTTTCAAAAAAAAAATTTAAAAAAAAATTCTTTTATATCAAAAGAGTCGAAAGTGAAAAATTACATCCAAAAGATAGGAATAGTTTAAGAAAACCAAGAAAATTAGAAGTTTTCTTAAACGAACTAGTAATAAGTAGTTATGAGCTATTGTCCCAAGAGTTAGTAAGATGAAGGAAATCACTAATCTGAGAATAAAAATAAGTCTGAAAAATAGTTTCTATTCTGGAAGCCAAACATTTGAATGTTGATACCCTACTATATGCACTTACACACGTCTTGAAACTCGGGATAGTAGAGGATACCTTGAAATGCTCTTGTCTAAAAGCCAAAGTATGAAGGAAATAAAAAATGAAGAAAATATAAAAATAACACTGGTTTTGTTATTTCCAAGGCAGCAATAAAAAAATATAGCGAGGGTGCCTCTTCACCTAGTGCCCTAAGTCCAACTGGTCTGGGAGTCACTGCTAAGCCTTAGGTGGTGCAAGACGAGGAAAATATTATCACCTTATCAGCAAGCACATGAGTAATCGGTTGGTTAGTACCTCAAGAAGTATTAACGGTCGCATGAAAATGTGTGAGCAAATCTAACTATTCATCAAGTTAAAAAGTACTGAGGTAGATGGACAAGAGTATGATAGCTTGAATTGAATTCTCCGAGTGTAGGGATGTCCATTTCACACACGTAGGGGTATATGATCGATGTTTGGATGAAAGATAGGAATGAAGAATAAAGACAATGTTTTATTGAGGGATGATGTGATTTCTAACATTTTTTCATGACTATTAAGATAGGGCTCATGACAACTGAAAAGCTAGTATAGTTGGAAACTCTTATTTTCAAAGTCTTTCTTTTATGGTTCTTATCTTTATATGTAACTTTCACCATCTTTCTTTTGTTATAGGATTTTGTGGGTGTAATCCGCTGAAAACCCTCAGGAGACAACACTCCTCCTACTAGGGACACCTAGAGGTTTAACGGCTTGTTGCACGTGCTCAGTGCAATCGTGTCTGCCTACGAAAGTGTGCTTAGTTTTCTCCTTTATTTTTCTCCTCTTGAATAAACTAGTTTGCTCAGGACGATCAAAGATAAGTTTGGGGGTATTTGTTCAGTTGATAAAACTGCACATTTGTTATTACATTTTTCCTACCATTTTCATATTAAAAAGGAATTTATTATAATATATCATACATATGAGGGTTTATGTGTAAAAATACTATTTTCCATGTGTTGATATATTATAATTAGCATTTGGTAGGAAAATGTATGCAAATAAATTCATTGACCTAATCTTAGTAGAACAAAGTCTACTAAATATTATTTGAGTTGTTGTGCAGAATATTTCCAAGTTGTGCAGAATTTTCCAAGACTAGAATCAAGCAAATCAAGTTGTTGAAAAAGACTTGCCTAATTAAGGAATCAAAACTTGGAGACCAAGTCTGGCAGCAACCACGAGAAGATTTCAAAGATACAAAGGTTCCAGAGAAGTACACATGTCACAAAGACAGAACTCCTGAAATATGATGAAAGGAGGAGATCTAATGGCCGCGGATCCGCGGCCATACCCCCCCTTAGGCCGCGGATCCACGGCAAGATTGAGGACTTAGATGCTGAAATTTTGTGGAGTGAATCTCTGATGAATTTTACCAAATTTTGAAGCAAAAGATTATGGCTTTGGACTATAAAAAGGGACCGAGAGCCTCTTGGAAAATTCATAAAGCCGATGTGATCACGAAGTCCCAGACGGCTCACGCATCCAGGCTGATCATCAACTGTTCGTCTATCTCCTTAGGAAAGATCGAGAAGCAACTAGTTTGTAATCATTTTCTACGGAATAAAGTGTAGATTGTTCAAGTTGATTAATAAAGGTAGTTATTTTATTTAATTCTTTTGCATTTTACATTATGTTTTCCCTCTCTGTTTTTTCATCTTCTTCTCCCAACATGCGCGAGTAATTCTCCGCTTGTTAGGGTTCGTAGGATTAGGGTAGGCTAATGGACGATAAAGATCCCTAAACCCTTTTTAAGTCCTATAAAATTTATGAACTTTATCAAAAGAATCATTAACATCATAATCGGGCGCGCTAGCAATTCTTTGCTAATTCCGACCGCGATTAGAGATTAGATTAATGATTATTTTGGTAAAGGCTAGATATGAACGGAGTTCCGTGTCGAGATAAGGGTTAAGAGTGATATTCCTTTTCCCTCCAGAAACCCTAATCTACACGCATCACCGTCGTTCTAGTTTTAAATCTATTAATGGATAAAAAGGGTAACTTTTAATTAATCGTCCATGACTACTAAATCCTAACGAACCCTACAAGCCTTCTTATTATATTAACTACATCCCTAAAATAATCTAGATCTATATTTTGCATTAGCGCTTAACGTAGATCTAGAAACCATTCTACAAAATTCTTTATCCCTCCTCTCTTTTTCAACACATCTAAAGTAAGAATAAAAGATTCAACGTTTCTCAGAGGACGACCCGTACTCATCTCGGTCTAGCTACGCGCGACACCATTCTGATTGCGGTTAAACTACAAACACACTTACTTTTTCGTAACAATCAAGTACCTACGGATGTTACTGTGAAAAAAGCTAACCCTAATACCCCTGTACGGCCGCGGAACCGCCGCGGAAGGCATGGTATTGCCGCGGTTCCGCTGCACTTTAAGGGAATTAGGATGTCGTTTTTCACAGTAATCCTTAGAATTCCCTGCTTAATTTTCTGAGTATTTTTAATACAGAAAAAATCAACATTTTAAAAAATTTCCAGAGAGGGGTTCAAAACCGACGTTTCGGGGTTCGATCGGACTTTTAACTTCGTATACACATCGCCTAATGCTCTAGCTAGGCTCTGATACCACTGTAGGGTTACTAGGCACTGTCACAAGGGTCTAAGGCATCAACCATGCCCGATTTAAAATTTAGAAGTGCCGAACAACCTAAAGCGAGGATCTTTGCTAGATAATTAGGGTTAAACATGCAAGTAAACATCTTTACATCTAAAAGAGAGGGATTACAACCTTTGTAGTCCGCTCCTTCGCTTCATAAGCTCCGAGTAGTAGTTCCTTCGCCGCGATCCATGATCTCCAGGACTCAAGAGAGGCTCCACAAGCCGAACGATCCATGCTTGCTTGAAGTCTTCCTTTTCGAAGATGATCTACCTTGAAGTTTCTTTAACTCAAGCTCTCACTTCTCTAATCAAGTATTAATGAAGTGAACACCCTAATATAATTGGCTAGATTAGATGAGGATGATGAAGGAGGAATTATGCTCTATTTTATTATTAATTTCTCACACTAATCCATCACAAAACCAAAAGCTAGAAAGCTTTTCAAGGAGGAGGAAGAAGATGAAGTCTTTTGTGATGAATAATGAAAAAGGTTACTATGCTTACCAAAGAACCTTGAGTTAATAATATCAAGTATTAACTCATGTAGAGAGTTGACTAGGGTTAAGGGTTTGGGTTGGGTTAAAAAATATCTCCAAAATATCAACACATAATATTTTTGCTTAAAACAAAACAAAAGCTTCTAGAAGCTTCAAGAAAAGTCTAATCCAAATCAAACCCTAACCATGTTTAATCTCCACTAATCATGTTGCATTTGTAAACATAACTTGTTACAATATTATATATCACATATATAATATATTTTTGTAACAAAAGAAAATAATACAATTAACATATATCGCATATATATCAATGTATTACCCGGTGAGAAAATGAATCAATAAAACGAGCCGATATTAGATAATGTAATGTAATATATCACATATATAATTATACATTAAATTATCGAATCAACACTTGATCCGACAATCCGGCTATATCGCATATAACCGACTAATATATCATGTACCGATTCATCGAATCAACACTTGATCCGATGACCCGGCTGATACCAAATATCGCGAGAATAGAATACGGTATCTCATATCGTATTATTCTCGGCCCTGCACATATCACATATGTGCTCCTACTCCGTTTTGCCTGAGTCAAGAAACCTCTGTGTAGGACTCTAAAAAATCGTCAATACGCCGGCAGTAGGTGATGATCATATCAAACACCCACAAACTGCAAGCGGTCAGCTAAACGTAACAGCCACCCAGGTATTGAGCGATCAGAAGATCAACAAGCAAGCCTGTACATTCTCCTGTGAATCCAATCAGTAACACTACCGTACAGTCCGGTCTCTTCGTCTGATATGTCGCATATCTAGTCTAGGGTTGGTAAACGTCAGACCCCAGTAACCGATAAGTCGTGTCGATATGAGGCTCATAACAGGTCGAGAAACTACTAATAACACTTACCAGTAGTACTCTATATCCGCCCTGGCCAGGGACTTCCAGTTATAGCCAATCGAATACAGCACAACATCAACTCCCTATACTGGGAGAGACGAAACCCCTCCTATCGCTCATTGCCTCCATGTGATTCGGGACTGTACCTAAAAGCCACCGTTTTGCACACCCTCTTGGACGTGGTAAGGTGGAAATCAAAGCACAGTGGGAATCACACAAGACTCTATGACGATCTCGGGTCTACAGACTACCCTGTACCAGTGTCACCAGAGAACTGCCATCTAACATGAGGTATAATACCATCTGGGAGTTCTCGGCGAGTCCGTTCATTGTACCCAGTCTCCACTGAGCACCCGTACACCATCTTTGATGTCAAACACCGATGGATATGGGATCATCCATCGCCCATCATATGGGTCAAGATGTGTATACGCTAGTCTACTCTGGTGTATCGATGCCCTGTCTCGATACACCCTTGACTAGGAACAGTTATAGGATGTACTCGTTGACTACCTTGGCCCCACTAGTATGATCTCATCATAGTCCCTGTAGTCGAGTACATATCCTAAGGTCTTTATCAACATGTGAGAACAAGACAGTAAACTAATACAAGTCAACATGTTAAGATAAAGTGAAACCAAATAGCATACTATCATGTCGAGCAAGAAAGTCCTCTTTATATATATCCAAGCATCCACTATAATATACATCATATGTACGACAATGGCCTCTAGGGCATATATATAACTAACAAGAATAATATACAAACAGGCAGTGACGGCAGTCCACATGTTGGACGCTCGCTCCGCAATATCAAATGTACAAATATAAAAAAAACTTCACTACCATTGCACGCAAGCTATCCACCACGACAAATTCGCAACAACACAGAACATCAACGTGAATGTCACGTTCGCAAATCCGTCTAAAAGAGCTATAGCAATTAGACAAGATTTACCGCTCGAATGACATTCACGGTCACAGATAGTAATGTAAGTACTGCGAACTAACTTATTTAAATTTCGATCGACAAAATTTCCCGAAGTGGGCCCCAAGCACAAATCCAGTACTGTAACAAATTTGGGCCCAAACAAAATAATCCAGAAACCGCAATTCCACATAAAAGACCAGCACAAGAAAAATGGTGCACTGAAGCCACATAACTGCGGCGAAACCGCGGCCAAAACGTGGGTATTGCCGCAGTTCCGCGGCGTTACTGTGAACTCACGCTACCAAATTTCTACAGAGGTCTTAAAAAAGCCTGCCTGATTTTCTGACATACCCAAAATAATTTTTCGACCACAAAAAATTTCGACAGAAACTCAGAAAATTGAAATGCGGTTTCGGAAATTTTGATCGATCGATATTTTAAACATGTTAGAACAAGCTAGTAAAGATTAATGGAGTGGATCTAATACCATGTAAGTCTACGGTAGCGTCCCGGCCGTCAATCCGAGACCAAACGCGGAACAAAAACTTTTTAGGAAACCGGCGCTATCGTAGTCTTTCACCCGGATCGAACCATTAACGCTAAACTAGCTAACTACTAAGAAGTGAGAGTGGCTATACCGATCGATCCGTGTCCTTCGGTCTTTGGCCACCATCACAAGCTCCTCGCGGCATCTTCAATCTCCGGTCTCCTCGTCGGAAGGGCACCACATCAATGAGTCTTTTTACGGGCTCCCGCTTCATCCGAAGCAACTCGAACATGAAGTTTGCTAGCCGACATGTCTAAGGTGAAGGAGAGAATGTGTGTAATAACTTTGTCTCAAGCATCCATTGATTCTCAACACATGAGAGTGTATGGATGGAGGTTGGAGATGATGCCATTGGTGGAAATTATGAGCTAGAGGAAGAAGAAGAAGAAGAGAGGCTTTTGTTGTTGTGTTGCAAATGAAAAATAAGAGCTTTCATAATAATCTCAATAGAAAAACAACCTCATATAGCTGCCATCTCTCCCTCCACCTCTGATTTCAACACAACAATCAATCAATCAAATTGACATAGCACAAGAAAAGAGACCATGAGTCACCAATGAAGCACATGTCTCATTTAATGCACTAAATTATCACTTCCACTCACAATTTCCACCATCCAAACATTAATCCAAATGTTTGGTCCAACAAAAAGATACGGCAACATCTAAAGTAAAATCGTGACGGATCACAAGGATACCCCTCACCTGTATATACATACTTGCATCTGCATTCGGACTGAATGCAAACGCGATGAGACTAAAGTAATCTAACAAATCTAATACTAGGATCCGGCTTAAACCAAAGCCCACTAGTATGATCCGCCCGATCATGATCCGTGCACGACTGCATGTATATGATCGAACCCTGCCATAATACCATACGGCCTCTACAACGTTTCGCCCAAAACTTGAGAAACTGTCTGTGGGGGACTCTAAAGACTCGTCAATACTTTGGCTGTGGATTTAACCACTAGCACGTCAGTGGTACTAGCCGTACGTAACAGGCTACCAGGTATTGACCAAAAGGGAGACCGATGAGCGAACTCATCCTGACACCCTACTGAGCCTATCAGTGACAATATCCGTACAGTCCAGTCCGTTCGTCTATGAGCATCGCATGTCGGGCCTAGGGGGTTGGTAAAAGTCAGACCCCCAAAAGTGGTACAAGTCGTGTCGGAGTGTAGCCCAGAACACCCTGAGATACTACTGGAATACCTACCAGTAAATCTCCTGTCTTGGCCAAGGACTTCGTGTAATGGCTCTCCTAGACACAGCGCGATCTCACCCCTAATACCGGGAGAGACGAAACCCCTGCCGATCCGCTCACTGCCACCATGTGGCTCGGGACTGTACCCAACTAAAACCTGTTTGCACGACTCCTTTGAGCCGTGGTAGGGTAGTAATAAAAGCACCGTGGGAACTCACACAAAATAAATGATGATCTCAGGTCGATAGACTAACCTGTACACATGTCACCAGGGAACTGCTATCTGACGTCAGGTATAATACCAACTAGCATGTTCCCGGCGAGTCCTATCTGGTGTACTCATAACCCAATGAGCACCTGTATACATCTTAGGTGATCCAACTGACACCAATAGCTTGTGAGACCGGCCACCGCCCCTCGTCGGGGTCTCGACTGTATACACTAGTCTATTAATGGAGTGTCGATGCCCAGTCTCAAAACTCCCACGACTAGGGACCACTTTAAGGATGTGCTTATAGACTACCCAACTCTCACGTATATGATCGCCATCATACTGCTGGTAGTCAAGCAAGAATCCTAAGGGCTCTATCAATGTGTAATTGTGATCTGTAAGGTCACCTAAAGCATGTACACGATGATACAGATAAACCAGATATCATACTATCATCTTGAGTAAGACTGTCCTACCGGCATAGGTCCTCCCTCAATCATTGCAATCACGTGCCTGCGATCCAATAATTGACTTTGAGGACACTATATCCAACAGTTCTAGACTGTGAGACCCGGCAGGAGAATGTGTATAGCGTCGTTCTAAACTAGCTTTAGAAGTGCACGTGTACACGACTCTGCCAGAGGGTTGTTGTAGTCAGTGGGAGCAGCGAAAGCATAGTGGACAAGTAGCTTATGTCTGGTTATAGACTAAAGCAGATATAGTGGAGATAGATCATCTATTTTTGATGTGACAGTCATGGGCTTTGACTTCATCAGAATAGGGGATGGATCTGTTGAGAAGGTAGTAGGGTGTGATGTCCTGGTATTTGGATGACATACGCAGAGTAGGAAGTAAAATTCCTGCACTACGATCGGTTATACTATGGTTGTCACACAATGGTTTCTCCACATAGGACTTGGATATTATATCAGATATTCTAGTTACTAGATCTATGGTTTTAGATCTAGATTTAGGTAGTGTCCCAATCGGGGTACTTAGACAGCATTCTAAAGATGCTTTAGAATGGATGACTCCTGATATGGTGGTGTACCTGCAGGTGATAGTGTCACCCTCTCTAAAGTTTTCTTACAGACTAAAGGGGAGAGGGATGTGTATGATTGACATATCACTTGCTTAGGCAATTGAGTCAATCATGAGATGTCAAGTACCACACCAGATGTTGTTTTTTGCACTAGCTGCAATAAGTTGATATTAATCCAATCCTAGAGAAACATTCGAAAGCAGTTTTAGAACATAGGTGAATGTTCTAGGGATTTGATAACGGCGACCTTCTTTAGGAGACGGTTATCATTCCAGGCTTCCAAGATGACCTGGATGACAGAGTAACTGTCAGAGTTGTAGTTTTCCCTCTGACAAGGGGCAGTAGTTTGGACGGGTGGTCCAAGCGGATACTGTGGGAGGTATGGTGCAGGATACTGATTAAATTCAGTTGACGATACAGTCTAAGAAGTTTGGATTTGGAGTCATTTATGAACTAGGTCCCATCAGATATCCAGAAATATTCTAAGACAGGTATTGCTCATTTCAGGAGATAGCTTTCTCCGCGAACTTGAGATAAAGAGAGACATAAAAAGAAACATCAGGACGGATCCACTCACTGAGGTTATTCCTCGAACGCAAAAGTTTCACAAACGGGCTTTGTGAGACTGATCAGTAGAGGAGTTGGGTGTTCGGTATCACACGGGTTGTGAGTATGCAACATCGCAATAATTAGCCTTAAGTGCAAATGGGAGATTGTTCGATATAGTGCCCTCAAAGTCAATTATTGGATCGTAGACACGTGATTGCAATGATTGAGGGAGGACCTATGCCGGTAGGACAGTCTTAATCAAGATGATAGTATGCTATCTGGTTTATCTTTATCATCGTGTACATGTTTTAGGTGATATTACAGATCACTATTACACGTTGATAGAGCCCTTAGGATTCTTGCTTGACTACCAGCAGTATGATGGCGATCATATACGTGAGAGTTGGGTAGTCTATAAGCACATCCTTAAAGTGGTCCCCAGTCGTGGGAGTTTCGAGACTGGGCATCGATACTCCATTAGTAGACTAGTGTATACAGTCGAGACCCCGACGAGGGGCGGTGGCCGGTCTCATAAGCTATTGGTGTCAGTTGGTTCACCTAAGATGTATATAGGTGCTCATTGGGTTATGAGTACACCGGACAGGACTCGCCGGGAACCTGCTAGTTGGTATTATATCTAGCGTCAGATAGCAGTTCCCTGGTGACATGTGTACAGGTTAGTTCATCGACCTGAGATCGTCATTTGTCTCGTGTGAGTTCCTACTGTGCTTTGATTACTACCCTACCACGGCACAAAGGAGTCATGCAAATAGGTTTTAGTTGGGTACAGTCCCGAGCCACATGGAGGTAGTGAGCGGATCGGCAGGGGTTTCGTCTCTCCTAGTATTGGGGGTGAGATCGCGTTGTGTCTAGGAGAGCCATTACACGAAGTCCTTGGCCAAGGCAAGTGAGATTTACTGGTAGGTATTCCAGTAGTATCTCAGGGTGTTCTGGGCTACACTTCGACACGACTTGTACCGCTTTTGGGGGTCTGACGTTTACCAGCCCCCTAGGCCCGACATGCGATACTCATAGACGAATGTACCGGACTATACGGATATTGTCATTGATAGGCTCAGTAGGGTTTCTGGATGAGTTTGTTCATCAGCTTCCCTTTTGGTCAATACAAGGGTAGATGTTACGTACAGCTAGTACCACTGACGTGCTTGTGGTTAAACCCACTGCCAGCGTATTGACGAGTCTTTAGAGTCCCCCACAGATAGTTTCCCAAGTTCGGGCGAAACATTGTAGAGGCCGTATGGTTTTATGGCAGGGTTCAATCATATACATGCACTAGTGCACGTATCATGATCGGACGGATCATACTAGTGGGATTTGGTTTAAGCCGGATCCTAGTATTAGATTTGTTGGATTACTTTAGTCTCATTGCATTTGCATTCAGTCGGAATGCGGATGCAGGTATGTATATACAGGTGAGGGGTATTCTTGTGATCCGTCACGAGTTTACTTTAGATGCTGCCGTATCTTTTTTTTTTGACTAAATATTTAGGTTAATGTGAGTGGAAATCGTCATGAGGAGCAATTAATGTGGCATGTGCAATCTAGTGACTCGTGGTCTCTTTTTTTGTAGCCATGTTATGTTAATTGATTGATTATTGTGTTGAAATTAGAGGTGGAGAGAGAGAGGGCAGCCATATGAGTGGTGCTAGCTCTTGGAATTATGAGGAGTGCTCTCACTTTTATTCCAACACAATAGAAAAGAAAATCCTCTTCTTCTTCTTCTTCTTCCTCTAGCTCACAAGTTCCACCATGGCTTCATCTTCAACCTCCATCCATACACTCTCATGTGTTGAGAATCAATGGATGCTTGAAACAAAGTAATCACACACATTCTCTACATCACCTTGGACATTTCGGCTAGCAAACTTCATGTCCGAGTTGCTTCGGTTTGAAGCGGAAGCCCGTAAAAAGACTTCTTGATGCGGTGCCCTTTTCGACAAGTTGACCGGAGATCGGAGATTCCGCGAGGAGCTAGAGATGGTGGATAAAGACCGAAGGACACGGATCGATCGGTATAACCATTCTAACTTCTTGTAGATAGCTAGTATAGGTTAATGGTACGATCCGGGTAAAATTCTGCGTTAGCGCCAGTTTCGTAAAAAGTTTTTGTTTCCGCGTTTGGCCTCGGATTGACGGCCGGGACGCTATCGTAGACTTACACTGATAACTCCAAAACTAATTCAGGACTTCAATTCGTTTTAAAGTATCTGACTCAGTCAGAGTCTCAGTCTAATCTGAAATCAATCCATCCTTGAATACAATTCAAGTATAACTCCAATTTAACATGAATCCATTTATACCAGAATACAATCTATATCGATATGAATTGATTTAACCGAACCATGGTTATACCTTTGACATTGTTTACATGACTATCCGTTTATGTCCTTTCCGTTTACATGAACTACTGATATCATGGTTTTGACAAGTCTTACATCTATTAAACAAAACAATACACATCAGTACAAGATACATTACGGGGTTTTAAAGGGGTAGACTGGTACGGAATGTGTTAAAAGTGGTATGAAACGGTCACTTTAATACACCTAACCTGAACATCCGTTGTCGTTGTCCCGTGGGTTTTGACAGGGCCTTGTGATCCATATACCATAGTCCACAGGGTAAGCTGGACTCCTCTCGTATACACTAGCATATTCTGTACCAAGTTACAAACAACTGCGTTAACATAACTATCAACTTTATACCAGTTATAATCTCTTACCTGTCTATTCTCATTCTACATCTCTTGGGATTTACCGAGCGATTGTTCGCTGATGACATTCATTTTCTCTTCTTTCTTTGGAATGTTGTCAGGGGGATTCGATTCTCTGGAGATCGAGCCCAGCACAGACGACTTGGAGCAGTTCTCAGAAGACCCAGAGCTCTAGTCACTTGTATATACTTTACTTTTAGTTCATGCCATTGTTTAGGCATTGCTTTTCGGTTTTGTATTTACATTTCCAGTTGTATTGTAAAGGATGTTTAATAAATAAAAGTTGTTGTTCATTTACATCTCATGTCTTACTTGTGTATTTTACTATATTGCTTATTTACGCTTAGCATGTTTATTTCTGAGTAAATACGTCGTGTGACCCGTCATGTCTCCTTACTGTACTCTGGAAAGCGGGGCGTGACAGGCAGAGAAGATGGTTAGAACTTATGGCAGACTTCGACATCAACCTACAATATCATCCAGGGAAGGTGAATATAGTACCGATGCACTTAGTCGCCAACCACTATCAATGAATCTTAGTGCACAGTGGAAGCTACAGCAAAATTTTCATCAGATGGAGATAGAAGTGGTCATGCCAGGTAACGCTTCAAGTTTGATAAACTTACAAGTTCAGTCTACAATTGTCAATTAGATCAAAGCAGCTTAAGCAAGTGACGCCAAGTTGCAAAAGAACAGAGAACAAATAGAAAGTGGACTTAGAACAGACTTCATCATCCATGAAGACGGATCTTTAAGATACGGCAGTAGATTGTGTGTACCACAAAGTTCTGTTTGGGAAGAGTTGATGAAAGAAGCTCAAAACTCCCCATACTCAGTACACCCTGGTGGTACAAAGATGTACAAAGATCTACTCCAACATTACTGGTGGCATGGAATGAAGCGTGAAGTAGCCAGAAGCGTCGCTAAATGTTTGGTGTGTCAGCAAGTGAAAGCTGAACATCACAGGACTGCTAGTTTACTTCAACCATTACCTATCCCAGAATGGAAGTGGTAACACATTACCATGGATTTCGTGACTGCACTTTGTAACAACCCTAATTTTCCTATACAAAATTTTTTCAAATATTTTTTTCAAAATCCATAAAGGGGTATTTTAGCCTGAGCACAAGATATAAGTAGTTATTTTGCTTTTTAATTACAAGTTAAAAGAATGTAACAACTCTATTTTTAGTGTACAAAATTTTCTTAAAAATTAATGTATACTTGGGGTATTTACATTTATTGTTATTACTTTAAGTAATTAATTAGCTCCACAATAAAAAGAAGGAGCTTGTAGCTCATTGGTAATACCTTGCACTGCTGAACCAAGCCAACAGAGTTCAAATCCCATACCCCACATTATTTTTAATATTGATTTTTCTTAAATCCTTTAGAATACCAAGGGTTTACACGTGCATATCTCACAAAAACCCCCCACTACACCCAAAAATGTAACATTGCCAGAGGATAGATGAACCGTCGGGGGGATTCCGGCCGCCGGACTCTGCCGGAAATCGGCCAACTCGGCTTCGACTCGGCCGACTCAGTCCTCCGACCAAGTCACGGCCGAGTCACCCCCGAGTCGGCCGATTCCGGCGACGACCCCAATATGAAAATTGTGTCTTTTCACATTCCCTATGCATCTGCAAAATTTTAGCCTCAGACCATTTCCAGAGCTCTTTTAAAACCCCAATTACTCCACTTTTAATACATTTTTAATACATTTTATCACATTTTTCATTTTAACCTTTCACCTACCCTAACCCTAGCCTAACTCTATAAATATCGCCCCTACCCTCTACCCTCTCACCCCAAACTCTGAGCCAACTCTCTAAATTTCTCAAGAACTCTTGTGTGCAATCGAATTGAGCGAAAGACGAAACTCCGGCGAATTCTTCGGCGGATTTTCCGGCGAACTTCCGACGATCATTCTAGGAGCTCCCGGCAATGAAGCGACGCACCGGCGACTCCTCCCGTTCCACCTCCCTCTCCTTGTTGTCCTAAACCCGTAAGTCCCCAAATTCTACCTCTTTTTTTTTCTAAAATACGGATTTACAAACCCGACGGAATCGGAACAAATCCGAATTCCGATTCGGTTTCTTTATAAAACTTCATTTCTCGTTAATACATTTATGCTTAAACTCTCTCATGTTGACTATTAAACACTAATCAACCAAATCGATCAAGTTTCATATCACAAAATAATTGCTAGTTCCTTTTACCGTATTTTTTCATTTAAATACCGGATAGTTCCTTTTCGACATTTAAACCATTAAACTTGTTATACCTTTAAGTAGATCACGAGATAATGACTTACCTCCTCACACACTCATATGCAACATAGCACGATACCCTCGGGAACATAAAATACGGGAAATCGACATCTTTACAAATAAATAACATTTGAACTAATAAAAAAAATATATCTAGACTCAGCCAATTAAGGACTGTCGCGCTCATTAGGACAGAGGAAGGTTGTGGGTATTCAGTCGTTTATCTAAATCTGACTTTGTAGTGTCTAGGCTAGACAAGTGAGAAAGGTAACTTTAAAAGGCCCGTCTCACGGTGATTCATGAGCGGAACCCTCCTTTCTTCACTTGTACTTACCTTACCACAATTGGCAGTGAAGAGGCGATTTGAGGGATATCTCATAACTTATCGTTTTGGACCAGTTAGGAGCAGTCTAGTTGACTTAGGAGACCCTAGAACATAGAGTACGGGAAATCGACATCTTTACAAAGAAATACCATAATTAATAAAACCGTTTTTCCTTAATGATTAGTATTTATACAAATCTTTGCAAAGCGCCGCTACAACCCATTTGGGGAATCCGTTCAGGATGGTGCGGATTATCGCACATCCTCGGGCTTAGTAGTGCGAGATGCATACCTCCGCAAGGGGCATTCGGTTTCGAAAGATTTAAAATAGGACATCTTAAGAAAACGAGATTTCTAGAATATTATATATATACTAAAATTATTTTCATATAAATATATGTATATGTAACATAAAAATATCTATTTTGAATTATTACAAATATTCCACTTTTTCTAAAAATGTCACAAGAATCATTTTACACTAAAATACCATGAATTCCATACAAATCAATATTACAAATAAATACCTTTATTTATGAAATTAGGATATTTTCACTAGAAATATCACAATATAAAATTTACATTCATTACAACTCTAAAGACGAATAATAAATACTTGGGGTGTATTTTGAAAAGTATATAAAGGTATTTTTACATAAAACCCCCTCAAGTTCTATAAATTACCTTAAGGACCCTAGTAAACATAGGTTTAAGCGGGACCAATCTCTTGAGCCTTAGGGAGCCGGAGAAGTAGGTGCTTGCCTATCTAAGGTAGACAATTAACAAACAGTGTTATCAGCACGGTAATCGTCTTTGAAAAAGACACAAATCCTGCCGTCCATGTGCAGCGATTACCGATAACATCAAAACAATCAGGACTTCAATTTACTTTCTAATTGTCTGACTCAGAGTGAGTCTCTTTATAATCTGACTTGAATATGATTCAAGTACAATCTACAATCTACAATCTACAATTTTCAATATTATAATTCAACATGAATCCATGAATCCAATTATCAATCTATACAACTTGACTGAACCGAACCATGGATATATATATTCCATTTACATGGTTCTCCAGTTACATCCATTTACATGATCCTTCGGTTACATCCGTTTACTGATATCATGGTTTCGGTCAGTCATCCAATGATACAATCAATACAATTTACAATACAACAATACAAACAAGACATCTCGGGGTTTAAGGGGTAGATTGGTACGGAAGGTGTTAAAAGTGGCACGAGACTGCAAGATTAAGACACCTAACATGAATCCAATTGCCGTTGTTCCGGGTTGTATAACGGAGCCTTTTACTTCCATTTTCCTCTAGTCTCTGGCATATAGAGACTCCTCTCGTATACAATGGCATCCTTCTGTACCAAACTACAAATAACAGCGTTAACACTAAATACAATATTATAACAATATAATACAACTTTAAAAGTTACACTCTCTTTCTCTCTCTCTCTGTCTATTCTATTTCTCCCTTATCTTTAGGACTTACCGAGCGATCTGTTCGCTCACGACATTCTCTTTCTTTCTTCTTTGAATGTCATCAGGTGATCTGGACAATCCTGAGATCGAGCCCTCTGCTGAAGACTTGGACCAGTTCAGTGAAGACCCCGAGCTCTAGTCATTGTACACTTTCCATTTCAGTACTTTTCATTTCTGCCATTGTTTAGGCATCGCTTTTTATTTCAGTTGTATTTACTTTCCATGCATTGTACAGAAAGAATGTGAATAAATAAAGTTGCTGTTTATTATATCTTGTCTCTTGTGCATTTACTTTTATATTGCTTAGATACGCTTAGCGTATTTACTTCACAGTAAATACGCAGCGGACCAGTCTCGCCCCCTTCGCCGTACACCGGGAAGCGGGGCGTGACACACTTTCTCGTAGCACGAACGGTAACGATGTTGTATGGGTTATTGTGGATTGACTTACAAAGTCGGCTCACTTTATTCCCTTTCGAGTTGGCCAATCTACCGAGACACTAGCAAAGAAATATATGGAGGTAAGAATCTAAGTAAGATTTAAACTCTTCATAGTGTACTATCTCTGATACCCATGAACTCATGCAGGAGATTGTGAGATTACATGGAGTAACGGTTTTCATTGTCTCCGATAGTGGCACCAGATTCCGATCGCAATTTTGGCAGAGTCTGCAAGCTAGTTTAGGAACAAGTTTGAACTTTAGCACAGCTTACCATCCATAAACAGATGGACAGTCTGAGCGAACGATTCAGATACTTGAAGATATGCTAAGAGCTTGTATGCTAGACTTTGGAGAATCGTGGGAAGATCGCCTACATCTTGTGGAGTTTTCATACAACAACAGCTACCAAGCAAGTATTAGAATGGCACCATTTGCAGCTCTATATGAAAAGAAATGTCGTTCACCATTAAGTTGGGACGACATCGGAGATAGAGAACTCCTTGGACCTGAGATGATAGTAGCAATAGTGGATGTAGTTCGCACTATCAGGGAAAGAATGCGCATAGCCCAAGACCGACAGAAGCACTGGGTTGATGCAAAGCGCCGTCACTTGGAGTTCCAACCGGGAGATCATGTCTTTCTAAAGATTTTTCCAAACCGTGGAGTGATTCGCTTTGGAAGAAGGGGTAAGCTAAGTCCAAGATTCATTGGACCGTTCGACATACTAGAACGAGTCGGAGAAGTGGCTTATCTCTTGGCACTTGCACTCTCATTGGAAGGAGTGCATAATGTGTTCCACATATCCCAACTCAGAAGGTATGTGAGTGACCCCAGTCACATTCTTGATCAGTGCGAGCTCGCTGTACAGACGGACCTATCTTGTGAGCAATAACCCGTTGAAATTCTGGACAGAAAAGTGAAGCACTTCGGAACAAGGAAGTAAACTTGGTTTGAATGATGTGGAGGAAAGACGCACCAGGAGAATCAACGTGGGAAAGAGAAGATGACATGCGTACAAGATACTCTCACTTGTTTGTAAATTAGTTCTTAAATAACTGTAAATTTCGAGAACGAAATTTTTGTAAGGAGGGTAGAACGTAACGACTATGTTTTAATGTACATAAAATTTTTAAGGTTAATGTACAATCTGAGCACAAATTATAAATTTGATTTGTTTTTAAACAGCAAGAAAGCACCTGTAGCTCATTGGTAAAGCATTGCACTGCTGTGACATAGCCCCTGTGTTCAAATCCCCTCTGCCACATATTATTTTTGCTGATTTTTCTTTTAAACTTTTTGGAAGCCCAAAAGTTGCACGTGCAATACACGTAAAATGAAAAGTCACTCAAAAATCAAATATGTGCTAAATACTATTAACTACGACTAGGACACGTGGTAAGAATCCAGAGCCCAAACCCCCCAACTTGGCCGGCGAGATTGGACTTGGGGCCGGCGCCACCGGTCCCCCCCCCCCCCCCGCAGATAATGCTCCAAAAATATTTCCCTAGCAGCTCTTGGACCCCCCCCCCACTAACCCTAGTCTATTTGTTTTCCCTGCACATTTCCAGAGAATTAAAATGAGGCATTAATCCAAAATGTTAATGCATTTTAATTCTATTCTTCAATACCCTAAACCCTAATTTCTCCTATAAATACCACCCTATACCATAACCCTCCACATTCAGAAATCCTTTACCAAAACTCTCTAAATTTTCCAAGTCCAAGAAGTTGTACAAGTGGAGTTTGCTCAAGGTCAAGTTCCGGCGATGACACGGGACAAATCCGGCGACCCCGCGACTCCACGACACATGCAAACCCCTCCTCTACCTCCCCGCTCTCTTCTCAATCCGTAAGTCCCCTCTCCCCTCCTCTATTTCTATTAAAAATACTTCTCATTTCAAAACTCGTCGGAAGCGAAGTTAATCCGACTTTCGATTCTAATTTCTTTAAAAACTCAATTTTTCTTAACCAAAAATTAACCATCTCTTCATATCTTGTTCAGCAACCATAAGACAATATATAGAACAACTTTCAATCCAAAATTATAATATTATACAACTTTTATTTCACTTTTACGGTTAAATCCCATCAAGTTTACCTACGACATTATTTCTTCATTTTGCTCATATTACCTTAGAAAATTACACGAGGTAATGACCTACCTCATCACAACTCTCATCTTGACATAGCACGATGGCTTTAGAACGATATTTTTGTGGCTAAGATAAATTTTACATTTAAATACCATAAACTATCAATACCGTAATTTTCAAATTGTTTTAATCAAATTTCATACGATTATGTCCTTACAACCCATTTTGGGGAATCCGATTTGGTTGGTGCAGATTATCGCATATCTATCGGATTAGTAGGGCGAGATGCAGACCTCCTCATGAAGCATACGATATCGATGGAATTTTTATTACAATTTCTAAGAAAACGTGATTTCTATTAATAAATAAATTCTATTTTTAATAATTACATATATATATATAAATATTATCAAAATAACTATTTTAAATATATAATATATTCCATGTTTTCTAAATCAAAAGAAAAGAATCACAAAAGTTCATGAAAATACCATCAAGAATCAATACAAGTCAATTTACATGAAAATACCATATACTATTCAAATTAGGTTTATATCCACTAGAATATTTCATCTTTTAAATTTACATCCATGAAAATCCTAAATACGATAATTAAATACTTGAGGTGTATTTTGAAAATATATTAAAACTATTTTTCACAAAATCCTATCAAGTTATATTAAATTACAATAAGGACCCTAGTAAATATAGTTTAAGCGGGACCAGTTCTCTTGAGCCTCAGGGAGCCAGAGAATTTGGGTGCTTGCTTATTTAAGGTAGACAACTAAAACGGGGTTATCAATACGGTAATTGGTTTGGAAAATGTCACAAATCCTGCCGTCCATGTGCAGTAGTTACCGATAACTCCAAAACTAATTCAGGACTTCAATTCGTTTTAGAGTATCTGACTCAGTCAGAGTCTCAGTCTAATCTGAAATCAATCCATCCTTGAATACAATTCAAGTATAACTCCAATACAACATGAATCCATTTATACCAGAATACAATCTATATCAACATGAATTGATTTGACCGAACCATGGATATACATTTGACGTTATTTACATGACTATCCGTTTATATCATTTCCGTTTACATGAACTATTGATATCATGGTTTTGGCAAGTCTTACATCTATTAAACAAAATAATACACATCAATACAAAATACATTACAGGGTTTTAAAGGGGTAGACTGGTATGGAATGAGTTAAAAGTGGCACGAGACGGCCACTTTAATATACCTGACCTGAACATCCATTGCCGTTGTCCCATGGGTTTTGACGGGGCCTTGTGATCCGTATACAATAGTCCACGGGGTAAGCTGGACTCCTCTTGTATACTCTGGCATATTCTGTACCAAGCTACAAACAACCGTGTTAACATAACTATCAACTTTATACCAGTTATAATCTCTTACCTGTCTATTCTCATTCTACATCTCTTTAGGACTTACCGAGCGATTGTTCGCTGACGACATTCTTTTTCTCTTCTTTCTTTGGAATGTTGTCAGGGGATCTGATTCTTTGGAGATCAAGCCCAGAACAGACGACTTGGAGCAGTTCTCAGAAGACCCAGAGCTCTATTCACTTGTATATACTTTACTTTCAGTTCATGCCATTGTTTAGGCATTGCTTTTCAGTCTTGTATTTACATTTCCAGTTCTACTGTAAAGGATGTTTAATAAATAAAAGTTGTTGTTCATTTATATCTCATGTCTTACTTGTGTATTTTACTATATTGCTTATTTACGCTTAGCGTGTTTATTTCTGAGTAAATACGTCGCGTGACCCGTCATGTCTCCTTACCGTACTCTGGGAAGCGGGGTGTGACAGTGTAACCGAGCCGAACCTAATTCAATACCGAACGAGCCTGGCAGAGCTCAAGTTCGACTCATTTAATAAACGAGCCAGGTTTTCTTGCTCATTTTCGGCTCATTGATTAATGAACCGAGCTTGAACGAACTGATACCGAGCTGAACCCTAATCGAACCCGAGCTGGCTCGTTCAGTTACCACCCCTAGCAGACCTAAATATTTTATTGATTAAAAACATTTTTGAGGGGGGCATAAGTTGGAAAACCTTATCCCTCATACAAATGCCAAAAAATTAAAAATACAATTCAATAAAAAAAAAAAATTGGTGAGCTCCTATGGGTCTTTACTCTTCATCGGTGTCGGAGTCTTCAATACTCTTAACGTGTTGTTGTCTAGTTTTTGCACCGATCCAATATTTTTGGCACACTGCAATCTTCAATGCGTCATCCGACAATCTTACTCTCTTATTGCTCAGAACCCTGTTACCAGCGCTAAAAGCAAACTCCGAAGCTACTGTGGACACCGGAGTTGTTAGTAAATCACGAGCTATGACGGAAAGCACAAGATACATATGTCCATGTGTTTTCCACAAATTCAAAATATCAAGATTATCTATTTGATTTGCTGTGAGAAAATTACTGAAATCAGTTTGCAAATATATTGTAAGCTCATTATAAGTGGAAGAAATAGAAACGGTTGTCTTTTGTTTTCTTTGCTGCAAAAACCAAAATATTTCTTTTTTGGAAGTTTGTTGTGAAGAGAAAAATAAAAAAAAGTTCTATTTTGACCATATTGTGCTTCATATATGGCATACAAATCATGGAAATAAGAATCTAAAATATTTTTATAATCTCCTATATCAGTACCTAAGTTTTCATGGTATCCATCTAATAAAAAAAATAAAATATCTTTTTTAAGTCTTGGATAAAAAGCAGAAGCTAAACAAAACAATGTAGGAACTTCTCGTCAATATTTATTCAATTTCATAAGTATGCTATGTAACATTCCAGCAAATGCACTTTCAGGGTCAATTACATGCTCATTAATAATCTTACAAATATAAAATAACTGTTCTACTGCTAAATATATAGTAGGATAATAAATACCAGATAAATATTTAGTTGCATTGTAAATTATTTCTAAAAATTTCAAAACATATTCACAAACAAACCAATCATAATCCTCTAAATTATTATTGGGCATTTGTTCCTCATAAAATAAAGTAATGGACTCCCGATATTTTAAAACACATTTCAACATCTCATAAGTGGAATTCCACCTAGTTGGAATGTTGAATTTGAAAGATCTAAATTTTAAATTTAACTTGGTACAAATTTGCTTAAAAATTTATTTTCGGGGTCCAGAGATTTCAATAAACATCATTGAATCTTTAAGTTTCGCTAAATGAGGATTAATTATACTAAGACCGTCATGCACAATTAAATTTAAAATATGTCATGCACGTTTTTGATGAAATAATTCTCCATTCAAAACAGAATTCAAATTATTTTTTAAAATTGCTATAGCAGAATTATTAGTAGTATTATCAAAACTAACAGAAAATATGTAACACCCTAGCACTGTTATACTATTTTTATTTGGGGTATTTCAAATTTTGCGGTAAATTTTTTTACTATTGTTGCTATTGGGTTGCGAATAATACAATTAGTAGCTGTGTTATTATCCGACCCGGCCCGTATGTTTGAAACCCAACATGGTTCGAGATTATAGCAAATATTTGTTAGTACAGAGTATCCATGCAAATCTAGATTTTATATACGTATATAATATAATTAATACTCTAAATGTCTTTTTAAAATACAATATAAGATCAAATAACATATTTTCTTATCTAGCCTTACATGTCATAGTACCCCATGTCATGTGGTTGCGCCCATATATCATGTTCATATTCGAAGTGTTACACAGACTAGTATTTTGATCGCTACGTATATTTACGTAGATCCGTATTTGGGATATATATTTTTTAATTGTAGAATATTGCATCATGATTTAAATTCTTACGTATATTCTCCATATTTAAAAACTAGATTTTTGAAGGGACACGGGTAATATTCGGAGTAATCTGATATTATCTGTAAAATCCCATATATATATAATATTTTATATAACTAATAATATATATAAACTGTTATATATAATATATAATATATTGATTAACTTTAAAAATAATCTCTTCCTCTCTCTTTATACAAAATATATATATATATTATAATATAAAAATTCAGTATAAACAACAACTCTCTCTCTCCTCCCACGTTTCTCTTCTTCCCGCAGCCCTAACCCTCGACCCCCGTCGTCGCAGCCTCTCGTTGTCGCCCCACATCGCTGTCCCCCTCGTCCACGTCCTCGCCTCCTCTTCCTCACCCCCATCACCCCATCCCCTCTTCCTCTCCTCCCCAACGACCCCGCGTCCTAACCCAAGAACCTATCTCGTTCAAAACTTCCCTCACCGGCAACCTCATCGTCGCTGGAAAACCAACCACTACCATAGCACCCCATCACCTCCTCTCATCTCCCAGCAACCCCAGACCACCACCACACCTCGTCTCCCGCCTTTGCACATCCCCGAGCAAGCAAAACTCACGGCCATACCCATCTCGCCGCTGCCGACTTTGCCTCGTCGCCGTCACCTCGTCACCACCATCTCCTCTGTCCTCGCCAAATTCCCAGAACCCGGTAAACCAGCAACAGTCTTCTTCTTCTTCTTTTCTCTTCTCTTTTCCGGCTGTCTCGCCGGAGTTGTGCAAGTCGCCGACGACCCAGTCACCGTCATCGTCTAACTCAATCACCACGTCATGCAGCTGCTCAGCCAGCTCCAGTCCTGCGTGCGTAAGTTTTGTATCGTGACTTTATTTCTACGTCGGAACGTGACATCCGTATCTCGACGTAAGATCTGATCATGCAAGTTATAAACTTGCAACATGCTATTTTGATTATATTGATATTTATATGCTTGACTATAGTGCATACGTTTTAATATTCAGCGAGCAGTAGCGATTTATAGTTTTATAGTATCCGTCTGTATCCGTACTGATAATAGTTTATCTAGTTGCATGCCGGAACATCATGATATTATCATACTACTATATCAGTTCAATATGATTTCTAGATTGCATCATATATGGTAATGGACATATAACGGTTATTACAGATAGATACATATACATCCTGGCATTAGTTGTGTTTCGATATTGATTACAGTTTTACATTGATATCTATTTTGGTCAATATACAGTACATGGCATGTTCACGACACATTACCAGACTTGTTACTGGGATCTTATTGCTAATACCAACAATCCTTATTATTGTCTTGATGGACGTAACTTGTTGTCTAAATAGACAAGACCCGTACATGCTTGATCCTGCGTTGGCATTAGATTTATATCGTCAATACCTGACTTGAACACAGAACCTTGGGGGGAAAGGGGAAATCAAGAATGTAACTGAAACATAACTCAAGAGGATATAATTATTGTTTGCTGTGATTCTGGGCATGACAGAATAATCATTGTTTATTGCTTGCCGTGATTTCGGGCGTGATGGAATAATCATTGTTTATTGTTTGCCGTGATTCCGGGCATGACGGAATAATTATTGTTTGCCGTGATTCTGGACGTGACGGAATAATCATTGTGTCGTGGTCCCATGGGGGTTTGAACGGGATATATACTGTTGAGTTACGATTAGGATTACATTAATTGATTTGAAAGACTTGTAGAATAGATAACCTAGAAACACAGACTTTAGGATACACATCACATACATACAACTCACTGTTTTATAACTGTGTTATTTATTTACATTCATGTTTAATCATACCATCATATCCTGATTATTGCTATTATTTTGATATTATGACGCACTGACGTCTGGGTTTTGCATGACCCAGTTCCTCTACCTTTATCGCAGGTAGATCAGAAGTACTTTAGCAATCAAGCTGAGCAATGAGGAGCTAGCTATTTAGTTTAGAGACTCTTAGTTAATTTATTTCAGCATTTTTATTTCTATTGATGTGATCCCATATTGGGATGCGATTCAGATATTATTGTTTATTGGATCTTGATTCGTTTCCGCTATACGCATTTCTTGATTGTATTTACTATGGCAGATGGATATGTGTTAGCTAGATTAGATTTTTTTTATTACTGTTCTTGATATCCGATTGACAGTCATAATGTAACTGTGGAGGGATGATTCCTAGCCACAGGTAGTATGGTTGGCTCTGTCACGTGCCGTGTTTATATATTTTGGGAAGCGGGGCGTAACAGGGTTTGTTTGGTATCAGAGCCCTAGGATTTAGGGTTAGTCGGGTTTGGTTCTTTTATAGTTGGGTATTGAACCAAATACACTAACCAGGAAACCCAGAATTAGGAACATGTACTGCCATAATACTATCTTACCAGTCTTGAATCTATAGCTATCATGTTTATTGAATTATGTTTACCGTTACTAATCCCCTTTAGTGTCTTAGCTTCAGAATCATGGCGGATAGAGATTTACGGTCATACTAGAGGCGTGTTGATAACGCCGCACTGCTTGGAGTTGTACATGGTATGCTTGAAAACTATAAGCGACAAACTGAGTTGAATCAGCGGCAGGCCGAGGCTTTCCAGGAGAGTCTGCGGATGGTCCAACAGTCCGTAGTTGCAGCAGTATCCATGCCAACATAGCGTGAGGGCACCGTGGCAGGCTTTAGAAAGCTCAGTCCGTCCACATTTACAGGATTGGATGAGCCATTGTCAGCGGAGCAGTGGCTAGTTGATACAGTGAACCTGCTTGTTGCTGCGTAGATTCTAGATGAGAAAAGGGTGGATGTAGTAGGCATCCAATTTGTAGATTACACTCTCGAGTGGTGGCTCGTAGAGGAGACCCGTCTGACCAAGCCGATCAGTTGGGCAACTTTTTCGTGTAGCTTCTTGTAGAAGTTCTTTCCGCAATCTGCTCGGGAGGAAATGGAAGAGAAGTTTATTAGTTTTAAGCAGAATGGAGGATCCGTTGATGCACATGTGGCCGAGTGGACCTGGTTCAGTCGATTTGCGGGGCCCTTGGTTGCCAACGAGGCAGATAGGGCAAGGCGGTTAATGCGTAGCTTGGATGTGGAGATTCAGAGACACATCATATCTCTATGATTAACCATCTTCTCCCAAGTTCTCAAGATAGCCAGGGAGCAACAGAGTTTATCAGTGAGAGTAAAGGGTACTCAATAGCAAGCTGTTGTGGTGTGGAAGCCGGCGTTTACGCCAAACAAAGCTCCTGTATATAGAGGCATTCCAATAAATAAGCAGGGGACAATACCTATGAAAAGGATCTCTGTTTCAACGCAGAAGAAGGATGCGATTTGTGATTACTGCCAACGACCGGATCATTTCCGTAGGGAATGCCGGATGAGGCTGGGGCAGTGTTTAGTTTGCGGAGCTGCTGATCATCGAATGAATGCTTGTCCATCGAGAGTCCAGTTAAAGGGTGATGCTCCGAGAGCACATCAGAAGCAGATTACTCAAGGGCTTAACCAAGTATGGGCCTTCACCTTGACGGCCGAAGAGGCCAAGGCTTCAAATGATGTTGTTTCAGGTAACTTACTTGTTTATAATTTTCCCGCATTGGCATTATTCGATTCAGGTGCATCCCATTGCTTCATGTCGTCCAAATTTATTAGTGCACACTCTATTCCACACACGGTCCTGTCTAGTTGCTGGGACATACACACTGGGAATGAGAGAATTATATCTAGTAGTAAGTGCAAGGGTTGCTCGATTGTTATTTGCGGATGGGAGTTATTCGCGGATTTCTTGGTGATTGATACTGGCAGCTATGATATTGTCTTGGGAATGGATTTTCTTGGCATTTTCCATGCTCACATTGATTGTAGGGCAAAGAAAGTGATTTTCCAGATTCCCGGACATCCGGAGTTCATATTTTTGGGAGGTAGCAGATCTGTCGGGCCAGTCGAATATAGGGCTAGGCCGACTAATGCCGTTCTTTCATCAATGGAAATAAACAAGGAGAAAGCGCCAGCAGTAGTTTGGGAGTTTATGGATGTGTTTGAGGACATCTCGGGTTTACCGCCAAAACGAGATATGGAGTTCGCGATTGATCTTATTCCTGGAGCAGCGCCGATTTCAAAAGCTTATTATCTAATGGCGCCGGTGGAACTAGAAGAGGTAAAGAAAAAAGTTGCTGAATCACTAGAGAAGGGTTGGATTCGCAGCAGCAATTCACATTGGGGAGCTCCGGTTCTTCTGGTCAAGAAGAAGGAAGGCACACGACGGATGTGCATCGACTATCGAGAATTGAATCGGGTGACTATTAAGAACAAGTACCCAATCCCTCGCATCGGCGAATTATTCGATCAACTCAGTGGCGTGAGGGTATTCTCGAAGTTGGATTTGCTATCCGGATATCATCAAGTTCGGGTGAAATCTGAAGACATTTGCAAAACGGCGTTCTGAACTCGATATGGGTATTACGAGTACTTGATGATACCAATTGGAGTTACTAACGCACCTGCAATATTTATGGACTTGATGAACTGTCACGCCCCGCTTCCCGGTGTACGGGGAGGGGACGCGGCGATGCCCGCTACGTATTTACTCAGAAGTAAACACGCTAAGCGTATCTAAGCAATATAAAGTAAATGTACAAAAGAAAAATGATAATAGATGTAATTGAACATCAACTTTTATTTATTAACAATTCTTTACAAGTACAACTGGAAATGTAAATACATGAATAGAAAGCAATGCCTAAACAATGGCATAACTGAAATGAAAAGTATGTACAAGTATTTAAAGCTCTGGGTCAAAGGCTAACTGTTCCAAGTCTTCGGTATTGGGCTCGATCTCCAGTGAGTCCGATCCACCTGACAACATTCCAAAGAAAGAAGAAAATGAATGTCGTAAGCGAACAATCGCTGGGTAAGTTCCAAAGATGAGTAGAGATAGAATAGACAGAAAAAGAATATAACTAGTAATGTTTGATTATAATGTTAACGCAGTTGTTTGTATCTTGGTACATGATATGCCAATGTATACGAGAGGAGTCCCACTATTCCGGAGACTAAGGTATACGGAGCACAAGGAACCGTTCAGCCATGGTACAACGGCAATGGATATTCAGGTTAGGTGTATTATAGTTACAGTCCCATGCCACTTCTAACACATTTCGTACCAATCTACCCCTTTATAACCCCACAATGTCTTTTGTATTGCTTTTATTATTTGGTTATATAGATGGATGACTTGCCGAAACCATGATATCCGTAAATGGAAAGAATATAAATGGATAGTTATGTACATGGAGTATATCCATGGTTCGGTTCAGTCAATATAGATTGATATAGATTGAATAGACGGATTCATGTTGAATTGTAGTTTATACTTGAATCATATTCAAGTCAGATTGATTTGATTGAGACTTAGTCTGAGTCAGACACTTTGAAAAGAAATTGAAGTCTTGAATTAGTTTTGATATTATCGGTAACTGCTGCACATGGACGGCATGATTTGTGTCTTTTTCCAAGATAATTACCGTGCTGATAACACCGTTGTTAGATTGTCTACCTTAGATAGGCAAGCACCCATATTCTCCGGCTCCCTGAGGCTCTAGAGAACCGGTCCCGCTTAAACCTATATTTACTATGGTCCTTATTGTAAATTAGTATAACTTGAGGGAGTTTTATATAAAAATAATTTTGATATAATTTCAAAATACACCTCAAGTATTCAATTATCGTCTTTAAGGTTTTCATAAATATATATTTTATAAAAGTGAAATTTCTAGTGAGTAGAACCTAGTTTTCATTATATATGGTATTTTAATGAAATATTGGAATTGTATTGTATTGAAATGGTACTTTCTTGTAATTGTGATTTCTTTGATTTAGAAAACATAGAATATTTGTATAATATATTTAAAATAGATCTTTTGATAATATTCATATATATATATATATATATATATATATATATATATATATATATATATAATAAAAATAAATTTTATTTATTTTGTAGAAATCTCATTTTTCTTAAAAATAGCATTAAAAATTCCATCGAGATAGAATGCTCTTTATGGAGGTCTGCATCTCGCTCTTCTAGGCCCGAGGACGTGCGATAACTCGCACCATCCCGATCGGGGTTTCCCAAAATGGGTTGTAGAGGCGTATTTGCAAGGATTTAGATAACACTCTTTTTAAAGAAAACGGTTTTGTAATAGTTTAGGGTATTTTATTATAACTCGTAATATTCCCTCAAATATTGTCCAAAAGTAAATTGTGCTATGTACAATATGTGTGTTGTGATGAGATAGGTCCTTACCTCGTGAGTTTTCTAAAGGTAATACAAGTAAATATGTTGAGTTATGTCGAAATGTAAAGTATATGGTATTTTACCGTATAAATGCTATAAAAGTTGCATAAAAATTCTTTTAAGATGAAACTTGTTCTAATATGTTTATTTATGTTTGTTAAATCTTATGAGAGAATATGGTGTTTTGTTATATAAGAAAAATGGAATTTTTAAGGAAAAACGAATCGGAAGTCGGATTAACTCCGCTTCCGACGGGTTTTGAAAAATGAAAGTTTTAGAATAGTAGAAGAGGAAGGAAGAGGGGACTTACTGGCTAATAAGGTAGAGGGAAGAATGGGGAAGAGTAGGGAAGCGTCGGGGCGTCGTTTTGTCGCCGGAATCTCCTCGAAATATCGTCGGAATCTTGCCTTTTGCTAACTCCACTTGCACAACTATATGGACTTGAGAATTTTTTGAGAGTTTTGGCACTTGATTTCAGAATGAGGAGTGCCAAAGGATAGGGTTTTATTTATAAGGTAGGATTAGGGTTTAGGGTATGAATTTGAGAATTAAAACGCATTTAATCATGGAGTAATGCTCAATTAATTCTCTGGGAAATGTGCAGAGAAAATAACCAACATGAGAGAAGTTGGGTAAGCCAAGGGGTGCAAGGAGCAAAAAATGGAGACCATTCCCTACGGGGGCCCGGCGGTGCCGGTCTTGGAGGCCATCTCGCCGGTCGTAGTCCGGTGGTGGGTGCTTAGGATTTAGCCACGTGTCTCTGTCGCCTCATATACCCCAGTGCACATGTTTGATTATTCTGTAACTTATCATCTTACGTGTAGTGCACGTGTAAACTCTTGGGCTTCTAAAAGATTAAAAGAAAAATTAATAAAAAGATAATGTGGTTAGGGGGATTCGATGACAGGGGCTACGTCAGCAGTGCAAGGCTTTGCCAATGAGCTACAAGTGTTTTCTTGCTGTTCAAAAGAAAATCAAACACTTATAGTGTATACAGGATTGCAAATACTTCATTTGTACATTAACTTTAAATGAATTTTCTGTACATTGAAATTTGAGTTGTTACATTCTACCCTCCTTACAAAAATTTCTTCCTCAAAATTTACAATTATTTTAAGGATAAGTTTACAAATAAATGAGGGTATCTTGAACTCATGTCGTCCTCATGTTCCCATGTTAATTCTCCTGGTGAATCCTTTCTCCACATCACTCGAACCAAGTTGGCTTCCTTGTTCCGAAGTGACTTCACCTTTCTATCCAGGATCTCAACAGGTTGTTACTCACAGGATAAATCTGGCTGTACAGTGAGCTCAGAGTGATCAAGAATATAGTTGGGGTCACTCACATACCTTCTAAGTTGAGATATGTGGAACACGTTGTGCACTCCTTCCAATGAAGGTGGAAGTGCCAAGCGATAAGCCACTTCTCTGACTCGTTCGAGTATGTCGAACGGTCCAATATATCTCGAACTGAGCTTACCCCATCTTCCAAAACGAATCACTCCACGGTTCGGAGATATATTCAAAAATACATGTTCTCCCGGTTGGAACTATAAGTGATGGCGCTTTGCATCAGCCCAGTACTTCTGTTGATCTTGGACTATGCGCATTCTTTCCCTGATAGTGCGAACCACATCTACAGTTGCTACTATCATTTTAGGTCCAAGGAGTTCTCTATCTCCGATGTCGTCCCAACTTAATGGAGATCGACACTTCCTTACATAAAGCGCTGCAAATGGTGCCATTCCGATACTTGCTTGGTAGCTATTGTTGTATGAAAACTCCATAAGATGTAGGTGATCTTCCCACGATCCTTCGAATTCTAGCATACATGCTCTTAGCATATCTTCTAAGATCTAAATAGTTCGCTCAGACTGACCATCTGTTTGTGGATGATAAGCTGTGCTGAAGTTCAGACTTGTTCCTAAGCTAGCTTGCAGACTTTGCCAAAATTGTGATTGAAATCTGGTGTCACGATCGGAGACAATGCAAACCGGTACTCCATGTAATCTCACGATTTCCTGCATGATTTCATGGGTACCAGAGATAGTACATATTGAAGATTGAAATCTTACTTAGATTCTTACCTCCATGTACTTCTTTACTATTGTCTCGGTAGATTGGCCAACTCGAAAGGGAATAAAGTGAGCCGACTTTGTGAGTCGATCCACAATAACCCATACCGCATTGTTACCCTTCGTGCTGCCAGGAAGTGCAGTCACGAAATCTATTGCGATGTTTTGCCACTTCCATTCTGGGATAGGTAATGGTTGAAATAAACCGGCAATCCTGTGATGTTCAGCCTTTACTTGCTGATACACCAAGCATTTAGCGACGCTTCTGGCTACCTCACACTTCATTCCATGCCACCAGTAATTTTGACGCAGATCTTTGTATATTTTTGTACCTCCAGGGTGTACTGAATAAGGAGAGTTGTGAGCTTCTTTCATCAACTCTTCTCGCACAGAACCTATTGGTACACACAATCTACTGTCGTATCTCAAAGATCCGTCTTCATGGATGATGAAGTCTGTTCAAAGTCCATTTTCTACTTGTTCTCTGATCTTTTGCAACTTAGCATCACTTGCTTGAGCTTCTTTGATCTGATTGACAATGGTAGACTGAACTTGTAAGTTCATCAAACTTGAAGCGTTATCTGGCATGACCACTTCAATCTCCATTTGATGCAAGTCTTGTTGAAGCTTCTACTGTGCGGTGAGATTCAATGCTAATGGTTGGCGACTAAGGGCATCAGGTACTACATTTACCTTCTCTGGATGATATTGTAGGTTGATGTCGAAGTCCGCTATAAGTTCTAACCATCTTCTTTGCCGCATATTCAACTCTTTCTGAGTAAACACATATTTCAGACTCTTATGATCTGTGTATATGTCCACTCGTTCACTAAGAAGATAATGGCGCCAAATCTTGAGTGCAAAGATAACGGCCGCCAACTCCAAATCATGCGTCGGATAATTGCGCTCATGAATCTTCAGCTGTCTTGAAGTATAAGCTACAACTTTACTGTGCTGATGTAGAAAACATCCTAAACCCTTACCGGATGCATCGCAATGCACTTCGAAACCTCCAGATTGGTCTGGTATGACAAGGATAGGTGCTGATGTCAATCTTGACTTGAGTTCTACGAAAGCTTGTTCGCATGCTTCTGACCACATGGATTCTTCATCTTTACACGTGAGCTTGGTCAGGGGTATTAAAATCTTCGAAAATCCTTCAATGAACCTTCTGTAATATCCTGCTAATCGTAAGAAACTTCGAATGTCTTTCACTGAATTCGGTGTCGGCCATTCGCTTACTACTGATACTTTAGCTGGATTTACAGAGATTCTATCGCCTGATACAATATGTCCGAGAAAACCGACTTGATCTAGCCAAAACTCGCACTTGTTGTACTTGGCATAGAGTTGATGCTGTCGTAAAGTCTCTAGGACAATTCGTAGGTATTCGGCATGTTCTTTCCGACTCTTAGAATACACCAGGATGTCGTCGATGAAGATGACAACAAACCTGTCTAGGTACTCTCGGAAAACTTGATTCATTAGGTTCATGAATATAGATGGTGCGTTGGTCACTCCAAATGGCATCACAAGAAATTCGTAATGTCCATAGCGAGTTCTGAATGCCGTTTTATGGATATCAGATTCTTTGACCTTCACCTGATGATAACCCGAACGAAGATCTAACTTGGAGAAAACGCAAGACCCACTTAGCTGATCGAACAGGTCGTCGATGCGTAGGAGTGGATACCTGTTCTTTATAGTTACTTCGTTCAGAGCTCTATAATCAATGCACATTCGACATAAACCTTCCTTCTTCTTCACAAGTAGAACTGGTGATCCCCAACTTGAAGTGCTGGGACGAATCCATCCTTTTGTCAATAATTCGTCCAACTGAGTACGAGCCTCCTTCAAACCTTCAGGGCTTAACCGATACGGTGCTTTGATCACCGGTTGTGCTCCAGGTACTAAATCAATGTTGAATTCAAGAGCTCTATCGGGAGGCAAACCTGATATGTCTTCAGGAAATACATCGTCGAACTCTCGAACTATTTCTGTCTTTGATCCTTCCTCCGCTTGAAGTGTTGTAATCACTGCCTTCTTCGGTTTTGCCTTGTATGTACTTGGCTCCAGAGTACGGTCTCCACTTTTGAAGTAAAAGACTGGATGGTCTGGAATCTCGAACACTACCCTCATTTGACGACAGTCGATGGTAGCATAGAATGTTCCGAGCCAATCCATACCCAAAACAATATCAAAATTCGGAATGTCCGGCACCTTGAAGTCGGCATAGAATTCTCTGCTGCAGATAACCACTAGACACAGGTCGTATCCCATTATTGCTTTTAGAACGTCGTTTCCTGAACTAACATTCCAGCTGGATACGAGAGGTTTGACTGGAATCGCATGAGTTCGAACGAACCGTTGCGACATAAAGCAATGAGATGCTCCAGTATCGAAGAGTGCTAGTGCAGGAAGTGAGGCTACTAAGATTGTACCTAAGTTATGTGGGATAGGTTTTAGGTATAAGGAAAAGACATATGGGTATGTATATAGACTGAAAGAAAGTTTGAAAGGAAAATGTTACCAGTGATGACTTGGCCGGTGGTTTCAGTTTCTTCCACAGTCATTGTGAAAGCCTGTCTCCTCGGCACATTCCTCCTTGCTGTAGGAGCATTCCTCTATCCGTTCCGTTGTACTTGAGGTACGTTCCTTTGAGCTTGATAGAACTGAAGAGGAAGAGGTGCAGTCGGTCCACGAGGAGGTGGAGCAGGGAGAGCGATCCGTGGAGCAGGTGCTTGGATGGCTGGTCGTTGCTGATAAGTAATTGCTGGTCTGGGTGCAGCATTTGGGTTATGTCTACGAGGACAAGACCCAATGTCATGAATGGCTGAGCCGCGGACTCAGCAAAGGCGATTTGCACGCCGACAGTCTTTTGCCAAATGTTCATCTCTCCTGCAGTAAGTGCAAAAGGCTGGGTTGGGCCGGTTGTTCGGTACTCCCGGTCTCCTGAGCACAAATTGTGGCCTTGAAGAGGCTCCTCCTGCCATCTGAGTGGTAGGACGCTTCATCCCGGCAGAGTGGGGTCTGCCCTTCATCTTCACCACTATCTCATATCGGCGGGCAGCTTTCACAGCCAGCTCGTGGGTTGGGAAATCCCCTGTAGCTAGGGCAGCTTGGATTTCCTGATGTAACCCTTGCTGAAATCTTCTGTATCTGATCTCAGCAGTTGGTATTAAATGTGCCGCGAACTTGTTAAGGTCTTGTGTTAGCTGTGTAATATGTGATATTTGAACATCGATCATTGAGACATATCTTACCTACTGAGCATGGTAAACTCAGCATCATACTCATCCACGGACTTGGTTCACATCGAACCCTGTTGTAGATGAATAAATTGCTTCTCCATGTCAAATCGGGAAGTCTCTGGGAAATATTTCGCGTCGAACATGTCGCGAAAAGTCCTCCATTCGATAGGTTGGGCAAGACGGCTTTCTTCCGCCTTCCACCAGTCGTGGGCGTTGTCAGTGAGTTGCGGCTTCGCAACTCGAACCCAAACGATCTCTGGCACTTGTGCCACTGCCAGATCATCCTCAATATTTTGAGCCCATTCTTCAACTTCCAGAGGGCTCTCTTTTCCTGAAAATTGTTTTGGGTTCAATGCCCAGAATTGCTTCACTCCGGACGCTTCCGCTTCTGGACGGTTCATTAATATAGCAGTCTGCTGCTGCTACCCTTTTAGGAGGCTGCGGATTGCCTCAAGTAGTACCGTCTGCTCATTGATCGGAGCAGCGACGGTAGGCGTAAGCGGCAGAGGTAGAGGTGTGTTGTTGAAGTTGGTACTTGTGTTGTTTGGAGAATTCATAACCTTGAAAGAAAAATTTGGGTTAGGATAGATTCAAGTATATGAAATTATAAGTGTAACAACTCCAATTTTAATGTACAGAAAATTGTTTAAAAGTTAATGTACAATTGGGGTATTTACAATCCTGTGTATACTATAAGTATTTGTTTTACTTTAGAACAGCAAGAAAGTACTTGTAGAACATTGGTAAAGCCTTGCACTGCTGTGACGTAGCCCCTGTGATCGAATTCCCTCAGCCACATTATCTTTTTATTAAATTTTATTGTAATCTTTTAGAAGCCCAAGGGTTTGCACGTGCACTACACGTAGAATGATAAGTTACAGATTAATTAAACATGTGCACGAGGCTAGTTGAAGCGACATGGACACGTGGCAAAATCTCGAGCCCTCATCACCGGTTTTCAACCGACGATTTTCCCCCTACGGCCGGTACCGCCGGGCCGCCCGTAGGGAATGACCCTCATATTTTTTCCCGAGCATCTCTTCAGCTACCCCACTTCTCTCACATTGTTTATTTTCTCTGCATTCATCCAGAGCACAATAAAGTACCATTTAATCACATTTTTAATGCAAATTTCAATGCATTCTTTAACCCTCTAAACCCTAATTTTTCCTATAAATACCACACTCTATTTCACTCATCCTCACTCGGAAATTATCTGCCAAAACTCTCAAGAATTCTCAAGTTCTCTTAGTGTGCAAGTGGAGTTAGCGAAGGGTGAAGTTCCGGCGATGTTTCAAGGAGATTCCGGCGATGAAATGACGCCCCGAAACCTTTCTTAGTTTCCTCTCTCCCTTCTCTTGTTCAAAATCCAGTAAGTCCCATCTCCCCTCTCTTCTCCTATTATAAAAATTTTCATTTCTCAAACCCGATGGAAGCGGAGTTAATCCGACTTCCGATTCGGTTTTTCTTTAAAATTCTATTTTTCTTAATCAACAAAATACCATACTCTCACATAATTTTTAACAAACATTAACAAATACTTTAAAACCAAGTTTCATCTCAAAATATTCTTTTATGCAATTTTTACGGTAAAATACAACATACTTCATTTCCGACATAAAACAACATAAAACTTGTATTACCTTTAGATAACTCATGAGGTAATGACCTACCTCATCAAAACACACATCTTTGATATAACACGATGAAGTTTTGGGAATATATCATGGGATAACACGACATTACAAATAAATACCATCAACTTACAAAACCATTTCTTTAAAAAAATGTATTAATCAACTCTTTACAATTGTGCCTCTACAACCCATTTTGGGGATTTCGATCAGGATGGTGCGGGTTATCGCACATTCTCGGGCCTAGTAGAGCGAGATACAGACCTCCGAAAGGAGCATTCGATCTCGATGGAATTTTTAATGCATTTTTCTTTAAAAAAGGAGATTTCTACAAGAATAAATAAAAAATTATTTTTATTAAATATATAATTATTATCAAAATATCTATTTTAATTATATTATTTAAATATTACAAGTTTTCCAGATCAAAGGAATCACCATTACATGAAAATACCATCCAAATACAAAACAATTCCAATATTTCAATAAAATATCATGTACTATGGAAACTGGGTTCTACTCACTAGAAATTTCACTTTTATAAAATATACATCTATGAAAACTCTAAAGACAATAATTAAATTCTTTAGGTGTATTTTGAAATTATACCAAAACTATTTTTACATAAAACCCTCTCAAGTTATACTAAATTACAATAAGGACCCTAGTAAACATAGGTTTAAGCGGGACTGGTTCTCTTGAGCCTCAGGGAGCCGGAGAATATGGGTGCTTGCCTATTTAAGGTAGACAATCTAATAAACGGTGTTATCAACACGGTAATTGTCTTGGAACAAGACACAAATCATGCCGTCCATGTGCAGCAGTTACCGATAACACCAAAACTAATTCAGGATTTCAAGTTCTTTTCAAAGTGTCTGACTCAGACTGAGTCTCAATCTAATCAATCTGACTTAAATGTGATTCAAGTATAAACTACAATTCAACATGAATCCATCTACTCAATCTATATCAAACTGTATTGACTGAACCGAACCATGGATATACTCCGTCTACATGACTTTCCATTTATATCCGTTCTGTTTACTGGTATCATGGTTTCGGCAAGTCATCCATCTATATAATAAACAATACAATCAATACAAAAGATATCACAGGGTTTATAAGGGGTAGATTGGTACGGAAGGTGTTAGAAATGGCACGAGACTGTAACCATAATACACCTAACCTGAATATCCATTACCGTTGTACCGTGGCTGAACGGTTCCTTGTGCTCCGTATACCTTAGTCTCCGGAATAGTGCGACTCCTCTCGTATACACTAGCATTTTCTGTACCAAGCTACAAACAACAGCGTTAACAATATAATCAAACATTATAAGATATATTCTTTTTCTGTCTATTCTATCTTTACTCACCTTTGGGACTTACCGAGCGATTGTTCGCTGACCACATTCCTTTTCTTCTTTTTTTGGAATGTTGTCAGGTATTCCGGACGCTTTAGAGACCGAGCCCAGCATTGAGGATTTGGAGCAGTTTGCTTTTGACCCGGAGCTTTAGACACTTGTACATATTTATTTCATTTCAGTTATGTCATTGTTTAGGCATCACTTTCTACTCATGTATTTACATTTCAGTTGTACCTGTAAAAAAATGTTTAATAAATAAAGTTATTTTTCATTTACATTCCTGTCTCTTGTGTACTTTACTTTATATTGCTTAGATATACTTAGCGTGTTTACTTATGAGTAAATACGTCGCGTGACCCGTCGCGTCTCCTTACCGTACACTGGGAAGTGGGGTGTGACAGTAAGATTCAAGGAATATGAAATTTAAAGAATTTTTTAGTTGCTGATTCTTGTATTATATTGCTTAGGACTTCATGCAGAATTGACCCGCATGTCCATGCAGAACTGACATGCATGTCCATACAGAGCTGACCTGCATGGGCCGCCAACAAAACCTGTCACGTCCCGCCCGGTGTACGGGGAGGAGACACGACGAGACCCGCTACGTATTTACTCAGAAGTAAACACGCTAAGCGTATCTAAGCAATATAAAGTAAATGAACACAAGAAAAATGACAATAGATGTAATTGAACATCAACTTTTATTTATTAACAATTATTTACAAGTATAACTAGAAATGTAAATACATGAATAGGAAGCAATGTCTAAACAATGGCATAACTGAAATGAAAAGTATGTACAAGTATTTAAAGCTCTGGGTCAAAGGCTAACTGCTCCAAGTCTTCGGTACTGGGCTCGATCTCCAGTGAGTCCGATCCACCTGACAACATTCCAAAGAAAGAAGAAAATGAATGTCGTCAGCGAACAATCGCTCGGTAAGTCCCAAAGATGAGTGGAGATATAATAGACAGAAAGAGAATATAACTAGTAATGTTTGATTATAATGTTAGCGTGGTTGTTTGTAGCTTGGTACAGAATATGCCAGTGTATACGAGAGAAGTCCCACTATTCTAGATACTAAGGTATACGGAGCACAAGGAACCGTTCAACCACGGTACAACGGCAATGGATATTCAGGTTAGCTGTATTATGGTTACAGTCTCATGCCACTTCTAACGCATTCCGTACCAATCTACCCCTTTATAATCCCACAATATCTTTTGTATTGATTGTATTGTTTGGTTATTTAGATGGATGACTTGCTGAAACCATGATATCAGTAAATGGAATGGATATAAATGGATAGTCATGTAAATGGAGTATATCCATGGTTCGGTTCGGTCAATATTGATTGATATAGATTGAATAGACGGCTTCATGTTGAATTGTAGTTTATACTTGAATCATATTTAAGTCAGATTGATTCGATTGAGACTCAGTCTGAGTCAGACACTTTGAAAAGAAATTGAAGTTCTGAATTAATTTTGATGTTATCGGTAACTGCTGCACATGGACGGCAGGATTTGTGTCTTTTTCCAAAATAATTACCGTGTTAATAACGTCGTTGTTAGATTGTCTAGCTTAGATAGGAAAGCACCCATATTCTCCAGTTCCCTGAGGCTCAAGAGAACTGGTCCTGCTTAAACCTATATTTACTAGGGTCCTTATTGTAAATTAGTATAACTTGAGGGGGTTTATGTAAAAATAGTTTTAATATAATTTCAAAATACACCTCAAGTATTCAATTATCGTCTTTAGGGTTTTCATAGATGTATATTTTATAAAAGTGAAATTTCTAATGAGTAGAACCTAGTTTTCATTATATATGGTATTTTAATGAAATATTGGAATTATATTGTATTGAAATGGTACTTTCATGTAATTGTGATTCCTTTGATTTAGAAAATATGGAATATTTGTATAATATATTTAAAATAGATCTTTTGATAATATTCATGTATCTATCTATATATTTAATAAAAATAAATTTTATTTATTTTGTAGAAATCTCATTTTTTTCTTAAAAATAGCATTAAAAATTCCATCGAGATCGAATGCTCCTTGCGGAGGTCTGCATCTCGCTCTATTAGGCCCGAGAACATGCGATAACCTGCACCATCCCGATCGGGGTTCCCCAAAATGGGTTGTAGAGGCGTATTTGCAACGAATTAGATAACACTCTTTTTAAACAAAACGGTTTTGTAATAGTTTAGGGTATTTTATTGTAACTCGTAATATTCCCACAAATATTGTCCAAAAGTAAATCGTGCTATGTCCAATATGTGTGTTGTGATGAGGTAGGTCCTTACCTCATGAATTTTTTAAAGGTAATACAAGTAAATATGTTGAGTTATGTTGAAATGTAAAGTATATGGTATTTATAAATGCTATAAAGGTTGCATAAAACATTCTTTTGAGATGAAATTTGTTCTAATGTGTTTATTTATATTTGTTAAATCTTATGAGAGAATATGGTGTTTTTTATTTAAGAAAAATGAAAATTTTAAGGAAAAATGAATCGGAAGTCGGATTAACTCCGCTTCCGGCGGGTTTTGAAAAATGAAAGTTTTAGAATAGTAGAAGAGGAGGGGAGAGGGGACTTACTGGCTAATAAGGTAGGGGGTAGAATGGGGAAGAGTAGGGAAGCGTCGGGGTGTCGTTTCGTTGCCGGAATCTTCTCGAAACGTCGTCGGAATCTTGCCCTTTGCTAACTCCACTTGCACAACTATATGGACTTGAGAATTTTTTGAGAGTTTTGGCACTTGATTTTAGAATGAGGAGTGCCAAAGGGTAGGGTTTTATTTATAGGGTAGGATTAGGGTTTAGGGTATGAATTTGAGAATTAAAATGCATTTAATCATGGAGTAATGCTCAATTTTAATTTTCTGGGAAATGTGCAGAGAAAATAAACAACATGAGAGAAGTTGGGTAGGCCAAGGGGTGCAAGGGGCAGAAAATGGAGACCATCCCCAACGGGGGGCCCGGCGGTGCCGGTCTTAGAGGTCATCTCGCCGGTCGTAGTCCGGTGGTGGGTGCTTGGGATTTAGCCACGTATCTCTATCGCCTCATATACCCCAGTGCACATATTTGATTATTCTGTAACTCATCATCTTACGTGTAGTGCACGTGTAAACCCTTGGGCTTCTAAAAAATTAAAAGAAAAATTAATAAAAAGATAATGTGGCTGGGGGGGTTCGATCACAGGGGCTACGTCACAGCAGTGCAAGGCTTTACCAATGAACTACAAGTGTTTTCTTGCTGTTCAAAAGCAAATCAAATACTTATAGTGCACACAGGATTGCAAATACTCCATTTGTATATTAACTTTAAATGAATTTTCTATATATTGAAATTGGAGTTGTTACTTGAACCGAATCTTTTCACTGTACCTGGACCAGTTCGTAGTGGTGTTCATTGATGATATTCTGATCTATTCAAGGAGCAAAGAAGAGCATGAAGAACACTTGAGGATCGCACTGCAAACGTTGAGACGGGAAAAGTTATATGCTAAGATGAGCATGTGCGAGTTTTGGCTTGAAGAAGTGAAGTTCTTGGGTCATGTTATATCCGGAGATGGGATTGCCGTTAACCCTGAAAAGTTTACAGCAGTTCATGATTGACAAATTCCAAAGAATGTAGGAGAGATCAGAAGTTTTATTGGGCTTGCCGGATACTATAGAAGGTTCGTGGGGAACTTCGCTCGAATAGTAGAGCCATTTACCAAGCTAACACAAAAGGAGGTACCGTTCGTATAGACCGAGAAATGTGTATCAGCTTTTGAAGCGTTGAAACAAAGATTGACCACCGCTCCTATCTTGACAGTGTCAGATGGTTCCGGAGGACTAGTTGTTCACAGCAACGAATCTGGGAAAGGCTTGGGGTGTGTTCTAATGCAGCATGGGAACTCATAGCTTATGCATCAAGACAATTGAAAACCTATGAGAAGAACTACCTAACTCATGATCTGGAGATAGCAGCAGTGATTTTCGTTCTGAAGATTTGGAGACACTACTTATTGGACGAAAAGGTAGAAGTATTTACCGATCACGAAAGCCTAAATTATGTGTTCACACAGAAAGAGCTCAACATAAGGCAGCATAGATGGTTAGAGCTGATGGCTGACTATGATCTTGATCTAAAATACCATTCGGGGAAAGTTAATGTAATGCCGGATGCTCTAAGTCGGTTGCCAGCAATACAGATGTTGACTGCATAAAAGAAGATTATAGCTAATCTTCAGAGGATCGAATTGGAGATTGTACTACCAAATTCTTCAGGACGGTTGATGCAGTTGCAAGTATAGTCATCCTTGATCGATAACATTAAAGAAGCACAGTCGTACGATCCAAGATTGGAAAAGTTTTGAGAACAAGTAGAAGCGGGACTTCGAACGGATCTGTTAATTCATGAAGATGGTTCGTTACGATATGGGAACAATTTATGTGTGCCTGAAGGAGATGTTCATGAAGAAGTCCTGAAGGAGGCTCATAGTTCCACATATTTCGTACATCCGGGAAGCACAAAGATGTACAGAGATCTGCGACAACATTTCTGGTGGGAAGACATGAAAAGGGAGATTGCTCGCTACGTATCGAAGTGCTTGGTGTGTCAACAAGTCAAGGCTGAATATCAAAGGGTAGCTAGTTTGTTGCAACCAGTTCTGATTCCTCAATAGAAGTGGGAACATATAACCATGGATTTCGTGACAGCTTTACCACGGAGTCCACAGGGCAATAATGCAGTTTGGATGATTGTCGATCAATTGACCAAGGTATCTCATTTTATACCATTTCGAGTTGGTCAGTCGATGGAGGCTTTGACAGAGCGGTACATGCAGGAGATTGTGAGATTGCATGGAGTACTCGTAAGTATCGTTTCGAATAATGATATTCAATTTCTATCACACTTTTAAAGGATTCTACATGAAAGTTTGGGAACTCGCTTGAAATTTAGCACGACCTATCATCTCCAGACAGATGACCAGTCTGAAAGAACGATCCAAACTCTTGAGAATATGTTGAGAGCATGCATGTTAGGCTTCAAGGGTTCATGGGAGGATCATTTGCACTTGGTGGAGTTTTCATACAATAATAGTTTTCAGGCAACTATATAGATAGCTCCATTCAAAGTATTATATGGTCGAGTGTCGCTCGCCTATCTATTGGGACAATATTGGAGAAAGAAAATTATTTGGACCGGATCTTATTGTGCAAACGGTGAAGAAAATTAACGTGATCCGAAATCATATAAAGGTGGCACAGAATCGACAGAAAAATTGGGCTAATACTGGACGAAGACCTCTGGAGTTCGCAGTTGGTGATCTTGTATTCTTAAAGATATCACCGACCAGAGAAGTGATTCGATTTGGTAGTCGAGACAAGCTTAGTTCTCGATTCGTAGGGCATTTCGGTATTATCGAGTGTGTTGGATAGGTAGCTTATCACTTGGCTTTACCATAATCCTTGGCGGGTGTTTATGACGTGTTTCATGTATTTCAACTCTGCAAATATGTTCGAGATGAGACGCACGTCCTATATCACTCGGAACCATAGTCACAAATTCATCGTTCGGGAATTATTTGGCGAGTTTGAAAATTCGGATTCGGGGAACTATTCGGAAAAAATCGGCAGGTATTCGGGAAAAATTCGGCAAGTATTCGGGAAATGTTCGGGAAGTATGCGGAAAATGTTCGGGAAGGATTTCGAGCAAGAAATTAATATATGACGCGTTGGGTTTTGATATTGCGAATTATTCACTGTTTTTGTGAATTATTCGTTGTTTATTTGAATTATTCGAATCGTTCGCCAGTAGCGATTAAATTGGCGAATTGATCGGCCGATCAAAAATTCGCGAATTCGCCGAATTATTCGCGAATTTTGTGACTATGCTCGGAACTGACAGTAAGGGAAGATTTAATATATGAAGAACGACCAATAGCGATTGTGGATCGACAAGAAAAGGTCATCAAGAATAAAGTTATCTCTCTAGTACTTGTTTCATGGGGGAATCGTTCACGCGGAGAATCTACTTGGGACGTGAAGACGAGATTCGACAGAAGTTTCCGCACCTCTTTTTTTAAATTCGTGTTTTCTTATCTTTTCTTATTCCGGAAATTTCAAGGACGAAATTGTTTTGTAGTTGGGTATAATGTAACATCCTAGCACTGTTATACTATTTTTATTTGGGGTATTTTAAATTTTGCGGTAAAATTCTTTACTATTGTTGCTATTGGGTTGCGAATAATACAATTAGTAGCTGTGGTTATTATCCGACCCGACCCGCATGTTTGAAACCCAACATGGTTCGAGATTACATTAAATATTTGCTAGTACAGAGTATTCATACAAATCTAGATTTTATATACGTATATAATATAATTTAGACTCTAAATATCTTTTTAAAATACAATATAAAATCAAATAACATATTTTCTTTTCTAGCCTTACATGTCATAGTACCCCATGTCATATGGTTATGCCCATATATCATGTTCATATCCAAAGTGTTACACAGACTAGTATTTTGATCGCTACGTATATTTACGTAGATCCGTATTTGGAGGCATATATTTTTTAATTGTAGAATATTGCATCATGGTTTAAACTTTTATGTATATTCTCCATATTAAAAAACTAGATTTTTGATGGGACACGGGTAATATTCGGAGTAATCTGGTATTATCTGTAAAATCATATATATATATAACTAATAATATATATAAAATGTTATATATAATATATAATATATTAATTAACTTTAATAATAATCTCTCTATCTTTCTCTCTCCTTCTCTCCGTCTCTCTCTCTATACAATATATATATTATAATATAAAAATTCAGTATAAACAACACCTCTCTTTCTCCTCCCCCGTTTCTTTTCTTCCCGCAACCCTAACCCTCGACCCCCGTCGTCGCAGCCTCTCATCGTCGCCCCTCGTCGTTGTCCCTCTCGTCCACGTCCTCGCCTCCTCTTCCTCACCTCTATCACCCCATCTCCTCCTCCTCTCCTCTTCTCCTCCCCGACGACCCCGCATCTTAACCCAAGAACCCATCTCGTCCAAACCCTCCCTCGTCGGCAACTTCATCGTCGCTGGAAAACCGACCACCACCCTAGCACCCCGTCACCTCCTCTCGTGTCCCGGCAACTCTAGGACCACCGCCACACCTCGTCTCCCGCCTCTGCGCATCCTCGAGAACGCCAAACTCACGGCCACACCCACCTCGCCACTGACGACTTCGCCTCGTCGCCGTCACCTCGTCACCACCATCTCTTCTATCCTCGCCAAATCCCCGGAACCTAGTAAACCAGCAACAGTCTTATTCTTCTTCTTCTTTTCTCTTCTCTTTTCCGGCCGTCTCGCCGGAGTTGCGCACGTCGCCGACGATCCAGACGACACAGTCACCGTCATCGTCTACCCAGTCACCATGTCACGCAGCTGCTCAGCCTGGTCCAGTCCTGCGTGCGTAAGTTTTGCATCATGACTTTATTTCGACGTCGGAACGTGACATCCGTATCTCGACGTGAGATCCGATCATGAAAGTTATAAACTTGCAACATGTTATTTTGATTATATTAATATTTATATGTTTGACTATAGTGCATACGTTTTAATATTCAACGAGTAGTAGCGATTTACAGTTAGTATCTGTCTGTATCCATACTAATAATAGTTTATCTAGTTGCATGCAGGAACATCACGATATTATCATACTACTATATCAGTTCAATATGATTTCTAGATTGCATCATATATGGTAATGAACGTATAACGGTTATTACAGATAGATACATACGTATCCTGGCATTAGTCGTGTTTCGATATTGATTACAGTTACATTGATATTTATTTTGGTTAATATACAGTACATGACATGTTCACGATACATTACCATACCTGTTACTTAGATCTTATAGCTAATGCTAACAATTCTGATTGTTGTCCTGATGGACGTAACTTGTTGTCTGCATAGACAAGACCTGTACCTGCTTGATCCTGCGTTGGCATTAGATTTATATCGTCAATATCTGACTTGAACACAGAACCTTGGGGGGAAAGGGAAAATCAAGAATATAACCGAAACGCAACCCAAGAGAATATTATTAATGTTTGTCGTGATTTCGGGCGTGACGGAATAATCATTGTTTATTGTTCGCCGTGATTCCGGGCGTGACGGAATAATCATTGTTTATTGTTTGTCGTGATTCCGGGCGTGACGGAATAATCATCGTGTCGTAGTCCCATGGGGGTTTGAACGGGATATATACTGTTGAGTTACGGTGATAATTAGATTAATTGATTTGAAAGACTTATAGAATAGATAATCTAGAAGCACAGACTTTAGAATACACATCGCATACATACAGCTCACTGTTTTATAACTGTGTTATTTATTTATATTCATATTTAATCATAGCATCATATCCTGGTTATCGCTATTATTTTGATATTATGACGCACTGACGTCTGGGTTTCGTATGGCCCAGTTTCTCTACCTTTATCGCAGACAGATCATGAGTACTTTAGCAATCAAGCCGAGTAATGAGAAGCTAGCTATTTAGTTTAGAGACTTTTAGTTTATTTATTTCAACAATTTTATTTCTATTGATGTGAGCCCAAATTAGGACGTGATTTAGATACTATTGTTTATTGGATCTTGACTCGTTTCCGCTATACGCAATTCTTGATTTTATTTATTGTGGCAGATGGACATGTGTTAGCTAGATTAGATTTTTTTATTTATTACTGTTCTTGATATCCGATTGACAGCCGTAATGTGACTGTGGAGGGATAATTCTTAGCCACAGGTAGTATGGTTGGCTCTGTCGCGTACCGTGTTTATGTATTTTGGGAAGCGGGGCATGACAAAATATTTTATTTTGAATATCATATTCACGTGCAGTAGACAAAATACAATAATTTATATTATTTCTGCTATGTGGATGCTCCATTTTTGAAAAACCAATAATTCTTTTATGTAAAAACCAATCATTATCAATTAAATGTGCAGTAACACAAATATACCTCATGCCCCATTTTGTAGTCTAAAAATCATAAGTTAATACAATTTTACTTTTAAAATTTGTAAAAATATCAATCCAATTGGCTTTACCATCATGAAATTTTTTTTAAAACATCGCTTCTAAGTGTTGTTCTGGGTAGTGTTTGAAATACTAGATTATATGCATTTTTTTACCAATCTATCAAGTTTTTCGTTTTCTGCAAAACCAAATGGTGGTTCAACATGTATGACATATCTTGCAAGTTCTCTTCTATTAGTATCTTGCGAATAAGAAAAACTAGTTAAAGAGTAAAACGACATGCTTAGAGTCGTCTGCCGAGAATCTGCTTTTTCGTGTTTGATTAAATGTCTTTTTAGGTGGGTAGTTCCACCTGAAATGTTACAAGTAAAATCCGCTCTGCAATAAGTACAAACTGTCCGCTAGCCTTTACATGCAACTGTTTGTATTACAAAATGTTTCCAAACATCAGAAATTTTAGCTCTTTTATGTTTAGGGGCAGAAGCTCTTCCTTCAGGAACGGTAAGAACAGAAACTTCTTCAGGGACATGACTTTGTGACGTAACAGCGATCTCATAATTAAAAAATTCATAGTTATGAGAATAAGAATTAAAATTAATTTAGAGCATATTAGTTAATCTCTGTCTCTCTTGTGAATCCATATTGATTTGAAATGAACGTCTCCGTGAATATGAATCACTCCTGTTACCTTGTGAAGATGAACCGGGCATTTTTAATTAAAAATATTAGTAATAGAGATAGAGAGACGAGAAAAATATATAATCAATACAAAAAAAACTGATTCTAAATAGTAGAATCAAATTAGTGAAATTGAAGTGAAAATTGAGACTGCGGAAATGAAGACTGTGTGATTCCAATTTTAACAGTAAACTTCTTGGAAATTAAAAAGAGCGATTGGGAGATTGAAAATTTTGTTGTTCTGAATTATGAGAAGAATGAGAAGTGTAGAAGGGTATTTATAGAGTTTTGGACTAGTAATATAGGAATGTATAATTTTCAGTGAAGGGTTTTAGATAATTTTACAACCCCCATTTTAATTCAAATTTCCCCTTTTTATTAAAAACCCACGCTCATTAAAAAAAACCACATCCCAAGGAATTGATCGGCCCCCATCCCAACCGCAGGCGAAACGGCCAAATTCAAATTCAAATTTGGCCAGTTTGGCCGGGCCAGGCCAGACCCGCCACGTGGCGCTCACCTTGAATAAGTTGGATCTATTAATGGGTCAGATCGGGTCGGTTTAGGATTAAGAGACTGATATTGAGTCGAGTTATCCATTTGAAAAAATCCCAAGTTTTGATGTAGGAGGGAATTGTTTTGTATGGCTCAAAAACCTGGGTATTTCTAGAACAGTGTCTTTAATTTAAACTGATATGTATATAATACAAATTCGGTGAGAATCTACTGGATCAATTCTGTGTTGGTCTGATACCATCTTGATGTCTCTTCCACGTCATCGAAGCCTTGAAATTTTGATGAGGGTAACAGAAAACTAGCTATCAACTTTTTATACAAACGAATAATCAATATCATGATCTCATACCTAGAAACGACAAACTGAGGGTAAACCATTTTTGCTATATTGAATAATTAGTTTTGTAGGCTATTTTCAGATATTGGTAATACAAGTTAAAGCTCTTTGAATAATGTATTGTTTTGTCAAAATTACATTCAATCAAGCGATTTCTTTAATTAGAATTACAGGGAGAGGACTAAACGTCTAATATTTATCCGGACCACTTGAAAACTTATCTAAGAAACGAACACCATGAGCCATACTTGTTTGGCACTAATATCTTGGGGCTGGATGCCCACCATTTTTATCCCTCGGACATATATGGGTAGGTTTTTTGTTGGGTTTCCTCAATCTCGAAACAGCACAATGCTTAACATGTTTGAGTTCCCAACAATACACAATAGCCAAGAATATAACTCAATTGGTACTTTGAGCCAAGAACTCGAATCATTGAGCATTTGCATCATTGGAAAAATGGAAACAAAATGAATATACTTATGATAACAAGTAAGATTTTTGTTAAATATCGAGTATATTCTTCGCAACCGACAAATTGTTTTCTCAAATGCACTTGACCACCTCAAGAAAAAAAATTTCTAGCTCCGTCTCCGCATACGGCAGAATATCTATACATGCCTATATGTGCTCTCCGTTCTCATATCGTGTTCACTGCAAGCTTGGCGAGGGGACCAACGGCAAGGGAGTTGATGTAGGTGCAGGGCTCGGTGTAGGACGAGCTCGTCCTCTTGTCCTCGAAACCGTCATTGGAGTCGGGCCCACCGACTATAGCTCCGGTGAGCTCATGCACGTTTGGAGCATCGACGTTGCACCAATGCACGAAGCTCATCCCGCAATTGACTTGTGTGGTGGGCGTCAAAACGGGGACGGATGCGCCCCGATGGTGTGGTTGTGTCGGGGGGTTCTTCCCGAATCCGACCATGTAGGACCTGCCTTTAGGGTTGCTTCCCAGAAGATAGTCCATCTTCATCCATAAATAGATTATTATAAATTAATTTAAAAGCCAATTGCAGAACATAATTTGTTAGTGTAATTAGATGTTTGGTTTTTTTTTATTGGGTTAATTGCAATAAAATACTCTTAAAGCTACTTTTGAGGTTAGTGGGAAAAGGTCCATAAAAATCATAGTTTACTGGATTTTCTTGTAACAATAATACGTTAAGGTATTTTGCTGCAAATCATGACAGTTAAGGGTATTTTAGTGTAATATACCCTTTTCTAATGAACCTAAGGACAATTATTTCGTCTAAACTATAAGTAAAATCATTTATCTATGTGTGTGTGTATATAACCTGTTGTTTGGCAAATTTCATGACTCGAGCCGGTTTGATCTGTTGCGTTCCGCAATGGACGTTTTGATTCATCTTGGTCAAGTAATCGCTATAAATCATGAACAAGAACGCGGTGCCGGTCACGTACTGTGTGTTGGCTCCATCCCGGAGATGAATCATTCCCCCTTACACACCAAAAAAAAAAATCAATATCTCAGGACTCTATATATTCTTTTTATATTCAGAAATTTTTCTCTATTTATATCTATATTTATACACCTGGAGTTATCGAAATGGTTTTAAAAGGAGTGTCCGGTAATATCTGGCATACAAAATTATCTGCCTGTGACTTGAAATTCTGAAGGCCACCTTGAGCTGAGAGATTTGTCTGTACAATGAAAAATAATTAAATTTAAGTTCAAATCAGAGAAAAATAATGGTGGGTGTGTGTGTGTGTGTGTGTGTGTGTGAAGGATTGAAAAAGATAATTACATTAGAGAGAAGAATTTGGGCACCAGCATATTTGAGATCCCAGCTGAACTCTGCCACACTAGAACTGATGGCTTCAAATTGGATATATTTCTGATATGAGACCTTTTTTGTTGCAAGGAACAACCATGAAGCAGCCCACAGTAGCTCATCCTACATATTTTATGAACACAATTTAATTCATGCATTGCATTTTTTAATGAGAGAGAAAATTGATGAGAGAGAGAGAGAGAGAATTTACATTGTAGCCAGAAAAAGAGCAGTAGAAAGGGCACTCTCCATCATATGTTCCTTTGTGTTGCCTAGCAAACTCAAATAGCTTTAACATTGAGGAAAGAGAAAACATATCAGCACCAAAAAGCATATAAAATGATTTAATTTCTCTAAGTTGATATCATAGACTATCGATACTTCTCAGATAAATACCATAAACTTTCTAAATTGCAACTGACCAATGTTCATGTATGAAAAAATATTTGATGGTTTACATTAGTTTTCATTATTTCAGTAAGATTAAGACGAGAATATATTATAAGAAAATGATTTATTCTAACCAGTTTAGCTTTGTTGAGGAGGCGACGGGAATATTCGTAGTCGGTTTTTCTGAAAACAATGGAAGAGGCGGCCAGGGCGGCTGCGGTCTCGGCTGCGATCTCGGTTCCTGGCATGTTCTGGGTGATCTTGTAAAGTGTTCTTGGTGTCTGCATGTTTTCCGGTCGCACCCAGCACGCGTGATCGGCTACAGGGTCCCCAACCTTAATTTGCAGATTCATATAGAGGCGTGTCACAAGAAAATACGGCATACATACACGCCTTCCTCTGTTTTGAAATTATGCACGCTTTGTCCTTTTATTTTAACTATAGTTACACTTTTACATTTTATTAAATCTTTCCATTATTTTCTATCATTTTTCTTCCACCGTTTTATTAGTAACTAATAATTTTACTAGGAGTATTTGGGGAGTAAAAGATCAATAAAAGCAGAAAAAATGCAGAGTAATATAAAATTTTGCCTAGAAGGGGAAAAAAAGATTGATCAAATTATAATAGAACCAAATTTATGATTGAAAAATTCATGAATTTCGTTTCATGTTAACCAAATAGGCCTAGAAATTATTCATGTAACAAAATAGTGACTCCAATTTCCCCCCCCCCCCCCCCCAAAAAAAAAAAGGGTTAAAACAAGTTACCTGAACATATAATTGGTTCTTCTTGACGGCGCATTTGAGGAAATAATCGGTTCCCCAACGAATCGCGGAATGCACATTCTGCAGTTCGGCGGCGGCTTGAAGCTCTTTTGTGAAATGGAGAGCAGCCCACGCTAGAGTCGTGACTGTGAAAGCCATAGGCAACCCATACTTCACATTATCTCCTGCATCATAGTACCCTCCCACAAGATCCACCTGCATTATTCATCAAATTTATTCATATTACTAAAGTTTGATATTCATGGGATTTTTCATGTTGCATGCAGTATCGGTTGCGAAAATTATGAAATCGAAATAAATGTAATTGTAATTTTAAGCCCTAAAGGAGAGGGTTTTTTTTAAAAAAAACCTATAATTTACTTTGAAATGGAAACAGAAGAAATAAAATGATAAAAGCATAAGGTTATTGAACTATATTAATTATCTCTCTCTCCATAAATCTTCACCATTATATCATACAAACCTCTCCTAATTTATTTCCATGCCTAAAAAAATTTGTAGAAGAATAATAAATAGCTATAATAAACAAAATGCAATAAAATAAAATAAAAATTTGAAAAAACAAACATGCACAGGTTTTCCATCCCCGAGGGCGGAGTCCCCCCTCCATTGAATTCTATTATTCGGCGGAAGCTTCCCTGATCGCTGCGCCTCAAGAAACATCAACGACTTTGCGAGGGCATCTTTGTAATTGTAAACCCCGGCATTTGCCATGAGAAAAGATTCATTAGAGAAAACCGATAAGACCACCAAAATGGCGGCTATCGTATTTCTAGATGATGCATTCATAAAGGAGGAGGAAGAAGAAGAGGAGATTAAGAGAGAAAAAGAAATTGTTTGGAATGAGAAAAATGGAGGGAATTGTTATAATAATATACTTTTTAATTTGGTAGTTAATTAGTTTTTGCAAATTTCCATATTGGGGGGATGTTGCAAATTTTGTTTCTTAGGTGCAACATGTAACTTTATTTTGAGACCCTCCAATGTTTGAGAGATTTTAGCGGGTTCGGGTGAAAAAAATGGAAGATTGAGAGGTCCTCTTGTCTTTATTAAGGGAAACTATAATTAAGAGGGGCTAATTAATAAACTATTTTTGGTAGATTTGATTATTAGTTTAGGACCATAATTTAGGGAAATGATTTTGATAAAATTAGAATGTAAAGGCTAATTGTATTTCCTAAGGATATGTTGATATGTAAATGTATAGTTTATGAATTTGTAAATAAGGTACAGAATTACCTAATATAAGTAAATAATTCAGCACACATCATGTAAATAAGCTATAAATTAAGTGAATATGATATGATAAGATAGTGAGATGAAATCCTTTAATTGAGATGGCTAATCCGGAAACAGTTGGAACCGTACATCTTGTTCAGCAAGTCGAAAGATGCATATATATTGAAAAAAATTGAATGATAATGATGCTTTGACAACGATCCATTTTGCAGTCTTTAAATTATTTAAAATTTTCATACACATGGATATGATGACACCTAGAGAAAGATGTATGAAGCCGACAGTAGATTTGTATCATTACCCATAAGTTAAGAGACTAATTATATAAAGAAAGATCTAATTTAGGGAAATTGTACGAGACCCCTTATTTAATTTACCTTTTATAACACTTATACTCTCACAAATGAGAACCTAAAATAAAATTCTACTCAATCAACACAGGGAAGTTTCAGAATAGAATGAGTGAGAGTCAATTGGAACTAAATCAAATGCAACAGCGATGTGTACGTGCATGAAACCCATGATTCCAACCTACTCTCCCACTAACCATGTTTTCTGTTTAGACCATATTTATTTGCATTTTCCCTTAAATTTTTTAAGGAGAATCTCTCTCCACTACTTGTGTTTGTTTTCTATATAATGCAATTGAATAAATGTAAAAAGAATGAAAGAAAACCCTAAAAATGCTATTTCAGCATGTTCTAAATGAGATCAGCCAGCCATCTCGAATAGGCAGATTCGCTCGTGTATGTATCGAACGGTTGGCAAATTGCCAATAAACAGAGAAGATGTTGGTGCTAATAAGACAGTTTAATTGGGTATAAATGCTATATAAGATGAAGTATAGGTTTCTTTTCAGCATTCAACTCCGAAACTTATACGATGCTCTGCAAAAAAAAATGAATAAGCTATATACTTTTATATCATCAATTCACGAGAGGTTATGCATTGATAATTTGTTGGTTATACTATTTGATATGCCGCTTAAAAATGAGTGTTGGTAGAGGAAATTTTCAGGTTGCAAATCTATCAGCCACAGAAACTTTCTAGGTTTTGATATGATGATGACACACGAAATGACACTCAGATATCACCAAAGAATAGCGTATTCAGCTATGTTGATTGCACTTTCTTCCCAAGAAGCAAAAATAGCAGGATGGGTCTAAGATATATCATCTTCTATAGGCTAAAGGAGATAAATCTTTGCTCTTTGGAGAAGAAGAGCAACAGTGGTGAAAAATTGAGCATCCTAGGCAATTAGGAGAAAATGTGAACAAATTTGCATAATCTAAAAATATTAAGCAGCTTGATTATTATTTTGATATTACACGTCTAATGCAATTTTTACAAATACTTATTTGTAAATGTTTCGTATTATAAATTTTATTAGTCGAATACAACATATTTAAAACAAATCCAGATTGCATTTTTTTAAATAAAAAAATTATCCTTTCATCATGTCCCCATTCCTCCCAGAAACTTCACTGTTGAAAGTACCCAGTCAAAAAATAACTTTACAGGGTGTTGAGTTTAAAGATAACAGCAATGACTAAGATTCTTATCATATCATATGAGACAGAATAAACAGCCTTTTCAAACTAAAGAAAGCATTAAACCATTCATAATTTTCCTCATAAGAAGGGAAAGAATTTGAGAAATTTGTTGTTATTCTTCAGCATAAAGAATAATACATTCCATGTATTTATATGTAAAAGTAGAGAGCTTAATATAACAAGTCTATATATGGCAAAGAAATATGGAAAAACATTCCGAATAGATTATACTAAATATAGCAAGTATACTGCTTAATTTAATATTCCTAAAGCGCTTATAAACATCAGAAGAGAAACATTTTTTTTTATCAATATACAATTACAACATAACCCTAAATCAATTTCCTGCTCTCTCTAATACACACACTATATATCTTCTTCTATCCCCCATCCTGTATATGAGCAATATGTGCCTGCGAAAGTGCACATGCGCCTCAGCTGCGCATGCAGTTAAACCAAAGGGGGAGGACGGAATGGAAGGGGATCCCACTCATGCACGAGTGGGACCCAGCCTTGTTTCGTCCTTGTTTTGAGCTGCATACACAGATAAGGTGCCCGGGCACATGCACAAGCACATTTTAGTCTTTAAATGTTTGATCATACAAAAGAAATTTGACGGTGTCCACAATCCAGATATCTGTTCGAGCTCATCTTAGCATCTCTTTATGATGACTGCAACATTTTGTGCCAACTCCTGCTTGGTTTGCACCGACACAGGACTATCACCAATGTACATGTCAAAGAAAGCCCCTGCAAATTCAGCTCATTATAAACTAATTTTGAAATCTTAACGTATATTAAGCATAATGTCATGCAATCAATTAATAAAAACTAGCAGCCCTCCCATGCTATCAATAAGTAAGAACTATTAGTTGGTAACTATTTATATGAAGGTGAATTTGTGGAAGTTTGGGGAAAGCAACTACTTTTGCCTTATTTTCAGGAAAAAAAATCTTCAAAGAAAATCCCCTGGTATACTACCCGCTAATAGCACTTTATCCCTTTGAGAGACTTATTAGCGCAAACAGCCCATCAGAGGTTTCAAAACAGTAACACCCTTGGATCGGTTTTCTCCAAGCAATCCATGTCATGAGAATATGATTCTCCAATTTAACACTAAAACTTGTTTTTGTGTTGTTTAGAGTAGAACTTATTAGTGTTTCAGGATTTTGGTTTATGAGCAGGAGGGGCGTACACTTGTTAAGTCATTTGAGGGGGTATGAGTGCTATATATTGTAAACTACAAGGGAGTTTTGTGAAAATATAAATCTACCGAAAACTGAAAGGATTTGAGAAAATGATAGGAAGTGAATTCAGAAGCTTTGCCAACTTACTGCATAAATCTTTGCTGTGAACAGCACCAATAATTTTACCACCAACTGCATATGAAACATACGTCAAGATAGATCCAGCAATAATCAAGGAAAAAAGAGAAGAGATGGCTACTCACTTTCTGTTATTAGCCGACCCTCTACTGTTTGTCTAAAATCAATAGTTGTACCCTGCAATTTATAATTTGGGTAAGCATCCTCAGCTTGAGGGGCTATAAAGCGAGGGGAGAGAAAGTTTCTTACAATAGGCAATGGAATTTCTTGCTGAAAATAAGAACCAAATTGTGTCACACAGTGGTAATCTGTGTTCGGATTCATCTTCATCATGAAAACAAATTGTAAGAAGTCAGTAAAGTTTCATCACTTGATATTATTTACAAAAAAATTATAAAGCAAATCAAACATAAGGTAGATTAATAGATACCTTCTGCAACCGAGTACGGAGAGATTTCTCAAAACCACTGTCATAAATCATCACCACATTCAGTAATATAAAATGTTATAAATCATCGTAAATAATGAAAACCATATGAGATTACCCTAGGAAAAGTAAGATTCTTGTAAAAATTAATGGGTGGGTTGCTTGCAATAGGGTTCGTTCAAAAGAAGCAAAATGCACCGACAATGATATTTATATAGCAAGGAAAGAATCTATCTACCACCAATATAAATCACAAACTACTGAATACCATACAAAGAATCACAAACCGATGGGCATAGGTGCATCAAACAAACTCGGTCACGTACAAAATTATATACACCTAATTAATTAGTCGCACTTAAACGGTTATATAAAACACAAAAGTCAGATATTATCAGATAAACTTCTAAATAATGTGTTAATATAAATCAAACAAGCAGAACAAATTACCAAAAGATCTTTTATTAAAAAGATGTAGATTGTTAATATCTCAGTCCTTGTTCAATGTGTCTAAAAGATAATTACAAATTTTAGGACAACTCTACAAGACTAGGGCCCGCTATTTGTCCAAGTATACAAGCACATTTTCTCTATGATAGCATCCTTACAGTCTAGACAAAGGGAGGAAACATGCTCTATAACGCTCCATTATCAGTTGAACCATAATATATTGAACATTGATATGTTCCTGAACGTATTGGATACAAATTTTATACCTTTGATATAAAAATGTCAGCATCGCAATAGAAGTTGTTAAAATTACTGTGATTTTAACACTCACCTTGACCGCGTCAATAACTAGGAGGGGCTAAGGAGATAACATACTTATGATGAATGAATTTTAATCTATTTTTGATTATTCAATTAACTCATGGTATTCACGAATCAAAGTAAACATGGATAATCAAAAGGGATGAAAGCCATATTTCCAGATGACCCAAAAAAAAAGACTAAAAATGAAACTCATTTTCTTCCTAATATTTAAAATTAAATGTACTACAACAAGGAAATGCAGTTGTGATTATTTGACAAAGCTTTAGATATTAAAAACAGACTTCTAAGTTCAGCATGTGGACATGTATAATTTTTCTAGGATATGCCAAGAAAACTCAAAAATATGGGAACGGGTCTTTGCAAAGTGCCAAACATGCAAATTAATGATAAAACACATGGGTGGGTGGGGGGGGGGGGAATTATAACTTTTCCGTAGAGAGAATATGTCCATAATGCGACTGTGGAACCAAAACAAGCAAAAACTCCTTTTACAATGAAGCAAATTAGAGATATCAGTAACTGAAGACAAGCTGTTAAAATTGAAATTTAAAATACTGATAAAACCATCCAAAAATCTCTTGACACAGATATAGTTACTTACTCCCTCACAGTTTTTATTCTGAGGCCATTGCAATTAACCACCAACCTAACAGTCATATGAATATCCTCCCTGCATGGTTGTCAATAGAGACTTATTACAATTCATATTGAACTTCAAACATGCGGACAAGTTCTGAAAAAACAAGGTAAATTATTTACATTAAACATAAACTATTCTCTTCATCTAGTTCCCAAGAATGTTGCCAAAAAAAATCTAATGTCTGTTAAGAAAATCCTCTATAAATTTCTTTACACTCAATGTGATCAACATGCATATACATGGACACGGTAATTACACCTACAAACATACAGAATGCATACATATGCATACATAAAAACAATATAAATACATATATGGTATATTTTATCATACTTAGCACGCGCGTCTGCATGCATACATAAGTATCTACAAGCAGAGAAAGGGACTTCTTTCATGATTAACCGGCCAACTCTAAAATTAACAGAATTTTAACAGCATAAGCTAGCAAGTATGAACATTAATCAAAGAGCACTTCGCCTCTAATTGTTATATGGAGCAATGGAGGAGAAAGGCTGGTAATGAATCCAAGTTACCAGAACATAATACGGCAAAAAATTGTGGATGTAGGAAAAGGTCAAGAAGTGTGACTGTGAATGTGTGTGCACGCATGCACGCACACGCATGCCCATATGTGTTTGCGACTGTTTAAATTCCGTCAACTCAAGAGCAACATAAGATTCAAGCAAACAGAGTCATTGATTCACGATATAGTTATGGCACACACCACTGAATTTAGTTTTCACTATTACACTTGTTATTCTTTTCTTCTTCCATCTACAAACCCTAGAGTTGTACATACACAACTCAATATGAAATTAATTCTCTATGAATTTTTTTTAGATAAAAACGGGCAGAATTTCAAATTTATGACATAAAATGAAAATTACCAGCATGAAATATATTTTAGAAATACCTAAGAAGAAAAAAGAGGTGGATACATAATCAGACAGTCTGAAGATCACTAGGGAAAGCAAAGGAAATTATAGCAGCAGAACATACCTGAGAAGATCTTCAAAAAAATCGGATCGGTTTTCCAACTCATTTGCTGGCACAGTGGCATATTTGTGGCCCAATTTCTCACAAACTGAATCAGGTTGCACATCTATAACAAAGAGAAATAAATTAACTAGCATTAACAAGATTGTCATAATTGGTTCCGACCATAACTAAACTTCATGTGAGATTATTTGCAAACTCAGATCTTAATACAATCATCAACATATCAATAAACTAAAAAAAGCTTATATGATAAGCAGGGAGATATACTCACACAAACCAAATGCATAAACCTTCAAGGTTTTGATTCTTATTACTCTCATACTTCTAGAACCGGTCCCAACAAGAACCTGAAAAATGCCAATATATTGACGGCAACCAAAGTTCTAATAAAAATGCTAAAGCCAACAAATGGTTTTCATCCAACCAATAAAAAACTCAAACAGATGTAGCAACAACTATATAGTAACTTTCAGCAACATGATAACAGAAAAGTGTAACATGGAAATTACAAGAACTCGGTATAGTTCTTGAAAAGTGACTGTTATGCATCATATACTTGAAAAGCAATCAGATATTAAATCCCAAGAATGATTTGTTCCATGCAACCAGTCTCAATATTAGTACTAGAGAAAGCAAACAACAAATCGGAGAAACAAATGCTTATCAACAACCATCTGACAAACTAAAGAAGGGAAACATGCTCCTTTAAGTGATGTGAGGCAACAAACTTAGTTTACATATGTCATCATCCTATAAAAAACTTCTCTGCTAAAATATTCCTGTTAAGACTTCCTAATTCAGCTTACTTTTACAATTGGTCAGGAAATATGGAACTGAATATCATGAAAAGGCTCTTAAATTCGAAACCGAATACCATGAAAAAAGGCAAACTGAATAAATATCTGGTCTTAAAAATACAAAACTGAATATATCACGGCCTTTCAAATACTGCATAATTGAATGACAAGAAATATGAATTTAAACTGCTGCTATACGCTGAGCAATGTAAATCGAAAATAAAAATACCTCTGTTGTTAGATAATTACTATCATCCCCATTAGGAGAACTGTCCAAAACTGTGGGGAACTTGATGCCGGTTTTTGGTTCAATTGCATCTCTTGCCCACAACATGTTAGATATAGAAAGAGTGCTACAACCCCGATAATCATCCTCAATAGGTCCACTTATCCGTTCAATACGCCCCTCCATTGGAATAGAATCAACCAGTACCTTTGAAGACCTTCCCCCATCCATAATAAAAAGCAATTAGAGTAAGCACAAAAAGACCGAAAACTTTAAGATCAATTTTCTTCTACAACCTCTTTCACAGTGTATGTGGCCAAATAAATATGTGGCAACTTCACAAATAATCACTTAACATTCAGCATTTTTCAGCTAAGCACCCTAAACTATTTTAGCCATATATTGATACCATGAACTAAATTAATTACAAATAAATACGTTAAAAATTCAATTGTATACCTTAAGTCGTTTTCAATGTAAGTTGTTTACCTTCATGCACACCTTTGTTATTTCACCAGAAACGGTGTAAGATATTAAATTGAAAGTCAGATGTATATATTTCAATTTTCTAATTTTTGGGTGTCTATTTGTTGTCAATAGCAATAACCATCAAGAAAACATTAATTAGCATACTCACAAATTGTCAAATGGCGGTATAAGAGCCGCAGCTAATGATAGAATAGGGAGAGCCTGATTTTTTTGAACTTGATCCCAAAGGAATTGTAAAGTGGATGAGGCAAACTTGGCGAAAAACACTGGCATGCCAGATCCAGCATCTGAACCAGAACCAAAATGAAAAGGATTTTGTCCTGAAGAAGCAACATGGTTAATTTGAGTAGAAGATCGGTTATTTCTAGGATTTGAACCCCATGAGTTCCTTGACAATTTACGGAATATATTATAATTCGAACTAGTAGAAGACCAGATAAATAATGTGCCTGCAAACTTAGAAATACAACTTAAAGTTTCTTGAAGAGCTAGACTTCTAGATGTAATAAAATGGTTGGAATGGTAGAAAGAAATATCCACTAGCGAGCCAAACTGCGACAAAAACTGTGCCCCGAAGCCTTGTGATAAGTTCAGGTCTGTAGGGAGTATGTATTGGTATCCACCATCTAACTCTGACTTTGGGAAAATAAACCAGTTATTCCGCATGTTCAGGTGTTTGTGAAGAAATCCCCTGAACAAGCTCTACCCACAAGTTATAAATGCCTGCTGAGAGAAAAAAAATGCATTCAGAAAGAATTTAGCTTAATTTCAAATGGAACGGTCCTAAAAAGATGCATCACAATGAGCCAAGTTGTCTTGGCTGAAGAAACAAGCAAGTTTTGCATGAATAAAGAGCCATGGTCTGTGCCTAAGATGAGAAAACTAATATGGCCCACAGAACAATATAATAGTCAAAGATAGGAAGAGAGAAAAAAAACTATGAGTACCTTTAAACACCGAGTATATAAAACAGATGTTATAATGCTACGTAACTATAATGGGAACTAAATTGGATATAAAACAGATGTTATAATGCTACGCAACTATAATGGGAAATAAATTGGATATAGCAGAATGAACGGTGGTGACTGGTCAGCGTGAAATTTCATGCACAAGAAAGATGATGTTAATGCAAACAAGATAGGATGTGTTGGACTCAACATTGAGCATGAAATGAGACAATCACTTGATAAACATTTCAAACTTGAGATTGTAGGTTGAGGTCGATATAATGAAAACGGATTGGTTATTGTCTTTAGCTCAAACAAAATGGTAATGTCATGTTAAGCTCTGCATTCTTCAGCATTTATGAGACCCAGGTTGGTTCATCATTCAATTAGAATGATAAAAGATATAGGTTAGATTATGATTTCATAAATATTAAATTTTCCAGTTAAGGGCACTAACTTGATGAATAATGTATTAAAATATTAATGGATAGTATCTTGTAATTTATGTGATTGTCTAGACTCTTATGTAAAAAAACATTATGTGGAGTAGCGTTGAGTACTTTAATAATTCTAACGATATCCACATTTTTAAAAGCGCTTACAAATTTTAAAAATAAAAATTATGGAAAAACCAATTTGTACCTCTAGCCTTAAGTCCTATGCCTCACCTTGAAATGGATTACATCTAGAAGACTAGAACACTGAATTTATAGGAAAACTGAGTGTCATAATGGTGCAGAGAAGTTTAAAAACTATCATGATATCACGGACACGACAACCTTTGCTTATAAGAGCATAACATTAGGAACTACTAACCCCAAAAGAAACATCTAAAGCAGTTGATTCTTGGAACTAAATTTATAAATTAACCAAACTTATCTCAGAAATTTATCACTGAGATGCTTGAAGCGTATTAGAGAATATATTTTATGCTTAGGCTAGATAGGGAGAGAGCTGCACAAGTAAACCAGAAAATCATCTTCCGAACACCGCTCTAAAAGGGTCAAAATGAAGGTTAAAATGACTATAGAACAATTGGAACATAGCTTATTCTTGATCAGAGCTAGGTGGCAAAAGGTGCATATGAAAATCAGCATCCTCTTCTTGTGCTCTCGCCGCATTGGCATCATTACAACTAAGTTGTTGATCACCAGATATTTATCTTCTAGCTTTGATTCTTAACATCCTATCATCAAAATACAATGCTTCCATTATGGCTCTCACCTCCATAAACAATAAGCTTCTTCACTTATATTTGGCATCCTAAAAAAAGTGCAATCCTCCCCCCTCCCCCCTCCCCCACCCCCGCTTTTTATGTAATTTATTTCCAAGATTAAAACAACGATGTGATCAAGAGATTTTTTGTACACAGATCATCAACCATCAAACTTCTCCTTGATCTCTAGATCTTCCAATCTTTTCTACTTCCATTTCTCAATGCAAAAACCTTCAATCGGGTAATAATATTGAATCAGTTGGTCAAAAATCTAAGGAACGCATCACAAAATCCAATTCCAAGATCCATTTGCATATCACAAACATACACATTATTTACATTACCACAAGATCTAACAAATTGTGGTTAAAAAAATAGAGAAATTTCGGAAACGAAACGCGCTACATATCGAACCTGCAACGAATCGAGAAGCTGAAGAGATCAAATTGGGCAAGGAACTGAAATGAAATGAGATCGAGGATCTCAAAGGATGAAGCTAGGGTTTCTGTCTTCGCCTCTCTCTCTCCCCCTTTGTTTGATTGGAGAGATCTCTTGTTTGATTCGAGAGGGGAAGCGTGAGGGAGAAAGGAAGCGTGCGGGAGAGAGAAATGAAATGGGATATTCGCCTGTTTGAGGAAAAAGAGGGAAAGTCTCTTTTATTCGCAACTTTTCATCTCTCTCCCTGTACACTTTTACTATTTGCAAACTAGTATGATGATTCATCACGGCGCAAAATATAAAAGGCATTGACGTTGACGTTGATTTCTGCCGGTTTCAGGTGCGAGCTCCTCTGATGGCGACGTGGAGCTATCTAGGCCGTTGATTTTGTGGGCCCACGCGGTAGTCATGGAGCACGTGATTGTTGCGTGACGGTCGGTGACAGCCCCCAATTCAATACTTTTTCTTCTTCTTCTTTTTTTTTTTTCCCTTCTATTAGTTAGTTGGTTGTTTGTTATTTGTAGCTTTCTATTGGAATTAGTTCCACATTCATTGGACAAAGAGGTTAGGAGTAGGCGATTTTGTACCCATCCCAATGACACAAATCCAGTTCCAAACCATGAATCACGTAAAGTTATGTCATTCCGACAAAGACGGTTGATAAGAAATCATTTTAGAATCGTGAAGAAAGATCTATCTAAACTACGTGAAGAAACTATTTAAATAACACATTGTTTAGGTTGACTTTTTCAACTTAGAGTTCATAGTACCCACATTTTAATAACCGTATGCAGGCACAAATCCAATTCGAAGTTAACGGTTTTGGACAATGGATATTGTTATCTTTGACCATCAATAAGATTTATTGAGTATGGTTAAAATGAGAAAATAACTAAATGGCAACAAATATGAAATCCCGTCATGATAAAAAAAAGAAAGTAAAAGGCATCATTTGAGGGATATGGAATACATTTTCTGTTGGTTAAGCCGGTGGGGTTGCAGCAAGTATTATAGTTTTTACTATGAGAGAATGTATATCAGATTAGAGTTTACATGGTCATTCTATTTTAGCACAGAGAAAGAGGTGCCCTCTGCTCCGCCTCATATTTCTCTGGTGAAAGAAAATTGCCAGGGCATATGCTTATCCTTTAAAATAGAATAATGTTGTATAAAACCCCTCAAATTACTGTCTATATATAAACATTTCTCAATCCTTTGTATTTAATTTTTTTTTAATCATGCATGGTTATTTTATTCTGATGATTTAAATTTGCATTTGCATATTGTCTACAATCAAATAGAGAAAACATAATTTGCAATGCGATACCGATTATTTATTCATGAAAAATAATCCCTTCTTTTAATGCTCAATGAATGTCAAATTGTTCCAAAACAGTTTGTAGAATTTGATATTCACAAAATCATCCAAATGTTTTCTTAGCTATTTTACTAGGTTTAAATTGATAGTTCTCGATCCTTTGATTTATTGACTTCAAATAAGGATGTGTTATTTGTCTCATTTTGGATCAAGCTAGTGATATATGAGTTAGGGATATTAGAACCGGCGCTGGATAATCTGTGTTGGGAAAATTCTACAACGTGCCGTCATATATGTACGGTCATGAGCAAGAGAGAAATAAGAATACTGAACTCACCATTTTAAACCCTACACTTCGCCTCCAATGGTGTTATTATTTTCCTTCAAATTTTCATTTCCAATAATGCCCATAAACTTCTATGATTTTTCAATCGACAGTAGTTTCGTTAGGGGTTCTTACTTATTATTGTTACTGTGGGATATTTTGTGGGAATAAAAAATTGATCACGACATGAAATTTAACCCATGTTGAGAAAGCGTCAAAGTGCAAATTTTAAAAAAAAGGTGCATATTTCTTGGTATAGAACAAAAACTGAGGGGGATTTCATGCAAATCAGTCTACATATATATCACAAATATACAATGATACACTTTCATTGCATATGCAATAAACTAGTTCAATATAGCTCAAACAAATTATTGTATTTCAAAATTGCATAAAGCGTGAAATATTTTTATTTTCTATTTTCCTCTTCTACAATAGTTTTTGTGTTGTCATTTTATTATAAATCTTTTTTTTAGAGAAAATTTTATTATAAATCTGTTAGACTAGCAGTCTAATTTTTTATAATTTCCATATATAATGGAACCATACATTCAGCCAATGTCACATGCATAATTATCATGATAACTGTATATGATAGCAAAAATCAACTCATAGAATTGGGATGGATCTCACCAACATGTAATGTACTAAATCACTATAAACTATAAAGATATGGTAGGCTCAAAAAAGGAAGCTAAGAAATTAGCATTATACGTTTTTATTGAGAAAGGATATATTTAAATTGTTTAAAATTTTCTTTAACAGATAATTGCTTAAATTATTATATAAGTTTATGGTATTACAAAAATCTTGATGCACCCTAAAGCATTGGAGGAAACCAAAAATTAGCGGAATAGTTTATCTATTCTCTTAGGCTAACAATCATATATACATAATGTAAAGGTGTAGAGAGGTGGCAGAACTTTCAAAATGCCAATTTTGCCCTCACAAATTTTGATATTTCCACTTTCTACTGCTGCCTGTCCCATCTCCTTTTCAAAATGCCAATTTTGCCCTCATAAATTTTGGTATTTCCACTTTCTATTGCTACATGTCCTATCTCCTATTGACGCCCGTGCCCACCTCCTGCTCTATTTATGATAGAGCATCTCATCCTCATTCTATACTCAAAAGAGAAAAACTAAAAATAAAAAAAGGTTGACAAAGAGGAGAAAGAAAGGCATTTAAAACTCTAGTGATCTTCTTTTTCTATTTTGCATTTCTCTCAATAGCGTAAAAGCTTGATACAGAACGGCTATTACCATTTTCAATGGTCAAAGAGTACAACCGTCACTACTTCTCTTTCTCCATGTAAAACCGACGCCCACGTCGTCGGATACTGACGATGTCGATTCTTCCATGTGCATCCACGGGTACATTGAAATCTCCGTCCAAGTGATCATCCATCTTCCGATGGCCTTCATGATGGTGCAAAATTTATTTTGGACGAAATATCCTCCTACAAGTATCGATAAGATGGTGAAAATCAAGCGACCGTGTAAGCGAAAGAGGTGAGGATTGAAGGACAAGAATGGCGATATTTGTGCTGTGTGTTTTGAAGAAATTGAGATGGGTAGCAACGGTGATTTAGTCAAACGAGTGCAGTTGTGTTGTGATCATACATTCCACATGAAGTGTATTGTTTCTTGGTTGTTCAAGAAAAACCCATGCCCACTATGTCTATGTGAGAAACCATATCAAATAACTTAAGATGTCACTGTTAGTTTTTCTTTGTTGATCGATCGTCTGTTGTTTCTGTTATTTTGACATGTAAAATTCGAAGAAGAATGAACAATATTAACAAGTTCTGGTTGTGTTTTCTAATATTTTCAATTGGTTTAATATGGTTAATACGATGATCAAATGATACATTTTATGGATATATAGTATAAATCACTTAATTTTCTAACTCGGTCGTGTTTTTGCAATTAAATTTGACAAATGGCGGAAAAGGAGAAAAAAATTGAGAAGGTGCCAGTATGCAAGTATAGAAAGAACTCAAATGAAAAAAAAACAATGAGATTGCCAATTGGTTTTAATGGGTACTTCTTTGATTGGAACAACAGGTTTATGATCATAATTCGTAACAAGCATAAGTAAGAATTATTAAACCGAAAAAGACAGTAGTCATGAAAAAAGAGAAAGACGTTACCATTTCCAAAAAGACTGTAGAAAAATAGGGACGTTATCAGATAGAAATATGACAGAAATGACAAGTCGGACGGAATAGATCAAAAGAAAAACTGCTAAAATTAAAAAACTACTAAAAATAAAAAGTTGTTAAAACGAGAAACTAATTATTTGATTGCGTCCCAAATTGATTCACAATCGTTCCTGTCAAATCTTAACTGATTCGGGTCCTAATTTCACTCCTAATTCGAAAGTCAAAGTTCGGAGCAAATCTTTGACCGCGATTTCAGGGCCTTAAATGATGGATTTTCGCGATTCCGAGAGACGTCAATGTAATGCCTATAGCAATACATTGACTCAGACGATTTTACGAGATCTTCGATTTGGCTGTTGGAACACGCGAATCAGACAAGATTTGACAGTTTGGGATTCTCGGGTTTAACTAGACCCGACATATTTTGGATCGGTCGAGCAACTCCAAGTAGGCTAGGGCTGCATCAATAAGGCATAATACCAGCACATAGACTGAGAAGGTACAAAGGCCCACGTGCAAGTGCATGCAGTCGCAAAATAGTGATGTTAATATTAGTCATAATTTGACAGAAAAAGATATTAGTCATGACGGCCAGAAAAAGGACATTAGGCATGATTTGACAGAAAAGGACATTGGTCATGATGGACTGTAGAAAAATAGTGACGTTAGCATTAGCTATCGTTTGACAGAAAAAGGACATTAGTCATGACGGACTGTAGAAAAATAATGACGTTAGCATTGGTCATGATTTGACAGAAAAAGGACATTAGTCATGACGGACTGTAGAAAAATAATGACGTCGGCATTGGTCATGATTTGACAGAAAAATGACATTAGTCATGTCCATCTCCTATTGCCACATGTCACATCTCTTATTGGCACCTATGCCCATCTCTACTCTATTTAAACTAAGACTCTTCATTTTCAATCCCTACAAAAGAAAAAGGGTAAAAAAAGGTAACCTAAAAATATTTTACATCTCTTAATGGCACAAAATCTTGATGCAGGACAGCCATTGCCTCTCTCAATGGTCAAAGAGTATAACAAACCGCTGTTGTTTCTCCTCCTCCATGCAAAACCGACGCCCATGTCGTCGGATGCCGACGGTGTCGATCCTTTCGTTTGCACTCATGGGTACATTGAAGACTCCACCCAAGTGATCATTTCCTCTCCCGTTGGCCCTCGTGATGGTACAAAGTGTATTTTGGACGAAATGTCATCTTTTAAGCATCGCAAATATGTAGCCTTTAAATTACGTTCGCCCGAGAACTGTCGTAGCTTCGCCGGCTGGGTGGTGCGTCATAAATGTCCCATCCAAGATTAGCATCGTATCTTGAAACGGAGATCAGCAAATTCGTCCATGAAGCTGTGGAGGTAGAAAATGCTAAATTTCATATCAAGATATATGTTTATACTAGCGTTGATAGTACTATGACAATTAAGAGATCGCGTAAGCGAAAGAGACAAGAGTTGAAGGACCGGATTAACGATATTGTTTGTGCGGTGTGCTTCGAAGAAAATGAGAAGAGTAGCAGTGGTGATTTGTTTGAAGGAGTGCATTTGTGTTGTGACCATGCATTCCATATGAATTGCATTGTTCCTTGGTTGTTCAACAATAACTCATGTCCACTATGTCGATATGAGAACCTATGTGAAATAGATTAAGATGTTAATTTTAGTTTTTCTTTGTTGGTCAAGCTTCTGTTTTTTCTGTTATTTTGGCATGTAAATTTCGAAGAAGGGATGAACAATGTTCACAAGTTCTGATTGTGTTTTTAAATATTTTCAATGGTTTAATATATTTAATATGATGATCATATGATGTATTTGGATATATAGTATAAATCACTTAATTTTCTAACTTGGTCGTATTTTTGCAATCAACTTTGACAAAGGACAGAAAAAGACAAAAAAAATTTGAGAAGGTGACAGCGTCGAGGTATAGAAAAACTCAAATAAAAAGGAATAATGATATTACCAATTGCCTTTAACGGATACTTCTTTGGTTGGAAAACATGTATGTTATAATCATAATTCGTAACAATCATAATTAAGCATTATTAAATAGAAAAACACATTAGTCATGATGCTCTTTTTTAATTGGTAAGTGGTGCAGCTCTGCTTTGGGATGTGGCGCTTCTAAACAGATTTAAGTGAAATTGAAAGAATAGAAATATAACAATGGCAATTTCACCAAACTAGGGTTTTATTTAATTGAAATTTGCCTCTAACAATTGCAAAATCTAAATCACAACTAATTTTCTAATAAAAGAAGAACTGCTAAAAATAGAAAAACTGTTAAAAATAAGGCATAAAACCAAGTTCGGAATTTTCGGGTTGAACTAGACGCGACGTGCATCAATGTGGCATAATACCAGCGCATAAATTGATAAAGGACAAAGGCTCACGTGCAAGTGGATGCAGTTGAGTACGTATATGAGGAAAAACGTTATCAGGTACAAACATGACAGAAAAGGAAAATTGGTCACGATGGAAGAAAAATAGTGTTAACGATAGGAAAATAGTGGCATTAGCATTAGTCTTGATTTTACAGAAAAAGAACATTAGTCATGATAGACTGTAGAAAATAGTGACGTTAATATTGATAGTGATTTGACAGAAAAATTTAACGACAGAAAAAAGACATTAGTCATGATGGACTGTAGAACAACAGTGACGTTAACGTTATTCATGATTTGACAGAAAAAGGACAGTAGTCATGACGGACTGCAGAACAACAGTGACGTTAACGTTATTCGTGATTTGACAGAAAAAGGACAGTAGTCATGACGGACTGCAGAACAACAGTGACGTTAACCTTATTCGTGATTTGACAAAAAAGAGACAGTAGTTATGACGGACTGCAGATCAACAGTGACGTTAACTTTGGTCGTGATTTGACAGAAGAAGGACCAGTCATGACGGACTGCAGATCAACAGTGACGTTAATTTTGACCGTGATTTGACAGAAAAAGTATATCAGTCATAATGGACTGTATAAAAATGGTGCTGATGATATAAAAAGGACAATACTCATGACGGACTGTAGAAAAATAGTAACCTGAACATTGGTTATGATTTGACAGAAAAAGTACATCAGTCACGATCGACTGTAGAAAAATAGTGCTGATGACAGAAAAATGACAATAGTCATGACGGACTGTAGAAAAATAGTGACGTTAACATTTGTCATGATTTAATAGAAAAAGTATATTAGTCATGGTGGACTGTAGAAAAACAGTGTTGACGACAGAAAAATGACAATAGTCATGATGGACTGTAGAAAAATAGTAACCTGAACATTGATAATGATTTGACAGAAAAAGGACATTAGTCATGACAGACTATAGAACAACAGTGACGTTAACGTTATTCATGATTTGACAGAAAATGGACAGTAGTCATGATGGACTGCAGAACAACAGTAATATTAACGTTATGCGTGATTTGACAGAAAAATGATATCAGTCATGACGGACTGCAGATCAACGGTGACGTTAATATTGGCCGTGATTTGACAGAAAAAGAACATCAGTCATGACGGACTGCAGATGAACAATGACGTTAAGATTGGCCGTGATTTGACAGAAAATGGGACAGTAGTCATGACGGACTGCAGAACAACAGTGACGTTAACGTTATTCATGATTTGACAAAAAAAGAACATTAGTCATGACGGACTGCAGAACAACAGTGACGTTAATATTGGCCGTGATTTGACAGAAAAGTACATTGGTCATGATAGACCGTAGAAAAATAGTGTTGACGACAGAAAAAGGACAATAGTCATGATGGACTGTAGAAAAATAGTAAGCTGAACATTGGTAATGATTTGACAGAAAAAAGACATCAGTCACAGAAAAAGGACACCAATCATGACGGACTGCAGAACAACAGTAACGTCAACGTTATTCATGATTTGACAGAAAAAGAACATCAGTCATGACGGGCTGCAGATGAACAGTGACGTTAATATTGGCCGTGATTTGACAGAAAAATGACATCAGTCACGCCTGCAGAACAACAGTGATGTTAATATTGGCCGTGATTTGACAGAAAATGATTTGATAAAAAAAGAACATCAGTCGCGATCGACTGTACAAAATAGTGCTGATGACAGAAAAAGAACAATAGTCAGGACGGACTGTAGAACAATAGTGACGTAAACACTGGTCGTGATTTGACAGAAAAAGTATATTAGAAAATATTGCTAACGACAGAAAAATGACATTATCCATGACTGTGATTTGGCTGTGATTTGACAAAAAAGGACATTAGTTATGATTTGACTCTAGAAAAATAGTGACGTTAACATTGGTCGTGATTTGACAGAAAAGGACATTAATCATGATTTGACAGAAAAATGACATTAGTCGTGATAGACTATAGAAAAATAGTGACGTTAATATTAGTCATGATTTGACAGAAAAATGACATTGGTCATGGTGGCAAAAAAAGGACATTGGTCATGATTTGACAGAAAAAGACATTAGTCATGCTGGACTGTAGAAAAATAGTAACGTTAATGTCAGTGATGATTTGACAGAAAAAAGGACATTTGTCCTCATGGACTGTAGAAAAATAATGACGTTAATATTAGTCATGATTTGACCGAAAAGGGACATTAGTTGTGATGGATAGAAAAAATACATTAGTCATGTTTTGACAGCAAAAAACATTAGTCATGATTGACTGTAGAAAAATAAAGACGTCACCACGTATAAACAGGACGAATAGGATAAGTATGACAGAAAATGTCAAAAGAAAAATAAAATGAAGAACAGAGACACGTTACCAGATGCAAAAGGACAGTAGAAAAATAAAGATGTTGGTAGTGATGAGAAATAGTAAATAAAATAAATTCATATGATAAAACCAAAATATTTTATCAGAAATTTAAAAAAATAAAAATGAATTGATTTGTTTTTGTCTCCATCTCCTATTGACGTCATACATCATCATCTCCTTCCCCTATTTAATCCAGCACTTTTCATCTTCTTTCTCACTTGAAAAAAAGGGAAAATATTGAAGAGAGAGAGAGAGATCCCATTCTTACCAAATTCTGGATTTTCAACACTTTTGAAACTCAAATCCTTGGCTTGGATCGTTTCAAAGCAACATACGTTCAATAAGTATTTTTATCGCTTTCTTTGTTTTCTTCTTCAACATATATGATTATGAATCAGGATGGTTTGCATTAAACTTTTTTCCCATAACCAAACTTTTCTTTTTCAACGTATTATTTTTCATTCTTCATTTAATATTTTTTTAACTGATAAGAAATTTTTAAAAGCTGTCATTAGTAAAACAGAAGTTCTTGGATTAAAAAATCCAGCGGTGAATAAAATTCACCAAGAGATGAAAAAGATCATGTTGGTTGATTAGAAAATCAATCAAAATCTTTCAGCAAGAGATTTGCTAAACAAATTGATTCCATTCTTTCTCTTATAAATAAGAGCAAAGAAACAAACAAAAAAATGAGGAAGAGAGACAGAAAAAAGAGAAGAGAAGAGAAAAAGAAAGAGAGAACACCTTCGTAAGCTTAAAAGAAAAGAGAATTTAATTTCAGAGAGAAAAAGAGAAAAAGAAACTCCAGGTAAGAGAAGGAACAAAATATAGAGAATATCTCATCTCATTTTCACCTCCATAAGAGTTTAACTCTTCCAAAAAGAACTTAGTTCTTCCTCTGGTTAAGATCTGCAGAAGCAGATCTCCCCACAAGTTGAGAATTTAATTCTCATCGGGGAAATTTTGCCATGCAGATCCAAAACCTAGAGAGAGATCTAAGTTCAGAGAATTTAATTCTCCCAAAAAGTATATAGGAATTTAATTCCTTTGATGAAACAAGGGTTTAACCCTTCATATGAAAACTTAGTTGAGAATTTAATTCTCATTAGGGAGATTCTGTCATACAGATCCCAAAGATAAGAGAAAAACTAAGTCTTAAGGATCTAATTCTCATAAAACAATGGCCTTGAAAGCCTCGAAACTCAGGATCTCCATGCACATAAGAGGATTGGCACCCAACATGAAAACTGCTGATCACGTGCTCCCACATGAGCGCCTGTGATGAACAAAAGTGAATAAAAGAAATTGACTCACGTAGTCACACGTGACCTCATAGTAGTGCTTAGCACTTACAAAGAAAAAGCGAATAAATCAAAGGCTGTTTCCATTTTTTAGGCGCTTCACGTGCTCCCACGTGACCCAATAGCACTTAACGCTCAGAAAAGAACAAAATAATAAACCCGTAGAGGCAGCACCTCAAATTCTTGAAGTCTAATATTACTTCAAGCGCCTCACGTGACCCCACGTGAGCGCCTCTGAATTTTAGTGTTTAACACCATTTTGTACAAATCACGTGGGAGTACGTGAGCGCTGAATAAACATGTTAGTGTTGAACACTATGATGGGCTAACATTATCCAGAATCAGATCAAATGTTCCAAGGACCATCAATTGAGCCCTTCATGCTCGGGGTTTCCAAAGCCGGTCTTGTAGGGTATTTTTCGTCACCCCATTGAGATGGGAATACGCACGCTGGTTAGGCGTACTATAGATTCCCCCTGTCTAGGGTAGGCAGGGGTTTATTGATTATGGGGATCCGAATCTCCGGCAGCCGCGGACTAAGCTGCCGTTAATTACCCCTCGCCTTTGGAGCGAGGGAACCTTCGATTGACGGGTTAAACTGGTCATGCGAACTCAATGCGCAGTGTATGTGTGTTTTGTTTTGGAGAGGGTTTGGATATATTGGGACCCACGCAGAGTTTTTACGGGGGTCCCGCTACCCGGATAGCGGGCTGGGGGTCAAGAGGCCCAATTTTTTTTTCTTAACAGGGACGGTGTTGTGGAGTGTGTGTATCTGTGTATCTATATATATATAAAAGGGGAAAAGCGCCCAAAGGATGCGTGGGGCCAGCGCTTACGTGCCTAGCACGCGAGCGCTGGGCGCTTAGGCGCTAGCGCACCACGTGTCCGACACATGGGCGCTGGACGCTTGAGCGCAAGGCGCTTGAGCGCAAGGCGCTCAAGCGCTAGCACACCATGTGCCCGGCACGTGAGCGCTGGGCGCTTGAACGCTGTGCGCTTAGGCGCTAGCGCACCATGTGTCCGGCACGTGGGCGCTGGGCGCTTGAGTGTAAGGCGCTTGAGCGCTAGCGCACCACGTGCCCGGCATGTGGGCGCTGAGCGCTTGGGGCGCTAGGCGCTCGGGCGCCGGTGAGGAAAAGGGGCTTTTAGCCCCAGAAATAGGATTTAAACTCCCGAAAGAGAATTTAGAGTGGAGTTAAACTCCTAAGATGTTTTTGGAGATGCTAAAACGGGCTTCTCCCTTGAGCTCTGGATCTGCCCAAAATGGGATTTTTAGGAGATGGGTCTTCTTCTTCCTCCTCTTTTGGCTGGATCTTGAAGAACAAGAAGTATGAGATTTTAAAAATCTCTTATTTTTAAGATCTGATGGGAGATCTGAGTTCCCCTTTGTGGGTTTCGTGTAAAAAAATTATTTAGTTTTGGAAAAGGAAGAGTAAAACTCTTGATTTAATTAAAAAAGAGAAGAAGGTTTTTAGAAGCTTGAGGAAGGAGAAGATCACACATCTTGATTCTTTTGGAGAGAGAAAAAGTTGTTGAGATATTTTCATTATCTTTGCCTTTATAGGCTATACACTTTACATATAGCCCCTTGGGCTTTACAAAAATGGAATTTGCCCATCCCATACCTCGTATACTATTCCTTTTTGCACATAAGCCATGGGCTTTACAAAAATTTGGCTTTATGCCCATTTTCTTACATTTATTCATAAAAAATACAAGAAATACAACAAAATTATTTATTACAAAATTTTTATTTTGGCATGGGGGAGGCCGGCCGCTTCATGTTCGGGCTCACTCCGGGCATTGGCCCACTTGACCTGGGCTTGGGCCCACCTGGCTTGGGGTTGACTTTGATTTTGACTTGGTCAACCGGGGTATAAGTTTTTACCCCAACAAATCTCAAGACAGCTAATAAGCTCCCAACAAATGACATCCAAACTGATGTTCATCCCGCTTCCCAAAATCGGGACATTGGTTCAATGGTACATCTTTTCATACCTCTGATACATGTCGTTGTAATCCTTCAACGTCTTCAGAGAGATGGAGGGTCCCAATAACCAATAACTATTGATGCATCCCCAAACTAGTTAAATCAGAACCCCATGGACTATGAGGTCCTTAAACTCATGGACTATGATGTCCTTAAACTTTATGGACTATAAGGTCCTTAAACTCAAAGACTATGATGTCTTTAAATTTTACAGACTATGATGTCTCTAAACTGACATGGACTATGATGTCCTTAAATCCACGGAACCGCGATGTCCCTAAACTATAAAATGGAGTCCAAATGCTCTTTTGTTGGATCAAATGATCCCAAAACCCTGTTAAGTAGATCTTAGTTTAAAAATTGGACTAACGTATTCTTAACAAATGTTTAAGTTGATCTTAATCTCAATGAGATTAACAATCCTTAAACCCACTTGACCACAACGTCCCTAAACTAAGACGATAGAGCTCAAATTCTCTGTCGTTGGATTTAAATGATTCCAACCCCCCTCCCCCGTTGAGTAGATCTTAGTATAAAAATTAGACTAACGTATCCTTAACAACGTTTAAGTTGATCTTGATCTCAATGATATTAACGAGCCTTAAACCCAAACCCAACCCAAATCTAAGAAAATACGGATTTGGACTAATTCATGCTCTACGGACGACAACATAAATTAGTCTCCGTATACAATCCACGGGAAACCTAAAACAAAACAAACACACACGACACGAAGTGACCATCTGGAGAAGGAGAAAAAGGTTACCGCGATGCGGTAGCGTAATTAACTGCAGGAGCTTGCGCTTGCAGGGAAGAGCGTCCCCATAATCAAAAAAACCCTCACAATGAGGGGGAATCTGACGAAGTCTTCTACATCATCCGCATCCGTCTAAACCTTCGATACATGGTGCCATAAATCAACTTGGCATTTTTGGAGAGGTGGACGGAAAAAACCAAATAGCATCTGCCCCTAAATTCAGGCAAGACGAACCTACATGGTCTCGTCTCTTGTATTTCGGCGGAGAACACCTTCGACGCTCCGCTCGCCTTGAACTGGAGGGATAGTAGCTTCGGCAGCCTCCTCCGCGCCCTCAGGCACATCACCGGGGATATTTGCTTGTATAGCAGCTTCCGGTTGCGAAGCAACAGCCGCCACTTCAGGCTCCAAAGAGGGAACAGTGGCCTTGGCGGTCCTTCCTACAATCTTCAAGACGCCACCAGAAAGATCCATTGGGTCTACGACCGGCAAGGTCGCCTCTGTGGAAAGTACAGACGCCGAAGAGACAGAGGTCGTCACCGGAAGCTCCAAGATAGAACTAATAGCTTCGACAATCTCTTCTACACCTTTCGGTGCATCACTAGAGAAATCCATAGGGTCTGTGGCCAATGGGGTCACCTCCGCTCGAGGAATAGACACCGAAGGAACAGGATCCACCACCGGAAGCTCCGCAACAGGAACGGTGGCTGTAGTGATCCCTTCTGCACCTGCCGATGCGTCATGGAAAACATCTATAGAATCTGCGGTCATGGCACGACCTGGGCTCAGATCCTATTTCGTCGCTGAAGTCCCTACGGGGTTTTCGTAAAGATAAGAAGATATAAAAAGCGATACAAATTACTTGCCAAAAGAAAAATACGGAAAACACGAATACCGATACGCCAGGATGCTTCTAGTATGGCCTTTTCGAGCCGTCGTTCCTTCCTGAGGAAATGTGCTCGCCGGGCTTCAAATGCGGATTCATGCCCACCGGTCTTCAGTGCCAGCTCATCTTCAGAAGCAGCCGAGATGGGCTGCTTGAAGGCTCTTTTGTCTTCCCTTCGTAGAGGACCCATATGTACTCTCCGTAGCGATAAGGGATCTTTGTAGAAGATAACCGGGGGTAGGGCTTTTTCGGGATGTGCACATCCTCGGTCTCATCCTGCGAGCGCCTTAAAGTTTCAGCCAATTGCACAGCTTCCTCAGCGGACGTGCCAGGGTAAATAAGACCATCATCCGACTCTTTCATGGATATGGGTTCGTCTTGAACAATAGGCTCAGATTCCAGCAAGAGGTCAAGCAAGCCAGCAACTGTTTTCTTCCTCCTTTTCGAGCTAGAGCTAACACTAGAGGAGGATCACTTCCTTCCCCTCGGCGCTTTGGCACGACGTTGGCCAACCTCGCTTCCGGTATCCCCTCTTGGCGACACCACCGCTAATGACACCGCCACTAATGGAACTGCCGCTGGCGCTTCATCGGAGGCCTTTGCTTGAGCTCTAGTGCGCACTGGCATCCCAGCAGTGTGAGGAGTCGATTCTATTTCTGCGGCTTTCGGGATAAGAACCACGCCTCTATCCCTCAATGGAGGGCAAACCACCATCCGCGGCCGCAATGGAACACTGGTGGCTTAGACCGGAGCTAAAGGTCGACACTTAAAGAGTACCCGCCTCTCCTCGATGATGACGGGATAGACTCGATGACGATACCAGCCCGTGAAAGACCCCACACACCTTGGAATATAGTCAGCCTCAGGGATCACGAAACGGGAGTCGGTGTTCAGCCGCATAAAGTTATGGGTGATGTCACGCGTGACTTCCAAAGACGGAGTAGGTTCAACCAAGAACGCCTCGAAAAGGACACCCTGGTTATAACCCAACTACTGGGCGAAGCGATGCGGATTGTACCGCATAAAAAGGTCCGCGTTATTCTGCCAGAACACCAAGTAGCCCGGCCTAATCGAGTACAGGTGCATGATCTTCTTAGGCTTTAAAGACGACACTCCACCTTTCGACAAATCAAACAGCTGCTGGATAGGCCCCGCGGGAGCAGAGAGGACTTGGTCGCTAAATACCATCCCGCCCTCGTTGGAGTACGGATTAAGCAACACGCGGAGGGCTCCTAGCTGGGTTGGATCGGGAGCGGAAGCATCCACCAACCTCATAACCCACGGGAATGTGTAGGAATCATAGAAATCTGGCCTCCGATGCGCTGCGAACGCTCCCAATACATGCATTTCGATCTACGACGTGAAGTAGTGGAGGGAGGAATTCACGACGTCTGTACCTGAGGTTGAAGTGTTGGCCACAACACTTAATCTATGATAAAGATGTGATGGTGTAAGTCTACGGTAGCGCCCCGGCCGTCTGTCCGAGGCCAAAATGCGGAAATGAAAACTTTTTCAAAACTTGAAACCGGCGCTATCGCAGACTTTAATCCCGGATCGAACCATTAACCTACAACTAGCTAACTAGAGAAGGGTTAGAAAAGCTATACCGGTCGATCCGTGTCCTTCGGTCTTTGGCCACCAACCCAAGCTCCTCGCGGCATCTCCGATCTCCGGTCTCCTCGTCGGAAAGAGCACCACATCTTCGAATCCTTTTACGGGCTCCCGCTTCGTCCGAAGCAACTCGGACACAAAGTTTGCTAGCCGACGTGTCCAAGGTGATGTAGAGAATGTGTGTGATCACTTTTTCTCTTGCATCCATTGATTCTCAACGCATGAGAGTGTATGGATGGAGGTTGAAGATGAAGCCATGGTGGAAATGATGAGCTAGAGGAAGAAGCAGAAGAAGAAGCCTTTCCTTTTCTTATCTCTTCTATGATCAAATGAGAGAGTGAGAGTGTTAGAATGATAAAACAAAAGAGCAAACCCCTTACTATGGCTGCCCTTCTCTCTCTCCCTCTCATTTCAACTCACAAATCAATCACATAAGGTGACATTTGCATAAGAAATGAGACCATGAGTCACCTATGAAGTACATGTCTCATTTAATGCACAAAATGATAAAATCCACTCACAATTTCCACCATCCAAACATCAATCCAAATGTTTGGTCCAACAAAAAGATACGGCAACATCTAAAGTAAACTCATGACGGATCACAAGGATACCCCTCACCTGTATATACATACCTGTATCCGCATTCCGACTGAATGCGAATGCGATGAGACTAAAGTAATCCAACAAATCTAATACTAGGATCCGGCTTAAACCAAAGCCCAGTAGTATGATCCGTCCGATCATGATCCGTGCACGACTGCACGTATATGATTGAACCCTGCCATATATCATACGGCCTCTACAACGTTTCGCCCGAAACTTGAGAAACTGTCTGTGGGGGACTTTAAAGACTCGTAAATACTTTGGCTATCGATTTAACCACTAGCACGTCAGTGGTACTAGCTGTACGTAACGGGCTACCAGGTATTGACCAAAAGGGAGGTCGATGAGCGAACTCATCCTGACACCCTACTGAGCCTGTCAGTGATAATATCCGTGCAGTCCGGTCCGTTCGTCTATGAATATCGCATGTCGGGCCTAAGGGGTTGGTAAAAGTCAGACCCCCAAAAGCGGTACAAGTCGTGTCGGAGTGTAGCCCAGAACACCTTAAGATACTACTGGAATACCTACCAGTAAATCTCCTGCCTTGGCCAAGGACTTCGTGTAATGGCTCTCCTAGACACAGCGCGATCTCACCCCCAATACCGGGAGAGACGAAACCCCTGCCGATTCGCTCACTGCCTCCATGTGGCTCGGGACTGTACCAACCTAAAACCTGTTTGCACGACTCCTTTGAGCCGTGGTAGGGTAATAATCAAAGCACAGTAGGAACTCACACGAGACAAATGACGATCTCAGGTCGATGAACTAACCTGTACACATGTCACCAGGGAACTGCTATCTGACGTCAGGTATAATACCAACTAGCATGTTCTCGTCGAGTCCTATCCGGTGTACTCATAACCCAATGAGCACCTGTATACATCTTAGGTGAACCAACTGACACCAATGGCTTGTGAGACCGGCCACTGCCCCTCGTCGGGGTCTCGACTGTATACACTAGTTTACTAATGGAGTATCGATGCCCAGTCTCGAAACTCCCACGACTAGGGACCACTTTAAGGATGTGCTTATAGACTACCCAACTCTCACGTATATGATCGCCATCATACTGCTGGTAGTCAAGTAAGAATCCTAAAGGCTTTATCAATGTGTAATAGTGACCTGTAATGTTACCTAAAGCTGTACACGATGATAAAGATAAACCAGATAGCATACTATCATCTTGAGTAAGAATGTCTTACCGGCATAGGTCCTCCCTCAATCATTGCAATCACGTGCCTGTGATCCAATAATTGACTTTGAGGGCACTATAATCTCCCACTTACACTCAAGGCTAATTATTACGATGTCGCATACTCACAGCCCGTGTGATACCGAACACCCAACTCTTCTACTAATCAGTTTCACAAAGCCCATTTGCGAAACTATTGCGTTCGAGAAATAGCCTCAGTGAGTGGATCCGCCCTAATGTTTCTTTCTATGTCTCTCTTTATCTCAAGTTTGCGAAGAAAGCCATCTCCCGAAATGAGCAATACCTGTCTTAGAATATGTTTGGATATCTGATGGGACCTAGTTCATAAATGAACTTCAAATCCAAACTTCTTAGACTGTATCGTCAACTGAATTTAATCAGTATCCTGCGTCATACCTCCCTCAATGTCCGCTTGGATCACTTGTCCAAACTACTGCCCCTCGTCAGAGGGAAAACTATAACTCTAACAGCCACTCTGTCATCCAGGTCACCTTGGAAGCCTGGAATGATAACCGTCTCCTGAAAGAGTCTGTCGTTATCATATCCCTAGAACATCCACTTATGTTCTAAAACTGCTTGTTCCCCTCCGAAAGACGGCGCAAGACGGACGTTTAGCCTGAAATTCGAGGCAGATGCTAATTGGTGCTATCCGTCCACCTCTCCAAAGATGCCAAGTTGATTTATGGCACCATGTATCGAAGGTTTAAACGGATGCGGCCGATATAGCAGAATTCGTCAGATTCCCCCTTATTTGAGGGGTTTTTGATTGTGGGGACGCTCTTCCCTGCAGACGCAACCGCATCGCGGTAACAACTTTCTCCTTCTCCATATGGTCACTTCGTGCCGTGGGTGTTTGTTTTGTGTTTGGTTGCCCGTGGATTGTATACGGAGACTAAGTTATGTTGTCGCCCGTAGGGCGTGGACTAGTCCAAATCCGTATCTTTCTTAGATTTGGGTTTGGGGGTTTGGGTTTAAGGATACGTTAGCCTCATTTGAGAATAAAATCAACTTAAACGTTTGTTAAGGATATGTTAGTCTGTTTTTAGACTAAGATCAACTTAACGGGATCGTTTAGATCTGATAAAAGAGCAATTAGGCTCTATTGTTTAGTTTAATGACATTACGGTCGATTAGTTTAAGGACATTACGGTCCAATGTTAGTTTTAAGACATCACGGTCGAGGTTAAGGACATCATAGTCCATGAGTTTAAGGACCCCACAGTCCGATGTTAGTTTTAAGACATCTCGGTCGAGGTTAAGGACATCATAGTCCATGAGTTTAAGGACCCCACAGTCCGATGTTAGTTTAAAGACATCACGGTCGAGGTTAAGGACATCATAGTCCATGAGTTTAAGGACCCCATAGTCCAATATTAATTTTAAGACATCACGGTCGAGGTTAAGGACATCATAGTCCATGAGTTTAAGGACCCTACAGTCCAATATTAGTTTTAAAACATCACGGTCGAGGTTAAGGACATCATAGTCCATGAGTATAAGGACCTCACAGTCCGTAGCAATGTGTGGTTGTCGGGACCCGTCACCTCTCTAATGACGTTAAAGGATTACAACGACAGATATCAGAGGAGTAAAGAGACGTACCCTCGAACCGGGTGTAAATTGATTGGAAGAGCAGATGAGCTCAGTTCAATTTAAATTGAGGACTTATGGCCAGAATTGGGCTAAGTCCAGTTAAAAATGTTTAACATTTTTATTTTTGGTCTGCCTGTTAGGCCTTTATTTGGGCTCTGCCCTCTTAACAATGCCAAGCCTTGGGTTCTGATATTTTGTCTGGAATTAAATGCTTAGCATTTATCAGGAACAAAGTGGTGTTCTGACAGTGCGCCACGTGGCGCATCAGGCGCTTTGCGCCAATTAAAGAGCGCATTGCGCTAGCGCACATGAGGGTGACACATGTCGTTTAGCGCTAAGCGCTAGTTTATTAGCGCACTGCACTTTTAATTTATGAGCGCGCTGCGCTGGTTTATGGGTGCGCCAGTGAGTGACACGTGGCGCGCTTGGCGCTGAGCGCCAACCCTAGAGAGCAGTGCGCTGTTTTCAGGAACGCAAAGCGCAAGCTGTGTCTGTGGTTGACACGTGGCATGTTTTGGCGCTGAGCGCCGATCCAAAGAGCGCAAAGGCGCGGTTCATGAGTGCAAAGCACTTTCCAGTAGCGCAAAGCGCATCAAATCAAATTTAAGATCAAAGAACAAGTTTATGTTCTTCAAAGGAGGCCTTGCCTCGAGATCCAAGAACCAGAGTTCTTGTTTTCATAATAGGCTCTGCCGTTATAGATCAAAAGATCTGTGAATGAAGTAAAATACTTCTTTTTATTTTTATTTTTATGATTAGATCTTTTAATCCTTTATGTTTGATCAAAGATCTTGGTCTTTTTTTTATAAATCTAAGATCTTTTTAGAAGACGTTTCTTCTTTTTACGAGATGATTTCATCTCTGTTGTTCAAGAATTAATTCTTTACCTTTAAAGATGAAGAAATGATCTTCTTTCTTTTCTTTCTCTTTGAGTTTTTTCTCAAAGTTTGCAGAGGGTTTTTTCTATCTCCTTTTCTTCTCGAGACTTGAAGTCTAGGGGTCTTTATATAGGGCCAATTGATTTGTTAAATCGGTTAAAGAGATCTTTCTCTGATTGATTTGGGGATGTTTCCCCACCATTGGATCTTTGATCCTAGGGCTTCTGTTTTACAGAAGGCAATCTTCTTGTTTTTAACGAGATTGGAAAATCTTTTTATACATAATTTGTTCTGTTTTTTGGTAATTCATTATTTACCATTGGATCATTGATCCAACGGTGCTTAAAGCACAATCTTGTTATTTGGAAAGATTTTGAGAAATCTTTTCTTAACAGAATTTAATTCTGGTTAATTGATGATTTATCATCATTATTAGATTTTTTGATCCAACGGTGGGGAATTTTTAATTCCAGCGCTGGCGCACTTGGCGCTGGCGTACCTACGTTTGACACGTGGCGCGCAGCGCAGAGCACAGCGCAACTGCGCTAGCGCACCCGTGTTTGACACGTGGCGCGCAGCGCAACTGCACTAGCGCCCCTGTGTTTGACACGTGGCGCGCAGCGCCGAGCGCAGCACAACTGCACTAACGCACCTGTGTTTGACACGTGGCGCGCAGCACAGAGCGCTTGATCTGAAGCGTTGCTTCAACTTTTAAAATTTGAATTTTGAAACAGAGCTTTGCTCTGATTGGGGTGCGCTGCCTAGGGCGCAGCGCTCCTGGCTCTGGCGTGTCTGCTTTTGACACGTTGCGCGCAGCGCACGGGATCTGAAGCGTTGCTTCAATTTTGAATTTTGAAATTCAAAATAGAGTTTTGCTCTGATTGGGGGAAACAAATGCCCCCCACCGTTGCGCTCACGTGGCGCACATGTGAGTGCAGCGGTGGCAACATCTGAGCCTTTGGATCAACTCAGAAGTTGAGGAGGCGGTTCAGCGCCTATAAATAGGACCTTTTGGTCCTCAGATTATCTTCATCTTCTTCTCAAGAATTTTATTCAGAGCCTTGCTCTTTTGTTCAAGAACTTTCAAGAGTTAAAACTCTACTAAATTTAGGTAAAATTAAATTAAATTAATTCTAATAAATTGGTGGTTTTACCCATTAACAGAGCCTTGCTCTTCATAAATCTTTTGATCTAAAGAAAACCCCTTTAGGGTTTCATAAACAGATCCTTGCTCTCATGAACCCATAGATCTAAACAGATCTTTTCTTAGGGTTTCTTAGCCCATGAGTCAGAGCTCTGCTCTTTTGACAATATATAGATCTTTTGATCTTTTGATGAAGAACTCTTAAGAGTTTTTTCATGGATGTTTAAGATCCCAAAATTTTAATTCTCAAGAATTAATCTTCATTAATCTTTGATGGATTTTCCATCATCATTACAGAGCTAGGCTCTTTAAGGAATTTTATTCCCTCGTGACCAGAGTTTGACAAGTGTCACTCTGTTATAGAGCTTTGCTCTGAAAGGGAGATTTTCTCCTTCTCCCGAGGTATTTCTCATTCAATGAGAATATTCTCTGAGGAATTCCTCATTAATTGACAGTCTCATCCAATGATGAGGCTGCATTGTCATCTGGATTTTATGGGTCCACCTTTGGTCCCCTTTCCACTGCATTGCAGTGCGGCATAAATTTTAAAGTGTCACTCAGAACTTTAAGATTAAATTGTAGTACTGATAATTGGATCCTGTTCTTTTTTCGCAGGCGACATGTCTTCCGATCTTTCTTTCCCGTTTTTCCGTTCAGAGGGAGGATTCCCTGAGGCACCAATGGACCGGGAGGTTCTCGCGCTCATTAGAGATTATGATCTGGAACACAAAAACCTTCACCTGTGGGGTAGATGGTAGGACCAGATAATCAAAGGTTGTCGAAGCTTCTCTTGTGCGACGTCGTCGGATCCGATCTCATCGATTTCTTATGCAGATGCACCCCCGGTGAACTATGCTGTGGAGGTTGTCAATTGGACTTTGGAGGGTCTTCTCCAACCTTCGATTGCCGCCATACCCATGTAGCTGCCGGCGGCTTTGGATACTCTGGGGCGACGCATATGCCAGGGCGAGTCGTGCCCTTGGGGACAACCTTACAGCATCGGATTGACTCCCCGACATTCGGCCGGATATTTGCAATGGGCCAGGTACATCTTGTCGGCGAAGAAAACACATTTGCTGAAGCTCGGCCTATATCCCACAGTTTACGCGTCATTGTTCCAATATTCTGCTCCTCCGACGTGGTGGATTAAGGCGTTCGTGGAGCAATGAAACATCCCAACCCATTCCTTTCTTCTACTGGACAGAGAAGTTTCCATCTCTTTAGAAGAATTTGCCGAGATTTCCGGTCTGCCGGTGAGGGGGGAGCACTATGAGGAGCTGCTTCCTCCGGACGAATATGTTTTCGCCACCAAGCCAGTAGTGATGGGCCTAACACCGGAGAATGCCATCCAGCACCAGTTTCTGAGTCTGATAAAGGTGTTGAATATGTACGATAGTCTTTTCTTAGAATCTGGAGGCCGGGGAGTTAGTTTCACAGACTTCATTGCCCGTTTTCTTCAACCAGAGATTCTATCGCAATGAGGCGAAAAATTTGCCAAGCTCGACAATCCCTTCGGCTTTGGCTTAAATCGTCGACCAGTACTGGAAGATGATCAAAAAAGCTTTTATCTCCCCGATGCCGCAATCATCCCTTTGTCGGAAATCGTTGCTCCGGGCATCGACGGAGAGACTTTCTTTTTTGGGTTTCTGGGGCTATGGTTTTGCTGGTTCACGCTCCCCATGCACCCTCGCTATATGAGGCCGTCCGTCTTCTACCCAGTACATCAAATGGTGGCTGGCATACAAGTGGCCATCGGGATCGCCGGGCTGGCCTACCTGTACCATGGTCTTAGCGTGGCGGCGGATACAACGGAACCGGAGGTGCAAGCTGCTAACTTCCCGATGCACTACTTTACTTCGTGGATGGAAATGCACGTGCTCGGGGTGTTTGGTATTCATAAAAGACCCTCGTTTTTCAAGAAGTGCAAATTTTCCAGAATTATGCGGCTGGTTGACGCTTCCATCGTGAATCCGTCACAGCGGGAGGCTAGTGGGTTGTTTCTCCGTCCGCGCACGGTCGGAGCTGGTATGTCTTTTATGGACAAAGTCCTGACGATCGGCCAGGAAACCTCCAAGACGGTGCTGGCATTGCGCGACACTTTTAAAGATGGGGCCTCCGTATTGAAAGCTCGGGAGATTTTTCACCTGTACTCCATTAGGCCGGGCTTCCTCGTATTCAGGCAAAATGATGCGGCGCTTTTTATGAGATACAACCCCCATCATTTTGTCCAGCAGCTGAGCTAAAACCAGGGGGTTCTACTGGAAGCGTTTTTGGAAGACCCTGCTGCCACCAGAGAGGGAATACGGAGTGCACTGCATCACTTTATGCGGTTAAATATGGGCTCACACTTCTTCATTAGCGAGCCGAGTTGCATTCCAAGGGCCCTCAACGTATACGGGGCTTGGTATCAATACGCAACGGGTGCTGTCATCAGGGAAGAGAGGCGGCTGCTGCTCGATCGCAAGAGTGCGCCCCCCGCCAGCGATCGCAACGTCCCCTTGAAGCGACGGATCACCGTCCCTCCTCCGCTAAGAGGAGATACTGCAGTTGAGCCTCCACGTGTGCTAAGCCCCACGCGTGGATTGCCCCGTGATCCTGTGGATGTGCCATCAGCGCCCCGTGCTCCTGTGGAGACGGTAAACATGGTTTCACCCGAATCTGGCGTGGGCTCGGATATCGGGACCCGCCGTCCCAAAGTGTCCACGAAGCGTAAGCTGATTTTGGCTGCGACCGAAGTTCGCGTGCAGAAGAGGAAGAAGAAGTCGATCCTCTCTGCTGACGTTGTATTGGGTCAGAAACCTCATGCTCCTTATAGCGAGGGCTTGAGTGAGTACAGGACCAACGACGGCCTATTTATGCCGCCAGATGACACTGATCTGGCGGCTGCAATCGCAGCTTCCGAGCGATTGGCAAGACGCGACGAGTGGTTGGCTAAACTCGCGCAATCAGGTAATCATTAGTTGTATTTTTCGTCATTGCACCATACCTCTATCATTGTCCTTGACTAACGCTTTTCCTTCTTTAATAGGCATTTCTACCGAAGAAGCTCTCGTTGCTTCTCTCAAGACTTTCGAGGAGGAGGAACGACTTAGAGCATCCTTAGGCCTTGGTACATTTCGGTTCGCTATGTTTCTGCTTCCATTTTCTTATGAGTAATCTGACCCTCTCTTTGTCTTATCGTAGGGACCACAAGGCCTATCCCGCAAGCTGATGTGGAAATTCTCCCCGGGCCGGATACCGAAGTCCCGGCCTCTTCGGCATTACCACAAGAGGCCCTACTTAAAAAACCGATGATGGAAGCCTTGACGGCTCTGGAGGTAACCCTAAATGCGGACGACGACGCCTTGCTGAAGGAGGCTTCCAAAAGGTCTATCATGACGGCCCGGGAGGAAAGGAAGCGCCTGAGGCGCGCAGCAAGGGAGCGTAGTGCTGCTTTGGCTGTGGGAGCAGGTTCAAGCGCCGTTACTCCTGCTGCTACTCCCTCAGAGGAGCTCCCGGTCGCCTTGTCTACTGCTCATAGACGGACGGCACGTGCAGCTCTGGAAGCCAATGGTAAATCAACCCCAGGTAATGTGTTTTGAGGCTTCGTTGTCAAAGCTTTAAACTATCAGTTCTTATATATCTTGTCCTGCAGGGCCGAGCCTTACTGAAGGAGTGGCGGCGACCGTTGAGCCTGAGGGGGCGGTGGAGGAGGTAGTTGCGGAACCCGAGGCGACGGTAGGCGATATAACCATAGTTGCCGAGCCCGAGATAGTGGCTGATGAGACAGTCACGACTGCTATGCCCGAGATGGCTACCACTACCGAGCCCGAGGTGGCGGTGGGTGAGACGGCTGCTACGGCCGAGCCTGAGGCAGCAGTGGACGAAATGGCTGCTACGGACAAGCCTAAGGCAGCAATAGAAGAGATGGCTGCGACCACTGAGCCCGAGGTGGTAGCGGGCGAAACGGGTATGATCGTTGGGCACGAGATGGCCGCTCTTTCTCAAGAGTCGGGCACCGCTCCGATTATCGCTCTCCCCGCCTACGGTTCCTTGTCGTCTCCTGGCGTCGCGAGCGTGACGACGGCTCCTGTGGAGTCAAGGGATAAGGCGACGGGAGGTGAGACCACCCCAATGGAGGAGGAAGACACAACCGTTGTATCAAGTGACGCCCTCGTCACGGCTTCGGCTGGCGACTCATCAGGTAAATTTTGGGTCACCGCCCTTCTTTTTTTTTATTCTGCAATCTTTCCTAATAAAGTTTATCTTGCTTCTAATGCAGGTGCGGCTGGTGCTGAAATCAAGCTACTTGAGACAACGCCGTCAGTTACCGCCCTGACGGTGACCACCTCTCTGCCTTCTTTCACACCGTCACAAATGCTAGAAGGTATGGATTTGTAACCCATTAGTCTTATCTCTCGGGCATATAATTCATGTACTGACGTTGCATTATCGCGTTTTTGCAGGAGTCCTTTTTGAGCACCTGTACCAGGTGCTGCACCCACACTTCTCCTTCTTGTCAAAGATTAGTCCACCTGCTGGTACAGGTGAGTATTTTTTCTAAACGACGTCCTTTTCTTCAATGGGCAGTCGCATTACTGCTAACTCTTCTTCATATTGCTTGTAGCCTTACGAATTGAAGGGGGAGACGATGCTGTCGTTGCGCCACCAGTACTCCCAGCTCTGCCCCCTGCTGCAGCCGGTATAGTAGACTCTACTTTTTGCATGTTTTCTTTATTTCCTGCGCCGTCATCTGATTATGATCTATTTTGCAGCAATCACATCGACTCCAGCCCCGTTCGAGTCCATATTATAATGCCGGCATGGCCCTTTTCCAGGCGTCCATCATCCAAAGGTGTTGTGACCAGTTTAGGCATGCTGAGCGAGTATATCGAGGAGTTTGACGCAGAGACTCCCACATCTGCTGAGGATTTTGCCTTAGAGGTTAACTCTATGCTGGTGACGCTCATGAACTTTCATGGTGAGGGCGTCGTTGAGTCTTGGGTTAATCGCTGCAGGGAGATCGAGGTTTGCTTGCATGAGCTTGAGCTTAAGTGTCCCGCACCTAAGATTCTGGCTATGAGCACTCAACTGGCGGCATGGATCGAGCAGAGCGCTTCTTACTTCTGCCATCTTGAACAAGAAGTGGCTTTAAAGCGAATGGAATGTAAAGAAACTTCAAGTGAATCTGCTTGACTGCATGCTGAGGTCGACGCGAACGCTGCCCAGTTGAAAGTTATCTTCGAATGCCTTCTGCGATGTATCTCTGATGGGTTAACATTGAGGCAGAAGCTCGATGTCGTTGAAAGGGATGCACAAGATCGTGAAGCAGCTCAGCGGGCCGTTGAGGAACAACTCTCGTCTTACTTGCAGCAGCGAGCCCAGGTCGAAGCAGAGTTGGTCGCGGCAGCTGATCAGGAAGAGGGGCTGAGGGAAGTGCGCGAGCGGCTGACTGGATTATTGAAAGCGCTTTCCTCTCAATAAAAATTTTGTACTATTTGTAATTTTGAATAAAATGTATTTGTTCTTTTATTCTTTCATATAATGTATTTTGTACACAATCGAATTCATGAATAAAAGATACGCGTTCTTCGTAATGTCTTGTGTCATTTCTCTGCTTTCTTCTTTCTTGCTGTGTTGTTTGCCATGTGACTTTAGCAAGTGCGGTCTATAGATAGCGTATAGCTGTCAGTCTTAGGCTCTTTGTAGAGTGACGATGGCTTAGAAAACATGGTTAGGATCTGTCACCTAAGACTTTTCAACTTTATGAGTCGTGAGGGTCTCATAAAGAATTTTCTCCCTACAGGTCAAGAGGATCCCGCCGGTGTAATTTTTTCCTTAAGAATCGTGAGGATTCCTAAGTTTGTTTTTTCTTGAAAGTCGTAAGGATCTCACAAGAGAATTTACTCCCTTACGAGCCGTGAGGGCTCGCAAGTGATGGATGAAGTTGTCATTATCCACATTTCACGGAGTTAAGGGTTGCTCCGGATTCTTCCCACGGGTTCACTGTCGTGTTTGGCGAGGACCAGGCTCCACTCTGGACGTTTTCCAGAATACCGTAGTTTAAAGACATCGCGGTCGAAGTTAAGGACATAGTTTAAAGACATCGCGGTCGAAGTTAAGGACATCATAGTCCATGAGTTTAAGGACCTCACAGTCCGATATTAGTTTTAAGACATCACGGTCGAGGTTAAGGACATCATAGTCCATGAGTTTAAGGACCTCACAGTCCGATGTTAGTTTTAAGACATCGCGGTCGAGGTTAAGGACATCATAGTCCATGAGTTTAAGGACCTCACAGTCCAATGTTAGTTTTAAGACATCACGGTCGAGGTTAAGGACATCATAGTCCGTGGATTTAAGAACTCCACAGTCCAATGTTAGTTTTAAGAGATCACGGTCGAGGTTAAGGACACCATAGTCCGTAGATTTAAGGACTCCACAGTCCAATGTTAGTTTTAAGACATCACGGTCGAGGTTAAGGACGTCATAGTCCGTGGATTTTAAGGACTCTACAGTCCGATGTTAGTTTTAAGACATCGCGGTCGAGGTTAAGGACACACAGTCCGTGTGGTTGTCGGGACCCGTCGCCTCTTTGAAGACGTTGAGGAATTACAACGACAAATATCAAAGGAATGACGAAATGTACCCTTGAACCAAGGTGAAATTAGTTTAAAATCATTACGGTTGATTGTTAGTTTTAAGACATCACGTTCGAGGTTAAGGACATCATAGTCCGTGGATTTAAGGACTCCACGGTCCAATGTTTGCTCTGGATACTTCACACGGGTTCACTGCCGTGCTCGGCAAGGACCAGGCTCCGCTCTGGATGCTTCACACGGGTTCACTGCCGTGCTCTGCGAGGACTAGGATCCGCTCTGGATGTCTTCCACGGGGTCAGAAGTGACATAATCCGTGTTCCACGTAGCCAGGAATTTTTCTCTAGATGCTTTCCACGTGTTCACTGACGTGTTCGGCGAGGACTAGGCTCCGCTCTGAATGCTTCACACGGGTTCACTGCCGTGTCCTGCGAGGACCAGGATCCGCTCTGGACGTTTTCCACGGGGTCAGAAGTGACGTTATCCGCGTTCCACATGACCAGGAATTTTGCTCAAGATGCTTCCCACGGGTTCACTGCTGTGTTCGGCGAGGACTAGGCTCCGTTCTGGATGCTTCCCACGGGTTCACTGTCGTGCTCTGCGAAGACCAGGGTCCGCTCTGGACGTTTTCCACGGGGTCAGAAGTGACGTTATTCGCGTTCCACGTGACCAGCAATTTTGCTCTGTATGCTTCACACGGGTTCACTGCCGTGCTCGATGAGGACCAGGCTCTGCTCTGGATACTTCACACGGGTTCACTGCCGTGCTCTGCGAGGACCAGGATCCGCTCTGGACGTTTTCCACGGGGTCAGAAGTGACGTTATCCGCGTTCCACGTGACCAGGAATTTTACTCTGGATGCTTCATACGGGTTCACTGCCATGCTCGGCGAGGACCAGGCTCCGCTCTGGATGCTTTACACGGGTTCACTGCCGTGCTCTGCGAGGACCAGGATCCGCTCTGGACGTTTTCCACGGGGTCAGAAGTGACGTTATCCGCATTCCACGTGACCAAGAATTTTTCTCTAGATGCTTCCCACGGGTTCACTGCCGTGTTCGGCGAGGACTAGGCTCCGCTCTGGATGCTTCGCACGGGTTCACTGCCGTGCTTTGCGAGGACCAGGATCCGCTCTGGACGTTTTCCACGGGGTTAGAAGTGACATAATCCGTGTTCCACGTAGCCAGAAATTTTGCTCTAGATGCTTCCCACGGGTTCACTGCCGTGTTCGGCGAGGACTAGGCTCCGCTCTGGATGCTTCACACGGGTTCACTGCCGTGCTCTGCGAGGACCAGGATCCGCTCTGGACATTTTCCATGGGGTCAGAAGTGACGTTATCCGCGTTCCACGTGACCAAGAATTTTGCTCTAGATGCATCCCACGGGTTCACTGCCGTGTTCGGCGAGGACTAGGCTCTGCTCTGGATGCTTCGCACGAGTTCACTGCCGTGCTCTGCGAGGACCAGGATCCGCTCTGGACGTTTTCCACGGGGTCAGAAGTGACATAATCCGCGTTCTACGTAGCCAGGAAGGGTTGACTTTATCCGCATTTCACGGAGTCGAAATTTGACTTTCGGTTATCTGTACACCGCCGAGTCATGGAACTGGGAGTTGCCGATGTTCCGCTTCACTTGATGTTGTATGTGTTGTAATGAGACGAATGTTGAGATGATCTCTAGGCTATCTGTGAACCGTCGAGATTTGGCTTCTTCTTCTGATGAAACCTGGGGGGGGGGAGTGTGACTCCTTCTTCGTTTGCGCCCCTGGATTGTATACAGAGATTGACACGATATCACATGTAGGGCATAAATTTCATTCATTCATTTTTTTATTTTTTTTCTTTCTTTCCACGATGCTATATCATTTCAGCTTTTATATCGCAAAGGTCGTGATTGCCCCATCATTTCGGCTATTTTTCGCGGTGCCCAATCATTTTGACTATTTGTTTTGTTTTTACTCGCTGTTTTTTATTGCGAGTTGCCCAATCATTTCAGCTATTTTGCATGCATACATTTTTACTTGCTGATTTTGTTGCAAGTTGTCCCATCATTTCGGCTATTTCGTATGCATGTGTGGCTTGCTAGCTTTTCGCTGCAAGCTTGGGATTAGACACCGATTTCGATATCAGCACCGCTACAACTGGGATATTGCCAGGAGCGAATCATCATTTGCCTTTCTCGACATCGAACAAAGGTGGCTTAGCAAACAGGGTTAGGATCCTGTCGACTAAGGCTTTTGACTTCATGAGCTGTAAGGGTCTCACAAAGGTATTTCTCCCTGCGAGTTGTGAGGATCTCGTAGGTGTGTTTTCTCCTTAGGAATCGTGAGGACTCCTAAGTGTTTGTCTTCTTGTAAGTCGTAAGTATCTTATAAGAGAGTTTTCTCCTTATAAGTCGAGGGGACTCATAAGGGTTGTTCACCGTGCGAACATACCCCTGGTCACGAATGGGACTTTGTTAGGGAAATGTTTATTCGCGCCCGTGGATTGTATACAAGGATCGGTATTGAGCCGCTTGTAGGGCAATATTGGAGGGTGTGGGGGCTGCTTAAGAATAGGTTCAGATCCCTGTAGCTTAAGACTTTTGAATCTTATGAGCCGTGAGGGTCCCATAAGAGAGTTCCCCTTACGAGTCGTGAGGATCTCGCAAGTGTAATTTCTCCCTAGGAATCGTGGGGATCCCAAAGTGTGTTGCTTCCTTGTGAGTCGTAAGGGTCTCACGCAGGTGATTTCTCCTCACAAGGTCGAGAGGACCCTGTAAGTGTCTTTTAACGAGGTTGCGCCCTTTCGGGTTTTCACAAACACTCGCCGGTAGCCCTGCTGTTTTTACTCACGGAGCCCTTTCGGGTTTTCATCCGTGCCCATTTTGCTTATGGACATACCATTTTTTTTTGTTTATTCTTTTTTTTTATTCTAACGAGGTTGCGCCCTTTCTGGTTTTCACAAGACTCGCCGGTAGCCCTGCTGTTTTTACTCACGGAGCCCTTTCGGATTTTCATCCGTGCCCACTTTGCTTACGGACATACCGTTTTCCTTTTTTTTTATTCTTTTTTTTGTATCAGCTTTGGGATGTTGCAATCCACCGTAGTTTATCGACATCTCGGTCAACGGCTAGTTTTAAGACATAGTGGTCCATTGGTAGTTTAAGGACGTTTCGGTCCGTCGTTAGTTTAAGGACGTTTCGGTCCGTTGTTAGTTTAAGGACGTTTCGGTCCGTTGTTAGTTTAAGGACATTTTGGTCCGTTGTTAAGGAAGCTGGGTACTACTTATAGAGTTTGAGCTTAGGAAGATAGCGAGCAGACATAGTCGTCGTAATCTATCATTGACCTAGGCCGTGACTCGTCAAGCGTAGTACTTCTTCAGGAAGCGACCGTTTATTGGCCTGAAGGGACTTTCACCATGCATGTCCATGAGTAGGTAGGCTCCACCCTGGTAGACCTTGTCTATGATATACGGGCCTTCATAGTTCGGCTCGAATTTTCCCCGCTTGGCGCGATTGGGGATCATAGGTCTTTTGACCACTAGTACGAGTTCGCCTTGGCGGAATGTCCTCGGCCTGGTCAATCTTTCATATGAGCGCGTCATCTTTGCTTTATAAGCTTCCAGATTTTGCTGCGCCAGGAGCCGGGTTTCATCAAGGGCATCGAGCTCCTCAAGCCGAAGGTGAGCATTCTCTTCGTCCGTTAGCTCATAATGGACTGCAACTCGTAGAGAGGGTAACTCTATCTCGAGGGGGAGTACCGCTTCTGTACCGAATACCAACGCGTACGGCGTCGTGTTCGTGGCCTTCTTGAACGTAGTTCGATACGCCCAGAGAGCTTCTTGCAGTCTCTCAGGCCAGTCTTTCTTATTTCGGGACACCGTCTTCTTCATGATCTTTGTCAGGGTCTTGTTAAAAGCTTCAGCTAGACCGTTGGCTCGGGGATTATAAACTGAAGAGTATCTCCATTCTATGTTGTGCTGTTGTGCGAAGCGGCTGATCTTGTGGCTTCTGTAGGCTGGCCCGTTATCGGAGATGATCCTTCGCGGAGTTCCAAACCGATAAATAACGTGCGTCTTGAAGAAGTGCAGGACATTCTCCGTCTTTACTTCCCTCAGCAGTACTGCTTCTGCCCATTTGGAGAAGTAATCAGTTGTCGCTAAAATGAATCGATGTCCTCTGGATGATGCTGGTTAAATGGGGCTGATTATGTCAGTTCCCCACATTTCGAACGGCCAGCTAGCCACTGTCGGGTGCAATGGATTTGGGTGCTGGTGGATGAAGTCCCCATGGATCTGGCATGAGTGGCATTGCTTCGCATACTCGAGGCAGTCCTGAATCATCGTGGGCCAGTAGTAGCCCATCCGTTTAATCTTCAACTTCATCTTCGGGCCTGCTTGGTGAGAACCGCAGAGTCCGTCGTGAACTTCTTGGACGACTCTTTTCGCCTCTTCAGGTCCCAGGCATCTCAGCCATAGAGAATCAAACGACCTCTTGTACAGAGTATCATTGACGAAGGCAAAAGATAGGGCTCGCTTCATGAGCTGGTGTTTTGAGGACGCATCTTCAGGCGTTCAACGGGATTTGATGTAGTCTATAAAGACTTCTCTCCAATCCTCAACCGTTTCTTGGTCTTTTATTTGCATAACCAATTGCTCAGTCGCTCCCTTTTCTTCGGATGACTCCGGAGATATTTCCGCCGGCGCAAGAACCCGACGGTTTTGCACAACGATTCTCACGTCATCGAGGTTCTCGTCGGCCAGTTCTTTAGCGAGCTTAGCTAGTGCATCCGCTTTGCTATTTTCTGCACGCGGTATGCTTTCCAAGGTGTAGGAAGGTATTTGGGTCAGCAGTTGCTGTATCCTCTCGTCGTACTTTACCAGTTCTGGTTTGCACGTTTGATAGTCGCCGTTTACTTGGCTAACGACCAGTTGGGAGTCTCCGTATATGATGAGGTTTTCAATTCCTATGTCGATGACGATCTCGAGGACTGCTATCAAAGCTTCATACCCGGCTTCATTTTTTGTCCTCGGCTCTGTTAAGGAGAATGCGAAGCGCATTATTCCTGCTTGTGGAGTCACGAAGATGAGGCCTACTCCCGATTTGATTATGGGCGTGTTCTGTTTGCGCTTCTTCATGGAAGACGCTCCATCAAAATAAAGTTCCCATCGGGCATCACCACCATCGATCGCATCAAACGCATGTTCGTCTGGCAGTTCGCAATTCAAGGGAGAATCGGCTAGTATCGGATGTTCGGCGAGGAAGCCGGCGATGACCTGGCCCTTCACTGCCTTAAGAGGCTGATAAGTTATCGAGAATTCCATCAAGAGCAAGGCCCATTTAGCGAGCCGTCCCGTCAATATGGATTTTGACATCAAATATTTGAGAGGATCTACCTTCGATATGAGACGGACTTCATGTGCCAATACATAGTGCCTGAGTTTCGTTATCGCGAAGATCAACGCCAGGCAGTGTCTTTCGATGGGAGAATAATTGCTTTCTGCCCCCAGGAGAACTCGACTCAAGTAGTAGAGAGCTCTTTCTTTCCCTTGGTTGTTCTCTTGTTCCCATAATGCGCCTATGGAACCTTCGAGGGCGGTTGTATAACGAATGAGAGGCATTCCTTTGACCGGAGCGGCCAGCACTGGCGGGTTCTGCAGATACTGCTTGATTTCGTCCAGCGCGCCTTGGCATTTGTGATCCCAGACGAACGGGGTTCCATTCTTCATCAGGTGACTATAAGGACGACACTTGCCAAAGAGATTGGCTATAAATCGCCGGATATATGCGAGCTTCCCTTGGAGAGACCGCAATTGTTTGAGAGTCCTTGGCGGAGGCATTTCCATGATCGTCTTGATCTTTGACGAATCTATCTCGATACCTCGGTTTCGGACGATGAATACTAGGAATTTTCCCGAGGAAACTCCGAATGCGCATTTGAGAGGGTTCATCTTCAAGTTGTATTGCCGAAGGCGTTGAAATACGATCTTCAGATGCTTGAGATGTTCCTCGTATGATTTGCTTTTCACCACGAGGTCGTCGATATAGCATTCGACGATTTCATGTATAAGGTCATCGAAGATCTTCGTCATGGCCCTCTGATAGGTGACACCGGCGTTCTTTAGACCGAAAGGCACCACCTTGTAGCAGAATATACCTAAAGGGGTCCGGAAAGCGGTGTGCTTCTAGTATTCGGGATGCATCTTTATCTGATTGTATCCCGACGATCCGTCCATGAAGGAGAAAACTTCGTGAGTGGACGTGTTATCTATCATCAGCTCAGTGACCGGTACTGGGAAATCGTCCTTTGGGCTGACTTTATTGAGATCCTGAAAGTCTACGCAGATGCGCACCGTCCCATTCTTCTTCATTACTGGGACGATGTTGGCGATCCAATCAGGATACTGAACTTCTTGGATGAAGCCGGAGTCGATTAGTTTCTTGACCTCGGCGTTAATACTCATCTCAAGCTCGAGCCGCATTCTTCTTGGTGCTTGTTTGATTGGCTTAACGTCCGGGGATATCGCCAATTTGTGGACAGCAATTTCTGGATCTAATCCTGGCATTTCGGAATAGTTCCATGCGAAGCAATCCTTATGCTGCATAAGCACGTCTTTTAGTGTAGCTACCCTTTCCTCAGACAGCAACTCACTGACGAATGTTGGTCGCGGGTCACTTGTCATCACCAAATCAATTTTCTTGAGGTTATCTGCAGTGGTATGTATTCCATCTTCCAGCTCTTTTGGCGCCGGTGGAAACTCTGAGATCACCTCGTCGTCATTGTTTTCGAAGCACCAGGGGAGGTCATCCATATTCTCGGGTTCTTCTTTTGATATCGTTATCATATGACAAGTACGAGCTCGCTTCCAAGACCGATGTAGATCTGGGTTTATTCTCGTGGATTTGGGTTCATGCCTCTGCGGCAGAGTTATCCTCCAACTGTCGGATAGAGCGAACTTGCCGAGCTGATATTGATCTTCGACCCAGTTCTTGAAGGTGAAGCAGTCTTCGAGAGGATGTCCTATTGCTCGGTGATAAGAGCAATAGTCTGGATGAGAGACTTCGCCCGCTTGCTCGGGGTGTTTAGACTCCGGAAGTGTAATCATTTGATATCTTATGGCAAGATCAAGTATCTTCTTTGTCTTGTATTGAGGAAAAGAGTATGCTCGATTCATCTTCTTCATAAGGGATAAATCCGGACCGCTCGATTCCCGATCGCGTGACTTCTTGGTCCCGCTTTGTCGCTGTCGAACGCCTTTTCCGCTATTTGGTTTGTTTCTGCCTCTGCGTTGGGCCTTTTGTATGACAAGTTGACAGGGAGGGGCATTTTCCTCTTTCGCAGCCTGTTGAAGAAGGCGCTGAGTCCTGGCTTTCTCGTAGATGACCATGTTGCGATTATGGTCGTCTCGAACTTTTTTACCAGCTTCCCTTATGAGCTTGTCCATTTGTTCTTCGAACGACGGACTGGGCATTTTCACATCGAGGGCTCTTTCTGGTTCAGGGTTAGCATTCTCCCATCGAGCATCTCCTTCTTCATCAAAGTCATGTACGACATAGCAGTCGCGGAGTATCTCCCGTTTCTTGGACCGAACATATCCAAGCCCGATCGCTTCCATTCTCCCGTTGGGCAACTTGCGCTGAGTTCCGGGAACGTTCCAGATCCTTGTTCCCCTCCGAACGGCGGCCTAGACTTTGTGTCTTGCCTGAGATTCGGGACAGATGCTATGTGGTTTTATCCGTCTACCTCTCCGAAGATGCCAAGTTGATTTATGGCACCGTGTATCGGAGGTTTA